>OY856414.1:698515003-699866503 GCA_963693085.1 Alisma plantago-aquatica | reverse complement strand
CGGTACGCTATCAAAATCAAGGAAAACAGTTTATAAGAAAGATATGTATACTTGGCAGGACTTATATTCAAAAGAACAGATTTTGCAAAACAACATTCATTCGACAAGTTTTTCACGCATTCGACTTTTATTACGAGTTCCCATTGTGCTGTAATTCAAGAAGCATGCTTATATATTTTGTGCGACACTATTACCCCAACGCGATGGGGAAGGTCACTGGGCTCCTTCTCACCACAGGAACATAGGAGGCCAAATGTAAAAGTCCCACTTCCAAAAGAGGGATAATTGTACTTAATATCAACATTATCAACATTATCAATATCATCATCATTATCAGTATACGGGCAGTCATAATGGGCATGCAATTTATGTTTTCATATTTTTCAAAGTATAATATAGAAAAGCAGAAGACTAATCATAGGGAACAATAGCTCATCCAAATAAATAGCCAAGTATACGATCAAGAGATACATAAAAGTATCTTCAATACAATCAAGGAGGATTTATATAAATAGCGTACCTTTCACCGAGGATTTCGAGTATAGATCCACTAGTAATAGGTTGACCCTTCGTGTTTGATCCTAAAACATAATGTTTGGATCAAGGGTCAAGATCAAGATATTTGGATATCATGTTGTAATATTCAAGATTAGGGTTACACTTTCCTAGGTCAACCATAGGGTTAGGTCATCCACTTATGATCAACCAATATTTCAATTTGTCCATCATTATTTCAAATATCAAGTATTTTCAAGTGTGAATGACTTTCCTAGGTTTCTAGGATCATATGTGTTAACCCTAATTTATGGTCATTATATAAGTCCTCATATCATTTCTAGATTATCATCATGATAACTAATATCATTAGTATTCAAGATTACATCAAGTCTCGATCAATATTAAGAGTAAATCCGGGATCAACTTTAAGGTCAATAGATCAAGATATGCCACATGATTTAGATCAATCATATTGTTAAGATGTCATCATCATATTAAAGATTGGATCAAGTCAACAAATATAGATCTAGATCCTTAATGGGTCAAGTATGATTTTATATCCTCAATATGAATATTAGAGTCAAGAATTAGGGTTTTTAGTGGTTTAGTCAATATTAACCATCAACAGAGTCATTTAGACAATTTACATAATCAATAGATGAAGATTTAGGTGAATCAGTTATCATAGTTTGGAATCAGGTTTGAAAAGTATTTTTAATGGATTCACTAGATTTTCCTGATCAAAATAGACTATTTATTCATCATATTTGGAGTTCGGATGCATTAGATATGATTAAAACAAGATCTGATAATTTAATTGAATATTCGATTAGAGAGGAGGTATAAAAATACCTAAAAAGGGCAGTCGAGGAAAAATATGGGCCGTTGATCTAGATCTGGACGTCCGCGATGGCACGCTTCATTAACAGGTGAGCAGGTCTCAATTCCAAGATCGAGTCGTTGGATTGTGATCTGAGGGATGTGACTCTCCGTGAGTTGGGCCCTTGGATCGGGATCTTCCGGCTCTTGGTCATCATTTTCTCACGCAGAGTTCCCTGTGTGAAGCCCTGCACGAGCCTAAGACCAGGGCGGAGAGGCTCGCCGGTGTGTATCCACTCCAGGAGCAAAAGTGGGCGAGAGAGAGGGCTGAGGTGCCGCTCGACTTTGGCGAGCTCTTGCGAAGTTGTGGGTGGTTTGAGAAAGACGAGAGGGAGCGAGGACGCAGGATGCCCAAGGCGGCCCTACGGCGGCGCCGTAATGGCAGAAGCAGGTGAAGATAGGAAGAGCAGGGGTGCTCAGGGACAAAACAATGAGAAAAGGAGATTTCTCGAGAAAGGAGAGGTGTCTGCGAGTCGTTTGGGAGCCCTTTTATAACATTAGGGCTAGAATTTTACGGTAACTCGAGATCTAGATGCAGCCCAGCCACCGGAGTGAGAACAGGAGGCCAAGAGCTCGTTTTGGCGGCTGGGAAGAGCATGAACAGCGGTCAAATAGGGCATGATTCGGTTTGAAATTGTGAGAGGATCGTTTCCTCTCGATTTAAATTTCGAATCTTGGTCGCAGCCGGGGGATCCGCCATCAAGACGGTCTTGTCCCCTCCCCGCAATCAGCGGGAGGTAGGAGATGACCTCCTAGCCACTGGATCAGGCCTCCAATCCGTGGGAGTCTGATCTAAGGGCCAAGGTTCGCCCCTAAAGAAACCAAAGGATTACTGACTTGGAAAAGGCCCAAAAACAAGGCAAATAAAAGGATTTTAGCACAGAACTTCAACTATTCATATAAAATCGTAGGAATGTCCAATTGTTCTCAAATTTGGACCACAACTTCATAAAAACGTGTAGAACCTTTATAAAAAGTTTGAGAACAAAAAGATGAAGTTTGATAGATAAATTACTTTCTTGGACAAAGTGATGAATTAATCAAATTTATGATGTTATAATGTGTATAAAATCAACATTGGTCACCATATCTTGGATTTGAGTCTTAAAATTTATTATTAAACTCTAGGAAAAAGATTGAGGATCATGAGTGAGTATAATGAGGGCAAAAGTGTAATTATTTCATTATAATGTAGAAATCCACTTTATCACATCCTTCCCTCCTTAAAAGGAATTTTGTCCTCAAAATTCAAAAACATCCTCAAAACTGAGACTATTCAAAAACTAGATCATATCCTCAAATACTGATATATCCTCAACTATACAATCAAAACTATGTCCTCAAAGTTAAATTAGTGCAAACATCATAATTGGGATTCCATGTTTCATATCATAATCAACTTGGTACTAACACCATTTCATCATCAAGCAATTGAGTATCAAAATCAGCACATATATTGTCCAAAGTCATTATATGAGTCACTTGTATGGAAGTCATCCTATGGATCACAAATTCGTAGGGATCATATTTAGGTCAAACAAATAGAGTCCTTGAATCAAATGTACTAGGTGACTTTCAATACCAAAATCTCAGGGTCATAGCTTCTATGTTGGCCTAGGTGGGGTTATACATCCATGATTTGAGATTTCATATTTCAACATTTAGAGACAACATCATACTTTCAATATCACTATTTTGAGCTCAAAATCAATGGGAAGGTCCCACCCTAGTCCTAATGAAAGCTAAACCCTAAGTCATAAATCGAGAGAGTCAATATAGTTATCATTTCAATAAAAAAAATTCAAGATTTGGGATTTTGAAGTCATTAGTCATATATCTAGGGTGATCTCAAGGTCCAAATAATGTGAACATAGGATTTGTATCATTATTGATATTAATAATCGTGAGTCACACTATTATATATCAGTATCAAGAGTCGAGATTTTTTTGGACATCAAATGTCGTAGTTCCAAAATTTTGAAGCTAGGATTTAGATTCCTATTTATACCTTAGGGGAGATCACTCATCTATATCCAATTTTGAGCAACATTATTCAATATTCGAGCAACATATCATAATTTCATTATCATGTTTCCAAGGTTGATGAATGATCTAGACCTAGGTCTATCTAGGAAATAAACCACAAGCTATAGTCAGCATTGTCATATATCAAGATCATTATCAAGTCAATATTCAAAAACAAATATCAACCATGGGTTTAACCTATTAGGCTTAGGTCAACCAATCCAAATAGGGTGAAAGAGAATACATTTCCAAACTCTAAATAATCAACAATATGAAAATTTAGAGATAGTCAAAATAGGGATGTGACCTAGGTTAGGGGAGTCATGAGTCAACTACTACCCTAACCTAGCACATTAGTCATTATCAATTGAGCTTATTCAAATAGGGAGAGTATCTATGATTAAATCGTATATATTAAGGTCATAAGATCAAAATTTAAGATAATAGGTCAATAATGTCAAGATTTGCAATTCTTTCTTTCAATATCAAGGTAGTGAAAAATTTTGAAAATCGAGGATTTGAATTTGACATTTGAGGAATTAGAGCATAATATCAAAATTGAGATTGCAAAAGGCATCAATAGTCAATAAGAAAACTGCTTTTTGCATCATAGTCTTATATCAAGATTTTGTGAGTCTAAGACTTAGTCATTTGATAGCATGATCAAGGTGTGTATAAAATAGGATACGGTTTTGCTTAACTATATTTGAGGTTTAATCAACAATAGGGAAACATGGGCTTAATCAAATAGGGACCTTATCAACAATAAGGTATAAAGTATAAGTCATCCTTATTTCACAATATCATAATTTGTATCATTTACCTCAAACATAGGAAGCATATAGTCAAGATTTAGCTAATTTGAGTGTTCATGATATTACAAATCGTACATGAGTATTTGGTTTCAAAATTAATTGATCAAAATCGACTTTTCAAGTTTAGGTCAGATCATGGCATCAAATTTCAAGATTTAGTAATATTCATTTTTCCCATGCATAAGCTACCCATAATCGAGACATCATGTGGTAGAAAGTCACAAGAAATGACCACATGAGGAGATGAGAAAACTACCTAATCTTCAACTACATGGGTGGCTTAGGATAGTCCTTAAAGAAGATATGAGATGCTAGAAGACTCTCTAGGTTTTCACAAGATAACCTTTAGGCCCAGTTTTGGATCAATTAAGGCCAGGTAGAGCGGGGGATCTCAGCCACCCTGAAGACGGATAGGAGAAATTATGCCAGAACCCCGAGACTAGACACCTCAATTTTCACCATTATAGACTTTAAGGTTTCTTGGGTGTAAGAGACCTGAGAAATTATTTACTTAAAGTATATGAGAGTGTGTAAGCTCTGATACCAACTGTCACGGAACTGTTCTTACCCCAATCCCAATCCTACTGCCTAGACAGTAGAAAAAGGATTGAAGCGCCCGTCCCTGAGTGGCCCCATAAGATCTAACACACTGGCATATACAATAAGAAATAAATAACTCAAAAACTGGATAAATAAAGAACAACTAACCCAATATGGAGATTTCATCAATATATCTTTGTCATCAGAGTGTATGAGTGCGGAAGCGAATCTTGGTCAGTATTCCATATACATTGCCTAAAATCAAGAAAATCAAGACACAATCATGCAATTGCACGGTACACTATCAAAATCAAGGAAAACAGTTTATAAGAAAGATATGTATACTTGGCAGGACTTATATTCAAAAGAACACATTTTGCAAAACAACATTCATTCGACAAGTTTTTCACGCATTCGACTTTTATTACGAGTTCCCATTATGCTGTAATTCAAGAAGCATGCTTATATATTTTGTGCGACACTATTACCCCAACGCGATGGGGAAGGTCACTGGGCTCCTTCTCACCACAGGAACATAGGAGGCCAAATGTACAAGTCCCACTTCCAAAAGAGGGATAATTGTACTTAATATCAACATTATCAACATTATCAATATCATCATCATTATCAGTATACGGGCAGTCATAATGGGCATGCAATTTATGTTTTCATATTTTTCAAAGTATAATATAGAAAAGCAGAAGACTAATCATAGGGAACAATATCTCATCCAAATAAATAGCCAAGTATACGATCAAGAGATACATAAAAGTATCTTCAATACAATCAAGGAGGATTTATATAAATAGCGTACCTTTCACCGAGGATTTCGAGTATAGATCCACTAGTAATAGGTTGACCCTTCGAGTGTGATCCTAAAACATAATGTTTGGATCAAGGGTCAAGATCAAGATATTTGGATATCATGTTGTAATATTCAAGATTAGGGTTACACTTTCCTAGGTCAACCATAGGGTTAGGTCATCCACTTATGATCAACCAATATTTCAATTTATCCATCATTATTTCAAATATCAAGTATTTTCAAGTGTGAATGACTTTGCTAGGTTTCTAGGATCATATGTGTTAACCCTAATTTATGGTCATTATATAAGTCCTCATATCATTTCTAGATTATCATCATGATAACTAATATCATTGGTATTCAAGATTACATCAAGTCTCGATTAATATTAAGAGTAAATCAGGGATCAACTTTAAGGTCAATAGATCAAGATATGCCACATGATTTAGATCAATCATATTGTTAAGATGTCATCATCATATTAAAGATTGGATCAAGTCAACAAATATAGATCTAGATCCTTAATGGGTCAAGTATGATTTTATATCCTCAATATGAATATTAGAGTCAAGAATTAGGGTTTTCAGTGGTTTAGTCAATATTAACCATCAACAGAGTCATTTAGACAATTTACATAATCAATAGATGAAGATTTAGGTGAATCAGTTATAATAGTTTAGAATCAGGTTTGAAAAGTATTTTTAATGGATTCACTAGATTTTCCTGATCAAAATAGACTATTTATTCATCATATTTAGAGTTCGGATGCATTAGATATGATTAAAACAAGATCTGATAATTTAATTGAATATTCGATTAGAGAGGAGGTATAAAAATACCTAAAAAGGGCAGTCGAGGAAAAATATGGGCCGTTGATCTAGATCTGGACGTCCGCGATGGCACGCTTCATTAACAGGTGAGCAGGTCTCAATTCCAAGATCGAGTCGTTGGATTGTGATCCGAGGGATGTGACTCTCCGTGAGCTGGGCCCTTGGATCGGGATCTTCCGGCTCTTGGTCATCATTTTCTCACGCAGAGTTCCCTGTGTGAAGCCCTGCACGAGCCTAAGACCAGGGCGGAGAGGCTCTCCGGTGTGTATCCGCTCCAGGAGCAAAAGTGGGCGAGAGAGAGGGCTGAGGTGCCGCTCGACTTTGGCGAGCTCTTGCGAAGTTGTGGGTGGTTTGAGAAAGACGAGAGGGAGCGAGGACGCAGGATGCCCAAGGCGGCCCTACGGCGGCGCCGTAATGGCAGAAGCAGGTGAAGATAGGAAGAGCAGGGGTGCTTAGGGACAAAACAATGAGAAAAGGAGATTTCTCGAGAAAGGAGAGGTGCCTGCGAGTCGTTTGGGAGCCCTTTTATAACATTAGGTCTAGGATTTTAGGGTAACTCGAGATCTAGATGCAGCCCAGCCGCCGGAGTGAGAACAGGAGGCCAAGAGCTCGTTTTGGCGGCTGGGAAGAGCATGAACAACGGTCAAATAGGGCATGATTCGGTTTGAAATTGTGAGAGGATCGTTTCCTCTCGATTTAAATTTCGAATCATGGTCGTAGGCGGGAGATCCGCCATCAAGACGGTCTTGTCCCCTCCCCGCAATCAGCGGGAGGTAGGAGACGACCTCCTAGCCACTGGATCAGGCCTCCAATCCGTGGGAGTCTGATCTAAGGGCCAAGGTTCGCCCCTAAAGAAACCAAAGGATTACTGACTTGGAAAAGGCCCAAAAACAAGGCAAATAAAAGGATTTTAGCACAGAACTTCAACTATTCATATAAAATCGTAGGAATGTCCAATTGTTCTCAAATTTGGACCACAACTTCATAGAAATGTGTAGAACCTTTATAAAAAGTTTGAGAACAAAAAGATGAAGTTTGATAGATCAATTACTTTATTGGACAAAGTGATGAATTAATCAAATTTATGATGTTATAATGTGTATAAAATCAACATTGGTCACCATATCTTGGATTTGAGTCTTAAAATTTATTATTAAGCTGAGGAAAAAGATTGAGGATCATGAGTGAGTATAATGAGGGCAAAAGTGTAATTATTTCATTATAATGTAGAAATCCACTTTATCACAACTTCCCACTCAACATTATGTATGATTACCCCACAATATATGAATTAATTTCTCAAAATTTCTCAATGTCACTATCATGTATGACTATGTGAGTGGGTGGTAATATAAAGTCTAAACTATCCAAAATTACTATTTTCAGGGTCGAAAATACTTTTCAACAAAGGTTTAAAATAAATAGAATTTAAATCTTTTAGGAAAAAGAAAATAGAGGGTGATACCTAGGTTGAGGTCGTTACAATCATCAACCAGCAGTCTGTGACGGGAGGAGCTACTGCAGAAGATGACGTTCGAGTCTGTTGTCTGTGGAGGAGCAGTCAGACGAGTCCTAGTGCAACCAGGAGTCAGAGTTGCACAACTACAATGATGAGGATTGTCGTTGGACTTACTCCAGGACCATGTATATCCTTGAAACCATCCTTTCTATGTTATAGTTATTGACACGATCCACTGTTTATGGGGAATATGGTAGATAATTTTTTTTATTTCTGTTTGTTGCTCTGTAGCTATATTTCCCTACACTAATATCAATCTTTAGATATATAAATCTTAAATATGTCTAGATTACATATATGTGAGGGTAATTCTTTACTAGAGAAATTATTTCATGTAACTTTTAATGAATTATCATCTATAATCATAAATATGTCGTTATTTAAGTAACATATTCGTTATAAATTTCCAATTAAATTGTCAAAAATCAACCTAGATCAAAATATTGCACATACATCAATATAGACTAGTCTAAGGAATTATAGTGCATAATCGACTAAATACACACACACACACACACACACACACACACACACACACACACACACATATATATATATATATATATATATATATATATATATATATATATATATAGTCAGGCTAGAATACACTCGAGTGTACAGATCGCACGAATACACTCAAGTGTGTTTGCATATCAAGACTATTTTTTTGTAAAATGTAAACCATTGATCTCCGTTGTCATACTATAACTAGGCTACATACAAATTTTGAGCCCATTTGGATGAGTGTAAGTCACTCATCCAAGGGCAACAAAATCAACGCACAAAATTAATTTGAAATGTATAATTTTTGTGGTCTTCATAACATGAGCTATATATATCCAAATGGGCTCAAATTTTATATATGAGATGTTCACAAGATGTTTAAGAAGATCAATGGATTAGATTTAAAAAAAAATATTGCATAATGAAAAACTACTTGAGTGTATTCTGCTCCGGATACACTCGAGTGTATTCTAGCCCGACTCTCTCTCTCTCTCTCTATATATATATATATATATATATATATATATATATATATGTCTCTCTGTGTGTGTGTCTAGGGCTATAGATTCTACAAGAATGAATTTAGTATCTAGGGTAAAACTGAAATTACATAACTCTTTATATATCAATGCACCGACATATATGGCAAGTTCTAGATAAATTGACTATACACTTTAGGTTATTGCCTTCATTATTAATTAACCTATACACGCTAGTATGAGAAGGTAGGATTAGTTAAGTATAATATCAATAACCATTTCTCTTAGGTTTTTCATTCATATCATCGTGTATAATGTCTAATGAATATTGGTATTAAGAAGCTTATTGTACATCAAATTTCAGGCTTGCTACTAATACCCTAATATATGTATGTATGTCTATATATCTCTATTTATGCCATGGGGATAATTCATCTTAGTAGTCAAGATTGTATGCTATGATTAGGTTCACTTGAATATTATCTATACTATTATTAGCGTCATTCTACTACCTAGAATTTAATAAACTTAGTAGGGAAAGAAGACCAACTTACAATTTGTAGCAGGGTCATTGACCTTATTGATAAATACTTGTTTAAATGGAAGAACATGTTGATGAATGAAGGTCCGTAACATTAGTTGAAGTCAAGGAGAAGTAGATCTCTAGTGGCTAGTATTTGTAGTCATCACTGTTGATGGTATGACCATCAAATTTGATCTATTTGTGTCTGCTGGTGTGAGGGAGTTATAGGAAGGAGATGCCATGGTGTGTAGATTCCATCCTTGGTTGTTGGAACTCCAAGTGGAGGCATTGTGACTAACAATAAGGAGGTTTTATCCACCAAGTCTATTGTAGTAGGTCACAACACCTTACTAATGGCATGGCGGCTGGTGCAGGGAGGGAGGAGGCAAGTTGAGGTAATAGTTAGGGGGAAAGCAAAGGAGATTAATAGAAGTGGTCCATCATCCTTGGGCGGTTGTGGATCTTGTGATTTCCATGATTTCCTATTGTCATTGAGTGTCTAGGTGAGACGTGAATGGCCATGTATGTTGGTGGTGATCACTATTGGGTCCAACTCTACACTATAGAGACCACTGTTGGTAATAGTGATGCCTCTATGGTGACACCCTGTACACTGATGACAAGTGCATGATGGGAGAGATGGAGGCACCAGGGTTCCTAGAGAGAGATCATGGTGAAGGAAGGAGGGGCAATGAGTAAGGGAAGCTAGAGGGGGCACTCTCGATTCTCACCATCACCTGAGTTGGTCAAGGCGGTTATAGGTGGTAGTGTCTGCACCACTCTAGTGTTGATAGAAGTGCAAGAAAGTGGAGGAGAAAATATAAAGAGAGGAAGAAGAATAGGAGAAGATATGGGAGGCACCGCTAGGGCTGAAGTAGGTGGCAACGTCCCAGCTTGCAAGTAGCCAAAGGTGCGGGTGAGCCGCTACACTTGGTGGTTGATGTGGTTAGGGTTTAGGGTGCCTATGTGAATGAAGAGTGGAGGAAGACATGCGGGGAGTAAGAGGAGAAGGAGAGAGTGGGCGGCTTCTGGTCGCGGAGGACTTGGTCACTTGTGGAAAAAGGAAAGCACAAGATGTACGAGGAGGGGACGAAGAGGATAGGTTGACATACCAGGTCGAATAAGATAAGAGATTTATTAAGGATATCGATGCAATGATTAATTCCATTTAATTGACTTAGACTTAGGTTTCTTTACCCCTTTCTCTCTTATTTGAATTAGGGGTATATTTAATATCCTATTGCTATGAAATTTTCTAGGTATCCTAACTAGACCACAAGAAATTCAAATTTCACATTGGTTTTTCATTTTAAATCATTTGTATGACATTTATTGATGTGTGCATTAAATACTCAATTAGGATATCTATTCCCATTAAATTATGCAATTAAGATGTAGTCTTTTATATTATCTCAATTCTCACACACTATAATACTAGGAATATTCTAGACTATTAAACCAAAATCTCCCCCATTGTATTAGTTCATCAATTACTATGATTTAATTTATTTTGATTATTTTTCGTAAGACTTCACATATAGTAGATATTTCTGAATTATTGGTATTTTTTACCCCAATAAATCCTAACATAATGAAGTTAAGGAAAAATGGAACATGATTTTATTATGTCTGGAAAACAACTAGAAAAAGGAGGGTCAACTTATCATCCCAGATTTGGGTATGTTATATATAGAAAATAATCCAATTTTGTGGTTTTCGAATCCTAATTCAATAGTGTCAGACCATGTTTTCCTAATGACCTAATATTATGTGGTTTAGGATGTTAATTAAGGTGATACTTAATATAAAACGTGTTATTTCAGGAAACTTAGGATTGACCAAAGATTAGAGAGGATAAGTTAGGATCTACTTTGCTCCAAGTAAAAGGGCCATGCTATTTTTTACAATTACTTTAGGTTATGAGTGTTAGTTGAACTGCAAGTATATGAGGATATGATCATGAAAGAACTTAGTATTTTCAAGTAATTCATTATATAAACCATAATTGATGTTTGTTATATCTTAGAGTTGCAAGTATCATGTTCACTGAAGCATGTTTATAATATTTTAATGTGATCATGTTAAGAGGAATTTTTTTCTAATTATGTGCAAAGAGTGAGTATCCATCATGTTAAAGATTCAAATTCAAGATTATTTTAATTTACCTATTAGAGTTATGTTATATGAATTGATTAACTTTTATATACTCCCAAAATCATGTTCCTCAAGTGGTCATTATGGTCTCTCCTTTAAGTTATGGGCTTTCTAGCATTATGCACTCTTAATTGGGAAATCATAGAGAGATGCATATTTGACTTATTCAATTCGATATGTCAAGAAGTTACTTCAAGAATGCTTATGTTAATGTTTAAGTCAATTTTCATTCATGTCACGTATAATTATTTTGCTTATGCTATAAATGTAAGGACCTATTCCTAAATTACTTTAATTCCTAGTTAGATCTTACTAAGTATCAATAGTTATTGATTTAATTGTTCTCCTAATCATGTCAAATATTAATAAAAAACATAAAACTTGTTTGTTAGATTAATGTTGTGAATGATTAGGTTAGTAGGGTTATAAATTTAAAACCCTAGTTGCATGAAATCATCAATAGAGAATGTGATGATGAATTTGGTGTTAAGTATAATAGTCTAGTAAAAGGTTTTTATTATTTTGTGTGTGACACATATTACTTTGAATTTTGGATATGTATTGTATAACTCAATTATTCATGTTAGTAAAAAATTTCAGAATATTTAGAGTTTCTTAGACCTATTGATCGGTCAAGTTTTCCCCAGGAAAAACTCAGCCGATCATGCTATACATGCTTAAGTATAGAAGTGTAGCATTTGATTTTTTTAATTTGTTGGATTATCCAATTAAGCTCAAATTTTAACTGGAGGTTTAATACTCAGTTTTCAACAACATATTAAATTTTTACAATTTTTGGAAGAAGTTTTGTATCACAACAGAACCTTGATTGGTCGAGTTCTGAGAGAGATAAATTGGACCAACAAGATTTTTCTGGAAAAATAAAAAAGAAAAATAAAAAAGACTGAATTTTTTTTATAATTAATTATTCCATTAATGAGTATATAGGACTCTATTATGACCTAAGCACCTCTCATTTCCATCCCAAACTTTAGAGCTTCATAATTCTTGAGAGAGGAGGGGATTTTAGGGTTTAGAGAATCTGAAGTGGAAATTTCAGATTTCTGGGTTTTCTCTTACCGAGGTTGGTAAATTCTGTAGAGATCATTAATCTTTACTAGGTTTATTTGATTCTATTCTCTCCTATGTATAGAACTCGTCACTTCCCTGATTTGGATCAAAAGATTCCAAATTAATCTCTTCTTTCATTCTTTCTTCTTCAATTCTTCTTCTTCTATGTTTTTGAGTGAAGAGGAGCAGGAAGATTATGCTTTCTTGAAGCAAGGACTTTATTCAAGAATTAGCAGTAGTAGTTGGGCTATGAATTTTAGGTGTTTCACACCTGAGGTGAGCAGTGTAGGTTCATATGAAAACTGTTAGTGAACTATAATCCTAAATCTCCTCATTAAACTACAATTGGTGGAAATTGAGAACTCTAATAATGCATAGGATTGTTTGCTTATTTGACCTTGGATATGATTATTGTATTGATCCTTGTAAATGCATCAAATGGATGTTATATTATCTTGATCATGAGTAATGTAAATTTAATTGAATTCAGATTGCATATTCTTATTACATATACATTGCAAATACCACATATTGTTTAAATATGGAGTGTTGTCTACGATATGTGAATTTTTAAATTGTGATTGTTTCATGCAAATTTATATGATGGAAAAAGGATATGTAGGGTATCTGTAATCTGAATTGAAACATATATATATATATATATATATATATATATATATATATATATATGAAACCCTAATCCATATATCCTAGGATTAGAATGCGAAGTCACATATGTGCCATATAATAAACCCTATTTTACTTAAAGTGAGTAAATGCACTTAATATCCATTAAAACCTAATCATTTAGATAGGAGCCCTAAATAGTGTGATTTTTTCCTGAGGTCTACACTGGGGAAATGAAACAGATTCCTTCTAATAGTCCTTGGATTATGAAAAGGAATGTCAGAGTGTGATTCTAGACCTTGAAGGCTAGGACACCAAAATTTAGGAAAGATTTCAAGATGAGATGCTAACCTAAATTCTCTATTGCTAAGTGAATGAAATGCATTGTATATGAAACACTATTATGGAAATTATGATCTTGATGTGAAAGGGATCAGTAGGGATAACTTTGTTTAGTATCTCATACGTGATGCCCTAGCTTTAACATTTATGTCATTAAACCTATCTCGTGTACCTAAGATGAGGTCTGTAAGGTAGAGAGGATGTATGCTCGTACCTAGCCAGTGTTTGGAAACTCTGAGGTAGACTAGAGTCTGTTATTTATCTTAGGGTTTCTGGTTAACCCTAAGATGTGGACAGTGATTCATTGACACGAGAACCTGGCGTGGCGACTTGTACTTGATTAGGTACAAATCAAGTAATTTCAGGGCAAACCTAATAATGAATCTTGATAAGCCGAGAACAAGATTTGATTATCAATATATGATTACATGTTAGTTCTATTTTTTATTTCATATTCATCTTATGTAGTTTATATATGTCATTATCTGTATTATATTTAAAATTGTTTGATTTAATCTGAAATATACTTATCTCTGATCAATAAAAAAAAGATTAGTTCAATGCTAGTTTTGTCTTGAACCTATTCCACTCACTCAGTGTGCTGATAAGTGGTGGTTCAAATTTTTTACAGGTACTGATTCAACTTCAATTCATCTAATAGCTTCTCATCTGTAGTCATCTTTTCTTCACCATCTGAGGTGGAGAATTGTCTTCTTGTTGTAGGTTATATGTATAGGTTGTCCCTATACTAGGGAGTTTTGGGAGGGTGTGTGCTTGTAGTGATGTACTTTATCTTGATCTAGGATGCTTATGTGAATGTAATAGTGTAACTTTCTACTTCATGTTGTATTAGAGTTTTATCTTGAATAATGCTTACATCTCGGGCTTGCTTATATATGTCTATTGAAAATGAATAATACTTAGTTTCTTGTGCCAGATCTAGAATTAAATGGAAAAAGTTATTTGTGTTTTTTATATAATAGAATTCCTTGATTCTAAGTTTTAATTGCTAATTTGAGATTTAGTGTGGTTAGTTTGGATAGCATCGTGGGGTCTCAAAGGTGGGTTCCCACAAATTGTGGTATCAGAGCCTAGGTTTTTGTTAGTGCCTAAATAGAGGGACATTAGATGAGTCAATGAGTCTTATTGGATCCTTCAAAATATCTAATGATATATGGCATGCTCTCTTTTCTTTTAGATCATGTCTGGTAGAGGTGAAGAACAGGCAAAGAGACGCTATGTGGCACCTCCATTAGGTGGTGCTAGGGATGAACCAGGGCAGGAAGATCCTATTGAAGTAATGGATCAACACCATGCAGTGACAACCTTGTCTACCACTGATCCTCTCTATGCTATGGCACAAAGACTAGTGTCAGTGATGGCTCATGCAGCAACAAGGGTAGTCCCTCCATCTCCTCCAAGTGTTCCTGATCCATTGCATGATATTAGCAGGTCTTATGAGAGGTTGAGAAAGATGGGTGCCTATGACTTCTATGGTATAGTTGATCCTACAGAAGCAGATGCTTGGCTATATGAAACTAAAAAGGTGTTTAAAATAGCTCATGTATCTGATGTAGAGAAGGTGAACCATGCTACTTATCTCCTAAAAGGTAGTGCAAGTCACTGGTGGAGCATGGAAGAGACACACCTGACTGAACAAAGTCTGACATGGGCTGAATTTAGAAAGAGGTTTGAGTCCCACTATTATCCTGCCACATACATACGTGACAAGATTCGTCAGTTTGAGACTCTGAGGCAGAGACAGATGACAGTGACTGAATATGAGTTTCTATTTCTTGATTTGCTTAGGTTTTGTTCGTAGCTATGTGTCACAGATGAGGAAAAAATCAGGTGTTTTGAACAAGGTTTGAACTATGATTTGTAAGAGAGGATAGCTGTGATAGAATCCAGGTCAGATTTTCATGCCTTTGTTGATGCAGTCAGGCGTGTGGAGCATGTCATTCAACAGAGGAGAGAGTTTGAGACCCGCAATAGGACAAGTGGTGAGTTGAGCAGACCAGGACCTAGTGTACAGTCAAGGATGACTAGGCCGCCTACATATCTTTCTAGGAAGCCAGACATGCCAGCTAGTACACCACCACAGATTCCATATGGTAGGGGTACTACTACTTTTGCTGCTAGGGGACCAACACCATAGAGGACACAAAGTACAGGTACCATGACATGACCTCATAGGCTGAGTTTTCACTCAACACCACCACAATGTACATACTACAATAGGTTTCACAAAGGTCCATGTTGGGGCTCTAATTTCAAGGGTTGTTTTGTATGTGGTCAGGAAGGACATTCTGTTAGGTATTGTCCACAGAGAACTCAACAACAATCAATGAATAGAGTATAGAGACCGGTGTCACCACAAGGCTCAGGCAGAGAGTACGCATCACAGGGAGGTTCTAGTACTCAGGGAGCAACAATACATTAGGGTAGAGGATGAGGTCGAGGTAGGTAGCAGGCGACAACCCGTGCTTATGCTTTGACTCAACAGGAGGGAGTTATTTCTCCACATGTTGTGACAGGTCAGATTTGTTTAGTTACATCCATACTTATACCTATTACAGTGTTGATTGATCCTGGTGCTACACATTCTTTTGTGACTCGGGATGTCATAGCTAGAGGTCAACTTTCTGTTGAGGAGCTACCTTATGGTTTCTTGTTGGAGATACCTATTGTACAACCTACATTTGTGACAGAGGTTTGTCCAGGATGTGTTATAAGCTTTAATGGACAATGCATACAAGTGGACTTATTACCACTTGAAATGCATAGCTTTGATATTATTCAAGGCATGAATTGCTTAGAGAAGTATCGAGTGAAGCTAGATTGCTTTACCAAGGAAGCTATCTTCTCTAATGGAGATATTTCTTGGATCTTTCAAGGTGATAGGAAAGTACTATCTACATGTTTGATATCTTCTATAGCTTCTGAGAAAATGATGAGGAAGGGATGCATAGGTTATGTTGCACATGTAATGGATACTAGGGTTGAGAACCCTATCTTATTTGATGTACCCATAGTAAAAGAGTACAATGATGTTTTTCCTGATGAACTTCCAGGATTACCTCTAGTTAAAGAGATTGATTTTGAGATCTATCTAACTCCAGACACTCAACCTATTGCACAAGCACCATATCACATGGCTCCAGCTGAATTAAGAGAGCTAAAGAAGCAATTGTAAGAATTTCTTGATAAGTGTTTTATTCGACCTAGCACATCGCCATGGGGAGCACTAGTGCTTTTTGTAAAGAAAAAGGATGGCACAATGCGTTTGTGTATTGATTATAGGCAAATCAACAAATTCACTATCAAGAATAAATATCCTTTGCCTAGGATCGATGACCTATTTGATCAATTAAGAGGGGCAACAATGTTTTCTAAGATTGATTGGTGATCAGGTTATCATCGACTCAGGATCAGGGTTGAAGATGTCCCTAAGATAGCTTTTAAGACTAGATATGGGAACTACGAGTTTTTGGTATGTCGTTTGGACTAACCAATGCACCAACATCTTTTATGGATTTGATGAATAGAGTATTTCGTCAGTACCTTGATCAGTTCATTGTTCTTTTCATTGATGATATATTGATATATTCTATAAATAGGGAGCACCATGAGGAGCATTTACGGTTGGCTTTGCATTTACTAAGACAAAATAAGCTATATTCTAAGTTTAGTAAATGTGAGTTCTGGCTATCTGAGGTGGAATTTCTAGGCCATGTGATTTCCTCTAAAGGGATTTTTGTAGATCCTAAGAAGGTAGAATCTGTAATCCAATGGGAGCAGCCCAAGACACCCACTGAAGTGAGGAGTTTTCTTGGTTTAGCAGGATATTACAGAAGGTTTATACATGACTTCAGGATTATTTCCATGCCTTTAACTCGTTTGACAAGGAAAGAAGTCCAGTTCATATGAAAAAATCAGTGTGAGCATAGCTTTCAACAATTGAAGAAGCTATTGACATATGCACCGGTCCTAACTCTTCCTGAGATAGGGAAATGTTATGTTGTATATTGTGATGCTTCTAAGAAGGGTTTAGGTTGTGTTCTTATGCAGGATGGCAAGGTGGTGCATATGCTTCTAGACAGTTGAAGAAGCATGAAGAAAACTACCCTACACATGACCTCGAACTTGCTGTAGTATTCTTAGCATTGAAGACATGGTGACATTATCTATATGGAGAGCCTTGCCAGGTATATACTGATCATAAGAGCTTGAAATACATCTTCACACAGAAAGATCTAAATATGAGGTAGAGTAGATGGCTTGAATTTATTAAAGACTATGATTGCACCATTGATTACCATCCTGGAAAGGCAAACATGGTGGCAGACGCATTGAGCAGAAAGTCATAATCTTTTATGCCTTCTATAGAGATGAATTCCATGGCATGCATTAGAAGGGACACGCTTTTGTCTTTGAGGGAGATGAATGTGCATATGGATATGACATCTTCTGGTGGTCTTCTGGCACAACTCTAGATAAAACATGTGTTGGGGTAACAGATTAAACAAATGCAAGGCACCAATCCTTATATTCAGACTTTAGTGAAAGAGATGAAAGAAGAGAAAAGAAAAGGCTTCCACTTCACTAATAAGGATCTTTTATGTTTTTAGGGAAGGTTATGTGTCCCAGATCAGGCAGAGCTAAGAAATATTGTGCTTGAGGAAGCACATTCATCTATGTATGCAATGCATCCAAGTAGTTCCAAAATGTATAAAAATCTCAAAGAATTGTATTGGTGATCTGGAATGAAGAAAGATGTAGCTGATTTTGTTGCAAAATGTGGTATATGTCAGCGAGTAAAGGCAGAACATCAAAGACCCAATGGGTATTTGCAACCTTTGCCTATACCAGAGCGGAAATGGGATCATGTGACTATGGATTTTGTAGTCGGTATACCCCATTCCTCTAAGGGACATGTTTCCATATGGGTTGTCGTAGATAGATTGACAAAGACAACTCATTTTATTCCTATCAAGACAACTTTTTCTACTGAAAGACTAGCTCAGATATATGTTGATGAGATAATCAAACTACATGGAGTTCCAATTTCGATTGTATCATATAGAGGTCCACAATTTACTTCTAGGTTTTGGCATATACTACATGAAGCAATGGGAATTCAATTGAAGTTCAGTACTACTTTTCATCCCTAGACTGATGGACAGTCAGAAAGGACAATACAAACCCTATAAGACATGCTTAGGGCATGTCTTCTACAGTTTCCAAGAAGTTGGGACTCACATGTTAGCCTGATTGAATTTGCATATAATAATGGTTACCAATCTAGTCTTGGAATGGCACCTTATGAAGCTCTATATGGTAGGAAGTGTAGATCGCTAATATGTTGGTATGAGACTGGTGAGAGACAAATGTTGGGACCTGAGATGGTACAACAAACCTTTGAGAAGATCATTGTGATATGCCAACAATTGAAGGTTGCACAGGATAGACAGAAGAGCTATGCAGACCGCAGACATAGACCTCTTGAGTTTCAATTAGGGGATCTAGTATATCTAAAAGTTTCTCCTTGGAAAGGTGTACTTAGGTTCAGAAAGCGAGGCAAGTTAGCTCCTAGATATATGGGACCATACCCTATTTTGCAATGGGTTGGAAAAGTAGCTTACCGACTTGAGTTACCACCTGAGATAGAGAAGCTACATGATGTGTTCCATGTATCTATGCTAAGGAAGTGTCATCTTGATACTGATAAAAGCTTCTATCCATCGGATGTACAATTAGCAGATGATGTGACTTATGAGGAAGGCCCAATTCAGATCATGGATAGGAAGATCAAAATGTTGCATAGACGTGAGATACCTATGGTGAAAGTCTTATGGAGACATCATGGAGTTGAAGAAGCAACATGGGAACTTGAAGATGAGATGCAGAGATGCCATCGTGACCTTTTCTAGAGTTTCAGGACGAAACTCTAAAAGGAGGGGAGATTTCTAAGGATCCGTTCCTAAATTACTTTAATTCCTGGTTAGATCTTACTAAATATCAATAGTTATTGATTTAATTTTTCTCCTAATCAGGTCAAATATTAATAAAAAAAACATAAAACTTGTTTGTTAGATTAATGTTGTGAATGATTAGATTAGTAGGGTTATAAGTTTAAAACCCTAGTTGCATGAAATCATCAATAGAGAATGTGATGATGAATTTGGTGTTAACTATAACAGTCTAGTAAAATATTTTTATTATTTTGTGTGTGACCCATATTACTTTGATTTTGTATATTTATTGTATAACTTAATTATTCATGTTAGTGAAAAATTTCAGAATTTTTAGAGTTTTTTGGACCTATTGATCGGTCAAGTTTTCCCCAAGAAAAACTCAGCCGATCATGGTATACATGCTTAAGTATAGAAATGTAGTATTTGATTTTTTTTAATTTATTGGATTATCCAATTAAGCTCAAATTTTAAATAAAGGTTTAATACTCAGTTTTCAACAACATATTAAATTCTCATAATTTTTGGAACAAGCTTTGTATCACAACAGAACCTTGATCGGTCGAGTTCTGAGAGAGACAAACTCGACTGACCAAATTTTTCTGGAAAAATAAAAAAGACTAAAAATGTTTATAATTAATTATTTCAAGCACCTTATTGAGTATCTAGTACTATATTATGACCCAAGCACCTATCATTTTCGTCCCATACTTCAGAGCTTCGTAATTCTTGAGAAAGGAGGGGATTTTAGGGTTTAGAGAATCTAAAATGGAAATTTCAAATTTCTGGTTTTTGTCTTTCCAAGGTTGGTAAATTTTGTATAGATCATTAATCTTTACTAGGTTTATTTTCTTCTATTCTCTCCTATGTATAGAACTCGTCACACCCCTAATTTGGATCAAAAGATTCCAAATTGATCTCTTCTTTCATTCTTTCTTCTTCAATTCTTCTTCTTCTTCTAGGTTCTTGAGTGAAGAGGAGCATGAAGATTATGTTTTCTTGAAGCAAGGACTTGATTCAAGAATTACCAGTAGTAGTTGGGCTACGAATTTCAGGTGTTTCACACCTGAGGTGAGTGGTGTAGGTTCATTTGAAAACTATTAGTGAACTATAATCCTAAATCTCCTCATTAAACTACAATTGGTGGAAATTGAGAACTCTATTAATTCATAGGATTGTTTGCTTATTTGACCTTGGATATGATTCTTGTATTGATCCTTGTAAATGAATCAAGTGGATGTTATATTATCTTGATCATGAGTAATGTAAATTTAATTGAATTCAGATTGCATATTCTTATTTACATATACATTGCAAATACCACATATTGTTTAAATATGGAGTGTTGTCTATGATATGTAAATTTTTGAGTTGTAATTGTTTCATGCAAATTTATATGATGGAAAAAGGATTGTAGGGTATCTGTAATCTGAATTGAAACATATATATATATATATATATATGAAACCCTAATCCATATATCCTAGGATTAGAATGTGAATTCACATATGTGCCATATAATAAACCCTATTTTACTTAAAGTGAGTAAATGCACTTAATATCCATTATAACCTAATCATCTAGATAGGAGCCCTAAACACTGTGATTTTCCCCTAAGGTCTGCACTGGGGAAATGAAACAGATTCCTTCTAATAGTCCTTTGATTATGAAAAGTAATGTCAGAGTGTGATTCTAGACCTTGAAGGCTAGGCCACCATAATTTAGGAAAGATTTCAAGATGAGATGCTAACCTAAATTCTCTATTGCTGAGTGAATGAAATGTATTGTATTTGAAACACTATTATGGAAATTGTGATATTGATGTGAAAGGGATCAATAGGGATAGCTTTGTTTAGTGTCTCATACGTGATACCCTAGATTTGAAATTTATGTCATTAAACCTATCTCATGTACCTGAGATGAGGTCTGTAAGGTAGAGAGGCTTTATTCTCTTACCTAGCCAGTGTTTGGCAACTCTGAGGCAGACCAGAGTCTGTTGTTTATCTTAGGGTTTCCAGTTAACCCTAAGATGTGGACAGTGAGTCGTTGACACGAGAACCTAGCATGGTGACTTTTACTTGATTAGGTACAGATCAAGTAATTTCAGGGCAAACCTAATAATGAATCTTAATAAGCCGAGAACAAGATTTGATTATCAATATCCGATTACATGTTAGTTCTATTTGTTATTTCATATTCATCTTATGTAGTTTATATCTGCCATTATCTGCATGATATTTAGAATTGTTTGATTTAATCTGAAATATACTTGTCTTTGATCAATTTTAAAAAAAGATTAGTTCAATGCTAGTTTTGTCTTGAACCTATTCCACTCACTCAGTGTGCTGATAAGTGGTGGTTCAAATTTTTTACAGGTACTGATTTCAGCTTCAATTCATCTAGGAGTTTCTCATTCGTAGTCATCTTTTCTTCACCATCTGAGGTGGAGAATTGTCTTCTTGTTGTAGGTTATATGTATAGGTTGTCCCTGTACTAGGGAGTTTTGGGAGGGTGTGTGCTTGTAGTGATGTACTTTATCTTGATCTAGGATTCTTATGTGAATGTAATAGTGTAACTTTCTGATGCGATGATTTTGAGTCACATTTAGAGACCTATTTCATATGTGTTTTGTGCCTTAATTACTCATTTTCATGGATATTATTGCATAATTCACTTTATTTGGTCTTTGCCATCATTTTATATCAAATCCCCTTTGTTTTACTATTTTGAGCATTATTTATCATCTTATTATAAATTGTGTGGATTTACTTGGTCTTGTTGTGAACTTTCAGGAAAAACAAGTATCTGCTTCCGTCGATACCATCGACGGAAGTCGATACCATCGACCAAGCCACAGGTTGTCAGCCGAGAAGAGCAATACAGAGTCGATACCATCGACACTTAAGTCGATGGTATCGAGATCCCTTCAAGTTGCTGGCGAGGAAACTGTCGATACCATCGACCCAAGTCGATGCCATCGACACAAGGGGAGCTACAGCGTCGCTAAACGACAACAACCGACGCTAAAGGAGTCGATACCATCGACACACAAGTCGATGGTATCGAGATCACCACAGGCGCTCAGAATAAAAGAAAGGAAAGCTGCTGCTAATCCACCGGGTCGATACCATCGACCCGCGTCGATGGTATCGATGCCGGCAGATATGCGTTGGATCTGTTTTGATCTCGATCGGACGGCTGTTGTTATTTGACGACCTAATTAGGGACTTATACCTAATGACGGCCGCCCAAAACGAGAGGATCATCTCATTTTGGATTGCACGAGTGCCGAGGAGGAGAGAAAGGAGAACGGAGGCCAAGAAGCTCATCCCGGGTGATTCGGACGCTGCCGAAGACGATTTCCACCACCGACAGGCGGGGAAAGCTCGTGTTCTACGCCAAGGATCCACCGGTTCTTCTCCGTTCAGGGGTTTTCCCATTTATTTCCTGTTTTTCTTATGAATTCCCCAATTTCTACCATGTATTCGTGTGAGATGAACATGAGAGGCTAAAACCCTCAATCTTTAGGACCGGGAGTAGCCCGGGAATGCATTATATGACATTTTTATATCAATAATTCATATTTTTCTCTCAAATCCGTGGTATAGATTCGTTTTCTCCATTTCTATTGTTATGCTTGATCACATAATAATAACTTAATGCCCTTAATCACTTCGACAGAAGGATTAACGGTTGAAAAGAGACGAATTCTACATTAATTAATAAAACCCTTGACAAAGGAGTTGTAAAATTAATGGTGGGAACTGAGAGACCGTTTATAATGCACTTAGTTTAGGGGAATGATTACTACGACGGTGGGATCAACCTAAATCTAAGTAGTGGATTACACCACGACAGTGGGTAATTCTGTTTTCAGGCCACTACCCGGATAGAGAGAGAAGTGTGAGGAATTATATGAAACCTAATACAATGTTGACCCGCGGTGAAACCGCCATCCTAAAGATACCCTTTTGAATTGATTAAATTAACCTTTAATCGATTGTTTTCTTTGTTTGATTTTTATTTTCTTCTTAAATTTGAACAACAAACCCTATTTTGTTAATCGGCCTAGCTGATTGCGATTAGTTAGTAGAAGTCTCCAATAATTCACGTATCCCTGAGTTCGACTCGGGCCTCACAAGGCCTATATTACTCGACGCGTATACTTGCGTTTTAGCGCGTAGTAAAATACATGTCAAGTTTTCGGCGCCGTTGCCGGGGATACGGCGAATTATTGGCACTTTGAGTGCTAAGAGCGGCCACTCTAGGCCACATTTTTTTATTTATTTTAAAACAATTTCAAAAAAAAAATCCTTTATTTCTCTATAATTGTGTTGACTCGTTCAAAGCATTGTACTGAACCCCTATTTCCATTTTTCAGGTACTTTGCATGGTGCACACACGTAGTCGAGACTACGTGAATCGCACACCTGAGGTTCCATCTGCGGGACCAGAGGACGAGGACTACTACGAGGAGGAACACCACAGTGATATAAATTCTGAATCTGAGCAAGAACAAGAAGAAGTAATGGCTGAAGCACAGACAATATGGGAGAAGATCAAGGCGTCTTCTTCCTCGGCATCAAAGGGGCCTATAAAGAAACAAGGGCTAAACATTCCAACCTACAAGATCGATCCAGCACTGATTAACCTGGTTAAATCAAACACATTTCACGAATTAAAAAATGAAGATCCAGTGGCCCACATCAACCAGTTCGTGGAGAACTGCGATATGGTGAAGATAGATCGATTTCCGCAGGATGTGCTCTACCTCAAGTTATTCCCGAGTTCCTTGGCTGGAGTGGCAAGAGAGTGGCTTCATAACCTCGACGACGAGTTTGTTGAATCATGGGATCACATGGTGGAGGTTTTCTTCGAGAGGTTCTTCCCTCCTGAGAAGACCAATGATATGATCCGGAAGATCCACAATTTCACCCAACAAGCGGGTGAAACTTATTCTGAGACTTGGGAGCGATTTCAAGTCATGTTGAGGAGATGTCCACACCATGGACTGGACAAGGAAACCCAAGTGAAGATCTTCTACTTTGCTCTCTCCGAGCATGATAGAAGCAATTTGGACTCGGCTGGCTCCGGATTTTTCTTAAATAACACTGATACAAGATGCTGGGAAATACTGAAGAATATGGAACGAAAGCAATCTTGGGGAGAAAGAGAAAGAGGCCCAGTTGAGCAAGCAAGAGTTGCCAGTGAGTCAAAGGCAATGAGAGAGCTGAACGAGAAGATGGATCTTCTCGCAAAGAAGTTGCTGCAGAAGGAAGACAATGAGTCCGAGGATGAGGCTCAGGTCAAGTACATGAGGCAACAGTAGGGGTACAGGAATAATGATTATTCATGGCGGAAGGACAAGAAATTTTCATGGAAGGATCCAAATAACTTTCTGCAGGATCCGGACGCCAAGCCTGCACCGGTCACGGAGGACAAGAGCATGGAGTTGCTCAATCAAGTCATAAAGCAAAATAAAGAGTTGATGAACACTTTTGGGCAGCAAATAAAGCAGCAGGGTGAATTTATGAACCAGTTTGGGCAGACTTTGCAGAGCCACGGGGCTCAAATGAGAACTATAGAGACTTCCATAGCGCAGATGGCAGCCGAGATTGCAAGCTTGAAGAAGCCGGCACATCCGGGTTTTCCGGGGAACACCAATATTCCCGGGGGAAACCAACAGGCCAAGGCCATCTTATTGAGGAGCGGTAAGAAAGTGTTAAATCCAAGGGCGGATGACACAATCACACTGCAGGACACAGTTGAAGAAGCAACAGTCAAAGAGCAGCCCGCACCTGTCATAGAGCAAACTGAGGACATAGCTGAAGATGGTAAGGAAGAACAAGCCACTGAGGAGGAACCACAGAAATTAACTCCCTATGTGCCACCTCATCAAAGGGCACATACCGTTCCGGTCCCCTATCCCAATAGTGCAAAAGCAAGAAAGGTGGATGCACAGTTTAAGAAATTTCTGGACACCTTTAGGAAGTTATTAGTGAATATTCCTTTGCTAGAGGCGATTGAACAAATCCCGTCTTATGGGAAGTTTCTCAAAGATGTAATCACCAAGAAGAGAAAGATACCCGACACTGAGGTCGTGGTATTGAAGGAGAAAGTGAGTGCTTTTATTATGGGCACTTTGCCGCCAAAGAGACAGGATCCCGGTTGTTTCAATATTTCTTGCTTTATCGGGAAGTTCAAATTTGGCGAAGCACTTTGTGATTCTGGGGCAAGCATCAATCTAATGCCCCTTTCTACGTTCAAGAAACTTGGATTGAAGGAGTCGAGACCAAGTAACATGACCATCCAATTGGCCGATAATTCTGTGGTGAAACCGTATGGAATCTGTGAGGATGTTTTGGTAAAGGTAGACCGCTTTGTTTTTTCGGCCGATTTTGTCGTTATGGAAATGCAGGCCGAGCACGGCAATGAGTTACTACTTGGTTGCCCATTCCAAGCTACAGCTGATATGATCTTGGAGATGGGGAGAGGTCGCTTGACCTTGGGCATTGCAGATGATCGCTTTGAGATGGTCATGCCCAATGGTAATGCATCTAATAAAGCAAAAGCACATTGCAACATGGTTAAGCATGTGGAACAAAATATCTCACTTTGTCTTGGGAAGCCATTTTTGGATATGGCTCATGTTATGAGCAGGATAGATAATGGGACCCTAGCAGTGGACCTTATGGAGCAAACTAAAGTTGTCTCTTTATGCAAGGCTGTTGGGTTTCCAAATGATGAGAATGAGGACATTCCATCTTCATGGGAGGATGATGTGATTATTACTTCCATCTTTGATGCATATCCAGAATTGCCTTTGGAGGCGTGTTTGTTAAATGTCACTTATGATTGGATGCGGAGTACTTCACTCAAGGAGTGCGCCAAAATGTTTCAAATGCTTCCATGTTTCTACACGAGGCACTATGAAGATTTGGGTACACTTCCCCCACCGCTACAATCATCTCTTATTTGCCCACCTGATCTGGAATTGAAGCCATTGCCCCCGCATCTGAAGTACGTCTTTCTAGCTGAGGAGGACAAGTTACCAGTGATTGTTTCTGCATACTTGATTGCGGATGAGGAGGAGCAACTACTGATATTGCTCAAGAACCACTGTGGAGCTTTTGGGTGGTCTGTGGCGGACATCAAGGGGATCTCCCCTACACTTTGCCAACACAAGATTCGGCTCGAGGAGGGAGCCAAGCCAGTCATACAGCCTCAAAGACGTCTAAATCCAAGCATGATGGAGGTTGTCAAGAAGGAAGTCATAAAGCTTCTTGCTGCAGGGATCATTTATGCCATATCTGATTCAACGTGGGTGAGTCTCACACAGGTAGTCCCTAAAAAGGGGGGAATCACTGTCACTACAAATCTTTTGAATGAACCTGTCACCACCCGATTGGTAACCGGGTGGCGTGTTTGCATTGACTACCGCCGATTGAATACCGCAACTCTTAAAGATCATTTTCCATTGCCATTTATCGATCAGATTTTGGAACGTCTAGCTGGTCGGTCGCATTTTTGTTTTCTAGATGGCTATTCGGGGTACAACCAGATTTCTATTGATCCTTTGGATCAAGAGAAGTCTACGTTTACATGTCCCTATGGGACGTTTGCTTACCGCCGTATGCCGTTCGGTTTATGCAATGCGCCGGCGACTTTTCAACGCTGCATGCTCGCCATATTCTCTGACATGGTAGAGCGGTGTCTTGAAGTTTTCATGGACGCTCGGTGTATGGAGCGTCTTTTTATGAATGCCTTTATAACTTAGATAAGGTGTTGCAGCGGTGCGAGGACACACACTTGGTCCTCAATTGGGAGAAATGTCACATGATGGTGACGGAAGGAATTGTGCTAGGACACAAGGTGTCTAGCAAGGGTCTTGAGGTAGACCCCGTAAAAATTGAGGTGATTTCTAAGTTACCCCCACCAAATTCTGTAAAAGGGGTGAGAAGTTTTTTAGGACACGCCGGGTTTTATCGGCGATTTATTAAGGATTTTTCGAAAATCGCAAAGCCATTATCAGAATTGTTGGAAAAAGACGCAGTTTTTGATTTCAATGAGAAATGTCTTCACGCATTCGAGGTTTTGAAGGAAAAGTTGATTTCAGCTCCGGTTGTTCAAACGCCGGATTGGACAAAGCCATTCGAGTTGATGTGTGATGCGTCCGATTATGCTGTGGGAGCTGTTTTGGGGCAAAGGGTAGATAACAAGCCTGCTGTGATTTTCTACGCCTCAAAAATGCTTAACGATGCTCAATTGAACTACACAACTACGGAAAAGGAGTTACTGGCCGTCGTGTTCTCCTTTGAAAAATTTCGGCAGTACTTAGTGGGTTCTAAGGTGGTTGTGTGGACTGATCACGCTGCAATAAAGTATTTGATGGATAAGAAGGATGCGAAGCCTAGACTAATTAGGTGGATTTTGCTCCTACAAGAATTCGATATTGAAATCAAGGACAAGTCGGGAATTGAAAATGTGGTGGCCGACCACTTGTCTAGGTTAGAGAGGGTTGATGAACAAGGTTTGCACATACCCATTACCGAGACCTTTCCCGATGAGCAACTTTTAAAAATTGATTCTAAAGAACCATGGTTTGCGGAAATTGTGAATTATTTGGCTTGCGGGATCATCCCGGAGGATTGGTCCTATCAAGAGAAAAAGAAATTCTTTCATTCATTGAGATATTATTTTTGGGATGACCCGATTCTCTTGAAGCAGTACAGGGATGGTATTCTTCGTAGGTGCGTGCTGGAGGTGGAGTACGAGAGTGTTCTCCACCACTGTCATGCGTCGCCTACAGGAGGACACCATGCTAGCTCACGAACAGCAGCTAAGGTGTTGGAGAGCGGCCTTTATTGGCCCACTTTGTTCCGGGATGCCTATGATTTTGTTAGGCAATGTGACCCGTGCCAGCGCGCAGGTAACATCTCAAGGAGACAGGAAATGCCCTTGAATGTATTTCAGGAAGTTGAGGTATTTGATTTATGGGGCATTGACTTCATGGGACCCTTTGTATCCTCAAATTCAAATCTTTATATCTTACTTGCTGTAGATTATGTGTCGAAGTGGGTGGAGGCAATCCCCACAAGAACTAATGATTCGAACGTAGTGTGCAGGTTTGTCAAAGAGAACATTTTCTGCAGGTTCGGGATTCCCCGAATGATCATAAGTGATGGAGGCACACATTTTCGAAATCAGAAATTCGCGACACTTTTAAAGAAATATGGGGTCAAGCACAACATCGGCACCCCATATCATCCACAGACGCAAGGACAAGTGGAGGTATCAAATAGAGAAATCAAGAAGATTTTAGAAAGGACCGTAGCATCCACAAGGAAGAATTGGAGTGTATTGCTACCGGACGCACTTTGGGCTTATCGAACGACGTACAAAACACCTATAGGCACCACGCCTTTTAGGTTGGCGTATGGCCGGGCTTGCCATCTTCCGGTGGAATTAGAGCACAAGGCCCATTGGGCGCTAAGAAGGCTGAACTTGCGCTATGATGAGGCCGGGAGAAAAAGGATGTTTGAATTGAATGAATTGGATGAGCTACGCATGACGGCATATGAGAATGCCCGCATCTACAAAGAGCGCACAAATCTGATACACGATCGCCATATTGAGATGTGCACGTTCAAGAAGGGAGACAACGTTCTATTGTTTAACTCCCGTCTCAAACTGCATCCCGGGAAGCTGAAATCCCGGTGGAGTGGACCCTTCATTGTGGAGGAGGTGAAACCGCACGGAGCGATTCTCGTGCGTGATGGAGATGCCACGTTCTTGGTGAACGGGCAACACTTAAAGTTGTATTTTGGTGAGAATTACAAGAGGAAAGTGAATGAGGTCAAACTCATTTCACTTGTGCATGAATGAGATGGAGGGAAGACGTCTAGCCTAAGACGCTAAACAAGGGCGCTTGTTGGGAGGCAACCCAACCATCGTAACACTAGGATAGTTTAATTTTAGTCATAGATTGCTTTTATTTCGTTTGAATTTTAGTTTAAAAATGATACCTTGATCCGTTTGTTGAATGTGCAGGCACAGGCAGGGTCGATACCATCGACACACCTGTCGATGGTATCGACATGGGTTCAGGTTGACACCAGTAGAAATCGCACTGCGTCGATACTATCGACACCCCTGTCGATGGTATCGACATGGTCACAGACAGGTCGCAATAAAAGTGTTGATGGTATCGACACCCCAGTCGATACCATCGAGATCTCTGGAGATATTCAGATGAATTTTGCTCAGTCAACTCGATACCATCGACGGCCTCGTCGATGGTATCGACATCATCACAGGTTGAATGCAACACAACGGCGGTGTCGCAATAAAAGCAAGTCGATACCATCGACACCCGTCGATGGTATCGACGGACATGTCACCGATCCGCACACAGACATCGACGACGATCGCAACAGCCACGTCAGCGATCCGGGTGCTGCGTCGATACCATCGATTTCCGTCGATGGTATCGACCCGTCAGCAATTCGGGTTTCTCGATCCAGCAAACGTCAGCCGTCGATACTCGCGAGGGAGGCGGATACCCGCGAGATGTGTCGATACCATTGACCCGCGTCGATGGTATCAACGGGTCAACAGGGGCGCCGATCAAGCCTATTTAAGGGGACTTGCAACGTCACTTGACGTCACACCTTCAGAGCAAGTATCCTCCTTTGCACCGAGCACTCCCCCGAGCCCTCCAAGACTGCAGAGAAGCGTCATCGAGCGGAGAATTTCTTCTCCATCTTCACCGAGCTCTTTTCTTCTAATCCCTTCTTTTCTCGCAACCATGGTGCACACCGCCAGAGCGTCGTCCTCAAGCGCTCACCCTATGGAGATCGAGGAGTTTGTTCCTCCCCCACCCGCTTCCATCCCTCGTCCACGCCTAATTCATGCCAACATAGATGTGAGGAAGGTCTACGAGGATATTATGAAGCGAAAGTTCGAGCCCACCCGGTATGTGGACCGGGGCATGATCCAGGAGCTGGGGTTCGAGGCCAACTTGGCCTATGTGTTGGCCGGGCAAGCGCGGCACACCAATCGCCTTTATGAGATCGACTGTCATGCGGATGGGTAGCCGTTTTTCGGTGAATGGCCCACATACAAGGAACTGGTGGCTGAGTTCATGGCGTCTCTTGATATCTACGTCGTACCAAATGACGTGGTACCATCGGACCAGACGTGGATCAGGGGAAGGGTGTCCTTCCGACTCTTCAACAACAATTACAACATCATGTTGAAGCAGTTCAACGACATCTTCAACTGGAACCACAGCCGCAATGATCACCGACGCCCCGACGCCCGCACCGACTACGACAAAATCTTCGCCGAGCTAGTTACAGTGCCGGCAGGAAAGACTGTGAGCTACCATAATGCAGCGATAGCGGATTTTGAGCACCCGTTCGTCCGGGTCCTGCATAGGATGTTGAGCTTGACTTTCTTCGCTCGAAGCGATCTTGCTTTGAGCAAGTTTCAGGAGAGTGACCTGTTCTTTCTCTACGCACTCCCGAAACGTCAAGAGTGCAACTGGGGGGCGTTCTGGCTACAGCGCGTCCTGGCGGTGAAAAGGAGTACAAGGAGGGCTCCAATTCATTTTGGTGGTCTTGTCACCAAGTTGGCGCTTTACTTGAGGCTGAACCTTCAGTCCATGACTCCGATCTCTACGAGGAGCAAGGTGAACGTGCAACACTTGCACCGTTCAAACCTTATTCTTTTCCGGGACGGGTTGGCGTACGCTCATTGCCACGTCAACCAAGCTTATCAGGAGAGCTCCCTACCGGACGACGTCTTCAACATAGAGGGCAAGCAGCACTTCCGGTGGCCAATCATAGCCATCGAGTCCTCCGAGGAAGACGGCGGTGGTGACGAGCAAGAAGGCGAGGCTGCAGAGGAAGAGTAGGCTTTCACACCTCTTCGAGCACGTGTGGCACCACGGAAGCATCCTAGGATGCATTCGGGTGCATCTTCATCATCTCAGCCCCCGCCGCCATCACCACAGTACGAGCAGCCAACCGCGGATCCCTATTCCATGCAGGGGATGTACACCATGCTGCAGGACATCCAGCAGACTCAGCAGCAGCACATGGGTATGTATATCGGCATTCATGAGACTACGAGCCGGGTACTTGACAACCAACGGGCTATGTTCAAGAACGAGCGGCTCATCCTCGCCAACCAAGAGCAAATGCACACCCGGTTGCAGTGGATAGAGACGCAACAGGAGCCCTTCTTTGACCATTACTGGAGTCAAGACTACTTTGGAGGCTATCCACAGCCTCCGCCGAGGACCCAATATGATCCAAGCTTCCAGGGGGAGTACCCGTCTTGGGATCCTACGGCACCGCAATATCCACCACCACCTCCGCAAGATTGATCAGGGTATCACTGTTCCACCCTTAAGTTGGTTTTTGACTATGAGGCCATAGTCGAATTCAAGCTTAGGGGGGTGGCTGGAACAGCTCTATCTTTTATCTTTTCTTTAGTTGTTTTTAGTTTCTGCTTTGTTATTTGTTCTTGCAATTTTAGTGTTTGTTTAGGATCCACATCTATCTAGTGTAATTGTGGATGTCTTAAAAATTGTCATCTCGCTGTTTTCATGGGAAATTTAAGGGAATTTAAAAATTTTTGTGTCTTTTGGATAGCTTAACTTGGTTGTCCTTGGGAAACTTGTCCTATGAAAATGATTGATTATGTCAACTTTGAAGCAATATGTCACACCTACACCCCCATTGACTCATGAAAAGTGGATAGTAACGGTTGTTTGAGCCTAACCTAATCAAATGGTAATGAGACCTTAATTGGATATATGAGAAAGAACCCTTTGAACTACCACACATGTCAGTAAGGAGGGATACATGATATTTTTCTAAGGTTCAGTAACTTAATCTTGTGATCATTCCACTTCATATTTTTCCATAATCCACCAAAGAATTGGAAGTAAAGTACAGTTTTAATTCCTTCTTGCGTGCATAGCATGTAGATAGGATTTGCATTGTTATTTTCATATTTTTGCATAAAATGAAAAAAAAATGTATAGTGATTCATGCACATTACCTTTAGGTGCATGTCATGTAGTTGCACTCATAACTTTCATGATTTTCATGCATAAGTACACCATGTACCTCAGTTTGTCTTGAAAAGTGATCTAAATTGTCCCATACCCTCAAAATAGTACAAAGATTTCCAATCATGAAGAAAATAGCCTAACACATGTATCTCTAAGCAATTATGGATATGTGGGCTAAGAGGAAAAGAAAAAAAATCTGAAAATCTGAAAAAAAAAATTGAAAAAAAAGAAAAAAAAAAAGAGAATTTAGAAGGAAATGGAATAAGAGGGAGAAAGGAACATGATATCACTTACATAACAAGGAAACTGAGTACATGATGTGGCTTAATTAGATTTCTATCTCTTTTTGAGGTGGAAGGTTAGTGCATGCATCATTCCACCCAATTTTAAGCATTAGGGCATTTTCAATGTGCATTGGCATCAATTAGGGCATTTTGTTGTATGCATTTTGAAACTGTGTAATACTTCCAAATTCTTCCATGAATCACCCATTTCATCCACCCGTTGCTCGGATTGGTAGGCCACCGTGATTTTCTCCTCACTCATGTTTATCAGGAGAACTACTTCCATGTAGATGGTAGTTAGGGCGAGCAACGTAGTGTAGGCGATCACAAGATGCACTAATGCTGAATCGGCAAATTTTATTATGTTAACTGCCTTATGTGATAGTGTTCATCGGTTTGAAGGATAATTTCTTTTATTGATTATTATTGTCGCCTGTAGGGTAATTACTGTTCTGTGATTAGGAAAGGCCAGTTTGAGAATGTCCAGTGGGAGTCATGTGGGATGTGGGGTGATGTGTTGATTGTTAGTTGACATCTGCAATTCTATTCTAAGGATTAGTTGCTCGAGGGCGAGCAATGTTTAAGCTTAGGGGAGTTTGATGCGATGATTTTGAGTCGCATTTAGAGACCTATTTCATATGTGTTTTGTGCCTTAATTACTCATTTTCATGGATATTATTGCATAATTCACTTTATTTGGTCTTTGCCATCATTTTATATCAAATCCCCTTTGTTTTACTATTTTGAGCATTATTTATCATCTTATTATAAATTGTGTGGATTTACTTGGTCTTGTTGTGAAATTTCAGGAAAAACAAGTATCTGCTTCCGTCGATACCATCGACGGAAGTCGATACCATCGACCAAGCCATAGGTTGTCAGCCGAGAAGAGAAATACAGAGTCGATACCATCGACACTTAAGTCGATGGTATCGAGATCCCTTCAAGTTGCTGGCGAGGAAACTGTCGATACCATCGACCCAAGTCGATGCCATCGACACAAGGGGAGCTACAGCGTCGCTAAATGACAACAACCGACGCTAAAGGAGTCGATACCATCGACACACAAGTCGATGGTATCGAGATCACCACAGGCGCTCAGAATAAAAGAAAGGAAAGCTGCCGCTAATCCGCCGGGTCGATACCATCGACCCGCGTTGATGGTATCGACGCCGGCAGATATGCGTTGGATCTGTTTTGATCTCGATCAGACGGCTGTTGTTATTTGACGACCTAATTAGGGACTTATACCTAATGACGGCCGCCCAAAACGAGAGGATCATCTCATTTTGGATTGCACGAGTGCCGAGGAGGAGAGAAAGGAGAACCGAGGCCGAGAAGCTCATCCCGGGTGATTCGGACGCTGCCGAAGATGATTTCCACCACCGACAGGCGGGGAAAGCTCGTGTTCTACGCCAAGGATCCACCGGTTCTTCTCCGTTCAGGGGTTTTCCCATTTATTTCCCGTTTTTCTTATGAATTCCCCAATTTCTACCATGTATTCGTGTGAGATGAACATGAGAGGCTAAAACCCTCAATCTTTAGGACCGGGAGTAGCCCGGGAATGCATTGTATGACATTTTTATATCAATAATTCATATTTTTCTCTCAAATCTGTGGTATAGATTCGTTTTCTCCATTTCTATTGTTATGCTTGATCACCATAATAATAACTTAATGCCCTTAATCACTTCGACAGAAGGATTAACGGTTGAAAAGAGACGAATTCTACATTAATTAATAAAACCCTTGACAAAGGAGTTGTAAAATTAATGGTGGGAACTGAGAGACCGTTTATAATGCACTTAGTTTAGGGGAATGATTACTACGACGGTGGGATCAACCTAAATCTAAGTAGTGGATTACACCACGACAGTGGGTAATTCTGTTTTCAGGCCACTGCCCGGATAGAGAGAGAAGTGTGAGGAATTATATGAAACCTAATACAATGTTGACCCGCGGTGAAACCGCCATCCTAAAGATACCCTTTTGAATTGATTAAATTAACCTTTAATCGATTGTTTTCTTTGTTTGATTTTTATTTTCTTCTTAAATTTGAACAACAAACCCTATTTTGTTAATCGGCCTAGCTGATTGTGATTAGTTAGTAGAAGTCTCCAATAATTCACGTATCCCTGAGTTCGACTCGGGCCTCACAAGGCCTATATTACTCGACGCGTATACTTGCGTTTTAGCGCGTAGTAAAATACACGTCACTTTCTACTTCATGTTGTATTAGAGTTTTATCTTGAATAATGCTTACATCTCGGGCTTGCTTATTAATGATCTGTTTAAAATGAATAGTACTTAGTTGCTTGTGCCACATCTGGAATTAAATGGAAAAAGTTATTTGTGTTTTTCATATAATATAATTCCTTGATTCTAAGTTTTAATTGCTAATTTGAGATTTAGTTTGGTTAGTTTGGATAGCATTGTGGGGTCTCAGAGGTGGGTTCCCACAATAAAATTCTAGTATTATTAACTGATGTGATGTTTTTCCTTTGCACGAGTGGAGATGTGATGACTGCAAGTATTATGAAAGTGAGGATCAAAGAAGAGGACGCCAAGGATTAGAAGACCTCCAAGTTCAACCTGGTGGGGTGCCATATATCTTGGATGGTCCCATTATTTAGAATTCTCCCTTTTATTTTTTAGTTATTCCATATTTAGTTGTTAGATCACAAACTTGATGATGAAGTTAGTTGTAGTTTTCAAATCCAATGAGAATTGTATGAATCTTTATGAGACAATGTATGGTGATTTATCTATGTATTTGCAATAAGTATCATGATATGACACCCCCCTTCAAACATAAATGCTTCTGCTTATTGTATGTATGTAAAATTTGGGTGTTACAAAGTGTACCTGTCAAATAGTTTGATTAATTGTGTGTCCTCCAATATTGAAGTTTAGAATGAGGGTCTACATGTTCATTTACCTTTCACAATGACAATATAAACATGTTTAACTAAAAATATCATCTTCATTGTACCTCATGAATTGTTTTCATTACCAAATTTATCATGGTTTGTGTTGACTTTCAAAACTTTATGCAGTTTAGAAACTCAACTAGGCTCACAAGTTTGCAAGACCTGTCACAATGTAAAAAGAAAACCGATCCATTACGACTCTTGATTTTTTAGATAATTCAAATCAATTGGAGTAATATTTTATTATTAACTAATTAACAATAGGAAGAGATTAAAAATACAAAAGGTTGATGACATGATATATAATTGGATGCAAGTCCATGTTGGGGTCCTTAAACCTTGACAAATCAATCCATACACATAAGAATCACTATGGACCTATCAAGTTGAGAAGTTCTGTAACCACCTCTACCGTCCCACTCTCTAATTGATGGTGATCATATAAATTGAGTGATCATGTGTCACAAATATGGTGTTACCTCAATCACAATCTCATTGTCTAATATACAATTTTATGTTCCCGTGTGGTTCATTGGAAAGGACTTGCATGGGATATGAAAGGTGAAAGGATAGGAAGGTACATGAATAGAATGGGATGTTTTCTTTCCCATCCCATGTTTGGATGCAACTAAGGATAGGTATTCTAGCTTAACATTCATTTTTATTTGGCAGTTCATAGTGATGGACATTCTTGAAATAAATATAGTTGGAACTATTTTTTAGTAATAAAATTAAATAATTTATAGAGATGAGGTATAGTTTTACACCTTTTTCAATACATGAAAAGTGAACATCGACATATATATACCATATCATGTTAATCCATTAAAAAAAACTTTAACTAAGAAGATAATCTTAATAAAAAATTGGGCATATCATGTTATGATCGAAATCAAAGAAAGAAACTTGCTTTCTAAAAAATGAAATCCACTAGTACACAAATTTACTTAGAAGTTTGGCCTATAGAAATTTTCAAGATGTCCATTCATAAGAACAATTACTTCTAACGTTCTAGATAAAACTATTAAACTAGCTCTTATTTAACAAAATTTTCAGGAAAACAATCACGGTCATTTCAGACAGTTGAAAAAAAATGATTGACATAGAGAGTCATTTCCACTCAGTCGTACTATTACATAGATCCTTTCATCCCTAGTGAGATTTCTTAGTCTTCTAATTTCCTCAAAGATGCTTTTTTTTATTTCTCAAAATTTGTCATCACCAGACCACTCATTTTATCAGTCACTACTCAATTATCTCCCCCCATAAGCTTTGGAACATCAACTAGAAAGGTTGTAATATCTCATTTTCCCTCTTATGTTTTCACCCATGACTATTTCCCTCCTTTCCTGCATCTATCCTACTTGTTGGATAAAATTGTTGGCCATTATCATTTTCATCCAAAGTTTTAGGATTCACATTCTCCTCTTGTTTTTGGTGTTTCTCCATATGTTTTGTTATGTCCTCTACACATTGGGTGTTTGTTCAAGTTTCTATGTCCTTCCCAAATATAGTACATAGTTTCTTTATGTAACATCTCACTTTTTAAGAAATATTTAACACTGAGCATAATCATTATTCTCAAGGGGGGTCACAAAATGCTAATGTTTGCAATTAGAGAAAATAAAACACCTTACATTAAATTAAGTTTATTCATACATAGTTCATGGACATGAAATCTAAAACTTTTCATCATGAAATCTAAATCTATTGAGCTAGACTTGGATAAGATAACTTACACATCATGTAAATGATATCTAGAGGCATCATGTCTGCTTGGTAGATGTCACCAGGCTAGACTTCAAATCCTTCTAGTCCTTTATTGTTTCTTTATATCTTCAATTGCTCTAGATCATGCATACATTGTGTGCCCAACCATGCAAAACAAACATAAATGATAATAAGCTGTACATGGCACTTTATAGAACAAAAAGTAACTATAATTTGACATGAAATAATTTTGACATGAAGTTGACCATGGATTATCTTAAGCATTCTCTGAATCATTTAAACAAGATGAATTGGATAAGTGAATATATGTTACCTCTATTCATGCACCATAAAGATCCCATATTTACTAGGAAGCCCATAATGCTAGGAAAGCCCATAATGACTTAAAGGTCCATGATCGAGGAAATCCCATAACGACCCGAAGGTTCATGATCGAGGTGCATATAAAAACTTAACCAATTCCTTAACTTTGTTCATTGACTTAGATCTTGACTTAATTAATGCCTTTAATCTTAATCATGACCATAACGGGATTTCTCCCTCTTAATGCCATCATGGGATTTCTCCTCTCAACTTATAATGGGATTTCTCCCTTCTTGAACCAGAATGAGATTTCTCCCTCATAATGTGTTCATTGGGATTTCTCCCTTCTAGGACATAATCCATTAATCATAAATCATAGTCATAGTTTGGGTTTTACAATAGAACATAAGTAAACCATAAATCATATAGTCATATCTATACTTGATGTAAATTGAGAAAGTATTCATAATTTCATGAAACATAATATTGTGCATAATCATAAAAATAAAACATCCAATCAAACCAAATTTAAATGTTCCAAGAAGTATGTCCTACTTAACTAGATAAAACCACCTTAAGTCAAATCCTTGGACTTGATTGGGCCCTTAATCACATGAGATTCAATTAACAACGAAATGTGTACATTAGTTCATAATCATTAAGACCTAATTTGTTCGTTGAAATGTTGAAGATTTTGGATGTGGAAAATAGCACTTGGACATACAGTTGATCAATAGAAAATGAAGAGTGCTTTCCGATGCATATTTTTCCTTTGTTTTCTGAGGTCATATGCAATTTCTATGATTTATGCAACATGGACCAATCCAAATTCAGGAAACTATAGGTGTGACATTGATTAAATAAAAAGTACAATCGATGTAAATGAAACACATAAACATGAGAAAAATTAAGTGTGTGTGACACATAAAACAAATAAGTGAGGGAAAAATAGACATTTGGTCATTTAAAATCTTTCACAACTATTTTATTAAAGGCACATGTAAATACTTGGATTACCCTTGTGATTAAAATTTGCCGATCGACATGGGCACCAAGTTCATTCATTGACCTGGCTTCTTCCTCCCTTCAGCCATGGCATGAGGGTAATGTTGAAGGTGTAAACTCTGATTAAAGCAAAAGAAAGGTGGCCGTTCACGGGAAGCTGAGACCTCTAGTGGCCTCCTTGTTCCACGCCGAGGCCAATGACCAAAGCTCGGGCCCAGGGCATGCTTAGAGCTTGAGAAGTTCTCCAAACATGGTGGGGCACATGACAATAATAGGAACCAGAGAAAACATCACGAGGGGAGCAAGAAAACGTGATAAAATCTTTGCGAGATCAAACCCAAGATGAAGGTATAATTGTGTCAGGAAAATGATCAGGAATCATTGGCATTTGCCAGAAATAGGCCAAAAAGGGGAGAATGCTCGAGCGACAAAACCATCACCAAAGACTGGAAGATAACCTTATAAAGATAGGGAAATGATCCTTTAGGCAAGGTGAACTCATCCGATTCCTCACCATGGTCGGGTGACCACTGGACGGTCAAGGTGGTGATCACCGGCGGGAAAAAAAAATTGCAGCCATAGGATACACAAATTGGGGTAAGTGAAGGGTAAACCGGTGATGAGAAAACAAACACAGGGTATCGAAGAAGCTTGACGATGCTCCAATTCCTTAGAAGGATGAAGAGGAAGTGAGGGTGGGGTGGTACTATCCAGAGGTGTAAGTCAAGTAGGTTGAAGTAGGTTGTAGAGTCTCAGGGCTCTGGGTAAGCAATTGGTATTGGAGGAGGAACTTGTGGGGGATGGCCGTCCTTAGAGCTTCTTTATATAGGGAAAAGGGACAATTCAGTGGTGTTTGTGAATCGGGAGCGAGAGAACAAGAAGCCTAGAAAGAGGCATTTCATCATTACAGTGAGAGAGAGGGTGAGTTATGACTCGTTAAATTTTGGAAAGTAAGACGGATACATGTGAAGAAATTAGAGGGAGAAATGCAGATGCACGAGAGAGAGATGTCAAGAAAGAAATCACTACAAAATTGGGTTTGTCATCGTCTATCACATAATTCACCGAATAATTAAAAAAAACACATTTAATTTGTGAATAATTCACTGGTCGTATGCCACAACCAAATTTTACAAGATTTTCCAATTTTTTCCTGAACAAAATAAATTATTCGCAAATAACTCGTGATTTGTGAGTAAACGCGTATTAGCTATTGAAATCCGCACAATTGCCAACTTCTTTACAAAATTTGTACTGGCGAAATATCGCCAGCCTACTTACGACCCTTTCATTTCACTCCGACAACAGCCACCACCAACATCCAGCGAGCAGCGACAACTACCAGCAGCCATCAAGCGACGGTCAGCCGACCACCAACCAGTAAGCGGTAGCCAGCCGATCACCAGCCAACAGTAAGCGGCTAGGAAGGGAGACACAGTTGTGCACTCTAGATAATCTCTTCTCTCTTCTTCTCTCCGCTCTTCTTCTATAATCTCTACTGATCTCTATGGGCTCTATTGTATCGTGAATGTGCTCGTTTACAGTTGGTTATCTTGTCAGTTTGTCTTATTAACCCTTTTTTTTATAGTGGGAAGTTTCACTCTGTTCAAGGTATTAGGAGACAGAGAATAGTCAACAGTGTACATTAAGGGTTTTTAGTCCCTTCCTGTAGTGTCCCAACATAATTTGTTGAGATTCGATCCTGCAAACTGTATTTCACAAACAACAGACTTGACCAGCTGAGCTAGTTGACAAGTACGCTTATTATCTCATTTATTGTTTACCTTTTTCTTTTTTCGTTTGTTTACAGTTAGATTGATTAATATCAATTTTATTTATTGTTGTTTTGACTGTGTATACATGGGTTTTAGTACTCCTAATACATTTAACTTCTTGGTTCTCAATCTCTTACATTGCAGTAGCTTAATCGTGTGGTTTTTTTTTGTCAGAATGAGTTGGGTATATACTACGTAGTACTTAACTATCTTGTATAACACCTTTTTAACGTGCAAGCAGTCCATTTATTTTCTCCTATCTTCTAACTTGTTCATATGTGATTCCCTTGTTTGAATTTCCCTCAAATACTATGTTTCTAATTGTTTGGTTTTCTTTCTTTACTTTTGTTTTTAACAATGTGAGGTTTAACTTCTATACTTGACTATGGACAATGACGTGTGGGAAGGATCCATAATGGGAGCATATTGAAAAAATAAGATCCAAAGTAAAAATGTAAATTCTATCAAATTGGAATTTAATGCTAGGATCACACACATTAGATTTCATCTAGGAAAGATATCCAGAAAAGATATCAATCCATGTATTTCAATGCCTAATCATGTTCAAGATCTTTCATTGAAATCCATTGATGATCTCCAAAACAAGGCAAAGAAGCACAAAATCACTGAGTTTTGTACAACACGCTCTTCACCTAGATCAAACACGTCAACCCTTTGTCTTTCAATGCAAACTAATATGAGTTACATTGATGTGGACAAACTACATGGTGATATCCAAAAGCAACAAAATTGCATGATCTACCGATGAAAGAGGAGAGGAGATCGGCTAATAAATCCATAATGAAGTGCTTTATTTCTAATAATCTAACCTTCAATCTATTGTGAACTCCTGAATTTAAGGATGCATGTGCAACTATTGCTAGGCGTGGAGTTGGGTATGTGCCTCCTAATAGTGAAACTGCAAGAACTATGTGGTTGGAGGAATTGAGAGGTGATGTTGATGGGTATATCAAGTCCATAAAACAAAGTTGGTCATTTTTTGGTTGCACTTTGATGTCTGATGGATGGAAGGATGGTATTAGTCGTTCACATATAAATTTATTGCCTGCTTCTCCAAAGGGTGTCATGTTCTTGAAATCAATTTGCACTACTGGCCACAAAAAGAATGCACAATATAAATATGATTTTGTCTCATCTACAGTTGAAGAAATAGGCCCATCTAATGCTATGCAGTTTGTTTCTGACAATACTTTGAACTTTCTAGGTGCTACACCAATGCTAGAAGTATCCAACTATATTTAAAGTCAGTTTTGCTACATATTATATTAATTTGATGTTTCAGGACTTTGATAAGTTGGATACTATCAACCTTATTGTTGACACCTCAATTTTGGGACCCCATAAAATCCTTGCTATTTGTATTATTTATACAATTTCAATCATGTCAGACCGCAATGAGTAAAAATCCCAATTTCTGATAAAAGAATTAAACATGGGTCTACTGAATACATTTGGTCAATTCAGAGTCCAAAACATATTTGCACAAAGTTCAGCCAAGATGTGGACCGACATCAAACTTAGTAAAACCTTAAATTTTGATCCTAATGGGTCCTGAACCCTAATGGACAAAATTCACACATCATCTAGGTTAAGATGAGACCTACAAAAGATCTCAATCTGACCACCTAATTTATTATGGGCGCAAATCCATTTTGCACCCAGATTAGACAAAATTCAAACCTTTTTTCTTGGTATCTTCTAAGAGAATATCTCATTTTGATGTCAAAGGATTTTGCAACCAAATGTGTCAAACCATACCACACACATATCAGGTCCCCTTTTACATATCACAATGAGCAAAGGGTTTTAAACCAAAATGTGTCAAACCAATTCACACACATTTCATTAATTCTCAAAAAAAGGACATCTAAGCGAGGAAGGGTTTCACACCAAGATGTGTCAAACCAAACTGCACACATCTAGGCTTCTTGTTTAGCAAATCAGGTTGGGCACCAAAGGATTTCACACAAAAATGTGTCCAACCAATTCACACATATTTTTTCCCTATAAAGTACACGTGTGTGCCAAATGCTTTTGTGCCAAAAAGTGACAACCAAATCCCTACCCATTCAAACCACTATGGTCTTGAGAAAATTGAGTGAGGGCCACTTGTCATCCCATGAACATCCTTAGAAAAAGGGGGAGTCAGTTGGTAGAAAGAGGAAAAAAACTATCTTGGCAACTCCCTCCACTCTTAGAAAAGGAGAGAGAAGACCCAAAAAGGAAACCCCTCACTTCCCTACTTCCTGAGACCTGAGACAACCAAGAGGAGAATGAGAGAGATGAGAGAACAAGAGAGAGACCGCCACAGCCGAGTGCAAAACCTACTCATGCTCAAAAGTGTGAAACCTCTTCATGCTCAACAGTGGGAAACTTGTTCATGTTGAAAAGTGCCAAAGCCGTTGGCGTCCAAAAGTGTGAAAGGAGTCGGTGCTGAGAAGGACACATCAGACCATCATCTTCTCTAGTTTCATCACCGGAGGTTCCCTAAAGTGCAAATCTGACCAGTGTCCACAAGTGTGAAAGCCTTTCACACACGAAATACAAAAGCAAGGTGAGAGCACATTAGATCATTTTTCTTTATCCTTTTTTATGAAACCCCTGCCACACTATTTAATATATGGATCAGGGTGCCGATTTTTTTTATCCTTTCGTGATTCATAAATGAGTGTCATGAATTTAGGTTTTTGTATGTCGCCCTTCCTTATCCGTGTGAGTCACCTTTTTTTAGTTTTTCAAAAAAATTCTGACTAAAATCCGGTGGAGACTCCAAATCTTTTCCCGTTTTAAGTTTTCAACAGAAACAAAATGGAATCTCTGTTAGGGAATTGTTAGATTTGGGTTGCATTTTTTTTAGATCTTCTAGCTGATAGGTATTTCTATATGCTCAAAACAAAAATATATGCTATTATAGTAATACATGCCTATGTAGCCCAGATATCGAACACAAGGAGACCTTACTTCAGAAACTAGTGCTAACTATAGTACGATCAGCTTTGGCCTATGAAAACTTGAATGATTGGTTTTCTTATATTAAGAAAAAAGAAATATAAATTATGGTTGTTGTTCGCAGTCTTAGTGAATTTCTTAGTATAATGGTTTCACCACATTTAACATTGTATTTCAATCCTAGTACATTAATAAAAACTTCTCCTAACTCTGGATTAGGAACCTATAGCAAGAATTACCCACTCTCATGGAGTAATTCACTACCTAACCTGATACCAACCCCACTCTCATATCGATTATATTATTAGATAGGTGCCTTATCGAATTCTCCAGGTACCTCCTCATGTTGTTAAACTACCTTTCCCAAAGGATTTCATGAAACACATATTTCTATACAGTTCCAACTATTAATTTCATTTTTTAAAGAAATTAACAGTACAAATACTATCTATGGTGATCAAGCACAAATAGTTCATTCATTCACATAAAAAAATCCATAAAATAAGTAAAATTGATGAATTAATGCATAAGAGTCTAATACAATACATAACTGGGCTACTCCTGGGTCCTAAGGAACGTGGGGATAATCCCCTCATGGTTTTCTTAGTCAAACACATTAAAGGAGAAAGGGAAAACGTGGAAAACATGAAGAAACCTTGAAGTAGACGGTTCAAATGCTTCCTTCTTGCGCATGTGCCGATTTTCTACCTTTCGGCTGCAATTTCATCTGTTAGAAGTGCTCAAATCATTCTGTTTGCCTTCTTCTTCTTTGCTATCTCCTCTCCTTTCTCTCCCTTGTTGTGTAATGAAAAAAGATGAGATCCTTAGGTCTGGCCATAACTCCCCTTAGTCATAGGCATGACTTAGGGTGAGTTAGAACCTCATTAAATAAAAAAAGACCTAAGATATGCTTAATCCTTATCCGTTGGTACTACCAATGGGGTGTCGATACTACTGACTCCTCTAAATTTGTGGCCACCTATCAAGTTGTCGGTACTACCAACTGTGTGTTGGTAGTATCGAGTTGCTTCAAATTTCTTTGACAAAAATGATGTAACCTCATCGGTACTACCGACAGTCCTATCAGTACTACTGAATCTTCTTGATTCATTTCCTCTACAATAGTGAGCAAGTATCAGTATCATTGACTCCAAAGTTAGTAGTACCGCGTTGTGTAGATTCTTGAACATTCTTGAAATGCAAAAATTCGAACATAAGCTATGAAAATTACTAAACCACTTAAAAACATTAAAATTATGTATATTTGATGCAAATATGTATCATTGATTAATAAAATAAATCATACACAATTAATATGGGATTTAACCACAAAATTGCACAAAAATCAGTATAAAATAGCATGTGAAAATGATAGATAAATAGTAATTCAAACTGCCTAAGCTTAAATGTTGCCCATCCTTGAGCAACACACTCTCATATCTGTTTGATACAAATTAGCAAAAGGACAAAATAATATGAGTATCAATTGTCAACTATCCCCACTTGGCGGTCCCAAACTGGCTTTCATTAATCACTGAACAATTAATTGCTCTTTAGAGACCAAAAACATACATCAAAGATATCCACCCTTAGATCAATGAACACTATCAAAAGATCTATTAAGACCATACTCAGTCAGGCATTTGCTTGGTGCATTATGTGAGTCCCTATTCTACATTTCTCTTCCTAACTACCAATCTAATTGGAAGCAGTTCTCCATATGAACATTAATGAGGAGAAAAATCATATAAGTGGCCTACCAATAAGAGAAATGGATGGTATGAAATGGGTGGCAATTTAAGAATCATGAGTACATCCAACTTATTTATGCACAAATATGACAAACCTATACGAGTGAAAATAAGAGCATGCATGAATCCCAATGCCTATTTTTTTCTTTTCCAAAGATGCTTGAATCAAGCAATCTCATCAACCAAATGAGAATGCAAGAAGAAAGCAAAATCATGCGTCATGTGGATTTCTTCATCTCTTTAAGAAGAGTTAAGAGCATACTTTCTCCCTTATAACTTTGAAACATTGACAAAGTTTTTTCTTTTTTTCATTAGCCCATGATTTTAGCATGATTGCCGCTGGGAATTTACTACATATCATTATCTTTTTTTAAGATGTGGAGGTATATCCCTACACTCAACTTCATAAAATGATACTAATATCCACATGATAAACAAAAATGAGTGTTGTGGAATGTATGTAATCTACATGAAATTGTTTATGCAACTAAAATTGCATGCACAAAAATTGTTGATGCATACATGTGTTTTTTTTTCTTCTAATGCAATAAAATTAAGCTAGCTATCATGTAACCTATAAAACAATGCAATGCAACAAGAGAAAACAAATTGGAGTATTTTTTCATCTTAAGGTGGTGAGTTAGAAAATTGAGTGAAGGATTGGTGGAATCACATAATTAAGAGACAAAGCCTTTCCTGAAATTATGATATGTCCCTCTTTGATGACCTGTGATAGGGTAACCTTAGGATTTCTTTCTTAGATTTCAAGTTAAGGTCCCATCAACTATTTGATCAACTTAAGCTCAAACCCCATCTTCATCCACTTGTCATGAACAGTTAAGATGTCCATTCATATTAAATGTCCTGAAGCTAACTAACCCAAACACTTCCTCTAAGTGATGCAACTCAAGAAAATTTGTAACTAATCCACACTTTTCATTTAATTATTTTTCATTGCATATAACTGAGAGACTATGGCATGATTATGAATTAAGCTCTACGATTACACTAGATAGATGTGGATCCTACAACTTGAAAAGATAACAAAAAAACTAAAAAAAACTAAAGAAAATAAAGCTAAAGATAGAAACTATTCCATCTACCCCCTAAGATGGAACTTGACTATGTCCACATAGTCAAAATTCTAACTATAGAGGTGGAATAGTGGTACCTAATCACATTGGTGGTGGTGGTGGATGAGGCATGGTGGGATCATATGGTGGAAACACCCCTGAAAACTTGGCTTCCGTGGTGGCATGGGTGGAGGTTGTGTGTAGCCACCAAAATATCCCCGACTCCAGTAATGATCAAAGAATGGCTGTTGGTACCCCTCCTCCATTGCAGGCACACATGCATGTTTTCTTGGTTGGCCAAGAGAAGTTGCTCGTTCTGGAAAATCTCCTACAAGTTTTCATACAGCCGTCCCTAGATGTATGGATGCCCACCAATGTAGCTGACTACTGCTGTTGTCCCTACTGGATTCCCTGCAACATCCTGACATGTCGACCATCGAATACGGGTCATCCTCCTGAGCGGGTGGTGGAGCAGAAGAACTAGAAGCTACGAAGTGTCATAGACACTTGCACAGAACTTGCCTCCTTATCACAAGGATGGTAGGCCCCTCTTCCTCCTCCTATGCAGCTTGCTCATCCTACTTGGCATCGTCATCTTCCTCCTCCTCCTCAAATCATCTATCCACATGCCACCATAGGAGGTTTACCCCCCTATAGGTCAAAGATGGCGTCTGGAAACTTCCTTTCCTTGTAGTGGGTCCCCACTATACAACACGCATATACATAATTCAAGTGTGTGTTGATGAGGCCAGATCTATTATGCTTGAGATCTAATTTTGTTGATGGCTTCAGTGGCTTGGTGGTAGAGAGGTCAAGGTGTAGATGGAGAACAATGGTTGTGATCAACCCTCCAAAATGAATTGGAGGTGTCCTCTGCACCTATCACCTTACTCCCATCACATGCTGAAGGAAGAAGGCTCCAAAGTTCAAACTTTGGGTTCTCATCTCCAACAACTTGTACATGAAGTAAAGATCGACCCTTTGAAACTTCCCTTTTCCTTGAGCTGACTTTGCAAGAAGAGTGTTGGTGATGAGGCAGTGAATAACATGAGCAAAAGGATGCTCGATGTCCGTCAAGGAGATGTTGTGCCAAATAATGTGCTGGCCTTTGGCCAGGCATGTAAAAAACTCCCATGTCGTCTCAAAGTTGAAGTTTTTGGGATAGTATCAATTTCCTTCACATGGCCATCCGTAGATGGTGTTGAACTACTGGAGTGTCATTGTAAACTCAATGTTGTAGATCCAAAAATGGATCTTGCATGTCCCCCAGTGATCCCCATGCTTGGGAATGATGCAAATTTCTAAGGACGTTGTGAACTTGCAGACGAGGTCATGATATGTAGGTCAGTCGCTAAAGAAAGGGTTGTTTCCCACCAACCCCTGATGCTCACAAACCTTCTACATATTGGAGATGAAGCCAATGGAGTCAAGGAAGGAACAATCTCCATACCATGTAGCAACAATATCTCGCTTGTGCAACTCTTCGTATGCCTTCTTGATCTCTGCATTAAGATGGGATATCCAGCTTGGTTTAGGTGAGGAACCCCCATCGAAAAAAAGCCTCCTGTCTTTTCGACATCTTCCTTGGATGAATGATATTAGAGAGAGTAGATCTCGGTGTAGTGTGTGGACACTCAAAGATGCTCACAGATTCTTGCTCGAGGGAGGAGAAGAGAAGGTGTGAAGAAATGAGATTCACACCCCTCCCTTTTTATAGCTATGGCTGCCGACCTATGACCGCGTCGATAGTAACGACATGGCATCGACAGTACTGACGATTGGATGATAATCTATGTGCTCATTGCTACCAACGGCCGTGATGCTCTGATTTCACTTATGAGGATCGTTGTGGGTCGGTAGTACCGACATGACATTGGTAGTACCGATATGTCCCACAAATTGGTGCTACCGACCATTAGATGTGGTTGATTGTGATCACTTATTGACGCTTCCATGGATTGCTGACATCATACGTCAGTAGTACCGATAGGGTAGCACTGACAAATTCAAATGCATCAGTGCTTCTGAGAGGGAACTTGGTGTATTGAACCTGGGGACCAGAATGTCATCGATACTACTAATGAGGTGTCACTAGTACCAAGTCTTTATCATGTATTTGGCCCTCTTCTCTACAGAAAGTGAGTGCTATCATATGTTGGTAGCACCGAGATTTGACACTCCATTTGTGCAAATTCCCTATAACATCGTCGATATTACCGATCTTGGGCTTGATAGTACCAACATTTGCATTTGATTGCCTTTCTGTCCCTGTAACATTATCGGTAGTACCAATCTTGGGCTCGGTAGTACCAATGTTTTCAGCATGCACACTCCAGAAAATGCATCAAGGTACCTTTTTTCATATCAAACTAAGTAAAAATGAAAAAATGCAGCTAGAAAACTACAAATTTGAAATGTGAAGAACATAAAATATGGTTGGGATGCCTCCCAACAAGCGCCTGTGTTTTATGTCATAGGATCAACAATCCAAAACTCAATGGATTAGTGAAGCTCAACAAGTTTCAACTCATCCTCCTTCCTCATCACATCTCCCCCAAAGTAATGTTTGAGACGCTGGCCATTGACAAGGAATTGCTCAACCCCATTACTAGTCTCCACAGCCCCATGGGGGAATACCTTAATCACCTTAAAGGGTCTACTCCATCTAGACCTCAACTTACCAGGATGTAGCTTCAACCTAGAATTGAACAAAATGACTTTTTGTCCTGGAGTGAATGTCCTATGCAAAATATGGTGATCATGGAATTGCTTAGTCTTATCCTTATAAATTTTTGAACTTTCATAAGCATCAAACCTAAGCTCATCTAATTCATTCAATTCTAGCAATCTTTTTTTTTGCATTTTCCAAATTGTAATTAAGCTTCCTTTGATCCCATTTAGACTTGTGATCTAACTCCATCGATAGGTGACAAGCCCTCCCATAAACCAACCTAAAAGGAGTAGTACCTATAGGTGTTTTATAGGTGGTCCTATAATCCCATAGAGCATCATTGAGAAACATGCTCCAGTTGGTTCTGTTGGTTGAAATTGTCTTCTCCAAAATCTTCATTATCTTCTTGTTAGAAACTTCAACTTGACCTTGAGTTTGGGGATGATATGGGGTACCTAATCTATGTTTCGCCCCATACTTACTCAATAGTGCCTCAAACGTACTACTGGGGGAAATGAGAACCACCTTCACTATTTATCAACATGGGCACCCCAATCCTGCAAAAGATGTAGTCTTTTACAAATCTACATACCACCTGTACGTCATTGGTGTGGGTTGGACTTGCTTCCACCGAATTAGATACATAATATACATCAATTAATATATAGAGATTAGAGTTTGAAGACACAAAAGGGCTCATGAAGTCTATGCCCCATAAATCAAACACCTCTATTTCTTGAAAAACATTCAGAGGCATTTGATGTCTTTTTGAGATATTACCTACACATTGACATGCATCACACTGACAGACAAAATTGTATGCATATTAAAAAATTGTTGTCCAATAAAAACTTCATTCTAAGATGTTTTCCACTTTCCTAGAACTAGCATTTTGACCCCCTATAGGTAAAGAATGATAGTGTGCCAAAATACTATAAAATTCACAATCCGGCACACACTTCCTCAGAATACCATTCCTACACTGCCTAATCAGAATGGGTCATCCCATATATAGTACCTCAAGGAGTGGAAGAATCTTTTCTTCTCCTGGTACCCCCAATCTCCTGGCACCTCTCCACATTCCAAGTAGTTCATAATGTTTGTAAACCATGGGCCTTTGCTTTTAATAGCAAAGAGCTTCTCATCAGGGAACTTTTCCACAATGGGTATTCTAATATCCTTTTCATCCACCATTTCAAGAGTAGAAAGATGATCTGCCAACACATTCTTGGTGTTGGCTTTATCTTTGATCTCTATATCAAATTTCTGCAATAACAAGATCCACCTGATCAATCTTGCCTTGGCATCTTTTTTCTGCAGCAAGTATTTGATAGTTGTGTGATATGTCAAAATCACATCCTTAGCCCCAATCAAATATTAATGGAATTTTTCAAAAAAAAAAAACTGCCAACAATTCCTTTTTAGTTGTCATATAATTCAACTAGGCATCATTTAAAGTTTTAGACGCATAATTGATAATGATCGGGACTTTATCTCGTTATTGGCCTAGAACAACCCCTACTGCATAATCCGATGCGTCACATATCATCTCAAAAGGTTGGATCCAATCTAGAGCCTAGACAATGGATGCAGAGACCAACTTCTTCTTCAAAACCTCAAAAGATTTCAAAAATCACTCATCAAATTTAAAGTCAACATCCTTTTCTAATAATTCAGAGACCGGTTTAGCAATCTTTAAAAAATCCTAGATAAAGTGGCGGTAAAATCCGACATGCCCTAGAAAGCTCCTTACTCCTTTCATTGATGACGGTGGAGGTAGTTTGGAGATCACCTCTATTTTGACTGGGTCTACCTCCATGCCTTTATTGGACACCTTGTGCCCCAAGACAATTCCTTCACTCACCATCATTTGACACTTCTCCCAATTCAACACAAGGTGAGTATCCTCACATCTTTGCAAAGCTTTATCTAAATTGTCAATACAATATTCAAATGACTCTCCATGCACTGAAAAATCATCCATAAACACTTCCACACATAGAAAAAATGGCAAGCATGCGTCGTCAGAAAGTGGGCAGTGCATTGCAAAGACCAAACGACATACATCGATATGTAAATGTGCCATAAGGACAAGTGAAGGTCGACTTATCTTGATCCTATGTCTTAATGGAAATCTGATTATATCCTGAATAGCCATCAAGGAAACACAAATGAGAGTAGCCGGAAAGCCGCTCCAAAATATGGTCGATGAAATGGAGCAAAAAAAAGGCCTTTGAGCGTTGCAGCGTTCAAATGTTTGTAATCAATGCAAACACCCCACCCGCTCACTAGTGTAGTAGAGATTAGATCATCACTAGAATTAGTGGTGATCATTGTTCCTTCCTTTTTAGGAACCACCTAGGTTGGACTAAGCCAAGTTGAGTCAGAGATAGAATACATAGTACCTATAGATAAAAGTTTTACTACCTCAATCATGATGGGATTGAGTCATCGTTGAGGTTGCACTACAACTTTTGATCCTTCTTCCAATTTAATCTTGTGTTGATAGAAACTAGGGAGATCCACTTTGTGTCTACCACTGACCAGCCAACTGCACCATGATGGTTCTTTAAAACTCCAAGAAGTTGCTCCTCTTCCCACACACTTAGTGAAGCGAAAATTATGACTAGAAGTTTCTCCTCTGCCACCAAGAAAATGTATTTCAAATGAGGGGCCAATGACTTCAACTCCAATTTTGGGGGACTCAGCAAAAAAGGAACCAACGATGGTGGTGGTGGTCCCAAATTCTCAAAGTACCTTGTATGGTAGAATGGCAAGATCTTGAGAAGCAAGACACACTGTTTCAAAGAATAATGTTTGGTATAATCATCTTCCAAATTCATAATACAATCCTCAAAAGGTAGCTGTGGGTATGCCTGTACAAGAGTGGTTGAGGTCGCCTCTTGATTTTTTGTTGGGAAAAATTTCTCCTCTTCATAATTGGGATGTTGCACCACCTTTGTCAAAGATATATCCTTTGTGTTGTCTAAGATGTCCACCGCTACTGTGCCCTTGTGAACTTGCATCATCACATGATCCATCTTAAGAAATGGATTCCCTAGAAATAGTGACACATTTTCTTAGACCTACTGCAACATATGACATTGGTCTTTAGCTTTTGTAGTCTGTGTAGGCTCAGGCATTAAGATTTTGAATCACTGCTCTCAATTACCCAAACTCAGTCTTCCTCTTCCCATTTCCAAAATCATGTCAGCCATGGCTTGGTATGGTATCCCCAGTAGTAGCTCATTTCCTTGTCCATCATGCATCTCCATAACAACAAAGTCTGCTAGAAACACAAACTTGTCCACCTTGACAAGAACGTCCTCGCAAATACCATAAGGCCTCACCACATAATTGTCCACCAACTAAATAGTCATGTTGCTCTTTCTGGACTCTTGTAGACCTAAATTTCTGAAAGTGGTCAAGGGCATTAGGATGATGCTAGCCCCTGAATCACATAAGGCCTCTCCAAACTTTGTCCTCCCAATAAAGCAAGATATATTGAAACAACACGGATCCTATCTTTTCAGTGTCAATGTACCCAGAATAAAAGCACTGACTTGCTCTTTCAGAACTACCACCTCAACATCATCTATCCTCCTTTTATTATTCATTAGATCTTTTAGAAACTTGCCATAAGAAGGGATCTGCTCAATTGTGTCAATAAAAGGGATATTGACACATAATTTTCTGAAGCTATCCAAAAATTTCTAAAATTGTTGATAAACCTTTGTTGCTTTCAGACTATTCAGAAATGGAATTGACTTCACCATTTTCCTTTGATGAGGTGGGATATATGCCTTTTTCCTTATTTCCTCTATATTATCAACCTCTTCCTCATATGTCTTTTCCTCTTCTACAACATCTGGTTCAGTTGCATCCACTGTCATTGCCATGTCTATAGCACATGTAGTTTCACCAACATCCAAACTAGATGGAGCATCATTCATCAATTTCCTACCAATGCGGAGTAAAACTGCCTTGACATGTTGATTTCCAGAAGGCACATTAGTATTGGTTAGGAATCCTTACTGACTTAGCTTCTTCAAGGTAGCCACTTCCACTGCTATTTGAGAAATTTGCATTTTAATAATGTGGATCCGCACCCCTTGGTTCTGAAGTTCTATTTGAGTTTGACCGATAAGCACTTCATTTTGGGTTACTAACTTTTCAAGCATCTCTTCAATATGGTCTATCTTACTGGGACCCCTGTCATGTTGATATTGTGATTGGACACCAACCTACTGTGGCTTAGACTATTGCTCTTGAGACGGTTCTTGTTGAAAATTGTTGGGATCCTTCCAGGAGAACTTAGGATTGTTCCTCTAAGAATAGTCATTGTTTCTATACTATTGTTTCTATCATGCAAGTTTGCACTCCTCATCTTCCCCTTCTGAAGAATTTCCATCTTTCACACACAACTTTTTAGCAATCAAGTCCAACTTCTCATTTAATACTGAAATAACCTTGGACTCCCCAACACTTTTAAGGGTTGTTGGGTTCTCTCTCTCATCTCCCCATGTTTGGTTCTTGGACATGCTCTTTAAGATTTCATGACAGCGGGCAAGTTTGTTGTTGAGGAAGAAACATGCTCATGTGATATCAAGCGTAGTCCTTTCTCCCTTGTGTAGATCATAGTAGAAAATCTTCGCATGCCCTAGAAAATTAATACCATGGTGGGGGACCTTCCGCAACATGTTTTGGAATCTCTCCCAAGCCTTAGAATATGACTTGTAAGCTTGATGTCTAAAGTTTTGGATCTTCTTTACTAGGTCATTTATCATTTGTAGCGGGAAGTATCGCTCGAATAAAGCATCAATCTTTTACTCCCACATTTCAATGCAGTCATCATCAAGTTTATGAAACCAAAACTTAGCATTGTCTGCAAAGATGATGGAAATAGATTCAGGTATATGATAGTTACCGACACCCTATCCATCTTGATCATATCACAACTTTTGATGAATTTATTGATGTGCATCATAGGGTCTTGAGAGTTGTGTCCATGAAAAGACTATGATTTGACTAATGACACCAACCCTGGATTGATCATATAGCTACCGACATTGATGGCTTGTCCCTTGATTGGTCCTTTTTGAGCATTTGAAGATGATGTCTTGATCCTTTCCCATATTGTATGTTCTTCTACTTGGTCACCCATTTCTACTGGCTCAGGTTCCTCAGGTGGCTCGGGTTCTTTAGGTGGAGGTGTAGGTGGTTGAGTTTGATAAACCTATCCACTAATCTTCCGTAATCCCATTCTCTACGAAGGAGTTCTGCTTGATATAAGCCTGGTGAGGACGACTCTCTATAGTTGTGGGCTCGGGTGTGCACCATGCACTAGTACTTGAAAATGGTAAAAAAATGGTTGTGAGAACACAGTAGTAATGGTAGAACAATAAAGATATTAAAATTTATCTTTGAATGAATAAAATAAAATAAAAGGATTGACCAAGAATGGCTGACCACAACACTCGTAGTGTTGAAGTTATCATTTCCTCGACAACAACGCCAAAAACTTGATAGGTATTTTTTGTACGCTCAAAATGCAAGTATACGCTATCTTAGTAATATAGGCCTATGAGGCCCGAATATCGAACACAGGGAAACGTTACTTCAAAAACTAGTATAAATTATAGTACAATCAACTTTGGCCTATGAAAACTTGAATGATTGGTTTGGTTATCTTAACAGAAAAGAAATCTAAATTATGGTTGTTATTCTCAGTCTTAGTAAATTCCTTAGGATAATGGTTTCACCACTATTAACATTGCATTTTAATCCTAGTACATTAATAAAAAACTTCTTCTAACTCTAGATAAAGAGTCATAGCAAGAATTATCCACTCTCATGGTATAATTCACTACCTAACCTAATATCAACCCCACTATCATATTGGTTGTATTATTAGATAGGTGCCTTATCAAATTCTCTGGGTACCTCCTCACATTATTAAACCACCTTTCCCAAAGGGTTTTATGAAACATGCATTTCTATGAAATTTTGACTATTAATTTCCTTTTTCAAAGCAATTAACTGTCCAAATACTATCTATGGTGATCAAGCACAAATAGTTCATTCATTCACATAGAAAGAAATCCAGAAATTAAGAGAAATTGATGAATTAATGCATAAGAGTCAAGTACAATGCGTAATCGGGCTACTCCCAGGTCCTAAGGAACGTGAGGATTAGACCCTCATGGTTTCCATAGTCAAAAACATCAAGGAGAAAGGGAAAATGTGGATAACATGAAGAACCCCTAAAGTAGACAGTTCAAACGCTCCCTTCTCCCACACGTTCTGATTTGCTACCTTTCAGCTACAATTCCATCCGCTAGAAGTGTCTGGATCATTCTATTTGCCTTCTTCTTCCTTGCTATACGCTCTTCTTGCTCTCACTTATCGTGCAATGGAAAAAGATGAGATCCTTAGGTCTAACCATAACTCCCCTTCGTCATAGGCATGACTTAGGGTGAGTTAGAACCTCAGCCATTGGATTAAACACAACCCTCAATCTTCCTAATCCTAATCTGATAGTATTAGTGAGGGGTGTTGGTAGTACCGAATCCTCTAAATTTGTGGCCACCTGTCAAGTTTTCAGTCCTACCGACTGTGTGTCGATAGTACTAAGTTGCTTCAAATTTCTTTGACAAAAATGATGTAACCTCATCGGTACTACAGATAGTCCCATCGGTACTACCGAGTCTTATCGATTCATTTCCTCTTCAAGACTAAGCAAGTGTCGGTACCACCGACTCTAAAGTCGGTAGTACCAAGCTATGTAGATTCTTAAACATTCCTAAAATGCACAAAATTTGAACATAAGCTTTGAAAAATTATTAAATCACTTAAGAATATTAACATTATGCATTTTGATGCAAATAAGTATCACAGGCTAATAAAGCAAATCATACACAATTAAAATGAGATTTGACCACAAAGTGCACAAAAAATCAGTACAAAATAGCTTGTGAAAATGACAAATAAACAGTGCATCACTAGCACAAATCTATTTGGCACTTGACAGAGTAGTTCGGTTTTGCACTAGGATTTTTTCTTCTTCTCTAGGTGAGGAGAAATAGGGCATGAATTTCATTCAAGTCCATGTCGGTTCAATAATCATTTAAAATTGATGTTCATTTTGAGAATCTTTAATTTTTTTAGTTTCAAAATGTCAGCACAGATCAGTTTTGCAGTCAATTTGTTTTGTGGCATGAATCTAGTGCAAAACCAATTGGCACTTGGAATAAATTTGTTTAATGTCAGATCTAATGAGGCACAAAAAAAAATTCACATCTTGCTACATATGATAACAGTTAGTCTATGATAGTTCATGTTCATCAAATACATACCCTAATTGTTGAGTGCAAAAGGGTTGACACATGTTTATTCTAAAAAAAATTATCTCAGATCAGATCAGGCACGAACTTCATTCACGTCTGAAATTTTCACAAATTGAATACTATTTATCTTGTAGATTCATGCTCATAAAAAAGATTATTGTGAATGCAAAATGGTGTGGCAGATGCATTTTAAAAGAAAAATAGTCTGAGCTGATAAGGCACAAATCTTATTCACATCTGAGATATTCATAAATTAAATGAGAATAAGTTTTGTAACTTTTTTCTCAGACCCTAAATGTTGAGTGCAAAAGGGTTTGACACATGTTTGTTTTATAAATCAGATCTATTCAGGCATGAATTTTATTCACGTGTAAGATCTTCACAAGTTAGATAATAGTAAAGTATGTAATCATTCTTTTATTTCAGATTTGAAATTTGAGTGTCAAAGGGTTTGACACTTGAAAACATTATTTACATACAATTTCACACGTTTTAGTTAAGTCTAGACTAGTGTAGGTATGGATCTTAGCAAAGAAAGTGATACAAGGTTTTTTCAAATTTTATCAAATAATCAAACGATCACATGCTGTATCAAAAGGGTTTAACATGTCAAATTCTATGTAGGTTCATTTTCACATGTATAAATAGGATTGGATATTTTTCAAATCTTGTGAAAGCATGCAATCTAGTGTTTGAAGTAATTCTCTCAAAATCCTTATAATAAATTGTTGAGTGCAAAATGGTTTGACAATTAAAATTATATCAGTTTCAATTTCACACATCTCAATAAAATTTGGACTAATTTGAGTCGAATCTTTGATAAAGCATGCGACATAACTTCTTAGTGTTTCTACAAATTTATAATATATTTGATATGTAAGACCTCAGACCTTGCTTAATGGTTGAATATGCTTTATTTACCTAATTAAGTGGTTAAAACCTTAATATAACCTTGTGATGTGCTTTGATATCATGTGACAAGCTTAAGTTTCAAGTTTGATCCAGTTTGGACACTCTTTGAGCAAGTTATGCAATTTTATGTATTTTTTATCTTTTCTACAATAAGGTATCTGGACAAACCTTGACAATGTCATTGGGATGTTTTGTGTCGTATTCTTAAAATTTTAAAATCTTCACCAACTAAAGGTTTACTATATTGCAAACATGGCAACTGCAAACTTACTGGGTATTCTGACTTTGATTATGCTGGTAGTTGATGTGATAGGAAATCTACTTCTGGATATTGTTCCTTTGTTGGAGGAAATCTGATCATGTGGCGCAGTAAAAATTAGACTGTGGTTACTCAGTTGAGTGTTGGAGCTAAATACATGGAAATGTCCCATAGTACTTGTGAATTAATGTGGGTCCAAGGACTCCTTAAGGAATATGAGATTTTGGACTCTGATCCTATTCCTATGCATTTTGATAATAAAGTTGCCACTTTTATTGCCAGCAATCCCACTTTCCATGAACGCATAAAGCACATCAAAGTGGATTGCCACTTTGTCTGTGAAGCAGTACTCTCTAGATGCATATGCACTCCTTATCTCATGAATGAGGATCGAATTGTTGATATCTTCACCAAGATACTTCTCAAGACACGGTTTTCTACAATGGTGGACAAGTTGGGCATGTTTGACATATATGCTCCAGCTTGAGGGGGAGTATAAACATATACACTTTATACGTTATATTTTGTCATGTGTCTTGTTATGAGTCATCTAGTGTTGGTGTGCTTTGTTATGTGCTTTAGACTTGTCTTGTCTTTATCTTTTCTTTTATCCCATATTGGCTAGTTTTGTATCTACCTTCCTCTCTTCTCCTATAACAAAGAGTGCATTGTAATTGTTTCAAATATATCAAATAAATGTTTTTTTACATTCTATAGCTCCTTCTCTTAAAGATGAACTAAGGAGTACATAGGGAACATACACATCATTTTCTTCAACAACTAGTCCATCCTATTGTCCAGGTCTAATATCTCCCAAAATTTGAAAATCAAGTTTATTGAAAGTCACTGCAATAAATAGGGACCTTTAAACTATAAGAGATTATGTATATGTTTGCATCATAATTAAGATCTTGAGTTCATTTCTAGTATAAAAAGGTTGTATTATCCAAAGAGTACCTTCAATTCTGATAATATAGTTCGAGTCAAAATTCATATCATCTTCATCAAGTTTTCCAAATTATTTAAACTTTAGTTGTTCCGCATGCTGCCCATAATCGGGAGAGTATAAATCAAGTCAAAACATTTTAAAAAGGGAGAGAAAAGATGAGTAATCTCTCTAACTCAATCAAATGGGTGGTTTAGGGTGCACCTTTGAGAAACAATGATGTAAAGGAAGACTCTCCAAGGTTTTGAAGGAGAATATTTAAGTCCACTTCACGATCTAAGGCCAGGTAGAGTGGGGAACATTATCCATCATTTCAAGATAGATAGGAGGTGAATACTAGTAAGAACCGTAAGCCTACTCACCTAATATCTACCATTTTAGACTTTTAAGGTTTTCTAGGTTCAAGATATTGGAGAAATCATTTACTTAATGCATATTGGAGTTTATATACTCTGATACCGAACGGTTATAGATGCATTTTTACCTCAATCCCCACCCACTACCTATTACACAATGTTAAAGGGATTTAAGGATTCTTCCTTGGGTAGACAAAGGAATCACACACAAGCACATGAATAAATAAACAATATCTCATTTCACTAATTTGACCAAAACGTTTACAAAAGGGGCCCCGAGGGCAACATGATATGGAAGATACATGAAAAACAAACATAGAGCTAGATACTGGATACATCCTGAGATCATTACTAGATCCCATGAAGTTCTTATTTGTGAAGATTAATCAAAGATCTCAAGTTATTTAGAGAAAGTAGATCTAGACAATTCATCATAATAAACCTAAAATCAAGACAAACAAGACCTAAAATCAATTCACAAGCATTTAGTACGATTAAAGAAAAACATAAAATAGTATAATATATATATATATATGTGTGTGTGTATATATATATATATATATAGTAAGAGAGGCAACAACTTGGCAGGAATCTAAGTAAGAAACTAAAATTAGAATTGCTAAAATCTATAAAAGTGCCTTCGTATACAATATGTATGCCATTATCCTGGCATTTTCATATGCCATTATACACAACAAGAATGGTTTCATACAACATTCTAATGCACAATAGTGGCATTTTTATAAAATCCATTGATGTTGTAGTGGCATTTGTGTAAAAGCCAATCATTGCTATAGCATCATTTCTTTGACATTTAATTAAAGCCATTAAAACTGAATACTATCTCTCTAGTGGAATTGGTACTAGAGGCATTCTTTTAAGTGTCAACAAATGCCACTAAATATTTTTAGTGGCATTTATATTTTTTATCGACATTTATCAAATGCCACTAATGGGTTTGTTTGTTGTAGTGACTACATCCATCAATGATTTGATGGTCATATATTTGACTAAGTGTCTCAATGATCCGATGGTTTTGAGTTTGAATAAGTATCTCAATCATCTGATGACTTTTAATTTGACTCAATGTCTCAATGACCCGATGGCTTAGAATTTGTCTTAGTGTCCCAATGATCTGATGGATTTGAATTTGGTTAAGTGTTCCAATGATCTGATGGTCACACCTTGAGCCAAGTGTTTCAATAATCCAACGGTTTTGTTATTGTCTAAGTACACCAACAATCTGATGGGATTTTGAAGTATAAGAAATGATGTCTTCGACTAAGTATGAGAATGGCTTGATGGTATTTCTGCATGAGTTAAACTAATATATGGGTTACCTATATGCCTACCTAGGTGAGTCATAGAAAAGATGGTTTTCCCTAATGTAAAACTTAGTATACAAATGAAATAATGGTTTTCCTATGTATTGCCTAAGGGTGATAATGAACTGATGGATTATCTATGAATATATATTTATGATACAAACTCTATCCACAATTGTTGAAGCACCCTTATAATGGTTGAGTAGTGATAGTTTGGTACCTCTTTCATCCACTAATGTTGAAATGATGAATGTACATACTTTATATTACTAAAGGTAACTTTGTTAGGTTACCCTTGAGAATGACATAACCATTCTTATTATTAATACACCCTCACGATTGACCTGAGGGTAATGAGTGTGTTGATGATATGTTTAGCCCTCTATACGGCATGGAGGGACAATGATGTACCTGAGGAAGTGGTATTGTTATGGTGTAAATGACCTTTGGGCATGACTCGAGCCCTAGTGAAGGTTCAATCCTCTTCATGAGTGATAAGGATTAACATCCTATAATGGTGTGATAACAAGTATCATCTCATGAATGGCAATGAACTAGTACCCTTTTATGTTGTAATAAGGAATATGTCTCCTACATTTTATATCTTCGGGAGTAGTTATATACTAATGTTTTGTAGAAGTGAATCAGGGTTCTATATGAAAACTTGGTTGATGCAGCCTTAATTCACCCAATTGGCAATGAATAATCAAGTTAAAATCTAATAATGTAGTGCCATGTGTCATAGAGATATTCCACTGTTAGAATTTATTGGATAGACTAACGAGTATTCCATAAAGGAAACTCAAAATCGTATATTGTTGAGTATATGCGGGTGTAGGGAGGATATATCCTTGACATCCTAATCCCAAGATTGGAGGATGACTAGGGTCATGCCTCAGATTTAGAGCAATTAATGTCGTGTCTCAAATAAAAGCACATGTGATATAGTTGAGGACAACTACGATTGTACCTCAGATGATTGGGTTTGAATACTTTGATTTCTAGTGCCATGACATGTGTACCAAGGACATAGTAGGCTGATTGTAGCTTGACACATATGTCATTATGGCAGACTCATACTAGCCGAGGGTGAAGAGATCTTAGGATTCTAGCTCTCCTATATCTTGTGCAGAACTGGTTGTGACTTTGTAGTGGTCAATTGGAAGTTTGAGTGGTATAACTCAAACTCCCTATGGATTAATAATAGATGTAATCCATATGTATAGCATACCATTTAGGGTTATGCAATGATTCACATTGGATGATAACCCTTTGTTGCTCCTTTCATATGTAGATGATGTATATGCAACAAGAGGAAGTATATATGATTTTATTGTTAAGATTTTCTTATGTTGTTAAGATATGCATATGCTGTTAAAATATGCTTATGTTGTTAATATAAGCTTATGTTGTGAAGATATGATTATGTTGTTAAGATATGTTCATGTTGTTAAGACATGCTTATGTTGTTAGTCATGCTTATGTTGATAGCTATACTTATGATGTTAGATATACTTGATTTGTTATTAATAATGGAACCTTAAAATATTGATTAAGACTCTAACTATGACTACTCTTAATAAAGATTTTATATCTATGATATATGTTTAATTCTATAATCTGTTGTGAGCAATAAATTTTGTGGAGAGTTATATATCTCAATGGGACATGGGTCTCACCTCGTGGGTCACCACATCTTTTTAGGTGGTCATTAGTAGAGTAATTAGACCCATGATAGTGAGGAGGAACTATTGTGGAGATCTCAATAGAAGGTTGTTTAGATGTCTAGTGTGTCCTAGAGTCATCCATGTACTCTTAGGTCGGGGCAGGAAAGTTTGTATATGATGTTTCGACCGACTCGAGCTTTTGATAGCTTTCTGATTCTTGTACATGCTGCTTATGTGAATAACATATTTTGTATATATGGTGTGGCGAAAGACACAGAGCAATTGTAAAAGATACATAGAATAATATATGAATATTTGCAAGATGTTGGGTCCTTATATAAATATTCTTGGACATATTTGTGAAGTTCAAATCGATTCTAATTTTTACCCTTTACGGGATGTGATTAATTAGTGGTTGATTGCATTTTGGTTTTGAGTAATCTCATTTAGTGTGGTTGAGTGTCACATTTTCAAAACTATAACTCTTAATTGCTTATTCAAATAAAAACTTGAGATCTGAAAGGAAATTCCATTACAATACCAACTCCCTCTTGGTTAAACAAAGAAAATCCGTGATATCCTTGTTTGACCTATCAAACAACTTCCTTGTCAAGTCATATAGTAAATTCCATTAGTGTCATTCATTTTGCAAATACTCATTAAAGAACTTTTTCATGGAAACAAAAGTGCTTACAAAATATATTTTTACATTCATTTGTCCAATAAATGATCTCTTAGCATTAGTGACTACTAAGTTCTCACTCTGACAACATAATTAATTATTACCTCTGGGCTTATTTTAAAAGACATTAAATTTCACAATTTAGTGAAATTTTCAAACACCAAGGAAACATTAGTTCAAGTTTCAAAAGATTTTATATTATAAATTTTAACTTTAAATGAAACCAAATTTGAGAATTGCTTCATATCTAAGTAATGAAAATAAAATTTTTTGAACCATCAAGAAAATTCTTAAACAAATCTTTTTTTTGAACCATTTTGTCTCCTCTTTATTGACCTCTAGAAAAGAATCAAAGAGTTATCCTCTATACAATGCAAAATGATTTTAAAAAGGAACTATACAAAGAAAGAAAAGAAGAAAAATCAGTTGTCCATGCTATCTACATCACAAAAACAAAGTCCCCAAACAATTATAAGTTTGTAGCATATTCCATTAAATATTGGTTATTCCTTTCAAGCCATATGTGAAAAACTAGAAAGTACAAAGTAAATTCTCAAAGCAAATTATCCATTATTTCTCTAAAATTATCAAAAACCCATATTACACTAAAAAATTCTCCACTCCAAATTTCAGCTAATCTACAAATAAAAGTCTTGAGATATTAAAGTTTTATTATTTCATAAAAATAATGTAAATATTGACTGGAACCAATAAATGTAGTTATAATATAGTCCTCACATAATACATTCAAACCATGAAACAATCTCCGAATGGTTCAAAATTTTATCTCAAGATTCGATTTCATCTAAACACTACTCCCACCAAGTTTCATCCAAAAATAATTTTGTTTATCCCTCCAACTAAATATCACCAAGAAATATCATTTCTGGCTCATATGAATTTATCATTAATTAAATGATATCCAAAAATTAATAAATATTTATCATGTTTCTATTTCATTATTATAAGCTTCATGGACACCTTTTAGCTAGTTCATTTTGAAACACCAATACCTCACATCCATAAGATGACCTAGGACAATCTCCTTATCACACATATATTGTATCATCACAAAATTCTCTCTCCTAATGTGGTCCATATATATATATATATATATCCTTGAAGTACCATTAGTTAGTAATCATATAGGGCCTAAGCCCATAAGTGTAGAAAACATTGAGGATATATGTTTGGTTATAAAATCCTAAACAATGAGATTGTCACATCATGTTCCCCCTCAAGATTTAGGTAATAATACATGTTTGATAAAGCAAGAACCCTAAACATACCGATCATACTTGATCCTATTGAATAAAATTTATATCATCTTCTCTTGCATGTTTACATCTAAAGTACATTATGCAAACTAATACCACCACTCAAAATTAGAGTCATGTCAAGGTGAAATTCAGTTCTAACTATTTGCTTTTAGACTAAGTAGACTTTGGCCTTGATTGTTTTGCTTAACTAAGTATATAAAAAAGAGTAGGAAGATAATTCAAATTTATTGAAGTTACTACAACATTTACTTGTAAACAAATGAAACTCAATATAACATGTTGACATATAAATGTAAAGCTAATTTTAATTATTTACAAACTAAAATTGTACTCCACCTCTCATTGTCATGACAAGAATATAACAAGACACTATTATTCTAAGATCTTGAACTAAACCCTAAAAAACTTGTTCTACCCTACTATATTATATCTCCTATGGATCTTTTAAGTATTTTCAACCTTGGCCAAAATATGTTTTTCAATAGAGTGTGAGCTACTTGCTCAGTGGCAACTCTAAATGGCTGAATGCAAAAAAAAGTTGTTTTTATTGTATCAAAAAAAAGAAATTATAACTATATGATTTAACATGGAAATTTTTGTTTAGTGAAATTGAGTAGACAATTTTATATTCATACAATTAGAGAAGATGGCCATATGAAGTAGCATCAAATTGATAAATACATCTATCTTTTTTTACTAAATTAAACTAATTATGCATTAGTTAAAATGCAATTCCATTTAGTATGTCCTTAAAACCATATGAAGTATTCCACAACACATGAAATTGTCACAACTAATATACTACCCCGTTGTACATGTGTTAGAGTAGACTTGGGACCCTAGCGCTACCATCTGATAGATCCTTGTTCTACTATGTGCTTGACATGTTTGACCTCAATGGTTGAACAAGTATCTAGTGAAACGTACGAGACTTTAGATGTGAACTAATCATTACTTACTAAGGAACAAATCCTATCAATATTCAAACATATTATAGATTCATAAAGTAAGGGAGCTATTTTTTGTTTCCAAAAAGCATGATACATCAAAAAATTTATTGGGTAGAAACTCCAAATAAAATTGTTATGATATATTTCATTAACAATGCATACCTCACCCACATGGTGAGCATAATATAACGGCTAAAAACATCAACTATACTTATACAATTTTCCAATTGCAGATAACACTTGTCAACTCAAGTTATCCTTGAAGTACAAAATCTTGAAACATGCCCCTCTTAAGGAACCTTCCCTGCAAATGTACACATGGGTGGCTTGTAAAAACCATCTAGATTGGGGATGAACAAAATTTTGGTATATTTAAGTAAAATACTAGTGTGTATAATGATAATGATATTTAGGCATAATGATAAGGAAGAAGAACATTGTAAAGTATAATAGAGAATGAGGTATCAAGATAACAATTGGTCATAACATCAAGGGGCAATGGGTAACTTTTAAGAAGTACATATAGCAAATTTAAGATTTTTCCTTAAAACATTTCACATTTATAAACAAATATATACATATTCCATATCTTAGGAAGATTATAACTATATGAAGTAGGGATAAATGCATATTCTTGCTAATTTTATTTGTACTTTTAGCTTAGTTTTACATTCATATTCCTCAGTTTACCTTAGAATTAGCTTCCATTTAGTTTTCTTAGTGTTATGTAAATATGGAAGGTTTTAAAATAATCCATAGATTTTCATTTCAGGATTGAGATTTATTCTCTATACACTAGTGTAGGAGTTGTGGTCCCGTTGATCGACCAATTAGCCTTAAGAAAATTTTAAGACTTGATAAGATTTTCATCTATTTGTCCCTTCACTGGTTAATGATTTCATTGGTCAATGACTTCATCCACCTACACCAATATCTTCTCTGGTTGGCATTTTTCTGCAACATCATTGGTTCACACTCTCCATCTTTTGTCAACTGATTACTCCACTCCACCAATCCAACATTTATCGATGCATAATCAACATCCATCAACTGTTGGAACTTTACTGTCCACCAACTGATGACGTTCCTCAACATTCCTCAACCAATAAAACAACTAAAGCTGTGAATATGTGGAAATCATGTGTTCACCTATTGATGGAAGCACTAACTGATGAAACCATAAATCAATGCCAAGACAACGACACCATGCACTCACCAACTAGCGAAATTTATGGGTGCTCATCAACCGATGAACTTCACACACTAACGGGAAGTCTAAACATTATGAGACCCCTTTTTTCCTTGTGTATCCGCCCACTTACAGTTATGGCGGTCGATGGATTAACCATAGATGTATGGGGGAGTTCCAAACCCTAGAAGTCCTCTATAAATACAAGTCCTAGCCTCCACCAAAAGCCCCCCAAATCTTGACATTGTATGTTTCCAGTTTCCATTCCAAGCATCAATATCAAACTTCCATCAAGCATTTCCATCTATTGACCACCACCTTTTAGCATCACCATCCACCTCCTCTACCATCACTGTAGCCAGTCCAAGTCGATGATGTCCCATTGACATAAGAATAATATTGTTCAAACAAAGTCTGAATAATAACCACAATCATCACTGTCTATATAAGGCACATAGAGACCACCTATAAAAAAAAAAATTTGAACACCACATATAACATCAATAGGATCAAGTAGTTCTTGTAGGAGTTGATCATGATCTATTACAATTTTCAACAAGTTACAAGTCTTTACTTTACAAAAATCTAGGAGCCACACTAACAATATCTCATAAAAATATAGCAAGTCTAAGCATTACATGTTGTTTTATTATAGAACATGCGTACAAAATCCTACAACTCATACAATTACGACTCTAGAGCTAGAGCATGAATGTCAAAAATCTTGAACTAAAAAATAGATACATCAAAACATGCATGCCCATACACGAGTGTACAAGGAAAAAGCTAGAACTCTATCCCTATATGCATTATCTCAAGAGGAGGTCATGCAAACATCTGCTACCTCTGAGATACCTTCACACAAACATGACCTACCTTCTGGTGTAAGATTGGTTCCCTCCTTGTTAATCTTCTCTTCCACAATCATGATCATTCATCCGCTCACCTAAAAAGGTGTGGAAAACCATAAGGAGAGACCCCAAGTCTCAACAATATGATATAACATGTGAGAGATCTATTACTTACCAGATAAATAAATGTTTAAAGGGATATGGTTAAACATATAGATATATCAAGTTGTCATTGTAAGTAAAGGTACACACTTACCTTACCATAATCATTGGCTAACTTATAAGGATGTTCAACAACAACTATAAATTTCAAACCTATAATTATGTTTATCATTTCAAGAACACGTCCAATTTAGTGCCAAATATAACTAAACAGATATTCTACTCGACTATGGTGTAGTTTATATGCCCTGGGTTGATTGAGGAATACCACACAATCATCTATCCAGATGCTATTAGGTCATCCTAGCAATCCATACAAGATCTAAGGATATCTAGATTCCATAGATATCTCCACACAATCTTGCATTGAAGTGAGGTACTCAAAAGGTACAGATCAAATGGCTATGTCCACCATGGATATATGTTTAAAAGTGCCAATCTTAGGCCCGCCCATGACACCATGGAAATATAAGTTTAAGCCCCCCCCCATGTGGACTCATGGCTCTTAAACTTATATTTCTCTTTATTCGTTAGATTTGTTATCCTATGTCTACATCAAGCATGGTATTAAACAATGTATCCAGATGAAACAAGTAGTCATGTAGTAATAATTTCAAAAGATATAAAACATTTAACAACCATGATCTAACTTTTCAAAACAAGCCACATACACTATGCCTCTACTTACGTCGAGCTTTCCACATGTAAATAGTTGACAAATCCTTCTTGTAAATCACCAAGTACTATACCAATAGGTATTCACACCTAAATAATGTAACAATATATTTAGAACCATCATTTCTCTATAAATGAACAATTTTTCCATATTTCAGCAACACAACAATAACATAATGGCTAGGAAGCACGTGCTTCAGACTTAAATCTAACAAGATAGGCATATGGTTAGCACCCTACAGACACGTACGTCATACTATAACCACAAAAATAGACATCTTTAACATTTAGAGTCAACAAAAGATGATACCACACCAAGAATCATCAAACAACCATAATTTTAACATGTCTACTCAAGGTGTGTAACCCCAAAATTTAGTCATAAGAGGTTCAAAGTGCATAAATTCACCATTTTTTAGCAGTTTTAAGCAATATAACAACAAGATCTTGACATGCAAGGACAAGTTTGGTAGTAAATGAGTCAAATGTCATAGCACTCGTCTCATGAGAGCAAAACCAATTCCACTCATGAAGAATAATGTTGAAGCTTCAATCTTCACCAAAAATCTAGCACTCAAGGCAAACTCTCCAAAATCAGAGCTCCTTCCCTCCTAAAACATTCTTCAATACGTCAATCCACAACCTAGAAGCAAATAAGTAAGGAAGGAGAAGGTGGAACAAGGTTGAAGACTCGGCAACAAAAACCCTAGTGAGAAATCACCTTGAAAACATCCAGGGAAAGAAAAAAGATGAAAGATCATCAAGAGGAAGTGGGATCAAAGATTTACATACTCAGATCTAGGCTCAAAATCCACATATGGCTCATCACACATCAGTAGAGAAGAGAATAAGGGTAAATCATATCAAAGTTGAAGATCGGTGAAAGAAAAATATGAACGGTTGTTGTAAATTGATGGCATCTCGCTCTACAACAACAATTCGGGGTTCAACTCACATAAGTGAGTGACAAGGGAGGATAAGGGGGTATACATATATCCTCATAGAAAAGAGAAATGTGGTTAAAGTATCATGTTGTTGGTTAGAGAACTCGTACCTTCATTAGATTGTTATCTCATTAATAGATAGACACTGACATTCCATCCATACCTACAACCAAAAAATCCATTTGTGGACATGATCAAGAATATCAATGGTCATCGTCTTCGGTTTGAACTCACAGGAAAACCATTTTAGCACAACATCTATAGGGTTGTGATCAGTAGAGTGTATCCCTAAAACAATAAATACACATTATATACTTTCCATAGGTACTCATCTCATGAAAAACCACCTCTCTACCTAATGATCCTAGTTTTAGTTACATTAATGTCCTAGTTTTGCATTCATTTACATCATTTTATATTATAACTACCTTGCATGTAGGTTTCTTTGATTTTATGGTAACTTATAAGGTTTGATCTAGATTCTTGGTTTCCATGGTAGGCTTGAGATTCATTTCATGTAGGAGCGTAGGAGGCATTGGTCCCTCTGCATAGACGCAGACCCTTCGACACATGGTAATTACCCCTTGGATGGGTCTGCATCATTCCGCCCTTCCATCGGTTTGGAAACTGATGAAACATTTCCTTCGATTTATGTTAATCTACCCTTCATTTGATTGATAATAGAAGGAAGCCCATCGCTCAACTTCTAATGCCCAACAACCAATGGTTATCCAATACCTTCCCAAGGAAATCCTATGAGATCCTTATGATGGCCAACATCGAAAGGGTTCTAATCCTCATGCCTACTGATGGATCTTCTATATAAGTCACGTGAAGGATGACCCACACTCTAGAACCTAAGGGTTCCCATGTTTTCCTTATGATTGATCTTTTTCTTCTGCCTTCTGATGATCATATAGACTCTCTACCTACTTAAGGAAGTTTTGTAAGTCACATGAACTCTCATCTACTGATGGAGTTACTACAGATCATGGGCCCTTTATCTTCCTCATGTTTCTACCATCTCTTCACCTCCATCGTGGCTAGGAGGATTCCAAACCCTTTCTTATGCCTATAAATCCCTCACTATAAGAAAAATGATCCACTATCAACATCGCCAGGTTTCTACTTCCATTCCACACCTTCAGCCTCTAGAGCCTTCGACCTTCATTCATCAGTTGATGAATGTCAACTAAGGATCCATCCAACTCTAGAGACTTTGAACTTTATCCATCAGTTGATGAATATTAACCAAGGATCCATCCACCTCCATCACTGTCACAATTCTAAGGTCCATACCTCGATAGAGACCCACTCTATTGCACCTACTCCCATTGGATGGCAACTTTCTTCATCACCAACCAGTTGCTCCCTCCTCGAGTGATAAGATCTGACCTTGTAGAAGGAAGAACAACACTTCATATCCAACTCCGATGAACATCCAAGTGTGGACCTATTTTGGCATTGTTTACCGTCGATTTCCAACATGAATCTAGGCTTCCGCACACCATGGATTTGCCTCTATCTTATTTTGTAATTGTGGCTTTCTGTCTCTCTTCTCTTATTTTTTTGTCATTGCTACCATGAGTGAGTAGTTCTTTCACTAGGGTATGGGGAGTAGCCCTGCTACCCCATTTTGTTCACTTCTTACTACATCTTGTTACTATAGGAACCATTACATGTTTAGAATCAGTCATTTTTTGACTGTGTGCTTGTCTAATTAGAAGGTTTACATGTTTATCATGATCTTGTGTGTAGAGAACATTGAACCCAAAATCTACAATATCAATTAGATTCTAGTTAAATTCTTGATGGGAGTTTTAGATAGGTGTTTTCTAAGGCGATAGACATATGACCTCTAGGTAACATTACAGGGAGCTCAAAATGGTATCTGTCTAGATTTTAATCCTAGTACCAAAAGGGGTATTTTTCTGGACTAGATATATATGATTCACACTTAATATGATGCAGCTAGAGTGAAAATTATAGGTAACATTGGTGAAACCCATTCTACCATAGTGTTCCCATACATTAATAAATTAACCTTTACTTCGCCCTTTTCTTTTTCAATTAGTGTAATCAACAATCTCAACCTTTTTGTGATAAATAACAGGTCATGTGTGGTTACCTTGATCAATAAACTCTTAAAACTATTTTCATTTGGGTTTGATCTTGAACTGCACTACATTAACATTCATCCACTTGTGGGTCCTTAGTCAATTTGCCTATGCAATAAAAATCATGTCAAATTTTGGTGTCATTTCTAGGGACAACAAAATATATTATATTTTTAGCGAGCTTGGATTATTAGGATTTTCCTTTCCCAATCAATACTATTGTATATGTTCTTGAATTCAACTCCACATCGGTCATCTTACTTGTGGTAGCCTTTCTTCCTAAGAACCATTTCTAGTGAATGTGACACTCTTCTAGTGTTAGTCGAAGACTAGATTTCAATTCTAAGATCAAGTAAACCTACCATTGGCTCCTTTGCACGCACCGACCTAATAATGTTAAAGAGGAGATCAACCATAGGGTTAAAGCAACACTTGCATAACTACCATCCTATTGTGAAAACACATTGTCCCATCATATTTCTCATGAAAGACATCATGTTTTCTAGTAAAAAACTTTAGTCTGATGTTCTGTATCACAGTACCATCCTTGTACACATTTTTTATCTATTGTATCAACATTGATTGCACTTGTAATTGTAACAACAAACATGCCAACAAAGAGACTTCCAACTTTACATTCATATTCCAAAGTGAAACCAACATGTCCCACTTGTGACATGCCAAGGAGTGCAACTATGCTTTACCTATAGAAGATGATGATGATGAAGATGACTTTCTACTGAATACATCTGCCACTACATCTACCTTTCCTAGATGATAGTCTGTCGTATAATCATATTCTTGATCAGTTCCATCCATCTACTGTGCCTCATGTTCATCTCTTGCTTTGAAAAGATGTATTGGATATTCTTATGATCTATGAAGATTTAGCACTTCTCCCCATACAAATAGTGTCTCCAAATATTTAGAGCTATAACCACAAATGCTAACTCCAGGTCATGAGTTGGGTAGTTCTCCTCATGCTTCTTAAGTTGTTCGAAAGTACAAGAAATCACATTCTTGTCATGCATCAGCACATCCCAACACATTCTTCAAGGAATCATACAAAACAATGTCGCAATTCCCTAGTTCTGGCAACACAAACACTAGATCGCTCGTCAACTTCTCCTTCAATAGATGGAAAGTGTGTTGACACTGGTCAACCCAAACAAAAGGTACATCTTTCCTAGTTAGCTTGCTCTAAGGAATAGCTATTGCACTGAAGTTCTTAATGAACCTCCTATAGTAACCAATAAAACCTAGGAAACTTCAAATCTCATTAGATATCTTGGTCTGCTCCCCTACCAACATTAACTCCACCTTCTTAGGGTATACACAAACACCTTTTGCAGAGATGATGTAACCAATAAAGGACACCTCAATCAGCCAAAACTCACACCTACTCAACTTGACATAAAGCCTATTTCATTTCAAGTATAATTATGCATAGTCTAAAGTTACTATGCAATTTAGGGATTATCTTTATCATGTACTTCAACAAGAAAATGCATTAAACTAAGGTTGAATATTTGGCGAGTGTATATTATGACAATATATCACATTATTTGAGTATCGCGTGAACCTTTCAGACTCTTAAGCCTTCTTTATGCCCTTATATCATATACCCATGATCATGTATATACTTGGTCATTAGATCAAATGAATGAGAATACAACTAGTGTAACATTGGAAAATTCATGTATACCGTAGTATCAAACCATATCAAAAGATATTGGAGGATGGTCATGTGTTGTATCATAACTCATTATTGTATGTCTACCAGTTTCCTAGTGTGTACTCTATTTGTTTTGATAGTGAATGATGGAATAAAGAAGGGGGGGTTGTGTAATGTACCTAGCAACTCATAGAAGCCTTGGTTGTACTCTCAACTTGGTTGAACAACATGGAGAATGTCTTACTTGTTGATCGATGACACAGTGGAGTGGTGATGGTGGTGGTTTGGTGCTTTGCTAGGGTACTAGTCGATGTTGCAGTAGGCTAGTGGCACCATTGTGATGGTGGTTGGACAACACATAAACTCCAGTAAGGAAGTAGGTGTAGGGGCACCTTGTGAGACCAATACAGTATTAAGGATAGAAGGCAAGAGTGATAGGGACCCCAAAGTGTTAAGGAAGGGGGCTTAGAGAGTGTATGATGGTCTAGGGGAGGAAGAAGAAGACCTGAAATGAACTTCATGATAGTTTAAGTGCCCGACAGAAGTTCTGATATCGTTGGTTGATGGGATTCCTCTCTTAGTTAGTGGCCCCCCTATGGCTCCTTCTGAATAGAAATTATAGGTTGTTTCAATAATGACAAAGTTATAAGTAGGTTTTGAGATTCACTTTACCATTAATTGGGTTGTCCTATCATGTAAGGTATGGCATTAGCAACTACTTCTATTTTGTGTACATTAAAAAGTATCAAAAAAAGATTATTAAGGAAAAAAAGAGAAAGGAGAAATTAAAACATGACTACATTAGAAATAAAAGAGAAAATCCTAAAGGTCAACAATATAAATTGCAGTAGAAAATTAAGAAAAGTTGGGTTGTCTCTGAAGAAGCACTAATTTATAGTCTTTAGCTTGAATTTCTCTATCATCTTCTTTAGTTCTACTCCGGTGGTAGTGGGTGTTTCCTATAACTATACCTCTACTCTTCTAGTGAAGGCCTCATCTTTATCATACCCTTTTACCCTTTGTGCATTCACAAGGAATGACCCAAACTTTTCAATGAATAACTCCATCATACCTAGCGGATAAATCTTGATTACTGTGAATGGTCCATACCACCTTAATTGAAGCTTTTAAGGATAGAGTCTTAAGTTTGAGTTAAACAACATAATTTTGTCCCTTTTATTAATATCTTTTCTTTTCAGCTGGGCATCATGCTACACCTTGGTCCTCTATTTATAAATTCTTTCATTTTCATATGCATGTAGCCTTAGTTCCTCATCTCTTGTAGCTTCAGGAATATCTTCTTTCCTTCTAATTATGGGTCCATGTTGAGGAACTTAATAGACCAAAAATATTTATTCTTGAGCTCAATCGGAAAGTGGCACACCTTTCCATGTATCAATCTATCGGGAGTGGTCCCTATCGGAGTTTTGTAGGCATTGTGATATGACTAAATCTTATCATCTAGCTTCATTTCTCAATATTTTCTTGTGTAACCCAAAGTATTTTCCAGAATTTGCTTCATTTGCCTATTAGATACTTTAATTTTACTAGATATGGGGATGGTATGGGGTAACAATTTTGTCTTTTGCCCCATATTTCCTTAACAAGGTCTCAAATTATCTTTCCCCAAAATGAGATCCCTCAACACTAATGATGATGTGTGGGACCCCATATTTAGGGAAGACCACTTTCTCAAATAGCAACATAATGAACTTGGAATCACAAGTGGGAGTAGCCATAGCTTCGACCCATTTGTAAACACAATTGACTGTAGACATGATATATTGATTGTCGTACGATGAGGGGAAGGGTCTCATGTATTCAATCCCCAAGAAATCAAAGATTTCCACCACTATCTAATCAGAAAGTGGCATGTCAATTCTCTTTGAGATTTTCCTAGTGCATTTTCACATATTATAGGACTTTACATAAACATGTGCATCTTTAAAAAGAGTAGGACAATAGAAACCTAATTGCAAAATCTTAGCCACAGTCCTGTCATTGTCGAGGTGTCCACCATGGGGTGAGGAATGACATTTGTAGAGAATCATGGGTACCTCTTCTTCAGGTGCCCACCTTTGGTATAGGTTGTCAGCGTACTTCTTAAACAATAGAGGGTCATCCCATTAACAATTCTTTTTATCAGAGAAAAACTTTTCCTTTTCTTTGTATGTGATATTTGAAGGTAGATATTGGTAGAAAGGTAACTGCCACAATGATCTATATCCTTTAACATGGAACTATGGAACAACAATATCTATATCCTTTAACATCATTAGAGCTTCTTCAAGATAGATGTCATTGATGGGAAGTGAGTCGTCATTAGCCACAATGATCCTAGATAAGTGGTCTACCACCACATTTTCAATTCCCTTTTTGTCTATGATTTCATGGTCAAACTCCTTCAAGAGGATATCACCTCAAAAGTCTAGACTTAAAATCCTTTTTCATCATGAGGTATTTGATGGATCTGTGATCAGTGTGGACTATTAATTTTGAACTCATTAGGAAAGACCTAATTTGTCAAAATTGTCAAGCATATCTTTCTCAATAGTGGTGTAATTTAATTAAGATTTGGTTGCAATATATATGATGTGGTATTTTTAGTCCTTATGACCTAACACTATTCCTACAGTATAATCACTCGCATTGCACATCAATTCAAAAGGAAAATCCCAATCTGGGGGTTGAAGTATAGGTGCATTAGTTATCATGCTTTTTAGGATGTTTAAAGCTTTCAAGAAATCCTCATTGAAGTAAAAAAAATATCATCTTTGGTTTAGGAGGTTGCACAGGGGTTTAGAGACGTGGAGAAACCTTAAATGAACCTCTTGTAGTATCCAACATGTCCTAGGAAATTTCCTACACCCATTATAGACTATGGATGTGGAAGTTTAGTTATGACTTCCACTTTGCTCAAATTGACCTCGATATCCTCTATAGAAATTAAGATAATTCCCTCCTGGACCATGAAATGACACTTCTTCCAATTCAACACTAAGTGTTTTTCTTCACATCTCTTTAGGAAAAGGGAGAGGTTTCTTAATAAATTATTGAATGAAGTTCCATAATTTAAAAGTCATCCATGAAAATGTCCAGTATGTCTTCTGAGAATTCAGACAATATAGATATCATGCATCTTTGACATGCTGTTGGCACCTTACGAAGTCTGAAGGGCATACCTCTAAAGGCATAAATTTCATAGATGCATGTAAAGGTAGTCTTTTATTGATCATCCAGGTGTATGGGGACTTGATAGAACCTCAAGTATCCATCTAAGTAGCAAAAATATAAATAATGAGCTAAACACTCTAGGATTTAATTGATGAAGGGCAAGGAAAAGTGATAATTCTTGGTTGCAACATTTAATTTTTTGTAGTCGATACACATCCTCCAATATGTAACCATCCTGGTTGCTATCTCATCTTTGTTTTCTATCTTTACTATGATCATTCCTCCTTTCTTTGGTACAACTTGAATGAAGCTTACCCAATTAGTGTTGTTGATTGGGTAGATAATCCCAACATCTCAAAGTTTCAAAACTTCCTTCTTTACCACACCCCTTAAATTCTAGTTTAGTTTTCTCAGACCTTAGGCAAGAGGCTTTGTGTTTGATTCTAGGTGAATCATGTGCATGCAATCAGTCAGATTTAGACCTTCAATGTCATTCACAAAGTAACCAATTGTTATGACCCCACCTCCCAATAACCCCCAATTAAGGGAGACCGAGAGGTCGAAACTGCACCCATAACTTCCGGATCAAGACCATTAACCAAGAATAATTATCAAATTTTAACATACTATACTGAAAGCTGTAAGAAAAACAAATTGCATACCTTTTTGAAAACTTGGATCTCTAAACTTCTATCCACTTAAGGATTCTACTCTAACTAATCCTCCTTGTATTTTACTTCATGTATTTCACAATATGACGATTTACTGTTGTCCTCTTTGGCTTGTACCTAAAACGCCGACAAACAAAATGTCGGTCAGCCGAAGCTGGTATGTGGGGAAAACCAATAATGTTCAACTATGTTAACAACATAATCATTCAATTAATCATTTAACAATCAAGATTACATTTTAGATATAACTCCGTGATCCAAGGGTACCCTATCCTCTGTGTTGTCCCCATTAAACCCCTCATGATCCACCTATAAGTGAACCAGTTTCTAGGGTTGAGTCACATGGAACTACTCATAGGTAGACCACTCCTTAACTCGGGGTACGCTAAAGAGTCTCATGGCACTACACGTAGGTAGCCCAGTTTCTAACTCACGGTAACCTAGACCTTGCTCTAGGATTACCCCTTTTTTTAGCCCTTTCAAAGTAACAGAGGTAGACCCGGATCTAGCCAGTTATATATGCACATTTATAGTGATAATCATAGTCACTTTATAGTTTCATGAAATAAATAAACATCCAACAGTTTAGTTGCATTCAATGCAATTAAACATTCGGGAATCCATCGAGAAACTAAATCAGTTATTCATAATTAACCACATACCTGTATTGTAGATTTAGATACCGAATTTAATCAGAACATAGAAATCCCAGTCAAGCAACCAATCATGCACAGAATCCTGAAATAAACATAACAATTTCCTTTTATTAATATTCATTCAATATCATTATCATTCTTAGGATTTCTATTCCAATTTTAGGGTTTCCTTGGGAATTAGGGTTTTGCCTCCATTCTTAGTTATTAAGAACTCTAATTCATCAAATCTTCTTAAAACCTTTAAATTATCTCCTTTTAATATTCTTAACTGTCTTAGGATCATCATTTAGTAATTTACTTACTTAATCCGAAACATCATAGTTTTCCTCTTCTTTTACCCCAATTAGGGTTCCCATAAGAATTATTCTTCATTTATGGATTACACCCTAAAACTACCAATTTTTGTATACTAAACGGATAAAAACTCTATATTATTAATCAACAGGTTAATATCTTTCAAATTAACCTATTAGTCTTCAAAGATGTATCCCTTATATTCAATTTAGGGTTTCTAAGGTTTCCTACAAAAACCTAATCATCTTAATTATCTTTATTAAGGATTCTCTAATCCAAACTAGGATCAAGAATTTTACAATTGTATCATGTTATGGCCACTAAAACTCATATCTACTCAAATCAGGGTTTTTAGTCCATTAAACCATGTTCATGATCATAAAACCCTAAAACCAACATACTAATCATCTTGTTATGATTTTATCATTCCTTTTATTCATAACAGGTTAAGATTGATCAAAAACACATAAAATATTCATCATGTTTGTTTTTACATCATTCTAGGGGTTTTCTATCAATTAATGCATCAAAAGATGTAAAATCCTATACTTTTTGAGTTTCAAGCAGAATCAGGCTTCAAACATATATTATTTGCATTCCTTTCGTTCTGAGGATCAATTTTCATATAAGACTTGCTTTAATCCGAGTTATGGTTTGCTAGATATGATTTTTGAAATAAAATCTTACTTGGACCAATCTGGAGCTACCACGTAGCCAACTCCATACAGTGCGGCTCGCTTGAGTTATAATCGATTTACGATATTAACCTCGGTAAGTTGCTGGCTCATTCAGCCTGCGGAGGGGCAATTTCGTCCAACGCGCCCTTGGCCTTCTTCAACCTTGCGCAGCAACAGCCGCGCCGCCCTAGCCGCGATCTGCAGCTGTGCGCCAGCCTTTCTCCTACTCCTCGGACCTCGATCGCCATCAGCAACCGTCGCACTGACCCCGCCATGCCCCCACGCACCTAATGGTGCTCCTGGTACGTGGTTGGTCGGCCAGAAACGCGCCCAACAGGTCCGCCGCCATGGCTGACCTGCAGATGTCCTACGGCGTTGTGCATATGCTAGGCCTAAGGGACGACGACCGGGCTCCTTTCCCAAGGACTTGGGATCATCGTGCCCTCATCCAGCTCCTGTCTAAAGCTCTACATCGTTCTGGGCTGCACTCACTCCCATGGTTAGGGTTTTGCTTGCAAGAAACAAGAAGAAGGAGAAGGAAAACGTGTGAGATCTCTTTGGAACCCGAACCAGAAGACCAACCCCTTATATAGGGGAGGATTATGAAGCCCTAAGGCGTGCCTCATGGGGATCCAAGTCCCAAACTTGAAAGGAAACACTCTTTCCTTGGTTGTGAAGAAACCACCTTTCTCTCTCTCTCTTCATAAATCTTTTCTAATATCCTTTATTATTTGGATGTTTTAGGAATTCGAAAATCCTTGCCATTATCCTCTTTATTTCTTGTTTTTCAATCCTTAGGCACAAAATTCTACTTCCTTTAATTAAAATTACTTTCTTTTTAACAATACCTCATAATTCATTAATAATGCAACACATTATCCTCTTATTTTTCCTTTTTAGTATTTTCTCTTTCTTTCCTCTTTATTGGGACTCCTTGGATCCCAAGACACTCCATTATTTCGAAATTATTTTTATTGGATACTTATTATCCTTCTAGATGCATCTTTATGCATTATTTCACATTATCTTGTTTATTTCTCATTAAAATATCTCTTTTTGAGGATTTCTCTTTATTTCTCTTTTATTTTCCTCATTGGCATTCCTTTTATTATTAGAAACATCATGGATACGAATTTTCACCAAGAAAACTCATTTATGCCTCTTTCCACTCATTTTCCACATTTTATCATTATTTTCAATTTCTTTCTTAATAAAGAAATACTTAATTAACCTTTTCTTTTCTAATTGCCTTCTTTTTGCAACCTTGGTCTCCTTGGTACCCAAGGAACCCAAGAGGCACGAAATCCTCTTTGGATTTGCCTTCTAGAGGTTTCTACATATTTCTTTTCTTTAAAATTCAATCATCCATTTACTATTTGAATTTCATTGTTATTTGGGCCCAATAGCCAATAAAGCCCACAACACAATCATCAAGGCTATTGTAAACAAAATCCATTTATTTGAAACAAACTATATCATTATTTGTTCAAATATTTTTAATATGACAAATTACATTTCTCGTCAAATGAACCCAAAATTTGGGGTTGTAACACCAATCACCTTCCTTTTTAGATTAAGTTCAAATAATATCTTTTCTTATTGATCGTCGGTTAGATTAGAGTTTATAATGACTGGAATTCTTCCTTATTCCTCAAGAAATTATCATTTTAAACCTTCCACGAGATGCTTTAGTTCTAGTTTAGGTTTTTGTGCTTCCTTCTCTTCAGGTGTTTCTTGAAGAGAGGCAAAGTTTAATAGTTTTGATGACATAGTCTTCTTCATCACTTGAGTCACTTGTTGGTTCATACAAATAATCAAGTAATTCTATTACTTCTGGATTATCCTGGTCGGGGCTAGGGTTAGTCAAAGCTCTCATCGGTTGATCTACTATATCATTTTTCCCATGTACTTCCTCGTATAATTGATTATAGTTGTTCAAGAAATAGGGAAGCTCCCCTCATAGAGTCCTAGACCTTGAAATCAATATGGTCATTTCTTACCCTTATGATAATGATGCCAACTTCTACATTAATTAATGGGTCTTCTCATACAAAGAATGGTTTTCCAAATATCATTAGGCACATTGGATCTTTGAATTTATTGGTAATGATCATGTCACATCGGATAAATAATCTACCAACACGAATAGGCACATCCTCCACTATTTTTATAAGTTTAGTGAAGTTGTGATATGCTAAATAAATGAATATTCTAGTTTTCACCAAGTTTATTAGATCCAGCCTTTGTGCAAGAGTTGCTCCCAAATCCACCAATTCCTTCCTTTCTTCATTGAATCCCATGATACATGGGATATTGAAACCTTATGAGTCTTTCTACTTGGTTGATATTTTTGCTTGTACAAAGGAAATGGACATCTTGGCAATCCTAACAATTTTGATATCATCCCCACGCCTTCTCTTTATGAGATATTTGAAGAGCTTTGCATATGTTGGCATTTATTCTATTGCGTCATGGAAGGGGATGTTTAGATGAAATTATTTCATAGCCTCAATAAATTTCTCACATCTCTTCTTTAGGTGAGCTTTGACCAATTTGTACAGAAAGGGTGTCCTTTGTGCATATGGGTTTGTGTTTCCAATGGCTTCAGTAGTAACATCTCTTTCCTTATCTTTGGTAGACTTATTCTTCTTACCTTTGTCCTTGGACATGGTATTTGTATTCCCGATTGTAGTTGTTATTTCTTTCTTGACTATTGCAACTGCGTCATTTTTTGGGGGATAGGACAGCTCTATGATTTAGCCTTTGATGTTTCATTTTCAAAACATTTGCCAACCTAAGCATATACATTTTTGCACTTTTAAGGCCTCATGGACTACACTCGGTGTTTGATGGAAACCTCCCTTGAGGGTTCTTCATCAAATCAGAAAGATTTGCAAGATGTTGGTCAATCATTTTTCTATGCACTTGCATGTCATTCATCTGCGCAGTGAGCCTCCTAATTCAGATTGCATTTGGTCTAGTAGACTATTGTTGTTGATATCACTCTATCTCAACTTTTCATTCAAGTCAACTTGTCTCTTTGTGAAAGTGAACATTTCAGTCATCAGTTCTTGTTGAGTTGGGCCCTAGTTCCAACTTTGGCTTGAACCTCTAAGGTTTCTATTCTAGCGCTAGCCTTGGATGTTATTTCTATTCTATTGATACTTTGTCTTACGGGTGAATCCAAAAGGTCCACCTAACCTACCAAACCCATATGGTTAGTTAAGAGGGTTGTTTGGAATATTCAAATTTTTAGCATTTTTAACACCATCCTTGTTTCTGTAAGAGAACCCAGGATGGTCAAGTCTCTTTTAATTTGTAAATATAACATTCTCAATTCCTTCATCTTGTTTGTCCTCTTCCTTATGGGTATATATGCAATGGCATACATTTTGTTCTCCTTCCCCACACGTGACACATTTGATCATAGTGTTTTCTATGGTTTTTCCTTTGTTCCCAGAATCTTTTAGATGGAGAAAATTAGTGGTGATCTTCTAAATTTGGGTAGTTAGAGCTTATAGGTTCTTTGATTCGGCATTCATCCCTATAGTAAAGATATTACTGAAGGACCTCTTTCCTAGTTTAGGCCCGCTAGTAGCACAACCATATTATTGATTATTGTCATAAAATACTTTGCTTTCTTCCCAGGAAATCACTTTCATAAGCAGTATATAGTGAAGTCCTTTTAGCAGTGGTGAGTCCATTATAGAAGGCAGTCACATGAAATCCCTTGTCATTGTTGTGATGAGGGCTATCCGTGTGATACTCTTGGAATCATTCCATGCCTCATGTAGATTTTCACTCAGTTTATATATGAAACCAATGATCTTGTGTCTGTTTCATAGGGTCTTCTCCGCATGGTAGAATTTTGTAACAAAAGTGTCAGTAAGAGGTCCCCATCTAATAATATTAGGCCTACCTCTTAGAGAGAATTTGAACCCTTTGCAATTGATTACTTCTTGCAACACTTTATTCATCTTAAGAGTGTCACAAATGTTCTTATAAGCATCAAGATGATGGTATGAATTCTCATCAAGGGAGCTTCCACCAAAAGTTCTTCCTTTTATGACATTGATGATGGTTGACTTCAACTTATAGTTGGCAACATTCAATCTTAGTATGAGCTCAAGGTTCCTAGATTCATTATCCTGGATATACAATAAGGCTCTAAGAGTCCATACTTTGTCTTCTTCATCATTATACACATCATGTGGGACTAGAACGACATGAGGGTTGTGTCCATCAAATTCATGGAAATGTTCATCACCTTGTTCATGGTCATTTTCATGATGCTCCTCAGTGTGCTCATCCATGTTATATATGAATCTCCTTCAAAGAGGCATGATCCTTATAGTTAAAGTGGAAAGTGGTCCGATTCACACTAACTTCTTAAATGAATCACACGCTCAAGGTTAGAACTGGCAATGTGATACAAAGCATCCAAGAAAGTAAGAGTTATCGGATAAAAAATGCACACTTATGTATATTACTGGACTTAAGGCATGAACGTATAATAGGTAGGCTTAAGGTTCTTAATAGTAACAATTTTCCTTGTCCCTAGAAACAACGCCAAAAGTTGATCACCTTAAACCGCACATCAAAAAAAAAATGGATCTAGAGTAATCAGACTTTATATTTATGACTTGATACTTAGATGCATGCAAAAATAATAACGACACCTTGTTTAGTATAAGTGTTTGATCATAGGAACAAGGTGGTAAGTGTTAAGAATACATAGTGTTGGATCAATTATGCCTAACCAAAAGTAAGAATGTTGTTACTTATTGAATGGTTGTATCCAAGAAACAAGGTAATAAACCAAGAAAAAGTAAAGAACTATAAGATAAAATAAGAAATGGAACAAGAATCTTTAAGTATGTTTTCAAATATATGGGTGACGAGAACCTAGATTGGGTTTCACCATCTAATATCTCTCACCGACATGGAAAAACTATACCCACTATATACCCTTAAAAAGATTACAAGCGATCATCACAAGTATATATTCCCTCCTCTCTCGAGCTTAGGATATATCTAGAGCATAAGATTATCTCTCTCTCAAGATGACAAGAAGACAATTAACATACAACTATTTGATCATTATATTTATGATTCCAACATTATCATGTATTCATGCTACTCCATTACTTCTAGATATAGGTTAATACTACTCTCTTGAGGCATTAATTACCAAACATCACAACATGGTAGTATGGAGATAAACATTGATAAGAGTATATACATCAATGTATATAAGTTCTTACATACTGGGAGACCCTTAGTGGCTACTACCAACCCTATCTAATGAACTAGTGAATCATAGTGGTGAGTGACATTTTGGATTCACAAGTATACAATGACATAATGAAGGATGGAGAAAGATGGACAAACTAGGAAAGAAGGAGGAAGATACAACAAACAACAATCCAATGGACTGAAAGTTGGTGAACACCTCCTTCTTCATGAGATCCAATGAAGGTGTGGTGATGGAAAGATCTAGAGGTTCTTCTTCTCTTAAGGAAGAACCTTAGGACTTGGGGATGGTCGTTGGAGATCAATGAAGCTTGACTCTCATCCTTAGCTTGTAAACTGATGGCCATGGAATGGATTGGGAAACACTTCATGAAAGAAGACAAAGTAGTCTGTAATAGAGGTTTTGTTCTCCTATTTATAGGCATGTTCACTTGTACCTGAGGCACATGAGTTCAGGGTACTTGTCGTTCCGTTGACATTGGGCATGTACTTTTAACTAACTTTGTAGTGATGGTATCCTTTATGTAGATGACATGTTGGCTGACGGTCCCACACTATCCTCAACCATTAGCTCCATCACATAGTCAGACTTTCATGCTGTGGTTAAATGGACCCTCATCTATCAATGGGGTCGATAAGAGAGACCGGAGGATAGTAGATTTGTTGGGTGATGGTCTCGATTGGTTGTTTGTCTTTCTGGGTTGATAACACGCCTAAACTATGTGTGTAAAATTCAAGTATACACTTCGAGTAGTACAGGCCTATGAGGCCCAAATGTCGAAGGTAGGGAAACATTCTCCAGAGACTGATACTAACCATAACATAATCATCTAGGCCTAGAGGAAAGTGATTGATTGGATTTTTATTCCTAAGTGCAAGAACAAAATTGAAATTAACTGGAATGTGATCTAGAAGTAGTGGATTCCTTAGGATTATAGTTTCACCCTTATATGTATTGCACTTAACTCCCTTTCATTAATAATCAAATACATGTAACCCTAGACTAAGGACATGTAGCAAGTATTACCCACTCCAAGGGTGATACACTACCTATACTAAGACAAACCCCACTTTCATAGAGGTTTAGGAATTAGCTAGGTGCATTAATGATAACTCTAGGTTACTCCCTTCATAGTTGTAGCCCTCTCTTGAGGCATAATATCGAATGTGCAACTCTACAACTTTTTCAACCCTTAATCCATCTCCCAGAGAAATTAATGGTCTAATACATTGATTGTGGTAATCAAGCACAAATAATTAATAAAGCAATCATAGATTTACGTCCAAAATCAAAGGAATATATATTATTGATTCATGAAAGTTAAATGCAAAGCAATATTAAACTATTCAAGGAGCCTAACAAATAATGAGATTAGCCACGCATGATTTCTACCATCAAATACAGAGAGTAAGAGGGAGAAAATGAGATAAAAATTAGAAGAACCAATGAAAGCCCTTGAATACATTATCATGGCGATCCCCTTTAGTAGGCACCTTGTTCCACAATGTTTCAGTTGAAAATTTGCCTCCCAAAAATGCATGGAATGTCCAGTATGTATCTCTCCTTTGTTTCTTCCGCTCTCGGCTCAAGTATTCCAATGCAAGGAGATTGAACTCGATATTTTATTTTGGGCAAACTCCCCTTAGGTCATAAGTAGGACTTGGGCCTTCATTAATTCACATCTGTTGGATATGTCATTATCTTTAATATGCACTAATAGTGTAGAGTCGGTGTCACTGAGTGGATGTCGGTGGCACCTAGTTGTTGATACTCTTGATAAGTGTTGGTACTATCAACCAATATCGAGTTTTTCTTCAAGTTTTGACTTTCTCTACATGGAAAATTGATACCACTAACTCGCATGGAAGTGGAACCAAAGCCACTAAATTTGGTTCTTAATGCTTTCTGGGAAATAAGTTGGTGGCGCCGACTCCCTTTTTCGATAGCATTGAGCTACATCTCAGTATCACCGAGTGATATCTGGGTAGTACTAAAATGATTGATATTCCTTGTTGGAATTCACATAATGTCGGTACTAGTGACTCATGTGTTGGTAGCACCGAGTTGTCCCAAAAGTGCTCGAATTTCCTGAAATAAGGAAAATCAACATAAGTCTAAATAAAAATTGATAATTTAACATAATTCGGTAAAACATACTTACTATTCGATGCAATAGTGTTTCACATGATAATAGGGATAAACAAGGCATAACTAATGTCAAAATGAACAATTATGGACTAAGTACATGGAAAAATCGCCTATGAAAAGCAACTAAAACTCAATGCATCAAAATCCCCAAAGCTCAAATGTTTCTCTCCCTTCAAAAAAGCTACATTTGGATCTATTTGAAATAATTCAGCAAGAGAACAGTTATAAATTACCCCCTCCTGACGGTCCCAAATTGGCTCCTACCAACTATTGAATAGCTGACTACTCTAAAGTGACAAAAAAAATTCATTCAAGATGTCTACCCTTATATCACTAAAATACTACTAATAGAGTAGTCAATATCATAGTCAACAAGGCTTACACTTGAAGCACCATGTGATTCCCTATCTACATTGCTCTTGTCTACCTACCAAATTATGTTGGAAGCAGTTTCCCATATAGAAATGAATAAGGGGATCCATCATTTATGCGGCCTACCACAAATAGCAATGTGTGGAATGAATTAGGTGGCTATGAACAAGAATCACAAGTAATATCCAAATCATTGATGTAGAAACAAAATATGATGAACCTACAGGATGAATGAAATGAGGAAAACACATGAATCCTAATGCCTACTATTATGGCAGAATGATAAATGTACAGAATGTCTCATCTGAATGATGAGAGTGGAATGCATACATGTAACTATTTTCACCTTCTCTGTGAAGGAACTTAATATTGAGTTCAAGGCATCATTTTCTCCCTCTTTATTTGATTTCTCTTTCTTTTGGCCTCTTATTTTAGCATGGTTTATGATTTATGATCGAGCTTTCTTCAACATATATATCATTTATTCTTCATATTTCCTTTTTTTTGTTTCATTGGGAGGGATATGGTCGTGTATCCTTTCACTTTAGTTTTTGGATAAGTCTAAAAATATACATGTTGCAAAATATGATGCAAAGGATAATGCAAAAAGAGAATCCAATCTACATGAAATTTGTTATTCAACTAATCGTTATGCACATCTCAATATTTTTTATTTTCCAACTAATGAAATATAAAGAAACTAGTTATCATGCTACCTTCTATGTTATGCAATGAAATTAAGAGAAAACAATTCGGGTTACATGATCATCTTGTAGTGGTAAACGAAATGTCATGAAAGGTGGGTGGAGTCACATGATTAAGAAACAATGCATGTCTTAACAATGATGTGTCCCTCTCCTATCAGCTTGGGTACAATCTATCCATAGGGTTCATTTATAAAAGTTCCATTTAAGGTCTTGTTACATATTTGGTCAGTTTGGGATCAACCCTCATCATCATACACAAGTCTTGGATAAATTAATATTTTCATTTATATTCAGTGTTCTCAAGCTGACTAACCCAAACTTCATCCATTTGGAGTTGTCTTAGACTTTGCAATATAATCTCAAAAATATGATGCTCATTTTCAATTTTTAAATTTCATTGCAAGGGCAAGTAAAACATTCTATTTTATGATATATGAAATCATGATAACTAAGCTCGGCGATTACACTATATAGATTATGGGTCATATACTTGCAAATAAGGAAAAACTAAAACAATATACAAAATAAACAAGATAAAGTCATCCCATCACTCCCTAAGATTGAACTTGACTATGTCCTCATAGTCAGAATTCAACCAAAGAGATGGAATGGAGTACCATGTGCAGTGATGGTGGGTGTAAAGTTCCTGACGACATTTGTTGATCAAGTTCTATAGTCATTTATCCTTTTGTGAGCTATATGACATCATTTATCCTTCTTTTAGCTATTTGAGTAAATGTCGCCGACATGTGTGTCAATGGTATCAACAATCTTTTCATGTAGCTCTATGATTTGTCTAAAAAAAAATTGGTGCTACTGACTTGGTTGTTGGCAGTACTGAGTTTTTGTAGACTTCAACTTGACAGGGATCTGATACCATTAATTGTGTTGGTGGTACTAATAATTTATGTAATCCCTATTGAACATATTTAGTAGGTCGTTGGTACCAAAAATAGTATCGGTAGTACCGACACTGACTCTTATTGCACACCAAACAAAAGCACGATACCTTTTATACATCAATTAGAAATCCAACAAAACAAATACAAAATTTACTTAATGAAAACTCCTAGAAGAAAATAAATAAAAGAAACAAAATTGGGTTGCCTTCCATGAGTTCCCTTGTTTAATGTCCTAGGCTTGAGAAGGTGACTTTCTTCATCCTGGGTTGTCATGGGATGGTTGTGAAGACTCATCTGTCGGTCTAAACTCCACTCTATCATCATACATCCCGACATCAAATAGCCTCTACCAATGGCAATGGTCACATATGTTGGAACTTGGAAGGGCCTTCCTAAAAGCATCTCGAATCCTCACATCTCGTGCATATCCATAACCACAAAACTGATAGGATGGATGAACTTATCAACTTTGACTACAACATCCTTGCATATCTTGTACAGCCTCACAATTGATTCGTCTGTCAACTGGATTATCATGGATGTCTTCGTCGGTTTCTTCAATCCCACCTCCATAAATCTAGAGAGAGGCATGATATTTATGCTTGACTCAGAGTCACATTGTGCTTGTTAGAAATGTTTGTTGCCTACGGAACAAGGGATGTAGAAGCATTTTGGGTCTTTTTGCTTCATCATTAGCCTTTCCTAGATTATAGTACTAACCACTTCATCAACATGAAAGACATATGTTGTTTTATCAGTCTTTTCTTATTGATGATATCCTTCAAGAATATTTCATATGCAATAATCTATTCTATTGCCTCCATAAGTAGGATGTTAATGTGGAAATTGTGAAGATGTCTATGAATTTCTTGAATTGATTTTCCTCCTTTCTTGGCTTCAGACTATTTGGGAATGGCACATGTGGCTTCTCTCCGTGCCTATGTTGGGGAATGTATGGTATATTGTGGATCTCCTCCCCTAAGATTGCTTCAACACCAACTCCTAGGATAGAATTTGGCATGTCTCCTAGGATGGACTGACCTATGGTAGATCGTTCTTGATTGTGGGTGCCTCCTTGTTGATCGTTACTTCTCTACTACAAAGTAGAAACTTCACCTGACCTTATTGCATGGGCACCACCTTTACCAAGAACTGGGGGCATAGACACAAAATTGTGGAAAGTTGAGGTTTCTTGTCTTACGAAACTGGTGCGGATCAAGTGTCCTTGTTGCTTTTTGTAGGCATTATATTAACCGAGGTGCATGTGTGAGAAAAATGCATTGGAGTTCTACATCCTCCTAGTTTCCTTATAAGTTGCGTGGAAATGGAACTTTTCATACATACACCCAATAAGGATCTATAGTGTATTATTTTGGTGACTCCTCAATCACTTGCTTTGTTTCTTACATCGAGCAGTGCCTTTTTCAGTGCACTACTTCTACAAATAGTGGTCAACGATCATCTTGAGCTTTCTAGTGTGGATTTTTGTTAGGGTAACATGTTATTATGCCATCAATCAGGTACCGACTATAAAGATGAACTATGCCTCTGTCGAGTAGACCCAATGGCTAGTCTGAGGAGTCTCCTTCAGCCTGTTTGCTTTCTATATGAAGTCTTTTAGCCTCTCAGCAATGACGAGATTGAGTTAAGAGGTTTTTCCTACAAAAAGGAAATAGAAAGTAAGTATGGAAATATTATTCATTAACCACTAAAACCAAGAGGAATTATAAATATAAGTTATGAATATTCAATAGGAATGAAGTTAAAATAGGCATGCAACATCCACAAAATTGGATGTTATTACACTCACACATGAACGTCCTCTACAATCCGATAGGAATATTCCTATAAGAGTCTTCTAGTTGTTTCATGGTATGACTAGGAAAGATTTCAATGAAGTTGGGCCTTTGGCATTAATTGTAGCACATAATTCCCCAAGCACAGCCAGACTTTTTTGCCATGTTGAGTCCCCAACATAGAAAGAGATGTCAAAGGATACTAACTCTTTGAGTTTTATAGGATATTTTTTATGGATGGTGTTTATTTATTCCTCACTTGTTTGATAGTCTCATTCTCCATTGTTATGTTATTGAAAGTATGGATATCCTTAAAAAAATTTGGACCAATAGGGGATTTCTTCTAAAGAATTAAGGAAGGGAATGTCAACATGCAACTTGTCCATTTATCCTTAAGTTCACAAGTATCGAGTCTAACCACTTCTGAGCTAGTAACCTCTGATAGTAGGACATGGCTTGTATATTAGAACCATAGGAGTCAACAACATGTTTGTACTCAATAAAGAATCTTATTTTGTGTTGGGTTGATAATGCTTCCATGATTTGTAGGATCTACGATAAAATTAGTTGTTGCAGCTTCAAGGATGACTGCAATGTCATTATCATATAAATGATCACATGCTCTGCATCTTGATTGGTGGGTTTTGATAAAAATAATCTATATCATGTGATTGTAGCCTTCAATTGCTAGCCCCACTTTGGATTACGTTTAGGCTAACCAATGAAAGTTCATACATAAAGGCAAATAGATGCAGTGATTTGGGTATGTTAAGCCTCCATAGCCTTGTTGTATACTATTTTTACCTACCAATAACTTCTCAATAGCATCTAGACCACCTTGATCATTGGAAGAATGTATGTGTTATTGGTTTCCCTATATGAGGAGAAGTTGTATGTGGTTATTGTAGTTACTATTTTGATAGAAGTTGTTGCATAACTATTCATGATTGAAATTGTTTCAACAAAATTTTTGGTTTTGTTGGAACCTTGAAGGACCTCAAACTTGTTTTTGATACAGTCCTTGCTTGGGTTTTTGAGTGCTCTATGCTTTGTTTGAGTTTGCATATTGAAAACATGGATGATTAATTTTCCTGTTTGTGTTTTAGTACCCTGGAATAGAGTCGACAACATTGACTTCTTCAATGATTGGGATATTTTTGAACTTTGGTTGGTGCATGTTCATCATGTCTTGGTAGAGGTGGTTACAGTCCATAGTAGTGTACCCCTATATACTCCAAACCTGGTAGACCTCTGGGGATGCTCTGACTTACTATGAGGATAAACTGTCTAGCCATACAACTAGAAGGTGGATTCAATGTTGCATTGTTTAAGAGAAAACAACTTCAAAGATTTAGTAATAGCCTTCATCTCATATTTTTCTTCTTTTAAAGAAACCTTAAGATCTCCACTCTTTTCTAATTTACCACTAATAACATGGTATTATGCATGCATCATCAAAGATCTGCCTCATGAAGTTTCCTTTGGAAGTGGCATCAACAAATTGTTTGATGTCATCATATGCTCCCTGAAGTTTTTGAATAGTTGTACAAAGGGAATGTCATGATGGGGCATTCGTGGTAACTCTTTGAGTCATTCCTTTACTTCAAAGAATGTTTTTTTTAAGTTTTTCAAACATGGTGATTTTCCATCAGATCCAGTAAGTGAGTAGGGTTGAACAAAACTTCTCAAGGAACTTGTTCTAAAGTTTTTCCCAAGTTTTGATGTTGTCATATTCTAAACCATACACTAGATTTGTTTGTGGGGGAATAGTAGTATATTGATGGCTTCCTTAGACATGGAATCTTGCTTTCTTAGTCTATAAAAATCTCTGAGCTACTATAGATGTACATGCATCCTTACTAGATATACCAACAAAATCATTGTTTTGCATCATGGTCATCCATTGTGTCTAGATTTCATAATTGTGTGCCTATATGGATGGTTAGATGACTGACTGCTAAATATTAGGAATAAATAACTCTCATAGATCCTTTTATCTTTGAACTTCTTCATATTCTCATAAATTTTGTTGCACAATGGCTCTGGCTTGTTCCAATAATGCATCCATGAATTTACAAGTGATGCTTCCACTCTATGATTGATTTCCTCTTTGTCCATCTCATCTTGGTATTCAAAGGCATTCAGTGGTAGGCTTATTCTATATCGATGTCAAAGTCTTATCTAGCATTGAATCTAGAGGTGTCACATACATGAAATATGTTCCCTGAGAAGTGTAGACAACCATGAATAAGATTGCTAAACTGGAACCAAGTTGAAGAATATTTGTAATATATCAATTGTAAATGAAAATTTGAAATAATCCAAGCTAGTTAAATTGATCAAAAAATTCCTTTGTCCCTAACCACGATGCCAAAATTCAATATGGATATTTTTGCATCGTCTAGAATTATATATTTTATCTTCACCCTAGTGTATGACAATCCCAACCACAGTCAGTAGGCATGTAAATGGATATCCAAAATCCACACATTCGATCCAAATTCGAGTCTAAAATTTTAGAAAAAAATCTGACATCTGCATAATTTGGATTGGGTTTAGGATATCAAATTTCATATAGGATATTGAATATGCATGTATCCACTCCAAAAAAAAAAAAAACCAAACCCGATATATATATATATATATATATATATATATATATATATATATAATATACATGAAAGTATGAAAATATAGATATTTTATCATATATATTTATAGTAATATCAGTATTTTCTATGTATACAATAAATTTATGATTTTTGGTTCTAATCGGATGTTTATCTGAATTCGTATATTATTTGTTCAAATCAAATTTAGATATCAGTACCGAATATCTGTCAAATATCAAATTGAATTGTCTTTGAGGATTCAGATATCAGATATAGCAGTATCCGCTCTGTAACTGATCCATTTATAGATATAACAATCAAATGATATTGTCACATTATGGATTATGATAGAACCCACCAGACAATGTATATAATAGTAGTGTAATCAAAGTAAGCAAACAACAACTAGTATCTATCAAAAAAATTGGACTTAATTGATTAATCTAAGATTACAATCTTGCCACCAATTTTCACTCTCACACTACATCGTAATAAGCATGAATGTGTATATATCAAGGATGGGTAAATCCATGGTTTAAAGATAGGATTAGACCCAGACAACTCTAAGATTTTTGTCATGTTACCTAGAGGTCTTGTACTCATCACCTCAGGAAACACCTATCCAAAGTTCCTAACAAGGGTCCAACATGAAATAAATGATACCCCAGATCTTAGGTTTTGTAGTGTTGTGCGTCCAAGATTGATAAACATACAAAACTTTTGACCAAACTAGATTTTTAGTCATAAAACATTTTATTAAAGACATCAAGGCTCATACAAGAGTACATAAAGTAAAAGGAATGAAATTTGGTAACACGACTAATCATCACACCCTAGTTAGGGGACTACTCAATCTTCATGAAAGTAACAAGTTTAATAGGGAAAGAGAGGAAGAAATCCATCCTCATAATAGAATATAGAGATCCAACCATGGTGTACAATTGCACTATCTTCAAGATTGGAGATGAGGTTCATCAATGAAGCAGCAAGATTCACCCTTTGATGCTTACCATAGGTGGACTTGCTGGTCGTCGATCTCCTAGTTTATGACCTAGACTTGTCCTTATGAGGATGGAGTAGGTTGATTCAGGGATGGAAATTATCTTCAATGGAGATCATGTATCATTGTCCTAGCCTCTTTTGAGGTCATAGACTTAGAGTTTGGCATATGTGGAGCCATCTTTAGTCAATGGGGTTGATCAATCAATCATAAATGATTGATGAAAAGTATAGGTGGATGCTAAGAATGGAGTCCAGCAACCTATTGATGCAGTGAATGTGTGCCTTTTCATGGAGGCTAGGTTGGAATTTAATATTGTTGTTAAGGAAGGAGATTAAACTCAAATTTGCCTGTAGTATTGGAATCATCAGCACGAATGTTGGGGTAGTGATGCATGGAAGACAAGGGGGTGTAGCATCAAATGGAATCCCCATTAGTTGTATCTTTTGGAATCCCTATCGATTGGGGAACTTTGGGGTGCATTAGTTTAGGAGCCTCATTAGTTGGGAGGCTCATCATTTGACGTGGGTAGGAACCCTTTGGTTTGTGGCTTCATTTCTTTCAATGCATAGAGTTCTCATATGTTTGTCATCTGTCTGCATGGTCATCAATTTATGGCTTCATCAAGCATTGATGTCTTGTCGATTAATGAGTCTTCAGTATGGATTCCATTGATTGTTGGATCCCCATCACATAGAAAACCTTGTTAGGCATGGATGATCAATGTAAGGAATGGTTCATGGTAATAATTGATGTAGGCCTTAACCGATGGAAGTTTCGGTCAATTGAAATTTTATTGGTTGATAAGGATGTAAACTTATGGGAATGTGGGTTAATGTAAAGTTTGAGGGGGGAGGAATCAGTGTGTGTCATTTGGACCACTATCCTAAGTTGGTCTGTAGATATCAAAGCTCTAACTTGCCATGAAAATCAAGAAATTATGTCAAAATTTTATTAAATTGGCATAAAAGTAAAAAAACCAAATGGAAGCTAAATCTAAAGGAAAATGTGAAGTGTAAATGAAAAAATAGGATAAATATGTGACTAATACTAGAATGCATATTCATTCATCATATTCCATGAGGGAATAAAACTAGTAATTGTGTTCATGTGGGGAATCATGTCAATATCAGCTTGATTTCCTTAGGATGCCTATAAATATAGTATGATTGATTTGTTGTTATGCATCTGTTGGCTTTTGAGATTACATACCCATGAATTAATTAGTGATTAGTGAAGCTCCACTTTTAATACAACCTCTGATGAACTTGTCCCTAGTACTACACTAGATCATAGATTTTTCATAGATAGAGGAGGTGGAGTTGGCTAGATTCAATGTGACTCAACACCTTTGACACCTAGCTTACGTCCCCATTGTAAGAGAGTTGATGTTGGAAGTCATCTATTTCTTTGATCCCCACAATTACACTTTTCACTATGAATATATCATGCTCACTCTAACTTTGGACTATATGTCCAAGATTACTCTATTTCTTTTAATGATCACTGATCAATTGTTCAAAGGAGTTGAGCTAGAACACTAAGATAGTATATTTACCTTGAGCCATTGAGTAGCTAATTGAGGATGGTCACTTCATCAAGTTGGATTCTCTATGTGAGTTGTTTAAGAGTGAGTCATGTAAATATTTTTGGTCTCTAGATATGCCTCGTTTGTGGGCTTATACCTTTACCATTATGGCTGAGTTGTTCTTTAGAGAAATTGTTCGTCAAATGTCAGAAGTTGTGATAGGTGTAGTAGCAGCAATTTGGTGCAATGAGACCACCATTCCTTGATATTTGAAAGTTATATTGATGTTTATATTAGATTAAGATGAGTGGATAGATGTGGTGCCCTTTACGGTTCTACATATTTATTTAGGGATGTGCATTGGTCCTCATATTTGTATCACACTCTTGCATAGGACTATCTATTGAAGTGCATCGACATTAGAAAGCTTCTTTAGTGGCATGGTGGGTTGTCTTGGTGGCTTTCTTGTCTGACACATGAAGACATGCAATGGGGCTAGATGAAGTTCTACATTGACACTTAGAGTTGTGGGATAGTGATTCCCCACTTTTTATGGTTGATCATCCTTTTGGGTCTGTAGAAGTATATTAAGTATAACTGTGTGCATGTGATTAGTCTGTTTGGACATTGTTAGTGCATATATGAAATTTAGGAGCTTCCATCCTTCTACCAGAGGTTACATGTGGATTCTCATAGGGTCTAGGAGGCTATTACAAATATGTAGTTTGATCAATAGAGGATGACTCTTGAAGCACTTCCCATTGGCAAGAAATTCTTTTCAGAATATTTGGAGTGGAATTCATCATCCTCTTCATAAATAGTGAATTGTAGTCCTAGCTATGGTAATGTGTGACTTTTATCACCTTCTCTATTATATGATTTTTTATCTTTTGTATTTTTTGTTGGCACATGGTTCTATTTTATCTTTTAAATACTTTATAAGAAGTTCATTTGTAAATTAATAAAAACAAAATTTGAAAAGTTGTTTGTAAGAATTGTGTGAGGCACTATATTTAGGTAATCCCTCCATGATTTTTAGCATGAACATTTCCTAAGATGGTAGGCTTAAGTCCTAGTCAGTTTCAAGGTCTTTGCCACTATAACTTTTATTTGGTGGGTCAAGTGACCTAGGTTGCTCATGATCTCTTGTCTTGTACATTTGTAGTACTAAGGATGGTGGTATTGTTTTAAGTGTTTTAAAGTTATTAAGGATGACATTTTTTTGGGTCATCTCTTTTGTCTTTTCCAATACTAGAGATAAAGAGTTGGATCCCAAGTGTATATAAGATATTTCCATGTTACACCCTCTTACTAATCGGTGGTTCCTCCCTTTAGATTTTTGTAGATTATTCTTCCACAAAGGGATCCTTTTTCTATGGGAGAATACAGACTTGGGGATCCATTGATCCTAGATGTCTCATGAGGGTCTAATGTTATGATATGAAACAGGCGTGTAAGCGGAGACTCCCTACCCATTTGGGTTAAGTCTCTAGGTGTGAGATACATCCCGGTGGGCTCTACTTCCAACATGCTTTGGTGTAGCAATAGATCATAAGATGTGTTAAAATAGTTGGGGGTGCCATTTTGGAAACATGAGGTTACTTTTTGGGTGTACCCATGAGGTAGGTGTTTTAATTTTATCTTCATTTTAAGAAATTTGATCAGATATTGAGGCTTAGGGCCTTAGTATCAGATGTTAGATTCCTTGGAGGTGGAATGAACATGGTTTGCCTAGTGAAGTGTTTCCTATATTGTGATCCCAATTTGGTCCATGACATGTTCAATTCACTTCTTTTCAAGGGATGACGTGTGGATATAGGTGAGAGATCTTGGCCTCTACTCTAGTCCCCTAGAATTTCATGTATCTTGTTTACCTAGGAAGGTGTCAAACTCAACATAAATATTAGGTGGATATCATTTTTAGAGTTTGTGACCTTGTAGATCGTATCTAAGTCTTCTTTGGCAACTCATAGATTTAGCATAGACAATGTATAATGACCCTAGATGGGTATTCCTAGCATCTCTTTTCACCAGGATAGCCATGATTGTAACTATCAATTTCCCTTTCATGAGTCGCAACTATGAACTTTTTGTAGTTTAGTTAATGTCGGTATGAGTTTAGGTCGGCAAGCTATTAGGGACTTAGGATAACAACGATGTTCCTTTTGTCATCGATCATGTATTTCTAGTTTTGATATCAATTCTTCAAGTACATGAGATAGGCGGTGAGGTTTTTACATATACTTTTAGTAGTTTAAGGATGAGAGTTTCCTCTCATACAATGGTTTATTGACAAATGATCGGTATCTATGAAGCTCTGCCAACATTAGTAGTGTTTTACGAGGTTGGAATTGGTGTGGTGGAGATGAAAAATCTTCATTTTTGTCTTTCATATGGAGTCCATCCCAATCGTATATGTCATGGATGATGTATGACCCCTCTCATTTAGGATTGAACTTTCCCTGGTATCATCTTTTGAATTATGTGAAGTACCTGATCACCATTTTGAAATTTGTGGGAATGGAGCATATTGTTGAATGCTTGAGCTAACCTAGCTTGATCCCATTATGTGTGGTTCCAATATATGATTATTCATTCTTTAAGTGTGTTGAGGTAATAAATATGGTAATCGACCCATTCTACCTCAGCAATTTCTACTTCTTATAGTATGCAGAGGGGATAAGATCTTGACCTTCACTCATAGCACTTCATACCATGTACAAGAGAGTATGGTGTGGCTCCTATGGAAGTTTTGATAGATGTTCTACATGACCATAGAAACATTGGAAGATGCTCATGCCAAATGGCATTTGAGCTAATAGTCTTGTTTATCTTTATCTGGTTTTGTTTGAAGTCTATACAAATCCATTCATTTTGGGCTAGTATGGTGGTGCTCAGCTATGCTTGATTCCCAAGGAGCTTAGAAACTTTGTACATATTTAGTGATGAAGTATGTATGGTTGTAAGAGACAATTTCTTGTGGTACTCCATACTAACTGATGATATTGTGTTTTAGGAACTTGATCACCTATTTTGCTAAACTTGATCGACCATCTATATAATAAGTTTAATGACATCGAGACCCAAAACACTACAATTTCATAATGGGTCATGTATTTCACTTAGCTAAAGTGAGTATACCATTAGTTAGTGGCAACTTTCTTGTTGCATACCCTAGGGCTAAGCAATAATATCAATTGTGGTGTATCGAGTCTCAATGTCATTCAATTTTTTGGATAAGTAGTAGATGGCATGATCATCTTTGGACATTCACTTGATCACCAATCCTCCCATCAATGTTTTGTAGATTGATAATACAAAGGTGATATGGTATCCTAAAACCATAGACTTCAGAATTGGTAACTGGAGATGTAGTATATAAGATTTTGGACCCAGAGTCATAACTCTTCTTTAGCATCTTGAAGATGGGTTCATAATTGGGAGTGAGTTAAATGATGAAGCTATTGGTATATTGGAGGTGAACTAGTAGGAATTGTATCTCCTTTTTTTGTATTCAACCACATTCTTAGTGGATCTAAACTCAAGTCATCTTTCTACGGTAGTGTTTACTGTACGAGTCTTCAAGGACCACTTGGGTTATGACCCTCAACAATTGGCGACTCTATTGAAGAAGATTTTCCAAAGGTCTAGATATGAAGGGATGATGATGTCAACTGAGATGATCATTCCTATGTCTTCATTCATAAACTCTTACTCGTGTATTTATTATTTGGGGAGTGGGAATTGTACCAACTGATTGATGAGGCTTGTTCTTTACTTGTCTTCATTAGTAGAAAAGTTTTGAATTTGACAACATCACCTGCCATTTTTTGCATTGTCCTGTGAGTACAATCCTTTCACCCAAGTACCAGAGTGGTCATATCTTGCAATCATTTGAAATAAGTATGTCATTAATTAGTGTTGCAGCTTTCTTGTAGCGTATTGTTGGTCTAAGAAATACTTATCAATTGTAGTGTATTGGGCCTTACTGTCATTGAACTTCTTGGATAGGTAGTAGATGGCATGATTTTTGTTGGTATTTAAATAGATCATGAATCTTACCATCGATGTTTCATACATTGACAACCAAAGGGTGAGAGGGTATCATAATAATTTAGGTTTTGGGATTGGTGTCCTAGAAAAATAGTCTTTAAGATTTTTCTCACATGATTCATTCAATGTAGAGTTAGGTATATTCTTTAGTAGCTTGGAGGAGGGTTCACATATGGGAGTGAGTTTGGTGATGAAGCTACTAGTATATTGGAGATGAAAAAGGTAGGCCTTGTATCTCCTTTTCTATCTTTATTGAATGCATATCTTAGACAGTGTAGGCTTTTGCCATGTTGACTTTGATTCCTCTTTGGTTGACAATGTACCTAAGGAGTAACCATAGGTAACCCCAAAGGTACATTTGGATGAATTAAGATGCAAAGAAAAATAATGTAGTCTCTAGGCTAACTTCTCCATATTGGCAATGTAGTCTTTTAGACTCTTGGATTTGGCTATCATGTCATCCTCATAGACCTCCACCTCCTTTGCATCATGTCAATGGAAGAGGAAAATCATCACTCTCTAATAGGTGGCCCCCACATTTTTTAAGTTGAAAGGCATGAATCAGTAGTATAGCAATCCTCATTGTGTAATGAAGGTAGTCTTCTCCTTATATTACTTAGCCATATTAATTTGATTATAGCTAGAAAAATCATCCATAAAGCCTACGAGAGCATGGATGGTTATGTTGCTGACTAGTACATCAATGTGTAGTAGGGGAAGTCATCCTTTGGATACTCTTTGTTAATATCTTCATAGTCCACAGTCATTTATATGTTTCTATGATTCTTTTTACATGTACAATGCTGGCAAGCCAAGTGGGATAGTTGCTCAGTGCTAATAGACTAGCATTGTATTGCTTTTGAGCCTCTTCTCTAATCTTAAGCCTCCATTCTCATCATAGCCTCCTATCTTTCTGGCTGACTATATGAAATATGGGGATGATAGGCAAGCAATGAACTATGATCCTTTCATCCAACCTTAGCATATTTGGGTAACTATAGTAAAATACATCGATGCAGTTGTTCAGGAGTTCTGTCAATTGGTCCTTGATGAGTTGAGATAGATGTGTCCCAATTTTGACTTTGTGTGGCTCGAGGCTAGATATGAGTTTAACTGGCCATGTCTTGTCCTTGATTTGAAAGGGTCGTTGCTCCTATAACATGTAGTCTGGAATATCTTTGAACTATGTGTCTTCATCATTGGACATTTTTGCTACTTTTGAGAAATTGTCAATAAACTCCTTATTGGTAGGAGAGTATTTGATTTAGAGTGTTCAGTGGAAGGTGGAAACATTGTGGATTATGGTGAAATAGACATTCCAGGAGTATCTACAAAGGTGAATTCTAATGGGATGTTTTTAGGCAACAAACATGGCTTCACCTTCAAAACATCTTGCTCCTCTATGTGCCGATTTTGAGTTTCATTTGTGCTTCCATTGTGGATCTTATGTGGTATCAGATTCAAAGATGGCATTGATGCCCCATCTTTCAAAAGAAATCCAGCATAATCATATTCATCATATTGGACCCCATAGTCTTCTTTCTTGTCTTAATTGTGTTACTCATTGGATTCAGTTAGACATGGAAAGTTGGGGATGGATATTGTTGCAATGAAGTTTTCCAGATTGAATAATATCCCCATTGATTCAGTCATTGGATCAGTGGGTTCTTCATGTATTCATCAATGATTTCATCATCTTGATTATCAGAAGGACGTGTATAGTATTCCTTGATGCTCCATTGGTTTGAGTTTATTGAGAAGGATGGGTTGGCCATGTGGGTGAGTTTATATTTGAGAACACTATTTAGACTAATTTCTTCACATTGATTTTGAGAGTGAGGGATACTTGCTTCGCGTTGACTATCAGAGTGAGGATTTTACTACTCTTTTCTTACATTGTTATTTCTAAATCATTTGAGAGAACCCCTACGTAGGTCATGATCTTCATTTTCTCTTTGTTTAGGGATGGAGGAGTCTCCATTGTTGTGTCTTAGGCCACAACCACAAAGATGTAGGGATATGTATTTATATCATTTGTCTTTTTGAGATTGTAATACTAATACCAATGTAGTTACTTGGATCATAGTCAGTCATGTTACATTTTTAGCGATCTTGATGCTTTTGGAACCCAAACTCATCAGACATTTTGTCCTGAATGTTCCCATGGTAAGTTGACTATATCTACATTCTCCCATGGATTACAATCTTCCTTTATTGGATAGTGGCAATGATATTGGTGTTCTGACACCAATTATTGAGGATTTCCTTCAAGGGGTGAATTGGTCTCACACCAGTTCATAGGTCATTATGATAGTGCTCACAGCATTGGATGTGTAATATACCAAAAATTTGACCCCAAATCTCAATCTAATTCAATTAGGTTCTATCACCAATTTGACAATCATTTCAAGTTTCATTTTATAATTTTATTCAATTATCATGTTTCTTGAAATCTATTATTTGGACTTACATTTATGTACCATTGTTGAATCATTTGGTGCAATTAAAAAAGTTGAGCCTAAATATATTGAGAGGACATTTTATGGATAAAATAATATCAATTTTAGAACTAATTTTTTGGAATGAATCAAAAATATTAGTTATTATATATTGATTAATTTATTATATAAGATTTCATAGACTAAGTTAGAGATATGAAATGGAGAACTAGAAATTTTATAAATTAGCATAATAGTATATTAACCTTTGGTCAAAATTTCACGACAATTTTCCCACATGGGACACCCTAGTGGTTAGAACCTTGGTTTGTTACCAATAGGTCTCAGGTTCACGCCTTGAGTCGCCATTTTTGAAGAAAAAAATCATGACAATTAGAGTTTTTTTATGAAAGTTCCATAATATATTAGATAGTAGGATTTTCCAAAAGGAACGTTTGCAAATCATAAGCATCATAAGATGTTAAAAACTCTTAGACATCACTAGATATGTGTCCAAGAGTTTAAAGTTTTGATGAGCTAAAAAACAAATGCAAACAAACATGATGAAAAGATAAGGATGATAATGTCTAGGGGTAGGCATCCCTTTGAAAAGTAGGCCTCATCTAATTAATGAAAAAACTAGATATATATCTGAGCAATATGTATTAAGATGATCAGAACTCACTTTCATTCACCATGATGTCCTCCAAAGTGAATTTCCTACCACCACTATTGTTGTTCCTGAAATTTGTTTGTTGTTCCTCATCTTGTTGCCTCTCTGGATCGGGAATACTTGCAATGAAGGAATCAATAATATGCTCAATATGTGTTTTTTTGTTATCTTGTTTCCGACAATTTCTTTTGATCCAGATATTCCAAATCATAGCAGCCATCAAAATATTTTTTTTTGTTTCTGATGATTGATAAGGCTCTGCATACTCAACTAATGTTGTGGTGGTGAGGAAGAATATGTTTCAGATCTAGGTGGTGATAGGGCAATATATGAAGAGATAATGTGTGGTTTCCGTGTTGTTTTGGCACATGTAACATCTAAATGGTCCATAAATGTCTTGTTTCATTAGTTTTTGGTCAATGAGGACTTTGTTGTGTGTAATGATCCAAACGATGATCTTAGTTTTAGAGGGCATGCTATGTTCCAGACATTAGACATATTGCATGTGAATCCCCTATGAGTGAGGAAATGGTTAGCGTGATGGGGTTTGTATGTACTACCCCATGTCTATGATATGTGGTTTGCAATGTTATTATCTAGAACATGGATGATGTTATCCATAGTGTCAGGGAGGTATGAGTGGGGTAAGGAAATGTTTGAGATAGTTTCTTTTGTTACTAGTAAGGAGGGACAAAGCTTTTGCAGTGCTTAAGTTTTCCAGGGTATAAGGAATATGGATGTCAACTCCCAGGTATTGTATTGATCAGTCGAGGTACCCTGGGTTAGTCTAGAACTTAATGTTTTTTTAGACATGTAGGAGGGGGGTTTGATCATACAAATGATAATGTTTATGTTTTTATTTACGCATCTCCATAAGGGGGAGGCTATGCCTTTGGTTGTAGTCTAGGAAGGGTATTTCTTTGGTGAAAGGTTTCTAGATATTTTCTAGATTTGAGGAAAGATTGGCAATAATTTTTGTTATGAGGCAGATGGCATGTGTTTTGAGGTTGATGATTCCCCATCCACCATATCTTTTTGGAGCACATATCGTATTCCAGTTTTTCATGTGGATATTTGACTATTATGTGTTTGTATCAAAAGGATTCCAAGGGAACTTTTTCCTAAGTATATCAATATCTCTAAGTGACTTATCTGGAAGTGGAATGCAATTGATATAATGTGTGGTGATTAAATTCAATGAGCTATTCATGAGTGTGAGTCTTCCAACTAACTTTAGGAAGTTGTTTGTCCATGATGAGAGCCGATGGCTGATTTTGTCAATGATGGGCTTCCAAGTATGATTTGTTATGGAAAAAATGTGACAAGGCATGAATGGGAAATTTTACATTTTACATTTAAGTAGGCCTTGTATCTTTGTATGATGTCATGTTAGATATGGATTCCAGTGATGGAGGCTTTTTTCATATGTATCTTGAGCCTTGAGATGTATGAGAAGATACCTATGATATGTATGGTGTTGATAATGGTGGATTCCTTAGGTTTATTGAGGATCATGGTATCATTCACATATTGGATGATATTTTCAAAATATTCAGATGGAGATTTAATGAGTCCTTTATCCAATTTTTATCATATTGGTTTTGTAAGGATGAGACCATAATCAAGAGATATGGACATAAGGGGCCACCTTGTCTAAGTTTGTTAGTTTTGTGGACAAATCTAAAAGGAGAGCCATTGATGATAGTGGAGAATTTGCTAGTAGAGATGTAGGCATGTACCTAGCTGATCCATTTATGTAGGAATATGTATCCCTGTATGTTTTAACGAGACAGATCTAGTTCACATTGTTAAAAGCATTTTCAAAATCTAGTTTGTGCTAGGAGAGGTGTTTTGTTTTTATGGAAGTAGTGTATGGTCTCATTTACCATGATGTATGCATCTTGGATGTTTCTATTTTTGAGGAAAACTTTTTGGTTTAGGTCAATGAAACTCTTCAAAAATGGTTTCATGCGGCTTCTCAGAATCTTTGCAAAGATTTTGTAAGATGTGTTGATCAAGATAATAGGTCTAAATCGGTTGATAGTCTGGTTGGTCAACCTTCTTTATCATAACAATGTGTGTATGGTTAGAGATCTAATTTGATTGTGTATTTTGTTGAGAAGGTTCATGAAGCCATATTTTACCTATTCCCAAATGGTTTGATAGAACTCCATGTTTAAGTCGTCAGGACCAGGTGATTTGTCCTTACCAAGATTAATTATGGCACTCTTGAATTTAGATTCAGTGAAGGGTTCAAAGATATTATGTGGTGTGTCAGTGGTCATTGGACATAGTTTTTTTCATTCAATTGATGAGAGGAAAGATGGGTTATGACTGGTGTTAAAGATTTTATAGAAGAATGTGATGTTATGGTTTGTGATCAGGTGTTTGTTTGTGTTGTTGGATCCCTTGATGGTAATACTAAAGATAGTATATGTTCTGGCATTATTTTTGCAGCATTTATGGAAACGATTGGGTTTTCCTCAACTTCAATAGTCCATTTTATCTTGACCCTTTGCTCCAAATAACATCAATATTATCTTGGATATTTTTGATGTCTGATTTGATGTCCCATGTGAAAGCATGGTCGGTGTGGGGATCACCGTCGGTCTTAAGATGGATATCTTCTAAGTTTGCAAGTTTATATAGGATGTTACCATTTTTTATTGTTCCATATATTCAGCACCGATCTAATTCTGTTGGTGTTGTTGTGTATGTGGAATCCCTAATTTGAGTACAGATTTGGTGTAGATAGCCAGTTTTTTTAGAAGATAAGCTTGAATTTAGGGTTAGAGAGCCAGAAATTTCGATACAGAATGGATTATGGCCCCAATGTATCTGGGAGGTGTTTATGTAGATGGGGAAGTGACTTGAAACGGGTCTAGGCGCAGCAGTGGCCAACGAGTGAGGGTATTTGTCCTACCATTATGGAGAGAAAAAAAGTGGTCTATTCTCACCTATGAGGAACCACAGTTCCAAGTATTTTTGGCATTTCATAGGATGTTGTCAATCATTTGCTGCTATGTAATGTTGTTCTAGAACCACTTATCAAAATGTGTGAGTGCATATGGTATGTTATTAGAAGTGAGTCTATTAGTAGAATCAGCAATGAGGTTAAAATTACCCCCATGAGAAATGGAGTGCATGAGTAAAGACTAAAAAATTTAGAACTTTCGTGTATGTATTATTGCTTATCTCGACTAGGTTCTCCATAGGTTCCTATTAAAATCCATGAGTGAGAATCAACTTGGTTTTTAAGGTGTATAGTAATACTATACTCATAGTATTAGTGTTGAGTGATTTTGAAAAGTATGTTGTTTATTACTATAACTATATCTCCTTTGAATTTGTACGAAGGGATTTGGTACCATTCATTTATGTGTTTCCCTCCTATAGATTTAAGTGTAAAAGGGGGTATAGGGGTGTTTTCTTTTCTTGTAAAATGATGATAATTATGTTTTTTTATATATGCATATGTGGATATTTTTCTACTCTTAGCATTTGATGCTCCACAAATGTTCCAAGTAGAGATTATCATGGCTAAAGAGTGTATATCCTAATATGTTGGATGTTGTAGGTTTGTTCTAGTTGAAGATGTTACAAGTCTAGATTTTTATTGTGTATATGTATTTGATTCCTCCATCCCATGAATTTTTAAATGTCATCAAGTGCTAGGTTGGATGTGGTTTCAGTGTCAAAATTGATGCCTAGAATTTTGGAAAAGTTAGTGAAGGAAATTATATCTAGCCATGAAGCAATGTCATCAATATCATCAGTGGAATGGTGTTACCATTATCATCTATGTAATCATCAAAGAAGGGAAGTTCACTAAGATATGAAATAGCAATTTTGTCAGATGATTTACTATCATCCTCCATGGAAAATTAATTTTTGTTAGTATGTCCCTCCAATGTGGTGATGAGAGCGCTAAAAGATGAAACTTCAGTAGGAATTTTTACTTTGTTCTTATTTTTATGGGCTGTATGATAATCGGATCTCTTTAATGATATAAATTTTAATCTTTTGCATTGTGTCCTTGTCAATGTTTGTGGTAGGTGTAGGATTGTTGTGGAAGGGAAATGGTTTGATAGCATCAAAAAATGGAGGTGTGGTTGTTTTCAGATGGAGGGGAGGACAATCTAGGTATCTTATGTGGACTATTAGGGTTCTAGTTTTGATATGTGGGATCCACATAGATATTCCTTTCCCAAACCATTTTTCAGTTGGAAGGTTTTTTAGCAGTCACAAACTGTGGTTTGCTATTGACGTTGTTGACTGGCAGAACCACAATGGTGGATGGTTAGAGATGTCAGAAAAGGTGGTGGTAGGGTGTGTAGGGTTGTCAGAATCTAGTTTTATGGTGTAGATCTTTTCACTCATTCGGATCTTTAAGGATGCAATCACTTCAATGGTGTGTTTGACAAAGAAGACACAAAAAACTATGATGAAGGTTTTAGGATGAAGGGTATCATTGCTAACAAATTGTAGGGTGGCACTGATGGTGTGAGCTATAGCATAGAAGATTTCCACTTGCCAGAGGTGTGGAGGGAGGTCAGAAATGGATACCTATCCCAAACCTCTATATCTACTAGGGAGGATCCTTGTTTGGGGGGACCATTTTGTAATGCATGTCTGGACGAAACTAGTACATAGGGTACAATCATCACTTGTCTAAAAAGGTGGTCAAGATTTTTACCTATGGAATGAACTTTGAGTGCATATGGAATGAAGAAAATAACTATAAATGTGAAATGAATGATAAAACACTATGAGTACATCATATTCACTGGAAAGGTATGTGTGGTTGGAATAAGCACAATCAACACATCCTATGATGTAGCATTAGAGGTATTTTCAAAGACAGATATGATGAGGTGATGATGAATGTCAAACTAAATCTTTATGGAGTGTGACTCTAGGGGTCTTGAAAGGAATTAAAGACACCATCAAGTAACAACTAACTACTTGAGAAACAACATATGTAATTTTGAGAAGGCATGAAAAAAATAGATCGATAAGAATAAATCTGGATGAAACATCAACCTTGTGAGTGTAGTATTTGCAGGCTTGATATTGATGATCTTGTGAAAAGTAACAATCCATCTTATGAGATGAAACAGGATCGCTCTAACACAAAAGGGGACAAAATACTAGAACAAGCGGAGTAAGAACTGTCCCAAAGTGTTCCAATATTGTAACTAATATCCTATAACATCATTGGAGTATGGTGGCCAATTGGAATAAGCACAGATAGATAACCAACGTACATATCATGGCATGAACTTGAAGAAGCACAATGTCATTGGAAAGAGTTGCACCAATGATCATTCAAAGTGTGATTCTTAGTAGAAATGAAGTACAACAAAGACATTAGAAAGATGGATGTACTGAAGTATAGGAAGTTCCATGAAATTTGAATATCTTAGACTAGTACATATATCATACATCTCTTTATTTCCATACTCCCTTTTTTATATTTTCTCTCTCTAATGCTCTCCTCCATATCATCTCTTTCCTCTATTCATCTACTTCAATCCTCCCTCTCGTGCCAACAAAAAAAGAATCAAGAGAGTGATTGGAGTAGAAAAACATAAAACAATGGCCCATGAAAGGATATGTAGGAAAATATGTAGAGGATTGAAACTAATAATTTGACTTAATGTGCAACATAAATCGATTGAACGGATCGAGACAGAAAATTAAATGGATCTATGTGCAATCTGAAAAGACATGGAATAGGCTAAAAGTTTAATCTAAATAAGGATCCAATTAGCAGTGGGCATATTGTGTAAATGAGGTTGTTTGATAGTAGCAAGGAATGGTGGGTAACTATGGGTGATGGTGGGCAATGATGGGTAACTATAATAGATAGGAAAGTAGGGGTGGAGTAAGAGAAGAAGGGTCGGCAACAAAAGGGATCTGGCAGTAGCTTAGTTGATGTGTCACTACTTGCTGCATCCAGTGGTAGACCTGGTGCTTCTATTATTGTTACTTGTGGTGATGTCCCTACTGCATTTGTTTCTATAATTGGCGGTGGTTGCAGGATACTGCTAGTATAAGATGGAGGTGGGGAGATTGAGGGGAAGTGACGACTATATAGACATGACTCATGGGAGACAAATCAAAATTTGGTGATGGTAGGGATGATGAGTGTGTGTATATGGATTTTTTGTGAAGAATAAAGAAGGGAGGAGACGACCATGGAGGTAGAATGATGTCTGGTGAGTGGCCAAGCTAAGAGAAGACAATGGCCACCCACAAGTAGAGACTCTCTATTTCTCTCTAGGGTTAGGATTGATGTACTGATACCATGTGGAAATATGAAAGATATGTTGTATCTCTTGTCGAGAGATGGAAAACACCTCTCATATATAGAGGAAAGGAGGTTTGTACAAATAAGAAGTACTTAACTCAAATGGGACAAAACATTTAGACCCATATAAAAAATTACCCATTAAGTAATAACACTTTCTAATATCTAACAAATACTACTAATACTGAGAAATAAAATATTTTTTTGGACTAGAACCTTCAATGTATAATAGGTAATCATATTGGTGATATAATTGATCGATCATATATATACAACATATTATTATATATAGTCTTATATTAGTGAGCTTATACAAACTAAGTCTTGAATTTTCTCTGAGTTATTGTTCATTAAATGATTAGTGAAACATATCCTTGTCTTAAATTGATCAAGTTAGAATATGGTTTAAGAGTGGACAAAAAATTTAACTACTTTTTAGTCATAAAAACATTATGTTATTCTTATTTAGTAATGCAATAAAACCCTAGAAGCATAGTATGGCACTAATAAGTACTATATGGATCTAGGAAGCACATTTAGCTAGATCTTCCCACTTAAAATAAATGGTAAAAGAATGAAGAATCACATAAAGCAAAGTATTTTATTAACATCCATAAGTATGAATTATAATGGGGGTAACTCTAAATGTTTATATTATACTATGATTGTAAAAGTAAAACTCTAAAAAAGTCTATTAAAGATACATAAAAAAATTTATTAGCAGCAACTGAGTTACTTAGATCATGTGGACATATCTTTATCAAAATAAAAAATCTTGAAAGGAATATCTTACCTTATGGAATAATATTTTGGAAAACTTCAGATATTGGAGTATAAACCTAGATGAGAATTCATTTAGAATCACATGTAAACTTTCTATAGTACTAATCACATATATGGCTTGGATTGATGAATACCTAAACTTGTGTTGTTAATATGGTAAATATAATCTATAGGAAATGATTTTGGGTCTAATTTTGTTAGAAATGGAGAAAGAATCTCAATCATAAATCATGTATGGACAAAAACAACTCAAAATGGCAACATATAACCTTATAAGATAATAACATATGTATATAATGTCTAATCTAACCATGTAATAGCCAGTAATTACATGGTGTTATCTATGTGAGCATGGATAAATATTCATCAAAAATATTGTACCATATATTAGAATGAATCTACCACATGGACATTTATAGACATATTACAATTCATATGTTACATCAATCTTAGGAGAGAATATGATAGAATCATGCAAACATAACATGGAGGTTACTTATATGATAAGATAATGGCATACATTAATATAGGACATTGATTGTATACATGTACATCCGACTATAAATTTTAGAAAGAATGATAATGGGAGAACCATAAAATACTAATAACCTTGTATGGGGAAGAAAAATCATAATATTAGATATTGATTAATGATTTGTTGTAATACAAATGATAACTATATTTTACTATACTTTTTAGATCGCAACCCTCTTGGAGCCATTTTGTGCATGTGCAACCCTTAGAGTCTCTAATAATTGAGGTACTAGATTCTCTATTCCACTATTGGGCCATCCTTTTCCTCTTAGATTGCATGTGTCATATCTTAAATTGTTGTCAACTAAAAATTGTTTATAATCCTCTCTTGCCTTTTGAAGGTGATCACCAATATTTTGATAAATATTGAATATTGTTAAAATTAAGATATCCATAGAATTGATCTATTGGATTTTCAACTCCCTTTGGGATTTGGTTCCTTTTTGGGCTTTGGGCCCTTAGACTTTTGGCTCACTTGAGGTTGGGCAATTTCCCAACACCCTAAGCAATGGATTTAATGTATTTTTAAAAATATTGAATATTGTAAAATAGTTGTCCTTCAATATACTAGTTAAAATGGAAATTATGCAACAATGTTGTTCTCTCATAGACTATGAGGACATTACAACACCAAGACTTGGGAGAATATATAATTATGACACTGGTAAATTTGAGTATTTGATGTTGACTTCATTATAGTAGATTTTTTGCATATTTGGAACAATATAATATACTTGATACCTTGTGGACAATTTTGAATGTTGCTCAGTCATGTAGTTTTTTATAATTGAACAATCATGTTAACTTGGTACGCTGGAACCTGAATCTAGGAATTTATTTCCTAGTTTTGAACTACATTGAATCATTTATTGTTGCTTATTTTATAATAGCTCAATAATGACAATGTAGTATCAGGATTGGCTGACCCTTTTTCTCTTTGATCTCTGTTGTAGATGGATTTATCCCTTTTGTATATACATGTATAAGTTATTAAAATAAAACTTAGGAGAGACGTGCAGGAGATGTCCTCTATTGATTGAAGAGTATATGAACTCATGTATGTATTAAATTGTAGTCCTCATGTGTAGGCTTTCGTAACGTTGATGTAAAGCATGTGTGTACACTTGTTTGTTCATACATTCTGATTAATTTTATCAGATTTTGATCTTGAATATCTGGCCTTTACTAGATGTTGATAGTGTGTCCTCAAGTGTGGCCATATCAATCTATAATGATTCAATTTGATCTTTTAGAGCATGCTTAAGAGTGAGACATGAGTCAGTTATGTTTCCTTTGGTGTGATAATCATTGTAATGAGCATTGGTGTTATGCATCTTGGGAGAGGGATTAGGAGGATCCCTTATGGTTGGGAATTTTAAGAGGTGTTGGGTATTAGGTAAGATAGTTCTGAGATGAGTGAATTTCCTCTTAGGATTTGCTGACTCTTTTTTGGTGGTAGTTGTTGTCAGCACCTCTCCTTGTGGTGGTGGGTTATTTGTGATGGGTTGTTGTCTGAGAGGTTAGAATGGTGATGTTTCATACACGTAAATTTGATTTGGTTGATATTGGTATTGTATTGCCATGTTGAGTGTTGGGTGGCACCATTAGCGCTTGTTGTGGTTATAGAGTCATTGCACCATTACTAACTTGGGGTTGCTTCATTTAAGATGGAGTTTTTGTGATAGATGATTGATGTTTCATATTGTTATTTCCAGTAGATAGAACTAACATGTATCTCACCTTTGAGTCAACATTCTTTTTGTTTGTCCAGTTGGGTTTTTTATTTTTTGTTAAAGATGAGTATGGAGGTTGAAAGGTGAAATATATCTTATGGTAGACCCCTATCTTGATAGAATATTAAATCCAAACTCCTACTTGAATCAGATCATAATGTGTTGTATCTTTGTAAGGGAAAAGTATAGTAAGTGAAGTTGAGGTTGTTCTTACCACCATGTCAAGTGCCTCTTGTTAGTTGGATTGAACTCTAACTAAGTTTACACTTCCCTTCATCTCCCCACAAAATCAAAGAATCATTTGTCAATCTTCCGCTATAGCACCTCTAGATCTTCTTTGCTTGGTACTTAATGTAACATCCCTGACCTGGGTTATGCTTAACCCTAGATGTTTTTCTTAATAAAGTTGATTATATGCTCTCTCTTATATCTCTAAAAGTAATTAAGGCTCAAGAGGAACTTATATTTCAATTTTAGTCCCTTTTGAATAATGTTGAAACAATGTTTTGTTAGTTTTGGACTAAAGTGCAAATTACCCTAGTTGAGGGGTTCACTTTCAAATTGTACATTATACAATGTTCCTCATGTGTTGAAGCATCATGAGAATGAAGATGATGCAGAGGTATGGCTTGTGATAGCCTGAATACTAAGAAAGAGCATGTTGAGCAATGTTTGCGCATTAAAACCTAGTTTTGGTGTAATGGGTAATTTACCCAAAATCTAGGGTTCAATATGCAAAATACCACTTTAAGAGGGTCCCTCATGATTCTCGACATCAGGTAGAGAAAATAATTTGAGAGGGGTGCCTCATTTGAATCATTTTGAAGGAGAGAGAATCTTGATATTAAAATAATCAAGATTTAAGCATAATTGAAACCCTAATCCAATTTAATGCAAAAATAATTATATTAATTGGATTGCCCTTCAACCAAAACTATAATGGTTGAGTTTGGTTATGTGTGGACGACCATGTGCCTTGCAAAGGAACTAATATATCCAAAGGAAGTGGATAACTCACTCACACTTTTTTTTGGAAGTGGGGAATTTCACCCCTGTCCAAGGTAGTAGGAGAGAGAGAGAACACCATCAGCTACACCGAGGGCTATAATCCCTTCCTCTAGTGCCCCAACGAGTTCGCTGAGATTCAAACCCGCAACCTGCACTTCACAAGCAGCAGGCTTAACCAACTGAGCTAGTTGGCAAGTGCATAACTCACTCACACTATTATAAGAAAAAGTAATATCCACTCACTTATGGATATTATTATTATATGATTTAAGGCGCTTAGTTTGTTTTCCTTTAAAACGTGGATAATTGAGAGGAATAAGAGGAAAAGAAAATAGACTCATCCCTAAGGAAGAAAAGGGGGCATATGCCAAGAAAGTTGAGGAGATAATTCCTACTTTCTCTCTCTTAAATGAATTTTCAATAAAATTCATATATAAGCTCCTTTATCTTTGAGGTGAAGGGATAATTTAGAAACCCCTTTTAATTCTTGCTTGAAAAAACGACCAAGGGATCTGAGAGAAATAGGAGGATGACCCCCAACCTGTTGGTAAGCTTCTTCACCTTCTTTCACCTTGAATTCATGGTGGAAATCACAAAATAATGCATGATTTCTTCTTATCTCCACTCCATCTTCAATTCTAGTCATTCCTTTTCACTCAAGGATTAAGGACGAGATTGGGATAGTGGAAGGTGTTGATTTCACCATTAAATACGTGGAGGTTGAAGCTTTGAATCTCAATTGAAGGAGGGTTATATAACTTGAACCCTTGAACTTTGTTATTGATTCCATATCTTCATCAATTGTTGATTCTTTCCTTGTTTCCAAAATTTTATTTGGTTGATTGATGAAATCACCATGGAAATCACAGCAAGCTTCGTGGGTTTATAGCTTGATGATGATGACATCATCATAAGCACACACCTCCATAAATATCTATTGCAAACGGTTTCAACATTTGGTCCAAACGGTTTCACCAAACCGTTTGGTGACCAAACGGTTTGCAAACCGTTTGGAGGTTTGGGTTCCAAACCGTTTGGGGTGGTTGACCATTTGAAATGGTTGACCATTTGAGGAAATATGTTGTTGTGCTTGGATATTGATCCAATGGTTGCAATTGGTTTGATCTTGAAGGTTTCAATTGAGAATGATTCCTTAAATATAAACCCTAATCGGGTTGAGTGTGGAACCCTAAGTAATTGAATCAACTTTTTGGGTTGACTAAGCCCAAACGGTCTCAATACCATTTGGAGGTCACCCAAACGGTCGCTATACCGTTTGGAGGTCAACAAAGACCGTTTGGAAGTTTTTGATAAAGTATGATTGGATGGTTGAAGATCCAATGATATTACATTGAAATACAATCAATAGATAAATTGATGATTGATTCAATGATGTAAACCCTAATTGAATTTCATAGTTTCCATGATGGATTGGGCAAATGGTCTCAAGACCATTTGGAGGTCAACCAAGACCATTTGGAAATTTTTGATAAAGTATGATTGGATGGTTGAAGATCCAATGATATTACATTGAAATACAATTAATAGATCAATTGATGATTGATTCAATGATGTAAACCCTAATTGAATCTCATAGTTTCCATGATGGATTGGGAAAACAAACTCAAGACCGTTTGGAGGTCATCCAAACGACCTCAAGACCATTTGAGTTCATGTCATGACATAGATAAGTGGATATTCAATGATTGTAATCAAATTAGTTCCACAATGTCAACCATTGAAGGTTCCTCGATTTCAAAACCCTAAGTGATGGTTTCTTGATTATAAACCCTAGTTCAATTGGGTTCAAAACCCTAATTGAAGTTCCAATTGAAGGGTGATTCAATGGTTCAATTGAAGAATAAATTCGTGGTCCAATTAATAGATGGTTCAAGGATTGAAACCCTAAATTGACTAAGTGATAGAAGACCTTGTTGGTCCATTCGGTTTTGAGAGGGTTTAGACCAACGGTCTTAAGACCGTTTGGGTCCAAACAGTCTCAAGACCGTTTGAGACCAAATGGTCTCAAACCATTTGGAGACCCAAGTTCATTTGGTTTCAAATGTGTTGTCTAAACGGTTTCAAGAACCAACCTTACTAAACGGTTTCAAACCGTTTGAACTTAATTAGTCAAGACCGTTAGAGGTCTAAGTGGTCAAGACCGTTTGGGGTCTAAGTGACCAAGACCTTTTTGAGGTCCAAATTGGTTAAACCATTTGGATACCTAATAAGATTAAAGGTCAGTTAGCTACTTGATTGATAATGATGTAGACTAAAGGTGATCATAATGGTTAACCCTAACTGTGTGTACTTAAATGAAGGGCTGACCTAGATCAATCTTGGAATACTTTAACATCCTAGAGAGGATGAGAGACAGAGAGGAATGCTTATATAATTAAGCCCTAATTCTATCATTATGAATAAACATGTAATCAGGGTTTGATCCATAAATATGAGATCATGAAACCCTCATTTAAAAGATTAATGAGCCTTGACCCTAATTTAGGGCAAAGTCATGTGAAACCCTAATTTAGGGCAAAGCGAGGTGAAACCCTAATTGAGGGAGATATTAAGTGAAATCCTAACTTCAGGTAATACTAAGTGAAACCCTGATATAGAAGGATGTTATGTGAAACTCTAATGAAGAGCGATATTAGGTGAAATCCATATTTATGGGAGATGCTATGTGAACCCCAATTTATAAATATGGAAAATCCTATTCCTAATAATGGAATAGTGATTAATGTATTGACAAATGTAACACCTAGAGAGGGTGATAATGTATACCCTTATATCAATAGTTCCTAACTCAAGAATGATTCCATATCATTGGCAATGTTTGTATATTCTAAATAAGTGACTTATGACCAATACATTACATGATAAATGTGATGAACTGGTGCATAAAGTATTAGGATGAGGAATACCCTAATACAAGCTAAGTGGATGAACTCAAGTATGATAAAGGTGATGAGGGAAGTGATACATCAAGATAAGATAGATATCACATTCAACACCTCAAAACTGATATACCTTGATGTGTTTTAAATCCAATATATTTGGATGAGGGACACATGAAGTGTGTCATGTCAATTGTTACTTTGAGAATTAATGCACTTTGATGAGTGTAGGCTAACATGCCTTATGAAAAGGTTAATCCAAACCAATAAACTATGATGCAATTATATTCTGGTAAAGATGAAGAGAGAAACTTATACTTTGTGTTGATAGTTCATTTGATGATGAATGATAAGAATAAATAAGTATGATTGAATACTTATGTTATCCATATTGATTCCTAGCTGTGTGAAGCAATGGAATAGGACTCGATCAGTAATAATATGATCCTGAGAACCTATATGGTTATTTATACAAGACCCTAATCCAGGGTGATGTTATGTAATGTTACAGTAAACCCTAATTGGGTAAAAGGACATGATGGACCCTAATCTGATGTGAATAGTGCATCCTAACCCTAAATTGGGTAATGAGATATAATAAACCCTAATACAGGGTAATGCTATGTGAAACCCTAATATAGGGTAATGCCATGTGAAACCCTAATACAGGGTAATTCCATGTGAAACCCTAATACAGGGTAATGCTATGTGAAACCCTAATACATGGTAATGCTATGTGAAACCCTAATACAGGGTGATTCTATGTGAAGTCTTAATATAGAGAAATTCTATGTGAAGCTTAAATACAGATTGATGAGTTATAAATGTAATAGGAAAATCCTTGTATTGCATGGTACTGATATATGATTGTTATCATGAGTACTAATCATGCATGTGTGTTAAGATGATGAGCATATCCAGGTATGGGCTATGATTCTCTGTATATTGAAAATGTTTTATAGGCCTTATAAGCCTTCATATGCTTTATTTATTAGTGAGAAGTAATCTGAAAATTTATGAGCCATGTGTACCATATGATGTTTTAACTATTGAAATTGGTTATGGGCTTCATAATCCATAATATGCCTTGTTGCCTATTAAGGGGTAATAAGAGGTGATATGAGATTTGTGAACTATGTGGAATACTTTGTGAAACAAGAATCATAATGTCCTTGGTCAAATGACCTGAAGTTATTAAGTTACCTAATAAGTGGTAACAAGTATTCTATGATGAATTAAGGGTTCGAATACCCATATTCTATAATCATGATGATGAACTTGTTAAGAAATGGAAATGTACTTGATGAGATGAGGGATTAAGTTCCCAATACTTTGTTAAAAGAATATGGCTATAGGCCATGACCCCACAAAGACAATGCCAGGCATTATCTATGTGATCTAAGCCTAAAGAGAATATTTGTTGCAGTTATAACTCTATAGTGAATAAATGTTATACATGTTCTTCACATTCCTTATTGGATAAGTGACATGATGCTCCATCAGGTTACAGCTACAATACTTCAGATAAGAATAATGTTCTAATTTGTTAAATAATGAAATAACTACTGGTAAGCAATTATGATTCCTCTGTTCAGTTTTATCTTAATAAACTGCAATAACAATGTTTCTGGCGAAGAGTTATATCTCTCGTTGGGGCAATTTTACAATTTTCTCACACCTGTGGGAACCACATTTTTAGGTGGACGTGGATGAGGAGGCAGGAATCCTTCAATAGGTGAGGGACAGCAGCAGCAGTAGGGACATCAGTGAAGTCTCAGGTGGAGACACTGGTCGATATGCTTTGTATAGTTGTACATAGATTCCTATGTGTCGTCTCTGTACTCTCAGGTCCTCGGAGTAGTAGTTAGTACTTTTGAGATTTTGGCTCAGTGCCTCAAGATTTTATACTGCCTGTGTTTAGTTTAATAGAGCAGTTGATGCATATAATCCTCAGAAAAAGATGATACAGGACATGTACTTGTGAACCAGTATGTAATTAAGTTACTCTGGTTCTTTATGAAAGAGTTTTCCTATGTGTGGAACTCTTTGTAAAATGGTTTTAATTTTTAGTGATTTTTGGTAATTCGCTACTTAGTGATCGCTTCCGCTTAAGTAAATTATGTTTTTGTGATCGGTGTGTCACACTTAACCAAGGTTCCAAGCATGGTATCAATGAATTTCTCAGACAACTATGTTCATGTATTGAGTGTCATCAAATCCTACTTGGTTTACTATGCCAAGACAGGCCCTAACAAGGTTCAAGAAATGCATGAGATCTAGAATTTGTCAGTCTTGTAACTCTACCATATTAGATCTGTACAATTTGATGTGAGAGAGCAGGTTTCCTTTACTAGAGTATTTTTGAAATTTTCATATGTCAAAGCTATTAGACAACTTCAAATCTTGGAAATTAAAAAAAAATCATTGAAGTTATTAACCCCATCCTTATTCCATTCTACCTATTTTAGTTGTAGAGGATTTTGAGCATATTGGGATCTCCAATTGCAATGTCAAGGGTAGTCTCCACGTTGTTGGTCATAACCAATTGTATCATCCATATCTTGATTGTCATTGACAGTGTTATGTATACTAGTGATGGGAGCCCATATGATTCTCCCATGTATGTATTATACTAGGGAGGTGGTGGCAGATAGAACATGTGATTATTGGCAAATACTCCCTTCATGTTTCCATTTTGTATGTGGTGAACTCTTTAAGAATGTTTCCCTTCTCTATGAATTGATATTTCTCTCTGTTGATCTCAATTTCCTCTTCCTTCTTCTCCTTTTCAGTGTAATTATCAGGGATTGGCATGGACGTTGTCAGTTTAGGAGGTGTTGGTACCACAGTAGCATTTACATATGGTAGACACTGGTATATCCAAAGCTAGAATGGGCTTGTCTTATGTTGATAGGGCTTCCATATGTTGTATAGAAAAGAACATGTTGATGATCTTGCATATTTAGTGGCTTGGGTTGTAGACCTCAAGTTATACATGCCTTATGGATGGTTGAAGTTTAATGCATGAATATAAGTAATATTGATTGTCTACTTTAAGGTATCTTGTTGTAATACCTCCTGGGATTTTGGGACTTCCAATGCCAATCTGGTCTCTTTAAGATTCTATCATTCAACAGGTTTGTCCTTCTTATCATTATCAGCACCTCCTTTATCACTTGTCTCGTATTATTTGTTAGAAGACCTAATCCAACCATCTCGATCAACCACATGAATTATTGAGTAAAGTATGGACTCTTGTTATCTCTTGTGATGACTTGAAATTTTGGATAGCATGTTTTAAACACAAGGTTTAGTCTAGAACATATAGAGTTATTGTGCATTGTGATAAATCCTTCTACACACAATTAACATGAAAAAAGTAACACAGCTTACCCCATTATTTTGGAGATTTAGAAAGGAAACTCATATATCTTATGAATTCCATTAAATAGATGGCCCCTACAAAAGATGTGTATGGTTGTATGATGGATAATTTGATTATGTTTCTAGTTCAGGTGGGATATAAGAATTCTTTCAACACTAACATGAGACATACCTAATACACTACTATAGAACCGACCTTTGATGTCGGTTATTTAAGGCCTTTGGTGACGGTTAAAAAGAGACACATATGTGGGAGACACTAAAAGGTGAACGCTTAGGCGTCGGTTTGAAAACCGATGCCAGAATCCTTCACGCCACCCAAAATGCACCAGCACGGGCACTATAGGCGTCGGTTATTAGTGGGGAAACTGACACCAGAACCCTTCACACCACAAAAAGGGCGCCAGCAGGGGCACTATAGGAGTCAGTTATTAGTAGGAAAACCGACACCCAAACCCTTCGCGCCATAAAAGGGCGCCATCTAGGACACCATCGGCGTCAGTTTCTTAATAATAACCGATGACATATCACCTATCGCTAGGCTGTGCTGGCCAGCACGACCGTGTTGTCTGGCCACGTTAGACGGTGGTTTTTTGCTATTAACCAACGTTGTAAGCCTTTGTTGTCGGTTTTTTACTAATAATCAACACCTATGTTTTTATTTATTTTCTTATCAGTTTGCAGGCCTACTGTGGCTGGTCGCAGGATGTAGAAACTTGCAGTTCAGTGGAACTGAACTGTAGGTTTACGACATCCATTGATATCAACCAACAATAGGCCACAAACCTGCAAAATTAACAAGATTCATTTTCACACATTTAGCAACCTGCAGTTCCATTCAATTTTCACACATGTAGAAACATTCATACACATTTAGAAACATTCATGTAGCAACCTGTAGTTCCTTTCATTTTCACATTCACACATGTAGAAAGAGTAATCTAATAACATATGTTAACGGATATAAAAATGAAATATTTCTCACTGGAATAATGCCATTTTCATTGCATGTCCATATTTTGGATTAAATTTAGTCCCTTTAGGATCTAGATAATAGACAGTGAACGTCACGGGGACAATAACTAGTAACTCCCAATGCGTACCCCTAGAGGTAAAAAAGTTAAAAATTAATAACTCGAAATACACAATAAAAATGTAATTTTCTTAAGTCCAAATTATAAGCAAAGTAAACTTACTCCACATTGAATGGAGCTATTATCACCGTCTTCTTATTTTGACCAAAATTTGTAAAAGAATCACAACAGTATTGTTGAACTGACGAAGGGTCTTTAGCTACTAGACTAATCAAAGATGGAATAAAAATCCTACATGTTCAAATGAAAAATATGCACATATCTTGTCTAAGTAGATGCAAAACATGTATTACATATGCATTAATATATAAGAAACCAGATCACCGGATCCCACACAAGGTATATGGATGTATAAACAAGATCTCACCTTATCCATAGCTCTATCATAGATGTATTCAGCCAATCATAGTGAAACAACTCCAAAATATCTTGTATAAATAGTTTGTTTTTGTATGATTGACTTGCAGCATCCGCATCTATAGAAACATTTATAGGGCAATTTATATCATGTTCGCCTAACCATACTGCCATACCTCTACAATTAGGACCTAACGGGGTAGGTAGGTCCTATGGAACCCAACTTGGTAATGTAGGAGGTGGAGGTGGAGGCCTAGATGCTCTGGGTGTCTTTGATTTAACCGGTATATATAATTTCAGATCAATTGACCTCATATATACACACTAACAATTTAATGTAATGTAAATTTACCATACAGTTTTAGTATAGACGACATCCGCTTTCAGTCACAATATGACTTTGCCTTCTGCCTCACCAAACATTTCACAATCTGGGTGGGCATATGGCAATAGAAGATCTATCCAATTGGGGAATATATGTAGCGGGCTCACACAAACCCAACCATCTGGTAATGGAGACCCATGAAACATTTCCCCTGGAAGGGATGGATAAGATGACGCTTCTGTAACGACATATTCTTTACTTTTTAGACGGCATGTCTTCAACCCCTACAAATTTATGTAAATAATGTTATATACATATACATATCATCTTAAAAACATATCATCTTGAAAAGACTAGCTACTATGTCATAAAAATACTTACAGTGGATGTGCTAGGTGGTGGGTCTATAGGATTACTCCCAACCTCTACAGTTGGAGTAGAGCGGGACACCATAGGTACTGTCTGAGTGGCAGTCAGAGATGCCTGCCACTTCCTCATTGCTTCATGGAGTGTCTTATCAACTGCTTCCTTGACTCTCTTATCAACTACTTCATCGACTCTCCTATCAACTATCTTATCTACCTATACATGGATAAAAGAAATGTTAGCTTCTGATTATTGAATTCCCTTTTACAGTAACATTCTAAAAAAATAATAGGTTACCTCTTCTTGTGAAATTCCTACTTTTGGGACATGTTTGCGCTGGGATGGCCCAAAGAACGCTTTAATGCCCACACCAGCGCCTGCACCCGTAACACGTCCAGGATGCTCTGGGTTACCCAGAGCAACTGTCAATTCATCCCTTGTGCCCTTAGGGATGAACTTACCTTGTTTCCTCAGCTCGTGCAGCTCTTGCTAATTGCCATCAATAGAAATTGGTAAGTAAACACCACAAATAATCAATATTCAAATGATTTCTCTAAGAGTTGTATTTTACCATTTTTGCAGCCGCCTCAGCAGTTGTGGGCTTCTTTATTTATCCCTTCTTGTTTTGCCTCACAGCTATCCAGACATCATGGTGATGCAGAGGTGTGGTACATATAGTAGAGGACTCCTAAGTAGCAGTAGACTGAGTAGTACACTCAGCCTGTAGTCTTTGGCGAACGCCTGCATAGCCCTTTGGACCCATTGTATGGTCATACACATTCAGTGCACACCTTGCTCTTTGCGCCTCACTGATAGACTAGTTAGTATGCACATTGATTTGGTTAGTAACACTAAAGGTTAATCTTGCATAGGTGAATACAACATATATTAATTAAATAGGGAGTAACGCCTAATACCTTGAATTCATCAATGTTTCTTGAAGAAACAAACACGTCCCATTCTTTTGGGTCCAGGAAGTTCCATTGTTCAGTGGATGACTTCTTCCTCTTCTCACCCTCTTTTATGTATTCTCAGGTGAGATTTGTCCTATAGTTCCTTAGGTCCCTCCCACAACGTTGCATCATGCATTTACGATGCAGATTTTCATCCAATTCAAATATACTCTACAAAATAGAATTGATATTAACTAGTATCCAAAAAATTAGTAATCTACAAAATACAATTGCAAATAATAAAAGCTCACACATAAATCCTTCCATATTAAGTCTTTCTTCCCCTTAGGAACTTTATGCCAAGAATCTATCTTACAACCACAATGGCCATGAGTAACATACCCAAGATATGAAACAAACAAATTGCGGTTCACTCCAATTGCATTTCCTGCATTATCAAAATCCACAACCAGTTTGGGTCCATTGCCCCTTAGCGTAGTTAACTTCTTCATCATAGTGATGTCCCTTCTCTTATCAACTTTTTGGTACTGCTCATCAAGTGCCTCAAGTGCTTCAGAGGGTACATGTGCATCATCAACCTAAAATTTGACAAAATAAACACACTTACAAGATATAACTATAAATGGACATATAGATAGAAATATATGATATATTTTTAAAACTTACATTGTGAGGCGGCACATTGGTATCCTCACCATGCTCATCATGGACATCATGGTCATCATGCCCATGCTCATCCATCTGAAAATTTCATTCAAAAATTAAACATTTAGCATTTGACATAACTAGAAGATAATGAAACATTGAAAAATGAAACATTGTATAGTTCACATATACAAATGAAACATTGAAAAATGAAACATATAAAAAATATAAACATGCATGCCTCTAATATTGCGATCGTTTATCAATTAACAATCCTTCATTGTGATCTACGTGCACATACAAGTCATCATTAGCTTCAATATTTTGTGGTTTTGGCAACCCAACTGAGAATGGACTAGAGTCATCATACTTATCATAGTACTCTTCTTCATCTATAGGATCTTCAATGAACTGTCTTTTACCATGAAGAACAACTGACCATTTATCATTTGCAGGATCATTGATATAAAATACTTGTTTCTCCTGTGATGCCAATATGAATGGTTCACCCTTCTCGCCAATCTTTTCAAAGTTCACTAAAGTGAAACTCAATTCATCCAATATAACTCCTTTGGTGTTATCAACCCAATTACATTTGAAGAGCAGAATTCTGAAATCTATGTAGTCAAACTCCCAAAAGTCTTCAATGACACCGTAATATGACATTTTAGCTTCACGTGGACTCTTATCCTTTGCACTTGCAAAAAACATAGTTGATGCTTGAAGGGTGACCCCACTGTTTTGGACAACACTCTTATCATCTTGGCACTTTGTGTAATATGTGAATCCATTAATGTCATACCCTTCATAAGACATAACATTCAATTTTTGTTTAAAGGTGTGGCATTTGATAGTTTCAGTAATAGCATCTGGTGTTTGAGATAGTTGATGTAAGACTTTATCTTCAAACCACTTAATAAATGTCTTGTTATGCAATCTAGCAAGCCACATTGAATTGGCTCGAGGATATTGTCTCTTGATGAAATTGGTATGTTCCTTGATATAAACACTCCATCCATGTTGTGTAAAATATACAAGTGACCTTGTTCCAACTGCTCACGGCTGATTAATTTCACTCGTGATCCCAAAATTCCTTTGCCAAATTGCTCCTCAATATTCTTGTCATTACCAAGAGTGTCATTACCACTCAGAAAGTCATTGAAAAAATCCATAACCTCTCTCGCCACATAACCCTCAATAATACTCCCTTCAGGCCGATAATGGTTTCGAACATCACTTTTAAAAACACTCATGTATCGTTCAATGGGATACATCCAATGCAATAAAACTGGTCCCAACATTTTCACTTCCCTAGTCAAGTGGACAACAAGATGTACCATGATATAAAAGAACGAAGGAGGGAAATACATCTCAAGCTGACATAGGGTAACAACCACTTCTCTTTGCAAAGTATCGAGAGCATCATGGTCAATAACTGTGTTGCATAGACTGTTGAAAAAGAAACAAAGTCTGGTGATTGCAAACCTTACATGCTTCGGCAATATAGATCGAATTGCCACAGGCAATATTTGTTACATTAGAGTGTGACAATCATGAGATTTAAGACTTATCAACTTCAGATCTTTCATTGATACCAATCTACAGATGTCGGATGAGTAACCCTGTGGCACCTTCACATTTACCATACATTCACAAAAAGCTTTCTTCTCCTTTCTAGACAACATGTAACAAGCGGGAGGTAAGTATGTTCTCTGATTTCCCATTTCATGTAATTCTATTAATTTTGACTTTATTCCCATTTCACGTAGGTCCAGTCTGGATTTTATCCCATCTTTAGTCTTACCTGGTATATTCAACAGAGTCCCAATGACGCTATCACGGATATTTTTCTCAACATGCATGACATCGATACAATGCCTGACTATCAAAGAACTCTAATAAGGAAGATCCCAAAATATTGACTTCTTTTTAAATAAAGATTTGTCACTTTGTGTGGCCATAGTACATTGTGATCTCTGACCAAATTCATTGACAAAGTCTTTTACTCTTTCATAAAAAACCTCCCTCGGTATAGGTTTAAGTGCACTCTGTTCCTCATTCCATCCATTGAATGCTTTGTGCTTCCTATGATACGGATGGAATTTTGGAAGAAACCTTCGATGACCAAGATATATAGTCTTTCCGCCATGTTTTAGTCTTGTTGAATCAGTGTTCTCTTCACATATAGGACACACTTTAGCTCCTTTGACACTATATCCAGACAAATTCCCATATGCTGGAAAGTCATTAATAGTGCAAAACAACATAACGTGCAAACGAAATGTCTCTCTTTGTGAAGCATCATAGGTCATTACACCTTCACCCCAGAGTTTCTTTAAGTCATCAATCATAGGTTCAAGATAAACATCGATATCATTTCCAGGTTGTTTAGGGCCTGATATCAACAACGACAACATAACGTACTTATTTTTCATACACAGCCAGGGAGGAAGGTTGTATATAACAAGCATGACTGGCCAAGTGCTATGTTGGCTACTCAATGTCCCGTACAGATTCATACCATCTGTACAAAGCCCAAGTCTTAAATTCCTGACTTCTTCACCAAATTTAGGGTACAATAGATCAATCTTCTTCCACTATGGGGAATCAGACGCATGTCGTAGGATCACATCATTATTTTTCTTAACATCTGCATGCCACCTCAAATTCTTCACATCTATCGGATTGGCAAACAAGCATTGAAACTGTGATATTATAGGTAGATACCACATCACCTTAGTAGGAGAACCAGTTTTGGACTCCCCTGAAGTCATCAATTTATACCATGACACACCACATTTTGGACAATCTTTCAAATCCACATAGTCCTTTTGAAATAATACACAATCATTCGGGCATGCGTGTATCTTCTTGGCCTCCATTCCCATTGGGCACAATAATTTCTTTACCTGGTATATTGAGATTGGCAGCTCGTTTCCTTCAGGAAGCATTTCTTTTAACAAAGACAACAATGACGTGAAGCTTTTGTCACTCCATCTATTGTTAGCATTCAACTTATACAATCTCAACACAGAGCTAAACTTCATAAACTTAGTACAACTTGTGTATAATGGTATCTCATCATCATGCACAATATTTCTAAGAATGGGAGGTGGATCGATTTTAGTGTGCTCTACCCCACAACTATCCAGCATTACGTCAACGATGTCTACTGAAACCGGTTCCTTCACATCTACGTCATCGGAGGCAATAACTTCTTCCACACAAGCACTGCTATCGACATCCACTGGTTTCGGTTTTGAAATCTCTCCATGCCAGTGCCATTCTGTATATCCTTGCACAATCTCGTTGTACATGACATGACTTTTAATTTCATCACCAGTGTTGACTTTCGAGTTATTACCGCAATGCCTACATGGATAGTAGTACCTATCTCCAGGTTGTTTCCTATGTTCCTCAGCAAATCTAATAAACTGATCAAGACCAGAAATAAACTCTAGGGTGCAGCGATTGCGAATAGACATCCATGATCTATCCATTCTATGATCAAAGAGAAAACAAGTATATATTACAACAATATTAGGGTCTAGGGTTAACAGATTAGAGTTTAAGCATGGTTAAAACTTTAGGTTTTAAGGTCTTATATATAATTAATGGTTAAAACATCCTAAGTGAGATTAGGTGTTCAAGATCAGTCCCAAACCGGGGACTATCCAAGATTTACTCCTATTGAGTAAATCTTGGATGGGTTTCTAGGCCAAACAATACATGTGTTGCCATTCTTATATATAATAAATGTGTACCACCTATCCCATTATTGAACACCTAATCTCAATAGTAAGTGTATAATGTGTATTGGGTTTTTAAGAAAATTTCGGCAGCATTTCCCCCATTGTTCTCCAAGTACATATGTACTTAGAGAACAAACGGGGAAATGCTACCAAAATTTTCTTGAAAACCCAATACACATTATACACTTACATCCTAAGTGAGATTAGGTGTTCAAGAATAGTCCCAAATTGGGGACTATCCAAGATTTACTCCTATTGAGTAAATCTTGGATGGGTTTCTAGGCCAAAAAATACATGTGTTGTCATTCTTATATATAATAAATGTGTACCACCTATCCCATTATTGAACACCTAATCTCACTAGTAAGTGTATAATGTGTATTGGTTTTTCAAGAAAATTTCGATAGTATTTCCTCGTTGTTCTCCAAGTACATATGTACTTAGAGAACAAATGGGGAAATGCTACTGAAATTTTCTTGAAAACCCAATACACATTATACACTTACATCCTAAGTGAGATTAGGTGTTCAAGAACAGTCCCAAACCGGGAACTATCCAAGATTTACTCCTAATGAGTAAATCTTGGACAGGTTTCTAGGCCAATAAATACATGTATGTTGTCATTCTTATACCTACAATCCTAGTTTCATCATTCATATCCTAAGTTTTATGTAACATCATTTAATCATGCTTGTCAATAAATACTAAATAGTAAATAAACCATGATTCCATATATCAAAGATTTGAATCAGGAGTCAATCTTGAAGTTTTAACTAGATCTTTATATATCAACATACATACTAGGTCATATTTCAAGTCAAGATTTAGGCATTTAATCACCTTAGGGCGCATACATGATTCACAAGGTATTTGGGTGCACAAAGAATAATATATGTTACTAATTTAGGAGTTCATATAATCATTTTAGAAATAAAAGACCCACATGTGAGTTAATTTTGACAATCAACATCAATGTATCTTTAACATGCATGTTTCAAGGTTCAAAGCACATAATCAAATCAAATTAGGATGCTAGAATGGACAAGTTTGAATCTTATTTTCACATGCATCAAAATTTATTGAATTAGGTCAAGCATGAGAATTAGACAAGTTAAAATAGTACATTAATACTAATCAGTAGATAAATGAATAAAAACCAATAGATAATAAATACAAATCAATAGAAAAGTAAATACAAATCAGTAGATAAGTAAATACTAATCAGTTGATGGAAATCAGTAAAATCAAGATACTAGCAGTAGGGGAAGCAGAGGCTAACTCCTCCGGTGACCTACAGTAGCTCCTCCGGCGACCTCAGGCTGGCGGTTGCGGCGGCTGGTGGCAGCGGGAAGAAGATGACCGGCGGTGACCTCCAGAACTAGCGGCAGGTGCAGTGGTTTGAGGAGAAGTGGGCGGGAGGAAGAAGAGAGCAGGGTGGCGGCTTGGTCAGGTGGCGACGACTGCAGGAGTAGGTGGCGTCGACCGAGAAGGCTGGAGCGTGACTGCGGTGTCGGGAGCGGAAGGGTCTGTTTCTCACGATGAAACAGAGATGAATGGGGAAGAGTATGTTTCTCGCGGGGGATATTAAGTTAATAAAGGCTTCGGTCTTCTATTAAACCAAAACCTAATATCCATCAGCGTCAGTTGTCAGAAAAAACTGACGTCCATTAGACAATCTTAACCCTAAAAATTTTCACGGGGACGGTGCGCGAAACCTTATCAGTGTCGGTTTTTCCACAAAAACCGACGACCTTTGGAGGTAATGTTTTTCGTCATTAGGCGTCGGTTATTAGGTAAAAAATTGACGCCATATGTGAAACTTTGGGGGTAATTTTTTCGCTCAAAAATTTGGAGTTGGCGGGCTATTTTAGGCGTCGGTTCATGATAGGGAGCAGATGATAAATAAAAAGTAATACCCGTGGCTGGCCGGTCTTCAAATATAGATGTCAGACTCTATAATTAGCTGACGTTGTAGGGTTTAGGCGTCAGTTTTCGGTAATAACCGATGTCTCTAAATGTGACATTATAAGCTATTTCTGTAGTAGTATGATAACATATGTTGTAGTGATTTATGGTAGAGGGTGGTGAAGTTAGAATGGAATCCAGGGACAATGTGACCCGGCCTGGACCAATGATTGTGCTTGGATATCATATATTCTTCATGGTGTATGATATATGTTTACCCTCAAGGAAGGATTCATGAGAGAATTAGTTGGAAAAAATCAATATTAGGAGTTAGGTGATTAATCAAGGTGAAGGTATCCTACTCAAGGCTAGTGATTGTAGTTGGTTCCCAATTTGTCTTGAGGAGTGTCATTGGTTGAAGGGGTTTCAGGTTCATTTAGGACCTTCAAAACTATAATCAACACTCTAGTTCTTACTCAATTTGATTAACTCTTTTTTGAATCACATCCTTTTGTGAGTAGGGTAGTAAAATAAGAGATATGAAAATCTTGATCCTCTTTTAAAGTCTTGGGTTAAGAATGGTGGATCTAGTTTAAGTCTTAGACCAAGGCCATATAGATAAGGTAGCTAAATCAACTATTGGTTTAGTTTTTAGGTCATGTCTAGGACCATCAAGTTATGAAACTAAAGGTAGGGTGGTGGCCCCGTTAGGTCATGGTATAGGATGGTATGGATACATAAGTGAATGTAGGTAGTGGTCTAGTTTTATGTCATGGTCTAGGATTGCATACATATGAAAGTGAAAGTGGGATTATGGCCCAACTTTAGGTCATGGTCTAGGCTCGTGATGGGGGTAGGAAAATACATGCATATTGCATGCTACTAGGTGATATATTAGTTGGGTTATAAGATCCTTTGGAGCAGATAGAATTGGTATGCCTGGAGCATGAGTTGACAATTAAAAGTTATGTCCAAGCTAGATAATTGAGTACCATTATGGCCTAATCATGATTCTTTGTCTTGAAAGGTTCAATCTTATTTGGAAGGTCTATCACCTAGGTAGTTGTTGGTCAAACATAGGTATGAGTATCTCAAGATGAAGCAAATGGTACAAATATGGGTGTGGTTTGTTTATGAAAGTAGAAAACTTGCAAGTGAAATTGAGCAACCTTTTGATGTAAGGATGAAGTTTTCAAATTTGATTTTTAGAAGGTCAAGTCATCTTGAAAAGTTTTTCTTCAAATGTGTATCATTTTAGCATATTTACGTTCAATGGTGAAGCTTGAAGAGCATTCAAAATTTTGAATGAATTTTGACATCCTTCAACTAGGTACAAATGGTTCAAGTGTGAGTAGTGGCTCATGAGAAGAGGCCAAAATTTGGGCATGGCATGGATCAATTCAAAAGATATTGGAACAATTTTTGAAGTCTAAGATGTCTGGAGGGATAATTTCAACATCCTTCAAAAGAAATTACGTCACTGGAAAGATGGTTGACCAGTAAAGGTGAACTCAGGTGTATGAGTAAATTTTGTCAGCCTAATGATGGATTGTAGACTATGAAATTTTTGTAAGATAATCCAATGAAATTTGTGCAAGCTATAGGCATATGGTAAGTTGTTTGAGAAAATCTATTTGATCAGATTATTACTTTGAGAATATTGTTCCATGAGATCCTTATTTTGAAAAGAATGTTGTTTTAAAGAGATTATTGTGGAAAAGATTGTTGTTTTGAAAAGATTTTTTTAGTTGTTGAAATTTTTTGGGATTGTTGAATTACACATGAAGATGTTAGTAACACATGAAAAATATAAAACATCTTAAAAAATTTAAACATGAAGAAATCAACCATCAAAGAATTTAGAGAGCAAGCACAAATCTTTGAAACTTGTAAAGCAAACAACAATCTTAAGATGCATGTGTATAATATAGAATTCCACACAATTAATCCATGAATTTTGGTTATGGTTAAATCCTCACTCAAGCATGACATGTATGATAGGGGCTGGTCCTTAACTTCTGTATGTGTGATGGCACTCATAATGGGGTTAACCTAGTTTCATCGGATATCAGTACTACTCTAAATATGCCTCGTGACTATTACTATAAGGAGTGGGACCTGAGAGGGAGATCGTGAGAAAATAGCAAAGGCAGAATGTTAGCTATTTAAGCACAATAAAATTAAAATGAATGGGTATTTAGGGAAAATGAAGTGTTACATTATGTATATTCATTAGCCTTGATTATACAATGCTTTTATTTACTAATTCAAATGAATGGGTTAACATTATTCGAATAGTGTCAAATTTTCTAGACAACTTATCTGATATGTAAGGAGTCCAGATTTGGCATCAATTTTACCTTTTGACTACATTTCATATTGGATTTCATTAATTATATGTTAAGCATCCAATTAATAGATTTTCTCATCTTAAATACTCAATCGTGACATTGTAATACATATTAAGTTGGTTAAATTTATTATATGCTCCTAAGAAGATTTTATAGTGTCATGTTAGTGTCAAACTTACTATTTGGGTATATTCATATATTAAGTCTCACCATGTACGTATTATGGTCATTTTACCGTATATATAGAGGGCATATATGAATTAATGATAATAGTTGACTCCTACAAGTCCTAATGCCTGTTGGATTGGGGAAAAAGTATTTGACAAGAACATAATCAAATAGGGTCTTAGAAGAATAGAGTATTAATATATATGCCTGAAATTGAGTATGTTACAACAAAGGCTGCAATTAGTCTTTAGTGTTAAGAGAGGTGGGTGTCCTCAAGGCCTTTGGACGTCCATAATTATGATGTCTAGGTACCTTGAACAACACCCTCGTGCCTCATACAGGGATCTAACATGAGTGTTGGCTCTCGTACCATAAACACATAGGTTTATAGGTGTGTGAAGTGAAAATGTACATATTTATTATTTTTTGAAGCAAGCCCATAACAAATAGGAAAAGGAATTTATGAGAAAGCAGGAAGCCACCATGCAAACATGAAATATTTAACCCTTTCCCTAGGTAAAACCACACATATAAGCACATAATCATAAAAAAAGTTAGGAATAAACAATCTTACTCATGATGAAAGACTTCTCTTTTCCTTTTTTTCTCATATTTTATTTTTTTCAAATTAAGAACAAAACAAAAACAAAAAGGAAGCAAATAGAAAATTCTAAAAGGGAAGCAAACACAAAACCTAAATGGGAATTAATTACAAAACCCTACTGGGAAGTAGAAGCAAACTATAAAAGGAAAGAGCAAACAAAAACCTAAATGGGAAGCATAAGCAAATCCTAATTGGAGAGAGGAGGCAAACTCTAAAGGGAAACAGAAAAAATGCCAAGAAGAAATAGAATATTTAACAGAGACTATAATAAGATAATCTTGAGAAATCCTAATTGATACATGACTCTCATACAATCTCAAAAGAACAAAAAAAAGGCAAAAGAAGCAACCAAACCTGGAGAAATAGAAGATTCCACCATAGTTGCAACTTGGAAGAATATTTTCTTTTTTTGGAAAGTAATTAGAAAAAAATAAAAAATAATAAAATTAAAAAAGAAACTCGAGAAAATGAAAATAAAACAAATTGGATCATCTATTACTCCCAAGCAGAATTTTCCAGAGTATTCTATTCATGACAAAAATCCTACAAGAGGATGGACTCGATAGTCATTATAATATTTATAAAAATGATAAAAAGAATAAAGATTGAGATCACCACTATGCTTTATATCGAAAAAGGGGAAAATAGATTTTGGTATTCAAATCAGCAAACAAACATGAAAAGACTAAAAAATGACTCCACCAAAAGGTGTATAGTGATCAAAAAGCATGGTCAAAGGAAAGGGTTTATAAATCATCTAACGCTAGAAAAGGTGTTAGCACCCCCATGTTGCTCATGAAAATGGTTTTATTTCTATAAATCTCAAGTTCACTTAAAGCGGGATTTAGGCTTAATTAAAGAAAAATGGAGCAATAAGATGAATAAAAATGTGATTTTTGTTTGCGGGTCCTTGGGGTTGGAGATGACTATGGCTTTCATGTCCTCACCTTAAAGATCCTAACTTTTATGTTTTCGGATGCTAATCGCCTCACTATCTCCCCATGGTGGATATCCATCTCATAAAATTGGTATGAAATGTGAGAAATGATACAGAAGGGCAATGAGAAATCTAATATGATAAAGATCTAAATTTTTAGTTCATTTTAAATCAAACAAGATTTGGAATTATTAGATTATATGAAAGAAGATTTAGATCATACAACTATGATGGATAATTCATTATAAGAACCACTTTTTTCCTAATTAACCAGAGAAATTGATATTTGGTAAGCAATCAGGAGCAATTGATAAAATAGTTAGGCAATCATGGATCAGTTCAGTAGTTATGGAGTAGTTTAGTAATTATGAAGCAGTTTAGATCATGAAAGTTTAAGCTAACAAATGACACCACCATTCACTATATTCATCTTTTTGGATTTTTGGGAAGCAATTTTACTTAAGGAACTATCCTCTAGTCACTCAGAAACTGAAAGTAAACAGGAAGATAGTTGGATTTCTATCTTCAAAAGAGTCAAAAGGGGTGACAATTTATGGTGAATGTGGGGGGTTATTTATAGTCTGGAATTACGGTTTGGGATTAGTGAAAGGTTTTGGAACAAAGTTGTGGAGATATGCATTATGTGAGGCCAGCCACATGGCAGAACACATGATTTCTTCACATGGTACCTTGAAGAACACATGATTCACTTGGGTGTCCCTAGGTTGTAAACAAAGAAGAGATATTGTGAATACTAAAATCCAGCTATTAATTCACCCTTATATGTCCCAATGAATAAATATATTATTTTGTATAAAAAATATCTATTTTTAATATGAACAATAATAAGTAACCAACTAAATATTAAATAATAATTTAATATTATTATATATTTATAGATATAATAAGCGTTAATTTACATCTAGACTGGCTTTTTACACCTGTTGTAATAAATTATCTTAATTATCCCAAAACCCGACGTACTAATTCATATAGATGATCTAACATGTAGTATGTTCTATCCCCAATTTTGATAGTCAAAACATATATAAATAACTAAAAATGTAAGAAATGACACATTTACACCTTTTTAATAAATTTGGGCATTTATTTCTTTCTAATTCATCAAATTATGTAGAAATATAAAGTATGAATAATACATTAGTTAATTTAACTTTTGGCATTTAATTAGAGAGTGTTTAAATCGTTATATCCTATCAGAGACATTATATGCCTAAAATGTCCCTAGACTAATTAAGTGGTCTAAAGTAATTCAAAACAAAAAGTTAGTGATATATTTGAGCAATCCTAGGTCTAGTCTATTATATCCTATATTTGGTCTCAAACGAACTTCAATTGCCTACTCATTTAATTGCTTGAGTTTATCACTTGAATATACATTACTCACATTCAATTGGAATTGTTCATTTTATTTGTTCCCCCCTTTGTGTAATAAATACTCATTCCTCCTCTTGATAGGACCCCTTATGCAAATAGCAACTACAAATGGCCAGTCTTCCTATAACTAGCACAGTGCTTCCTCTTCTTCTCTATCTCATCTTCTTCTCCTCTCCCTTCCTTATTTCTTTCCTCCTATTATTCCTTCTTCTCTCCATGGTCTATGAAACCTAGCCTCCATGTTCTTCCTTCCTACTTCATCCTTGTTATAGACAAACATCATTTAAGGCAAGATTGTTGCTACCACCGCAAATGTTCAGCGATGAGCACAACAACCACCAACTACCATGAATCTTCCTCCCTTTTCTATCAGGTACTTACTACCACCCATCTGAACCATCATCTAGTCTAGTGTTTCTTATCCCTTGCGACTTGAACATGTGCATACTATTGTCAGCAACCTATGTTTTTTAGAGGCTCTGGTACAACCAAATCATCTCCCCTCTCCACCAACAAAGTTGTCAGTACCTTTGGACCCTTCTTCTCTAATTGATATTGTTATCCACCTTGGCTCCAGTTGTATCGATGAAGAGATTTTTATAGTAACACCTTGCTAGGAAGAAGCTTTTGTCAAGTCCAGTAACAATATTAATTGAGACCTAAGTTAGAAACACTACATCCAACTCCATCTGAGCCATCCCTTTTTGTATCGCCCTTCACACTTCCATTCTTTATTTTGTAAGCTATGATGTGTAGATACGGCCTAGTTCATTGCCTAGTTGTATTCAAATCATTTCAAATCCATTATTGTTGAATGAGATCAAACTAAAAGAGATAACTAATGCATTATAGATGCATTATTTTCTTGTAATCCTTATCATGTTGTGAACATTCGATCTAAACTCCTAAATAACCATTTCACGCTCAACAATATACATGTACCTTGACATATACATGTTTCACAGTGACTACTACATGCATGTTTTATGTATCTCCTGGACTAATGTTTACATGATTATCAACTTATGACCTAATCTAAAAACCTCCTTTGAATCAGTTGTCTTATTTTTTTTTATCCATTTATCTTCTCAAAAAGATACAAATCTACTTTAAGATGTAAACCAAAGATTGATATAATCTAATTCTATGTCAAACATATTGAGTATACATGACACATTGAACATAATTGATCCATGTTTTGTGTCTATATTAAATCCATTATCATGCTTGGTGTAACTAAAAAACTTATACTTTAAATGTGAAGCATGACCCATTTCTTATCTTTTATATGAAGTAATCATATGATGCTATGCATGCTAGATGCTTATATGCTAGACCTATCTTTAGATAGATAATTTGTTAAAATCTATCAAATCCTACTTCCTTGTTGTTTTCTTGGGTGACTTGTTAAACCCACATCATCAAAACACCTATGAACATCATCCCGTCAAGTTTCTTGGAAACTTAATCAATAAACTTAATATTTTATTAGGTATTTGACTTCCAATTAGGAATAATATATATAAGGATTCTATTACACATGATCAATGAATTAAATACGTAAATAATGTGTTCCTAGGAGGAAAAGGTGACTTTTGGACCAAATTGCATCATTAGAGTTAGATTGTGCACGTGCAGGAATGTGCTTCTTTCTTTCTTGCATGTTTGGGCTCTCCTTTCATACCCTTTTATTTTTTATTCACATTAAACAATTCTAAAATCAAATAATATTTGGAAAATATTCTTATTTGTGAATGATGATGCTGAAATCATTCTTGATGCAATTTTTAAACCCTCGTTCATGTTGTAATCATTTAAAATGGTACTTTTACATTTATAACTTATTTTATTATCTTGAAACTAAATTGAATGATTTAATTACTACTTTTTTTGAGTTAGAAGGAGGCTTAGTCTCCCCCCACTCAAATAGGTGCTAGATCTTGGATGACCCAAGGGATTGTAAATACAATGCGCAATAGGAGGTTTCGAACCCGGGTCTCCCATGGAGAACAGATTAGACCGAACCATCTGCGCTACACTAGCCGGGTTGGTTTAATTACTACTTGTCATGATATATTATACAAGAAATTGTGATGCATACCTAATATATTGTAACATGTGAGTGGGGTGTATGGTCATAGTTGCACACACTCCTCAGACTTAGTCCCCAAATTAGGGGTGTGTGGACTTAGTTGCACAAACTCCTTGAGCTTAGTCTCTAAATATAGGGTATATGTCCATGGTTGCACAAAATACTTGGGCTTTAGTCCTGACATAGGTAGTTTGTGGTGGTGTAGGCATCGTTTTCTATATTTTTAGACACTACCAGTTGAGTTTTCACTTGTATGTTTCATGTTCTCTAACTATTCATTGTTTCTTTGTTTTAAATTAAAAGTTAAAAGGATTAAATCACTCAATAGCTCTTAAAATGCATCATAATTTAGATTTAATTAAATCTTGAATTATACCTCCTATTTCATTATATCAACTCTTATTGAACAATGCTCGTTGCATCTTCATTTCTTTTCTCAATTTTACTCCATGCCCAAATAACAATTGTATCACCTATCGACATTTGTTGATGTTTATCTTGGGTATACTCGTATACCCATTTCAGCGTTATTTCAAGATTGTATATGTGTATGGGGACCTAAGGGTAGAATACCCTAGACTTGTTGGATTTGTACATAGATGAGATAGCTAGGTGTTCTCCTATGTAGGAGTTTTAGATTTCAATAATCATATGACTCATAAATATCATGTATGTGATATAATTTATTTTTATGTTGCCAAATTTTAATGAAGATTGTTGATGGCTTTATATGATATCTCTAAATATCCTTTATTGTGTATCACTCTGAATCCCTAAAAATAAAATTGTTAACATGGTCAAACAAATCCCATAAATCAAGTCAATAAACTGTGTAGAGTTAGCCTAGTGGATCACTAACGGGCTTCCAATGAAGCAATGTTGGTGTGATCCCTAGAACCAATGATGGTTTAACTCCCGCCACTCGTCATGGGATTTGGGTGGTAAATGGAAGGGGGTAACCCCCTTTTGTACCCATTCAATTTTTTCCTAAATCAACAAATAAATCAAAAAGAAATAGTGGGTTTCCAATGCTTTGTTGCATTAAACTAAAGCTAGGGACCCCTAGAACCCCATCTTTACAGATGTTATTTGAGATTTTAGATTCTGTGGGAATATTTTGGAGATATCTAAGATGAAAAAAGTTTAGATCGTAGGAGTGAGTTATATGATGAATACAACTCAACTGGAAAAGAAGGAAGATAAGAAATAAAACTTAAGGTCCAATTTTTTCTATTTAAAAAAATATGGTGATTGAATATCACGTGGGATTTGAGTAGTAAATATAATAATTAGGATACTCCAATTAGGAAAATAATTGAAAAGTCTTGTAAAAAGCTTGCCTAAAGGTGAGCTGTCTAGAGAAAAGGTGCTTTTTTGTATGTGAATCCCCAAACTATGGGAAATGGGTAAAATTAGTGCATGAAATAGGCACAAAAATACATGAAATTGTGAAATAAATTAAATGAACTCCCATTGTTATATCCTCAATTTTCATATGTCTGGGTTGAAATGTAATTTCTCCAATAAAGTGTATGACTATGAAAATTGTATGATTTAAGTACTTTGAATAGATTTCTTTGATAATAATCCTTTTTGCATGAATGGTTTCGTGGGCCTATTGAGTAACAAAGCCCAATATGTTTAAAAGAGAATAATGATGGAAAGGAATCTAATAATAAAAGAAATTGAGATAATGCTATGAATAATTTGGAATTCTCTAAAAGACTAAGTGTTTGTTCATAATAGAATGGATTTCAAATCCACATGGTTTCTTGTGATAAAAGGAATCCAAATAAAGAAATAAAAATGAATGAGAGAGAAAACGTGAATAAAATATGCTTTAATAAGTGTTAACTTGCATATGTAGAAAAGTCATTTATACTTTCGAGTTTGGAACTCAAACTTGGTGCACACATAGATAATATTAATACAAGGTTTCCCTTAAAATTTTGATGAAAAAGGATAAATGAATAAGGAGTTATGGATTTTATAAGATTCCTAAAGTGAAAGTATAATCTTTTGAATGTATTAAATGTCATGATGTAATTGGGAACAAAAATTCAGATTGTTTATAACACGAATGATCTGGACCCCAGATCTCATGATCTGGATCACAGATATCATGATCCGACAGTGATGGGTCATCTAGATCCCAGTATGAGAAGGAAACCAGAGGAATTTTCTTTTGAGCTAAGTTCAATCCAAGATGTGCAAGGTTTGTTGAAAACTTGTCCATCAATTTTGGGAGACCTTCCCGAATCGAATGATCCTGACTTTGAGGGACTTTGGGAAGGAGATGAGGATTTCCCCAATTTGGTTTGGATTGGGGTTCTCTCACTAACCCTGCCCTATTTAAAGGGGGTACTACATCGTACCAATAGAGTTGCAAACCATATTGTTGAGATTGAAAGAAGAAGGCCAGTGCGTAGGCGTGATCTTCACCTAGTGTTTTCCATTGTTTCATTGATTGTGTGAAAATAACTGCTTGGATGACTTTATTTTCTACAATCTATAAAGTGAATATGATTTTCACAAAGTAATTATAGATATGACTTTCCCGAACCTACAAACCATCTTTAGATGTAAGATTTGAGAAGACCAGGCCCTAGAGGGAAGGTAAGAGGTGGTCAAGCCCCAGAGGGAAGACCATAGGGCACCCAGAGAGGTGACCCATAAGGTACCAAACTCAGGATGGAGAATGTAGCCTAAAGTCCCTTACAAGGACTGAACCCTAAGAGAGGGTAACCCAGAGGATGAGTAAAAGTAGTTGGGAAGTTATATTGAAAATGTAATCTTGCATTGTTAACAACTATTTGATGTAATTAGGTTGTTAAAATATATGTTCAAATTTTTGGTTGCCACCACATACCAATATACTCTTTATACTGACTGACGTTTTGTTTGTCAATGTTTTAGGAATACTTGAAAAAGAACAAACAGTAAAATGACATTTGGAGAATAAAGCAAATTAAAGAAAGAAGGATTCAGTTAGATAGAACTCTACATTGGGTAAAGTTCCAGTTCCTATTTTTGAAAGGTATGTGAAAAGTAAATTTTTATCCTGCTTTAAGCTTAGTCTTTAGAAGAATTTATTAATTATTGTTGATTATTTGCAAAACAATTGATCTTATTTTGGGATAGTAGCTCTGGCTTCTTGGTCTTCCTTAATTGGGGGTTACCGAGGGGTGGGGTCATTACAATTGGTATTAGAGCATGGTTTTCCATTTAAACTCCAATAATTTTTAAATTTTACAAACTCTTTAGAACCCCAGGGCGTTATGAGAGGATTTTCTGATGATGGAGGTGTCTAGAAAAGGATCACAATTCGGGGGCTAGAAATATTTTCCTCCACCCCGCTAGTCGGTCTATGAGGACTTTCGAATTATGTGTGACTACCTGCCCGATATCGAAGGATTTGACTCGAAATAAGATACCTCTAGGTCTTATGATCTAATTTCATCCCTTCTTTATCTCTTTTCTCTAGAAAATTTTAAGTGGTTAGGGTTTTCCTCACTCTCCACCCCCTCCTATGTTGGGAATTCAGGGTGTTAAGGATTAGGGAATCCTCCACCAAATAGAAAAATGCATGTAATTAAGATGACACAAATATAATTTTAAAACATTTTATACATACATATATATATCCAAGTTATAAATATGTGGTTAAACTATTTTAACTTGTGTGCATCAGCATGGCCCGTGTAACAATTGGGCCCACTACCCAAGGCTCTAGTAGAGTTTCACAAATGATGACTAGCCCCACAGACCACCACTAGACTTAACTGTGCACTTTTTCCTCACTCACGCACAAGTCGGGGTCAACTTCCCTACTGGTCTTCCATCCTAGTACTACTCCAAGCTGAGCATGCTTAACTATGGATTTCTTTAGTGATGGGTTCCCGGAAAAGGAGGTACACCTTGGTGATATGGGTAGTCCAATCATTCCTTATAAGATCTTTTTATCTGAGGCCTCAAATCCTGGGACGTTACAATCTCCCCCACTTATAATCTTGACGTCCTCATCAAGGCTCAACTATATGGCCTCATAATATTTTCCCATTTTAGTGTAGACCCAGAATGGCCCATGGACACCCAGTTCTCGATCACAGAATACCATCGTAAGGGTGGCTACGTCAACCATGGACATCCCTTTTCAACATGCCTGGACCGCATGGCTCAAGACTGGCATGCCACATGCCCATGTGGGCCCCATCTACTGGAAGGGTTATGGCTCTGATACCATTTGTAACAACTGGGCCCACTACCTAAGGATCTAATCGAGTTTTAGGAATGACGATTGGCCCCACAGACCACCACTAGCCTTAATTGCGTGATTTTTCCTCACTCACGTGCAAGTCGGGATCAAGTTCCCGACTGGTCACCCATCCTAGTACTACTCCAAGCTGAGCACGCTTAACTATGGAGCACGCTTAACTATGGAGTTCTTTAGTGATGGGCTCCCAAAAAAGGAGGTGCACCTTGGTGATATGGGTGGTCCAATCATTCCTTATAAGATCTTTTTATCTGAGGCCTCAAATCTTGGGACATTACAACCCGTCTCAAGACCATATTTGTTCCCTTTGAGGCCACCAAGAACCCTTCTTGGGGTAGGCCTCCCCTAAGAGGAGGGGATCTTCTGATAAGAGGAGGAGAGACCACAATGACGAGTCCTCAAAGAAGAGGAAGAGACCTGAGGAAGCCTCAGAGGAAGGTTTGGATCCTAAGCCTATTCTTTTCGACCACATGGACAAGGATGACGACCGGAAGGGGGAATCAGTGGGAGAAGATGAGACCAAGATCGACACCGCCACAAACCCTGGGCCAGTTGTGGTCGTCCATACACTGGACACCCTCTATATGGAGCAGCAAGAAGTTGATTGAGGCCATTAATGCTTTGGCCCTCTAGAACACCACCAGAGGTGAAGGTGGAGAACCTCTACCAGTTTGTCCCCGAATCAGAGCCACCATCCTAGACTTCTTGAAGATGAACATAGAGAATTTTTGGGGAGAGGAAAAGATGGAAGTCGTCGACGGGGATGATGATTGGCTGCTTGTGGTCGAGAATGGGTTCCGCATGCTGGAGGCTCAACTGAACAAGAAGGTCTTGTTTACTACCCATCTTCTGGAAGGGGTAGCTAAGATATAGTGGGAGAACCAAATCACAGGCCAAGACCTAAACGAAGACCCGATGACCTGGATGGATTTCAAAACCATCTTCTCTGCCAGGTCCGTGCCTACCTCAGCCAAGAAGGGGAAAGAGAAGGAGTTCACCTTCCTCATGCAAGGCAACCTCTCCATTGTAGAATACGCTCACAAGTTTCACCTGCTAGAGCATTTTGGGTACATGATGACGTAGGAGAGGTGGATGGATCACTTTGTGGAGTGTCTACACCCCACCATCAAGCCTCATGTGATGGCGAGTAATCCGACGACCTTCATCGAGGCCTACAACACTACCCTGAGCATGGAGAAGATAGTGATGCCTACAACCAAACCATCTAAGGGGTACCTGGGCTACACTGAAGGAACTGTTGGACCAAAGAATGGTCACAAGAAAGGACAAGGATGTAACAATACCAAGGGCATGCATGGAGGAAAAAGAAAGCCACGTGGTGAGAGCCATTATCAGAAGTGTCGTACATGTGGACGATCACACCCTGGGAAGTGTTGCTTTGAGAAGAAGGTGTGCTTTCGTTGACATTAGGAGGGACACTTCATCACCAACTGTCCTCTACCTGATCCGAGAGTTCTAGGTCATGTGGCAGCACAACCGATGGCAGTAGTACCCCCAGCAAGAGTCGGTGCACTAGTTGGAGGTCCACCTGTTGGAGAGTGGAGGCAAGCCCAAGTCTTTTCCATCAACAATGAAGAGACTCAGTCGAATGCTAACCAGTTGATAGAGGGTAATAACCCTTAGAGTTTTCCTTTATACTTAGTATAATCATGTAGTAGTCTGATACATTATGGAAAACTATGTAGGCATGCCTCAAGTCATGGGACAAAATGTAAAAGCTCTTTTTTATTCTGGTTCTACTAATACTTTCATTTTAAGAAATCTGGAAACTACACTTTGTTTGGATATCAAGGATTTAGGTTATGTTTTGGATGTTACAAACCCAAGTGGTCGGATATATATGTCTCTTAAAAAAACCCATCTTTCCAGTCAAATACTTGCGTCACGAGCTTCCTACCGACTTCATCCTCCTCAATATGAATGATTTTGATGTGATCTTTTGTTTGGATTGGCTTTACACCTATAGAGCATATATTGATTATAGGGAAAAGAAGATCCGTATTAAGAAACCTGGTCACCCACATTTACCATTCGATGACATTATGTTCATAGATGACATCCTGGTTTACTCCGATGACCTAGATCAACACTGTGGCCATCTAGGTAGAATCCTTGATATCTTGAGAAAGTAGAAGTTCTATGGGAAATTCTCAAAGTGTGAGTTTTTAATAGACTGTGACATGTTCCTTGGACACATCATATTCAGAGGCATGATCGTCGTGGATCCATCTAAAGTGTCGGTCGTTCAAGATTGGCCTACATTGAAGAACCCCTTCGAGATCCGTAGCTTCTTGGGGTTGGCTGGATACTATCAATGCTTCATTAAGAATTTCTCAAAGATGGCTTTGCCGCTCACCATGCTGACCTGGAAGGATGAGAAGTTTGTGTGGTCTGACATATGTGAAGCTTGCTTCCAGGAGCTGAAGGAGAAGTTGACCATAGCTCCAGTGTTGACTTTACCTTCCGTGCAATGAGGTTTTCATGATCTTCATCGATGCATCAAAAATGGGACTTAGTTGTGTGTTAGAATAGAATCAGCATGTGGTTGCATATGCCTCCCACCAGCTCAAGCCCAACGAGGTGAACTACTCGATGCATGATTTAGAGTTGCTTGCTATCATTCATGCTCTAAAGATCTGGCAGTATTATCTGTTGACTTGAGAGTTCTACATTGTCCACATTTTGATAATGACTTAACCATTCCATTCCTATGTATCTAATATGTTTGTTTAAGATTGATTTCAGGCTTTAGGTACATGAAAAGGATCAAATTACATAAGCCATGGCTTGTTCAAGTTCAAGTCAAATGCAATGCAAGTGTGCTATTTGGGAAATCACTCCAAACGACCTTAGAAGAATTTTGTAATCACTTATATTGATTATATGACTTGTAACTAAGATGAGAAAAATATGAGGGACACAAAATACCAAGGTTTAATCACCCAAAAGTCTACTTTGAAAATTTTTCACAGGTTGTTCATCGGTCGAGTTTTCATCGGTCGAGTTTAGTCGAGTTGGAAACTCGACCGATCCTATAATGGATTTTCTAAAGATGATCCATCAGTTGAGTTGTACACTCATAGAATTTGACTAACCGACTCACTCATCAAACTCAATTTAGCTCATTTGTCAAGTTCCCCAAAACAAACTCGACCGATAGTTTGAAAATTGGCTTTGCCTTTTAGTTGATCGGTCGAGTTACCTTTATTGAAACTCGACCAAATGTACTATACAGAAAATGTAGAAAAAGTGATTATAACTGTTGGTGACTTGTTTTGGGCGAAAATAGATATGTTGCATTGTGGAAAATGGCTATATTTTGACCCTAAGCGAGCCCCAACTCAAGGGAGCACCCCAGCTATAAATAGGACCCATTGGAGACCATTCCAAGCTTGCTCATTCATGCTATTCTAAGTCCTTGTTGTAGTTGAGTGTGCTACAACTCCCTGAGCCCCTTTCTCTCTCTAGTTTACACTTCATTTTGTAATTGTGAGTGACTTAGGCATATTTTAAGAGAGCTCCACCCTCGTGCATGTAAAGCTCTCATCTTCTCCTACTTCCCTATCCCCATCCTACATGAAGAAAAGATGACACAAGCTTCCTCGAGTGAAGAAGAAGTTGTAGCTAGTCCTCTTCAAGGTTGATGAAGAGGTGGTGATCTTCTCCAGGTGAAGGAGAAGGCTAAGGCTGAAGATCCAAGAGGACTGGAAAAGTCCTTGAAGGAGGAAGACTTGTGCTTGAGTGGGTAAGACCTTGGTGAAGGTTGAAGACTCTTGCAAAGTGGGTAAGTCCTTGGTAAGGTGGATACTCCTTGTGCTTAGATGGGTAAGTCCTTTAGTGGTCTTGTATTATAACTCTTATTGGTGATAATACAGAGAAAAGTATTTGCAAAGTCCTAGAGGTTGACCTCTCTAGGTAGTGGACTCACTTCTAGTTTGAAGTGTGGAACCATTCTACATTGCCTTGTCAAGTGCTTGCTATCAATCTCTCTCATCCTTACTATGATTGTTAGATAGGAGTTCAAATTGCACTTAAGCTATTGCTTTAAACTTTATATAATTTGAAGATCTAATCTATTTTGTGAGAAATTTTGTATCTCTATTCACCCCCCTCCTCTAGAGCCCTAGATCCAACAAGTGGTATCAGAGCCAAGGATCTTCTCTAACAATCTCCCATGAGATGAGAAGATGGGTGACAACCTACTTAGTTCTCTCAACCTAGAAGGAGGCTTCTCCATGTGTCCTCCGGTCTTTTATGGCACCAACTTCCTCTATTGGAAGAGGCGTATTCAGTTCTACATTCAAGGGATGAACATTGACATGTGGAAGGTGATGGTCACACATTACAAGGAGCCAACCGGAGTTGTTGAAACATGGACTGAAGTTGCACTCAAGGAAGCCCAACTCAATGCCTAATTTGTAAGCATCCTCTATGCAGCCCTCACCCCAACGGAGTTTAACTGGTTCTCATCTTGGGAAATGCCTATGAGATTTGGGACAAAATGTGCATCACCTATGAAGGCACAAAGAAAGTCAAGGAGGAAAATATTTACATGTTGAACAGCCTTCTAGAGAACTTCAAGATGGGTAAGAAAGAAGGGATTACAGAGATGTACTCTCAAGAGTCAATGTCATCATAAATGGGCCAGTTGCATTGGGCAACACTTTGGATAGAGGTGTAATTAACTCTAAGATCTTGAGGACTCTACCAAAGAGATGGGATTTAAAGGTCACCTCCATTGAAGAAGTGAGGAGCCTTGGTGACATCCCAACCGAAGAGCTCATTGGCTACCTCCAAGCCCATGAGCCTAGGCTTGACAAGCAAGAAGAAGAAGCCTTACAAGAAGAGAAGGAAGCCAAGAAGATCAAGAATAGTGCTTTCAAAGTACAAGCGGAGGTTGTCATCCTTTAACAACAACTTTCTTGCCAGACTTCTCCCTCCTCCTATTGTGAAGATGAAGGCCCCAGTGAGCATCAAGCCAACTACATAAAGGGCAAACACTTCAAGGGAAAGCAAGCCTCCTCCTCTTCTACTCTGAGATGCTACAAGTGTGGGGAAAAGGGGCACTACAAGAGTGAATGCCCCAAGTCAAGAAAGTCACACCATAAGGGCAGCTCAAAGAAGGAAGAGGAGTACAAGAAGGAGAGAAAATACAAGAGGAAGAACAAGAAGGATAAAAGACCCAAGAATGCAGCTCATGCAGCTTGGGAAGCTTCATCTTCAAGCAACTCAATCTCGGAAGAAGATGGAGAGTGCCACCTTGCACTCATGGTCTCTACTAGTGAAGATATTGGTGAGGTAAGTGAGGTAAGTTTGCATGAGTTATCTAAGGAAGTTGTTATTGACATGCTTATCTCTACCCATTCATCTTTTTCTAAATGTAAATCCAAAAGAAAATGGTTAGGAAAAATTATTGATGATCTATATGCTAAGCTTGAGATGCTTAAATTGAATGAGAAAACCAATCTTGAGATTATTGATAATTTGCAAGGGAAATACCTTGATCTTGAACTCCAATACAATGGGTTTGAAGCTGAGAATGGTATCTACCTTAAGAACATTGAAAATCTTAAGGAAGAAAACCAAAATTGCCTTAAAGAGCTTGAAATTGTTAAAACTGAAAATGCTGAATTTAAGCTCCTTATTGATGCTCGTAGAGAAGAGAGAGATGTATATCTTAAAGAAATCCAAATTCTTAAATCTGAAAATGCTAGGTTGCTTGGTCAAGTAAATGATCTATCTTCTAGACCCTTTATTGCCTAGTGTTAATGTTGCTTCTATCTCTCTTGAAAAGGATTCATATTTAACTAAAGCTTTATGTCTTGAGGCTAATCTTGTGCATGCTAGGGATGACATATCTAGTTTATCTTTTACCATTATTTCTTTAAATGATGATAACCATAGATTGAGAGCATCCCTATAGAAATTCCTCAAAGGGAAGAACTCCCTAAATGAAATCATTGACCATTCTACCAAACAAAGTGGTACTAGTGGTTTGGAATTTGCAGGGGGAGCATCAAAGGGCAAGATCAAAGACAAAGGTAAGAAAAAGAGCAAGGAGACCTCTTTCTTTATAGGAGAGTCTTTTGGCACTAAAAAACATATTGTTTGCTCTTATTGCAAATGTGATGATCATTACTCTACTTATTGTCCTTACAAGCCTATGGGGACCAACCCAAAGATGAAATGGGTCCCCAAGCTAACTATGAATCCCAAAGTTTGAGTTGGAAACCAACATTCTCCTTTCTTACAGAAAAAAGGAAGATGGATTGTTGATAGTGGCTGCACTAAGGACATGACGGGTGATATAAGCCATTTCAACCATTTCACCAAAAAGAAAGGAGGATCGGTCACCTTTGGGGACAACAAGAAAGGTAAAGTTAAAGGTGAGGGTGATGTAGGTGAATCCTTATGTTTCAAGAATGTTCTCTTTGTGGATGGCCTACATCACAATTTAATTAGTGATAGTCAACTATGTGATAATGGTTACTTGTGTTATTTACTTCCTTTGAATGCTTGATTCTAGATTCCCTCACCTACCAAGTTATATATAAGGGAACTAGAAGTGGTAATATTTATGTTATTGTTCTTGATCTATTAATCCTATTATTGGTAGATGCCTAGTAGTCAACTCGAATGATATTTCTCTTTGGCACTACTGGCTTGGTCATGTAAATATGCATCAGTTGAAGAAGTTGAGCAAAAAGGACTTGGTCAAGGGACTTCCCAAATTGGATTTTGGAAAGGATGGGGAATGCCAACCTTGTACCCAAGGAAAGCAAACCAAGTACTCCTTCAAATCCAAATAAGTCATTAGTACCAAGAGAGCTCTTGAGCTTCTTCACATTGATCTATTTGGGCCAATGAGAACTCAATCGCTTTGTGGTTCCAAGTATTGCCTAGTTATTGTCGATGATTTTTCTAGATATACTTGGACCTCATTTCTCATTTCTAAAAGTCATATGCTTGATGTTTTCTTGAAATTTTGTAAATGAGTTGAGAATGAAGCTTCTTGCCGCATTGTTTCCATCCATAGTGACCTTGGGGGAGAATTTGAAAATGATCTTTTTGAGCATTTTTGTAAAGAATCGGGTTATGCACACAACTTTTCTTCACCTCGAACACCTCAAAAAAATGGGGTTGTAGAGAGGAATAATAGGTCTTTACCAGAGATGGCTAGGACCATGCTTCTAGAGTATGATACTCTTAAGAAGTTTTGTGTTGAAGCTGTCAGTACCTCATGTTTTGTGCAAAATCAGGTTTTTACTCATCCTTCGCTGAAGAAAACCCCCTATGAGCTATGACATGGTAGGAAGCCTTCTATCAAGTATTTCCATGTTTTCGGATGTCCTTGTTTTGTTTTGAATATAAAAGATTCTCTCGACAAGTTTGATATGAAATCTTACAAGGCTTTCTTTCTTAGCTATAGAACTACTAGCAAGGTTTATAGAGTTTTTAATGTTGATCTTGCTAAAGTAGAAGAATCCATAAATGTAAAGTTTATTGAGACTAACCCCTCTATTCCCAAAGATATTGTTCCAAATGATGATGTTTTAGGTGAAGTAATACCTATTCTAAAAGAACTCAACATCACCCAAAAGGGAAAAGAGGTGGCCACTCAAGAGGAGGACAAAGATGATGAGAAGAAGGATCCTACCCCCTAGTTTGCAAAGAATCATCCAAAGGAGATGATTTTAGATGATCCATTTGAAAGAGTGAAGATGCTGACTGCATTCAACAAAGAACAACCCAACCGTGCCTTCATCTCACAACTCGAGCCTAAGAATGTCAAGGAAGCTCTTGGGGATGAAGAATGGATCCTAGCTATGCAAGAGGAGTTAGAGCAATTTGAGAAGAACAAAGTTTGGACCCTGGTGCCAAGACCAAGTGATAGAAAGATCATTGGTACCAAATGGGTCTACCGCAACAAGCTTGATGAAAGCGGCAAAGTGGTAAGGAACAAAGCAAGGTTAGTGGCTCAAGGCTACGATCAACAAGAAGGTATAGATTTTGATGAGACATATGCACCTATAGCTAGACTTGAGTCCATCTGTATGTTGCTTGCTTTTGCTAGTTATAAATACTTTATTTTGTATCATATGGATGTTAAAAGTGTGTTTTTGAATGGTACAATTGAGGAGGAAGTGTATGTTGCACAACCTCTGGGCTTTGAACATGATAGACCTAACCATGTATATTTGTTACAAAAATCTCTCTATGGACTCAAACAAGAACCAAGGGCTTGGTATGAGAAATTAAAGAACTTTTTGTTAGATCATGGGTATATCATGGGCAAAGTGGATTCTACATTGTTTCTAAAACACACTTCTAACAATTTTCTTATCATACAAATATATGTTGATGATATCATTTTTGGCGGAACTAACCTTGATCTTTGCAAAGAATTTAGTGATCTTATATAGAGTGAATTCAAGATGAGTATGATGGGTGAGCTCACATTCTTCCTTAGCTTTCAAATCAAGAAAAAAAAAGATGGGAACTTCATCAACCAAGGCAAGTACACAAGTGAACTACTTAAACGCTTTGGGATGGAGAACACCAAGCCAATGGACACACCCATGTCAAACACTACCAAACTTGATAAAGATAAAAAAGGTGAGAAGGTAGATGAGAAGCTTTATAGAGGTATGATTGGAAGTTTACTTTACTTAACTGCCTCTAGACCTGATATAATGTTTAGTGTTGTCTTGTGTGCTCACTTTCAATCAAATCCTAAGAAATCACATCTTATAGCCATTAAGAGGATTTTAAGGTACTTAGCCAAAACCTAAAATTTTGGATTATCGTTTCCCAAGTCACGGGACTTTACTCTTACTGTTTATAGTGATGTGGATTATGTAGGGTGCTTGATTGATAGAAAGTGCACAAGTGGCACTTGTTTCCTCCTAGGACCATGCTTTGTGTCTTGGTTCTCCAAGAAATAGAGCACAGTAGCATTATCAACCACCGAGGCTGATTACATTACAGCCAGGAGTTGTTGTGCCCAGGTCCTATGGATGAAGCAAATGCTCTAAGACTTTAACATTTATTTTGATGCTTCTCCTATCTACTGTGATAATACTAGTACAATTAACTTGTCATACAATCCTATCTTGCATAGTAGAGATAAACAGATAGAGGTTTGCCATCATTTTCTTCATGATCATATTGCCAAGAAGGATATATATATCACGCATGTGGACACAAAAAATTAGTTGGCGGACATTTTCACTAAACCTCTAGCTAGAGAGCAATTTAACTATATTAGATCAAAATTGCTTATAACTGCTTTGAATGAATCTTATATGCCTTCTAGCTAGTTGTCATCTATCCTATATGTCTTGCCTCTATTTTGATCATCTTTGCTTTCTAATATGCTAAAATCCATTTTTATGTTCATTTTGCCTTGTTTTTCTCTTATTTTTGGGTATTTTTCTGAAACGCATGTTTTATCTCAAAATAGTACCCAATGATGAGTGATATGTGCCTAAGTATGTTCAATATACATAATGGACTTGAAAAATAAATTTAATTAGCACTCTAGTGGCTAGAAATTAAGTTTGTTGGTGTTAGGTTAGGTTGACCATCGATCGAGTTGCCAACTCGACCGATCGATGGCCGAGAGCTTTTCTAAAAATCCAATTGGTCAAGTTTTTGAGTTCACATAACTCGACTGATGGCCAGGCTAGAGCATTCTTAATTTGGGCTCGGCTGACTATTCTCCCTCTCAACTAGAGAAAAGTCGACCGATTCCACCTCCATTAGCCCTAAGCTCTCTACCCTTGCCCTTCCCTTCATCAACCTAGCCATAATCCGAGCTAGCTAGAGCTTCCCCCGTGCTAAACCTAGGTCTGTGAACATTTTTGGTGGTGCATCTTTAGCTCTTGCTCTCTCTTTCATCTCGTACTCATCTCCATGGCTTCAAATAGAAGGAAGAGAGCTGCCCCTACTAATACACTGTCATCTTCATCCTCTTCCCACTTGATCTCCTTTGATGACACTCTCTTTATCTCAAATGAGGCTGTAAATAGGTATAAGGACCTCCTTCCCTAGAATCCTTTCCCTTTTTGCACCCTCTTTGAGCCTAGACCTAGATGCCAAGAGGTCATAGATCAAGTAGCGGAGCTATTACACATTCACCATCTATCCTCCTTAGGTGTTGAACGTGTGTGCTACAACAATTCCATAACCAGCATGAAAGTCATTCATGAATTCTACGCTAACTTGCGTTGGAATTATGACACCCTCGTACCCCTGCTGAATACTCAAGTGGTCCTAAAAACAATGACAGTCGGGAAGAAATTCCAAGTCTCAGAGGATACCTTGAACATCTTTTTCTCAGGTACCAATGAGATTGACACCTGATGTAAGGATTACCGTGAGTATTTTGACCTAGTCGAGCCTAAGGCTTTCTACAAACAATACGATCTCACTCTTCCTAACACTCATCGTTACTTGAAGAAGCCTCAATTCCCCTATAAGAAGAAGAGAACCCTTCCCTCCTCTGCCTTGGATCTCAAGAGGCGCATCCTTGCCCTAGTTGTTAACTACAACATCTATCTAAAGAAAAATCAAACGGAGATTGTAGAGAACACTGCAGTGATCATGTATTGCCTCTTAGAGAATGTTGGAGTTAAGTGGTCCAGATACATCCTCTACCATACGACTTTCTTCGACTCAGGCGAGAATACACGTGGCACCCACCCTCCCTACCCTACCCTGATTTGTGGTCTATTTCAGTTTGCCACTAAAAAATCTCTTTTCCACGTCTTTCATTACAAACATGCCCGAAAAGGAGTTTGTATCAGTGAGACCACTATTCAGAAGTATGTGCATATCCTCTTCTCCACCACACCTAGTGCCTCTACCTCTACCTATACCTCCACCAGAGCACCTCCACCACCTTAGCCTACCCGACCTGCCTATGCCTTTTTTCATGTGTCAAATGAATCCCTCATGGGATACATGATACATCAACAGGCATACAACCTCCAGGTCCAGGAGCACCTACATCAGGACTTATGTTCAATCATGTCAAACATGAGCATGTCATGTGCACATCCCTACCTAGCCTACCAGCCCTACCCGGGAAGTGATTATGGACCCTATGCATACAATAACTTTTACCCAACCCCTCCACCTACACCTTCCACTACTACCACACCCTCTACTACTGGTGGACCTACTCCCTTTGTCCTACCATTTCCTGTTGGCCCCTTGGCCACTCTGCTGGCCAGCCTTGGTGATTCTGCTCCTTCCTTCCCACAAGCCAATGATCTCCATGCTCTTGGTATGTCTTGGGATGATAAGAATGCTCGTTGGCCCGGTCGTGGTTTTGGTTCCTCTGTTGATGAAGAGATGTCAGACTAGGCTGATGAGGAGATTGTTGATGTTGATGTTGATGACGTTGTTGATGTTGGTGAGGATGATTGTAAAAGAGTGAAATCACCCCTTTACTAAAAATATGAAGAATTGACATCCATTCCAAACACTCTTAGACGTATGATGGAATGGACATAAATTTTCCAAATTTATTAAACACTGGTATACAAAAGGCCATTAGAAAGCAGCGGAATAAAAAATAACTGATTGTATTTAATTTCATAAAAGGTTTACAAAATACATAAAATTCTCCCATTAGGGTTTACATCAAGACACACAATCAAGATCTAGATAGAGGGAAGTCTAGACTACTACAATCTTGTCTCCAAATAACATCTCCATCAACTAGGTCCAAGCCAAAAGCAATATACTCCTTGTCTTGTTCATCACCTTGCTCATCACCTGGGTGGTTGGAAAAAACACCCAGAAAAAGGGAGAGGAAACCAAGGTATGCGTTAAATAATGAATAAGTACAAGAGAAAAGGAAATCATATGAAACATAAATATTTTGAATCATCATAATATGAGAGGGCCAAGAGAATGAGGCACATAACAAAATAGATTCTTACCATTACAAAACATATAAGAAGTAGCATGCATGATATTAATTGGACTACATTAACTAAGTAGGGCTGAGGCACCTACCGAACCTCAACCTATAGGTGAGGGGAGAATTCATACATTCCCAGTAACCTATCAAATTTTATAGGGGAGGAATAACACATTCCCCAGGGGGAGAATAAGATGTTCCCCAGGGCGATTATTTACATACCCTCTGTGGGTGGTTGTACATAAGTACCACTACTATAGTTAAATAGCCAAATAAAGCATCATGCTCAAGAAATAGTAAAGTGGCAAGATAAATCATCATATAATTACAACTTGGTGGTGGGGCTCCAAGACCCAAGAATAATGTTCTGAAACTGATTTATGAGGCAAGTATAGCAAAAGATTCAAGAGTATATGAAATAGGGTTTAATAAAGCCTCATTACAGAAAAATAGGTTAAGGCACAATTATTCCCAACTTAAGGTGTAAATGCACATACATAAAGAAGGATTGCACATACATAGAACATACCTCTCTTACTGATATCAATTACTAACTTTTACCATTTTAATTGAGTCCAAGTTCCACTTTGCCTATTTTCAATGTATTAACATGCATTAGAGTACATAGTGCACATTAATGTATAGAAACCCTAATTTCAGAACTTTTTAGCAAAATTCGGACTTAGCTTTTGAAAATATCACCAATGAACTTATTAGGTTCTCCTAATCAAGAAAACATATTTTTATGTTAATTTTGGAGTTATGGTGATTAAGATGTAATTTTTATGGATTTATGCATTAAATTCATTTTACAAAAATCACCCTTCGTAAAATCACGAAATCAGACCTTAAAAATATTTTTATTAGATAGAGATTAATTTTCCAGTTCCAAAACATATTTATTTGTCAAATTTGGATAAGCGGTTTAGAAGATATGAATTTTTCGATATTGACTAATAGGAAATTGCCACATCATCAAACCGATCGAGATAATTAAAGAGAGAGAGAGGGAGGGAGGGAGGGAACACACCATTCGACCTAATATCATGGTTTTAGATTTATAGTTATCCAAACTAGATCTTCTAGAGAAGGTAAACCGGTAAGAAACCAAAACCCTAGATGAACATGGTAAATAGAGATGGAAATCATCGATTTTAAACATAGATGCATGAATTTTAAGCATGTAGCAAGCAATATATGAGAAGTGGGTTATGAAATTCACCTATAGGGAAGATACGAAGGTCCAAACAGCAAGGATCCGAGCTTAGAAGATTTGGTTGCTCCAAGCCTAGCTCCTTTCTTGGACAAAGATCACCTTCTCAACTTAGAGGTGATAAAATAAAAGAACATGGAGATGAGGTGTTTATGGGTTCTAGGTGGGGTTTCACCATGGAATTCCATGGTTACGACCTGTAATAGGGTGTAAGGAATACTAAAAGTATGAAAATAGGGAAGGAAGGGAGGAAACTTACTAGTTTTGGTCAAATTCACCAAGGAGGAGTTTAAGAAACCCTAAATAGAGAAAATTTGGAACCCTAGGAGCCTTCTTCACCAAGGTAGGCTCCCTCTATTACCTTGGGATAGAAACTTTGTGGCCAAATACAGAAGGAACTGTTATATAAGCTAGAGGAAAGAAAAGGAGAGCAAGAGTTTTCGAATTGTGAGTTGGGAAGGGGTATACATGGCTATATAAAGAGAGAGGTGAAGCATGAGGTGTCTTAAGGGATTTTCCATGTGTCTTTAGCCTAGGGATTGATGGCCATGAAAAAGGACATATCATAGAGGCTTAATGCATATCAAAATTCTGTCCTAAGAGCACATATATCCTTCTATGCCATCCCCACCGTTTTCAAGAAAGAAATAACCTCATTGGTTGATAGCTTTTAAGGATAAGCATCTTTATAAAGAGGGTAATCCCTATAATGCCCTTGGAAAGAAATACCATCAAACTAAGGAGAAACTAGGTTCTCCAATGGTTTAAAATCTATATAATGGTAAGGGAATATATAAGGATTAAAATTTAGTTGATAATTTGCAAAGAAAACCTCCCAATTGGGTAAATTGCATAAAGTCCAGAATGTACCTAAAATTGCATAACTTGTACAAACAACATCCAAATCGAACCAAATTTGAAACTTAGGATCATTTTATGTTTTAAAATCATATAAAAAAGTTTATTAAGGTTTAGAGAACTTAATTATGGTAATTAAGCTTTCACTGAGGTATTTATGCATAAACCCTTATATTGGTACAATTAGTGAATAAATGTTCACTAAACCACTATAAATTCCACTAATTAAATAGAAAGGCCAATAAGGATAGAAATGAAAGGAAAATATGGGAAATAGGGTCAAAAGACAAAATTCCAAAATTCGGTATGTTACAATGATGGTGCTGCATTTGACGACGATGATGGCTCTGGTGGCTCTACTGGTGACTCTGATGATGAAGGTGATGTTGCTGTAGCTTTAAACGGAGATGATGACTACAAGCCTGATGCTGAGGATGATGATGATGTTGATATAGATAGCTTAGATGTCTAGTTGTTCTTAGTTTTTAGTCTAGTTTGTTGATCATATATATCTTTCTCATCTATTTTGTATTAGAAACATCTGGGCACATGATTTAAGCTTTACTATTTTATCATCTTAGTTTTCATCGCTTTGGCTTGTAGGTGTTTTATGAGAGCTTGCATACTGGGTTGTAATCTTAATTATGTGCACTATTACTCTTTGATTTTTTATATCTTATGAGTTGGTGCCATGTTTCACCATATTTTGATTATGACTTAGATTGTTTGTTTCTATCATCTCTGTTTGGTGTATGTTTTTGAGATTGCTTGTTTTGGATATATGCTTGGTTGTTCTTGGTGAATACCTTTTTTTTCTCTTCTACCCCCCTTCCTTTTTGATAATGTCAAAAGGGAGAGAGAAATTTAATGTTTTGAAGCTCAACCATATTGTTTTTAATTGCCTATGTGATCCTTTTCATGTTCATTATATGCTTTATCATGTGACTTGCTAAAGGACCATATAGTATGTATGTGTTATATTACTTTGTGTAGATAGACTAACTATGCATGTTAAAGTAAGCATAGATTGAGGGGGAGCAATTCACATTGTTCAAATCTTGAATCCCCTTACAATTCACAAGGCAAAGGTATAATTTCAATATCCTTTTCAATATGATTGAGGAATGGTTTTTCATTATCAAAAAGGGGGAGAATGTTGATTTGAGAGTTCTACATTGTCCATATTTTGATAATGACTTAACCATTCCATTCCTATGTATCTAATATGTTTGTTCAAGATTGATTTTAGGATTTAGGTACATGAAAAAGATCAAATTACACAAGCCCTGGCTTGTTCAAGTTCAAGTTAAATGCAATGCAAGTGTGCTATTTGGGAAATCACTCCAAACAACCTTAGAAGAATTTTATAATCACTTGTGTTGATGATATGACGTGTAACTAAGATGAGAAAAATATGAGGGACACAAAATACCAAGGTTTAATCACCCAAAAGTCAACTTTAAAAATTTGTCACAGGTTGTTCATCAGTCGAGCTGGAAACTCGACCGATCCTATGATGGATTTTTTGAAGATGACTCATCGATCGAGTTGTACACTCACAGAACTTGACCGACCAACTCAATGAGCAAACTCAATTTTAGCTCATCGATCGAGTTCCCCAGAACAAACTCGACTGATTGTTTGAAAATTGGCTTTGTCTTTTAGTTGATCGGTCGAGTTACCTTTATTGAAACTTGACTGAATGTACTATACAGAAAATGCAGAAAAAGTGATTATAACCATTGTGACTTGTTTTGGGTGAAAATAGATCTGGTGCATTGTTGAAAATGGCTATATTTTGACCCTAAGTGATCCCCAACTCAAGGGAGCACCCCCAGCTATAAATAGGACCCCTTGGAGTTCATTCCAAGTTTGCTCATTCATTCTATTATAAGTCTTAGCTATAGTTGAGTGTGCTACAACTCCTTGAGACCCTTTCTCTCTCTAGTTTACAATTCATTTTGTGATTGTGAATGAGTTAGGCATATTGTAAGAGAGCTCCACCCTTGTTCATGTAAAGCTCTCATCTTCTCCTACTTCCCTATCCCCTTCCTACATGAAGAGAAGCTGAAGCAAGCTTCCTCGAGTGAAGAAGAAGTTGTATATGGTCCTTTTCAAGGTTTATGAAGAGGTGGTGATCTTCTCCAGGTGAAGGAGAAGGCTAAGGCTAAATATCCAAGAGGAGTGGTAAAGTCCTTGAAGGCAGAAGACTTGTGCTTGAGTGGGTAAGACCTTGGTGAAGGCTAAAGACTCTTGCAAAGTGGGTAAGTCCTTGGTAAGGTGGATACTCCTTGTGCTTGGATGGGTAAGTCCTTTGGTGGTCTTGTATTATAACTCTTATTGGTGATAATATAGAGGAAAGCACTTGCAAAGTACTTGAGGTTGACCTCTCTAGGTAGTGGACTAACTCACTTCTAGTTTGAAGTGTGGAACCACTCTACATCGCCTTGTCAAGTGCTTGCTATCAATCTCTCTCATACTTGTTGTGCTTGTTAGATAGGTCTTCAAAATGCACTTAATCTATTGTTTTAAACTTGATATAATTTGAAGGTATAATTTATTTTGTGAGAAATTTTGTAGCTATGTTCACCCCCCTCTAGAGCCCTAGATCCAATACTATCTATATGGCACTATCTTCGAGATCTTCACCAACCATAAGAGTTTGAAGTATCTCCTGACGCAGAGAGATCTGAATCTGCAACAAGGATGGTGGATGGAGTACATGAAGGATTATGACTTTACCATTGCATATCACCTTGGGAAAGCTAATATTGTAGTTGATGTTCTTAGTCAAAAATAGCTCAGGTGTGCAGCTGTCTTGTCTAGCCAGTGGAGGAAGCTGGAAGAGCTTGTGGAGTGGACTTCACAACTGTTAGAAGACCGAGTTTGTTTGGCCAACATTCAAATAAAATCAGACTTGTTGAGCGAGTTAGTGGTTGCACAGTTGACCAGTTCAAATTTGGTAAGATGAAGGGCTTGTTAGGGAAGCTGTCGACCCATCTCTCAGTGGGAGTAGATGGTGGAATCTGATACAAGAATTATATATGGGTTCCTGAGGATTTGCCTTTGAACGGTCATATCTTGCAAGAAGCTCATGGTTCCAAGTACACGGTACACCCAGGAACTACTAAGATGTTTAAGGATCTGTAGTGGTACTTCTGTTGGCCAGGAATGAAGAAAGGCATAGTGGTGTATGTGGCCAACTATCTTACATGTCAGATGGTGAAGGTTGAACACCAACGACCCTCGATATTGTTGCAGTCAATTGAGATTCTATAGTGGAAATGGGAACAGATCACCATGGATTTTGTGGTGGGTCTCCCCAGGACCCAGAGAGGTCATGATGCAATATGAGTTGTGGTAGATCACCTTACCAAGTCAGCACACTTCCTTTCCTTAAAGACCACTGCCAAGGTGTCAGACCTAGCCGAACTATACATCAGGGAGATAGTGAGGTTTCATGGTGTACTAGGTGCGATCATTTCCGATCGAGACCCAAAGTTTACTTCCAAGTTGTGGAAGCAAGTGCAAGAAGAGCTCGGTACAAGGTTGAAGTTCAGTACAGCTTACCACCCCCAGACTGATGGATAGTCGGAGAGAACGATTCAGACATTACAGGATCTATTGAGAGATTGTGTGCTCGATTGGGGTGGATCATGGGAGCATTACTTTCCCTTAGTCAAGTTTGCATACAACAACATCTACCAAGCCAGTATCAGGATGCCTCCGTATAAAGCTATATATGGGAGACCATGTCAGTCACTGCTTCACTAAGATGATGTCAATGAGAGAACCTTGTTGAGGTCAGACAAGCTCTAGATATATGTAGATAAAGTCACTTTGATCCATAGTAACAAACCGTTTTTTTGAAAGAAAAAAAACATGTTTAAAACGTGATTTTTTCGTCCAGCGTATGTTACGGTCGATTTATACTTCAAACCGTAATAAACGTTTTAAACGGGTTTTATACGCATTTTATACGTACATTTCATTTTAAACGTGTTTGTTTCATTTTTTTCACGTTTTGAACGGTACTGTGCGGCCCACTTATTTTTTTTCCCAGTCATATTCAGCCCATCGCTACAGGGTTTTCCCAAAACCCTCAGACACTTCCGCTAGAACCCCTCGACTCCCCCGCTAGAACCCCTCGACTCCCTGAAGCTTGACCCCTCTTGCGCCCAATGCTGGAGAAGCATTGCCGGTGAGGAGCAGTTGCTGGAGCACTGCCTGTAGACTGTAGGACCCAATGCCGACGAGAAGGAGAGCACTGCCTGAGGCTGCAGGACCCAAATCAAGCGTACATCTGTTGCGACTACGGCGCTTGCGACGGCTTTCAGCAGCTTTCTCGGTTCCTACGACTGCTTCTCCAGGTATGTCCCCTATGTATTTTATTTTATTCAACTTCTTCCCCTCCTTCATCCCCTCTTCTCCTAATATTTTGTGATCTTCCCCCACTCATCCTCCGTCCACCCTCATCCCCTCATCTATCTTCCCGCTCCACAGCTGCACAACCGCAGCAGCAAGGTCAGTTGCACAATCACCCTCCCATTAACCTTCCTCACTCATCTTTCCGCCCCGCCATCCCCTCACTCTCACCTAGTTGTTGCGGACACGAGAAGTTTGTTGTGGCATGAAAGTCATACCCGACCATCCCCCTTCATCCTCCCCAACAGGCACCCTCCCCTGAACCTTCCTCCTTAAATTTTCCATCACGCCATCACATTTCCCCCTTCCTCCATCGGCCCCTGTCCTAATTTCCATCAATTTCAGATTATTGTTTCACCTTCTATGTCTTCCTCCCCCCCATAGTCACCCTTCCCTTTTCTCCTCTAGTAATCCCCTTCAAGCTGAGAATGTGACTACTACAACAAATGTTGAATTTGATTTTGAGCCTTTCAATCTTGATTTTATGTCTCCAGAGGTGTAATAGACTTAAAACTTGATTGTTGTGTGATGTTTTTTTTAGGCAAGGTAATGATATATTGAATAAACACATTCAGCAAGCGAAGACCTGCTAATGTGAAGAAACAACGAAGAGTTTGTAGAGGAAAGGAAATAAGCTGAAAGTAAACCGGGGGAGGCACCCCTTAAGACAAACCTATTTTAGAAAATAAAGTTTTTGCATACTAGAAAAAGAGACTAAAAGTGCAGAACATGCAAGGGATGTAACGACACTATGGTTGCTGCACAAGACTGACGCCCGTCTCATCGTCCACCATGGCTTTTAGATCACAAAGGAAAGCTGCTTCCGATTCCGCTGCTTCAGAATCACCTTCACCAGATTGCTCATGGGAAAAACCTGCTATTTTTCCTGCAGTTTGATAAAGATGTGGAGATCGGCATCGATATCATCTAAAATAGTCTTAGCCATTTTTTTCTTGTTATTGAACATCCTATTGTTTCTTTCCTTCCAAAGATTCCAGCAGATGGCTGAGAATAGATCATTACTTTTGTGCTGCCTGTAAAGCCTAGATGGAGGAATATGAATAGGGAAAATAGATTCCTGGAGATCAGGAAGAGTATAACGCAGGAAGTGTGAGATGATAATTTGAGAGAAAGGGCATTTGAAAAAGATGTGACTTGTCGAATCCTCATTTTGCTCACAGAGGACACATCTAAACGGTCCATGGAAGCCCTTTTTTATGATGATTTCTCCTGTAAGGAGCTTATTGTGGAGTAGAATCCATAAGAATGTTTTATATTTATGTGGCCATTTTTGTTTCCAAAGTTTAGATGATGATGGGGTGATACCTCTGAAAGAAAGAAAGTTGTAAGAAAGTTTCACCGAATAATCTTTACCCCATTTCCAAGAGATGTTATTTGAGGTGTTTTCTTCTAAAGAGGTTGAGATATTACTGAGATCTTCTTGACTTAAAGAAGAGAGGATACATCTTTTTAAGGAGTTTGATCTTTTGCTGGTGATAAGGGATAGGGCTTTATCGATTTTTATATGGATGAGTTTTTTTGGAATAGGCCAAGCTGTTTTGAGGTTTATAATTGAATTGTTATTATACCAATGGTCTGACCAGAAAGAGATATTCTTATGAGAGTGTGGAGGGGTAATTAGCAACTGTTGAATAGTATTGATGTTTTTATTTATGTATTTCCAAAGGGGGGAAGCAGTTTTTCTTTTGATTTGATGCCAAGGCGGTGTTGAGCGATAATATTTATGCATGATGAGATTTGTCCAGATTTTTTTTTTGGGTGAGGCAATATATGTCTATCAGAGATTTGAGTGACAAGATTGAAATCCCCACCCAAGATCCAGGGTAAACTGTGATATTTTATGAAGAGGTAGTTTAATTCCTCAAGAAAGAGGGATTTTTCATGTCCTGGTTCTCCATAAATGCCAGAGAAAGACCATAAGAAGTCATCAGAAATATTTTTGAAATCAATAGTAATCGAAAAGTTTTGAATTGAGGAATTTTGTAGCAAGAGGACCTGGTTGTTGTAACCCACAAGAATGCCTCCTTTGAAACCATTTGGAGGAAGTTGAATCCAGTTTGTTATTCTATAGCCTCCAATCGTTTTAAGGGCAAACGGGGTGAGGAAGGTCTTTGTTTCTTGAATAGAAATAAGGTCTATTTTATTTTTATAAATATGTGATCGGATTTTTTTTCTTCTTTGCAAGTTAGAAGCTCCACAGATGTTCCAAGTAGAGATTTTCATTTAAAGGAAAAAAAGGGAGACCAAAAGATAGAAAGGCAAGCCTAACCACGTCTATTTGTCCAGCCCATATAAGATTCAGTGTCATTTAGGATATACTGAGCATCATTTTCCTTTTCAAATCAGAAACCAATCTTATTTGCAAATGAAGAAAAACTTTTTAAACTAGACCAAGAGGCTAGATCGTCTATAGTATCAGGCTTATTTTGATCGTTTTTATTTAAGGATGTAGATGTAGAAAGAGATGATACTGAAGAATCAAAATAGATAGAGGAGGGAGGAGAAATACCTTTCTTGGCCCTGTTTGAGATACTTGATCCATGATTGATAGAGAGGCTGGGCTGCAGGATCTTGTGGATGTAGCTTGTGTTTGATTTCTGACGAGAGCTCTTCTGTTCTGCACTCTGCAGGGAGTTATCCTTGAGGTGTTGAGATGAGTCTTGAAAAGCAGAGGTTTGATTTTTTTTATCGGGAGAATGCCAGCTTTCCTTTGTGGATGAAGATGAAGGATAGGATTTTTTGAGAGATGGGATGTTTGTTGTGGGGAGGGGAAGAATAGGAGCTCGATTTCTCTTTTTGTTTTGGGCTGAGAATGTGTTAACAGGGGGGTTGAGGGTTTCCTAGTCCAAACCTGGTTTCTGATCTGGGGGGGTCTGGTGAGAGAGGAGTGGTTATAGCTCTTGTTAGGACTGAACCATGATGGCGGATGTGAAGAGAGGTCGGAAAAAGCATAAACATGTAGGGTGGGTTGTTCAGCTGCTAGCTTAAGATGGTAGATCGATTCACCGATTCTAATGTTAATGCAAGGAGGGAGGGAGATAGCAGCTTTAACAGAGAAGAGACAATAGGCTTTAATGTATTGAGTGGGATGAAGAGTTACCGGGCTGATGTATTGAAGAGTTGCCCCTATTGAATGAGCTATCCCTATGAAGATTTCCAATTCCCACAGATGAGGAGGAAGGTTTGAGATGGCAACCCAATCGGAGCCACCCGTAGGGGCAGGAAAAGAACCAGAGTCGGCGGACCATTTGGAAAGGCGAGCCATAATGAAGCTTGATCCACAAGGAATGGTAAGAACCTGATTGAAGATATGGGTTATCTGAGTACCTTCAGGGACAGTGTAAATAAGCTGGGTGGGTGAGAAGATTTTTGGTTTGAGGATAGTATGACCGGGAAGAAGGAGAGCTAGAGCTCTAGTGATTTCAAGAACATTTATGAGGTTATTGTCCAGGTTATTTTCAATTATGACAAGGATGCTTCTAAGGGAGAAGACTTTGAGAAGACGCATCGAATTTGCAGGAAGATCCATGGCAATGGCATATTCCAGGTGATCAGGAGTCTTCATAGATTGGACGGGGGAAGGATGATATTCTTTGTGTGTTTTTGCAGATGGGATCTTAGGCAGGGGGAAGGTTTTTTAAAAGGGAGCTTGGAGTGGTTGCATGACGAGGGTTTGGAAGAGGAAAGGTAGGGTTTTGAAAAAGAAGGTAACCTTGAGTTTACGAAACAAGGGTTTGTAGATTTTGCATGTTCTGGCGGGAGATTTTCAAGGCATGCAAAAGGGTTGCTGGAAAGGCAATGATTATGAGCAGGCAGAGAAAGGGGCCTGTTGGCAGAAGAATATCGTTTTGGGACCACTGAACTGTTTTGGAAATGAGAGAGATGTTTAAATCGGGAGTGCATGTGAGATCGATGTGGGTTTAGCTGTTGTCTGATACTATTTGGAGGAGGTCGCACCATGCAGTGCCTTTTTATGTGTCCTATGCGACCACACTTGAAGCATGCAAGGCGAGAGAAACATCTGGAAGAGGAGTGGTTGTTTCTGAGGCAGAAGCGGCAGAAAAGAGCTCGAAAGGTCTTTTTTGGGGGAACCTTTCTCCAGATATGGCCAGAGGGATTTTTCTCCAAATTTTATTTGATAAGAGGGGAGGATTTTGCTTTCCCCAGAACCAGAAATGAGAGATTGAGAAGGTCAAGGTCCTTAGGAATGATTTCACTATTCAGGGGAGGTTTTTGCATGATGGTTTTGTAGAGAGATGTGAGTTTGGGGCTAGGGGCCTTATTTTTAAGCAAAGGAGAAGGAGAGGGAAAGAGTTTGTACCTTTCTGCAATGGAGCTGTTTGGTTGAAGCAAGGTAGATGAGACCTCTTCTTTGATATCTTCAGACCCGGAAGAGATGGAGATGGGTGTAAACTTAGCACCCATATATGGTTGATATTCTGCTCTCATGAAAAGTTGATCAGCTGAGTCTGAAGACGACGAGATGTCCTGGTCATATTTCTTGTATAGAAAAGCGAGAGCAGGTGGGGATTGATGGTTGAAGTCTCTGACCCAAACCCGAAGGGTACGATCTGCGTAAGGTTGAAAGAACAAAGACCATTCCGGCTGAAGCTTGAGTTCAGATCGCATCTCCGGCCAGCCGTCGGAGATATGGAGAAAGGGGTTTTTTTTCCTAGACGGAGTCCTTAGGAGGAGATCGTGCTATCGTTACCTAAAATGATCGGTGACCGATGTTTAACATACAGATGCCAGGGGAGATATCGAATATGTGGTACATCCAAGCTCTAGGGAGCAGGATGGAAGACGAGTACTTTGGATCAACCAGATCAAGCTCAAGGAAAGGGAAGCGCGAGTTCATAGTGTTAGTGGAAGAAGGGGCTATTGGGAAGCTTTCCGATTTGTGGAGCTTGTGACTCTGAAGGGCACAACAGAGAGTCTTGACTTTGCCTGATTTTTGCATGCAGTTAGGTCTTGAGAAGGAGGCAAGGATGAAGTTGCCACCGGTTCTCATAATGAGAAAAGATATGTTTGGTGAATCTAATAAGGAGTCTTGCTGAGAACTCCAAAGTTGTATCGGGCTAGGAAACCGTCAGAGTTTGGGGAAGGAGGGCTAGCCGGCAAAGGGAATGAAGAGGTGTAATCAATGTGATGTTGGAAGAGGTATCCCTAGACCGGTAGGGGAACCACGAAATAGAATGTTGCAGATAATAGATGGAATCCAACAGTTTCACTGGGAAAGAAGGGTCAGAAAAAATAGAAGAACCACCGCATTAAAGGGGTATGTCGGTAGAGGCTGTAAAACAAGGCAACTTAAAACCATAAAAAATAGAGAAGGACAAGGGGAAGCTACGATAGAAAAAAACTCAGAAGAAGATCTTCTTGAAACTAACGATGTTGCATACATCCGAAGGAGATTAAAAATAAAAACATAGCAATGAGGAAAAAAAACTGGGTAACCCAGGAAACCCTAGAAGGGTAACCAGAGAGAAAACGGAGTAAAAAAGGGGGTGAAAGAGAGCTGATCCACAGAGATGTTGCACCCGATCAAGACCAAAGCAAAAGATTACCTTAGCTGGGTAGAAGAGGCTGGGGACAGACGGAGATCACCTGAGGGGAAGGGAGCAGCTCGGGGGACGAAGAGAACCGGATGGAAAACTGCTAGAGAGAAGCCAGAGCTTTCTCACACTAACTTATCGTTGCTTTCTCCCCTCACTAAACAATATTGTATACGTAACATGAAAGTTGTTGTGTGATGTTAATGTAATGGTCTACTACTCTTTGGTCCTAAGATGCCTTATTTTTTGTAAGCCAAGATGTGGCAAACTTTAATTTTCATTTGTAGCACATTAATTTGCACTCCATATCTCAAGTTTGTTGCCCAATTAATATATTTTTGCAAACATGTATATATATGTATGTATATATATCCGTTTTTTTCCCGACTTTTTCCCGAATAGTTGACCGTACTTTTACCGTACGTTGACCATTTTTAAGCCGAATTTTCCGCATAATTCCCGAATACTGAATTTTTCAGCTCGATCGTATGTATCCCGAATACCGAATTTGTTACTATGCTTTGATCAAGCAGAGGCTGAAGAGAGCCCAGGATCGACAGAATTCATGTGCTGATGTGAAGAGGACTGACTAGTTCACTATAGAAGAACGTGTGTTTTTGAAAATATGACCACTCCGAGCTATAGCTAAGAATAGAGGAAAGTTGAGTAGCAGATACATAGGTCCGTTTGAGGTTTTAGAATGGATTGGTGAGGTTGCATATTATTTGGCATTACTCCCTTAGTATAGTATAATGCATGATGCATTCCATGTGTCCAATCTGAAGCCATGTGTGAAGGATCTGGGCCATTTGTTGAGCATTGAACCTATTGAACTCCAAGGGAGGCTGACATACCCTGAGTCACCTGTGCGGATTCTAGATACCAAGGTGAAAGAGATCATATGTAAGAATATAGAAATGGTAAAGGGTCTTTAGAAGCACCATGGAAAGGATGAGGTCACATGGGAGTTGAAGACAGACATGGAAAAAGCCTATCCTGATTTGTTTGCTTAATTTCTTGAATTTTTTGGGAAAAAATCATATAAGGAGGGGAAGATGTTATATCCTCAATTTTCATATGTATGGGTTGAAATGTAATTTCTCCAATAAAATGTATGATTATGAAAATTGTATGATTTAAGTACTTCAAATCAATTTCTTTGATAATAATCTTTTTTGCATGAATGGTTTTGTGGGCCTATTGAGTAACAAAGCCCAATATGTTTAAAAGAAAATAATGATGGAAAGGAATCTAATAAAAGAAGAGATTGAGATAATGCTAAGAACAATGTGGAATTCTCTAGAAGACTATGTGTCTGTTCCTAATAGAGTGGATTTTGAATACACATGGTTTCTTGTGATAAAAGGAATCCAAATAAAGAAATAAAAGTGAATGAGAGAGAAAATATGAATAAACTATGCTTTAATAAGTGTTAACTTGCATATGAATAAAAGTCCTTTATCCTTTTGAGTTTGGAACTCAAACATGGTACACAAGTAGATAATATTAATACAAGGTTTCCCTTAAAATTTGGATGAAAAAGGATAAACAAATAAGGATTTATGGATTTTATAAGATTCATAAAGTGAAATGATAATCTTTTGAATGTATTAAATGTCACAATGTAATTGGGAATAAAATTTTGGATTGTTTATAACACGGATGATTTGGACCCTAGATCTCACAATCTAGATAGTGGATCTCAGGATCTGACAGCATTGGGTCGTCGTCTAGATCCCATCCTAAGAAGGACGCCAGAGGAATTTCCTTTTGAGCTAAGTTCAATCCCTGATGTGCAAGGTTTGTTGGAAACTTGTCCATCAAGTTTGGGAGACCTTCTCAAATTGAATGATCCTAACTTTAAGGGACTTTGGGGAGGAGATCAGGTTTTCTCCAATTTGGTTTGGATTGGGGTTCTCTCGTGAACCCAGCCCTATATAAAGGGGGTACTACATCATACCAGCAGACTCACAAACCATCTTTTTGAGATTGAAAGAAGAAAGTGAATGTGTAGGCGTGTTCAATTGCAAAGAGAAGTGTGATCTTCACCTTCAACCTAAAGCAGTTTCTTGCTGGAGTTGCTTAGAGTCGTCTAACGTGGTTTATATTGCACTAACAAATCCACCTAGGGCTGAAATCCCTAAGTTTTTACCAAAACTTTGTGCAATAGTACCACCCGCAAGCGGATGGGTCTTATCGCAGTATAGTTAAGGATCTAATCCCAAGGGACAACATTTTTAAGAATCTTACTAGTCGAATCTGGATCAACTAAGACTAATATTTACAACAAGAGTTGATTTGGGTTTAGTTAAACTAATTGGAAGGAGAGCAAAAGAGTGGGATTAAAATTGAGTTTCGATTAATGATGGGAATCACTGGGGTGGAATTGGGTTTCACCACCGCTACACATGCAAACACATCCAAAACACATCTAGGCAAGATACAACTATCCAAATGGAGTAGCAAACCATATGTTAGGAAATAGAGTTTGTGTAAGCATCTCCATGGGCTCGATGTCTCGTTACCCACGGGTCACACACTACTCTAGAGATATCCCTTAGGAAGTTCTCTGTAACATCCTCAATTTCATAGCTAATGTAAGCCTTTAATGTTGGGTTTTCTAGTAAGTGTATGCCAAGGGACCTAATGAAACTAACATGGCTAGGTATGTAATTAAGTTTACAAAATTTGTGGTACAAGTCATCTGGTCAACCAATACACACATGATAGCTTAAATGTATATGATTGTAGTCAGGTGTAGATAAATATCAATGAATTATTCTTGTGAACAACAAGGTGATGAATATATATAATATGATGACTTGAGTTATTAGTTTGAGCTCTAGACCAACTTCGGTCTCATTATTAAGGAAGTAAAGTAATGTTGACCTAATGCACCATAAGAATATTTTGATTGACAGATTATTTTGGTTCAAGAACTAATTTCATAACCAAGAATAGGATAAAGCTTATGGATTGTTTTGTAAGACCAAGAAATGGGCCATTGACCCTAGAAACAAATTCAAGTCAATTTGGATTAATTAAGGTTTACATATAGGTCCTTTAAATATAAAACTAACAATGGAGTATCTCATGCTCACAATAATTTCTCTAAATAATTTAATACAATAATAATTAGAATATAAGATGGTGGGAGAAATTTTAGATGATTTTAATTGATCTAGAGGTCTAGGTAATTAAATTTGTAATTATCCTACAATTAATTAAAATATATTCTTAGAGCTTCTATCCAATTAATTTGGATCTGATATCTTTCCTATGAAACGATAATGATAACAAAGTGTATATCCCAAAATTTTAGATCAAATGGAGCTATGAGGTGAGTTGTATAAATACATCTTTGTTTTGGGACTTTTATCAAAATAAAACACATTTTAAAAAAAATGCAGCCGAGACTCCAGCCCGGCGGACTAGAGAGTCATCGCCCTATAAGATAGGGTCCTGACACGAATTTACTGTGCATAGAACGCAAGTGCACACGTCAGAGTAATATAGGCCTTTGTGAGGCCCGAGTCAAACTCAGGGAAACATAATTATTGGTAGACTACTACTAACTACTTGCAATCAGCTAGACCGATTAAATTGATTTGATAGTTGATTGAAAAAGAAAAGAAAAATAAAAGAAAACAGATCAATTGATTAAATGTTTAGTTTAATCAATTCAAATGGGAATCTTTAGGATTACGGTTTCACCACAAGTTCTTGTTGTATTAATTTCTACATATTTAACCTAATCCGTCTCTCATTCCGGGTAGTGGCATGTATTCAGAATTGCTCACTTTCGTGATACAATTCACTACCTAAATCTAGGTCGGTTCCACGGTAGTAGTAACCTATACCCTAAACTAGGTGCATGAGGACCATAACTCTGGGTTTCCACTATTAATCGTACATCGCCTTATTCAAAGGATTTATTAGTTAATGTGAATTTCGTCTCTTTTCAACCATTAATTCTTCTTTCAAAGTAATTAAAGGCATTAGATTATCATTAGGGTGATCAATCATAATGATATAATGGAGAAAATGAAATCATACCACGGATTTAAGAGACAAATTATGAAATACTATGGTAAAAATGTCATACAACCATCACCCGGGCTACTCTCAGTCCTAAAGATAAAGGGGATTAGCCCTGCATGTTCATTTCAATGAAAGACATGGTGAGAGAAAGGGAAAACATGGAGAAAATGTGAATGAAAGTGATGTAAACCCCTGAACGGAGGAGATCTAGGCTTTCCTTGATGTAGTATGCGCGATCTACAGCCTTCCGACGGTGGAAAACATCCTCTGCAACTCTCGGAATGATCGGGGCAAGGTTCTGGGCTCCGTTCTTCTCTCCTCCTCTCCTTGAGACTTGTGCAATGACTAATGATGTGATGCCTTACTTAGGGCCTCCAAAATTAGGTATATGCACCACTTTATATCGCCAAAAGATCACCACCGTCTAATTGGAATCGTTCTGAAACAAAACCTGATCTGACGGTGTCGATACCATCAATGTGGGTTGATGGTATCGACCTGTCAGAATATCGACAAGCCTTCTTTTTTTGATGTTCTGCCTGATGCAGACTCGATACCATCGACTTTAGTGTCGATGGTATCGACACCTTTAGACATCGCTTTTATCACCGATCCGACGCTGAAGCTGGGCAAGGTCGATAGTATCGACCAGTTGACTGCTGGCTCGCTGTAGGTATCTCGCTACCATCGACTTCGGTGTCGATGGTATCGACACACCTCGGTTCCTTGCGGCTATCTCACTGTGACTGAGTCGATACTATCGACATCTTTTGATGGTATCGACGGCTGCATATATTCGTTTTTCCTGAAATTTCTAGATAAATCCAAATTAGCCTTCTAAAACACATCAATATGATCATGTATAACCAAAAAGGTGAAATATAGTAGATTTGATGCAAAAAGATATTATAGACTAAAATGAGTGAATCATGCGATATTAACCACAAATGTGACTAATAAACACATAAAATGCATGTAAAACCAGTCTATAAAAGTGACTCAAAATACTCGCATCAAACTCCCCTAAGCTTGAACATTGCTCGTCCTTGAGCAACAAAACTATAGAATAAAATTGCAAGGGTCAACTAAAGAACATACTATCACAACAGAAATTATTGTATGATTCCCACCAGACATTCACATACCGGCCCTCACTAACCACAGAATGGTAACTACCCTACAGGTGATGATTATCATCCATAATAGATATCCACTCCAAGATTGGTGAACACTATCAAATAAGGCAGTTAATATAATAAAATCTTCCAGTTCAGGCTTGGTGCATCTTGTGATCTCCTATCTACGTTGCTATAACCTAACTAACATCTAAATGGAAACAGATCTCCTGAAATACAAAAGTGAGAAGATAATCACTGGTGGCCTACCATTTTGAGCAACGGGTGGATGGAATAGGCGGTTTTTTTAAAGAAAGAGTAGCACAATACAGTTTGACATGCAATAGTGCAACAATGACCTACATGATGCTCATGCACATGAAAATGACCTAATGCTTACATTTTAGGTGGAATGATGCATGCATTACTATTCTATCCCAACGAGAGAGAGAATATCTACAAATCTACACATGTGCTTGTTCTTCTTATTATGCATGTGAGCAAGTTATGTCATCTTTCTGATCTTCACTTATTCTTTTTATTTTTATTTTTATTCTTCAGCCCTTATTTTTCTTAATGACTAAGATAAAATTTGCACATCTTCGTCTTGGGCTTATTCTCACAATTACTCTCTTTTCCCTTTTTTATTTCAGAAAGTACGAAACAAGTTTCTTATTTTCAGAAGAAATAAGGCACATCATGTATAAAATGATTAAGATCATGCAAAATGCAGCTAAAATGACATTGACGTGCATTCTAAAAAAAATTGCTTGCATGACTATAATGCAACATTTTTTTTCAAGAGACAACAGATGTAAAAACTAACTACAACGCAATCCTATCTACATGATATGCAATCAAGAGATGACAAACTGTAAAGTGCTCCCAATTCTTATGGTGGAGTGTAAATGAAATGAGGTGGATAGATCACAAGATTAATTGATAGAACCCTTAGAAGATATTATATGTCCCTCCTTACTGACATGTGTAAAATCAAGGGGTTTTTCTCTCTTATTTCATATTAAAGTCTCATTACCATTTGATCAGTTTAGGCTCAACATCCAATTCCGTCCACTTTTCTTGAATCATAGGCGTGTACAGTTCTGGTCTTATGTTTTAAAGTTGACAAACCAAATTATTTGCATAAGTCAAATGCTCAAGTTCAAACAAATCAAGCTTGCAAGTTCATGAAAAAATTTCAAATTGACCCATGACTCCCATGTGATAAACAAAGAGATGACACATTAAATTAGACATCCATGGATACACTAGATAGCATGTGGATCCTAAAAACTAAGAAAATTGCTAGAATAAAAGAAAAGGCAATAAATGATAAAAACTAAACATAAAAGATAGAAATTGTTCCATCTCCCCCCAAGATTGAATCCGACTATGGCCTCATAGTCAAAAACAATCTTAACAGGTGGAACAGTGATACCATTTATTGTCCAGGTGGTGGGTACTGCGGGGCGGTGGGATCCCATGATGGATATTTCCCCTGGAAATTTGGATCATATGGGGGCATCGGTGGAGGTTGAGGATGTCCTCCAAAGTAATTTCGGATCCAGTAATGATCATAAAATGGTTGTTGTTGCATCCCCATCCTATGCAACCTATCGTGAATATTTTCTTGGTTGGCGAGGAGGAAGCGCTCGTTCTCATAAATTGCCTGTTGATTTAAGAATAGCCGGTTCGTAGTATCCTAAATATCGGTGAAGGAGGCAGCATGTTGTTACTGTGTCTGCTAGATATCCTACAGCATGGAGTACATACCCTGCATGGAATAGACATCCTCTCCTTGTTGAGAGGGTTGTGGTGGAAGAGGCTGCGAAGATGATGATGCACTCGGGTAGAAACGTGGACGCTTCCGCGGTGCCACTCGTGCACGAAGAGGAGTGAAAGCCTCCTCTTCCTCCTCATGCTCGTCGCCTTCATCATTGTCGTTGTCGTCCTCGTCTTCTCCACTATCAGAGTCGTCGATGGCAATTATGGGCCACCAAAAGTGCTGAGATCCCTGGATGTGGAAGATGGGATCTGGAAGCGCGCACTCCTGATACTCTTTGTTGACATGGAAATGTGCATAGACCACGCCATCACAGAGCGTAAGAAGATTGGAGCGATGTAGGTGATGTAGATTGACTTTATTCTTGTTGACCAACGGAGTGAGTTGGGAAAACTCCAGTCCAAGATAGAGAGTGAGCGGTATGAGAAGCCCCCCAAAGTGGATAGGGGCTCGTCTAGTACTCCTCCACACGTGCATCACACGCGTTAAGAAAAACGCGCCCCAATTGAGCTCTTCTCTTTTCAACAGCTTATAAAGAAAGAACAAGTCTGTCTCTTGAAACTTACTTAGCGAAAGGTCACCTCAAGCAAATAAATTAGTGCACAGCATGCGATGCAGAATCTGCACAAATGGATGCTCGAAGTCAGTGACGGTTGCGTTATGATAGCTGACAGACTTTCCTGGAGGCACGGTCACTAGCTGGGCAAAGATTTCATCATAATCAGTCTGGTTGTCTAGCCTCCTGTGCTGATTCGAAGAATGATACTAGTTGTAGATTGAATTAAACTGGTCGAGGGTGATGGTATAGTTGTTGTTGAAAAGCTGGAAAGAAACGTAGCCCTTGATCCATTCCCGATCGGTGGCGACAATGTCGTTGGGCACGACGCATATGTCAAGCGATGCCATAAACTCCACCACCAGTTCTTTGTACGTCAGCCACTCACCAAAAAAAAGGATGGCCTTCAGCGTGGTACTGGACACCTTGAAACATCCTGGTTGTATGCCTTGCTTGCCCTTGAAGAACATAAGTGAGGTTGGCCTCAAACACGAGGTCACGGATCATGGCCCGATCAACATATCGGGCCGGTTCAATTTTTCACTTTAGCAGCTCCTCGTAGATCTTCTTTACGTTCGCCGAGGGATGAACGATCCTCGAATGAGGAATGGAGCTGGGTGGTGGAGGAACAAATGTCTCAATCTCCATCGGGGATGTCGGCGAAGACGATGAAGCTCCTGCCGTCCTCACCATCGTAAACAGAAAAGAATGGAGAAGAAGAAATAGAGCTCAATGAAGATCAGAGAAGAAGATCTCTGCTCGGTTCACAGCTCGAGGAAGATATCTCGATCCCTTGATGCTCGATGAAGGCCTCCGGTCGCTCAGCAATGCTCAATGCACAAGTTGAGGGGATTCACTCTAAAGGTGTGAATAGAATTGAGAAACAGCCCCTCCTTTTATAACTGAATGCGTCGCTCATGTTGCTCTGTCGATACCATCGATGGGGTGTCGATGGTATCGACACCTGGAGCACAATCCGCTCTTCGCAACTATCGATGGTTGTCGATTTCTTGATGTGGGGGCCCGGATCGATGACGCGTCAATACCATCGACGGGGTGTTGATGTGATGCGATGATTTTGAGTCGCATTTATAGACCTATTTGATATGTGTTTTATGCTTTTATTAGTCATTTTTATGGTTAATGTTGCATAATTCATCCATTTTGGTCTTTGCCACTATCTTATGTCAAATCCCTCTTATTTCATTGTTTTGAGCATTAATTGTCGAAATGTTATTATTTGCGTGAATTTATGTGATCTTGTGTTTAAATTTCAGGACAAACAAGTATTTGCTTCCGTCGATACCATCGACGGAAGTCGATACCATCGACATGGTCACAGGTTGTCAGCCGAAAGGAGCAGCAAAGTGTCGATACTATCGACAGGGATGTTGATGGTATCGAGTCACCTTCAGGTTGCTGGCGAAGAAGCAGTCGATACCATCGATGCATGGAGGCTACAGCGACGCAATACGACAAAACCGTTGCTACAGAGCTGTCGATACCATCGACCCACATCGATGGTATCGAGATGATGTCAGGCGCGACAAAGGAAGGGTTTGCAGCCGGTCATTACTACAGCGGGTCGATACCATCGACTCGCGTCGATGGTATCGACACCGTAGGATATGAGTTGGCTTTCTAATGATCTCAATCGGACGGCTACGGTTAATTAGCGACTTAATGACCGACATATACCTAATGACGGCCGCCCAGACGTGAGGATCATCTCATGAGCCATTGCACGAGTACCGAGGAGCGGTAGAGAGGAGAACGGAGGCCAGAAGTTCATACCAGTTGATTCGGACGCCGCAGAAGACGGATTTCACCACCGAAAGGCGGGAGAGCACATGTTCTACGCAAAGGATCAACCAGTTCTTCTCCGTTCAGGGGTTTTCCCTTCTATTCCACGTTTTTCACATGATTTCCCCTATCTCTACCTTGTACTTGTGTGAGATGAACATGCGGGGCTAATCCCTTTTGTCTTTAGGACCGGGAGTAGCCCGGGAATTCATTGTATGACAGTTTTATAATAGTAATTCATATTTTATCTCTTAAAATTCGTGGTATAGTTTCGTTTTCTCAATATATTGTTATGCTTGATCACCATAATAATAACCTAATGCCCTTAATCACTTTGAAAGAAGGATTAACGGCTGAAAAGAGACGAAATCTACATTAATCGATAAATCCCTTGACCAAGGTGGTGTAAAATTAATGGTGGATACTGAGAGATCGTTCATAATGCACCTAGTTTAGGGTATAGGTTACTACGACGGTGGAACCGACCTAGACATAGGTAGTGAATTGTACCACGACAGTGGGCAATTCTGTTTTCAGGCCACTACCCGGATAGAGAGATAAGATTGAGGCATTATATAAAATCGAATACAATGAAGACCCGCGGTGAAACCGCAATCCGAAAGATACCCTCTTGAATTGATTAAATTAACATTTAATCGATCGTTTGTTTTATTTTGTTTTTATTTTCTTTTAATTTTAATAACAACCCTCAATTTGTTATTCGGCTTAGCTGATCGCAAATAGTTAGTAGGAGTCTCCAACAATTTCGAGTATCCTTGTGTTCGACTCGGGTCTCACAAAGGCATGTACTACTCGACGCGTTCACTTGTGTTTTAGCGCATAGTAAAATTGCGTCAAGTTTTTGGCGCCGTTGCCGGGGATACGGCGAATTGTTGGCACTTTGAGTGCTATGAGTGGCCACTCTAGGCCACAATTTTTTTTATATTGAAACAACTTCAAATATTTCTAAATTGTTCGATAATTTTTATATACTCGTCATAGCACTATACTGAACTCGAACTTTCTTATTTCAGGTACTGTGCATGGTGCAGACGCGTAGTACTAACTACGCAGGTCGCGCACCCGAGGTTCCGTTGCCGGGACCTGAGGATGAGGAGTATCACGAGCAAGAGCAACAAGAAGAGGTAGATTCCGAACTTGAACAGGAAGAGATGGCCAAGCCACAGACTATATGGGAGAAGATCAAGGCTTCTTCCTCATCAGCTTCCAAGGGGCCTATAAAGAAGCAGACAATCAACATACCTACATATAAGATTGATCTGGCGTTGATAAATCTGGTGAAGTCGAATGCTTTTCATTGGCTTAAGAATGAGGATCCTGTCGCGCACATCAGCCAGTTTGTTGAGAACTGTGACATGGTCAAAATTGATAGGTTCCCACAGGATGCACTGTATCTCAAGCTTTTCCCGAGTTCATTGGCGGGAGCGGCACGAGAGTAGTTACATAATTTAGATGATGAGTTTGTGGAGTCCTGGGACCATATGGTGGAGGTCTTTTTTGAGAGGTTCTTCCCTCCTGAGAAGACTAACGACATGATCTGGAAGATTCATAACTTTACCCAACAGGCTGGTGAGACATATTCTGAGACCTGGGAGAGATTTCAGGTTATGCTGAGGAGGTGCCCACATCATAGGCTGGATAAAGAGACGCAGGTGAAGATCTTCTATTTTGCTCTCTCTGAGCACGATAGGAGTAATCTGGATTCAGCTGGGTCAGGTTTCTTTCTGAACAATACAGACACCAGATGCTGGGAAATACTAAAGAATATGGCTAGAAAGCAGTCATGGGGTGAGAGAGAAAGAGGCCCGGTAGAGCAAGCTCGGGTAGCAGGTGAGTCCAAGGCAATGAAAGAGTTGAATGAGAAGATGGATCTTCTCGCAAAGAAGCTACTGGAAAAGGAGGATAATGAGTCCGAGGATGAGGCTCAAGTCAAATACATGAGACAACAGCAAGGTTATAGGAACAATGATTATTCATGGAGAAAAGACAAAAAGTTCTCGTGGAAGGATCCAAACAATTTTCTGCAGGATCCGAATGCCAAGCCCTCACCAGTCGCAGAAGACAAGAGCACGGAGCTGCTCAATCAGGTTATAAAGCAAAATCAAGAGCTAATGAATACATTTGGCCAGCAAATCAAGCAACAAGGAGAGTACATGAATCAATTCGGGCAAACATTACAGAGCCATGGGGCTCAAATGAGGACCATTGAGACATCCATGGCACAGATGGCAGCCGAGATAGCCAGTTTGAAGAAACTAGCACATCCAGGTTTTCCGGGGAATACCAATGTGCCCGGGGGAAACCAACAGGCAAAGGCTATTCTGCTTAGAAGTGGCAAGAAAGTGTTGAATCCAAGAGCTGAGGAAACAAGCACACCACAAGCTGAAGTAGAAGTTGAAACCAATGAGGACACAGCTGTGGATGATACTGAAGAGCAGGTTGCAGAGGAGGAACTTCATAAAAAGACACCTTATGTGCCACCTCACCAAAGGGCACAAGCCGTCCCGGTCCTGTATCCAAATAGTGTGAAGGCAAGGAAGGCAGATGTTCAATTTAAGAAATTCTTAGACAGTTTCAGGAAGCTTTCAGTCAATATCCCTTTACTGGAAGCCATTGAGCAAATTCCTTCATACGGGAAATTTCTAAAAGACATCATAATGAAGAAGAGGAAAATTCTAGATACAGAGGTTTTTGTGATAAAGGAGCAAGTGAGTGCCTTCATCATGGGCACTTTGCCGCCAAAGAGGCAAGATCCATGGTGCTTTAACATTTCTTGTTATATTGGGAAGGTTAAATTTGGTGAAGCGTTATGTGACTCAGGGGCAAGCATCAACTTGATGCCCCTTTCTACATTCAAAAAGCTGGGATTGAAGGAGTCACGGCCAAGCAATATGACTATTCAATTGGCAGATAGCTCTGTGGTAAAGCCTTATGGAATCTGTGAAGATGTGTTAGTAAAGGTGGATAGGTTTGTCTTTCCGGCAGATTTTGTGGTCATGGAGATGCAGGATGAACATGGCAACGAGCTGTTACTTGGACGTCCTTTCCAAGCTACAGCCGACATGATCTTAGAGATGGGGAGAGGCCGCTTGACCTTGGGCATAGCCGATGACCGCTTTGAGATGGTCATGCCTTCTAGTACTGTGTCATCTAAAGCTAAGGAACAATGCAATGTAGTGAAACATCTGGATAGTAACATTTCACTTTGTCTTGGGGAACCATTTCTGGACATGTCTCATGTGATGAGCAAGGTGGATAATGGAACTTTGGCTGTGGATATCATGGAGCAGACCAAAGTAGTTTCTTTATGAAAAGCTGTAGGATTCCTAAATGATGAGGAGGAGGACATTCTGCCTTCCATGGAAGATGAGGTTATTGCTATTTCTGTTTTTGATGCATACCCAGAATTGCCATTGGAGGCTTGTTTGGTAAATATTACACATTATTGGATTCGGAGCAAATCACTCAAGGAGTGTGCCAAAATGCTTCAGATGTTTCCATGCTTTTATGTGAGGCATTATGAAGATCTAGGTGAACTTCCCCCGCCACTTCAATCATCTCTGATCAGCCCGCCGGAGTTGGAACTAAAGCCACTGCCCCCGCATCTCAAATATGTCTTTCTAGCTGAGGAAGACAAGTTACCGGTGATCATTTCTACTTATTTGAGTGCGGATGAGGAAGAACAATTGTTAATAGTGTTGAAGAACCACCAGGGAGCTTTTGGGTGGTCCGTTGTAGATATTAAGGGGATTTCCCCTACTCTATGTCAGCACAAGATTCGGCTCGAGGAGGGAGCCAAGACCGTGATTCAAACTCAATGACGTCTCAATCCGAGCATGATGGAGGTCGTGAAGAAGGAGGTTATTAAGCTTCTTGCTGCAGGTATCATTTATGCCATATCAGACTCGACATGGGTGAGTCCCACACAGGTAGTCCCTAAGAAGGGGAGAATTACTGTCACCCAAAATATGTTAAATGAACCGGTCACCACCCGATTGGTAACCGGGTGGTGAGTTTGTATTGATTACCGTCGTTTGAATGCCGCCACGCTAAAGGATCACTTTCCTTTACCTTTCATTGATCAAATCCTAGAGCGTCTTGCCGGTCGATCACACTTTTGTTTTCTAGATGGATACTCGGGGTACAACCAGATCTCGATTGATCCTTTGGATCAAGAGAAATCTACGTTCACTTGCCCCTATGGTACTTTTTCTTACCGTCGAATGTCGTTTGGTTTATGCAATGCACTGGCGACGTTTCAACGTTGTATGCTCGCCATATTTTCTGACATGGTAGGGCACTGTCTTGAGGTTTTTATGGATGACTTTTCGGTGTATGGTGCATCGTTTGATGAATGTCTCTATAACCTAGACAAAGTTTTACAGCGTTGCGAGGACACACATTTGGTCCTCAACTGGGAGAAATGTCACATGATGGTGACTGAGGGGATAGTGCTAGGACACAAGGTGTCTAGCAAAGGTCTAGAGGTGGATTCGGTCAAAATTGAGGTCATTTCCAAGTTTCCCCCACCAAATTCTGTAAAAGGGGTAAGAAGTTTTCTGGGACATGCCGGATTCTATCGGCGATTTATAAAAGATTTTTCTAAAATTGCGAAACCTTTATCCGAGCTTTTGGAGAAAGACGATGTATTCGATTTCAATGATAAGTGTCTACATGCGTTCGACATTTTGAAAGAAAAACTGATTTCTACACTGGTTGTTCAAACGCCGGATTGGAAAAAACCATTCAAATTAATGTGTGACGCTTCGGACTTTGCGGTAGGAGCCATATTGGGGCAGCGGGTGGACAATAAGTCCGCCGTGATTTTCTACGCTTCGAAGACTTTGAATGACGCCCAATTGAATTATACAACTACTGAAAAAGAATTACTCGCCGTTGTGTTCGCTTTTGAAAAATTTCGGCAGTATTTAGTTGGATCTAAAGTAGTTGTATGGACTGACCATGCCGCAATCAAATACTTAATAGAAAAAAAAGACGCAAAGCCTAGACTCATTAGGTGGATTTTGCTCTTACAGGAATTTGACATTGAAATCAAAGATAAATCTGGGATTGAAAATGTAGTGGCTGATCATTTGTCTAGGTTAGAAAGAGTGGATGAAAAAGATTTACATACACCCATAACCGAGACGTTTCCGGATGAGCAAATTTTGAAAATTACTTCTAAGGATCCTTAGTTTGTTGAGATTGTAAACTATTTGGCTTGCGGGATCATCCCGAAAGATTGGTCATATCAGGAGAAGAAAATATTTTTCCATTCTTTACGGTATTATTTTTGGGATGACCCGATTCTTCTTAAGCAATGCAGGGATGGTATCTTGCGCAGGTGTGTGCCTGAAGTGGAGTATGAGAGCATTTTATGTCATTGCCACGCATCACCTACGGGATGACACCACGCCAGCTCACACACGGCAGCTAAAGTTTTGGAAAGCAGCCTTTATTGGCCAACCTTGTTCCGAGATGCCTACGTGTTTGTAAGGCAATGTGATTCCTGCCAACGAGCCGGTAATATCTCAAAGAGACAGGAAATGCCCCTGAATGTGTTTCAAGAAGTGGAGGAATTTGATTTGTGGGGCATAGATTTCATGGGACCCTTTGTGTCCTAAAACTCCAATTTATATATTTTGTTAGCAGTTGATTATGTGTCGAAGTGGGTGGAAGCAATCCCCACAAGGACTAACGATTCCACTGTAGTGTGCAGGTTCGTGAAAGAAAATATTTTCTACAGGTTTGGGGTACCCCGGATGATAATCAGTGATGGGGGTACGCATTTTAGGAATCAGAATTTCTCGACTTATTGAAGAAATATGGGGTCAAGCACAACATAGGTACCCCATATCACCCACAGACCCAAGGGCAGGTGGAGGTCTCCAATCATGAAATTAAAACAATTTTGGAGCGTACGGTGGCATCCACGAGGAAGAACTGGAGTGCCCTATTACCGGATGCATTGTGGGCTTACAGGACGGCTTACAAAACACCTATAGGCACCACGCCTTTTAGGTTGACGTATGGCCGGGCTTGTCACCTACCGGTAGAGTTGGAGCACAAGGACCATTGGGCACTTAGAAGGCTAAATTTGAGTTATGATGGAGTGGGGAGAAAGAGAATGCTTGAATTGAATGAGCTGGATGAGCTACGGATGATGGCATATGAGAACGCACGGATATACAAGGAGCGCACAAAGCTGATCCACGATCGCCACATCCAGTTGTGCACGTTCAAGAAAGGAGATAGTGTTTCGCTGTTCAATTCACGACTCAAGTTGCATCTCGGGAAGCTCAAATCCCGGTGGAGTGGGTCGTTCGTGGTAGAAGAGGTCAAACCACACGGCGCGATCTTAGTGTGTGATGGTGATACCACATTTTTAGTGAACGGACAAAGATTGAAGCTCTATTTTGGTGAAAATTACAAGAGGAAGGTGAATGAGGTCAAACTCATTTCACTTTCGGATGAATGAGGTGCCTGAAAGTCATCTAGCCTAAGACGTTAAATAAGGGTGCTTGTTGGGAGGCAACCCAACCATCGGTACATTAGGATAGTTCATGTACATTCGTAGGTTAATTTATTTTGACTTGATTTTTAGTGTAAAAAAACAGATACCGTGATCGGTTTGTTTGATGTGCATGCTGAGGCAGAGTCGATACCATCGACACACTGGTCGATGGTATCGACCGGGTTACAGGTTGATGGCTACAGATTTCAATCTGGGTGGATACCATCGACGGCCTCGTCGATGGTATTGACCTACCGACAGGTGGTTGCGAAAGTGAAGTCGATGGTATCGAGACACCAGTCGATACCATCAAGATCTCTGAAGATTTATAGACAAAATCGACTCAGGAAAGTCGATACTATCGACGGCCATGTCGATGGTATCGACACGGCTACAGGTTGAGACGCAAAGTAGAGGTGTTGCAATAAAGGCAAGTCGATACCATTGACCCTCGTCGATGGTATTGACCTGCCACGTCACTGATCCGCGTAAACAAATCAACGGCGGTCGCGGCTTCCACATCATCGATCCAGGTGCAGCGTCGATACCATCGACCCATGTCGATGGTATCGACATGTCAGCAATCCGGGTTTCAAGATCCAGCCATCGACGACCATCGATACTCGCGATGGGGGCGGATAGCATCGAAACGTGTCGATACCATCGACTCGCGTCGATGGTATCGACGCGTCAACAGCAGCGCCGGCCAAGTCTATATAAGGAGGTTCATTACACCAGTTGACGTCACACCTTCAGAGTGATCTTCCTCCCTTGTGCCGAGCAACCCCCCGAGCCATCCAAGCCGACGAAGAGCAGCACCGAGCGAAGATCTTCACCGAGCGGAGATCCAATTCTCCAATCTGCACCGAGCTCTTTCTCTAATCCCTTTTCTCTTGCAACCATGGTGCACCTCGCTGGAGCGTCATCCTCTCGCGCGAATCCAATGGATATCACAGAGTTCGTGCCACCTCCTCCCGCGTCGGTATCACGCCCGCGCATGATCCATCCATCTCCGGAGGTGAAGAAGATCTATGAAGAGATCTTGAAGAGGAAGATTGAGCCTACCCGGTATGTGGACCGGGAGATGATCCGAAATCTTGGATTTGAGGCCAACTTGGCCTACGTTCTTCAGGGCCAGGCGAAGCGCACAAGCCGGAGGCCTGATGAGTTTCAGTACCATGTGGATGGCCAGCCGTTTTTCGGCGAGTGGCCAACTTACAAAGAGTTGGTGGCGGAGTTCATGGCGTCACTTGACGTATGCGTCGTGCCAAACGACGTCGTCGCCACCGATCGTGAGTGGATCAAGGGCCGGGTGTCTTTCCGGCTGTTCAACATCGACTACAACATCACTCTCTGACAGTTCAATGCAATATTCAACTGGCATCATTATCAGTACGACCGCCGGCGACCAGACAATCGCATAGATTACGACAAAATCTTCGCCGAGCTGGTGATAGTGCCGGTGGGCAAGTCCATGAGCTACCACAATGTTGCGGTAGCATATTTTGAGCACCCATTCGTACGGGTACTACACCGGATGTTGAGTTCTACCCTTTTTGCTCGTGGCGATCTGGCACTGAGCAAATTCTAAGAGACGGATCTTTTCTTCTTATATCAGCTCCTGAAGTGCCAAGAATGCAACTGGGGTGCTTTCTTCCTGCAGCAGGTTCTAGCGGTGAAGAGGAGTACGAGGAAGGCCCCGATTCATTTCGGCGGGCTCATCACCAAGTTGGCACATTACCTCGGGTTCAAATTCTCTACCATGACCCCGCTTTCCACAAAGAGCAAGGTGAACATGCAACATCTGCACCTTTCTAACCTTATTCTTTTACGGGATGGTTTGGCATATGCACACTGCCACGTCAACCACACCTACCAGGAGTGCGTGCTGCCCGATCCTGTCTTCAATATCGAGGGGGCACAACACTTCCGATGGCCAATCATAGCCATCGACTCCGATGAAGAAGAAGGCGGCAACGACGGCGGCGACGACGGACATGACGATGAGGCTGAGGAGGAAGAGGAGGCCTTTACACCTCTTCGTTCACGAGTGGCACCCCGGAAGCGTCCTCGGATGCATCCAGGTGCATCTTCATCATCACAGCCTATGCCGCCTCCACCACAGCCCTCGCAGCCAAGCGAGGATGCCTATTCCATGCAAGGCATGTACACTATGCTACAAGATATCCACCAGACACAGCAGCAGCATATGGCGATGTATGCCGGTATTCAAGACACGACGAATCGGGTACTTGACAACCAAAGGGCGATGTTCGAGAATGAACGCCTTCTCCTCGACAACCAACAACAGATACATAATCGGTTGCAACGGATAGAGATGCAGCAGGAGCCCTTCTACGACCATTATTGGAGCCAGAGTTACTTTGGAGGTTATCCACAACCTCCACCTAGGGCCCAGTTTGATCCAAGCTTCCAGGGGGAGTATCCTTCTTGGGACCCTATGGCTCCGTATTACCTGCCTCCACCACCGCAAGAGTGATCCGGTATCACTGTTCCAATCTTTAAGTTTGTTTTTTACTATGAGGCCATAGTCAAATTCAAGCTTAGGGGGGTAGTTGGAACATCTTTATCTTTATTGTTTTTAGTTTTTAGCATTATTGCTTTTGTTCTTGTTATTTGTTTCTTGCAATTTTAGTTTGTGTAGGATCCACATGCTATCTAGTGTAATCGTGGATGTCATAAAGTTGTGTCATCTCATTAATTGTGCAAGGGAAAATCAAGGGAAAATTAAAATTTTTGGGTGTTTGAAATGCTTGTCTTGTTTAACCTTGGGCACATATCCTATGAAAATGATTGGTTTTGTCAACTTTAAAACAAAATTTCACAACTAGACTCCTAATGATTCATGAAAATGGACGGTAATGGTTGTTTGAGCCTAATCTGACCAAATGGTAATGTGACTTTAATTGGAAGTAGGAGAGAGAAATCTCTTAACTACTACACAGGTCAGTAAGGAGGGACACATAATATCTTTCTAAGGTTCAGTCATCTAGTCTTGTGATCGTTCCATCTCATTGTTTCCATAATCCACCCAAGAATTGGAAGTAGAGTACAGTTTTAACTCTTTTTGATTGCATAGCATCTAGATAGGACATGCATTGCTTTGGCCTATGTGTTCTGCATATATAAAAAAAATTAGAATAGTGATACATGCACATTACCCTTAGGTGCATGCCATGTAGTTGCATTCATAATTTTCATGCATAAAGTATATCATGTATCTCAATTTTTCTCCAATGGTGAATTAAATTGTTCTATACCTTCTAAATAGTGCGAACTTCTGAGTATGAAGAAAATAAGCCCAATAAAAATTCTTTATCAATTATGGATATAAGGGTTGAAAAAAAAAGGAAAGAAAAGAAAAATCTGAAAAATCTGCATAATGAAAAAAAAGAGTTATTTAGAAGAAAGTAGAATAAGAAGGAGAAAGGAACGTAATATCACCTGCATTTCAGAATAATTGAGTACATGATGTAACTTGATTAGATATCCATCTCATTTTGAGACGGATGGTTAGTGCGTGCATCATTCCACCCAATTTTAGGCATTAGGGTATTTCTCATGTGCATTTGCATCATGTAGGACATTTTTGTATTATGCATGTTGAAACAGTGCAATACTTCCACTTTCTTCCATGAGCCACCTATTTTCATCCACCCGTTGCTCGGATTGGTAGGCCACCGTGAATTTCTCCTCACTAATGAATATCAGGAGAACTGCTTCCATGTAGATGGTAGTTAGGGCGAGCAACGTAGTATAGGCGATCACAAGATGCACCAAGTCTGAATCGGCGAGTTTTATTATGTTAACTGCCTTATGTGATAGTGTTCATCAGTTTTGAGGTCAATTTCTTTTATTGATGATTATTGTCGCCTTCAGGGTAATTACCGTTCCGTGGTTAGAGAGGGTCGGTATGTGAACGTCCGGTGGGAGTCATATGGGATGATTGGTTGTGGTTTGTTGTTTTTTAGTTGACATTGGCAATTCTATTCTAAGGATTAGTTGCTCGAGGGCGAGCAACGTTCAAGCTTAGGGGAGTTTGATGCGATGATTTTGAGTCGCATTTATAGACCTGTTTGATATGTGTTTTATGCTTTTATTAGTCATTTTTATGGTTAATATTGCATAATTCATCCATTTTGGTCTTTGCCACTATCTTATGTCAAAACCCTCTTATTTCATTGTTTTGAGCATTAATTGTCGAAATGTTATTATTTGCGTGAATTTATGTGATCTTGTGTTTAAATTTCAGGACAAACAAGTATTTGCTTCCGTCGATACCATCAACGGAAGTCGATACCATCGACATGGTCACAAGTTGTCAGCCGAAAGGAGCAGCAAAGCGTCGATACTATCGACAGAGATGTCGATGGTATCGAGTCACCTTCAGGTTGCTGGCGAAGAAGCAGTCGATGGTATCAACAGAAGTCGATACCATCGACACATGGAGGCTACAGCGACGCAATACGAAAAAACCGTCACTACAGAGCTGTCGATACCATCGACCCATGTTGATGGTATCGAGATGATGTCAGGCACGACAAAGGAAGGGTTTGCAGTCGGTCGTTACTACAGCGGGTCAATACCATCGAATCGCGTCGATGGTATCGACACCGTAGGATATGAGTTGGCTTTCTAATGATCTCAATCGGACGACTACGGTTAATTAGTGACTTAATGGCTGAGATATACCTAATGACGGCCGCCCAGATGTTAGGATCATCTCATGAGCCATTGCACGAGTACCGAGGAGCGGTAGAGAGGAGAACGGAGGCCAAAAGTTCATACCAGTTGATTCAGACGCAGCAGAAGACGGATTTCACCACCGAAAGGCGGGAGAGCACGTGTTCTACGCAAAGGATCAACCGGTTCTTCTCCGTTCAGGGGTTTTCCCTTCCATTCCACGTTTTTCACATGATTTCCCCTATCTCTACCTTGTACTTGTGTGAGATGAACATGCGGGGCTAATCCCCTTTGTCTTTAGGACCGGGAGTAGCCCGGGAATTCTTTGTATGACAGTTTTATAATAGTAATTCATATTTTATCTCTTAAAATCCGTAGTATAGTTTTGTTTTCTCAATATATTGTTATGCTTGATCACCATAATAATAACCTAATGCCCTTAATCACTTTTAAAGAAGGATTAACGGCTGAAAAGAGACGAAATCTACATTAATCGATAAATCCCTTGACCAAGGTGGTGTAAAATTAATGGTGGATACTGAGAGATCGTTCATAATGCACCTAGTTTAGGGTATAGTTTACTACGACGGTGGAACCGACCTAGACATAGGTAGTGAATTGTACCATGACAGTGGGCAATTCTGTTTTCAGGCCACTACCCAGATAGAAAGATAAGATTGAGGCATTATATAAAATCAAATACAATGAAAACCCGCGGTGAAACCGCAATCCTAAAGATACCCTCTTGAATTGATTAAATTAACATTTAATCGATCGTTTGTTTTATTTTGTTTTTATTTTCTTTTAATTTTAACAACAACCCTCAATTTGTTATTCGGCTTAGCTGATCGCAAATAGTTAGTAGGAGTCTCCAACAATTTCAAGTATCCCTGTGTTCAACTCGGGCCTCACAAAGGCATGTACTACTCGACGCGTTCATTTGAGTTTTAGTGCATAGTAAAATTGCGTCACGATGGTATCGACCCATCCCACGGATCGACTTCTGAAACTGGCGGGCTCCGTCAATTTCTTCTCGCGGATCGGTGACATGCGTGTCGATACCATCAATTGGGTGTCGATGGTATCGACTCTTTATGGTTCGATTACCCTCGTGAGGCCCGGGCGCCGCTTCCTTGTTGTTGCCTTGTCGATACCATCGACTGGGTTATTGATGGTATTGACTTCACTGAGACAAATTGCTCTGTAAATCTTTAGGGATCTCACGAGCATCGACTTGGTAGTCGATACTATTGACCCAGAGCTATCTTTTTCTTCGACGTCGCTGATGGTAGGTCAATACCATCGACAAGGCTGTCGATGGTATCGACTCAAAAAAATTTCTACAGTCGTTTCTCTGTACCCACGTCGCTACCATCGACACTGTAGTCGATGGTATCGACTCTGACTCAGTACTGCACACTGAACAAAACGATTAAGGTATCATTTTTACACACAAAAACGAAATTAAACAAAACTAACTTGTAAATGCGAAAGAAAATGAAAGAACTACAAATTAAAACTATCGATGGTTGGGTTGCCTCCCAACAAGCGCCCTACTTTAACGTCTTAGGATAGACGCAATAAAGCTCTTCATTCATCCTTAAGTGCCATGAGTTTAACCTCATATACTTTTCTCATGTAGTCCTTGCCAAAGTAAAGCTTCAACCTTTAGCCATTAACCAGGAATGTTAGCTCTCCATCTCGCACCATAATAGCACCATGTGGGCACACCTCCTCCATAACAAAAGGTCCACTCCATTGGGATTTCAATTTCTCGAGATGCAACTTCAACCTCGAGTTAAACAATAACACATGATCCCCTTTTTTGAAAACACACAGTTGAATGTGACAATCGTGAATTTGTTTTGTTCTCTCTTTGTAAATCCTCGAGTTTTCATAAGTGTTCATCCTCAGCTCATCTAACTCATTGAGCTCTAGCATTCTCTTCTTACCTACATCATCATAACTCAAATTAAGCTTCTGTAGCGCCCAGTGCGCCTTGTGTTCCAACTCTACCGGCAAATGGCAGGCCCACCCATAAACCAACCTAAAAGGCGTAGTGCCTATAGGTGTCTTAAATGCGGTCCTATACGCCCATAATGCATCCGGTAGTAGTGTACTCCAATTCTTCCTTGTCGAAGCCACTGTGCGCTCCAAAATTTTCTTAATTTCTCTATTCGACACTTCGACCTGCCCTTGTGTTTGCAGGTGGTATGGGGTACAAACATTGTGCTTCACCCTGTACTTTCTCAATAACGCAACAAACTTTTGATTTTTGAAGTGGGTGCCTCCATCGCTAATAATCATCCTTGGCACACCAAATATGTAGAAAATATGATCTTTCACAAACCTACACACTAAAGCAGCGTCGTTAGTCCTTGTGGGTATTGCCTCTACCCACTTTGATACATAATCAACAGCAAGTAAAATGTATAAATTAGAATTCCAGGACACAAAGGGTCCCATAAAATCGATGCCCCACAGATCAAATACCTCAACTTCTTGAAACACGTTGAGGGGCATCTCTTTCCGCTTTGAAATATTACCTACCCTTTGACAAAAATCACATCTTCTCACATAGTCGTAGGCATCCCGGAAGAGTGTAGGCCAATAAAGACCACTCTCTAGCACCTTGGCCGCCGTTCTTGAGCTCGCATGATGACTACCGGTTGGTAGTGTGTGACAGTGACTAAGTACATTGTCATATTCAATCTCCGGTACACACCTGCGCAAAACGCCATCCCTGCATTGCTTCAACAAGATGGGATCATCCCAGAAATAATATCTCAAAGAATGGAAAATTTTCTTTTTTTTCTTGATAAGTCCAATCATCTGGAATTTCTTTACATGCAAGATAATTAACAATGTACGAAAACCACAGATCCTTAGATTTTAAAGAAAGAATTTGCTCATCAGGAAATGTCTCGGTAATGGGTATATTAACATCCCTCTCATCTACCCGCTCTAACCTAGACAAGTGGTCCGCAACCACATTCTCGATTCCCTCTTTATCTTTAATTTCAATGTCAAATTCTTGTAACAATAAGATCCACCTAATCAATCTAGGTTTGGCATCTTTCATTTCCATCAAGTATTTTATGGTGGCGTGGTCCGTCCATACCACAACTTTTGACCCCACTAGATATTGCCGAAATTTTTTGAATGCAAAAATCACGGAGAGAAGTTCCTTTTCAATTGTGGTGTAGTTAAGTTGTGCCTCGTTTAAAGTCTTTAATGCATAGAAAATCACTGTGAGTTTGTTCTCGAAATGCTGCCCAAGAACAGCCCCTACTAAAAAAATATGAAGCATCGCACATGAGCTCGAATGGCTTAGTCAAATCCGGCATTTGAACAACTGGTGTAGAAATTAACTTTTCCTTAAGTACATTAAAAGCATGCAAGCATTTTTCATTGAAATCAAACATCGCATCTTTCTCAAGCAATTCAGACAGCGGTTTAGCAATTTTGGAGAAATATTTAATGAAACGGCGATAGAACCCTGCATGACTGAGAAAACTACTTACCCCTTTCACCAAATTCGGTGGAGGTATAGTTTTGAAATAACCTCAATCTTGACTGGATCTACCTCCAGCCCCTTACTAGAAACCTTGTATCCAAGCACAATTCCTTCGCTAACCATCATATGCCACTTTTCCCAGTTGAGAACTAAATGTGTGTCCTCACATCATTGTAAAACTTTATCCAAATTGTACAGGCACTCATCAAACTATGCACCATAGATGGAAAAATCATCCATGAAAACCTCTAAACAGCGCTCAACCATATCTAGATGAAAAATCATCCATGCCAAAAGGCATGCGGCGGTATGTGAATGTTCCGTAGGGACAAGTGAAGGCAGACTTCTCTTAGTCCTTAGGATCAATGGAGATCAGATTGTAGCCAGAGTAGTCATCTAAAAAAAAAATGAGATCGACCAGCTAGTCACTCTAAAATTTGATCGATGAATGGAAGAGGAAAATGATCTTTTAACGTAGCAGAGTTCAAGCGACGGTAGTCAATGCACACATGCCACCCGGTTACCAATCAGGTCGTAACCGATCCGTTTAACAAGTTATGAGTGACAGTGATTCCCCCCTTTTTAGGAACTACCTGTGTGGGGCTTACCCACGTCGAATCTGAGATAGCATAAATGATGCCTGCGGAAAGGAGCTTGATCACCTCCTTCTTGACGACCTCCATCATGCTCGGGTTGAGTCGACGTTGTGGCTGAATCATAAACTTGGCTCCTTCCTTGAGCTGGGTCTTGTGTTGGAAAAGTGTAGGGGAAATCCCCTTAATATCAGCAACTGACCACCTGAATGTGCCACGGTGGTTCTTCAGCACGATCATCAACTGCTCTTCTTCACCGACACTCAGATATTCCAAAATAATCACTGGTAGTCTTTCACCATCGGCTAAGAATGCATACTTCAAATGAGGAGGCAGTGGCTTCAGTTCTAACTCTGGTGTACAAATGAATGATGATTGAAGCGGTGGTGGGAGTGGCCCAAGATCCTCATAATGCTTGGCATAATAGCACGAAAGTACTTGAAGCATCTTTACACACTCTTGTAACGACTTGCTTCTCATCCAATCATGCACTATGTTGACAAGGAAAGCTCCAAGGGGCAGTTCTGGATATGAGTCAAGGACAGAACTTGTTATTACATCATCTTCAGTAGAAAGAGGAATTTCCTCCTCTTCATCATTTGGATAACCCACAGCTCTATAAAGAGAAACAACTTTGGTTTGTTCCATAATATCTACATCCAGTGTCCCCTTATCTACCTTGGTCATTACATGAGCCATATCTAAAAATGGCTTCCCTAAACAAAGAGAAATGTTTTGATCAAAATGTTTCACCATGCGACATTGCTCCTTTGCCTGTATTGTGTTGTACTTGGTGGCATAACCATTTCAAATCTGTCATCTGCTATTCCCAATGTCAGACGGCCTCTTCCCATTTCGAGTATCATATCTGCAGTAGCTTGGAAGGGTCTTCCAAGGAGTAGCTCATTCCCTTGGTCATCTTGCATTTCCATTATCACAAAATCTGTTGGAAATACAAACATGTTAACTTTAACCAGTACATCCTCACAAATACCATACGGCTTAACCACATAATTATCCGCTAGCTAAATCGTCATGTTGCTTTGTCTCGATTCTTTAAGTCCCAGCTTCTTGAAAGTAGAAAGAGGCATCAAATTAATACTTGCCCCAGAGTCACACAATGCTTCGCCAAATTTCACCCTATTGATGTAACATGAAATATTAAAGCAGCCTGGATCTTGTCTTTTTGGTGGCAATGTGCCCAAAATGAAGGCGCTCACTTGCTCTTTAAGAACCACCACCTCAGTATCAGGAATCTTCCTCTTCTTGGTAATTATATCTTTCAGAAACTTGTCGTATGAGGGTATCTTCTCTATCGCTTCTAATAGCAGAATGTTGATAGAAAGTTTCCTAAAACTATCTAGGAACTTTTTGAACTGAGTGTCCACTTTCTTAGCTTTCAAACTGTTTGGATACAGGACTAGAACGGTCTGTGCCCTCTGATGTGGCGGCACATATGGTGTCCTCTTTTGAGTTTCTTCCTCAGTAATGGGTTCTGGTGTGGCATCCTCTACCGCATCCTCCATTGGCTCTGTGATTGTAACCTCCTCTGTGGCCTCACCTATGGTTTCTGGCTGGGTTGTGCTTGGTTCATCCTCCTTAGAGTTTAAAATCTTCTTTCCGCTTCGTAACAAAATTGTTTTGGCTTTTTGATTTCCTCCTGGAACATTTGTATTTCCAGGAAAGCCTTGCTGCGTTGGTTTCTTCAAACTCGAAATCTCTTCCGCCATCTGTGCTAAAGATGTCTCGAGTGTCCTCATCTGAGCTCCATGACTTTGTAAAGTTTGCCCAAACTGATTCATGGACTCTCCTTGTTGCTTTATTTATTGCCCAAATGTGCTCATGAGTTCTTGATTCTGCTTGATTACTTGATTGAGCAACTCATTGCTCTTTTCTTCGACAGTGGGTTGTGGCTTAGCTTCCGGATCCTGCAAGAAATTGTTTAGATCTTTCCGAGAAAATTTATTATCCTTCCTCCATGAATAGTCATTATTCCTATATCCCTGTTGCTGACGCATGAATTTCACCTATGCTTCATCATCAAACTCGTCATTTTCTTTTGCCAGAAGTTTCTTTGCAATAAGATCCATCTTGTCATTCAGTTCTTTAATGTCTTTAGCGTCCCCTATAGATCTAACTTACTCGGGTGCATCTCTGGTACCCCAGGACTGCTTCTTTGCCATATTCTTAAGAATCTCCCAACATCTAGTATCAGTATTATTCAAAAAGAAACTTGAACCTACTGAGTCTAGGTTGCTTCTGTCATGTTCATTCAGAGCAAAGTAGAAAATTTTCAGCTATTTCTCCTAGTCTAACCCATGATGAGGACATCTTCTCAGCATTATCTGGAATCTTTCCCAGGTCTCCAAATAAGTTTCACCTGCATTCTGAGTAAAGTTGTGGATTTTCCTGATTAAATCATTAGTCTTCTCTGGTGGAAAAAATGTTTGAAAAAAAACCTCTATCATCTGATCCCAAGTCTCAACAATCTCATCATCCAAATTATAGAACCACTCTCTTGCAGCTATTGCAAGAGAACTTGGAAACAGTTTCAAATATAGTGCCTCCTGTGGAAAACAATCGATCTTGATCATATCACAATTTTCCACAAAAGTTCTTATGTGGGCCATTGGATCTTCGTTCTTTAGTCCATGGAATGCTTGAGTTTTGACTAGATTTATTAGTGTCAGATCAATTTTATAAGTCGAGATGTTGATAGTCTGCCTCTTGATCGGCCCTTTCGATGCAGAGGAAGAAGATGTCTTGATCTTCTCCCATATCGTCTTTTCTTCAGCCATCTCTTCTTGTTTAGAATCTAAATTTACTCTCTCGGGTTGATTCTGAATGTTATGCCCTTCGTCGTCTGATCCCGAAGATGGGACCACTGGTAATGACTGTGTGTAGTCTGTGCTACGCGTGCTCACCGTGCAGTGGTACCTACAAAACGATATATTTCGTTAAGTAAAGTGCTAGACGAATATAGATTTTTGAAAATTAGACAGTCAATTGCAAGAATTAACAATGTAGTTAAAAGAAAAAGGTAGCCTAGAGTGGCCGCTTATAGCACTCGTAGTGCCAACAATTGCCATTTCCCCGGTAACAGTGCCAAAAACTTGACATGAATTTACCATGTGTAGAACGCAAGTGTAGGCATCAGAGTAATATAGGCATTTGTGAGGCCCGAGTTGAACTCAGGGAAACGTAATTATTGGTAGACTACTGCTAACTACTTGCAATCAGCTAGACTGATTAAAATGATTTGAGAGTTGATTGAAAAAGAAAAGAAAAATTAAAGAAAATAGAGCAATCGATTAAATGTTTAGTTTAATCAATTCAAATGGGAATCTTTAGGATTACGGTTTCACCACAGGTTCTTGTTGTATTAATTTCTACATATTTAACCTAATCTGTCTCTCATTCTGGGTAGTGGCCTGTATTCAGAATTGCTCACTTTCGTGATACAGTTCACTACCTAAATCTAGGATGGTTCCATGGTAGTAGTAACCTATACCCTAAACTAGGTGCATGAGGACCATACTCTGGGTTTCCACCATTAACCGTACATCACCTTGTTCAAAGGATTTATTAGTTAATGTAAATTTTGTCTCTTTTCAATCATTAATTCTTCTTTCAAAGTAATTAAAGGCATTAGATTATCATTAGGGTGAAAAATCATAATGATATAATGGAGAAAATGAAATCATACCACAGATTTAAGAGACAAATTATGAAATACTATGGTAAAAATGTCATACAACCATCACTCGGGCTACTCTCAGTCCTAAAGATAAAGGGGATTAGCCCCGCATTTCATCTCAATGAAAGACATGGTGAGAGAATGGGAAAACATGGAGAAAACAATAATGAAAGTGATGTAAACCCTTGAACGGAGGAGATCTGGGCGTTCCTTGACGTAGAATGCGCGATCTACAGCCTTCCGGCAGTGGAAAACATCCTATGCGGCTCTCGAAACGATCGGGGCGTGGTTATGGGCTCTGTTCTTCTCTCCTCCTCTCCTTGAGACTTATGCAATGACTCATGACGTGATGCCTTGCTTAGGGCCGCCGAAATTAGGTATATGCACCACTTTAGATCGCCAAAAGATCACCACCGTCTGATTGGAATCGATCTGAAACAAAACCTGATCTGACAGTGTCAATACCATCGACGCGGGTCGATGGTATCGACCCGTCAGAATATCAACAAGCCTTATTTTTCTGATGTTCCACCTGATGCAGACTCGATACCATCGACTTTAGTGTCGATGGTATCGACACCTTTAGGCATCACTTTTATCACTGATCTGACGCTGAAGCTAGGCAAGGTCGATAGTATCGACTTTGCATCGATAGTATCGACCAGTTTACTGCTGCCTCACTGTAGGTATCTCGCTACCATCAACTTCGGTGTTGATGGTATCGACACACCTCAGTTCCTTGCGGCTGTCTCACTGTGACCGAGTCGATACTTTCGACATCTATCGATGGTATCGACAGCTGCATATATTCATTTTTCCTGAAATTTCAAGATAAATCCAAACCAGCCTTCTAAAACACATCAATATGATAATTTATAACCAAAAAGATGAAATACAGTAGATTTGATGCAAAAAGAGATTATAGACTAAAATGAGTGAATCATGTGAGATTAACCACAAATGTGACTAATAAACACATAAAATGCATGCAAAACCAGTCTATAAAAGCGACTCAAAATACTCGCATCAGGTCCGAACAGAGCCCCTCAAACAGAGGGATCCGCACAACCAAATCATAGGCTAGAGGCTATAAAACATGGTAGATATTGAGCACATGTTCTCACATACCTAGATCTAGGGTTTAACACAAATCATAGAAGGAGAGAAAGTGATTGAGAGGGGAAAATGGACAGGCTGGCTATAGGTGGAAGCTGTGGATTCTTCTGACTTGGACCTTCGATTGTGCCTCCTTTGTTTAGCATTTGTGGCACCGGCCATCCAGGCGAGCCAAGCCGCAACCAAGGAGGGCTTCGCCTTGTGTGGGGATGGCCTTGTCACCTGTCGTCGAGCTCTCTAAGCTACTACTCTATTTTTGGGCACAAATAGGGGAGGCATCTGGCTAGGCATGCAGGTGAGAATGCAGATGGTTGGCTCCTGGGGTTCATATCCATGAGTGAACCTACATGGAGGGAGGAGGCTAAGCATCAACATGGACCAATCAATGTTTTTGCATCAGCCAGGGACGACCGGAGAGGAGACCAAGAAGCGACGTTGCTCTCACGGCAAAGCAGGGACACCACGACCCTGTACCGCACCCCTGCGAGAGGAGAGGGCGGGTCATGCACTTCTTATTTGGGCCACCGACCACAAGGCCCAATTGGCCATAAAGGTAAAGGAAGTTAGGTACTATGATCACATCTTAGTTTGTTTAGAAACTTTAGGAATTTATTGAGATAGATTTGATTGTCAGAATAGGACATATAAGGGCTCGTTGGAAAGGCAGAGTTGTAAAGAACATTTTGAAGGAGATTCTAGACTCTCAAATGATATATAAGGTAATTTAATTTGATAAAAGGTTGGACAAGTAGATTATGAACATATATGTTGATACTTTGTTAAATTGATGTGATAGGTGTGAACCTTGTCATTGAACTCTGAGGAATTTTAACACTACTAGAAATAAAGGATTTAGACCCGCCTAGAGGAATCCAAGATGACGATTTTATACTCTCTGATACAAGTAAATGGTCTATGCCCATGAGTACTCATGTTTTAAGTTCAGTATGTTTACATGTCTCCTTATAAGACTTTCATAATTTATATGGTTCAATGTTCTAAGATTTTAATGCAAACAAGAATATTTTCATATCATTATCATTATGTAAGTTCAGATACCCAAAATCTCAAATAGAGACATGTTGCTCCAAATAGTTGAGACCCATGGACCAAGTTCATGAGAAAATTAAAGAATCATGTTCCTACAAGATTTCTTAGGAATGTTTGAAATCAATGAATAAGATTATAACATAAGATATACAAGTAATGTAGACATACTTAGTTGGTGATTTGGGATAGCCTTGCATTGAGAATTTAAGTACATATATGTTATCAGGTTTTCTCATATTTATAGGCATAACTATGTATTACGATTTCAAGTAGAAACATGCTATTAAGATTCATACATATGTATAGATATAACAACTAGATTCCTTAGAATGAATAATATCTAGAATTTAATTAAAATATAAGAATATAAATTTCAAAATATTAAGATACAGTCTGCTTTTAGAAATATAGGTACTTTTGGGACCACAATGTATTGAATGAGGTCATGATGGCATTATAAGATAATGACACATTAAGTTATGATTAGGTTGCAATACAATATTCTATAAAATTTCTATTTTGATATTTAAGGTTTAATATGTAAGTTCATATGCAAAGTTTCAGGGTTACATCATATTTTATAAGAAGGATTGAACCATCTTGTCATAATTGATATTTTTAGATATGTTGTACTTATGATACTTTCATAAGCTTGACATAGATACTTTGTATACTTAGTATTTCTATATTCATGTCAGATCCTTTCTCATAAGACATTAGACTCATTATGGTATAATTGTTATAATGAAGTAATCATACTAAATAAGAGTTTCAGAATAAGGTTTACCCAGATAATGAGATATATGTTCAAATCCAGCAATGAATTCAGTTTAGAACTTAAGAATAAGTGATTTAGATTCAGACTTAGACTACTCACCTTGTGAATAGCCAGATTTTGAATAAAGATTCATGATATGGGTTATAGACCCAATCTCAATTATGTTGTAATTTGAAATACATATCCAAATTCCATAATAGATTTAGTTTAGATTTGAAAGAGCATAGATTCAGATTCAGATTTCAAATTTCATATTCAAAACTAAGTACATGTTTAATACTCAGTTTTAGATAAGTTCATATTCAGAGTTTAGTAAAGATAGACTTAAGATAATTAATTCAAAACCTTCACATAGTACATTATATAATAAGTCCTCATTCAGAGAGTCTCGGGACGATCCAAAGGCATCGGCTGCCAATTCAGAGGAGTGTTTACTCCATTTCATAGGGCACGTTGTGCCAACAGAGGGTGTGTAGCACCATAGAGGACACTTCGATGTCAACAGAGGGCACGTTGTGCCAATAGAGGGTGTGTTTCACCATAGAGGACACTTCGGTGTCACAGAGGAGGACTTATTGTATAATGGTGGCCATGATCAGATAAAAATTGTAAGCAAAATATACCTTAGATTAGAGATTCCCATAACATCATCCATGAGTATGATGAGAGGGAACTAGATAAGATAAGTATGACCTAAGAACTTTGGTGTAGGTCATGAGATCCATGTACTAGAGTACATGACTCTAGAATAAGATAAGAATTCAGATCAAGAAATAAGAGACTTTATGTTTCAGATTTTATTCAGAGCTTAATGTTAGTTTCGTATTTATAATGTCCCATTTTAGTTCTTCAGCAATGTAAATTTTAGAATACTCATGCCACTTACTCTAACGACTATGTTTTCCCAATGCATGGCTGGGGACGTGATGTCCACAGGATTCAGAGCAGCTGAGGATCAAAGGAACAAGTAAAAGTCGAGGAGATTATCAAGCTTGCCTAGTGGGGTGCCATTTACCTAGACGATTCAGAGTTTTGACATCTTTTTATTAGGTCTAGTAGTGTTGTTAATTAGATTAGATTTTATGGTTTAACATGATGTAGTTTTATGTTGATAAAAACTATGTATGAATCAGTTTTAAAGTTATGCAAAGTGTTTCATTTGCTTTAATTGCAATGATTATCATGTTTGTGACACTCCCAGATGAAAAGAAAAAACAATTATAGCTTTCTCTCATGTGTTATGAAAATTTGGGTGTCACAATATGGTATCCGAGCAATTTGGTAAATGGCCACTAGGCAAAGATGATTCTTACAGTCACCCTAGGATGAAGGTAAGAGATTAGGGTTAGGGATAGATTCCCATAGAAACATACAATGACCTAGAATGACTAAGAGTTTTCACCTTAGAAGAAATAGAGATGTCAGAGATAGATGCTTACCTATTCTAGGTCTCATCTTTCAACCTAACCCTAGCTAATGATGTTGCTTCTCCATTCTCAATGGTTATGGCCAGCTAATTGAGAATTGAAGAGGGATTTCATAAGCATTAGGCTTTGATGCATATCTCCTTTCTTACTAGTTCATGTGGTATGAGACACATGTATTAGTAGGTTAGTGAGAGGTAGTATGTCAGGATCCCACATCTCTGGGTATGTGCCTGATCACCACATATCTAGGAATGCAGGAGTTACCTAAAGAACCTAAGATTAGACAACCATGTATACCTAATGTTAGAAAGTCACGACAAGGTTGAGGTAGATGTCCTAAGTATAGAGCCAAGTTTAGTTTCATAAACCCTAAGTATGAGTCAGCAATAGACCAAGCTAATAGGTAATGCTCACATAAATATTTTATGAAAATACACTACTTATCTCTCTTCATGCAAAATTTGAACATAAGTGTACCTTAATATCTTAATTATCAATAAATGAAGAGGTAAAAAGAACCCTAAGGTGGGTACTGTCCTAGAGAAATTTCGAGGATGAAATTTATTTTAAGGTGGGTAGAATTGTAACATCCTCAATTTCATCGCTAATGTAAGACTTTAATGTGGGGTTTTCTAGTAAGTGTATACCAAGGGACCTAATGAACCTAACATGGCTAGGTATGTAATTAAGTTTACAAAATTTGTGGTACAAGTCATCTGGTCAACCAATACACACATGATAGCTTAAATGTATATGATTGTAGTCAGGTGTAGATGAATATGAATGAATTATTCATGTGAACAATAAGGTGATGAATATATATAATATGATGACTTGAGTTATTAGTTTGAGCTCTAGACTAACTTCAGTCGCATTATTAAGTAAAGTAATGCTGACCTAATGCACCATAAGAATATTTTGATTGACAAATTATTTTGGTTCAAGAACTAATTTCATAACCAAGAATAGGATAAAGCTTATGGATTGTTTTGTAAGACCAAGAAATGGGCCATTGACCCTAGAAACAAATTCAAGTCGATTTGGATTAATTAAGGTTTACATATAGGTCCTTTAAATATAAAACTAACAATGGAGTATCTCATGCTCACAATAATTTCTCAAAATAATTTAATACAATAATAATTAGAATATAAGATGGTGGGAGAAATTTCAGATGATTTTGATTGATCTAGAGGTCTAGGTAATTAAATTTGTAAATATCCTACAATTAATTAAAATATATTTTTGGAGTGTCTATCCAATTAATTTGGATCTGATATCTTTCCTATGAAACGATAATGACAATAAAGTGTATATCCCAAAATTTTAGATCAAATGGAGCTATGAGGTGAGCTGTATAAATACATCTTTGTTTTGGGACTTTTATCAAAATAAAACACATTTAAAAAAGAAATGCAGCTGAGACTCCAGCCCAGCGGACTGGAGAGTCGGCGCCCTGTAAGATAGGGTCTGAATAGAGCCCCTCAAACGGAGGGATCCGCACAACCAAATCATAGGCTAGAGGCTATAAAACATGGTAGATCTTGAGCACATGTTCTCACATACCTAGATCTAGGGTTTGACACAAATCAGAGAAGGAGAGAAAGAAATCGAGGAGAGAAAGCGATCGAGAGGGGAAAACAGACAGGATGGCTATATGTGGCAGATGTGGATTCTTCCGACTTGGACCTTCGATCGTTCCTCCTTTCTTTAGCATCTGTGGCGCCTCCCATCCAGACGAGCCAAGCCGCAACCAAGGAGGGCTTCGCCTTGCGTGGGGATGGCCTTTTCAGCTGCCTTCAAGCTCTCTAATTAAGTTGCTACTCTATTTTTGGGCACAAATAGGGGAGGCATCTAGTTAGGCATGAAGGTGAGAATGCAGATGGCTAGTGCCTGGGGTTCATCTCCATGCTTGCACCTACGTGGAGGGGGGAGGATAAGCATCAACATGGACCAATCAATGTTGCTGCATCAGCCAGGGACGACCCGAGAGGAGACCAAGAAGCGGCGCTGCTCTCACGGCAAAGCAGGGACACCATGACCCTATACCGCACCCTTGCGAGAGGATAGGGTGGGTCATGCACTTCTTATTTGGGCCATCGACCGCAAGGCCCAATTGGCCATAAAGGTAAAGGAAGTCATGTACTATGATCACATCTTAGTTTGTTTAGAAACTTTAGGAATTTATTGAGATAGATTTGATTATCAGAATAGGACATATAAGGGCTCGTTGGAAAGGCAGAGTTGTAAAGAACATTTTGAAGGATATTCCAGACTCTCAAATGATATATATATAAGGTAATTTAATTTGAGAAAAGGTTGGACAAGTAGATTATGAACATATATGTTGATACTTTGTTAAATTGATGTGATAGGTGTGAACCTTGTCATTGAACTCTGAGGAATTTTAACACTACTAGAAATAAAGGATTTAGATCCACCTAGAAGAATCCAAGATGAATATTTTATACTCTCTAACACAAGTAAGTGGTCCATGCCCATGAGTACTCATGTTTTAAGTTCAGTATGTTTACATGTCTCCTAATAAGACTTTCATAATTTATATGGTTCAATGTTCTAAGATTTTAATGAAAACAAGAATATTCTCAAATTTTTATCATTATGTAAGTTCAGATACCCAAAATCTCAAATAGAGACATGTTGCTCCAAATAGTTGAGACCCATGGACCAAGTTCAAGAGAAAATTAAAGAATCATGTTCCTACAAGATTTCTTAGGAATGTTTGAAATTAATGAATAAGATTGTAATATAAGATATGCAAGTAATGTAGACATACTTAGTTGGTGATTTGGGATAGCTTTGCATTGAGAATTTAAGTTCGTATATGTTATCAGGTTTTCTCATATTTATAGGCATAACTATGTATTACGATTTCAAGTAGAAACATGCTATTAAGATTCATACATATGTATAGATATAACAACTAGATTCCTTAGAATGAATAATATCTAGAATTTAATTACAATATAAGAATATAAATTTCAAAATATTAAGACATAGTTTGCTTTTAGAAATAAAGGTACTTTTGGGACCACAATGTATTGAATGAGGTCATGATGGCATTATAAGATAATGACACATTAAGTTATGATTAGGTTGCAATATAATATTCTATAAAATTTCTATTTTGATATTTAAGGTTTAATATGTAAGTTCATATGCAAAGTTTCAGGGTTACATCATATTTTATAAGAAGGATTGAACCATCTTGTCAGAATTGATATTTTTAGATATGTTGTACTTATGATACTTTCATAAGCTTGACTTAGATACTTTTTATACTTAGTATTTCTATATTCATGTCATATCCTTTCTCATAAGACATTAGACTCATTTATGGTATAATTGGTATAATGAAGTAATCTTACTAAATAAGAGTTTTAGAATAAGGTTTACCCAAATAATGAGATATATGTTCAAATCCAGCAAGGAATTCAGTTTAGAACTTAAGAATAAGATATTTAGATTCAGACTTAGACTACTCACCTTGTGAATAGCCAAATTTTGAATAAAGATTCATGATATGGGTTATAGACCCAAACTCAATTATGTTGTAATTTGAAATACATATCCAAATTCCATAATAGATTCAGTTTAGATTTGAAAGAGCATAGATTCATATTCAGATTTCAGATTTCAGATTCAAAACTAAGTACATGTTTAGTACTCAGTTTCATATAAGTTCAGATTCAGAGTTTAGTAAAGATAGACTTAAGATAATTAATTCAAAACCTTCACATAGTACATTATATAATAAGTCCTCATTCAGAGAGTCCCGGGACAATCTAGAGGCATCTGTTGCCAATTTAGAGGAGTGTTTACTCCATTTCAGAGGGCACATTGTGCCAACAGAGGGTGCATTGTACCATAGCGGACACTTCGGTGTCAATAGAGGGCACATTGTTCTAATAGAGGGTGTGTTGCACCATAGAGGACACTTCAGTGTCACAGAGGAGGACTTATTGTATAATGGTGGCCACAGTCAGATAAAAATCGTAAGTAAAAGATACCTTAGATTAGAGATGCCCATAACATCATCCATGAGTATGATGAGAGGGAACTAGATAAGATAAGTATGACCTAGTCACTTTGGTGTAGGTCATGAGATCCATGTACTAGAGTAAATGACTCCATAATAAGATAAGAATTCAGATCAAGAAATAAGAAACTTTATGTTTCGGATTTTATTTAGAGCTTAATGTTAGTTTCATATTTATAATGCCCCATTTTAGTTCTTCAGCAATGTATATTTTAGAATACTCATACCACTTACTCTAACGACTATTTTTTCCCAATGCATGGCTAGGGACGCGATGTCCGCAGGATTCAGAGCAGCTGAGGATCAAAGGAACAAGTAAAGGTTGAGGAGATTATCAAGCTTGCCTAGTGGGGTGCCATTTACCTAGACGATCCAGAGTTTTGACATCTTTTTATTATGTCTAGTAGTGTTTTTAATTAGATTAGATTTTATGGTTTAACATGATGTAGTTTTATGTTGATAAAAACTATGTATGAATCAGTTTTAAAGTTATGAAAAGTGTTTCATTTGCTTTAATTGCAATGATTATCATGTTTGTGACACTCCTAGATGAAAAAAAATTTATAGCTTCTGCTCATGTGTTATGAAAATATGGGTGTCACATTCTCATCTGGGCATCAACAATGTAAATCGATATTCAAATCCGAAGTATTGAAGTTCTCACAACAAAGGAATATAATAAATCATGCAAGGCAGGTGATCAATCCACAAAGCATGCATTAAACGATTAACAATGAAATGGAAATTTATATACAAGCCATGGAATGTTATAAGATGAATATGTAAGAATAGGAAACAAGGCTAATTCTCACACCCCAGTGAAATAGACAACTCACTCCTCATGATAGAAACAAAAAGAATAAGAGAGAGGGAAGATTTCGCCATAGTCATGGTGAAGAAGATGGTCGTGGCTCGGTGGAGAAACGGTCTCCTACACGATGGCGGGGCAGATCTAGACAAGGAGGGGAAGAACACTAGGTAGATGAGGATGATCTTCTCTCCTTCTTCCTTCTCTTCTCGTGCTCTTGATCACCAGAGGTGGAGCGGTAGATGGATGATGGATGAAGGTACTACGGATCTGAAATTCCACCACTTTCGTGGCTAGGAAGTAGATCTTGATGGAGTGGAGATGGTGGTGTAGCTAGGACACCACAGCAGGTAGTCTTTAGCGGCGGAGATCGTCTTCCTTGGTTGGGCACAGATCGGCAGCCTGTCGGCGTGGATGGAGCGGAAGAGATACCTCATATGAAAGAGGGGGTCATCTATTTATAGGTGCAGATCTGGAGAGCACTGACTTAACGTCACGGTCGATATGGCACCCCGCGGTCGAGGTCACGGTCATGGCGCGGTCAAGTTCATGGTCACGGTCGAGCTAGTGTGGGCCTCATTCAAGGCGACGTGCCACGGTCACGGTTGTGTGTTGCGGTCGCGGTTGTGTGACAAACCCACCCCCACGCGGGGGGGGGGCTATTTCTATGGGTCGATGGGCTTGTGTCAATGAATCCTCTGACTGATGAGGATGCTTTGTGATTAAGGAACTATCCATCAAAATTAGGGTCCAAATTATCGAAAGTTTCTTAATCCGCCTCCTATACTTGTGCACATAGTTCAATGCTTAATCCTACAATGGAGACGAATGGATTTAATCAAAACTCTAAATAATCATTTGAACTGAGGAAAATTGTATATGAGCATATTCAGGGGGCATATGAGAGCTTTCTGTGCAAAACTGGGCCAAACTTGGTGACTAAAAGTAAGATGAATATGTATTCATCAAAATACCCCAAACTTAAATGTTGCTCGTCCTCAAGTAACACAAAATCTAAAACAATCGTCAATTGAATACTTTCAACTCTTGTGATTGCCCCATCTTCACATCATGTTTGTTTATTTTTTGCTAAGTATGGTTGGGCATCTCAACTTCCTAATATCATTGAACACATATTACAACATCTTCGTTCCTAAGTTCATTTCTCAAAGGTACTTCCTCCCCACTTTCTCCAACATCAAGCATGTGTAAGAGCTTTGTAAGAGTCCAGAGATACCCGCAGAACAACAAGTGTGCATCTAATCTGACACTGGTGTTTTACAAAAGAGTGGTAAAAAGAGGCATTCGATATGTTTGTAGGCAGAGAAGGGAGTGAAGGGGGGTATGGAAGGAAGTATTAAATCTCTCCTTTATTTGACTCGAGATTTTTATTATATGATTGCAATTTCATTAATTGCAACTTCTTTTTTTTGTATGTGAATCTCTCCTCTATACGAATCGAGATCACATTTTTTTCTTGTGTGCACATTGGCATCTTTTTTTTCATTTTGGTGATACACCCCTATTACATAGAGAGGGGTATGGAAGAAGCGAATAAAGAGAGGAGTGGTGTGCCACCCCGAACTTAGGGTTTGGCACTATTTTGATGACTTTTATTTCTTTTTTATGGATGGAGGGGCATGAAGATGGTAGAAGAAGTGTAGAAGAGATTTCAGATCATAATGCAACTTGATTTATAATTCAATGCACCGAGTTGTTCTCCTTATCATACTATGCTCAAATAGTGACTTTATGGGAATCCAGTGAAGATTCCATGCTATTGTTCCACTATTTAGTTAGGAAGCTCAATGTGTTTGATCTGTCTCAGTTTGACAGATACTTTCCATATTTACTGAAGGATCTTGATGTTAGGATTCATAAGCTTCACATGGTGACTTCTAACCATGAGTTAGTTTTAGAAATTGTCCCTCTTGAGGATTTTCTTTGAATAAGGAGGGTATAATGATTTAAAATTGAATGGAAAAAGAAACTAGTAGGCTAGGTAATGGCTTTGATTTAAATAAAAGCATCAAAAATTTATCAAGTTCCTATACAAAACTACTTTGAAAACTTAAAATTTTGAAAATTTTGATCAAAATTGCAATGATGGAATCTTAAGTCTAAAACAGATAGGTGTGGGGGGGAATAGAGTATGTGTCACCCACCCTCCAGCCCAAACTTAGAAATTTGCTCATCCTGAGCAAACTCTAAATCTGAAATGGAGGGGAAAAACTGTGCCAGTTTGACCACCAAATGTGGTTGTGTTCCTCTCAGCAACGTGTCCTCCATATGAAATCTCAAAAATGAAAACTATCAAAACTTAAGATTGCATCTTGTGATGCATTATCTACTGAGTGCAAAAATTTCTAATTCAAAACTAAAAGTAAAAGCTAAGGTAAGGATTGGGTTGCCTCCCGACAAGTGCCTTTGTTTTATGTTGTTGGCTCGAAATGCTTCTTTCAATTTTCTTATAGATATGCTAGTTTGGAAAGAATTAGTGATGCTTCAATGCTCGTGTCAGCTGTAGTGAATTATCTCTTCAAGCATTGGCCATTTTCCACAAACTCTCCTGACTTTTCACTCCATAAAATGAAGGCACCATGTGGGTAGATTCTCTTGACAGTGTATGGTCCAGACCAGCAAGAATGAAGTTTCCCTGGGAACAATCTTAGTCTTTAGTTAAATAGTAGAACTTGGTCTCCCACTTGTATGTATTTCCTTTTCAGATGATCATCATGCCACAGTTTTGTGCGTTCTTTGTAGATTCATGCATTCTCGTATGATGTCATTTGAAGTTCTTCCAGCTCCTGAAGTTGCAGAATCCTAGCTTGGCCAGCTTTCTTCATGTCAAAATTTAGTTGTTTGATTACCCACCAAGATTTGTGTTCAAGTTCTACGGACAGGTGACATGATTTTCCATTGATTAATCTAAAGGGTATTGTTCCTAGAGGAGTCTTCAAAGCAGCTCTGTAGGCCCACAAGGCGTCATTGATTTTTACTGACCAATCCCTTAGGTTGCGACCTATTGTCTTTTACAGTATAACTTTAGTTGACAGTTTGATACATCTACTTGTCCACTCATTTGTGGGTGATATGGGGAAGCTACCTTGTGAGTTACACCATATTTCTCAATAGTGCCTCGAAACTTCTTTCTGAAAAATGAGAACCTCCGTCGGATATCACAGTGTGTGGAACTCTAAAATAGGGAAAAATAATATCTCTAAACATTTTTATGACTGGTTTTGAATTGCTAGTGATGGTTGGTATAGCCTCTACCCATTTAAAGACATAATCCACCACAACTAGAATGTAGCAAAATCCATATGAGGGTGGGAATGAGCCCATGTAGTCCACTCCCCAAACATCAAAAATCTTGACTTCCTGTTAGAGCTTAAGGGGCACATCATCTCTTTTAGTAATGTTACCCGCCCTCTGGCATTTTTCACAAGATAAGACAAAGTTGTAGGAATCCTTGGATATGGTTGGTCAAAAGAAGCCACATTGTAGAACTTTCAAAGTAGTCTTCTTGGAACTCATATGGCCTTCAGTGGGGCCTGAGTGACATTTCTCTAGAACAAGTTGGGCTTCTTCCTTGGTGATACAACGTCTGTAACGATCGTCAGCACAGAGCTTGAAGAGGTATTGCTCATCCCAGTGATATTGCCTCACATTATGCATGAATTTCTTATGTGCAATGTCGGTGCATTCAGGGCGGATGACATCAACCGCAAGGTAGTTCACGTAGTCAGCGTACCAAGAGATAGCTTCTGAAGCTTTCATGAGATGGTCGTCTGGAAGAGAGTCATTAATTGGGATCTTTTCAATGTCCAGGGTGTGGATACAACTCCAGTGGTCTGCCACGACATTCTCTATGCCTTTCTTATCTCTTATCTCAAGATCAAATTCTTGTAAGAGGAGAATCCATCTGATTAGCCTTGGTTTTGCAACTTTCTTTGCTAGGAGGTAACAAATTGCAGCATGGTCTGTGTAGAAAATCACCTTAGAACCAATGAGGTAGGATCTAAACTTGTCAAAGGCATACACAACCACTAAAAGTTCCTTCTCAGTAGTTGCATAGTTCCTTTGAGCTTTGTCAAGGGTCTTAAATGCATAGTAGATGAAATGATGTTTCTTTTTTATATATTGGCGCAAAACTGCACCCACTGTGTAATCATTGGCATCACACATTATTTCAAATGGGTGCTCCTAATCTAGAGCTCTGATGATAGGGGTTGATGTAAGAGCATGCTTAAGATTGTTGAAACTCTTGATGCATTCTTCATCAAAGTGGAAATCAGTGTCCTTTAGTAATAAGTTCGTTATAGCCTTGGTTATCTTGGAGAAATCCTTTATAACCCTTCTATAAAACTATGCATGACTGAGAAATGCACAGACCTCTCTTACATTAGTTGGGAGACCGAGTTCAGAAATCACTTCGATCTTTTCCATGTCTACTTCGATCCCTCAATTGTTGACCCTATGGTCGAGGACAACGCCTTCTTTTACCATGAAATGACATTTCTCCCAATTTAGCACTAAATGTGCTTCTTCGCACCATTTGAGGACAAGGGATAGGTACTTCAGGAATGATTCGTATGAATCCCCATACACGGAGAAATCATCCATGAAAACTTCAATAATGGTTTCACTGAGTCCAGTGAATATGGCTGCCATGCAATGTTGGAAAGTAGCATGAGCATTACAAAGCCCGAAAGGAATCCGTCTAAAGGCATATGTTCCAAAGTGGAAAGTAAATGTTATCTTCTCTTAGTCATCTAGATGTATGGGGATTTGATAGAATCCAGAGTAACCATCGAGATAGAAAAAATATTCCTGGTGAGCCAATCTCTCTAAGACTTGGTCTAGGAAAGGCATTGGGAAATGATCCTTACGCGTGGTCTTGTTCAATTTCATGTAATTGATACACATGCTCCAGCTAGTGGTTGTTCAAGTGGGAAAGATTTCATTATTTTCATTCCGTATCACGGTAGTTCCACCTTTCTTTGGGACAACATGTATTGGATTTACCCATGGAGAGTCAGATATAGGATAGATGATTCTCATCGTGATCAATTTAATGACTCAAGGCGGACTACTTCTTTCATATTTTGATTCAACTTTCATTGATGTTCGACACTCGAGTTGTAGTCTTCCACCATGGGGGTTCTGTGCATGCAAAGTGCTTGACTAACCTCGGTGAGGTCACTCATTTTGTAGCCAAGGGCCTTTCTTCTTTCCCTTAATTCTGTCAAGGATTTTATCTTCTTGTTTGGACGTTAGGTCATAATTTATGATAACTGGGTAGACCTTGAGATCATCCAGAAACACATACTTTAGTCCCTCTGGTAGGGGCTTCGTTTAAGGGGCCTCTGGTTTCTCACATAGCTCTTTAGTTACATTAACCGCTTTGAGTTCCTCAAATTTAGCTTCAGGATCTTCTTCTACAGTGTTGAGGTGGAGAACACAATTCTTTACTTGTTCATCAATGGAGTCATCAGCGGTCAGGTTTGTTAGAGACACTTGTAAAGGATCGTCTCATTCATGATTCTCTTGCGTGAGGAGTGACATTTTCTCTATGCAATCAATCAAATTGACTTCTTCTTGCATGCTTGGTCTTCACATACTTTCAAAAACTCAAAACTCGAGTATTTCCTTGCCCAAATCTGAGAAGCAAGGTTCATGCTTCAACATCAATCAAGGCTCTCGCAGTGGCAAGGAATACACAACCAAATTTAATAGGGTATCTGGAGTCCTCTTTTATGTCCATGATTACAAAGTCACATGGGACATAAGAGTCTTTGCCTACCTTAACTGGGACATCCTCAATGATTCCCAATGGGAGAGTCATAGAATTGTCTGCAACTTGTATGGTCATGCCAGTTGAGAGAAGACCTTCAAACCCTAGCCTCTTACAAAGGCTAAATGGCATGATAGAGATGCTAGAACTAAGGTCATCTAATCCCTTCTTACATGTGGAGTCGCCAATATGGCATGAAATCCCAAAAGATCCTGGGTCTTTTTGCTTCTTGGGCATTTTTCTCTGAATAATATCTGAAGTTGTTGTTGCTAATTTGACTGTTTCATATTCCTCAGTTATATACTTCCTTGTGAGAAGCGATTTTAAATACTTTGTTTAGGATGGTATCTCAGCCAGCGCATCCAAAAAGGGCATATCAACATGAAGCTTCTTCATTGCTTCCTTGAACTTCATGAAATGAGTGTCGAGCTTTGTCTGCTTTAGTCGAGCTTGGAAAGGAGGACGAGGCTTGTATACTGGTATAACTGGCTTAGGCGTGCCTTTTGCTTTTACAATGATAGGTTTCTCAGAACTTGCCTTGTCTGCCTTATCATTTGTCAGTTGTTCTTTCGGTTGAGATTTAGGTACTTCAGTGTCTTGGACAACCACCAAGCCATCCTCGTCTGTAACTACCACAGGTGTCTTGACAGGATCAGAATAGTCTTTTCCAGATCAAGTGGAAATAGCTTTCAGTTGCTCAGGATGTCTTGGATTATTCTCTGGTTGGCCAGCAAAAGCTCTAGTAGGTGGCTTGAGGCTAGCTAAAAGTTGAGCCAGTTGGGATTCAATAGTCTTCTGATGGGCTTGTCGATTTGCTATCATGGTCTATTGTAATTGTAGAATCTTCTCAATGGCCGATAATTTGTTGTCAGAAGAGATGGGACCGTCCTATTGCCCTTGTTGTAGTTGTTAATGCGGGATTTGGTTGAGATTCTAAAATTGAGAGGTGTTTCTATACAGGTTGTAAATTCTATTCTAAAAGTTATCCCTGAAGTTGCCTTGATTCCAAAAAAATTATTTTTGATTATATTGGAATCTCGGTGGGCCACGTTGTTGATTATCTGAACTCATTTGTTGTGAGTTTTCCACTCCTGAAAGATTTCCATACTGAAAACCAAGATGGTTCCTATTCTGATTTGGATTATAATACCCTTGACCAGGGATAGCGTGAATGGCATTCAAATTTTTCATATGACTGTTACCTCCTTGGGCATAAGCATTGCCCAGAATAACATCATAGAGAATATTACAGGCTAGAGTATAATGATCAGTGTCTTTACATGCTTCACAAAATTGTGAAGCTGACTTGACTTGTTCTTTTTTTCGAGGGGGTGAGTGCCTCCTTTCATAGGCGTTGAAAGAAGATACAAGGTTGTCTTTCTTGGCAACTAGTAGCTTTAGAGACTCGATGATAGACTTGTACTCGGGACTACTTTCTACCATAGCTACCTTCAGCACTCCTTTGCCTACGGATATTCCCTAGTTGGCTTGATTTTCAATTCTAAGGGTGGAAACCTTCCATGCACTATCATAACTTTAGCGCATGAAGTTTCCTCCATATGAGGAGTCTAAAAACTTCTTAATATCATCATCCACACCCCTATAAAAGATTTTGATGAGTTGATTCTTAGGGTGTGGACACTTGCGTAATAACTCATTGTATCTTTTCCATGCTTCTGCTAGATTTTTGCCAAGGACCTGAAAAAATTGTGTTATCTGGCCCCTAATATCATAGGTGAGGGAAGGAGGGTAGAATTTTTCCAAGAAATCATTTTGAAGTTGTTCCCAAGTGGTGATGGGGTCGCATTGCAAAGAGTTATACCAACTCATGGTTCTATATCTTAGGGAATATTTGAAGATACAGAGTCTGATGGCATCATCTGTAACTCCATTATGCTTTATCATAGCACATAAATCTATAAACCTCAGAAGATGTTCTTGACTATCCTCACCGTTCTTACCATAGAAAGGGTTGTTTTGAAGTAGTGTAATCCAATGTGACTTGATCTCAAAATTTGTAGTGATGGGAGGAGGTTGCACTGGGTTTTGAATGTCAGCATACTTAGGAATTGAGAACTCTCTAAGGTCCTTTTGTAACTCAGCTTGTTGAGTTGCTGCTTGAGCTGCTTGGGTTTCCTCTTGAACTGCAACTCGGGCTTATTGCATAAGCCTTTCCCTTTTTTCATTAAGGGCTTGAGTTACCCTACGGGAAATTTCCTCCTCTTGTACCATCCTATCTTGGTTCTCTCTACTCTGACGGTGAAAGGTTCATTATATCTTAGGGTCAAAGCTAGCTGCAAGGCCGGTGTTGTTGGAGTGTGGCATGCACTAGTCTTTGGGAGCACCTGGGATGGTAAGATCATTCGGGAGTCATATGAGCGGAGTAGAACCAAATTCAAGTAGATGATCAATAGTATCAAAAGTAAAAGTAAATCCTAGATTAATATCAATAGAACTTAGATTTAACTAGATGATTATGGTGTCCCCGGCAACGGCGCCAGAATTTTACGTGGGTTCACTGCACTAACAAATCCACCTAGGGCTGAAATCCCTAAGTTTTTACCAAAACCTTGTGCAATAGTACCACCCGCAAGCAGATGGATCTTATCACAGTATAGTTAAGTATCAAATCCCAAGGGACAATGTTTTCAAGAATCTTTCTAGTCGAATCTGGATCAACTAAGACTAATATTTAGAACAAGAGTGGATTTGGGTTTAGTTAAACTAATTGCAAAGAAAGCAAAAAGTGGGATTAAAACTAAGTTTAGATTAATGATGGGAATCACTAGGGTGGAATCGGCTTTCACCACTGCTACACATGCAAACACATCCAAAACATCTAGGCAAGATATAACTATCCAAATGGAGTAGCAAACCATCTGTTAGGAAATAGAGTTTGCATAAGCATCTCCACAAGTCACACACTTATGACTCTGGAGATATCCCTTCAGTAGTTCTCATCCAGGCATCAACCATGTAAATCGATATTCAAATCCTAAGTATTGAAGTTCTCACAACAAAGGAATATAATAGTTCATGCAAGGCAGGTTGCAACAAAGAAATATAATAGATCATGCAAGGCAGGTGATCAATCCACAAACATGCATTAAACGATTAACAATGAAATGGAAAGTTATATACAATCCATGGAATGTTATAAGATGAGAATGTAAGCACAGGCAGTGAGGTTAGTCCCCACACCCCAACAAAATGGACTACTCGCTCCTCATGATAGAAACAAAAATAACAAGAGAGAGGGAATATTTTTCCATGGTCATGGTGAAGAAGATGGTCACGGCTCAGTGGAGAAATGGTCTCATACACGATGGCAGGGCATATCTGGATGAGGAGGGGAAGAACACCAAGGCATACGGAGATGATCTTCTCTCATTCTTCCTTCTCTTCTTCAACTCTTGCTCACCGGAGGTGGAGCGATAGATGGTTGATGGATGAAGGTGCTACAAATCTGAAATCCCACCACTTTTGTGGCTAGGAAGTAGATCTTGATGGAGTGGGGATGGCAGAGTAGCAAGGACACCATAGAGATAGTCTTTGATAGTGGAGATCATCTTCCTTGGCTGGGCACAGAGTGGCAGCCTGTTGGCATGGATGGAGCGAAAGAGATACCTCAAATGAAGGAGGGGGTTGTCTATTTATAGGTGCAGGTCTGGAGAGCACTGACTTAATGTTGCGGTCGAGACAATGTGTTGCGATCGAGGTCAGGGTTGAGGTCATGGTCGCGGTTGAGTTTGAGTTTGCAGTTAAGGTCGCAGTCGCAGTCGAGCTAGTGTGAGCCTCGGTCGAGGCGGCGTGCCACGGTCGAGGTGGTGTACTGCGGTCGCGGTTGTGTGTCGCGGTCACGGTCATGTGACAAACTTGCCCCCGCGGGGGGGCTATTGCTATGGGTCGATGGACCTATGTCAATGAATCCTTTGACTGATGAGGATGCTTTCTGATTAAGGAACTGGCCATAAAAAATAGGGTCTAAATTATCAAAAGTTTCTTGGGTCGGCTACTCGGTTAGCGGGACCACCACCTCCTACATTGGTGCAAATAGTTTAATGCTTAATCCTGTGATGGAGACGAATGGATTTGATCAAAACTCTAAATAATCATATCAAATTGAGTAAAATTGTATATGAGAAGATTCAGGGGGCATATGAGAGCTTTTTATGTAAAATTGGGCCAAATAATGTGACTAAAACTAAAATGAATATGCATTCATCATCGTCCCGACGGTGGAGTGCCTAACACCAGCTATTGAGTGGCCTGTTGAGTTTGGGAGAATAAGGCAAAGCTATCGGTGGCCTTATTTCATGTGCAGGTGCAACGAAGAATGAAGTCAACTAGTGGGTTGACCACCAGTTTGCGTAAGGGAGAGCGAGCGAAGGTTGAAGAAAGCTCGTGGTGAAATTACCATTTTGCCCCAATGCTTCCTTCTGCAGGTAAGGGCTAATCTTGTCATTTCGTTTCTTGTTCTCACTTGTTAACCCATCCATGTTAGCCATGCTCTGTCGAGTTGGTGAGAGCCAGTTGGCGGGCCCAGTCGAGGTGGCAGGCTCCTAATGGTCCATAGGCAATGAGATTGAATAAATCATAATAATTCGTATGATTATCCAATGAAGACATTTATATATGAAAATTGATCAGAAAAATATGTAGGATTCAATAAAAATATAATTGAAGCCTGAGTCTACTTGATATTCGAAAAGTGTATAAAACTTTCACTTTTAATGTATTAATTTATGATAAACCCCTAAATTGATATGGAAATTGGATTTAATGTCCCTTTTTGGTTATTTTGAGAGGATATTAACATGTTGTTAATAAAAAGAATGTTTTGAATCTAAAAAGGTGGTTTATGTGCTTAATTTGCTAATTTAGGGTTTATAGTGTATAAAGTGCATTAATGTGCCTAGATACCCTAATTTTGGAAAATATGAGTTTAATGGATTTCATTCGAAAATATAAGCATGCAACAAATATATAATGATCCTAAGCCTAATTTGGGAATAAAGAACCCTTAATGGGAATAATTGGAATAATTAGGGTTTTTGTGAATGAGAAACTTGTTTTTAGGGTTTGTTAAACTGAAAAGGGTGAAGTTGGATAAAGAAATTTAAGAAACCCTAATGGGTCCTAATGAGACTTAGAAAAGCATAGGAGGGATTCACAAGTCAATAAAGTGAGATCATGATGAGTATGTAGTAATTAGGTTATACATGCTTTTTAGGATTCAGTTGTACTTGTGTGTGCCTGCTTGATTGGTAGCTTGGATTACCTAGTTGGATTCGATTGTGCTTATTTCCTTTGAGATCTCCAAATCATGTATGTGGTTATTTATGATTACTCACTTTAGTCACCTGGCATTTTCTAACATTTCATCGATTGCTTGAAAATAACTACTTGGATGACTTTATTTCCTGCAATCTATAAACTGATTATGACTATCACAAACTAATAACATATATGACTTTCCCAAACCTACATACCATCTCTGGATGTAATATTTGAGAAGACCAATCCCTGTAGGAAAGGTTAGAGGTGGTCAAGCCTCGAAGGGAAGACCACAAGGCACCCAGAGAGGTGACTTATAAGGTACCAAGCTCAGGATGGAGAAGGTAGCCTAAAGTCCCTTGCAAAGATTGAACCCTAAGAGAGGGTAACCCAGAGGATGAGTGAAAGCAATTGGGAAGTTATATTGAAAGTGTAATCTTGCATTGTTAACAACTATTTGATGTAATTATGTTGTTAGAATATATGTGCAAATGTTCGGTTGCCACCACATACCAGTATATTCTTTATACAGACTGATGTTTTGTTTGTCAACGTTTTAGGAATACTTGAAAAAGAACAAACAGTAAAGTGACATTTGGAGAGTAAAGCAAATTAAAGAAAGGAGGATTTAGTTAGATAGAACTCTACATTACGTAAAGTTCCAAATTCTATTTTTGAAAGGTATGTGAAAAGTAAAATTGTATCCTGCTTTAAGCTTAGTCTTTGGTAGAATTTATAAATTATCGATGATTATTTGCAAAACCATTGATCCTGCTTTGGGATAGTAGCTCTGGATTCTTGGTCATCCTTAATTGGGGGTTACCAAGGGGTGGGGTCATTACACCCATCTTTATCCAGATAGAAAATCTAATATTGGTCATTCATGACCAAAAAATGGGGTGTCAACACCTATAAAGAGAGAACAACCCCACACTAAAAATGAATCGCCAACACTTTAAGCATAGAACAATCATATACTCAAGGGTAGAGTGATATTAGTGTAAGATACAATGGGCATTTCTTTGTTCAATGGGTGGTAAAATGCAAAATGTTATTTCATTAGTGTAATCCCAAATCATGTTTATATTAGAATCTCGAGCATACAATCAATTGCATTAATCACTGTAACTAATTTGACACCGCAACCCAAAATCAATTGGCAAGATCCTATAATGAGGCATCTTCCAGAAGTATCCCTAAGGTTGTGATTATAGACCTGGTCATCAAATGATCAAGCCACCACCTCATCAATATCAACCACGCCTAAAGCTTCGACCACATAAAGTCATTTGCTCCATAAGACTTACTTCTTTTGTGTTATTTTTTAGTTATGCATAGGACTTGTTTGGGTTGGTTCATAAATTAGCACGGGACACACATCTAAGTAATATCATCTTTTGATTCTATTGTATGTTTGCTAATGAGTAGTATCCATCTATGTCATGTTGAATTTCTTATTCTTTTATATGGAAATCTCTTCACATCTACTAGTAACAAGTGGTATTTATTTGTTCATATTTACTATGACTTGGATCCTACAACCAGTCTTTTAACATGTGATATCATGTACTAGTAGTTTCTCAACAAGTGGTACTACTAGTCTATTTTAAGCAAGTCATATTCTATTAGTGGTGTGCTAGTTTCCTATATATGAAACATGTTCTTTGATTGGCATATCTATTAGTTTGAGCTTTTTTGCTTAATCTTGATGCTTGCTAGAATTGCATCTATGATTTCTCAACTGCATGGCCTTATTTGCTTTATATTAATTTCTTGGTCAAGCCCATTGGTTTTTTCTCTTCTACCTACCCCCCCCCAACACACTTTTTAATATGACGAGCGGGGAGGAGAAAAGGTACAAATGTATGAAAACATAGCTAGCTTTCTTTAGTTGTTGTGAAAGATAATTGTGTAGGAGAAACAAAATAAATTAAGGGGGTGTATGAGCTTTATTAACATAAACTGAGGGGGAATATATGAACTCAAGTCTTCAAAAATCCTAGTTCCTCTAAAGGTATGATTTTACTTCAAAATTTCCAATACATTTGTAGAATGGTTGTTATCAGGAGAAAAACACTGAGTCAAGAGGCTACATTTTCTTAATCCAGTAGTTTAATGATGACTAAATTGTTTCATTAATTTGTGCCTAATATTTATAATTGAGTGATTTCAGATAGATACAATCTAAAATGCCAAAACTTGCAAACTATAGTTTGGAGAAATCTTTTTATACATGTAAAAAGATCAAATTAAAGAATAAATAGTTTCTCTCCTTAGATCTTTTTTATCACTTATAATGATTGTATGACTTGCAATTAAGCTTTTTCACCGACTGAGATTAAATGTAATCAGTTACATTTAGCATCAACTAAAATTTTCAAACATGCTTTTTCATCAACTGAGATTGTCCTCGACTAGACTTGTAGCACCCGCACTTTTGAGTGTCTAAAAGACTTTAAAGTCACAGATCATTACTCATAAATTCTACAATCAGATTCAAGAAATAATACAAAATAGTAAACAATTTCCATTAATGAACAAATAGTTACAAGTTTGCATAAAAAGCTCCTCTAAGGAGTTACATAAATTTTAGAAAGAGTTAACTTGTGCATGTATGATAATATACCATTATATCGAAACCTTCATGAATAACTTTAGTATCTTCAATATCTTTAATATGTGACCTCATGTCCACAAATCAAGTATACCTGATACCTAAAACGTCGACAAACAAATACGTGATCAGTATAATTCTATATTGGTACATGGGTTCAAACAATAATCACAAGTACACATATAAGAAAACATCTTTATCTTGTATATAATAACATAAACTTGTTTTCATATTCTAACCTATATTTGGTCTACTACCTCAGGTATAATCATTGTTCCACCGGGGCTCGTGTGCATTACCCTTAAGATCAGTCTAACCCAAGGTTTAGAATATTGTTATTTACTTTACATGATACTCATAGGAACTTTATAATTTTTAAGAAGTAAATAAACAAGTAAGCAATTTATCATTCGTTCAATCTCATGGAGAAACCTCGGCAAACTCATAATTCGATACATGTATTCATAAACGTAACCACGTACCTTTGCCATGCAGTATATTTCAGGTGTACTTTACGCAATCCTAATCATCAAGTATAGTCAACAAGTAAGCGTACATCCAATCAATCAACATGATCTGTAATTGTATACAAACCTAAAGTGTCACTAATCATATTAATCACATTAAAACCCTATTCGGTCCTAATCAAGGGTTTTAGGGTTTGGTTGAGGAAAAAGGGTACACACCCTAATTTCGTCGCACAATTTTGTGTTAGAGTTATTACTCCAAATTAGACATCATGTGTAACCATAATTAATATATCCTTATATATATTTGATCCAATTTATGTTCACTAACATATCTTAGTTTAAAAACCCTAATTTTCATAAGCATGATCATACACATTGGAAATCCTAATTTTTCAACATCATTATCACTATCACCTTTTTTCTCATCTTGTTAAACAATATTAGATAAGAGCATAAACAAGGGCTTTTAATGTATTTAACATGTTTAATATCTAATATAGGGTTTCCATTTATAAATCTTCACTTTAACACATAAATTACCCTATTTTCAAACAGGGAGCATAATTAGACATCAAAGATATTTTATTTGTATTCCCTTCATTTTTTCAATCAAAATGATATATAATTTTGCTACAATCTGACTTACAATTTAATTACTACATTATTTGAAGAAAAGAACTTACTCAGACCAACGGGAAACTGCCAAGTCAGCATACTTGTACCTCGGCCCCTTTCCACGCGGGTCCATCCTGGCCAATAGCCAGTGTCCATATCAACACAGTATCCCCCGTTGGAAGGTGTTTTAAGAAAGATCCAAATTACATATTTGCCCTTTCCCTAGGTGCTTTGATATCCACATACGCAGGGCCATTATCGTCTTTTATCCTACAATCACCCTCAACCTCACGACGCAGTCCGACCGCTCCCAATGGACTCTACCGCCAGACCTCCTCCCTTAGCCCCTGAGTCATGAGAGTCAGAAGAAGGGCTGAGCAACTCTGTGGGTTCCCGACGAACTCTATGGGCAGTTGGGTTTGGCCGGAGGCTGCCGCAGCTACGAGGTGAAGCCCTGCTTTGCTTCGGCACCTGTGCTTGATCGGAGAGGCATTGGCGGCGGTCCAAGGTTTCCGATCACCCCTCCTCTAGTGTCCTTATCCATAAGAGCATGATCTACCTCAACGACCTCCACAGAACTCGTAGTTGGGCTCTGCAACCGGTGTGGCTACGTCAGCCAGTCGTGGTTCTCCTGCCAAATTCCAGGGTGCGGAGGAGGACCGCCCCTCTTGGAGATCTGAGTTGCTGTGGGGAGGAGGGATTATAGAAGCGTCGGAGGGGGAGACCAGATAAGATGGGCCAGAATCATGGCCTGTTGCTGCCTCGCAGGTTTATCCAGGAGGATGGCGTAGATAATTTCAGCGGCAAAGAGTCTAGAGGCTCCTCCTCCGAGAGGTATAGTCCCATGTATGTATATATACACTGCCTCCCGGAGATTATCCATTGGTCTCGTTCCTTCAGGATTAGTCTCCATTATACACTTTCCTGATTCTATTGTTTTCCTATCTTCTCGTGTACATGTAGATTGTCCATGATTTAATAGTTCATGTTTCCTATACGTGATTGCCAAGGAATAAAAGGCAATGACTTAAATTATATATTTTTTGTTCTTTCCTTTACCAAATTAACATTGTTGGTATTTTAAGGAGAGATTCACGATGATGTCCATAAGACAAAACTCCCACCTTTTCCTTTCTTTATCTCCCTTTTTCAAAATACTCCTTAAATCCATTATAGAAATTCATTATTGGTTTCCCCCTCCTATATTCATATTGCGGGGTTTTAGTGGAATATCTTTTCATATCCAAAATTTGTTCTTTTCCAACATTATTTTAAAATAAACCATTATCTCAAGAAATATCTCTTTTTCTCCAAAATTCTAGAACTATCTTCTTTTCCTTACTATTTTCAAGTATACCAAAAATTTAGATATGAATCGATGTCCCAACACATGTGTTGCCAAACTGGCTAGCTCATTATTCTTTTGAATTATCTAAAATGTCCCACATCTAGTTTTTCTTTTGTCAACTTGCATATTATCTTTATAATTCTACTATCTAGTAATTCAAAAAGCTAGTAATATTTATTTATATAAGAAATCTATTATTTCTTTATCTTGTGCCTCAAGGACCTATTTACAATGCAAATATTCTCATGGGCCTCACTTGGGTCATTGGTTGCACTCATGCCACAAAGCGAAAGGCTTTATTTTACAAATAACCAATTATCAATTCAAGTCTAGTATAATTCAATTTTATCAAAAATTGAGGATATTACATTCACCCCTCCTTAAAATGAATTTTGTCCCCAAAATTCAAACCGCGTAAGCTTAAGGTGAATGATAACCCATCTTAATATCACAACCTAGGGTTAGCACCCCATTTAGATTTTTTTAATATCTTTTATGGACAAGCCAACTCACATTATTACTAGGATTGATCTTTGAATTCAATTCAAGGTACACCCACATCCTTAGTATTTACATATTATCATCTCTTAAAGATTTCATTTTTCATTTGTGATTTCAAATTCCGCATCCTTAGTATTTACATTTTTTTCACCTAGGTTTCCAACCTATTATTCGTTATTTCCATGTAAGGGTGAGGTGACACCTCTAACCCTAGTTCATGTCATTACACATTCAATGTAGGATATTCATCCTCTTTATCTCAATTTAAAGCATAACATGTGTCTATCCAATCTCCCTCCCTCATAACAAGATGAAATAAGTATTTGACTACAGCCCAAATACAAAGTGCATTCCATTCCAAGAGCGGAGATGGTGCATCCACACATTACCTTTCAATTTCACATATTAAGTTGAATCATACTCGATATGACTCTAAACATACTTGTTCTTGATTTCATAGCATTCTTCTATCTCATGGAGTCAAGTGTCCCTTTTCTTACTCATAAGTTAGGGCATGACTTCTCTCAAGTTTTCATGACTTCATAACATCTTTTATATATTTACACATCATATATTATTATGAGTCCTAGCCAAATCCTTGAGATCTTTAGGGGTATGGTACCTTTGGAGTGATCTCATCCTTATGCATCAAGAGAGTGTCTTTCACATTCACCCATTAGGATACATGATCCTCATGGAGGTAGCTAATCTCCAGAGTCATGTACCTTGGGTAAACCTAGATGTTACCTCCCGACCACATGGTCATCTGCATTCAGGGAATATCAACTTCCAACCCATCAGTCCTATGTACCTCTGATACACCCTACTTGACCCTAGGATTGTATTAAGACTCTACCCTCCTTAAGGGTTTCCTTTGAGATGTCACATATTTTAAGCAAATTATTCTCTTATATAATTCTTTAACTTGGATTGCCTTCATCTCTCTCTTTTGAGTACACATTATGCAGTGTTGTCCCAACATTGGGCTCGGGCCACCTTCCCTCCAGGGCTTGGTGCCATGTCGGTCTTCCCTCCTGGGCTTGGCCTTCTGTGATCTTCCCCTCCAAGGGCTTGATCCTAAACAACTGCACTGTGGACTTAGGCCACCTTCCCTCCTGGGCTTGGTGCCTTACTGGTCCTCCCTCCTGGGCTTGACCATTTCATGACCTTCCCTCATGGGCTTGGTCGTCCACTTAGGCCACCTTCCCTATTGGGCTTGGTGCCTTACTGGTCTTCCCTCTTGTGCATGACCAGTTTTATCACTCAAAGATGGCATTCTTGGGTTCAAAGAATATAAGTGTTTTCATTTTTATATCTTTAACTCTTCACCCCTCTAGGTGAGGATTAAGGTTATCTCAATACTTAAATATATTTATTCACTTACCTTTTAAGGGAAAGTCCTAGTCTAGGGCGCCTTCTTGGCTCATAGGAGGAGGTTAGGCTCTCTAGCCACAACATGATCCCAAGATCTAAGGTTTTTCCTCCTTCCTAGGTCATTGTCACACTCTTGGGTTGACCCACCCCAGGTTGGCACACTAACCCTAAAGGTTTCATATATATACATATATATCTCATCTTTATGCATAATTTTTTTTATCATTAGAATTTCTCAACCCATATTTTCTCAATCTCTGGAATACCCCCTCATGGTTTCTATCCATTAAATGAACTTGGGTCACCTTCCCCTCTAGGGGCTTGGTGCTACATCGGCCTTCCCCTCCAGGGGTTGGGCCACCGTCACCAAACTTCTAGAGACAACATAAGGGGTTTGAGCAAGTTATATTCTTTTTATATATAACTATTGAGTTCATATATTTCTTAAGACCTCTTACATAAGTGTTATGCTCCTCATGCACACATGCATGGGAGACTGGGTCATCTCAACCCATCCCTTTATCTTTCTTATTCCTTATTTCAAGTTTCACATGGGTGGTGTCCCATACCACCACACCATGTTCATTATTTAAGATTAAGGTTTTAGGGTTAGGGACTATAATCTACCTCTTAGAGTTTCCATATCCCTTAACCCACTAGATTTTTCATACCCTAAACCAAGTCCTTCCTCTAAGAAAGGGCTTACCCATACATGTATCTTTCTAATGTCTACCCTCTCTAGATGGACCTATACAAAAGGTTACATCTTTTCACATTTACTTCTCTAATTAACAATTTCTTTTCAAGGCTTAATAAGCAAAGAGATGAGAAGTAGACAAAAATGTGAGATGAGAAACCTAAAAGATACATTATGCTTTACTAAATTTTTCTCTTAAATTTCTAAAGATGATTTGAAATTGTAAACTATTAAGTATTAGTTGATGAATCTGGGCTCTGATACCAAATGTAACGACTCGCACTTTTGAGTGTTTAAAAGACCTTAAAGTCGCAGATCATTACTCATAAATTCCAAGATCACATTCAAGAAATAATATAAAATAGTAAACAATTTCCATTAATGAACATAAAGTTACATGTTTGCATAAAAAGCTCCTCTATGGAGTTACATAAATTTTAGAAAGAGTTAACCTCTGCATGTATGATGATATACCATTATATCTAAACCTTCATGAATAACTTTAGTATCTTCAACATCTTTAATCTGTGACCTCATGTCCACGAATCAAGTATACTTGATACCTAAAATGCCGACAAACAAATACGTGATCAGTATATTTCTATACTGGTACGTGGGTTCAAACAATAATCACAAGTATACATATAAGAAAATCTCTTTATCTTGGATACAATAACATAAACTTGTTTTCATATTCTAACTCATATTTGATCTGCTACCTCAGGTGTAATCATTGTTCTACCGGGGCTCGTGTACATTACCCTTAAGATCAGTCTAACCCAGGGTTCAGAATATTGTTATTTACTTTACATGATACTCATAGGAACTTTATAATTTGCAAGAAGTAAATAAACAAGAAAGCAGTTTATCATTTGTTCAATCTCATCGACAAACCTCGACAAACTCAGAATTTGATACATGTATTCATAAATGTAACCACGTACCTTTGTCATGCAGTATATTTTAGGTGTACTTTATGCAATCCAATTCATCAAGTATAGTCAACAAGCAAGCGTACATCCAATCAATCAACATGATATGTAATTGTATACAACCCTAAAGTGTCACCAATCATATTAGTAACATTAAAACCCTATTCGGTCCTAATCAAGGGTTTTAGGGTTTGGTTGAGGAATAAGGATACACAACCTAATTTTGTCATACAATTCTTTGTTATAGTTATTACTCCAAATTAGACATCATGTGTAACCCTAATTAATATATCCATATATATATATATATATATATATATATATATATATAGGGCCCATCTTTATTGCCCGCGCGGGTAGCTACCCGCCCACCCTTCCGACCACTTTTTTTCAAAAAAAAAATCGCAATTGTAGAGGACTATTTTGTCTAGCTCTCCAAAAAAATTTAGCCAAAAATATTATCATTTGACCCTCCAAAATCAAAAAACCTATCCTTATATATATCTGCTGTATATTTTGTACAGAGTTACTTTTTTGGCCAGCAGAGTTACTTTTTTTGCCACCATAGTTACTTTTTTGACAGCAGAGTTACTTTTTTGGTCAGGACAGTTACTTTTTTGGCTGCAGGGTAGCGAAAATCCAAGCTACCCGCACGGGCAACGAATGAACGCCCATATATATATATATATATATATATATATATATATATATATATATATCTTATGATCACTTAGATCCAATTTATGTTCACTAGCATATCTTAGTTTAAAAACCCTAATTCTCATAAGCAAGATCATACACATTGGAAACCCTAACTTTTCAACATCATTATCATTATCACCTTTATTTCTCATCTTGTTAAACAATATCAGATAAGAGCATAAAGAATGGCTTTTAATGTATTTAACATGTTTAATATCCAATCTAGGGTTTCCATTTACAAATCTTCACTTTAACACATAAATTACCCTATTTTCATAACACGGAGCATAATTAGACATCAAAGATATTTTATTTGTATTCCCCTTATTTTTTCGATCAAAATGATACATTATTATGCAATAATCTGACTTACAAATGAATTACTACATTATTTGAAGAAAAGAACTTACTCAGGCCAATGGGAAACTGCCAAGTCAGCATACTTGTAACTCGGCCCCTTTTCATGTGGGTCCAGCTTGGCCAATAGCCAGTGTCCATATCAACGCAACGTCCCCGGTTGGATGGTGTTTTAAGAAAGATCCAAATTACATATTGCCCTTACCCTAGGTGCTTTGATATCCACGCACGCAGGGCCATTACCGTCTTTTGTCCTGCAATCATTCTCAACCTCGCGATGCAGTCCCACAACCACCCAACGCACTCTGTCGCCGGACCTCCTCCCTTAGCCCCCGAGCCTTGAGAGTCGGAAGAGGGGTTGAGCACCTCTTTGGGTTCCCGACGAACTCTATGGGCCCCTGGGTTTGGCCGGAGGCTGCCGCAGCTATGAGGTGAAGCCTTGCTTTTCTGCGACGCCTGTGATTGATCGGAGAGGCATCGACGGCGGTCTAAGGTTTCCGCTCACCCCTCCTCTAGTGTCCTTATACACCAGAGCATGCTCTGCCTCAACGACCTCCACAGAACACGGGTTCAAATGTTGGGTGTTGCAACCGGTGTGGCTACTTTAGCCGGCTATGGTTCTCCTGCCAAACTCTAGGGCGCGAAGGAGGAGCACCCCTCTTGGAGATCCGAGTTGTTGTGGGGAGGAGGGATTATAGAAGCGTCGGAGGAAGAGACCAGATAAGATGGGCCATAATCATGGCATGTTGCTACCTCGCAGGTTTATCCAGGAGGATGGCGTAGATAATTTCAGCAGCAAAGAGTCTGGAGGCTCCTCCTCTGAGAGGTCTAGTCCCATGCATGTATGTATAAATACACCGCCTCCCAGATATTATCCACTGGTCTCGTTTCTTCCGGATTAGTCTCCATTAAACACTTTCATGATTCTATCGTTTTCCTATCTTCTCATACACGTAGATTGTACATGATTTAATAGTTCATGTTTCCTATACGTGATTGCCAAGGAATAAAAGGCAATGACTTACATTATATTTTTTTTTGTTCTTTCCTTTACCAAATTCATATTGTTGGGATTTTAAGGAGAGATTCACGATGATGTCCACAAGACAAAACTCCCACCTTTTCCTTTCTTTATCTCCCTTTTTCAAAATATTCCTTAAATCCATTATAGAAATTCATTAATGGTTTTTCCCCCTCCTATATTTGTATTGCGGGTTTTAGTGGAATATCTTTTCATATCCAAAATTTATTCTTTTCCAACATTATTTTTAAACAAATCATTATCTCAAGAAATATCTCTTTTTCTCCAAAATTCTAGAATTATCTTCTTTTCCTCACTATTTTCAAGTATATCAAAAAGTTAGATATTAATCGATGTCCCAACACATGTGTTGCCAAACTGGCTAGCTCATTATGCTTTTGAATTATCTAAAACATCTCACATCTAATTTTTCAGGTGTCAACTTGCATATTATCTTTATAATTCTACTATCCAGTAATTCAAAAAGCCAGTAATATTTATGTAAGAAATCTATTATTTTCTTTGTCTTGTGCCTCGAGGACCTATTTGCAACACAAATAGTCTCATGGGCCTCACTTGGGTCATGGGTTGCACTCATGCCACAAAGTGAAAGTTTTTATTTTACAAATAACCAATTATCAATTCAAGTCTAGTAGAATTCAATTTTATCAAAAAATGAGGATATTACAAGACTTGACTGGCGCCATTATTTGTTTGCCCAATTGATGCCATTAGTTGATTTCTTGACTGATATGAATCTCAATTGATGACCAAAAGGCAATTTCCCAAAAAAGTTCATCGACTGAGATTTCAAGGAGAAATCTCGATTAACGTAGTTCTCTTAGGCTTCCCTTTTAGTGCATCGGTCAAGATTTGACAACAAAATATTAAATAGCGACACTATAGTTGTGGAGTGCAAAAAAGTTGTTGGAAGGGGGCTGTGAGAATTTTGTACCTAAATGTTTCTAACGATAGGATACAATCTCAACTATAAATAGGAGCCTATACTTCATTCAATGTCAGCCACATGCCCCGTGAGGCATCTATGTTGTAGTTAAGAGAGATGTGCTTCAAATGATCAACATCAACTCTTATGAGCTCAATCAATTGCTACATCAATGGAAGTGAGTAGGAGATTTACTGGAGAGCAAGTCCTGCCATATGTGTTGTGAGGCTCTTACTTCATTACCTACCAACCTCTCACTCTCACTAAAAGTGTGATTCTCTCACTCTTTGTCTCTACCCAAAAGGAAGGCATGGAAAGCAACCATTAGCAAAGGAAGGCATTGCAAATCAACGTTCTCTTGGCAAAGAGTTGAACGGTGGTGGCCTTGGAGCATGGAAAGGCATCCCTTAGTGGACAAAGCTTCTACTTGGTCAATGTAAAGCCAAACCCTAAACCCCTTGGCTAAAGGTGAGTCCCTTTTAAAATTGATGATTCCAATGTTCAAAAAAAAACAAAAGCAAAGTTTAACCTTTGATCTTGAAAAAGATGGCATCCTTATGTAACTCTTGTAATAGAATATGAAGAGTAACTCAAAATTGAATCTCCTAGAATTGATCCTCTATATAATAGATCTACATCTCTTGAAATGGAACCACCATTCACACACATATAGGTGTAAAGTGCAAAATAGTTGTAAAGTGCATTGGTCGAGTTTTGACAACAAACGCTTCTATGTTCACTCCTCACCCTATGCCATTCCCTTTGCTGGTCAACGGCTTTTTACCAAAACGGATGGCTCATTTAGCGCTCAGACATATTGGATGCGTCTTATCTTCTTATAAGAAAGATTACGAGGTTGTCCAAAGAAAGCTGCATATGAGCATTTTACTTTATGGAGACAGTCTTGACAGGCACTTTACACCTCATCAGGTCAACCTCAATCAGAGTGGTTGCTGGGATGGCATTGTCAGAACTGGTGTACTAAATATTGGAAACAACCATAGCCTCGAAATTACATTAAGACCCCATTGAGATTGCGTTGCAGTATGACAAACGCCATTTCACCTGAATTAACCTAACCAAGTTGGGTAATACTTATTTATTGTGTCAAACTTTGAAACATGACGCTTCAGGCGTACGCTCTAGGGAATCACACTGCCATCTTAGACGAGCAAGCCATACATTGCTGGTTGGATTGTGTTCTGTACAATAACACTTAACGACTATAAATCCCAACAGATGAGATGCAAGAACAATCTTACATCGTTATTTATAAAAGAATAAAAATCACTTGGATTGTTTTCAAATATTCACTGGTAAGATGTTACAAAATTTTGTATGTTTGACATGCAGATACCTTTCAATAAATAAAAATTAGCATAATTCATGCAACCTTCATTCTAATAAACAATACATTCAGGCAATTACGAATCTGTTTAGGTAAAAAATTTGTCACTAGATCATAGGTATGATTCACTTTCGTGTTTAAATTGTGCAAGAACATCTTCCATGCTTCTAACAATGTGATCGTCTCCATCTCTACGCCGAACACTCACCTGTCATATAATGCAGTATAAACAGTTAAATTTAGAGGACAAAAATTGAACCATTTGTTTGAGTTACTGAGACAGTAATACGAAACGTTCAGCAATTAAAAGCTGACAGAAAGATGGATACCATGAAAGGGCGTCAATAAGCTATAAATGAATGATTGGTATCTTAGCTACCAGAAATTCAACATAACAAGGACATGGATAAAGACATAGTTACTGATATTCATACGATAGCTAATCTGGGAATGAGATACACCTCATCAAATCTGAAACATTGCTACTCCCCATTGCACCAGCCAAGCCTTAGAAGAGCAGGCTAGTGGATCTCATCAAGAACGAGACTGGGCCTTGATGAGGTCATATGGGGGGGACCTGATTTTGTTTCCTTACATCATACAGATACTGCAGATATAGTTTCATTTTGTTCAATTCCAGGGGTTAACAGGTTTTTAACCGTGCTGTACTTATAGGGTGTGTATAAGCTACTATCTAGCGGAGACTTGTGAATCCATTCAATTGGACGAAGTTGTTGCTTCTGACGGCTTCTACTTAAAAGAAGAGTTCAGTATACATGGAGGTCTTATTTCAAGACGTGTTTAAGAATATTGTAACATGGAACGACTACATCCTCCTGACAAGGAGATTAATGACCCGAATTATTATGGTTAATTTTGTAACAAAAAACCCAGAAATTCAGGATATTCGTAATAACCAACACTATGGTGGCCAAGAGGTTGTTGTTTCATATATATACACTGTTCAAAGAAAATTAGACTTTATCTAATACCGTACCTCACAAAAAGTCAGTTGCATATCAATATTACACAGGTATGCAGCATAATGTTAAATATTACTTCAATCAATCTTGAGTAGCCAACCAATTGTTTATAAGATATGACAGCAACAAGTTTAGCATGCAAGTTACTGTGAAACTAATGAACAAGTCAAAAGTTGTTTTAAAGAACTTTTTTCGAAATATACTATAATATATGCATACCTGACCAGTTTTGGCCTCCGTTTCACCTACAACTAAGATGTAGTTGTATTGAGCCAGCTGTGCCTCCCTAATCTGAAAAAAAAGTATAGGTGATTTAGAGTAGATATAGTAAGAATGTGATTGCACGGCATGCATTATTGTTTTATCATAAACAAATCCCTATCACTAATTCTCTTACATGTAACTGTTTTCAGTAACAAAGTCTTAAAAAGAAAACAAAGCTAACCCTAAACAGTCCACATTTATATTGTTCCTCCTTCTAAGAATGGTAACGAACATTCTAGCCTTCTATATATCAAGCAATTAACCACTGATGCTATATCAATGCCACAGACATCAAGCAATTAATGGCATTGAACATTCTAGATATCATGCAATTAATCGCCGATGATGTCCATGCATAGATGTTGCTATCAAATGCCTAGTAAGCTTCAGTGTTCTGGCTTTCAGCCCACTTGTCAACCCATGACAGCAAATTTGGCCTATTTGTCAGATCTCTCCCTCATTTCACAAATTCATATTTTTATTATAGACGAAACACCATTTCACTTCAGATCTCTCCCTCATTTCACAAATTCAGATTTTTATTAAATTTACTCTTGTTTTAATTAGTATAACATGCGCTCCTACTATGACTTGAATTGATAAAAACACCATCTATTCCCTAATAGCGCGCTGCCTTTTAGCTTAATTTGTCGAGAAGGTTGATTCTGTAACATTCACGAATTTTCCACATTTCCGCTACACACAAATAAAAATCATCAAGAAGCCGATGTCCCATACCATGCTTCCGAGTGAATAGTCACAATTCTACAAATGGGCCACAAACTCCAGTTTCCTAGGTAGCAAATTCAAATGGCCGCATGAATTAAACATCCAATTAAGACCTATTACTTGTATGCATACAAATTAAAAGGGAGATTGGCCATATTGTTCTATTCCATGAAAACAATCATGCTCGTCAATGTCGACACACCCCAATGATTTTCATTCAGAGCTTGAAAAATATAATGGCAATGTCATTCAACATGAAGTAGGCAGTAGCATAAATACCAGATTTACAAATCCTAAGAATTTTTTTATGGATATAAGCATTCAATATTCAAGCTCATTTGAAACTTGAATTATACAAACGTAAGATATCATAAGAGTAACCATGCATATAAATGGCATCTTCACCTTTTTTTGAATTTTTTTGTCTGTTATGTCAACATCAACATAAAAACCAGCTGCATGTATCTGTTTTTGTACCTGGAAATATTAATGAAGCGAACATTATATTCCAATGAAATTAGCTTTAACCGAAGTTGTAACAAATGACTGCATTCATTAAGAGAAACTCTAAGATATATTTGTTGACTTCAAAATACAAAATCGCTAATTTGCAAATTTTCAGAGTTCAGAGGATTCGCCGCATTGAGACACGGCGTGTCAAGCTAAGACACAGAATGTTAATTGTCGAAGCAGTAGCAGATCAAGAGCAGAAACGGAGAACCCAGTAAAATATGGTCAAAGATGACTCAGAGTAATTGGCAAACACTATGATTCACCAAGAAGAAAGATGATATGTTGGATATACCCAATCATACCACTAATAAAGTGAGCAGAGCCCTAGAATAGGTGATCATGAATGACCACAAATCTGCCGAACGGTGCTTCCAAATAATAGTTCTTCAGGACATAAGAACCTTGTAAAGACCACCGACCATATCCCTAGATCCTCTTGTTGGAGAAGAGGATAGGGCTAGAAAGAAACTTAGATCTTCTCAGGAGTCATCAACAGCGGAAGTGAAGTAGAATGTTCACGGCGGCAGCGGCTCACGAGGGGAAAGAGAGAGAGGGTGGCGGCGACTGGTGGAGATTAGGGCTAGGTGACCCGCTCTGATACCATATGAAAGTGTGACGTGTTTTCTATATTCCTCCCATGGTAATAAAAAAAACCCGCCTTGAGACTCTCGAGGCTTCCGCCTCTTGGTGAGGCTATCCCAAATGCGCCTCGAGGCTTACGCCTCACATTGTCTAAGGCCCGCCTCAAAGCATTGAGGCTCTGAGGCTTAGCTGAGGCGCACGCCTTAAATCTAGATGATAAAGTCTTATGTTAACCATCAAATTGTGCACTTTTAAGATTATTACAAGTACTTTCTTTAAAAAAATATTTTAGTTCTTATAGTTAATTGTTATTTTTTATTAATGAGCATTTAATCATCAATCTCTACGTTACAATTTTCAATATTCTGTCAAATTTATCATTGTTTGCTTCCTTCTTATTCACTATTTTGTTGAATTTCGTATCATTGTTAACTAACTTTGGTTTCTTGTTCCAACTAATTCAAAATTCTATCTCCTTTAGTTTTTCTGATATTGACATCTTTTATTCTAATAGTACAAAGAATTGATATCTCGTTATTTTTTACATATTTATTTTGGTATTGTGGTGGGTCTTTAGTCTATATTATCACTATTAAGTTCACAATTAATTTCTATTTCATTTGGTTATGTTTGTATATACCTATTTCTATTTTACATATGTATATACATAACATACACACACACATATATATATGTAATTACATGTATAAATTCATTTTTATTACCGCCTCATACATATTTTGAGGCTTACGCCTCAAATGCCTCGAGGCTTAGGCCTCGCCTCTCTGAGACAAAAACGCCTCATTACGCCTCACACATTTTTCAACCTTGCTCTCCTATAAATAGGAGGTTGTACAAGCAAACTGAAAACCCTAATGGGCCTCTTTATACAAAGGCCCATGTTACAGAATAAAGGAAAGACTTAAACAGAAATACACAAAATAGTAAATGCAGTAATATATATCTCAATAGAATACATCTAAGATAGAAATGTAGAAGATTGTTATATCATCAAAGTACAACAGGATGGGAAAGTAGAAAGCTTCGATTTCATTATGTGAGACATCAAAAGGCATAGTATTGTATATTTACTGAGCGCAGTAGCTTCTTCCATACTTGTTGAGGCGCCCAACTAGTCGGCGACTAGTCAGTTGGTCGTTTTGGTGGCCAACGACTAGACTGTCACCCAGGTTTTTCATCATTTACAACGTCCGCCTAGACCGACTGGTCGGCTAGTCGGCCGACTAGTCCGACTGATCACTATGTAAGTCGGTCGCTTATTTGGTGGGCCTGATAGTTTTTTTTTGTTATTTAGTCTTATTGTCGACTAAAGTGTTTGTGTTTGTCTTGCCTATTGCCATTGAAATAGAAATAGATGATTATGGCTTATAATTCCATTCATATTAGTAATGTATACTACATCTCTATAGCAGTTTAGCATATAACTATATATATTACAAATATATATTACTAATATATAACTATATATATTACTAATATATAAATAATTATAAATTACTAATATATAACTATATATATTACCAACATATATTACTATTTATATATTACTAATATATATATATATAGAGTCAGGCTAGAATACACTCGAGTGTATCCGGAGCGGAATACACTCGAGTGTATCCGGAGCGGAATACACTCAAGTAGTTTTTCATGATGCAATATTTTTTTTGAAATTCTAATCCGTTGATCTTCTTAAACATCTTGTGAACAACTCATACGCAAAATTTGAGCACATTTGGATATGTATAGCTCATGTTATGAAGACCCCAAAAATTATGCATTTCAAATTAGTTTCGCGCGTTGATTTTGTTGCCCTTGGATGAGTGACTTACACTCATCCAAATGAGTTCAAAATTTGTATGTAGCCTAGTTATAGTATGACGGTGAAGATCAACGGTTTACATTTTGCAAAAAATATTCTTGATATGCAAACACACTTGAGTGTATTCGTGCGATCCGTACACTCAAGTGTATTCTAGCCTGACTCTATATATATATATATATATATATATATATATATATATATTACTAATATATATAAAACTAATTATATAAGAATATAACTATATACTTATAGTTACATAGTATATATAACTGTAACTATATAAGTATATAACTATATATATTACTAATATATAAGTATATAACTAGCATATTGTTGTACATAAAGTATATACTATATATATTACTAATATATATGACTAATTATATGGAGAAAAAAAACCTACACCTGGGTGGCCTACTAGTCGGGCTGGTTGCCCAAGGATCCAGGGTGACCGACTGACCGCCTTGACAGGTATGGCTTTTTCACAAGCTTAAAATGGTGACTTATCCAGATATGTCAAACTTGCACTTTACGGGAATAATTTGTATATTTTTCTGGATAAGACTACAAGCACATCTTACCTATAATTATTGATTTAGAAAGACTAACATAGTTGTATATTTAATTTCATGACGCTCGTAGTATGCAATCTAGTACATGAGTTATTATACTGGAACACCGATAATATAAGTTTGACTTGCACCTTGACGGGATAAAGTTTCAAATAAAAATAACAGTGTTCAGGAATGAACAAAACATCGGCACAAAAGAATAGAACTGATACTGAACCAGGTAAGCTACATTATCAATGCCAACAACTTTTAGTCCAGTGTTCCTGTGAAAACCTACATGTCATGACTGGCGTTATTTTTTATTTACCTCGAGTGCATAATTTTGGGATTTCTCGGATACAGGACAAACAATTGCTTGGCGAGGACTAAGCCAAAAGGGCCACTTTCCCTTATAATGCTCCAGAAGAATTGCAAACATGCGCTCAACAGATCCTAGGATAGCCCTGTGAATCATTACAGGTCGCTCCCTCTTGGCTTCATCTTCAGCCGAATAATTGAGATCAAAACGGAGCGGAAGCTGAAAATCCAACTGCAGACAACAACAATATGATATTTAAGGACGATGGCAACATCTTCTAAACATAATCTGAAGCTAATCCACCAGTACCTGGAGCGTTGCACATTGAAATTTCCTTTTCAAAGCATCAAAAACACTTATATCTATTTTCGGCCCATAAAACGCTCCATCGCCTTCATTTATCTTGAACGAGAAAAAAACAAATTGATCATACTGAAGAAATCATATGAAGCACAAAGACATCGTATTTTACATCAAAAACATTGTTTCATTTTAAAGAAAAACTTGAATTCTAGAAATATCAGATATCAAATATGTGACAAATTATCGAGGGTAACATCAGTTTCTTTATATTCACATAAAGTAGTCCAAATGAGACCTAAGTGATCTCTCCAACTCCTGCAAGTTTTGCAAGACATAATTTCGAAATTTTACCTGCCACGGCTTTCCAAATGCGTTCAGTGCTTCCGTCAGAGCAGCTTCAGCCTTGTCCCAGGTCTCGATATCTCCCAAGTATTTTTCAGGGCGCTGTACAAAGAATGTTGAACACATAATGAAAGTGGGAGGTACATAGTGAGACATACGGCCAAAGCACATTGAGCGTCAAATGTAGGTATGAGCATTATTTTCAGAGAGCCAAGCATTTGAGTCTCAAATGTAATCCCATAATGGAAGTGGAAGATACATAGTGAGACATACAGTCCCACCATATTGAGTCTCAAATGTAATCCCAGCATATTGAGTCTCAAATTTAGTTTTGAGTATAATTTTTAGAGCCATTTGAATTGTTAGATACACCTGTCTCAATCTCTACAATTTTGCCTTATAGCTATAGCCCAGTTACAAAATGTAGTACAGCAATTTAAAAATGCAAGAATCTAGCTTAATAAAAGCAGGTTAAAACATTAAGTGATGTTTCTAGTAAAATATCACTGGACATTTAACAGATGTTATAATTACAATTAGATCAAAATATGTGCCATGGGTCAAGATTGTCATTATCCTTAATTATAATATAAGATTGTTACTTCAGTGTAACATATTATGGCAGTAGGAAAATCATTTCATAAGATGCATAAGAAAAACATACCGTAGATAACTCCAACTCAAATGTGAATCCAAATATATTATATGCATAACTGATGAAGTCCAAAACATGCATAACTTCATCTTTGATCTAAACAAATCAAGACAATCAGACAGCATTTGATGCAGAGCATGCATATAGTAAACATGAAAGTATAATTAGACAAAAAAAAAAGTCACAGCCACACATTATACTGTTATAAGCAAAAAGTACCTGGGATTCTCTACAGAATATATGAGCATCATCCTGCCAAACAAAGAAGGTCAATGATTTGATATTGTTAAGTTCTATATAATATCAACACATGCAACAGAAAAACAAATAACTTCCTTCTTTTGTGAAAGTGAAAGACCATTCTCATGTATCCTCCGAGAAAAAATCCAAAAAGGCATATCGGTTAGATTGTGGTAGGGCAGGCATTGCAAAAGACAATAAGTATAGGAGTACAGAAGGAAAGGGAGGGACAAAAAGTTTGATCAAACAAGGAAATAAGAAAATAGCATATTACTTCCCTCAATTTGAAGAATAAGCTAAGGTTCTCAAATAAAAAGTAGGGTTTTGGAACTGAACTACCACAAAATCAGATTATATTGTAATTAATGGATTAATGTAGCACTATTCTATTAACCAAGCTGGTAAGTTGATAAACCTATTGTTAGTCTGTTACTGAGGCTTTGACTGGTTCACCGTAAGTGAGGTGAAAAGGAAAGGAACTGCACTTCCTAAACTAAAATCCGGTGATTGGTCTTCAGAAACCCAGGAAATCAAGTTCAGCGTTTGTAACTCCACTTCCCCAAGTATATATACACGGCAGGTTCCGACTTCCGGGCCAAAACAAAGGGAAAACCAGTTCCCGTAAGAATATTAGGGTGACGGAAAACAGATGGAGTAGCCACCGCCGGAGGTTTGGCTGGCTTCCGCAACCATGAGATCTTCTTTGAAATTGAGTTAATATGATCTTCCTAGCAAATCAACCGGAAAACCACTTCCGCTCCCGGCCACGTCTCATCTTATTCAGTTGTTCCGCAGGTTGGGAGACGATTTGTTAAGGCGTACAAGCGGAGAGGACATGAACGAGCAGAGAGGAGCATGATATTGAAGTTATCGTCTCCTAATGCTGATCGTAATCCTTGTTGCTTTTCTTGGGCAAGCAGATGCCGCAGATGATGGCCGCTGACACTGATTTCATTTCCAAATCAGCAGCAACACAAAAGGCAGACGGGTAGTAACTTTGTTTGTCTTTTCTTCCAGATTTGTGCAAAAGGCAAGCAGAGATACGTCTTCTACCTGGGGCAGCAAGATCTATCGCATGTCTGCTTCTCTAATATCTAATAGAGGCACCTGCCGCAATCAAATAAGAACATCTGCCACCTTTCCCCCAGCTCTTCTGATTTATTTAATTAATCGTACAGTAGAATGCGTGAAAGAAGTGCTTAACTGATGTATATTGTACCAAGAGAAATGATGCTGATCAAAGCTTGGTTATTATATTTCTCTTGTTTTACCTCCGTTTTCCTTCATTGTGTGCCCTTGTTCCAGATCTGATAATGAATGGCGACAGCTGTAGCTTATTAGATCATTGATGCCTTGCAGTTGTTTGATGTAATACCAAAGACATATATTAGCATGTTTGATGTTATGCACTGAAGGTGTTCGATGGAAATTCCATATTGTTTATTTGTTAGTTCTTAGTACTGTAATAAGTTTGTTGTATGATTTTGTATGAAGCAAATTGTTATGTTATTTGCACGGGTCAAAATAGAATGTATCCTTTACTTGAACCATCTGAAAAAATATTACACATAAAAAATAATTGATATGGCTTGTGTGGGTATTGGTAACTTTATATACATAAGTAACTTACAACAAACCAATCAGATGGAAGTCAAGTTTCGAGAAAACTCATATTGCAAACCAATCATCTGGAACTCATTTTCTGGGAACTCAATTTCATTTCTGGGAAAATAAATTCCTGGAAAGTTACAGTTACACCAAACCAGTCAGGCCCTGAGAGTAATTTACTGATGTTTCTTGACAATAACTCACTATTTGTTCCAGATTCATCAGACTATTCTAGTAACTTACCGTTAGCTCTAGGTTTTTCTTTAGTACTTAAATATAGAAGTTGCAGTTGCATTGAAATCAGGTTGAAAATAAATTACAGATCTATAGGTGCAATAATTTACAAACTCAGTTGTTATTAGATTAAACCCTTCTACTCTATTCAGCAAATGTGTGATAATTAGGGGCATACCTATGTTTTAAAAACGTTAAGCAGTAAGAGTGCGGACGGTACCTTGTAACTGGTTAAGCAGTAAGTAGCGAATAAGCGGGCGATTTTTGAAATAACAGGTTTAAATTTTCTATAAAAATTCATACAAAATTACACATATATGTACATAAATACTATATTTTTTGGGACTTTATATATATCTAAACCATGGTGCAGGACTTGGATTTCGTTTCGACTTCGCTGGGTGTGGAAGTGGAAGTTTTTGGAAACTTTGAGGAAGTTTACATGCAGACTTCGATGAACTTCGACGCCGCTTTTTGAAGGAAATGATGTGAATTTCAAGAAAACTTCGATTAAAAACTTATAATTATGCTACACTCTATCTTACATGTGTTAATTTAGCACAAACATATGATTCATGACTCTATAACCCTACGTAAGTCGATAATGCAATGTGCAGTTATAGTTGCAAGGTTTAAATGTGTAATACAGATATAGAAATACATCCCACCATATGTCCTCCATAGAATATGGAGTCAAATAGTGGTTGCAACATCTTCTCCGGCAAATAGTGGTAGTCAACAAACATAGGAATTGATATTAGAAGTTGTAAAGATGGTTGGATGCGCCACTTATGTCTTATATGGCCTTTAGGGCACTAGTTAGGACAAATGTCCGAGCCGTATCAACTTTGCACCAACATCGCCAACTTCGGGGAAACATTGACAACTTCGAGGATGTTGGGACGAAAATACACTATAAAAATCCAACTTCGTCGACAAGGGGGAAACTTCGGTCCAAAGTTGAGATCAAGTCAGACATAGTGGTGTTTCGACATCGCCTGGGGTGGAAGTTGGAAACTTCGGGAGAGTTTCGCGCGGCTTCAGGGAAGTTTAGTTCCATGATCTAAACATTGTACCCAATAATATTAAACACCAAATAGTTTATCACACATCTATGAAACAACGATTATGGCTATTGTGAAATATAAGATTGGATTGAGTACAATGGGATGAATACAAGATTGGATGCCCTCTCCTTTATATAGGAAAGGGGAGACGCCCTAAGACTTAGGACGCAAGTAATCTAAACGGGCTGAAATACAAAAGCCCACTATCTAAATAGGCTAATATAGACTCTCTAACACTCCTCAAGCCGGAGCATTGGTGAAACACATGTCCAAAGCTTGGAGGTTACAAGACTCGATAAAAAGATAAAAGAAATGATAGATGAAAGATAAAAGATAAATATCACTCCCCATACAAAATTGATACTCCCCCTTAATTAATACTCCCCGTGAGCCATTTGGTGACAATGCCTCTCTTCTTTGAAATTGTATTCTACAGGCTAGAGATCCTCGAGCTTTGATGAAGGTCTTTTGGAGTGCATATGGAATGAAAAACATCTGAAATGGAACCTGAATACTACAGTAGTACTTCGCCACTTGGAGCAGACCATCAACACCACGACTACGGCAACTTCATTGGATTACGTACTTAACGCAGCACGAACGAGGATGCCCAATGTAGATGTAGCAATAGTGGAATCTTCGAATTGTCTGAGAAGGCGTGCATAACGTGGCACGAACACGAACGGACGATATGCTAGTGATACGATGCAGGTACCATAACTCTGACGCATGAACCTTGGGGGCTTGACGGGAAAGGAGATCATCCATCAAGGAAAGTCCCAAGTAGATCAGCGGAAGGCGATGTCGTAAGAATAGATGCAGCTCGAAGAAGACGTGATGAAGCAGCTCGGTGAAGATATCTCTAGATGATCTATCAACCTTACAAATGTAGACTTGGCAGGCTTGTTGAGCTTCTGAAATCTGAAGAAGCACCCATCTGTCTCATGTAAATGCAGCTGAAGAACACCATCAACACCTGACGTATATAACGCGGTACGAACACAGATAGCTCAGTGTTAATGATGAATGAAGATCCTTCATTGCTGTCTAGAAGTAGAGAACGGATGTGTCTGAAGAAGCTCCATGAAGATAATAGCCTGGAAGATATATAGCCTGAATACATATATCATCTCTTCTCATACTCTCTCTCATACATATTCTCTCACTCTCTCTCTCTCTCTTCTCATCTCTTCCTCTCCTCTCTATCCCCCCGGCACACCAAATACGACGAGAGTGAGTATTTGGTGTGGAGAAATGGATATATGACCCCCCCCCCCCGCACAGTGGAAAGGGATACACACATGATATGGGTGGGTGGGAAAGGAATTGGTGGATTTGAGAGGATTTTGTGATATGGAGATGTGTAATATGTGGGGAATGAAACCAATAACCAGCGAGAATATGCTAAATGGGTCAATGTAAGATCCGGATAGAAAAATAAATGGATCTAACCCCGACCCGAAAAGGGAAAAATCAGATTAGGCTTAAAACTGGATCCGATTAGCCAAGGGCAGATCCGATTAAGGATTTGAATATCTACAGGTATCTGGTATATGGGGGCAATAATAGGGCTGTTTGGTAGCGGTGGAGAGTGATGGGTGACCGTGATTCAGCCAAGGATAGGCGAAAATGTTGGGGCAGCAACGACGAGATGGAGAGCAGCAGTGGAGCAGCAACCAGGGGCATGGATGACGGCGGCGGCTGAATGGTGTGATCGACAACTGGGGATATGGTTGTTGGATGATATGGCACCAACACAACAACATGACAGATGACGATCATTGTGTCGATCGGCTGATGTAGCACTTGGCCGCAACGAAAGAGATGATACTGGTCTCCTGCACGGCTCCAGAGATATTGCATGCCATGAGGCTGCATGCGGAGTCAAGTGTGGAGCCTCTCCTTATGAGACGACGAAGGCTGGAGCTGAGGACATCAGGTCGATGTAGCGGTAGATGACTGATGAATAATGTGAGTGCGGTGGCGTCGACGGATGTGGACGGCGGCTGCTTTTGGGAAGCGCAGCAACGGCGATGGTTGCTCCTATTTTTGTGGTCGGTCGCAACACTCTTACTGGTACTCGCCATCAGCTTGCTGGTCGTCGTCGGCTTGATGGATGGATTCAGCGGCGGATGGATAACTTTGTTGGGCGTTGCTTGTTGTTGGCCGCAATAGTTGCTGCTATTACTGGACGACTGATGTCCTAGCCGGTTGTGGCTGCGGCTACGGTTAGTAGTCGGTAACAGGTTGATGATGGTTGTTGATTGCACCGGGACGGAGATAGCCAACGTACGGAAAGAAAAAATTAAATCTTTAAGAAAGAGAAAGAGAAGCCATGGAGATCGGGATGTGCCTGGCGGGCGGTCGGCCTAAGCCATGGCAACGGCGGCAGCCGCCCACAGGCGGGGGTTCTTCCCCTCAGTTGCTCTCTGGAAAAGACAAGCGACAGGGCTAGGGTTGTGTGTGCACCGCAAAGGAGAGGGAGGCGGCTAGGTTTCCCTCATGAGCGAACGCACTCTGTTCACGCAGGAATTATTGTTCACTCTGACGTATTATCTACCGTCGGAGTTACTGTTCACCGCCGGAGTTGACTGTTCAGGCCGCCATTTTTTTTCACCGCTCTGTTACCATGTGAAATATAAGATTGGATTGAATGCAATGGGATGAATACAAGACTGGACGCCCTCTCCTTTATATAGGAGGGGGGAGACACCCTAAGACTTAGGACGCAAGTAATCTAAACGGGCTGAAATACAAAAGCCCATTATCTAATTAACCTATTAACTAAATAGGCTAATATAGACTCTCTAACAGCTATAATATAGTAAACAATAGACTTGTCATGGATAAAACACCCTACATACATGATACGACAAAAATTTGCATCACATGTATATATAGCTAGACAATAAACAATATACTTATCATGGATACCTTCGTAGCTTATTTTTATATTTGCACATCATCAATTAGTCATATATTACAGCAGTATGTTTAATCAAAGTACATTCTAAATTAGATAATAGGTACATGTAATTTACTTGTATACATTACAGCAGTACATTATTATCACGACTTACATACAAAGTATGCATTCTAAATTAAAACTACGACTTATTATAGAACCTTTAAAGTATATAAGTGTAATATATTTAGTCAATAATACTTGGACAGCATAATTTTCTTCATGTTATAGGCTTACAACAGTTTTAAAAAATGGGTAAATGTGGGTAAAAAACAAGGGAAACGGGAAAAAGGCGGGAAAACAGGTTAAGCAGCCAAAAGGCGGTCGTTTTTTGTAGATCCGCTAAGTGGGCGCTCAACAGCAAAATTAAACGGCTGAAGGTCTTAATTGATTAAGCGGTCGCTTAAGCAGCCGCTCAGAATGTTTTTCAACACAATGGGCCATACTGAGTTGGCATCACTCCATTTGGGCACTTGTTGTTAGGATATTGATTCTAATGTTCAAAATTTCGACGAAAACCATTTTTTCCATATCGATGGAATCGGGCATATAAATGCACTGACTATTGAAAGTTTTTCTTCTTTTAAATGTACTATGTACTACCTAAAGCATATTTTTTACACAGCTTTATGTCTTTAAGTTTATATATTGTGCTTGTAAAATAAGATGACTTGAGTCGTTGATTTCATAATTGAAAATAATTCCCATCAAAAAAATTTAGGGTCCATCAAAAATGAGGAGACCCCACCCCCTCGTATCCAATATGAAATAGTATTTGCATATTTGAGTAGATCTATCACTGGTATATCACTTTGGTAAAATTTCATTAAACAATTCGGTCGTTTGGTCGTCCAAACACCAGGAATGCATTTATCAAAAAATTTATTTCTGTGACGATTGAAACGGGCATCGAAATAGGGCATTTTCTTCCTTAATTGACATAATATGATGCTAAATTCAGTTTCTTGAAGTATATGTTCCTAGGAATATTTTCTTATAGGATCACTTCGTAATATCTCCAAATCTTTTGATCGTCTCCATTCCCATGATCGAATCTACACGGATCTTTCAATGTTAATTATCTAATATCCATTTCTCTTAAGACATGAGCCACTTAATTAAGTGTGATGATCATGCATCAAAGGTTGCCAATAGTGATTCTTGTTACAACGATGGTAACAAAGACTGCAAAGGATCATATACTAGAGAAAAAGTTACTAAAGGTTCCATCCCATGCAATGAGATCAAATTTTGCTCAAAAATCACTATTGAACACCTATGTGAAATGCTAAAAGTTGTCAAAGAGGTTGAACAAAGATATTAAAATGGCATGCCTAAAAAGGTTCTGCTTCATTATTTAAGTTTTGAACAACATTAGATTGTCTAACTTTGTGTTTTGATAAATAAAAAAATCTACAAATAATTAAAATGCCTTATTCACTTTCGTAATATATTTCTATATTTTCAAAAATCATTATATCCCATGCATGTACAGTCACTTGTATATGTGCCTGTATCTATGTTTCATAGATGCATGCTTACTTGCCTACATGCGCATATTTGCCCGCTTAACACTTGCTTACATCCATATATAAACCAGCATGGTTCCACTGCAGAGTGAGTCCAGGATTTTTTTATAAGTGGCAGATGAGTTACAAGTCACATCTGACAACAAGGATGGTAAATATTATGTTATTTGAAGTTGTTGATTCCTTATTTATGTGAAAATAAGGGAAAGTATAATTGTGAGTACCAACAACCCACCTACCAACCCATCCAAGGACGTTGGTGCCAAACGAAACAGATATACAACTATTTCTGGTGAGTATGCACTATTTTGTTATATAATGCCTCCTAACTAGTGTTGATCAACGGATCAGCAACACTTGGGTATGTTTTTCTATGGTTTATGTGGGGTCAGATAGCTTACATCTATTCTAACAATTACCCCAACAGTCCGAAATCTACAAGAGGCTTCTGGCATTGAGGTTTTTACCTTAGCTAAGAGGTAGAGGACATTCTCTGAGTCTGAGCACTGCCACTCTTTCAGTGGTGAGTCTGGTTACGGAATTATTGGTTGATACAATTCTTAGCTAACCTAGTAGCCAGTTGACACTGTGTTGGAGATTGTAGTCACATCCCAGTTGAAAACCCTCCTCCAGTTGGAGACTGATAATACTACTGCCTAAATCTTGCACACGTACTTCCATAGGCATGCAACTACCTCTTTGAAACCAAGATTAAGATAGGCGGATTTCAGACCCGTATTGGAAAACAAAATGCCAGCCTTTTAATGAAATAGCTGCTCAGCTCTAAAAAGCAGCAACTCCTTATTTATAGTACTCTAATCATTTGAAGAAGCAACAGGGCTCTTGATAGATATAACCAGTGTTTTGAAAAGCGCCCCAGGCGCCCGCCTAAGCGGCCAGGAGGCTCAACCGCCTGGTTACAGCCTTGAGCGGCCACTCAGGCGGCAGCCCATTAAGCGGCCGCCTAAACCCGCCTGGCCCGCCTATTTGCCCGCCTGATTCCTTATTTTGGGCGCCCGCTTTTGGCCGCCTAAATTTTAGGCGCTGGATTTTTGTACAATTGCTTTCTTTTTTCATTTTTTTCTAATCAAATGTTGTTGCTGCTACTATATATTGACTTTCCTAGTATCTATCTATGTGCATGACTGACTGTATTACCATGTAATATAATGTGTAATACTAGAAGTCTGTAATAATGTAATACATTGCTGCTGTACATTGTTTAATATGAAACATTACTGTGTAATACATTGCTGCTGTACATTGTTTAATATGAAACATTACTGTATAATACATTTTATAATACAATAATACATACATAAATATCTACTTATCTACTACAAATTGTATTTCTTTACCTTTCTACCTTATATAACTATAATGTACTAATACATTCTACAGTGTAATATATATTCTATTGTTTACTGGATATTAATGAAAAACATTATATATATTCTATTTGTTTACTGCAAAAGCTACATTAATACATTATATATCTTCTACTGCTTAGTGCATTTTAGTATATATAGTTATAAATATATTCACTACAGTAAAAGTAAACAATTTGGGTATTAGTAATACCCAAATACCATATTACAACTGTGTTAAAAACTATCTGGGTGCTTTATTTTGTTGTGTAGGCTGTATAGATAAGTCTAAAACTTCCTTATATATATATATATATATATATATTACTTATATACAAACATGTATATCTTTTTATCAAATTATAGAAGAATTTCAGTATCCGCTTTTTCAAAAAGCGCCCGCCTGAGCGGCCGCCTGGCGCTCAAGCGGCCACAAGGTGCTCTCCGCACGCCTCCCGCTTCCCGCTTTCGAAAACATTGCATATAACTAAGTCTTGCAAACCTTCCTCCAGTTGGAGACTGATAATACTACTGCCTAAATCTTGCACATGTACTTCCATAGGCATGAAACCACCTCCTTGAAACCCAAGATCAAGATAGGCGAATTTCAGACCTGTATTGGAAAACAGAATGGGAGGGGTAAACAGCAATAGAAGACAAATTTCATGGTCGTGTAGGCTAGATAAATAAGCGTATTGTCTCAACCCCGCCCCTCCCACACACAATTTTCATGGCATTGTCTTCTAGTGAGACGGCCACGGAGGGAAGAGAATTGACCTATGGGTCAAATAGCTAAAGGCATACTACATAGTTAGTGCAAATTAACACCTAATACTCACATCAACGTCCCCCAGCCATCCCATTGAAGAAGCAATATTACATGGATCGAACATTTTCGGCTTAACCACAGACAATACCAGTTTTCTAGCTTATGGGGCATTGAAATTTGTCTTCCAGTGAAGTGGCCATGGAGAATGGGAACGTCAGCGTCCCCCAATCACCCCATTGAAGAAGTGATATTGTGTGGACCAGAATTTTCACTCAACCACCAGATGGTCCAATGGAAGTTGTAGAAGACTCAAGGAAGACACCAAGGGTAAAAACTATCCTTTTGCTAATGACAGTATGAAAGAAAAATGTTAATATATTTCATATTTATTCTATTTTGTAATTTCCATATCCTGTTGGACATCTATGTAAATTATCCAGTTTCTCTTATTAATAAAAAGGGAGAAGACTTATGGCCTCTCTCAATGTTGCATTGTATGTTGCATTACGGCACCACATTTCACATGGTATCAAAGCAAGGTTCCTAACATAACCCTACCCAGTCGTCACACTCCGACGGTGAACAGTAACTACGACGGCGAATAGTGCACGGCGTGAACAGTACGGCTGAGTGAACAGTAATTCCTGCGTGAACAGAGCACGTCGCCAGCCTACCGGCGCTGCCGGCCCAAAGCGGGCGAAGCAGCCGTCTCCCGGGCCAGGCGTCGTAGTCGTCGTCCCCCCTTCTATTCTATCTCCGGATCGTCGGGTCATTCGGTTGATCCGCAGATTTCTAAATCCCAAACTGGAGGGTCCGTCGGTACGTAAGAAATTTCTAATCACATCTCCTCCATGTGTGATTAGGGAATTTCAGTTGGGAGTTGTGGATGCGTCAGATACGCATCTGATCTTGTGACGTGATGTGTATCTCCCCGTCACCCATATCTTCTTGTGATGTGTATCAATCTGTCACTCTTCTTCTCATCAAATCATGGAGGACACCAAGGCATCTACCATCTACATTGAGATGTCTCCTATCCCCTCCATCAAGCTGAACGGGAAGAATTATCTCTTATGGATGAATGTTGTCCATACTGTATTGGAGTCACGCGACAAGGTGAGACATGTTGATTCTAATCCTCCTGCACTTACTGACAAAGGCTATGCCGAATGAAAGCATCATAACAATTTGGTGAAGACCTGGTTATGGGGGAGCATGGAACCTGGAATTGCCTCGAGGTTCATGTTCTACACTACCGCCAAAGAGATCTGGGATGCAGTGAAGAAACATTATTCTCAAGAGAAGAATGCGCTTCATCAATTAATGATATATGATCGCCTATTTGCAGAACGACAGGGAGACAGACCTTTAGAAGAATACTTTGGAGTGATTCAAGGTATTGCACAAGAGTTGAGTTTCTACCATCCAGTAACTGTCCAGGAGCAAGTTAAAGACAGAGATGACTTGATTACAGCAAAAATTTTGTCTGGTCTGAGTTCTTCGTGCAGTTCAGCCCGCAGTGTTATCTTAGCTTCTGATAAACTTCCCAGCTTGGAGGAGGCCTATTCAAGGATTTTACAGGCAAATTTTGAACCTGTTGATCCTACCATAGTCTCATCTCAGGGAGATTCTCATGCTTCTGTAGTTGTTGCAGTGAGAGGAGGACGGACAGGTATGGGCCAAGGACGTGGAACTCGCCCTAAGTGCACTTTCTGTGACAAACCTGGACACACAGTTGAGAAATGTTGGAAGAAGCATGGTCGACCTGGTGCACCACCTGTGGGAGGAGAAACTATGCTACCACTACTGAGTCTACTGAGCCTCCTGCTTTGAGTTCTGGTTCTTCTGGCATCACACTCACCAAGGAGGAATATGATAGATTTATCCTCGCTACTCAACATCTGAGCTTGGGATCAACACCTTCAGCCAACTTGGCGTCCACCACTGGTAATCAGGCTACCTCTTTATTGGCTTCTGGTTCTACTTCATCATGGGTCGTTGACTCTGGAGCGCCCCAACATATGACTGGTATGAGGAGACTTCTTCACTCCATTGACTCACGTATCCCTCACAAATCTGTAACAATAGCAGATGGTTCAGTGAGGAGAGTGTTAGCCAGTGGATCTGCTTCTCTGACTCCTGGAATTGATCTTAAATCCGTACATTATGTGCCTGCTTTTCCTTTTAATCTTCTGTTTGTTGCTAAGTTGATTGATACTGTGAAATGTACGGTAACCTTTGGTCCTTGTTTTGTGTTACAGGATCTCAAGAGTATGAGGACGATTGGTGGGGGGGCTAGGAAAGGTGATCTCTACCTTTTCCACGGTGACAGTTTGCCTCGCCAAGTTTCTGATCCTGCTCCAGTTGTCTTGTTGAGTGGCTCTCCCTTACTGTGGCACTACAGATATGGACATCCTTCATTGGAGAGCCTGAGAAAGTTAGAACCAGAATTGTCTCAAGAATCATCTTTAGAGTGTCAGTCCTGTCAAATGGGGAAACATCACAGAATGTCTTATCTCGGTCGTGTCAATAAACGGGCGTCATGCCCTTTTAAGTTGGTCCATAGTGATGTTTGGGGTCCTGTGAAAGACCATAGTTATAATGGTTTTCGTTATTTTATCTCCTTTGTGGATGACTTTTTGCGTATGACTTGGATTTATTTGTTGAAAAGTCGAGAATCTGTGCTATCTATTGTCAAACATTTTCATCAAAAAATAAAAGTTCAATTTGATTGCAATATTAAAGTTCTTCAATCTGATAATGCGTTGGAGTATGTTCAAAATGTCATGGCTGATTTTTGTAGTTCTGTTGGGATGATACATCGTACATCCTGTCCTCACACCCCTCAACAGAATGGGGTAGCAGAGAGGAAAAATTGTCATCTTCTTGATATTACCAGGACAATCATGTTTCAATCTAATGTTCCTAAGCGGTTATGGTCTGACGCTCTCCTTACTGCATGTTTTCTCTGTCTTACGTCCCAAGGATCAACCTTTGTTCCTCTTAGAGTGTTTGGTTGTACTTCTTTTGTCCACAATTTTGATCCTAAGGCTGATAAGTTATCTCCTAAGTCAATTAGGACTCTCTTTCTTGGGTACTCCAACACTAGCAAAGGGTACAAGTGTTATTGCCCATGTCCTCGTCGTATGTTTGTGTCTAGAGATGTGACTTTTCATGAATCCACTCCATATTTCTCTAGTGTTCCCGGTAAGGAGGAGCAATTGTGTGAGAGAGTGCCACCATCAGATGCTAGTGAGAGAGTGCCATCGTCACATCAGAGTGAGAGAGTGACACCTATCATTCCTGATTATACTATCATTCAGGAAGAGCAGCAAGCAGATGGTCCACAAATTCAGCAATATTCACATGTTTATAGCAGACAAGGCAGACAAGATCCAGAGGAGGTAGCGACTCCAGTCTCTGAGCCCTCCCCATCTTCCTCTACTCAAGGGATTTCTGAAAAACCATCTAACCTTGATGTTCTCATTGTTGTTCGCAAAGGTACCCGTTCATGTACTATTCGGCATCCTATTACAAATGTATGTTGTTTGTCCAAGTTATCTCAGCATGCTCGCTCTTTTACTCTTGGGATTGATTATGTGGCCATTCCAAGAAATCATCTTGATGCTATGAAGGATATTGGCTGGAAACAGGCTATACATGTTGAGATGTTTGCTCTGTTACATAACAACACCTGGGAACTTGTTGACTTACTTCCAGATAAAATATTGTGGGATGCAGATGGGTATTTAAAGTAAAACATAATCCAGATGGTTTTGTGGAGAGATTGAAAGCTAGATTGGTTGCAAAAGGGGTACACTCAGACATATGGGGTTGATTTCTTTGAGACCTTCTCACCAGTGGCTCGTCTGAATTCTGTGTATCCTTATTTCTCTAGCTACTACATTTGACTGGGCTCTATTTCAGCTCGATGTAAAGAATGCCTTCCTTCATGGTGATCTACAAGAGGAGGTATACATGGAGCAACCACCTGGTTTTGTTGCTCAGGGGGAGTGTCAGAAGGTGTGTAGGTTGAAGAAAGTCATCTATGGATTGAAACAATCTCCTAGAGCTTGGTTTGACAAGTTCAGTGATGTTGTGCTAAAGAAGGGTTTTTCTCGTTCTCTTACTGATCACTCTTTATTTTATTCTACTTCTTCTGGTGGATCTATTATTATTGTTGTGTATGTTGATGATATTGTTATCATTGGCAGTGATTCCACAGGCATATCTCGTGTGAAAGCGGGCTTGCAGAGGCACTTTCACACAAAGGATCTGGGAAAATTGAGATATTTTCTAGGAATTGAAGTACTTAGATCTCATGCAGGTACCAATTTGTCTCAGAGAAAATGTGTTGGATTTACTACAGGAAAATGGTATGAGTGAGTCTAAGCCTGTGTCTACTCCTATGGACTATCATGTGAAGGAGATGACTGATGATAATGATTATCCAGATCCAGGATATTACAAGAAAATTGTGGGAAAATTGATATATTTGACAGTCACACGTCATGACATTTATTTTTTTGTAGGAGGGGTGAGTCAGCATATGAGCTCTCCAAAACAGTCTCATTGGACATCTGTCTGTCGTATTCTGAGATATCTGAAAGGTGCACCTGGTAAGGGAATCACCTATTATAGACCGAAGACTCCTGTATCCACATTGTCTCTTACTGGTTATGCAGATGCAGATTAGGCTGGTAATCTGAATGATAGGAGGCCTACGTCTAGATATTGCACATTTCTAGGGAATCATCTTATTACCTGGAAAAGCAAAAAGCAAAATGTTGTGGCAAGATCTAGCACGGAAGCTGAGTATAGAGCAATGGCATATGCATGTTGTGAGTTGAAGTGGGTTCAATCTGTACTTTCTGAATTAAAGATTCTTGTTTTGTCTCCTATAGAACTCAGATGTGACAATCAAGCGGCCATATACATTGCTAAGAATATAGTCTTCCATGAACGTACTAAGCACATTGAAGTTGACTGCCACTTTATCAGAGACCAGATCAAGAATGGAACTGTTGTGACTCTACATGTCAAATCTGAAGATCAACTTGCACATGTTCTTACGAAGCCATTGAGTCCAGCAGCTTTTCAGAGTTTTTGCAACAAGCTGGGTCTACACGATGTGTACACTCCAGCTTGAGGGGGAGTGTTAATATATTTCATATTTATTCTATTTTGTAATTTCTATATCATGTTGGATCTTTATGTAAATTATCCAGTTTCTCTTATTAATAAAAAGGGAGAAGGCCTATGGCCTCTCTCAACGTTGCATTGCACGTTGCATTGCGAAACCACATTTCACAAAAAATAATATCGCTGACAATACAGAGGAGGGTTACGAGGGTACAGGTGCTGAATAATTACAGAATCCAACCTCTCATGAATGGCAATTGAGTTTTCATTGAATCAAGAGATCAAATCAGTGTTTAATAAAGCGGCAGGCGCAGCCTAGTCCTTCTGCCGCCCGAAAAGTGCCTTAGGCGCCAGTTAAGCAGGCCAGCAAAAAGCGGCCGCTTAATGCCCACTCGTAGCTACAAATCTCGGCTAAATTGTCAAAATTTTGCACAGCCGAAATACGATGACCATCAAAAAAATTCTTTCTTTTTAATGTACTATGCACTACGTAGAGCTTTTTTGCGCAGTTGTGTCTTCAAGTCTAAATATTGTACTTTCAAACTATAATGACTTAGTCCATTGATTTAACCATTGAAAATTGACAAACATTCTTGACAAATCCCCATCAAACAGTTCAGGCAGTGGCGTAGCCACAGCCAGGCACCATTAGGCAAGTGCCCGACCCAGTTTTACAAAACAATCTATAATTTACGTTTAAGAAATTCGTTTCCGTGAATTTAGATAGTCAGTGCCCACCCCAATAAATGCTCGTGCCCAGTTGAATTGCCTCGTTCTTTGACTTGTCCTTTATGCGTGCCTTTTCCTTTTCCCATCTAACTGATCTTGTATTCATTTGTTATTCACAACGATGCAATCACATGGCTTTTAATTGTGATAGCATCTTTCTGTTTTCCTAGACAGAGAATTAATGTTGACTAACTATTGAATGGTAAACAACTTTCCGTTTTGTAGTTTCCAATTAAATAGTTGTGCATATTATTAATATGTATTCTACCACAATAGTTGTGCATATTATTAATATGTATTGTGCCACATTTCTTCTAAATAAATTATAGTTTCCTATAACTATTACCAAGTGCATACATTTTCTTTCGAACAAAAATTTATAATTATAGTATTAGCAAAGTTACTATCTTATTATTATATATACGAGACGATTCTATCGTTTCTAGTATAGCAAGTTTGACTCATAAACTTCTAACTCTCAGTTTTATGTTACTATTTTTGCAGTTTTATTTTTCTCCTGTGTAGAAATCGGAGACTACAAAGATGTGTGATTTATTCTTATCGGAGTAACACCAGTGTATGACGCATATCTCTCGCCGCTAAATGATGTTGTTATAAAGGATCTGTGTTACAACAATAGAATTGATCATTACACTCACAATGTTCTAGTAGCATCTGAAGACTGCGTATTGGAAGTATTGTTGTTTGTTTGAGAAGTGCACAAAGTTCTTCATACGGTAACCACTTTTCTATTTACATTTTGTTGTTTACACTTGTTTGAAGTTACTAGTTGTGCCTACTACTATACACTAAAGTTCCGTTAAAAACATTTTATTCATCAAATATTTGTAAGATGATATTTAATAGTTTCTTAACGTGTATGCTATTTCTTATTTCTTGCATCATTCATTGTCAACATTGCAGTTATTTTAGTCTATCATGAGAAGATTTTATAAGAGAAAGTATCCTCATGAACAACAACGAACTGAGAATTCTAATAACAGCTGTGATGTACATGCATCAATTTCTTCAAAGACCCATCAAATAGAATTGGACTTAAAAGAAATGATTTTTGATCCGAGGTTGAGGCCAAATATATCAAGTTTTGATGTCAATGTTCAAGATAATATTTGTAGGGCTTACTTACAGAATGGTCCTTGTCAACCTAAAGGCCATAAATTCCCATCTACTCAATTTGGAAATAAATCTCGTCGTTTTAAAACATCATGGTTTAATGAGTATCCTAACTGGTTGGAATACAATATAGATAAAAATGCTGCTTTTTGTCTTTATTGTTATCTTTTTCCCCAAACTGGCCATGATCCGGCATTTGTTAGCAGAGGATATATGAATTGGAAAGATAAAAAGGGATTAGACAGACATGTTGGTAACTTTTCTAGTGCTCATAATAATGCAAGAACTATGTGTGAATATCTAATGAAACAAGATCAAAACATTAAAGTTGCATTGTTTAAACAAGATGAGGAAATCAAGAAAGAGTATCGTACACGATTACAAGCATCAATTGATTGTGTTCGGTATCTTTTGAATCAAGGATAGCATTTCGTGGCCACAATGAAAGTACGGATTCACTAAATAGAGGAAACTTTCTAGAGCTACTGCAATTTTTGGCTTCTCACAATGAAAATATTGATAAAGTGGTTTTAGATAAGGCTCCTGGGAATATGAAGTTAACTTCGCCAGACATCCAAAAAGACATTTGTAATGTCATTTCCATTGAAATAAGAGACTGAATCATAAAGGAAATTGGAAATGATTCATTCACCATTTTGGTTGATGAAGCGCAAGATGCATCCATAAAAGAACAAATGGCCATAGTTTTAAGATATGTTAATACAAGAGGAGAGGTGATTGAGAGGTTTGTTGGGATTCTACTTCTAACCGATACAAGTTCCATATCTCTTAAGACAGCAATTGATTCATTTTTTAGTACAACAAAACTTAGTATTTCACAGTTACGAGGCCAAGGATATGATGGAGCTAGCAACATGAAGGGGGAATTCAATGGGTTGAAAAGTCTGATCTTGAGAGAAAACACTTCTGCATTCTACATCCATTGTTTTTCTCATCAGCTTCAATTATCTCTTGTTGTTGTAGCTGAAAGTCATCCACTTGTAGCATCATTATTTGAGTCTATTTCAAACATTTTGAATATAGTGGGTGGCTCATGTAAGAGACGTGACTCTCTTCGAGTGAAAGAAGTTGAAAGATTGAATGCTGAGTTGAATTCTGGGGAGCTCAGAACTGGAACCGGATTAAACCAAGAACTTGGTATAAAAAGAGCAACTGATACACGGTGTAGCTCACATTATGCATCTTTAATCAACTTTATTCGTTTATTTTCTTCAATCATTGGGGTTCTGGATATAATTATGGATGACGGAAAAGATGCAAAACAAAGAGGCCTTGCAAATATCTTTTCTTGTCAAATTCAAAGATTTGAGTTTGTCTTTCTTTTGCATTTGATGAAATTAGTTTTGGGGAAAACTCATGAATTGTCACAGGCGTTACAAAGAAAAGACCAGAATATTGTAAATGCTATTACACTGGTAAAGTTGTCAAAACAACAATTGCATTCTTTAAGAACTGAAGATGATCAGTGGGAGATATTTATTGAAATCGTTGTTGAATTTTGTAAGAAACATGGGATAGATATTCCAAACATGGATGATGTTTTTTCTCCATCTGGGACATCAAGAAGAAAGTTAGAAAAGGTTACCAATCTGCATCATTATCGATTTGAGATCTTCAACACCATAATTGATTGGATGCTAACTGAGTTGGATGATCGTTTTAATGAGACTAATATCGAGTTACTTCTATGTGTTGCATGCCTCGATCCAAGTAATGAATTCCTCTCATTTAATAAACAGAAATTGTTACGACTTGCAGAATTTTATCCTTCTGATTTTTCTGAATTAGATCTTGGGAAACTTGATACACAATTGGATACATATATTCTAGATGTTCGGTCTTCTGGTGATTTCTCACAATTGAAAGGAATTGACAAACTTGCTCAAAAATTAGTTGAGGTTAAGAAAGATAAAGATTTTCCTTTTGTGTTTAAACTTTTAAAATTAGCTCTACTTCTCCCAGTTGCAACGGCTACAGTGGAAAGAGTTTTCTCAGCTATGAAGATTATTAAAAGTCGTCTACGTAACAAGATGGAGGATACTTGGCTTAATGATTGTCTGATTCCTTACATTGAAAAGGACATTTTTTCTACCATTGACAATGACACCATTGTCAAACATTTTCAAGGAATGTCTAGTCGTCGAGGACAACTTTAATGTATCTATTATAGTTGTTCTATTTATTATTTCAAATATTATTTGGTAATCATGATTTTTTTTCTTTTTATATGGATTTTAGGATTGTGATTTTTTTCATTGAAAAATGATCATATTTGGAGTATCACATTGTATGGTGCCCCCCCTGATAAAAATTCCTGGCTTCGCCACTGAGTTCAGGGTCCTTCATTCACACTCACACATGAAGAAAGCCCACCCACCACATATCTAATATGAAATATTATTGCATATTTGAGTAGATGAAACTAGCAGATAACTCTGGTAAAACTTATAAATTAATTTGTAAATTTCGTCGTGGCGTTTGTCGAAAATTCCGTCAAATTTCGATAAATTTCTATTTCTGTGGCCACCAAAAAGGCATGGAAATCAGAACATCTAATCCTTAGTCAGTAAAATGAAGTCGGATTTATCATCCAATTCTTTACAGTCAGAACATCTTATTAAAATTAGGGTATGCTTTTAAATGTGGTCTAAGCAATTGTGTAAGGGGTCAACTGCATCACAAAATGGCTATCTCATGTGCAAAGGGTTAGATACACCACAATATCCAAGCTAAATGACGTGCACATATGTAGTATTAGATACTTTGAATCGAAATTCCCAAAAGGGTGATAATATTGGCTTCTTATATTTTCCTGACAAAGACCTTTCAACAAAGAAAAGTAAAGCTTGGCAATTTTTCACGTTTAAAATCTCATTCAAAAATGACCTAATAAATTTGGTTAGGATTCAAAAACATAGTCTTATGATGATGATGACTCCAATTAAAATGAAATATTTGCTCAAAAAAGTAAATTTAAAATGACATCTGAAATTACAATAATGTGTCACATCGTCTTGGCAGAAACCAGAAGTCAAAATACTGCTAATTTAGAAGTTGAACCAAACAAGTACAGCTACTCAGCTCATACATAGCACATTGATAGTAAAGATGTTCACATATGTGGATTACAGAAATTGTTTTAGAGTTGTGTGCAAAGGTCAAATCAACTATGCCCAAATATGCAAAAAACAAATACCTGTTGAAACCTTCTGACACGCGTCAGGCCTGTCAACGCGCCGCTTAGTTCATTGCGGTGCAGCACCCCAAAATCAGCCAGTCTAAGTGGTAATTCTGTATATACCATAAGAAAAGTAGTAATTTATACATATTTTACAATGCCTAGTAATTTATAAATATTGTCTAAATGAGGAGACGTATAATCCACAAAATATGGTTCATAAATAAGTAGGCATGCATCAATGTGACATATATATAGAGAGAGGGAGCTGATCATATACTAGGCATTGTTGTGAGCAAGCGTGAGAGGCGCAATTGACAGCTTCTCATTCATCTTGCCTATGATTTAAACGCATAAAACACCAAAACGGAATTGAGTGAGGCGTTAGTGAACAGCCAGTCCGACTATCGAAGTGTTGCTTGGTACGGTTGTTTCTACATATTATGATAACATATTATCGAAGTGTCGCTTTGACCCGCTTAAGTAAAAATCAGCTCCTAGAGCCATGATACTGGAATTTCTTTAATGATTCTATACTTGAATGGATATTACTCTATTATACTTCTAGGAATTATTAGTTTTATTGAATTTCTAGCTGTTTTCACTGATTACTGATTGTGATTACTGATTAATATTACTTTTTTGGCACAATAGTGATTATTTGATTAAGATTACAGATTAGTAGTAAAGTTCTTAATAATTAATTCATAGTTTGTTATTTAAAATTACAGATTTGTTTGCTAATGATTAGAAATATTGTTTGGTGGTAAGTAGTGATAAATGCTCAATTAAATACTGATATAGTGATATGCTTGCTTATTTTACCTATTAGTATTACTGATTAGTCGTTTAGAGTTTAATAATAAATTCATAGTTGGTTATTTACAATTATTACTTAAAGATAAATTTGGTGGTAAGAAAATATGTTTTTTACAACAATTAAAGATTTTTCCTTAGCTAAATCTTTTCAACTGGGGACTCAATAAGTATATTTGTGCATAAAACAAGTAAAAATCAATGTGATGTTTAACTTCTTGGACCCAGTTTCAATATATAACTAATAATTCACATTAACTAAAATGAATGCTTTCCAATTTTTTATTCAAACTCAATATAAAATAAACAAGAACTTGTTATTGTAATGTCATCTAAGGTATGTAAAAATCATTTCTAATACGTGTTTTTAGTATTAGTTTACTCTTCACAAAATCTAAAATATTTTTGTTGAAAAGTACACTAAAGATGGAAGAGGAAGTAAAAGGTGGAGAGAATCTTCTTCTTGCTAAGTAAAGCAAAAACATGATTGTTCCTCTCAATAAATCTGTAACCACTCATTTTGCTTCTTTATTATTTTAAAGTTATGAATGAAAAGATGCCATCCTCTGGTAATACCTCTTTTCTTTTTTGTGTCTCTGTCTTTCCCTGTAACGTTAGTAACTCACGGTTTATATATCATGCTTTTCAACCATTTTTCCTTGAACTAACTAAGTATATTTAACTTTTTATCGTGTCCATGTCTTTCCCAATCAATTTAGTATTTATTGAGTTAAATATCATGTTTTTAAAAAAAAAACCTGAACAGAAAATATACTTTCGTACTACAAAATAAAAAATCATCTTTGAAAATATCCAATCTTTCTAAAATTATCCCTAAGATGGATTTTCAGCATGACTCGTATTTGGGCACAATTTTACATTCGATCAAATGCAAGATGTTAAACTACTGGGTTCTATTTGTTGCTCCAATTGATTCTAGCCTAGTCCAACTCTACAAACACACACACATATATACACAGATTATATATATATATATATATATATATAGAGAGAGAGAGAGAGAGTCATGCTAGAATACACTCGAGTGTATCCGGAGCGGAATACACTCAAATAGTTTTTCATGATGCAATATTTTTTTTGAAAATCTAATCCGTTGATCTTCTTAAACATCTCGTGAACAACTCATATGCAAAATTTTAGCACATTTGGATATGTATAGCTCATGTTATGAAGACCGCTAAAATTATGCATTTCAAATTAGTTTCGTGTGTCGATTTTGTTGCCCTTGGATGAGTGACTTACACTCATCCAAATGGGCTCAAAATTTGTATGTAGCCTAGTTATAGTATGACGGTGAAGATCAACGGTTTACATTTTGCAAAAAATAGTCTTGATATGCAAACACACTTGAGTGTATTCGTGCGATCCGTACACTCGAGTGTATTCTAGCCTGACTCTATATATATATATATATATAGAGAGAGAGAGAGAGAGAGTCAGGCTAGAATACACTCGAGTGTATAGATCACGCCGTACACCCCAATGGTGTTTGCCTATCTAGACCATGTTTTTCCAAAATCTAATCCATTGATCTTCATGGTTACAATAATAATAGGACACATACAAAATTTGAACTCATTTGGATGAGTGTAAGTCACTCATCCAAGGATAACAAAATCGACGCACAAAACTAATTTGAAATACATGATATTTGTCTCCTTTGGATGCACGACCTATAAGTGTCCAAATGAGCTAAAATTTATTATATAGTATGTTCTTATCATAATAAAGAAGATCAACGGTTTAGATTTTTCAAAAATTTACTGCATCTTCAAAAATGACTGAGGTGTACGGTGCCTCCGGTACACTCGAGTGTATACTAGCCTGACTCTATATATATATATATATATATATATATCATCATCATCTAAGTCCCAATCCCAACCATGTAGGGGTCGGCTACATATGTATATATATAAAGAGAAAGAGAGAGACAGGCTAGAATACACTCTTGAGAGTACAGATTACATTGTACACCTCATTTGTGTTTGGCAATCTATACCATATATTTACAACAAAATCTGATCCATTGATCTTCATTGTTACAATAGTAATAGGCCCCATAAAAAATTTGAGCTCATTATGATGAGTGTAAGTCATTCATCCATGGACAACAAAATCGACGTACATAACTAATTTGAAATGCATGATTTTTGCATCCTTTAGATACATGACCTATAAGTGTCCAAATGTGTTCAAATTTATTTTATAGTACGTTCATAAGATATCTAAGAAGATCAAGGGTTTAGATTTTCAAAATGACTGCTTCATGATGGAAAATGATTGAGGTGTATAGCGTCTCCAGTACACTCAAGTGTATTCCAGCTTCAATATATATAAGCCTCAATCCCAACCATGTATATGTATATATATATATATTTGAAAAATATAAACCATTGATCTTAAATATCTTAAGAACATACTACATGATAAATTTTAGCTCATTTGGACACTTATAGGTCGTGCATCTAAAGGATGCAAAATCAGGCATTTCAAATTAGTTTTGTGCGTCGATTTTGTTGCCCTTAGATGAGTGACTTACACTCATCCAAATGAGCTCAAATTTTGTATGTGGCCTATTATTATTGTAACCATTAAGATCAATTAGGCAAACACCATTGGGTGTATAGCGTAATATGTACACTCGAGTGTATTCTAGCCTGACTCTCTCTCTCTCTCTCTCTCTGTGTGTGTGTGTGTGTTACGCATATGTATGTGTGTTTCTATATAATAGATATGTTTGCGTAAACAAAATTAAAACAGAATATTTTTTTACCTAACTTAACAAGGATAGTAAAGATTTAAAGCAAAGTATGATTTCAAAGACAAAATACAAATAAAATAAAATTATAGCAAATAATAGTTGTCAATGTTGTGTTGGTAGAGCTAAAATTGTAATTATTAGACAAATAAAATAGGGGAGCTAACATTTGGAAATAATAGGAACACGGAACAAATTAGATAGAAATGAGAATGAGCATAATCAATTAAGAGAAAGGTTTATGTAGATTATGGGACATCATTCATAGTGGTCTTCTCATGTGTAGATTAGTAGATATTTAGTGACAGCGTCTAGTGGTGATAAAAGCTTGTAACACCAGATTCATGGCCAGCATCAAATTATTGTGATTTTTGGATTGTGATTTGGTTTGCAAACTTAGTGCATTGCACTTGTTTCAGCCCACCACCACCCTTGTGTCAAAACCCTTTTAGGCTTCCATATTAATGATATATTCAAAATTTTCAAGATTGGACCATGGATTGTAAAACTAGAGAGCACAGTTGCAAATTTTCAAGATTCAAATTTTTCAATTTGTTGCTCCAATTGATTCTAGCCTATTCCAACTCTACAAACACACACACATATATAAGCATTACATTCGATCAAATGCAAGATGTTAAACTACTGGGTTCTATTTGTTGCTCCAATTGATTCTAGCCTAGTCCAACTCTAAAAACACACACATATATATAAGCATTACATTCGATCAAATGCAAGATGTTAAACTACTGGGTTCTATTTGTTGCTCCAATTGATTCTAGCCTAGTCCAACTCTACAAACACACACACATATATAAGCATTACATTCGATCAAATGCAAGATGTTAAACTATTGGGTTCTATTTGTTGCTCCAATTGATTCTAGCCTAGTCCAACTCTACAAACACACATATATATACGCATATATATATATATATATATATATATATCATCATCTAAGCCTCAATCCCAACCATGTAGGGGTCGGCTACATATGTGTGTGTGTGTATATATATATATAAAGAGAAAGAGAGAGACGGGCTAGAATACACTCTTGGGTGTACACCTCAATTGTGTTTGGCAATCTAGACCATATATTTACAAAATCTGACCCATCGGTCTTCATTTTTACAATAGTAATAGGCCCCATCAAAAAATTGAGCTTTAGGATGAGTGTCAGTCATTCATCAATGAACAACAAAATCGACGTACATAACTAATTTGAAATGCATGACCTATAAGTATCCAAATGTGTTCAAATTTATTTTATAGTACGTTCATAAGATATCTAAGAAGATGAAGGGTTTAGATTTTCAAAATAATTGCTTCATGATGGAAAATGATTGAGGTGTATAGCGTCTCCGGTACACTCAAGTGTATTCCAGCTTCAATATATATAAGCTTCAATCCCAACCGTGTGTGTGTGTGTGTGTATACATACATACATACATACATACATTATATATATATATATAATACACACACACATGTGTGTGTATTATGCATATGTATGTGTGTTTCTATATAATAGATATGTTTGCGTAAGCAAAATTAAAATGGAATATTTTTTACCTAACTTAACAAGGATAGTAAAGATTAAAAGCAAAGTATGATTTCAAAGACCAAATACAAATAAAATAAAGTTATAACTAATAATAGTTGCCAATGCTGTGTTGGTAGAGCTGAAACTATAATTATTAGACAAATAAAATAAGGGAGCTAACATTTGGAAATAATAGGAGCAAGGAACAAATTAGATAGAAATGAGAATTGAGCATAATCAATTAAGAGAAAGGTTTATGTAGATCATGGGGCATCATTCATAGTGGTCTTCTCATGTGTAGATTAGTAGATATTTAGTGACAGCATCTAGTGGCGATAAAAGCTTGTAACACCAGATTCATGGCCAGCGTCAAATTATTGTGATTTTTGGATTGTGATGTGGTTTGCAAACTTAGTGCATTGCACTTGTTTCAGCCCACCACCACCCTTGTGTCAAAACCCTTTTAGGCTTCCATATTAATGATATATTAAAAATTTTCAAGATTGGACCATGGATTGTAAAACTAGAGAGCACAGTTGCATATATGAGAATGTCAGAAGTGCGACAACAAATGTTGACTTTCAAAATCAGCAGTACCGATCTAATGCCAAAACAATGTAAGCTCATAGGATCCCAGCTTGCTATAATAAAAGGCAGAAGCCTGCATCTGTGCAGGTAAGATTACAGTTGTCAAAGGTAAATGAAAAAGGGAGCAATTTAGGATCAATTTACAAAAATAATCCAATAGAGCTCAAATCCATATTATTCTCTAACAAACAAAAAAACAGATCTTCGAGAAAAACATAACTAGAAAGAATTAAATATAACTCGCCTCTATAAGATCTAACACGGTGCTCAAACATCAGGCAGTGACCAGGACAGTTCATAGGCTTAAGACCAAATTCTTGCTTCTCAATCTGCAAATATGAATGAGAAACGTCATGTAAAACACGCTAGAAAGAGCAAAGACCAAAAGAAAATTCATAGAAGATCGACCTCAAAGACAAACATATTCTCTTTGTAGTTAGCAGCATGACCAGATTTTTCCCATAGTTGCATGTTAAAAATATTTGGTGACAACACCTGCAAAGGGCTATGAGTTGAGCAAGCGCATAGAGGGTTATTGATACAAATTTCTAGGTAGTTGACAATGTTGACCTCTTCGTAGCCTCTTTCTCGATATTGAGATCGAATAAACTCCATCAGTTTATTATAGATTCTAGCCCCATATGGAAGGAAGAAACAACTGCCAGGACTGGCCAAAGAAATAAACATTAATGTTAGAAAATAAAAATAGATTACTGAGATTAGACAACATTTGAATAGATAGTACCTCAATTGATGGAAAAAGAATAACTCCTGATGTTCTCCCAATTTCCGATGGTCATATTTCTTAGCCTCCTCAATCCGAGCGAGATACTCCTGAAGTAAATTCGAGTTGCATATCAGAAAAGAAAAGCTACATCATATCAATCAGCAATTTGACAGATACTCAACTACCACCATGATGAGGGGACGACTTACAATTACTAGCTTTACATATATTCATAAACTGTTCGGTCATAGGCATTGTTCGAATATGGGAGTGTCTTATTTTATTGTGTATGGGATCAAGTCTATTATTAGGCCCACTAGTGTATGCACTCCTAGTCGGTCTCGTACTTGCCTCCTCTCCTGTATACTAGAGAGGTTTGCTGGTCTATCAATAACAATACCGCATTTTTGATATGGTAAATGAGTAATCATTCATGCGCCTTTAACTCTAAAAGAAAAAAGGAGAGAGAAACCGCCCTATGGGCAGCTAGTAGCCACCGCCCAAGGCAATGCTTGACTGTCCACAGGGATGCCCACCCCGTCTTGTAGGAGTCTCTCTTGAGCATCTTCATCACAAAACAACGTTTCACTACAATGGTGTTGTTCTTTATGAAGTATCTTGCCGCGGTCCTAACATGTGTGGTCCTCACCCTCCCATGGAGCTACAAACATTGTTCCATGAATGTGTCCCTAATGTGTGTGTTGATGTTGCCATCTACACTCCCATTGCTGCCATCTATGTTGTTGTCATCGTCTACCGCTATGAAATTGTTGTCGTCAAGATCCATTGCAATGGTCACCTGCTATAATCGTTTTTTGGCTTCTTTTACATGGCAGACGATCTTTTTCTCTACTGCTACAGGGGATAACTTAATCCATTCCACCTTTGATATGGTGGAAACTAGTACCGTAAGGGTTTCCCACCCTATTCATGCTACTTTTTGGTCCTTACCTACTGTCGTGCCGCATCACATTGTGTGTCCCTAGCAGGTATGGTGTGTGAGCGATGTTTTACAAGTCTGTGAATAGATTCACAACTGCAGACATTATGTAACACGACGATTGATAAAAAAGCAAACGGTGAGGACCGCATCAGACCAAAAATGCTTAGGCGACTTGACATGAGTGAGACGAGAGTATGTAGTGTCAAGTAAATTATGATTTTTACGCTCAGTGATATTGTTTTGTTGAGGAGAGTGAGTGAACGGTCGTTGATGAATCATCCCTACGCAAGGAGGTGACAGCCTTTTGGGTGTACTTGAGGACTTTGTCGGTTCAAAAAATCTTAATACACGTTGAAAATTAAACGGAAACCAACTTGTGAAACTCGCAAATTAATGAAAAAACTTCATCACGAGTTTGAAGTAAAGCCATGTCATTCTAGAAAAATCAGTCACAAACGTAAGAAAATATATATAACCATTGTAACTAGTAGTTTTGAATGGACCACACACATCACTATCAATTAAATCAAACATAAGGGATGATTGTTTACAGATATGGATCGGGAAGGACACACGATGGTGTTGTTCTATCTGATAGCATTACAAGAATATTAGAACAGGAAGATAATGAACTATCTAATAGTTTAAACTTGTCTAAAGGTAAATGGTCATGACGTAGACACAGCCGAAGTAGCGTGGAGGCAATAAGGGCTCATGGTAGGCTGGAGGGTGGGGCGGAGAAGTAGTAGAGATCATTAGAACGTGATCCCTGACCAATCATCGTCAAATTCCTCCAATCATGCAAAATAAACCAGATGGAATAAAAGTTACAAAACATCGGAGAGGATCAACATTTTTTACTACAGACATTAAATTGTATGTAAAGTTTGGAACAAAGTGCACAACAGTCAACTTAATTTTAAAAGAGACAAGTTATTCGAAGTGGACAACAACCAACTAGAAAGTTGGGTGGGACAAGTAACTCATTTAACTGATCCATCCGCCATGATGATAGAGGAATGAGGGATAAATGAATCGGATGTGGTCAAAGATGGGGCATTACCAGTCATATGATGTGTCACACTCAAATCCATAATCCAATTAGAACTAGCAGCAAGCATGGATGCCCCAAAGTTACATTGAGAAGCAGTGACTAGGTGGGAAGAGGAATCGGCAGTAGGTAAATCTCCGACTTGCCAATCGGAAGAGGCAGATGCGGACATGTTGTGGAGGGGAGAATTTATATAATATTGTGCAGCTTGGAGAAGGCATTCGTACTCCTCTTTAATAATGAGACAAGAGAAGTTTGAGGAGATGCATCTGGTGGAGGAGATGCACGACCAGTTAACAAGGCAGATGCTTGACCGACATGGGCATGTGCTTGGGCGACATGGGTAGAGCCCTAACTAGGTCCTCTCCCGTAGTGTATTGGATAGCCATGCTTTGAGTGGCAGGAGTCTTCAATTTGGTCCAGCTTGCCACAATAAGTGCACATTGGGTGTTGGCCTCATCCATGAATGGCCTCTGGCCGCCGCTACCATTGCTGATAGAAGTTCAGATGCAGCATGAGAGATGTGAGGAGCAAGCAGCTCAGACTGGGCCAGGCGTGTATATGCCTGGTCCACAGATGGAAGGGTCACACCAGCTAGGAGTACTTGTCGAACAGCAACAAAATGAGGCATATCATTATAGATAGCAATAGGCATTGGCTTGGCAGCATTACACATGATAATACAATAATAGTACCGAAATAAGGAGCATGGTACAGACAAAAAATAAAAGTATCGAAACATATCACAGTACAAAACAACAAATCATAAATACTATTGGAGTGAAAACTCAGTAGGGGAACCAGGTGGAGGAAGAAAACGCTTAAGCTTTGCCCCATATTATTTTTGGTGCTTTATAAATCAGCGCATGGTTTTTTGAGATTGCTTTTTTTATATATGTAAATATCTATTTTCTAGATCTAGAACATTCAGAAGGAGAAGAAGATAGGAGTCTTCTGGAACGTCGTGCAAATAGACACCACGTCTGGTAATGGCTTAAGACTGGTGGTGGATGGATACGGCTGGTTGTGCCTAGAAACGCCGAGTTTTTGTGGTTGTGTGTGGCCGCAAGCCACTGGTGGAGGATGGTTGATGGTCGTTGAGCGGCCTAAAAGGCACTGCTACAGCGTTGTTGGGCAGCTCAGCCGTTGCGAGGGGAAGGAGGGGGAAGGGTGACAGCAGGTAGGTTAAGTGAGGAGCGGTGGCTGCCATCGGATGGGAGAAGGAGAGGGAGAGGAAAAGAGAGTAGATGAAAGGGTAGGGTTAGAACCCTACTTTTGATATCATGTAGAATAAGATGTTTTCACTAAGTAAAATAAAAGGATTGGGTCTCCTATATATAGGAGCCAGTCAGTACATGAGAAAAACACAATGGGCCTAAGCCCAACTAACCAAAATATACGAACAATTATAAATACTAGTACAATGAGTATTTCAAAGGTTATAATCGTCCTACATCAACTCTCCTCCGCTTCAAAAGACTTGACGCCGACGAGTCAAAATAATCAAATGGGGCTCCAGGAAATAGAGGAAGTCTTTTAAACTTGTTGTACATGAGTCATGTAGCATCACACCAATGAACAAGGTGACGACGTAAGATATCAGGAAAGAACATCATGGTTGTCTGGAACTTAGCTACAATGATGTTTGACGGGTTGTGGATCAGGAGAAAGCTCATAAATTATGTCTAGAGGATGTGGAGTAGGCTTGAGAAAACGAGTTCAAAATCCTCAATTTCATACATGATATTCCTCTTACGCAGTAGGAGACCATTTCGCAGTTCAAAAATCTTGATTAGTGCCAATTTGTTCCATCAAATCCATGATTTTCAACTCTTGATTGTCCAGTGGCTCTATCAAATTAGTTTGCAACTTAACAAGGAAGAGAGAGAGGCGTGGAGATGAATGGCGAAGAATTAGCCGAATGCAATGGAGGATTAGTGTAAGAAGAGAGGGGTGGGTGGGCGGTTATTGACCTTGCAGATAGTGGAGATGACATTGTAGAACATTGGGAGAACATGGAGATAAACGCGGGTGGTTGTTGGTTGGATGTGAAGATTAAAGAAAATGGAGGATTGGATTGCGAAGAGGCAAAAAAATGTAGAGAATTAAAGAAAGTAGAGATTAAGTAGTGGAAGGTAGCTGAGAGGGAGATGGATGTGGTAGTTGGTGCATGGGGTATCGGGGTTTGCAGGAGACGGGAAGGAGTTGGTGGGGTTTCTACAGATACAGGGGTGAGATGGTGTTTAACGAGCTGAAGCGGGAGGCAAAGAGGAGAAAGCAGGGATGTGTGTGGCAATATCAGTGGAAGACGGTTGGGACAGGGGTTGGTGATGGGCGTGAGGACGGCTATGTTGTTGTTGTGGCTGTGGTGTATTGGCAGTGCGGATTATGGACCTTAGCGACGTGTTGGCACAGGGGTTGGTGACAAGCGGAGGCTGAGAGATGGATGATGAGTAGGCCAGAGAAGGAAACAAGACGTGAGATAGGGGTGGTTGGTCGCTCATTTGCGGTTAGCAAGATTACTTACGGTGAGGAGTTTAGCAGGAGTGGCGATCGGGAGAGCAAGATTATTGGGGTTGGTTTGCGGTTAAAGGGGGTTGGGGTTCGCAGTTTAAGGCCTAGAGATGATGACCAGAGCATGTGGTTGTCTTTCACCCTTAGGGTCGGCCGGGTAAGAAAAGAGAACACAAGATCTAACCCTAATGAGAGGATTTGATGCTTTGATACCACTTAATGGAGAACCAAATGACTAAAATCTGAAGTAACAATGAAAATCTACGCTAATTGATCAAACTAATCTAAATGGGAATAATATATAGTAGAACATTTCAATCATGAAGTCTGCTTTTCTAAAGAGCTTTACAAAGCCTACATATAGGCATTTAAACCCAACTAACTAGACAAGTAGCCAATTGGGACTAGACCACAGGCTTTACAAACAAACTGGGAAAATATCAGATGATCCCCAAAACACAAAGCAACTGATAAAACATTATAACTACTACTAAAATGACTATTTCTAAGGCTATGATCGTCATACATCATCAGATCTACAACTTGTAAAACAACTATTTGTGAGGTAAAAGTTGTAGTTAGTGATCCATCAGGGAAGAAGTGAGAGATGCTAGTAGAATTAGGTTGGGTTAGGGCTAATGTGCCATAGATTGAAGCATTAAGACCCCTAAAGCAATATCTTCACACCAGATGAATAACAAACATATAAGTCAAGTGTGTCATTTCTCAAAAATGAATTAGCAAAATTAGTCAAAACTGTCATCAGTGTTTTAAAAAGCGCTCTGTGCGGCCGCATAAGCGGCCACACACAAGGTGTGGATGACCTTCCGAACGCAATTGCAAATCCATCCATAAAACCAGCCCAGGCCGCATAATCGGTCACACGGCCGCATAAACGGTCGTTGAAACCCCCATTTTGAGATAGACATGTTTCCATTTCTTCTTTTTCACATTTACATTCATATATGTATGTTTAGATTTAGATCATAGTGCATGTTTGCATTTATTTAAGTTGTGATGATTGCATATTTGCATGATTGTGTCATTTATTCTTATAATTGTACTATTTAGATACACAATTATAAAAATTAAATATGCATATCCATGATAAATATATATACATATAATAAATAATAAATAAAAATTCCAAAAACACATATACTCCCGCACACCGCATATACTCTACAAGGTGACCTCTCCGAACGCATAACACATACTGGTTTTTGAAACCATGATTGTCATACTTTTGCAAAATGTGGGTCCAAATTGAGTGAAAGTCATCAAAACTGTCAAAATTTTGCAAAATGCCTAACGAATCTTAGGTGCGTCCATTTCTATTTCTGATCACCACCGAAATCAAAATTTCCATCAAAATTTTGACATTTCGACCAAAATTTTTACTATGCTAGTTTTTGCTACAATATATTTAGATTATGTTTATAGATGGTTAAGGGTTGCTTAGCACATATTTCACACATTTTAAACAATTCAGACCTATAAAATATTAATATAAAAATACATGTATAAGTCTAACAGTTTAAAATAATGGGTCGCTTACGTAACACTTAGTCGCGACAAGTCATGCCTAGTCACATGGCGCTCAACTGGAACGTCGTGCCACCTTGCCGCCTTGGCAAGTACATCTTCCCCCAACCTCCTAGTTGATTCTTTTTAAAATTTGTTCTTCCTCCTCAAGTCAACCAATATTCTCTTTTCCTTTTCTTTCCTCCTCTTCTTAATTCTTATTGACTCATATATTGACCATTGGTTAAAAACTAATATATAACTACATATATATATAAATATATATAAATGGAAAAAATGTCTAGGGCTCCGCCTAGGTGCCTAAGTTATCCGGGCGCCTCTAAGCAACGCTTGGCCGCCTAGACAACCTTATTTTTTCATTCTTGGATAAGTGATAAAACTCCATACTATGTAATTGGATTATTAGCAGCCACCCAGGTGCATATAAATAGGTGTATAATGTTCATAGCCTACTTGTCAAGGCAGTAAGGCAGCAGAGCATTCAGGCAGAGAGCCTTGCAACTAGTCACCACTAAGTGTCACTTGGACGGCTCTAAGAAAACTAAAATATTAGTACATTCAACATGTGGGTATACATATATTTAATGATTTTCAGAAAGGTTTCTCCCTTCGTATACATTTATTTCACAATCATGTGTGAATAAGTACATAAATTTATGGTTAACACATTGACATACATATGTATCTTGGTAAGAGGCATGAAAAATTACATATTATAAAAAGCCTTACTTAGCATTGCTAAAACAAGAAGAAGATAATTCCAAATAATGTAAGAGATTGAGATTTAGTAAATAAATAAAGATTAATCTATTGCTAAGTATTGACTATCTTTAATGACATAGCCTCTAAATGGAAACTAAATATAAGGCAATAGGGCAAAATATGAAAATCTGGAAATTGCTTGTTAACAGATATATTTATAATAAAAATGATAGTTGGCATATAACAATCACAAGAATGTGCTTTTTGAACACTAGAATACAAAATAACAATTAAAAACCATTAATATGCAAAAAAATCTGTGAGGATAACATAAGGCGGCAAATAAGGCAAAGCGCAGCCCCCCCCCCCCGGACGCCTTGTTGTCTAGGCGACCGCTTGGGCGAACCTAGGCGATAGCCTTAACAAGTATGGTTCATAGTACTGTAAAGTTGCTTATTTGTTCTGCCTCCATAATCTTTGTAAACATTCTATACAAATTTGCCTTATCGTGATACAATTATTCCTCACTTTTTCTCTCAATACTTCCTACTATCGTGCAACAGCAACTACAATTGCTCATATGCTACATGCCACAACACATGGGACTTTGATATTAATGTGTGAATTCCTTTTTGTTTAATAGCATTTATCAACTAGAATCAATTTTAGCTGATGATGGTGTTGTTATGGCTTCCACTGTTCAAACCATGGAACTAAACTTCCCCGGAGTTGGGAGAAACTTCCCCGAAGTTTCCAACTTCCACACCAGGCGATGTCGAAACACCACTATGTCGACTTGGTCTCAACTTTGGACCAAAGTTTCCCCCTTGTCGACGAAGTTGGATTTTATAGTGTATTTTCATCCCAACATACTCGAAGTTGTCAATGTTTCCCCGAAGTTGGCGATGTTAGGGCGAAGTTGATACAGCCCAAACATTTGTCCTAACTAGTGCCTTAAAGAACATATAAGGCATATGTGGTGCCTCCAACCATCTTTACAACTTCTAATATCAATTCCTATGTTGACTACCACTATTTGCCGAAGGAGATTTTGTAACTACTATTTGACTCCATATTGTATGGAGGACATATGGTGGGATGTAATTCTATATATGTATTACACATTTAATCCTTGCAACTATAAGTGCACATTGCATGATCGACCTACGTAGGGTTATGGAGTCATGAATCATATTTTGTGATAATAACATGTAAGATAGAGTGTAGCATAATTAGACGTTTTTAATCGAAGTTTTCTGTAAATTCACATCATTTCCTTCAAAAAATGGCATCAAAGTTTATCGAAGTCTGCGTCTAAACTTCCTCGAAGTTTCCAAAAGCTTCCACTTCCACACCCAGCGAAGTCGAAACAAAGTTGAAGTCCTACACCATGCTTCAGACTAATAGACTTGTTGGAGTGATTAACCCTTGTTTTGTAGATAGGATAAATGACTCTGTGTTTGGGACAACTTTAAAGGAGTGAAAAGACCGGTGAAATTGCACATTTTGGGCTAATTCAAATGACAAGAACAAGGGTCGTGAATGTTACATTGTCACACCAGCAATTGGCCATTGGGTGTGATTGGCGGATTTTGGGATTACATCTAGTCCCATGGCAAGAATTGGCTTTCGCAAAGAGATGCTTGAGACAAACTGCTCTTACAAATACTCATATGCAACAGTTTCACATATAGGCGATCAGGTCATTAATATCACATGGAAAGGGGGTCGTCAATTCCTTTACCTCGCCTGACCTAAGGGATGGGCTGCACATATGAAGGCAAACCATGGTGCTTCATAAACAACAACAGAAAACACCTACAGAAAAGTAGTAAGGGTTCCTGAAGATTACATAGTACATATCTCAATGGTTTTATGATGCTATTATCCCATTTAATTATGCAACTAGCACCAACTTTCAGGCCACGTAACAAGATAAATATGCTAACAAATAGAAATGTGTGTCCTTTGCCACCTCAAGTTGGGTTAAAGAAATTTACCACACAGGATTCATTCAATCAACTAATTGGCTATAGAACTTTTGCAAATTCATCCTACATGTTGCTTCCATTTGTGACTATTTTCTAAGACAGAAAATTGAAAGAAAAAAAAACCTCTTGGCCTAAAGAACTATGTAAAAGCAGTGATCAGTGAGAAGCTAAACGCAATCGTGACAAGCTGACCTGCCCGGAAACTAAAATGTCACATCAACTACAGTTGACAAGATTAGATCACCACATGGAGAGACAATGTACACATATGAACAGCTGAATCATTACCTAAAATGGCATACAGGCCGTTTCTTGATATGATCATTTATTTACAGACGGCCATAATGGCATGAGAGTATTCATTCTGCATTTGCCATTATCAGATTCTAGTGGCTAAGCATGGCACAGAGGAGTCAAGTGGCAAGCAAAACTGCCATGTATAAAGAGCAGCTAATATTTTTTTACTATTCCATTTTCTATCGGTCAACAGATGTGTAGTCTAATGAGATCCATATTCTGAATAGCTCGTATGAAATATAGAACACCGTGACAGAAAAAAAGTGATCTATGTAGAAAAATAGCTGCAAAGATTCACCGTTAGGGGCTTTTTTTCTGTGAAAGAAATTCCATACACTCTTTGTAAACTTTCACGATCCGCCTTTCCCCTCCAGTATGATGAGGAAGCCTGATAGTATTTGCAGTTAATGACTATATAGCAACAAGAAAATATATAACATAGTTAGTGCTCTGGAGTTCACCTTCAAACAAGCAAACGCTTTTGGAAAACCTGTATGTGGTATGTGTGGACCACGACAAAGATCAACCAGTGGACCACATCTGTAAACAGTGATTGTCTTATCTTCTGGTAGGTCATTGATGATTTCCACCTATAAATCAATTCAGCTATTTATTATTAGTATTAAAGAACGGAAGCATGTTAAGTTAAGGAAAACTGAAACTTTCAAAGTCTAGTTACAACGTCCTATCTTTTCTTAAGAATATCAAACTATATCTGGTTTAGATGCTGCAATGGTAATTGGCATAATGAATTTTATAGGCATCCAACAGGGCCACAATGACACACATGATTATACACATAACAAACCAACCTTAAACTTATTGTCAGAGAACATTTTGAGGGCTTGTTCTCTTGTTACTTCGATTCTTTCAAATGGTTGCTTTTCCTGTATAACACAAAATTAAAATACCATGAAAAAGAGAACATTTAAGCATAAAATAGAAGAAAATACAAGCCAGCGCTAGACAAAGGTGGCGGCACAAAATATAATTTCCTAATCCTAAAAGACAAAATGGCCAGGCCAGCGCTACACTACAAGAAAAGAATGATATGGGTGACTAGGCAAGATGTTCTTTGCTACTAATATTGCCATTAAATGGAAAATAACATTTTTTTATGTTTTTTTTTTTTGGGGGGGGGGGGGGGGGGGGGGGATGCAAGGTCCTTTCAAAAGGAAGTATGATTTGCAGAACATAGCTCCTAGAAACCAAAAAACATCCAGAATATTTTCACAATCCCTCTTAATGGGGAGCCTAATGATTAAAATCTAAACTAATCTGAAATAATTAATCAAAAGGGAATAGAATTCATCAAAAGATTTCAATCATCAAGTCTGCTTTTTAAAGAGACTAACAAAGCCTATATATAGGCATTTCAATCCAACTAAATAGACAAATAGCCAATGTTAATCTAAACCACGGGCTTTACAAACCAAACTGGGAAAGTATCAAATAACCCTAAAACACAAGGAAACTAATAAAACATTATAATACTACTAAAATGACTATTGCAAAGGCTACGATCTTCCTACATCAACTCTACTCCGCTTCAAACACTCGACTATGACAAGTTGAAACAATAATATGGGGCCCGAAGAAGTAAAGGAAGTCTTTGAAGCTTGAGTCATGTAGCATCACACCGACTAATAAGGTCATGGCGCAAGAGATTAGGAAAGAACATGATGATTGTATGTAAATTAGCCACAATGATGTTTGAAGGTTGTGAATGAGGAGAAAGCTCATAGATTTTGTTTGGAGGTTTTAGAGGAAGCCTAAGAAGTATAAGATCATGACAATATTCAGTTTGAGTAGAAGAAATCTTGATATTTGAAGGTTGTCGAAGAGGAACAAGCTCACAAATTCTATCAAAAGGCTATAGGGGAGAGGCCTGAAAAGAACAAGGTCATGACAGTATTCAGTTGGAGTAGATGAAGTCTTTATATTTGAAGGTTTTCGAGGAGGAACAAGCTCACAAATTCTAGCAGGAGGATGTGGAGGGGGGCTGGAAAGAACAACGGCAAGAAAATCCTCAATTTACGAGTGGCATTCAAATCGGGTTCAATGTTATATGTTCCGTCTATATGTGTCAGGTATCTAAGATTCTTCTAAGATGTCGACGCCTATACATGAGATTTTTTTCATCAGCATATAAAGCTCCATGACATCTTAGGCATCGGAGACACTCATTGAAGTAGATTTTTGGATATTCATATCGCAACTTACAGTCAAAACAAGTAGTCCATGATGTATAAGGATTATAGTGATGATATTGTGGTGCAATCTGAGAGTAATACATACTTGATTAATTCTTTTTAATAATTAGGTTCAGTATTGATTGTCCATCACTCTCTAAGTAGAGTATTGTCCAAGTATAGAGTTGTTGAACGCTATCCAAACATAGATTTTTTCAAGTAGAGAGTTGTTCATCGCTCTCTAAGTAGAGAGTTGTAAGTTCATCGTTCAAGTGCAGCCATCACAGAAGCCAAGTAGTGCCTTGAAATTCTCAGTTCGGGTGTCTCTGTCACAATCGAATTGCCAATTCGTAGTTTAGTATTGTCTTCAAGTTAGCAGTTTGGAGTTCAGTACCGCCTTCATGTGCACTTGGTATTGCCTTACGTTTGCAGTTTGTAGTTAGTAGTTCACAGTATCCACAGTTTGCTGGTTGGAATATCAAAAGTAGACTTATCTACTCGTATTGCGAAAGTGGAGATCTACAACGAGTGGTGCAGAGGATTAAAAAATTATCTTGGTCAGATGGTTCGACTTGTGAGGAACTGAGGGCGGGACAGGCGGGAGGATGGGTTGGGATGTTGGCATTAGTTGGGTGAAGGAGGTGGATTGCATGAAGATTTCATTGAGAAGTGGTTTTTAGGGTCGAGGAGCTTATAGGATGTACGCACGAGATTGGCAGAGACTAGAGAGAGTAGAGACTGCATGGTTATTCAGGATTTAGTAGGGTCTAGGGAACTGGAAATGTGCAGTTTGCGGAGTGCGGAAAGGAGTTAGGATTTAACTGAAGCAATGTTGACTGAGGGGGTTTTACAGAGATTGATAGCGGAAGAGGGCAAAGGAGTGAACACGTAGATCAGGGTATGTTGCGGTGTGTTTGGGAATAGCCAGATAGGTGGAAGTGGGGTAGAAAGGCTAGCTGAGGGGTCAAGACATGGAGGTGTGTGGGATAGAGAGGTGAAGAAGGTGGATTGCATGAAGATTTAATTGAGAAGTGGTTTTTCGGGTCGAGGGGCTTTACAGGATGTACGCACGGGATTCGTAGAGACTGGAGAGAGAGTAGAGACTGTAGGGTTATTCAGGAGTTAGTAGGGTCTAGGGAACTGGAAAAGTGGGGTTTGCGGGATGCGGAAAGGAGTTAGGATCTAGCGGAAGCAATATCGACCGAGGGGGGTTTACAAAGATTGATAGTTAAAGAGGGTAAAGGAGTGGACACACAGGTCAGGGTATGTTGCGGGAACGAGAAACGGTGTAGGTGGGAATAGCCAGATAGGTGGAAGTAGGGCAAAATGGCTAGTAGAGGGGTCAAGACATGGAGGCGTGTGGGATAGAGAGGCGAGAAAGGGTGGGCCTTGGCAGGGCGGCAGTGGATGTGTGAGGCCGGAGGTAGAAAGCGAGGTTGGGTGGAACTTAAGAGGGAAGTGGGGGGGGGGCGTTGGGGAAAGGGGGTGTTGGAGTTTGCGGGCTCTGGCTGAAGAAGGTGGATTTGCGGGCTAGGTGAAGGTGGATTGGAAGATGATCGAGGAAGGTGTGTTGGGTTTGCGGCTAGGGTGATTAGTGGATTGGGTAAAGGGGGTGATTGTGTGTCGCAGACTAGAGGTGATTTGACAGAATCAGTCGAGGTGATTTGACAGGAACCTATATGCCTCTTCTAATTTTGACAGGAGTTGAAGGTGTGGGGTTGTGGTTGTCGACGTTGGGCAAGGACGAGCAGGGGTCTGAGAATTGGGATTTGTTAATCAGAAGATGGGCATGTTAACCAGGCATTGAGTGTGTTGAGCTAACTGGTTGAATTGATGGGATTTGAAAGCAAATAGATTCTTAGATAGGTGGGATGTGCAATGATTCGAGACGGGATTCAATGGAGATGGTGTTGACTCAAGGTCTAAACTGACTAATCTCATGTTTTGATGAAGACTAAACCATTCCTCTTATTTGCCTAATGCTTCTACTTGAATGATTTCAGATTAGATAGACACACTCCAAATGCCTAAACTTGCACATCCTAACTTGAGAAATCAAGTCATACATGCACAAAGATCAAGATTGAAGAGTAGATAGTTTTCTCGATAAATCTTTGATGTAAATCACTTGTAATGATTGTATGACTAGTAATTTGGCTTAACGGAAATTTAGAGCACTTAATGTAGATATTTAAACATTTTTTGGGCATTTGTATAAGTCATCACAGACTGGCTTGTCGGTCGAGTTTGCCCTGGTGGCAACTCAGCCGACAGCCAACCTGGCTTTAAGCAATGTCATGGTTGGTTGAGTTTGTCCTGGTAACAACTCAGCCGACAATCAGCACTGATGAAATCAAATGCAGTCGTCGACCGAGTTTTCCATCATACAAGCTCAACCGACAACTACAATTTGTTTTGTCATATAGTGTCGTCGGTCGAGTTTCCCAAAAGGTAACTCAGTCGACAACACTCATTGCAGAACTCAAAAATAGATATGTTGCAACACCCACAACGGCTAGAATTCAATTCAAAGTATCTCTATTGGATAGTTGGCAACCTCAACTATAAATAGGACCCTCTGGGCTAGCCAAGCACTATGAAGGTCCCTATGCTATAGTTGAGAAAGATTTGCCTCCCAAGAGCCTTCATCCACTCTCATGAGCTTAATCACTTGCTACATCCATTAGAGTGAGTAGGAGATTTGTAAGAGAGCAAGTCATGCATGTATATCTTGTGAGGCTCTCACTTCTTCCACCTCCCAATCTCTCTATCCATCATGAAGATGAAAATTCTCTCTTGGCTAAGAGAGGTGAAGAAGAAGGGAAGGAGTCTCTTGGTGAAAAACTTCTTTGTGGTGAAGGTGAAGTCAAAGGCAGAAGATCCAAGTCAAGAGTGGGTAATTCTTTGAAGGCTAGAAGACTTGTTGCAAGAGTGGGTAAGTCCTTGGAGAAGGCCAAAGACTCATTGCAGAGTAGGCAAGTCCTTAGTAAGGTAGAAAACTCTTGGTCATCGATAGGTAAGCCCTTTGTAAGGTTATTGACTCCTTGATCAAAAAAGGAATGCTAGTTTAGCCCTAGATCTAGAACAGGGCGGTCTTATGTTGTAACTCTTATAATGGAATATAAGAAGTGAGATATGGTTGAAAATCCTAGAGATTGACCACTCTAGGTAGTGGACATACATCTCCTAGTTTGGAGGTTGGAAGCACTAGAAATGACGTGTTAATTGGTGGTTGTTCAATCTCTCTCTCCCTTGCTATGCTTGTTTGGTTGTACTCGAAGTTCATAATTGCATACTATCTTGGAAATATCTCAAAGGTCTAATGAATTTTGTTTAAGCAATTTTAGCTCAATTCATCCCCCCTCTAGAGCGTGTTACAGTGATCCCACATATGGAAGATGGGAAGCAAAGACGCAGAGAGGGGAAAGAGGGCCGAGATGATGATCGGAGCACTTGGAGCCGCAGTTGTCATTCTCTATTACGATCAAGGGACCAGAAAAGAGAGAACACAGGATCTAAACCCTAATGAGAATTAAGATTTGACGCTCTAATGCCACTTAATAGAAAAGATAATGATTAAATCTAAACTAAGTATCAAGATCTAAACTAACATGAAAAAATTAATTAAAAGGAAATATAATTCATCAAAAGATTTCAATCATCATGTATGCTTTTCTAAAGAACCTTACAAAGCCTATTTAGGTTTTTCAACCCAAATAACTAGACAAGTAGCCAATGTGGGTCTAAACCACGGGTTATATAAAACCAAGGCTACAATCGTCCTACATCACCTCTCCATATAAATATAAATAACCCTAAAACACAAGGAAACTAATAAAACATTACATACACTAATAAAATGACTATTTCAAAGGCTATGATCGTCCTATATCACATCTTTTTCCAAATCTGCTAGCACAACCTTCAAGGCCTCTCTCCATTATTCGTCTTAACTAGTCCAAGGACCACCACCAATGAGCAGCCTTCCTCAGTACCTCTACATGGAGAAGCTTTTTACCAATGGACACCACATCCTCTCACTAGACATCCATGCCGCCAACAAATCCTCATTGCCAAAAGAGCACAAAAGACCTTTGAAATCCTATATATGAATTGTTTAATATCTTGATGGTGAGTCTAGAATAAAGAACTGAAATTTTGCATTTATAGATATAGATAAATGCTAATAAATTCTTGTCACACAATGGTTTGAACTCTATCCACTGAGTGGTTTAAGTTATTGATAAGATTCCCATTTCAAGAGTTCCACTCTCATGTAATTGCAGTTTGAGGCAAACACAATCAATCACTGTTGCATTTTGATGAAAGCATAAATCCATGTCAACCAGAATGTTAGGCAATGGCGGGCACCACCCCCTACCATATGGAAGATAAAAATTTACGTCTTGCTCTCTATGATAGCCACACGAAGGGCTGGATAGGGTTGTCAACGGGTAGGGTATGGGGAGGGTAAGACTCTACTCTTACCCATGTAGTTGCAGTTTGAGCCAAACACAATCATCCATTGTTGTGTTCTGATGAAAGCATATAAATCCATGTCAACAACAGCGGGCACCACCGCCTACCATATGGAAGATAAAAAAATGACGCCTTGTTCTCTATGATAGCCACACAAATGGGTTGGATAGGGCTGCCAGCGGGGAGAGTATTGGGAGGGTAAGACTCTACCCTTACCCTCCAAAGGGTAGCGGGTAAGGGTAAGGGTAATTACCCTTCTCAGGAATTTTCTTACCTCCCCTTACCCTCCTCCCCATAGGGTAAATAGGGAGGGTAAAGGGAAAACCGGTAATTTTGATATAAAAAAGAATTTTATAAAAGACTAACTTATTTTAAGGTGGTGCCTAGGGTGAAAAAGATTAAGTCGAAAATTTCTTGACTTGCATTTTCACATATGTGAATATAAGTAGGCCAATGTTATACTTGTGTAATATGTTTAGACATTGGCCCAAGAATTTAAAAAAACATCTTTTTTCAGTCAAGTCAATATGGTTATATTTTAGCAGATTGAGGAAGCTCTCTTATTGATTTCACCCTACGACGAGGGCCACTTAAAAACTATTATGTGAAAGGGGTTTAACTATTTTGTCAACTATTATGTCGAATCGGCTTCCGCATGGAAGTTTCTCATCACTACTGGGCTTCACAGCAGCAACCACTCACTTCTCATGGGATAGATGACGAATGTGTCATTGAAAGGACGCTGAGGCAATTTTAAAATGCATATAAGAAAAAAGGAAAAAGCCACATGATTGAGCAAGTAGAGCAGAGGCTAAGGTAGCATGTGGTCATCTTTTTCCCATTGTTTTGCGGCCCTGTCAACTGGTTCAACATTTGATAATAATATAGTACAAGCTTTTGAGTGTGAGGTAGTGGGAGGTAAGCCGCAACCCGTAAGCATTCCTATTGCAAAAAATAGGATGAAAATTTTACTAGAAGCTTCTATATAAATATATATATATATATATATATATATATGTTTGTTAAATAAATGTGCGTAAAAAGGTAAAAGGGTATGGATAAAGTACATACCTTACTCTCCCCTTTTAATATGGCGGGGAAAAGGGTAACAAAAACCTTTAACCTTACCCTTACCCTACAGGGTATGGATAAAGGGTAAACAGGTAATAACCTCCCCAATGACAGCCCTCGGGATGGAAAGTCTAATGGTAGGGTGTGGCTTTGCCACACCATCTGTCAACCCTAGGGAAAATATGTCCCATCAGCTAATACACAAGTAGCACACTTAGAGAGTTGTTGTGAGTCTTATGACTAAATCAATAACCTAAATAGGAGATCGATGTACCAATTACTATCAACAGTTGTACCACTTCTGCTGTAGATGCAGTTGTGAACCATAATATCCTTCCAGAAAAGATCCCTCCCACCACTCAATCTACCTATTCATTTTGTTAGTAAACCCAAATTGAGGTCTTAAAATAGAAACCCCCTCCCACATGATATCCAAGGAAAATTCCTTCCCAGAAATACATCAAATGTCAATTACTATTAAACATATCCCCTTTCATAGGAGGAACAGCTGACATTTGTCCCGTTTGTGGGCCACAAATTCTACAACTTGAACTTTATATAGGAAAAATAAGCAGTGCACCCAACACCCAGAAAACTATTCTCATTTGGTGCAGGCATTATTTACTGACCTCAAGTTTCGATTCAATAATTTTTCTTTCGATACAAGCCTCCTAGTTACTAAAATTTTCTTATTGAATCATTATATTGATGCTAGGACTTATAAACACTTTGAGGTTCACCTCTTTTTTTTAAAGAGGGAAATTCTAATGGTTTTCTTCGAATGAATAATAAATGTAGGTTTTGAAGGTCAAACTATTTACAGACGCTTTTTTGGGGAATGATGGTCTCCAACTGTAGATCGTTAAGGTCTGGTTCAGTAGATATGCTCACTCTGGCACCACAAAGAACATAAGACGGCTAACCTTAGTTTCAAACTGCATTTCATTGCAAGTGAGGGCATGATGTCAAGACATGCTAGTTTACAAGGTCAAATTCCTCAGACAACCTAGATAATCTGCACCCAGGATACGTCATTTCAAAGCAAAGAATTAGACAGTAGGAATACAATTTCATAAGAAACCAAACAGATAGCAGATATGTCTGACCAGTACAATATACAAATATGTATACCAGTGTTTATGATAAAAAAAGTCAAACTGGTTTTCGAGGACACAAAATCCCAACGTTGTTGAGAAAAAAGTAAGGATTTTTCTAGAGGATTTTTATAGTCGAATTGAGTTATAATTAGTAAATATGCATCATTAGCATGATCATTTTTCCCAATCCACTGACTCAACCCAGAAAAACATATTGAACTAATTGCTAAAAAAGGATCCCAAGGCAGAGAAAGAACCCATGAATCTTCAATGTTTTCTTTCATCAAAATCGGTCACAGCATTACTTGCACATGTGAAGCACGGCTTCTGCTTCAGTTACTCCCTTCCTTGAAAGCTTAAAAAGCCATCTAGCGCAGAGAAAGAGAGATCAAGCCAATATCGGGGCTCGTCTTTTGTAACTAGGTAGATTAGGTATAGGATAGAAGGCACTTAGAGATCTTGTGTATTTTGGTGGTGTAGAAGGTTAAAAATTGTTGGGATGTCCTAATAGGCATGGTGTGCCTTTATTTTAATGCAAACAAAAGGCATCAAATTATATATGTAACCCTAGATGATGTAATAGTTTAGTGACTATATAAACCCATATGTGTGACTATATAAGGCCCAACCAAGGGCCGTTTTGTTGTCATAACTAGTAGTTGTATATGTTAACCAGGTAAATTTGGTGATAGGACAGATTGCACCAAGAAAGCATAACTAAAGTGCCCGTGCATTTTGTCCGGAAGGTCGGAGAATGTTGGGATGCCCTGATAAGCATGTTGTGACTTTATTTTAATGCAAACAAAGGCATAAAACTACATATGTAACCTTTGTAGTGACTATATAAACTCATACGTGAGTGATCATATAAGGCTCTGCCAAGGGCCCATACGTAGTCATACTAATTGTATATGATAAGGAGGTAAATTTACAAGCCCTAAGTCTTCTAATACCCCCCCTCAAGCTAGAGCATAGATGACTCGCGCCCAACTTGTCAACAAAACTACAGAAGCACTTCTATAGTTACACAATCCACAAATCTGGTAAACAAAGCAGCAATCAATCTATTTAGGATAGTCCCCTCACAAAGTGAGGATCAACCTCCACATGCTTGGTGTGCTTATTGAATACAGATTGCTCATAATGAATATGATTGTCTTATTGTCACATTGCATAAGCATAGGAAGGGTAGACCAAATGATGAATTCAAGTAAAGAGAGTGCACCCACATCATGTAACTTGTCATTTGTTCCATACCCCTATATCAAGCTCTGCACCAGATCTCACAATGATTGCATGTTTCTTGCTCCTCTAGGAGATAAGTTTTCTAGCAACAAAGGTACAAAACCAGATTTTAATTTCCTATAAATAGTTGCCCACATAATGAGTCAGAATATGCATATATATTGCATCGGCCATGATGTTGATATAGTAGTTCATTCCCCAAGAGAAAACATTAAGTAGTGCAACATGATTATAAGCGGTTTTGGATTTTTGAAATCTATATGACATAATCTAAGGTGGTAGTGGATCAAATGCAACAATCTGTTGTGGGGCAATTTCATAAATGGATGGCAAGGATGCAAAAAAGTAAAATTGTCGTACCTCATCTTGTTGCTTTTGTAATTCTGCAATATTAGATGTTAAAGGATGGTAGAATTTGGGTTCTCCCAAGATCCCTTTGAATTTATAAAAGTGAGAAACAAATGATGAGGTATCCTCCAATTTAAATGAAAGTAGTCATTCATAAAAATCAAAATTCAACACGGATTCCCTTTGCTAGAATATACTTAGGCAATATGATCCCATGCATGCTTAGGGCCAGTTTGATAGGGTGTAGTCGGACGACATAGTGCGTGTTTGATGTACATTTTTACATTGTGAACTCACTAAACTACACCCCACTACACCCAACCAAATTAGCCCTTAGTTGTCTCTAGTGAAGATGAGATTAACAAAGATGTGATTCCTAGCTTTCCAGAACCCTCTACAAAACTATATTACGCTCACCCCACTTATATTCACCCTTCTTTTTGTCAGAAGTTACTACTTTAGCAGTGGGTCGATGATATAATCAAAATTGCCAAAAGAATGTACATAGATTTGAAAGGAATGTTCTCATAGAATGTAACTGGGTTCACTAAACTTAACACATGTTACAAACTTGAAGTGTGTTTCAGTAACTCTAAACAAGACGGGGCCATAAGGTCCAGTTATAAGATCATAAAATAGAACAAGGAAGATTGTAACATGGCATTTCTAAGAGACATGTCATGTTTTCTAAGAGACATGTCATGTTTTCTTTGAGACACGTCATGTTGTCTTTGCCAAAAGAATGTACATATATATGTTCAGCATCTTTGGGACACGTCATGTTTTCTAAGAGACATGTCATGTTCCTAGGAACACATCGTGTTCTTGGGTAACATGGCATTTCCTAACTTTGGCACATCAAGGCGAAGATTTGTAGTGGCGGTTCAAAAAAGCAGGACATGGCACGTTGGGTTTGGGAGTTACACGTGTCAAAGATCAACACATTGTGTCTAGGGTATGACGCGTGTGAAGGATGAGGAAGCTACGTGTGGCAGCAACAAGTGGACATATGTTGTTGATATAACATGTCATGTTGGGGAGTGAAGTGTGTCTTGGTTGGGATAGACTGTGCTCCAATGAAGCATCACTCGAGGCAGAGCAGAGATAGAGTGACACGGCATGTCTTTAGAGGATAGACACGTGTCTTTTGAGGACACAACGTATATTTTGAGGACATATCGTGTTACAAGACAGCAACAAAAAAAGGTCAAAAATGATTCAAATCCAATGGCAATAGTATGGGGATTGTTGTGGAACCAACGGGGTAGAGAACATGCTGAAAATATCAGATCATAACAGTGAAGGATAGGTAGAGAGCCCTATAATAAGTGGTTATGGATGACTATAAAGAAGATGTGCGGAGTTCTAAAAATAGTTTTAGGGCCTACGACCGTTAGAAAGACAATATGTGACTCCACTAAATCCTCTATATGGAGTCCCGAGATCCTCTTGATGGAGAAGAGGATAGGCTATAAGAGAGCCACAAACACTGACTGCTTGAGGGGTGATAGTCGCTCAGATATGACAACCAACTGGAGATGCGGACAATGATGGGTAGGCAAGGGGTCTAGGTTTCATTCTTTGATACTATGTCAAAAGTAGTTGTCATTGTTATTTTGATAAAAGACACATGCCACACTTATATATAGGAGTTACAAGGAACCAGATAAAAATCATAATGGGCCTAATACACTTAGGCCCAAATTACATGGAACTAAAGAAATAGAGAAAGACTAACAGAGAAACACAAAGAAATATACTAAAGACATATATATCTCAATCTCCAATCCAACAAGAAATTTGCTCTTTTGTTAGCAATCTAAAAGGTTTCTTTGAAGAAAAAACCATTATAATCAAAAGTAGTTGTCATTGTTATTTTGATAAAAGACACATGCCTCAGTTATATATAGGAGTTACAAGGAACCGGATAAAAATCGTAATGGGCCTAATACACTTAGGCCCAAATTACATGGAACTAAAGAAATAGAGAAAAGACTAACAGAGAAACACAAAGAAATATACTAAAGACATATATATATCTCAATCTCCAATCCAACAAGAAATTTGATCATTTGTTAGCAACCTACAAGGTTTCTTTGAAGAAAAAACCATTATAATAAAGAGTTCCAAGCTGTAAATTCAGGCTATTAAAGATATAAACTTACTGTTAATATGTATGTATAGGGACCTACTTGTAGTGTTGGAAAAGGTCAGGAGCCTATGTATACAGCCTGTAAAGTTTCTTCTATATACACAAACCAAGACCCTAACTGTGGTTGAAGGGTTTCTCTCCTACTGATTCAATAGTCATAATATGGTATCACAACCAAGGGTTTTTGATCCCAAATTCGTCCAGGGAATTCAAGTCATCACCTTGATTCCTTCTCCTTCAATGTCTACTCTAGAGAATTCAAGTTGACGACTTGATTACTTCTCCTTCAGTGTTCATGTTGCTACAGTGATTTACCGTAGTCGTACAGTTACTATAGAGGCTGGTGTGCCTCTGTTTGTTGACTTCCGTCTGATCTAACTCTTGGGTTGGCTCCTCCTCAATCCTAGTGGCCCTAGGGAGACTGTCATCAATCATCGGGACGCCTTGTCAGTCCTCTTTGGACTCCATCTTCACTGACCGTCAATAGCAGATTTTGTCTTCAAACTTGCAGCTCATCTCCAGGGATGACAAATCACCTTCCTCTCTCCAAACTTGGTCTTACAGGGACGCCTCTATCCCTTCTACAATCTCTAGGCTTCATTTCCCCCATTTGCTGAAAACAAGGCCATCAACTCGTTTTCCTCTAAGGTGTAGGTCGCGGGTTACTCTAGCGATACCTTGACATTCACCCAACTGTCTGCTATCCTTGGGATTTCATTGTGCTATATAATTGGTTATCTCTAATGTGTTGTCCAGCAACCCAAATTCCACCGTGTATCTTGTTCTCATGGCTGAAAAAGAGGCACTGGGGCAACATGCCCCTTTTACGATTCAGAATTATATTATCAGTACTCAAAATTTAATGAGAAGAGCTATAATCAATGGAGTCGTACGGTTAAGATTTTGGTTCGAGAGTCAAGGACACATTAATCATCTAACTTCTAAGCCACCAAATGATCCTAATGTGTTTGAGTAATGGGAACATAATGATGCTAATCTATTGAGTATGTTGTAGAACATGGAGTTGCATATAGCAGATATGGCAAACCACTTCAAGACGTGTAAGGTACCATAGGATCATCTTCAACTCATGTATTCAAACAACGTCTCTCGCATGTACAATATCATAGTAGAGATCTATGAGCTGCAGCAGGGAGAAGTCACTTGTGCGGTATTTTGGTGAAGTAACTCATTTGGCTGATGATTTGCACAATATGCTTCCTCTCTCTACGAACATTCAAAAGATGCAGCAACAACGTGATCAAATGACAATGATCAAGTTCTTGACTGGACTTCGTCGTAAGATGACGGTGTTTGCAACTAGATATCGAATGGAGCCGAGCTTCCATCTTTGGCTGACACCTATTCTAGGGAGTCAACTGCTTTCTCAGAACAAGATGATGTTGTTGCGACTCGGCATATGGTGAAAAATCAGCCTTAGTCACTCAGTCTGGCAAAGACACTACATCTAGAGGATGCGGTCACAGCAAAAACGTCACCTGGGGAGGATTTGGCACTAGTTGTGGAGTATTCCTTCAGCTTCTTGAGTGTATCCATTGTGGCAAGAAAGGGCACAGCAAGGATAATTGCTATGAATTACATGGATTTCCTACTAAGTCTGCCAACATGGAGGCTACATATGCTTCTCAGGGGGGAGGTGGTGACTTGTCAGATGTCCTTGTCTGAAGAGTACTCTCAATTTATGCGCCTTCATGCTTCACAGCAGGCTAAATCCTCAATTGCTTCTCTTGAGCAAAGATCTGTTTCGTTAGCTTGCATCTTTCAAGCATCCAGAGAATCATCGTCCAAGTCAGATTGGGTTCTCGATGTGGGTGTAACTAATAATAGCACAGGGGTACCTAAGTTGTTTACCACTTATACCCACAAACCCAACCTACCTGGTATTACCCTTGCAAATGGTTCCATTGACTTTATGGAGGGAATTGGGAGAGTTTAACCTACTCCACACGTCACTTTTGTCCACTTTGTTAATCCCTCTATTGCCATTTAATTTGTTGTCTATTAAAAAATAGCTTGCTCTCTTCAAGACTCTGTCACTTTCTTATCAGATAATTGTGTTACAAAGGACTTGAAGATGAAGAAGATAATTGGCGAAGGGTATGAACTGGCTGGACTTTACTACTTGCAGAGCTCACCTACAGCTTGTGTTAATGCATCTCCTTTGTTGGTGCATAGTCGTCTTGGTCATACATCAATAGAGAAGCTCAAGGTTTTCATCCCAAGTTTGTCCAACTTGGGGAGTCTGCAATGTGAATCATGTCAAATGGAGGAATCACAAAGGTTTGTCTTTTGATTTAGGGAGAGCCAAAGAACAAAGTTTGTTTATGAGTTGGTACATTATGATGTATGGGGTCCTAGTCGTGTTACTTCTAAACTCGGTTATAGATATTTTATTATCTTTGTGGATGATTACTCTAGTGCTTCATGGCTTTATTTGATGAATGACGATATGAACTCTTGTCAATATTAAAAACCTTGTGTTGAAGTGGAAACTCAATTCAAAAAAAAAATTGCATCATTTGTTCTAATAACACCAGAAAAATATTTTAGCCATGATTTTATTCATTTCACAACCACAAATGGCATCATTCACCAGTCTTCTTGCCCCAATAAGCCACAACAAAATGGAGTGGTTGAACAGGAAGATTCGTCACAATGTGGAACTTGCTCACACTTTTCTCCTTCATATGATGTTCACATAAGAATTATGGGAGATCCATTTCTCACTGCTACCTAACTCATTAAATGCATGCCATCGTCCATCCTCTAAAATTGCATACATATTGAGATCCTTCATCCTCTAAAGCGATTGTACCATGTTACACCTAAAATTCTTGGGTGTACTTGTTTTGTTCATTGTCTCGGTCTAGGTGTAGACAAGTTCAGTTCAAAGTTTGTTTAGTGTGTTTTCTTAGTTTACTCTCGAGGCCATAAAGGGTATAAGTGCTACAGTATCACCTTAAATTGCTCCTTTGTGTTGATGGATGTCACCTTTTTTGAAGACACATCCTTCTTCAAGACAGTTTTTCAGTGATACACTGACACCGGTCTAGTAGCCATTGAGGAGCTCTTACCCCTTCCCATTGTGGTTCAATCTTATGTTCATGGGTCCCCTAGAACTGAATGCATTCATGATGTGGTACCACCCGTCTCTGATAGGCCCCCAATCATTCAAGTCTACACTTGTCATATAGGTTTAGCTGAGCAGTCTGGTTCAGTAACTAATGCAGGTGGGACAGAGGCTCCCACCAGTTCAGCTCCTTCTCCAAGTGCTTCCTTGTTAGAAGGTCAGGTAGAGACAATTCCTTCTCCACCTTAGTCATGTAGTAGGGGACGTATTCATGATGTGACACCCACCTCAGATAGCCCCCCAATCACTCAAGTCTCCACACGTTAAGGTGGACAGTCTGGTTAGGGTATCAATGCATGTGGGACATAGGCTCTGGCCAGTTCAGCTCCTTCTCCAAATGCTCCCTTGTCAAAAGGGCAGGTAGAGACCATTCCTTCTCCACATTTACAAGTGAATCTTCCTATTGCTTTAAGTAAAGGTGTAAGATCATGCACTCTTAAAACATTCAACATCCCATTTTTAACTTTCTTTCATATAGCCAGCCATCTTTCACCTTTGTATTATGCCTTCATATCTTCTATATCATTTGTCTATATACCTTTGTCTAGTTCAATTGCGCTTGATCACCCAGGTTGGCGTCATGCTATGAAGAGATGCCAGCTCTTCACCAGAACAAAACATGGTCTCTTGTCTCACGCCCAGATGGGCCGGATGGCAAGTCTGTTGTTGGATGTCACTGGATTTACAATGTCAATTGGGTGCAAATGGTTGCGTTGATCAGCACAAAGCACACTTAGTTGCCAAGGGCTACACACAGGTGTATGGTGAGGATTACTTAGAGACCTATCTTATGTATGGTGAGGATTACTTAGAGACCTATCTTATGGTAAAGATGGATTATATTCGCGTTTTCTTATCTTTGTTTGCTAGTCACTCTTGACCTCTACACCATCTTGATATTAAAAATGCATTCTTGCATGGTGATTTGGCAAATTCAGCGTGCCCTTTCTGAGTTTGGACTTCAAAGGTACACTACGGATCATTCAATATTCTATAGAAAAGAGAGTTTTGGGAACATTTTCTTGATAGTATACGTTTATGATATTGTGATCACTAGGGATGTCAAGCATGGCATCGCACAATTAAATCTCTTTCTACATGGCCAATTGCAAACAAAGCACTCAGGTTAGTCTTAAATACTTTCTAGGGATTGATGTTGGCAAGTCTAAGTCTGGAATTGTAATTTCAAAAAAGAAGATTGTCTTAGATCTTACTGAGACGGGAATGCTTGGGGCTAGACCTGCTGATACTCCAACTGCTCATAAAGTCAAATTATCCATGGAGCATGAAGAGTTCCTTAGAGGTACACACGGCTTACCTTGTTGGGAAGTTGATTTATGTAATTGAAACTTGGCCTGATATCGCATTTGCAAATTGCAACTAGTGTTGTTAGTCAGTTCAAGGATAAGCCATGCACTGGTCAAATGGAGGTTGTTACGAACATTTTGAGGTATCTCAAGAAGTATCCTGGCAAGGGACTTCAATATCAAAATTCATGGACATCTACATGTACATGGTCACTCAGATGTCGATTGGGTTGGATCTAGTACCAATAGGAGGTCTATCTTTGGTTAGTGTGTGTTTGTGGGAGGAAATCTTGTGTCTTGAAAGAGTAAGAAGCAAATTGGTGTAGCAAGGTCCAGTGCAGAATCATAGTATAGAGTTATACCCTAGCAACATGTGAGTCTTATGCATTCGTCACTTGCGAAGTTCGGCTTCATGTAGGAACCTCCTATGGACTTGAAGTGTGGCAATCAAGTTGTTGTCCACATTGCTCAGAATCCTGTCTTTCATGAGATAACCAAAGATATTGAAGTCGATTGTCTTTTTGTACGAGAAAAGATTCAGCATAAGTTGATTCAGTTATCACGAGTCAAATTGTTAGATCAATTAGTTGATTTGTTTCCAAAGTCCTTAATTGGTTATTGGGTTCAATACTTATGTAACAAACTCGGCACATATATTCATGCTCTAGCTTAAGGGGGAGTGTTAATATGTATGTATAGAGACCTACTTCTGTGGGAAAAGGTCAGGGACCTATGTATAAGTATGTAAAGTATCTTCTATACACACATACCAACACCCTGAGAGTGTCGTGTGTCGAGGATTTCTCTCTCACTATTTCAATAGTCATAATACATACCAATTGGACATGTATAAGCAAGACTAGACTGAATTGTGCATGGAAGAATGAGCTCAATAGGCACTTGATTGATATCTATCAATGGAAACCAGACAGGATTGACGATGTATCATAAAATTTGGTTATAGTTGCTTATAGTATATTGCTTTCAATACAATGGTCCCCCACCACTAAAAAGACACTCATGGATGTGCGGGATGTGACTACATACTACTGGCTAATCTTCTAGCAGAAACATTAAATGCCTTACCATCTAATAAATAAGATATTTTGTTGGAAACAACCTATAAAGACATGGTTTTCCCTTTTATTGAATGATTTCACGCTTGAGCTTTGCCTTTATCTAATCTCATTAGCCAACAAGAAATTCACTAAAGTTTAGCAAAAAGTGTGGTTTTTTACAGTAAGAACCATGTCATATGGTTAAAAATTTAAAACCAAGAATTAAATCTATAAGCTCAAGTTATTAAGATGTTAACTTAATGAATGGACATATTCAAGCACGACTACGATGACTATTGTGGATTTCAATCCAACTCAAAAGGCATAATGTCACAGTCATCTTGATCGGCATCTATGTGCTAACAGAGTTAGTCCACAAAGGATTCGAGATATATTGTATATTACTTATAGTTGCTTGTACACTTCCTTACTAACAAATATTTCATTACTTCCCATGAGGTTTACATCCCCCTCAAAAACTCCATATCTCAATAAGGTCCATAATGCATGCCCTGTTTTTGTGAAGACCATGTGATTCAGAGCACAGTGGTTTTATCTCACATTTACAATGCTACGGAAATTTCATACTATCAAGTTTCAACAACAATACGAGCTTCCAAACCCTTGCCACTAAGAAACCGTATGGATGGAGCATATGGAAATCTACTAGGAAGCACGAACACTTCCCGGAGGCCCCCGTGTCCGTGTCCAACACGTGTCCAACATGGACACGCCACGGACACACGTGGGCACATGGTGGACACTTCTCAGACGTGTCCAAGTCTCCCATTTTTTTATCATGAGTTGGACACGTCCTGGACACGGCTTGGACGCACTAGGACACAATACATCACAAATTAAGAAGGGGAAATATCCTATTGCACATAAACTTCCTCTCCACCCCTGATGCACATGTCTTCCCCTCGTTACATCACCACCGAGGTAATTACTCCTCTTCATCCACCTAAAGACTTTGGCCTCTCCTCTCTCCGCTCGTTGCCAACCTCTCATCTTCCTCTTCTTCCGTCTCCAATATCTATCTTTTATTTGTCCACCACCACCAACAACAACCTCCTCTTTCCCTTCCTTTTCTTCCCAAATCTGAATGTACATCAATGTTTCACTCTCTTCTACAAATAACAACATACCTCCTCTTTTTTCTTTGTTGTCTACCACCATTACTATCTTTTTACTGTCCAAATTTACTTGTGCAATTTTTTTCTATGGGTCCATACTTGTAGTGCTTAACTTGTTATTGTTTGTGAATAAAATTTATATTACTATTATTGTGTTTACAATGTGGACTTGTTTGATCGTATGCCTTTGATGACTTAATTTCATGATGTGTGCAATGTGTGTTTGAGTGAACATATGAAAGTGAATATAGCTTGGATGAAATGATCTTTAAGTTTGAATGTGCTTGTTCTTTTTTGTGCTATATATAAAAATATTATATGTATGTATATGTATATGTATATTTTTCGCCGTGTCCAACCTGTGTCCGTGTCCTATATTTTTGAAAATTCCCGTGTCTGTGGCCGTGTCCGTATCCGTGTCTGTGTCCATGCTTCCTAGGAAATCTACTAACCTTCACATAATCAGCCTACTAACAAAATAGTGTTCTAAACACAATTCGTCAGGATTTAATCACCTTTCAATCATGAAGCGAGTGCCATTAGCATTCAATAATCTACAAGACTGGCATTGTAAGCCCGTTACTTTCAATGTATTTTATTAAGGGTAAGCAGTCATAATAACATTGTTGATATGTGATTAGCTAACTAGAAAGAAGTCAAAGGTCTAATTTTCAGTAAATACACTTCTTGTGCAATGAAACAAAAAATATCAAACTACTATTCAAACCATGAATGTTCTCAAATAAAAGACCACCTTTCACCTTTCACATTTCACATATCACATAAGCCCTATGTTTTTATGATCAAATGATTAAAATTGCAATAAACCTCAAATTTACCCAACAAAAATGGAAGGTTGTTTATACAAGAAATAGGTGGTTTGAAACTGTAATATCTCCTCAACTGCACCATTTTGCAACTTCAAAACTTACCACCAGAATTAATTCATGTTCATATGGACCATCAAGATAATAACATTCTAACTGTATTTCATTGGGAACCTTCTAACTTCAAATAATATGTTGAAAAAAATTTGAACATACCGCCACAGCTTTGTTTGCTTGCTCCTGAATTTGTCCAAAGTGATCCTCATTTAGTGTCAAACCATCGTAATATCCATCGTAGTAAAACCCCTGTTACAAAATTCAAATGTAATTATTTAAATACAAAATTTTAAATGAATCATACGAGTAGAGGATAAAAAGTCAACTATTAATGGCTAAGGTTTAATTGATTCAATGTGGAAATCAGGTTGGTGGGGGTTGGGACACTTCAATACATGTACGTCAAGATTCACTAATATGTGCTATCATTTCTATGTGGAATCTGATCTAGTGCGTGTGTTGAGACCGAAGAAGCATGGACATTTCTTGGAGGTTGCCGTGTTTGTGTCCAAGATGGACACACCGTAGACACGGGTGGACAGATGACATGGCCCAAACATGTTCAAGTCTCCGATTTTTTTTTATCAGGAGGTGACGTGTCCTAGACGCGACTTGAACACACTAGGACACAACCCAACACTAATTAAGAAGGGGAAACACCTTGTTGCATACAAACTTCCTCCTCACCACACTCGATACCCGTTCCTCTCCCTCCTTATCACATCGCCACCTAGGCAACTACCACTCTTCCTCCTCTTAGGCCTAGTTTGGGACATAAATTTCTAACTGCGGCATTCTTATACAGCAGCAGCTATATATTATTTAAGAAGTTGTGGTTTCAAATACTGTACCGTTCAAATTTATTAACTAATAGTAGTATTTGCGAAACTCGTCAGAATCGGCGGACATTTTAATCGCCACGTTGCTGTCAGCTTCCGGATTCACCGGACGAGCTTCTGAACTGAAATATGCTGCAGCTATAGCCGTTCAGCGGGGAACTGATACTTCACCCACTCCGCATTTGTGTATTAAATACCGGTAATCTAAAAGTTGGCACACAAACGGCCCCTTATAGACTATGACATCCCCTCTCTCCACTCATCCTTGCTGACATCTCATCTTCCTCGGTCTCCTCTTCCTCTGCCTCCAATGCCTAAGTTCTATATGTTCAACACCACCAACAACAATAACAATCACCTCTTCCCCCCTCATATTCTTCCTAATCCGAATGTACATCAATGTTTTCACTCTTCTACTGATAACAACATACCTCATCTTTTTTCTTTGTTGTCCACTACCATCACTATCTTTTTATTGTCCATATTTGGACGTGCAAACATTTTACTAAATGCTCATACTTGAGGTATCTAACTCGTTTTCATTTGTGAACAAAATTTCTATTACTTTGATTATATTTTTGTTTACAATGTGGACTTGTTTGACAGCATATCTTCGATGCCTTAATTAAATGATGTATGCGATGTGTGTTCGATATGAGAATTTATGGAGATTTTGGATATCAACAAAATTGGAGAAAGAGAAAGGATTTTGGATATATAAAGTTGTCTTAGTAAATACACATTTCAAGATAAGAGATCCTCATATTATTACTTTTAAAAGTGGACACAATTGTAGCCAAATTGATTACTTCCTTACAAGACGGTTGGATCGAAAAAGTATGCATGGATTGTAAAGTGATCCCTGGGAGAACTCACCATCTGACATAGGCTGGTGGTTTTAGATGTAAACATGAAGATCAACAAGGTACGCATAGAAGCAAAGATAGAAGGATCAAATGGTGTAATCATAAAGGAGAAAAGAAATTGACATTTTATGATAAACTTATCAGGAGATAGCTTGAAACTTGGAGTCTAATGTTAACTCTGTGGCAAAGTATGAGCTCTTGCAAAAGAAAAGTTTCCAAAGAGGTTTTGAGAGAGTCCAAAGGGTGTGGGCCTCTACAGAAAGAAACTTAGTGGTGGAACGATGAAGTAAAGAAGGATATAAAGTTTAAAAGGAAGATCTATATGAGCTTGCCCAAATCCAAAGATGGTGTAACTTCTCAAAGATACAAGTAGGCAAAGAAAGTTGCTAAGAAGGTAGTTCAAGAGGCAAGGTCTAGATACTTTGATGAGATATATAAGAAGTTGTACACTAGATGAGGGGGACAAGATATTTACAAAATGGTTCGTATAAGAGAAAGGAAATGAAGAGACTTGAGTCAAGTAAAATGCATTAAGAATGAAGATGGCAGAGTGTTGGTGAAGGAGGATGATATAAAAAATCAAAGGAGAAACTACTTTCATAAGCTTTACAATGGAGATATTGTGAATAATGTGAGAAACTCGAGTGACACAAATGCAAGAGATATCACTTATACACAACAAGTTCCACTATTGAAGGTCCATAATGCTTTGAAAAAGATGCAAATTGAAAAAGACATGCGGTCCAGACAATATTCTTGTTCATGTAAGATGGAGTATGAGGGATGAAGGATCTACGTGGTTAACGATTTTCTTTAACAAGATTAAGAAGACAAAGAAGACGTTGGAGTGAATAGAAAAATAGTACTATAGTCTCAATCTACAAGAACAAAGGAGATGTTCAAAGTTGCACAAACTACAGAGGTATCAAATTGATGAGTCACACTATGAAGTTTTGGGAGAAGATTATTGAACAGGGCCTAAGATTGATAACGTAGATATATCTGACAACTGGTTTGGTTAAATCCCGGGTAGATCAACAACAAATGTTATTTTTCTGATAAGGAGGCTATGAAGAAGTATAGAGAAAAGAAAAAAGATCTTCATATGGTGTTTATTGATCTGGAAAAATAGTACTATAATCTCGATCTACAAGAACAAAGGAGATGTTCAAAGTTGCACAAACTACAAAGGTATCAAATTGATGAGTCCCACTATGAAGTCTTGGGAGAAGATTATTGAACAGGGCCTAAGATTGATAACGTAGATATATCAGACAATCGGTTTGGTTTAATCCCGGGTAGATCAACAACAAATGCTATTTTTCTGATAAGGAGGCTATGAAGAAGTATAGAGAAAAGAAAAAAGATCTTCATATGGTGTTTATTGATTTGGAAAAAGCCTATGATCGAGTACCCAGGGAAGTGTTATGGGGGGTTTTGCATAAAAAGGGTGTGCCTATCTAATACATTGACCTTAAAAGACATGTATGATGCCTCAACTGCAAGTGTAGGACTAATGGAGGAGAGACAAACTTTTCCTATCACTGATAGGGTACATCAATGATCGGCACTTGGCCCATATCTATTTGTTCTTGTTATGGATGAATTGACAAAGCATGTTCAAGATAATATCCTTTGGTGCATGTTATTAATTTATAATATCATGTTGAATGATGAAAGAAAAGAAATATTGAATGATAAATTTGAACTTTGGAGAAATGCTTTAGAATCTAATAGATTTATGATCAACAGAAGCAAAATTGTATTACAATTTCAGCCAATCTAGAATCATGAATGATGGGTCAATAGGATGGAATGGATCTTACCAATATGTGATACGTTTAGTTCTTGGGTTCTATTATTAAAAGGGGGGTGAGGTTCAAGATGATGTTTGTCGCGGGATCATAGCAGGATGGAGTGCAATTGGAGTAGCAAAATTGAATATATGCATTACAATTTCAGCCAACCTAGAATTATGAATGGTGGGTCAATAGGATGGAATGGATATTACCAATATGTGATAAGTTTAGTTACTTGGGTTCTATTATTAAAAGGGAGGTGAGGTTCAAGATGATGTTTGTCACGGGATCACAGGAGGATGGAGTGCGATTGGAGTAGTATGTAACCAGAAGATCTCTCTCAGATTGAAAGCAAGTTCTATAGAACAGTTATACGGCCAACCATGCTATATGGTAATGAATGTTAGGCAGTGAAGAAACAAAGTTTCAACAAGATGAATCTGGCCAAAATACGTATTTTGAGGTGTTTATTACTTCGGTTTTACTTGGGTTTTATAATAGTATTATGTATGTATGTATGTATGTATGTTACAATAATATGTATTTCCATACATATATTACTATATAAGTGTGTGTAAATATGCACACAATCTACTATATGAAACCATGAGATGATGAATTCTAAAACGTCAAACATACAAAACCAAGTATCTTGTTCATAAAGAAGCAAACAAATTGTCTAGCAATACTTAAAACAAGTGACAAAATACAAATAAGTGAATATATCAATATACAGAATAGTTGGGGTTGTATGAAAGGACATTAAAATCAGTCAAATGGTCATTTAGGGAAGGAAAAATAAAACCAGAGAAACTCGATCGGGTCTTTGACCCAAGGGCGGGGTCACCGGGTCAACGGTCGAATAGCCCGGGTCACTAGGTCAACTCCGGGTCTTGGCTAAAAACGGGTTTTAGCCCCACCCGACCCGCAAAACTTGTCGGGTGGAGGTCCAACCAGGTCGGTTTGGGTTTCAAAATTGGCCATGTGGGCCAGATCATGGATAGTTAATGGATGTCAACTCTGAATCGGGTTATCTAGGCCAACTTAGGTCTGATTTAGGTCAATTTTAGGCAAATTGTGTCTATTTTAGGTCAAATTAGTTTCGGATAGTTAGGTCTAGTTTCAATATGTTAGGGGGGATTCATGTCAACTTACGACTAATGAAACTTAGAGAAGACCAATATAGAGAGAGTAATCTTTTGATATATTTAAGTACAATAAATATTTGGTTATATATATCGAGTCTCGCCTAGCCACTTTGACAAGTTTATTGGCGTATAAATTCTAGCACTTGGGACTTGTTGCAAACTGTACGCATTTCCACTAGCAAAAAGAACTGGTACGTGTTACCTAATGTAGAGATCACTCAGTTTTTCGTTTTACTTAGGATTTATCAATCACATAAGGAACTATGTTCTTTGAACATTCATTATTCTTGGGTACCGTGTGTGTGTGGCTCATTGGTTATGGCCAATCCCGAGCAACTTTGACACACGTTTTGAATGTTCAAAGTTCAAGCCAATTAGTTGATAACTTAAAGTTCTGGGAAATTTAAAACGTGAAAGGCATGTCACCTGTTCCACCAATTAAATTTGACACAGTGCTTGATTTTCTAATTATACTTGTGATTTTAATTTTAGTTTGGAAGAGAGACAGGAGAGTTGTGTGGCTCATTGGTTATGGGCAAGGAATGAGGTTTCGACAAAATCGTCGAAATTTCATCAAAAATTTTGATTTCGACGCCATCTACTACAAAATCTTGCAACCATACCGCTATGTCGAAATCATCGAAATTTTTTGCCCAAAATTCAAAATTTTCCCAGGGAACACGAAAGTCTCCTTTCCTCCCACATGAAGGACCCCCCACCTATCCCCATATCAAATTTTATTGCATAATACGATGCATTTAGGTGTAAAGATCATCCCTGTGAAATTTCATGGCTTAATTCGTTGATTTTGGCGTGGAAACGGGCACTGTTGCATTTATCAAAAAAAATTTCGAAATTTCAATAAATTTCAATTTCCATGTTGTCAAAACGGCATCGAAATCGGATACCTCATTCCAAAGTTATGGGCCTTATGGCACATCTCACACAACCTCAATACAATGTTTTGAAGGTATAGACACAATTTAAGCAGTTGATTCATTAAATTTCTAGCCAACTTTGCAGAAGATGACTTATAATTTTGATTCCAAACTAAATATTTAAAGCAAGAAAGATAATATGGAAATATAACCAGCATAGAAGAAACCTCGAGAATAGCAACTAGAACTTTGTTGTTGTACTTATTATAGCATATAAACAAAAACAAGCATGCCTATTTTGTGATCAAGATGTATAGCCACGTCTTAAAAGGTGTTGAACAAGAAGAAAGATCGACCTCAAAAAATCAGTACACAATGTAAAGATAGAAGAAAGGCATAAGGTGAATATAGAAAGCTAAAAACAAATATAAACTCACTACAAAGAAAAATAATAGAGACAGCAATTAATATACATGATTTTCTAATGACAAGTGGAATTCTGAAGAATAGTAGTGTTTCTACTTACTGGGAAAAAAAGTAAGTAATATACCATTATAAAAATGTAGAAAAATTGGTTACTACAATACAAAAGTCAAATCAACAAATTTTATGGATATACATACTGAAAGACTGAATCAAGTTAAAATACGAAATAAGTCAAAGTAGCAACTGATTGAATACCTCTGTTTTGATAGTGCAAGGACCAATGCATAGTCTACAACCATACTCTGCCTCAAGTGCCTGATGCACAAGAATAAACCACATAAGTAACCGTCAAAAACTATTATAGTTAATTACTTTTCAGGTGACTCGTGCATTTGTAATTAATCCTTTATTAATTCCCTGATGCATCAATATGAAACGAAAACAAGGCATTGACCTGCCCAAGGATGTGAGCACTGGAATGCCAAAGGGTATCACGTCCTTCTGGTGAATCATGTTTGAACAGCTTCAACTCACAATCTCCCTCCAGGGGTCTGGACATATCCCAAAGAACATCATTTACCTACAATAGCAAATTAAAACAACAGTAAGTATTCAAGTAAGTCAATCAGGACTGACACGGATAAAGTACCTAAATATTAGGTTTTATCAACGTGATCACCCAAAAAAAGTACACAAAATAAAAATTCGGTAATCCGGACTTGGGTAAGACAGATTTTTTTACATTAAATATGCAATGATCATGACAGCACCATATTGCATATGCAAACATCTAAGAAAACCAAGTCCATGAATGCAGAGTCCCATCTCTGCATGGGTCTCATTTTTATAGCAGTGAGTTTATCCATGTCTCCCTTTGTTTCTATCACCTGTCTTTTTACTCATTACTAGACCATTTCCAAAATTCTGACAGTCTTCCCTACTTCGAAGTATAACATTGTTTGCACTAACTTCTGAAGGCATTCGGCAATATCAGCATGTGGTCACATCCAAAATGAATTCTTCTACTTGAACGCCATACCTGTAAAGGCAGCCGGATGTGACCCGCAAAATCGAGAGGCCCAGGAATTTTATGGCTTTTTGAAAATGTTAGGCGTAGTTCACCATAAACAATTAACCAAGTCTTGCATAAAAGGTGGACGTGTTAGACTATAGCTAGAGTACTTTATATAGTTCTAAACTAATAATTAATTTGAGTGACCAACAACGGCCTTAAATCCGGCATAAATTAATGTCTTGCTCTAAAGTGACCGCCATCTCACCTGTTTGACCTGAATTGAACTAATATCAGGCCTAATTCTTGATATATTAGCCTGATTGGATCTAAATCAGACTATAACCAACCTATATTAACCCCAGACTAATTCAATTGGACCTGAAATGACAGCCTGGTGAATAGCGATGAGCATTGGGCCGAGCCAGTCCGACCCGCATAACCCAACCCAGACCTGGCATATACTCCGGCATACCGCTTTTAAAAAACCATGGTCTAGATAGCGTCGCAACAGGCATGCATATTCCTCAACAAAGGCACCATTCCTTGGCTAAGGGCAACATCATCTTTCCCAAATATCTCATGCTCAATATTATCTCAAAAGAATTATAGGAAAGGCATTTCAGGCAGAGACATCCTTGCATATTGTAGTAATTGATACCCCACTCACGGCCAAAGCTTTCACAAATTCATACTCACAAACCTGAGCAATCACAGAGGTCGCAGCTAGGCCGGTTGATATTTCCCTTGCAACGTCCAATGGTGAAGTTATCCACTTCACACCTTTCTTGACCGTTCCATCGGGTAATGTGATACTACAAAACAAAACGAAAACTTCAGTATGGTACGAGGATAGCAGATTGTGTAATATCTGTATACACCAGAGATCTTATTTTGAAAGAAAAGAATTAATTAGTAAGGTAAGGATAACCAAATAAATGATGGGGTAACTGATTACTTGTGTCAAGAAAGATCAAGCAAGCAATGATAGAAATGCCTTTTCTAACTTCGATAAGTACATGTTAATGCACCCAGGTTTTACAAATTCCCCAAAAGTTGTTTGGAGGCACATACAGAAACATGTTAAGTGGTTGATGCAGATTCGAGAATTATGAAACATGATAATCGAGCTGCCGGATAGCAGGTAGGTTTCTGTTGTTACAGTTGATTGTGTGTTTTCTAATTTCCTGAGTTGGAGTTGAGCAAGTTTACAGAATTATAAAGAGTCAACTCCACTGGCTTAAGATCAGCAGTAGTTTAAAAAAGAACTCAATATGCTAATGGCAATGAAGGCATAACAAGTAACACCAATACGCTACCTGATTGGCTCGCCTGCAATGTTGAGCCTAGCAACGGCCTGCTGAGCCTGGATGGTCTCGAACATGCTGATGCGCTTCTGGATTGCGGCATCCAGGTACGCCTGGTCGACGGGATGCTCAACGCGGGCCTTGGTTTCCGGGGCCTTACTGCTCTTGGAGGACGAGGCCTTGCCACTCTTGGAGCCCTTGGAAGGCTTGGGCTCCGCGTTCCCGCCGTTCCCTGTTTCCCCCATTGGCGGCGCGACTGCGGTGGCGGCTGTGAAAGGTGACGCTGTGGAGGAGAAACAGAGGCGCAGGTGAGGCGGGAAAGGAACTGTAGCAGCGGCAGCTGCGGCAACCGGGGTCGGGGAATGCGGAGTGACGGCAGATAATCTGGAGAAGAAGAGCCGCCAACGGAGGCCGCGAAGCATAAATGGGCGTCGTCTTTGGGATTGGAGGAGGACGACCGGAAAGGAAAAGGCAGGGTTTATAGGAAAGAAAATAGTTTACAGAACCTCCTGTCGTGTCAAGATTGCATAAAAACCAAAGTGGAAAATTGGAAATTATAATCCGACTTCTAGGCTTTTTACTGTGAGACCTGGTACTCTGAGTAGGAAGCCATTGTGTGAAAAATACTTTGCAATATGGATTACAAGTTTATTCACTTCTATTGCATGTGGAGAATATTTTCTACGGTGAAGAGAGCAATTTATCAATACATCTAGTTTCGGGGCAATAGGAATGAAAAGAAACAATAGCGATGAATATAAATCAGCACGAGACAGACGAGAAGAAAAAATTCACGACATGGTAGGAGCAGGACACACACCTAAGCTTGTTTTGCTTTGACAAATTTGTGGATGGTTTGGACGGTTCTCACATCTTCCTCGTGACCGTGATATAAATATTCTCCGGCTGTGCGGGCTTGCGTCAGTGCGAACAAGGCAGTGGGTGACGCCCGGGCTTTTCTATTGGCGGTCGAAACGCAACAGGGATGATGTTGGGCTTTTTTTCTTGACATGCAAGAAAAGCCCCTATATCTTGTTTTTAACCGAAAGCCTGTTATATACACATAATGGTAATAATACTAGTGGCGGTAGTGGTAGATGGAGGAGGTGGTCAAGCCGTGACTGGAACATCGTTGTTTTTAACTTGACCACCAAGTCTTTGATCAAACAACACAGCATACGCCAAGTAATAAAATACACCACTACGTTGTGTTTGGTACGTGGTGATAAAATTAACAGTGATGGTGACAGTGACGGTGATGGTGATAGGGAAATTATTTAAATGTGTTGTTTGTTAACATGTGCATGGTGACAAAGATGGTGATGGTAAAAAATTTAAAAAATGTTGTTTCTTACATGGTTATAGTGATGGGGAGGAAAAAAAATATAAAAAAATATCCTACACAACTAAGAATCATATTTATTAGAACATTTTTTTTCACATGTGTCTAAATAAGTAGTGGAGTCTCGAAAGAAAAAAAAATTCACCATGATTCACCATACTTTTTCATGGGGACAAAAATAGATCAAAATTCACCACGGATTCACCATGGATTACCATGATTCCCTATCACCATGGCAAACAAACAACATTTTTGTTTCACCATCATTTCCTATCACCATGATTCACCACGTAACAAGCGTAGCCTTAAAGATCTTTGTCAGGACGTTGTTTGGGATGTTTTTTTTCTTTCCTTATTCCCCCTTGAGGTTAGGCGGATAAATGAGGGGTATGCTAGTATCCTGGTCACATATAGAAAACAAACAAGAATGTATTCTAATTTCTACTTACCTTGTCCATGTGAGGGAATCCATGCATGAATCAACCCCAACCATATATCTCCTTTCCGATCCTCTCCATATTTAATTCAGGTCTACCATTTGGGCCTAATGGCATTGCCCTAAGTTAATGCATTTGTGGGTTGAGCATATATCGAGAGCATGTATGGTGACTCTAGCATTTTTATTCCTTCGGGTTAGCCAATACTGCAAGGCAAAATCAGATTGGGCTTCCTTAAAGGAAGATAAATTTTTATCAAAAGATATTACAATAGAAATTAAAAAAATTGTGGTTTGGGTATTGTTTCCTTGAGGTGCGTCCAACAGCGTTATGTGAATATAGGTAATGGATAAGACGCACAACTGTGTATATGCACCCAAGGACTCTTATAAATCTTTATGGAGATGTAAAAATCGTGAAGAGAACTCAAAAATCACCATTTTTATTTGATTATTTATATCTATCAAATGAAAAACATATGATACAAATACATCACGAATGAAGAATGAGAAAGCAAGAGATATCGGGGTGGAAAAAAGACAAACCATAGTACATGAAACGGTATATTCAGTGGCGAAGTTAGAAAATTACAACATAATAAATTAGATAAAAATGGTATCAGATGTAATAATGGGGGTTGAATTAAATGAATTTATAATAATATATTGTAAGTGAGATTTCTGAAGCCATTTGTCGGTAAGACAAGCATAGATATCAACTCATCTAGAAATTTACACTTGACTTATATAGAGAAAACATATATGTAGCATTATTATTATTATTATTATTATTATTATTAGAGAGAGAGAGTCAGGCTAGAATATACTCGAGTGTGTTTGCATATCAAGACTATTTCTGAAAAATGCAAACCATTGATCTTCACCGTCATACTATAACTAGGCTACAAACAAATTTTGAGCCCATTTGGATGAGTGTAAATCACTCATCCAAGGACAACAAAATCAACACGCAAAACTAATTTGAAATGTATAATATTTGCGGTCTTTATAACATGACCTATAAATGTCCAAATGTGCTCAAATTTTACGTATGAGCTATTCACAACATGTTTAAAAAGATCAACGTATTAGATTTTTGAAAGAATATTACATCATGAAAAAATGCTTGAGTGTATTCTAGCCTCTCTCTCTCTCTCTCTCTCTATATATATATATATATGGGATAAAGGATGTATTCTCTACCCCTCTCCCATGCCCGTAACATAAGTCGAACTTCCGAGAGGGTGTATATAATCAAGGCCCACGGCTGCTGAGATGCCCACGGCTGCGTGCGATACAGCGATTGGGAAGGCGCTGGCATCCTGTCGTCCTCCTCCTCCCCAGTCTGTTCTCAGACGTAGGGGCACGGTCTCTGAGGTTCATCAGTTACCGGCAGGCGAGCCAGACTCAGATCTACAAAGAAATTCGTTTAGGTGGGAACATCTTAGACCGAGATCTACAGTCAGAGCAACAGATCTAAAGAAAACTATTGTGTCATTGGAGAACGGCAAGCTTATCTACCCTAGTGCGGAGGCGTTGGAGAATGCAGAAAGGTGGAGTAGATGTCTTCTGGGGTATATCGTGGATTTCCAGCCTTATATCCCGCTTCTGGTGGATCATTTTGCTAGCATATGGAATGTCTGAGGCATCTTTGAGATATTTGACAGGGGGAATGGTTTCTTTCTAATCCGATTTGAAGAATCGCTAGATCTGGAATCTATTCTGGAAGGCGATTGGTATGTGTGTGGAAGACCGGTCATTCTGAAGCAATGGTGTCTTAGTGAGAAGCAATCCAAGCTTATACTGTCCGAAGTTCCGGTCTGGGTGCGGCTGAAGAACCTCCCGATGGAGCTTTGGGATCATCGCACTTTCAACAGGATTGGTTCCTTCCTGGGTGACCCAGTGAGAATGGATGATGCTACTCTTAACTTCTGTCGTATGGATATAGCTAGAATCCAGGTGCTGGTGAACAAGGATGTGAGGTTTCCAAGAACGATTACTCTCAAAAGCGATGAAGGGGTCGAGCATTCTGTTGAAATAGAATATGAATGGATCCCGTATAAGTGCAAACAATGCGGTTATCTTGGTCATGATGAGTGTCTGGTTAAGCCTGCTACTGGTAATCGTATACTGAAACCTCAGAAGCAGAAAACTATCTGGGAAGCAAAGAAGAACCATGTTACTGTTTGTACTGAGGCAATATCTCAAGTCTGTTCGGAAGTCAGTAATGTATGCATTATTGAGGAAGTTCTGGATGAAGATGAAATAAGAAGTGGGATAGCATGTCGACCTCCAGAAGAACTGATTATGGAGGATGTCGTTCTTTCTGAGAAAGTTAATGAAGGCTTTGTTGTTGATGGTTCTACTGACATAGGGGGGAGCGAGAGGCTCGATTTCTGTAGGGATGAAGTTTTGGTGAATCTGATTTCTGAGTTGCCAGATGTGGATTGCACTGAAAAAGGAACTTTTTCAAGCGCTGGCCCGTCGACTCCATCCCCTGCATTGGATGTTCTAAATGTTTCTCCTGAAAGTGAGCATTCATCACAGGCTTCTTCGACCTCAGTGAAGTATTCTAAGGGCAATATATGTTTCAAGGAGCCGCCAAGAAGGCAATTGAAGTTAAAGATTGGCAATCATCTAAGATTAAATCAATTGGAGTCAATTCCCTCGCTTAAAGAACTTTCAATGGTTTCTGGAAATGTTGAGGCTGACAGCTCAACAACCCCAGTCATCAAATGAGCCTTTCCCTTTCTATTACCTCTTGGAATGTCAGGGGAATAAGTAACAAGATCCTGAGTGTCCAAGAGGTAATTAGGAGGGCCAACAGTGATGTGGTCATCCTTGTTGAGATGAAGATCAGGGAAAAGAAAGCTAAGAAGCTGTTGAGTACTTATTTTGGAGAGTATAAGTGGGTTTCAAATCTAAACTCGCATGTTTTGGGTAGAATCTTTATTTTATGGAAGGAGGGAGCTTGTAATATCTCTAAAATCGATGAATGTGATCAGGCTATTCATGTTAGAGTTGATAAAGATGATGATAGCTTCCGTCTTACTGCAGTTTACGGTCATAATGATGATTATGATAGGGTTAGTCTTTGGAGGAATCTTGATTGTTTTGCTAATAGACTTCAGGGCCCTTGGATCATTTTGGGAGACTTTAATGCTGTGAGGAAAACTAGTGAAAAGATTGGTATTCTCCCCCCTTCTGCCAAATCTATGGAAGACTTTAATCCGTTTGTTCTGGACTATGGTTTGTTTGAGATGGATATGAGTGGCCCGTTTTTTACTTGGGACAATAAACAAGATGGTGATCAGTTCATTGCCACCAAAATTGATAAGGTTTTGTATAATGGTGATTTTCAAAGCTCATATGAGAATTTCCATGGTGAATGCATTACTGAATTAGTGAGTGATCATAGAAGATTATGTCTGTTTTTAGGTGATGTTAAAAAAAGGAAATCTCCGTTCAGATTTATTAACTCCTGGACATCTCATAAAGATTTTGATGGCCTTCTTAAAGAGGCTTGGGAGTTAGAGGTTGTTGGTTTTGCAATGTTCAGAGTTTATAGAAAACTTGAACTTCTCAAGAAGAATTTGGTATCTTGGAACAAGCAATGCTTTGGAAATGTCCATGATAACCTGTCCCAATTAAAGAACGCTGCTAGTATTGTTCAGAGAAAGGATGATCTCTCTCCTAATGATGTGGATCTTAGGTGTGAAGCTATTTTGTTAAGGAAGGAGGTGATGGAAGCTGCCAGGATGGAAGAAAGTCTCTATAAGCAGAAATCTAGAGTTTAATGGCTTCAAGAGGGTAACTCTAACACTAAATTTTTCTATTCCTCGTTGAAGACTAGAAGGATAAAAAATACTATTAACTGTCTCAATGTTGATGGGGAATTATGTAGAAATGATGAAGATATAAATTCGACTATTGTCACCTTTTATAATTCTCTGTTTTGTAAAGAGGAGAAAGGCAGGGTGTGGAAGGAAGAATGGGATGGTCCTGTTTTGTCTAAAGCTCAAAGATGCATGCTTATTAGTAAAGTGTCAAGGAAGGAGGTTGATGAGGTGATTGAAAATATGAAGGAGGACAAATGTCCTGGTCCTGATGGGTTCAACTGCCATTTCTATAAGTATGCTTGGAGAGTGATTGGAGATGATGTCTATGAAGCTGTCTGTGAGTTTTTCAGGGAGGGGAAACTTGTTAAAGAGGCAAACAAGACGTTTATTGTTCTTATCCCGAAAGGGCAGGATACTTCTCTTCTAGCTAATTGGATACCTATAGCGCTCTGTAATGTGTTTTATAAGATTATTTTGAAAATTTTGGCTAACAGGCTTCAGTTGGCGCTTCCTAGTATTATTGATATCAATCAGTGTGCTTTTGTGAAAGGAAGAAGTTTGAAGGATGTCGTCTTGCTAACCAATGAGATTTTGTGTGATTTCAAGAAAAAGTACTGTGATAAGATGTGCATACAAGCAGATATTTCTAAAGCCTATGATTCTGTTAGCTGGAAGTATATCTTTTCTATTATGTGGAAGATGGGTTTCCTCTAAAATGGATTAATTGGATTGATAATATTTTTTACTCCACTTCCTATCGGGTTCTTATTAATGGGGAACCTTCTTATCCTATTTTCCCTTCTAATGGTGTAAGGCAAGGTGATCCTATTGCCCCATACCTTTTTGTCATTGCCATGCAGGGATTTTCTGAAATGCTGAAGAAGTATGTTAGGAATGGTGAGATTACTCCTATTTCTGTCTCTAAGAAGGTGTACTGTTCGCACCTTATTTTTGCTGACGACTTAATGATCTTCGCCAAAGCTGATATAGTTAGTGCTATGAATATTAAAAGGTTGCTTGATGATTTTGGAAGCATGTCGGGGTTGAAGATTAATCATAACAAGAGTAACCTGTTTCTGGGGGACTGTATTCTTAGAGATGATATTTCTTCCACTCTGGGGATTAGTATTGGCAAGCTTGAAGACACAAAATACTTGGGTTTACCTTTGTTCTCTGGTAAGATGAGAAGGAAGCAATGTGAGATCTTGGTTGACAAAGTGAAGAAGAGATTGGAATGTTGGAAGAGTAAAACCCTCTCGTTAGCTGGCAGGGTGGAATTGGTTAGATCTACTCTGTCTGCTATTCATTTATCTTGGGTGATGTCTTTTCCTATTCCCTGCTCTATTCTTGATGACATTGACAGGCTCACTAGAAACTTTATATGGGGTCAATCGGATGATAAAAAGAATATTCATCTTGTTGGCTGGGAAGCTGTGACTTTGCCTAGGAAGGAAGGAGGCTTGGGGATAAGAAAATGTAAAGAGGTGGCTCTGGCTTGTTTAGTTCAAAATGCATGGGATTTATCTAGCAAGAAAGACTCTCTCTGGGTTAAATGGATTAGTGAAAAGTATTTAAAGAAAGAGACTTTTTGGAGTTGTGCTATTTCTGCTAATCATTCATGGATGTTCAATTCTCTCTTGAGGAGCAGGGAGGTTCTAAATCAGTTTATTGATGTTAGAATTGGCGAAGGTCATTCTATAAAGCTGTGGAAGGATCCTTGGTGTGGTGGAAAAATGTTGAATGAAGTCATTGATAGGAAGCTGATTGTTAGGGCTGGCCTTCCTGAAGATTCGCCTTTAAGCATTATCATTAAGGATAAGCAGTGGAATATCAAAGATTCCATGTGCTCTCATATTATCTTGAAGGTTGTCAGTAGCATCAATATTGATAAAATACATTCTGAGGATAGTTGGTTGTTCAACAAGTGCACTTATGCTAAGTTCAAAAAGATTTTGGATTGTGTTAGAAGTAAAGGAACTACTGATCCAAAATTTGACTGGATATGGAGTTGCAAGTGCCAGTTTAATTGTAAATTTCATGCTTGGAAAGATGTTCTTATCAAATTGCCTACTTAAGATTATTTGAGAAGGGTTGGGATTCCTCTTGCTTCCATGTGTTTTCTCTGTAAAATGGATTATGAAAACTCACAACATGTGAGTTTTGATTGTCAGATCATTACTTCTTTATGGAGTATTGCTGTGAAGGAGGGGCTCATTAGATCCATTCCGAGAAGTTGGGAGGATCTGGTTAGTATGGTTGATCAAAAAGCTAAATCTATTAGTCAATTAATTCTTTATCATGCTTGGAGAGAGATAAATGCGAGAGTTCATTCTGGTATTAGCAGAAGTTCTGATAATATTTGGAAAGCTATTCATGCGGATTTTGTTATTGTTTCTGGTTGATTCTGAGGTGGAGGTGTTGGTGATTGTTGCTTCATCTTTTGCTCTGAACTTTCCTTATTCATATGTCATTTCTTCTTGGTTTCTCTGCTGTTTTTTGCTGCTCTGGATCAGCTGCTTGCCTGCTGGGTTCTATGGGCTGTTCTATTGGAAGCTTGGTTCTGCAGCTGCTTGTTCAGTTTACTTCTCCATGGGTTGCTTTGTTATTGTTGCTGCTGGGTTTGTGGCTCCATTCAGGCTGTAGTTTGTGGCTGGATTTTGTTTTTGTTTCTGGTTGTTTCTGAGGTGGAGGTGTTCCTTGTTCATATGTCCTTTCTTCTTGGTTTCTCTGCTATTTTTTGCTGCTCTGGATCAGCTGCTTGTCTGTTGGGTTCTATTGGATGTTCTTCTGGAAGCTTGGTTCTGCAACTGCATGTTCAGTTTACTTCTCCACAGGTTGCTTTGGTTGAGTTGTTGCTGGGTTTGTGGCCCCATGGTTGGCTAGTTATGCTATTATGGTTGAGGTTGGTTTTTGTTTCTGCCCTGTGATGGTTCTTTGCTCCCCTCTCACAACAGTTTTTGGTTGTGATGGTTGAGTTGTTCTGGCTGGATGTGGTTGGGTTGACGATTCTTGTTCTCCTGAGCCTGGTCGTTTCTTTGATTGAAGATCTGCTGAGTTTTCTTTGTCTCCTAAACTATCATGATGGTTGAGTTCTTTGGAAAGTCTCGGGCTTGGTTGTTTTTTGTTGACATCTTCCTCAAGCACCTGCTTCTTTGAAGATTGGAGTCTGAAGATCAGTTTGATATATAGAAGATGGGGTTCCTGGTCCTAGCTTACTTGCTATATTCATTGTATAGTTATAGTTTGTCCTTTCTTTTTTTCTCTATCTTCAGCTTTGAAGATGGATTGTTTTGTACAGAAACAAAGGAAAAAAAATACAAAAAAAGCAACACGCATTTTCAACCGACCAAAAAAAAATCTACCTTACCTATAAATAATACATGTGTCGAGCCTGTCTGCTTTTCTTACCTGTGTATCTGAGTGTCTCTTTCTTTACCGTGTTTGTTATTATTAGATGGTTCTCCAAATCAGTCATGTGAGGCCTTTACCCATGCAACGCCACATTTCAAAAATTAGGTCAAAGCACAATCACTTGTGGCGTAGTGCCAACTACCAAGCCACTCCACCACTTTCTTATGGTTGAATGTAACGGCCGGCAGTGCCTCATGCACTAAAACTATATTGAAAAATGTACTCCTCCAACAATCATTTTGGCATAACGACCTATCAGGATTTGAGATTGTATGTGTCTTGCCACCATTGTCCTGATATCATCCAGCCTTTTAGTCCATTCATCGAGTTACTTGCTCCTATAATCTGCTTCTTGATGCGTCAGTTTATTTTGACTTTTTTTACTATTTTAAATATATAGTTTTTGAGTTGCTTGGCTAAGTGAAGATAGAAAAAAGGGAGCAATAATCAAGAATGTGCCAAGATTGTAGGGTTCTAATAAGGCTATTCATTATTTGCCATATATGAATAATTTCATATCAATCAGGCGCTTTGTCAAATTTGCCCCTCTTTTTCATAGGTTGTATACACAACTATTTATTCTTATCACGATCATTGATAGCTCCTCTCACTTTTGTCAAATAGTACATGTTTCAGGTGGAAATTAGACATTGTTCAACCATTTTCGGAAAAGTATGTCATCAAACACACCCGTTGGTCATTAATGGCATTATACATATGCATTAATGTATAACATTAACTGTTAAATGAGTCATGTGTTAGATAATAATAGTTATACAGTTGTTTTTCTATAATATTTATACCCAAAACTACTATAGCTATATATTGTCCTTGATTTTTAAATTGGATATTGCCAATTTTGGGGTTGGATTTTGTCATTCGTGTTAAACATCGATTAGGAAGTTGATGTTTGAACAAAAAAAAAGTTGTATGTGAATTTAGATTTTGTTATTCCATGTTGATTCTGGGTTGGTAAATTCTAATAATGGAGTTAGGATATCAATCGTTACAAAATTATACCTATAATTTATATACTCATAAGCACTATAGCTACAGTTTGTGACAACTTTCTTAAAAAGATGTTTCTTCTCTGTGTATGAATTAATATCTAGAATCCACATTATCAACATGTAAAGAGTTAAATTTATATCTACATAAATTTTTTAATAAATGCAATATTGTTATGAGTAGAGTGTTGGATTAATTTAATGAAAGATAGGAGAAAAGTTGTGGCGAGTACATGAGGTAGTCGGTGTCTACAAGTTGAGATGAAAATTAGGCAATTCAATGGGATGTTGTTTGAACTATCAAAATTAGTTTCAGAGTTGGGTTTTTTCAATAATGTTCAGAATCGGTTGGGAACTTGATGTGCAACAAAAAAAAAGGTCAACTATGACTTTTGATTTTGTTATTTATGGTTGGTTCTGGATTGACATATTTAGGAAATATGAATTCAAACAATAATGTTAGGACATTATGCATTATAAATTTGTTTTCCTATAATTGGTATACCCACAACCAATATAGCTACAACTTTTTACAATTTTTAAAATAGGATGTTTCTCATATATATATAATTAATACTAGAATCCACAACGATAATATTTTAAAGTCACATATATGTTTGTGCATTTTTTAAATAAATGTCATATTGACAAGTCTACAGTATTGGGGTTTACTTTTTGACACAATACTGATAAAGTAATAGGAAACAAGTGGTGGTGAGTGTGTGAGGTAGTCAATGATGTAGATTGGTTTACATAGTGCCACAAATTTGGAAAATCTACATTATAACAATGGTACATATAAATATATATGATGAGAATAAGCTCAGAACAAGACTTGGACAATACAACAAGACAACTCTGGAGTTGCCAAATATTTGTGCAAACCTACGAATCCTACCCAATTCGCATGGAAAAACTCACTTTGTGATTGATTTCTTTGAATCCTAAACAATTCAATTTTGGAAGTGGATGTTTGAACTGATAAATGGCTGGTTCTACATATGTGTTTTGTTAACCAGTGTTGGATCTGATTGACAAATTTAGACAATCTAAAGTCAAATAAGGGTAAAAATCAATATATGCCATTCTTTTATTTCTAAATAATTAAATTAGATATCACATGAAAATAGTGCCATAATATAACAAGGTAATCATTGACATTATTTATGTATTGATACAATGGTAAATGTAATATTATTATGGTACGTATACGAGACAATGTAATCAAGTCATGTTTTAGGCTAGACTTTAGAAATTTTGTTCAAATTTGTCGCTTTGGATTTCCTTTTGCATATATATTCAACCACCATTGGCATGAATGTTACTTTGATATGTGGTAAGATGTAAACGGTAATGTATTTGTATTGTGTGTTAGGTATATGATAAGCGCATATTTTAGAAGACATTTAATTTTTTAGTGTGGTGTATAAACATTACCAATAACATGAATGTCACTTAGATATGCATTAATAAATAAATGGCATTCTATATATGTGTCATCTCAACACTCAATTAATTATCATGTGCTTAGCACATGTTCTTTTGCTAGTGTATGTATAAATGTATATTATTAGCTTTGGGAGGGGTGTTAAAGTCCCAAGTTCCCCCCTTGTAGCTCCGCCCAGGGTATATATATGTCTAACTGAGGCCATCAAACAAAACCAGTGGTCTAATGATATCTAAAATATAACAATTGTTGAAGAAGACCATTCATTGCATAACACTTGTAATTGGAGCCTTTGTAGATGACCATCAAAGAAAAACAACTACAATTAAGAACTGTAATGAAATCCATCGAAAATTACAACCAAGAAATACCAAGAATCATAGTGTTTGAAAGATAAATGACAACTCACCCAGACATAGTCAAGAAATCAAAACAAACAAGAAGAAAGAATTAAAGGTAACAAAGATAATGAAATGTAGACAACCCCATAATTGGCTCAAAATAAACCCAACTGAGTATGTTTATCAAGCGGACTACAAACTGTAATATCATATAAGGATGTTAGGCATCGATAACTCTCAAATATCTAATGAACAATTGCAAAATTAAGGTTGCTTCTGCTTGAGACCTCTGGCAATGGAGAAGCGTCGTCACTCTGCGAAACATATTCAGATATGGAGGAAGAGAACGCCCATGAGTAACCTAAATGCTTCTCTAATGAATCCTAAAGAGTGGAGTGATATCTTCAAGGTGGACAATGGAAGAAAGGTTGCATCTCTGGGGAAAATCCTACATATGTTTAAGACGACATGATTATTTACCCTCATTATAAATCTACCGGGAATGTGATGCATTGGAATCACTGTCTTATTGGTTATGTGCTCGATTTCTATCTGAACGTCGGGCTTTTGTATTAGCATCTTGTTATCCTTTGGCATTTTTCGGAAGACTTTGAGATTATCATGAAGGAGCACAGTATGTTTATTTTATGGCTTGCTAACACTTTTGATTTAGACTTTGTCATGAACAAAGGACCATGGTATGTAAAGTGTATTCCTCTCATTCTGATGAAATGGTGGTCTTGTGGTCCGTTTAAAAAGCTTGGTCTAAAATCAGTTCCTATATGGGTTCATGTCTTTAATATTCCTCTGGGACAATAGGATTCTAGGATGTGGGAAAGGATTGCTTTGTTTCTTTGTGATCTTTTTTGCACAGATAAGCCAACTTTTGATTGATCTTAGGTTGATTATGCTAGAGTACATGTACTCGTGAGGTTGGACTCTGTTTTTCCAACATCTGTGGTGGTTTAAAGTGACAAAGGTGTTTCTCATCAGGTTTTGTTTGAATATGAATGGCTCCCTGAAGTATGTTATAGATGCAAGCTTTTTGGTCACAAGTCAGATTTATGTTCAATTAACTTGGATATATCTAATAAGGTCGAAGAGATTGGTCCTTCTCTTGTGAACTATGTGTCTGTAGGTGAGCCTCCTAGTGGGTCAGCTTTGCCGAGGTCTACTCCTTCAACTCCTTTTCAGGTGTTAGATGAAAAATCTTAAAGACCCCATGGGGTTTACTGGAGGCTTTGGTTCGATTGGACTAATAGTGAATGATGGCACTTCAAGTTCTCCCCCCAAAGTTACATCCAAGCCTATTGCGAGTTTGACTCTAAGGATGAGTAACTCCAATTTTCCCCGACGACTAATAACTCGATGATGTAGAAATTATTTTGGAGAACTTTTCAGTTGAAGTTGACAACTCAAACCTCAAGTTATAAAATAAATGACAACTTTAAGATATCCTCCTAAATGTGAGAGGCCTCGCTAATAAGGTTATAAAATAAATGACTAGAGAGTTAACCAAACTCTCTAGTCACTTTATTATTATGGACGAGAAGAGATTGAGACTCAAGAAGGTTCCTAACTTCATGTCCAGATATTTTCAAGAGTATGGTTATGTTTCTAACCACAATTCTCATGTGCTTGGTAGGATTTTTGTTCTTTGGAAATGGGATTTTAGTGATGTGAGCAAGATTTTTGAAACTGATCATCTAATTCACCTTTGTGTTACAATTGGCGATTTTGTTTTCTCTATTACCGTTGTCTACATTCACTATGCAGATGATGATAGAACCAAGTCGTGGGAGTCTATTCATTCTATTTTTTAAACATGAGTAACCCCTGGTTGATAGTTGGAGACTTTAATGTTGTAAGAAAGGAATGTGAAAAAATGGAAGACATCTTCCTACTCTGAAGTCTATGGAGGAGTTCAACGATTGTGTTCTTAATTGCGGACTTTTTGAAGTAGATATGAAAGGTCCTATCTTTACTTGGGATAACCATCATGATGGGGATGATTTCAATACTACTAGGATTGATCACATCCTCTATAATTTCAATTTTATCAAAATTGCTCCTGATTTTTGTGGCGAGGTTATTTCAAATACTGGTATCGATCATCGTATCCTCTTCCTCAATATTAGAGAGAGAAAATTTGTTAAATCTCCTTTTAGGTTTATTAACTCTTGGGCTTGCCCTGATGATTTCTTAGATATTTTTAAAGCTAGTCAGAGTGAAGTCGTTGAAAGGTAATCTATGTTTAATGTGTATAGAAAGTTAGCACACTTAAGAACCAATTTGAAGAAATGGAATTTCTCAACTGTGGAAAACCTAATAGACAATGCTTTAATTTTTAAAAGAATAAGCTTGCAGGGTTCAAAGTACTGTTGATTTGAACCCAACTAACTCTATTCTTCATAATGAAGCCAAGTGGTAAGGGGCAAAGCAGCTGAAGCTTCTCTTCTTGAGGATAAACTCATTAGACAAAACTCTCGTGTTCAATGGCTTAAAGAGGGTGATTCTAACAATTGCTTTTTCTATTCTTCTTTCAAAACTAGAAGGCAAAGGAACTTTATAAGAATCTTGAACATTAATGGGTGTATCAATTGCAATCCCTATGAGTTAAGGAGATACATTTTTATTACTATTTCAATTTGTTCAATTCTCCAATTCATGCAAGTGGTAGATTTCAAGGTCCTTGGCATTGTGAGAGACTTAGCTTGAATAAGAAATCTTCTTTAATTACTCCCCTGCTGTAATATAAAAACAACGATGTGGTTGATAATCTCAATGTTGACAAGGCCCCTGGCCCATATGGTTTTAATGCCATGTTCATCTAAAAAACATGGAGCATCATCAATCCATATGTGAGCACTGTTGTTTAGGATTTTTTTTCGCAAGGGTAGGCTTTTGAAGGAATCCAACCATACCTTTATTAGTCTCATTCCTAAAGCTTCTTTGGATACTAGTGAATTGAAGAATTGATGACCATCGCCTTGTGGAACATTGTTTACAAGATCATCTCAAAAAAAATGGCTAATAGGTTGCAAGTGGTTCTACCTTCTATTATTGAACTAGAGCAATGCGCCTTTATTAGAGGGTGTAGTATCAAAGATGTTGTGTTATTAAAAATGTGGTCATCCATGATTTTAACAGGAGCTCTGTGGGCAGCAAAATCTGAGTGAAAGTGGATATTACTAAAGTGAGTAAAGTCTATGATTCAGTGAACTAGAACTATGTTTTCTCTATTATGTTTAATATGAGTTTTCCTGCAATACGGATTAATTAAATTTATAACATATTTTAAACAGATTCCTACCAAATTTGTTTAATGAAGAACCTTCATATAGCTTTCGTATTTCTAATGGAATTACTCAAGGAGATCCAATAGATCCTTACCTATTTGTTATCACAATGCATGGTTTATCTGCACTAATCAAAGATAAGTTAGGAACTAACCAGTTGTCTCCTATCAAGGCTTCTGATAATCTCTCAATTCTCATATTATCTTTGCAGATAATCTAATGGTATTCTCAAAGGCTGATGAGTGTAATGTCAATCCCATTCATAATATTTTGAAGGAATTTGGTTATTGTTCGGGTCTTAGGTTCAATCCTGAGAAGTATGATATCATCTTCAGAAAATGTGCTAATAAAATGGAAGTACCAAAGGTTCTTACTTTCCTAAGTGTAAGCTTCCATCAAAATATCTTGGCATTCCTTTGTTTATAAGTAAATTGTCTAAGTATTGTTGCTCTCCTATTCTTTATCGTATGAAAAGAAAACTTGAAGGTTGGAAGGTGTTACAACCTCAGTTTTACTTATATGATTGTAATTGCAATTGTTTTAAAAGAAATGTACTTGTTGTAAATTGCATGATTTATGATTAATGTATGGATTTATTTTACAACTCTTCCTTGTGCATGGTTTTTCATGGACCCTTTGGTAATAATGAGTCCCAAAATAATAAAAGAGGAAGATAAGTTAAAAGGGAATAAGAATTGAATAAATAATAAAGAGAATTGGGATAAAGGTGAAAGTATAAGAAATAAATAGATAAGTGTGGGTTTGATCATAATGGATGGTGATTTGAACCCTACATGGACCCTTGAGATGCAAGGAATTGAAATAAAGGAAAATAATAAAGTGTGAAAGAGGAAATAGGGATAATATATATATAAGCGATAACTTGCACATAAAGAAAAGGTTCGTTTACTTTTGAGTTATGGCCCCAAACTTTGCAGGATGATAGATTAAGTTATTATGAAGTTTCCCTCAAAATTTGGGATTAAAAAGACCCATGGTTTGAGAGTTATGATTTTTCCAAAGTGAAAGGGATATCCTTTATTTCTAAGGGAATTATCCTATTTTCCCTATTTTCTGTTTATAGGGGTAGCATGACAACCATGGATCTGAGATCCAATGGTTGAAGTGTCATCCCCAACCTCCAGTATAACTGGGAAAGCTATGAACCTGGGAGAGATTTTCTCTCCACTTTCCTCGCAACCCAGTCCATCATTGGATCTGAAAGTGGTCCCTCTGTTCTCGGGAGGCCACGAGAACTCAATCCATACCAGGATTGAGTACTTGTTGCAATGGGAATCAAGTTTCCCTAATACCAGGGGACATGTGACCCTACCCTATATAAGAGGGGGGAGGTATTGTATAATGCTAGCAATCATGGAATTGATACTCGTGAGATCGGGAAGATTGGGCGAGTTCTTTGGCAACTTCAATCGAAAAGTTTGACCTGTCCTTCACACCTAACAAGGAGTTGGGTCTGCCAGAGAAGGGCGGCGTCATCCCAATGCCAGGAGGAAGAGGTAGAGAAATTAGAAATCTCTTCAAGTTCGAGAGAACGCAGTGAAGCTTCTGGTGATCTCAGTTCTCGCGCGGGAGCAACTAATAGCAAAGTTAACCCTCATATTGACCAACCGCTCGCGGGAGGAGAAACCCGAGGTTGAAGACGATCGAGGGGGAAAGTACTTCCCTGCCCTTATGCCTCTATTGAAAGGATTAGTCCTTTAAGGTAATTTCACAGCCCCTCTCTGTTAGCAAGCGCGTTGCCCCGCCAACTTATTTTTAAATCTGATAAATCCACGTGGCTGCTTGTGATTGGTAGAAAAAAAGTTATCTTGTAAAATACATATCTAATTGTGGAAATATCGGATGAAGATGATCTATGTATGAAAGTTGACCAGAAAAACATGAAGAATCCAATAAAAATATAAATAAAACATGATATTGCTTACAATTTAAAAAGTGCACAAAGTTATCACTTTTAATGAATTAAGATAAAACCCTAATTTGATATGGAACTCAAATTTGATGGCTCTTTTGGGTCATTCTGAGTAATATTAACCTGTTGAGAATAAAAGGGAGAGCTAATTTTGAAAAAGGTAATTTTATGCTTGTTTTAGGGTTTTGTGCCTATGATTATGTTTAGAAACCCTAATTTGGAAAAATATGGGTTTTAATGGTTTAAATACGAAAATATAATTATATAATAGAGATTTGATGATCTCAAACTTGATTGAAGATTAAAGAACCCTTAATGAGGATAATTGGATTAATTATGGTTTTTGAGAAATAAGGAACCTATTTTAGGGTTGCTAGTCTAAAAAGGAGATAAAAATTGGATAAAGAAACCTAAGAAACCCTAATGAACCCTAAGGGACTTGGAAGCCTTAGAAAGTATCCTCATCTCATTAGGAAGGTGTTTTGACATTGGGTAATATATATGTTTGAGGAATTAAGGGTTGTTTTCATTAAGCTGCTTGCTTGGATATTTTGTTGAATTTGGATTTTGTTGCTCAAGAGCAGGTATGTGGTTACACTTATGGTTAAATCGCTTTAGTTTCTCAGCGATTCCTAAAGTCTTATCGATTGCTTGGAATAACTGCTTGATTGTCTTTTATTTCATACAATTATAAAGTGACTATGACTATCACCATAATTATATGTGCATAACTAGCTCAGATCCTGGTCCTCCTCTGTAACTCTAATGTTGATGAGATAGATGACCTAGTACATGGTCTACCCACGTGGTAGGACCATAAGGTTATCATGAGTCAGGGATTGGAATACCTTTGGGTAGGACCATGTGACTCCACAACCCTATGTATTGATCTATCTATAAGGTAGGATCATGGAGGTTAGTTGAGATCTACCATATGAGAGTTAGTATCTATGTCCACTGTAGGGACAACACAGAGGCTAGGGTATGTAAGGATTGAGTAGTCATGTTTAAAATGTAAAATTTTATTATTAAACCATAATTGCTTGCAATATGTTGTTACGATTAAATGCAAGATTATTGTTTCCCCCACATACCAGTATAATTCGTTATACTGACCGTCATTTTATTTGTCGGCATTTTAGGTTTATCAAGAAAATGGATATTCCTTTAAAGTGACAATGATGGAATAAAGCTTAATAAAGATCGGAGAATTTTAGATAGATGGATGTTATATGGGGTTAAAGTCCCTCAACTCCTATATTTGGCAAGGTATGAGAAAAGAAAAATTTTATTCCATTTCAAAGCTTAGTTGTTGTAGAATTTATTAATTAATGTTGATTATTTGCAAAACCACTGATCTTGTTTTGGGATAACACCTCTGACCTCTTGGTCTTCCTTAATTGTGGGTTACCAGGAGGTGGGGTCGTTACATTTGGTATCAGAGTTGTGGTTTTCCATTTAATCTCTAATAATTATTAAATTTTGCAAACTCTTTAGAACCCAAGGGAGTTACTATAGGATTTTCCAATGATGGAGGTGTCTAGAAAAGGATCACGATCTGGGGGCTGGCAATATTTTCCTCTGCCCTGCTAGTCGGTCTACGAGGACTCCCGGATCTGTGTGACTGCCTGGATAAAATCAAAGGATTTGACTCAAAATAAGATACCTCTAGGTCTTCTCATCAAATTTCATCCCTTCTTTACCTCTTATTTCTGGAGAAACATTAAGTGCTTAGGGTATTCTCCCTCTCCACCACCCTCATGTGTTTGGGATAAGAGTAATAAGGATTAAGGAATCCTCCACCAAATAATGAAAAGCATGTAAACAAGATGTCATGGACATCCATTTAATAGTTTAAGTGTAAACTAAAGATAGGTTACATGCTTGAGGTTGCATGGCATGTCCTGTCATGACCTCGGGAGAGATATGAGGTTAGACCTTCTTGTAGGAGGACGAGGAAAGAGTTAGCCTTGGACGCAGATGCCCTAGGAAGAGGAAGAGACCTGACGCATCCTCTGAGAATGATGCTAACCATAACCCTAAGTGGTAGTTAGAGAAAGAGAAGACACGATGAGTTGGATACCTCAGTTGTTCGTGCATGTGAGTATGTGGGTTGGACATGCATTCTTTACGTAAAGGTTTTGAATGCACATGAGAAACATGACCTACGTGACCCTGGTTCCTTTTAGTGACCCGATCTTGGGTGGTCGTACCTATTGAGGGTGAGGGATCACTCCCTCATTAAGAAGGTTGATGGTGACCGTATGGAAACCCTAATGGGCATATATGAGAAGAAAAGAGGCATGCACCTACATAACAAGTGAGTAACACTATCTAGTAGCGGGTGTTAGACCTAAGTCAGATAGTTTATGACTCATGGTTATGAGATGGGCATGCAAAGAGCTTTGGATGATCCTGACCAGATATAATTTTTGATAATATGCTTCACCCAAGTAGGGATAGATGTATGCCCTTATGAGCTTGACCCATCTTTGGTGAAATAACCTCCAGTGGTAGGACCAGTTGTAGGGTTAGCTCTAGAGAGAAAGAACCAGACCAATGAAGAAGGTTGGTGACCTTGACTCCAAGACATGAGGGATCATGAGAAGTTGGTTATTATACGACCTAGAATAGATGACCCTGAGTAGATAGTTGAGGTTCCCTCATGCACAATCTTTTGAGGCTCATAGTACCTTAGATGCCTTTAGAGGAACCAAACTCTAGAAAGAGAAAGAGGCTTCTTGAACTGATATACAAAGGTTATAAGTGCCTGCCTTTTTGGTGTATGAAGGAGAGTTCCTTAGACCCTGATGAGGTATGCTAACAAGTTGTGAGGTCCACACCCAGTTAGTTGTCCTTGTGTGGGACTCTGAGGTGTGGTTCATGTGGAATAATAGTAGGAAGTGCATGCCATATACATGTTTCGTTCATGGTGGAACATCTGACACTACTGCATTTTTGGCCAGTAACGTCGCTGACCATAGCGTCATTTTTATTAGAATAACCGACCTAATAGACTATTGCATCAGTTTTATCATAAAAACCGACCTTACAGGTTTCCCGCGGAAAAAAATTCACGCAATTTTGGCTTCACGCGTCAATCTATAGCGTCGATTTTTCCAAATAACCGATGCTATAGCGTCAAACAAAAATGCGGGCACCACTTTGGACCTCTAGCGTCGGTTTTTAAGGATAACCGACCTTATAAACACTGACCTGTAGGGTCAGTTTTTTAAAATAACTGACCTTATAGATGGTTTAAGAAAATTCGGGCACCACTTAGGCTGTAGCGATGGTTTTTTGGTTTAGCCGACGCTATAGAGCACGGTTGTAGCGACGGTTTTCTTAGTTAACCGACGCTACAAGTCGGGCTGCTAGCAAATACACGCATGACCTAGGACCTATCGACTTCTATTTCATTTCGTTTTGCTCGAAAGCACGGTGCTAGAGACCCCTCCTTTCGACGTCGGCGTCCATCTCCGTGTCCAAGGAGCTCATCTCCGCTTCTGACGCCGCCGCCCTGTCAAAAGAGTCCAGCCGTGTGCCGTCGTCGTGCACTCCTCCGCCGTCGTGCTGTGTGCCGCCATCGTGCAAAGGTCGTGCACTCCTCCATCGTGCAAGGGTCGTGCACTCCTCCGTACAAGTCGACAACGACGAAACCTTAGGTGTTGCAAGGGTCGTGCACATCTCTCCGGTTCTTTTCCCGTACAAGCTCCCTCACCGACCGGTTCTTCTCAAGGTATTGTCTTTGCCGCCTCACTCCTCCGTTTACGTCTTACATCGGGGCTGGGTTCGGCGGTGGGTTGCGATGGGTGCTGGTAGTAGTAGCATGATCGTGCCATAACCACGACCGTTTTTCTTATTATTGTAATGTCGCAATTGAGGAAAGGTTCGGAGTGGACCTATTTGTTAGGTAGCACGGCCGTGCTGGGTAGCATTGCCGTGATGGTTGTGGCTGAGTGTATGTTTTTGTTAGGTAGCACGGTCGTGCTGGGTAGCACGACCGTGGTGGCTGTGGCTGAGTAAATGTATTTGTTAGGTAGCACGGCCGTGTTGGCTGAGTTGCTGAACTACATTTGTTCAAATCTTTATGTTCCTCTAATATTGATGTATATTGACCCTAATGCCTTACCTTATAAGAGAATTGTGTTCTAACGACTGTCTCGCGAAAATAGGATTAACTAATGCGGAAGCGAATTATTTGCATCGGATTACTGAAAATCACTAAAAATTTAAAACTTTTTGAAAAGAGATCCATTCACAGGAAAACTCTTTAACCATGAACCAAAGTATTCCAAATTCATCCTGGTTCACAAGTACACAACCTGTACCATTCCTTTTCAAGGATTACAACATTGATTGCCCTGTTAACAAATATACACATGCAGTATAAAAACTTTGAGGCACTAAGCCAAAACTCAGATTGATACATTTAAAATTCCGAGGACCTGAGAGTACAGAGACGGCACATAAGACTACTATCTATATGACTAGACAGACAATATTTCCACCTGAGATCTTATTGCTGTCCCTGCTGTTGCTGCTGCTCTTTCCCTGTTGTAGGGTTTCTGCTCTGCCTTCCATGTATACCTAAAAAATGTTTCCCACGGGGGTGAGACAATTGAAAATTGCCCCAACGAGAGATATAACTCTCCGCCAAAAACATTGTTATTGCAGTTTATCAAATTAAAACTGAGTAGGGGTTACTTTTACATTATCAGGCAGAATTATTCATCATAGAACAGAATAAGATAATCTCCATTCTCAAGGAGGTCATTGCATCTACCCATGGTAGATAAGTAATTCATCTGTCTACTTTGCAGAGAATATAAAGAAACATAATTAACATTTATCTACTAAGGAATGCACAAAGAAATGCAACATCAACCAATGAATCTCCGTATTCAATCCTTAAGCAAACATGCTATACGGCTGATTACATTTTACAATCACACTTATGCTCTGAGGAGATGAGATATACCGCTCATACTCCAACCGACCATTACGAAATCGCCTCGGTACCATACATAGGTCATCAAAAGAGCCAGATTCTTATGACCTCATCTGTCTCGGTCAGTACGAGACCACATGCAGGACATCTCGTGTCTCTGCTAACTAGCTAGCCAGGGTATTCTGGCACCTTCGCTACAGAGTTACAGCGTCAACTGCACTCTCATCGCCAATCGAGATATTTCTTGTTTATCTCCTCGATCCGACATTAAGTATCATTGGGAAATTCATGATACATCCATCCCGACATATTCATGAAGGATTGAGAGGTTTCTTGTTTACCTTCCAACAATCTCTTTAAGAGGACGTAAGCATATTTTCGCCCATTTACCCCCACATATTCAAAATATGTGCTCCGGGTTTTGCTGCGGGCACCCGTTTCACCATCACCTATTCCTGACGATGATGGATCTATGGTCAGAGCACTACATGAATAGATTTCACTTGATTTATTAAGTACATTCTCATATTCTTTTAGCATCAGCCAAGTTCTCAAACATAACTTATTACAACAATGCTATAAAGAGACATGTACTACTTTTATCAGATATTTATCAGTCTTTCAAAGACCCTGGGAACTCAGTCCCTCATTTCAATACTAGGAATTATCATCCCTTCACTTTCTCATCACCATAATCATATGGTTCTGGGTATTCAAACCCTTAACTCATCATTGAGCATTATTATACCTTTTTCAGGTAACTATCACCTTCAGGTCATCTGACCAAGGCATTCATGATACTTGTTACACAAGCATCACACCTGGCTCACAAGGCCATGAAATATCTTATCACCTCTCACTGGGTAACAACTTACTCATGTGACTCATAAAAGTCCATGCATATTGCTTCTTTTACTAAGCAACAACAACATTAAGGCACATAATGCCAATCAACATTTATTATATAAATGTCACAGCTCACACTAGCTATATACATCATCTCATAATATTTGTATGGTTATTAGGCATGATAAAAGTCATACAAGATATTCATCACATCATATGATGTGATAGCAACACCATTATTCCTCTACCAGGAATTAGGGTTTACTATCAAATAGGGCTTTTCATTCCCTTTACCCAAATTAGGGTTAGGGTTCCCCATTTCTCATTAATAAAGAGTTCATGATCTCATTATCTGTCCAACCCTTAATACATTATTCCATACCTCTGGGGCATTCAAGGATATCATATTTGATTATTCTAGAACATTACTTTCATCATATAGCATTAATGATCATCAATTCAAGGTATGAGTTCATTTCTCATCCTTATCATGGTATGATTATATCATACACATCATTTGGGCTTAACCCCATTCTCAAGGTACATTAATTAACACTCATCAAGGTGTAACAACTCATTACATTTCATTGTAATAGTTTCATAACACACTTCATATGTTTCATACCCAATTATATTGGATTTGAAGTACATCAAGGCATATAAACCCTGAAATGCTGAATGTGATAACTATCATATCTTGATGTATCACTTTCTCATCATTTCAAACTTTGTTGAGTTATCCATCTTATCTTGTATTAAGGTATTTCCCTCTTAATACATCCCATCACTAATCTCTTACCTTTAGCATATAATGCAAAGGCCACACATTAGAATTGTACAGCTATCTCACATGATATGGACTTATCTTAGTTTAAGGCATGACTTTATTATAAAGTTGCTTATAAATAATCACAATGATACACCCTAAACTAGGGTTTCTCATCACATATCTTATGTATCCTTCATACAATTATATTGGACTTACAATCATATCAAGGTATACGATCATATGAGGTCACTTTCAAATCACCTCTAAATCAAGCATAGAGCACCACGGCCGTGCAACCAAGAACGGCCGTGCTACCTTGCACGGTCGTGCAAAGTGAAGCTACCACGGTCGTGCTACAGAAGTTCCCCTCATGAATCATATTCAAGTATGAATTCATGCTATCAACTTCTCAACTTGAATAGGTCATGTCACCCTTTAGTTGAGTACATACAACTATGATTAACATAGTGTATCAAGTCATTGACCCTATAAGCAATTAGGAATTCATCCCTTAATTGGCACTAATCCCTTAGGTACTATTCGGGTTTCAACCTTTGTACCTTATTTGATTATCATTACTAATCAACATTGGATCAATGGATCATTCATCATCTTTATTATCAAGAGATTCAATCACATTGGACCTCCATTACATAGGGTATCCAATTGAATTAGGGTTTTCAATGTTGATTCCTTCAATCATTGAATTCATGGAACCACTCATCAATTGGACCTACCCTCATACTTCAATTGAGTTTAATAGGTCAACCTTCAACTGATTTGACTCTCAATTGACCCTCAATTGATCATCAATTAGGGTTTAATTCAATTGAATTAGGGTTTGGAATCGATGATTCAACAACACTAATCAATGTAAGACTAGTTGCTTTGAAACCATTGAACCATCATCCAAATTGGGTATGACCTGACCCCAAACGGTCTTGAGGTCGTTTGGATGACCTCCAAACGGTCTTGATACCGTTTTCCCATCATATCACTCAAATCTAAGCAATCCAATTAGGGTTTGGTTTATTGGATTGATCACCAAATCAGCATTATATTGTTTAACAGCTTGGTACCTTTAGACCTTCAAACACCTAACCATACTCAACCCTAGACCTCCAAACGGTCTTGGGTGACCACCAAACGGTCTTGAGACCGTTTGGATGAGCTCCAAACGGTCTTGAGACCGTTTGGCCTATCCAACCTTTGGATTCTAGTGAAAAATCATCATGGATTGGTCTATCGAGTTGATCAACAAATCAGCACTACATTGCAATATGATTAGTACCTTTGGACCTTCAACTGGTCAACTATACTTGACCCCAGACTTCCAAACGGTCTTGGGGTGATCCCCAAACGGGTTTTAAACCGTTTGGGTGATCCCCAAACGGGTTTGAACCCGTTTGGGCTAATAAACCCAAAATCTCAACTTCACTCATTGGAATTTCAGCACTGTTTTCAATTAGGGTTTGCCTAATTGATTAGCCTTAAACTCACGATTCCTTGGGAGTTAACCCCTCAAATTTGTAGAGTCATTAACCAACATAATTATGAACAGGAATCCCAAACGGTCAATGCTTGGTCAACTCACTCAAACGGTCTTGATCCCGTTTGCCCAAGCAGGTCAAGTTAATCAGGTTGAAAACCAGCACTTAATCCAATTAGGTTTTCCTAATTGATTAGCCTTCAACCTATGATTCCTTTGGAGTTAACCCCTAAAATTTGTAGTGTCATTAACCAACATCATTATGAACAGGAATCCCAAACGGTAAACGCTTGGTCAACCATCTAAAATGGTCTTGAACCCGTTTTCCCAAGCAGGTCAAGTTATTCAGGTTGAAAATCAGCACTTAATTCAAATCGATTTGTCTAATTGATTGGCCTTCAACCTATACTTCCTTTGGAGTTAACCCCTAAAATTTGGAGGGTCATTATCCTACATAATTAGGAACGAGATTACCAAACGGTCAATGCTTGGTCAGCTACTTCAAACGGGTTTGAACCCGTTTTACACCAAACGGTTTGCAACCCGTTTGGTCACCAAATGGTTTTGGTGAACCCGTTTGGTCCCCACCTTTGAGATCGTTTGCTCCCAAGATATTTGGTGAGGTGCTTTCTTATGATGATTTCATCATCATCTTCCTTCGTGCACCCAAGAACAACAACCGTTATTGATGGAAATTGCAGCAAAGAATCAAGTTTGTAACAATTTGAAGAAAACAATCAACAAAGCTTAGATGATTGATGCAATAGCAATGATTAAGGGTTTGAGTTATAAAACCCGCCTCCAATTGAGATCCAAAGCTCCAAGATCACGCCATAAATGGTGGATGAAGCTCTAGAAACTCCCCCTAGGCTCGTCCTCAAGCTTTTGATTGCAAAAGTTGGCTAGGGTTGAAGAGGAGATCGAAATAAGAAGGAATCCATAATTTATTTTCGATTTCCACCATGAAATCATGAAGAACGAGGGTCAAGAAGCTTACCAACAGGTTGGGGCTCGTCCTCCTGTTGCTCCTAAGTCCCCTTGAGCTCATACCAAGAAAAGGAAGAAGAAAGGGCCGAAAAAGCCTTTCAATTCATTTGGAAAAGACACTTTTATAAGGAAATTGATGAGAGAGAAAATGTCTTCTAAAATCCAATTAATCCCAATAAAGTGGCCGCCTCTTCCCCCTCAACTACCTTGGGTACGAGGCACATTTCTTGCCTTTAATTCTCCTTCATTATCCTCAATTTAAAGAAAAGCAAATTAAGCACCTTAATGCTTATTATATTAATATCCCATATGTGAGTGGAAATTACTTTTCTTTATAATAAGGTGAGTGGAATTTCACCTACTTAAGATATTTTCGTTCCTTATCTTGGAAAAGGAACTTCCATCCTTATTCAAAATCAACCCAAAACATTTTGGTTGAAAGCCCTTCAATTATTTTTATTCATTTTTGCCCTAAATTGAATTAGGTTTTCAATTAGGCATTATTCTTGATTATTTTAATGTCAAGATTCTCTCTCCTACAACTTAATTCAAATGAGGAGTCCCTCTCATTTTATTTTCTCTACATGATGCCAAGAAACATTAAGGACCATATTGAAGTGGTAATTTGCATATTGAACCCTAGATTTTGGGTAAATTGCACTTTACTCCAAAACTAGGTTTTAATGCACAAGGATTGCTTTACCAGCTTAATCTTGGTGTCCAAGCTTGTGGAAACCATACCACTACATCATATTCATTCTTATGATGTCTTAACATCAGAGGAACATCTTATCATGCAACATTTGCAATTTAACCCCTCAACTTGAGTAATTTGCACTTTAGTCCAAAATAAGCAAACATTGCTTTAACATTGTTCAAACAGGACCAAAATTGAAACATAAGTTCCTCATGAGCCCTAATCACTTTTCAAAAGATAAGATTAAGCATATAATCATCTTTCTTAATCAAAACACCTAGGGTTAAAGCATAATCCAGGCCAGGGATGTTACAAATTATAAACCCCTAACAAGGATTTCGTCCCCGAAATCCCGGATAAAGGAAACATATATTATTCATTCATCATATCATCATGTCTCTTCATAATACCTCATTGTTATGGAGACATCATAGAACTTTGATCAGCACAAAGTTCCTTCACACAATATTCTCATAGAGTCAATTGAGAACTTATCTTAAAGACATATTTAGTTGTTATGTTTATGCAAAGCATAAACCCCTAACATATGATGTTCATATCATTTTATATAATCAGACTGATTTCATAGTTGACCACTCCAGGTAGCCAATCTAAATCATCTGATAATTCTCAGATACCAGAATATCTTATCTTGGTATCAGACACATGTGTTGAAAACACATCATATTCTCATATTCCTTTCATCATATTTACAACTTTATTGAATAGGGATCATCTCCCTTGTTCTCTTTCTCATCATATGAGGGTCATACTTTTACTTCCTCATATACACATACTGATCTGAATTCATATCACATCCCTCTTTCTTGTACTTAAGGTATGATACATTTATTCATTTCATATTTCTTATTTCATGATACTCATTAGATTGTATCAGAATGATTGCTTGATCAGGGCAATAAAAAAGATATCAATCTAAGAGTTTCCATACTCACTTTATCATCAATAGTTGTATACCTGATCAGGGTTTACAAGTACTGAGATCAAGTAGTATGCAATTACATGCTATCATATTTCTTGCTTTTCATATTATCTTAACATAAGATTTAACATCCCTGGATTTTATCCAGGCATCTCTTCTATACCTCTTCCTCTTTCATAGAGGTATGATCAATATAGAGCATTTAAAAGAATACTGAATAGAATTCAAATTCTAGTTCTCATCATTTCTTCCCTATATGGCAACTAATAGGGAAAACAAAATCAACAATCCTCCTTTTTATAACAAAAAGGGTTTAGTGTACTCAACATGTACACATTTATAGCATACCTTGTACTCATATCATGGTCTTACTAGTATTATTACTGAAGCAAAAACTAAGCCATAGAATCTTACAGGTGAAAGGTTAAGACCTTTGCACTTACTTAGTGGCTACTTCCCTGGTACACTAGGCATTTATTGCACTATTAGTACCAAAAACTTGGCCGTTTAAAACCATTAGGAAAATGTCTCTAGAATTATAGAGACCATTCCCTACTTCTCAGCTTATTGCCCCTTCTTGGGCACTACCATCACATATTTATTATCTGTCTGAACTCATGGCAGAGTCCACTTTCTTGCTATAAGTTAATCTTTTCCATATTTTCCCTTGTTCCAACATGACTAAGTCATTTAGGAACTCATTTAAAGATCAAGCTTTCTGTATTAAGGACTGATAACCTAGGTTGTAAGCCTAGCATCCAGTCCACTCATATGCATTACTGTTGCCCTAATCTTCCCAACAAGAGCATGATCATAGGATTCTCTATCCTGATCAGGTCTTAATGGGGATTCTCAGGCACTCATTCTATTCTTGCATGATCCCTTGCACCTCTTCTTGGTGCAACAACATTGCCCTAAGCAATGTGTTCATTGTGCTCTCCAGTCATTTTAAACTTTACCCTTTCTCTGCACAAGCAGAAATCATTATAGGGTATACTGGAGGACAGTAACACAGACTCAACAACTTAGTCCTATGTCTATGTAGACTCAACGAACCTAGAGCTCTGATACCACTAATTGTAACGACCGTCTCGCGAAAACAGGATTAACTAATGCGGAAGCGAATTATTTGCAGCGGATTACTGAAAATCACTGAAAATTTAAAACTTTTTGCAAAGAGATCCATTCACAGGAAAACTCTTTAACCATGAACCAAAGTATTCCAAATTCATCCTGGTTCACAAGTACACAATCTGTACCATTCCTTTTCAAGGATTACAACATTGACTGCCCTGTTAACAAATATACACAGGCAGTATAAAATCTTCAAGGCACTAAGCCAAAACTCAGATTGATACATTTAAAACTCTGAGGACCTGAGAGTACAGAGACGACACATAACACTACTATCTATATGACTAGACAGACAATATTTCCACCTGAGATATTATTGCTGTCCCTGCTGTTGCTGCTGCTCTTTCCCTATTCTAGGGTTTCTGCTCTGCCTTCCATGTATACCTAAAAAATGTTTCCCACGGGGGTGAGACAATTGAAAATTGCCCCAGCGAGAGATATAACTCTCCGCCAAAAACATTGTTATTGCAGTTTATCAAATTAAAACTGAGTAGGGGTTACTTTTACATTATCAGGCAGATTTATTCATCATAGAACAGAATAAGATAATCTCCATTCTCAAGGAGGTCATTGCATCTACCCATGGTAGATAAGTAATTCATCTGTCTACTTTGCAGAGAATATAAAGAAACATAATTAACATTTATCTACTAAGGAATGCACAAAGAAATGCAACATCATCCAATGAATCTCCGTATTCAATCCTTAAGCAAACATGCTATACGGCTGATTACATTTTACAATCACACTTATGCTCTGAGGAGATGAGATATACCGCTCATACTCCAACCGACCATTACGAAATCGCCTCGGTACCATACATAGGTCATCAAAAGAGCCAGATTCTTATGACCTCATCTGTCTCGGTCAGTACGAGACCACATGCAGGACATCTCGTGTCTCTGCTAACTAGCTAGCCAGGGTATTCTGGCACCTTCGCTACAGAGTTACAGCGTCAACTGCACTCTCATCGCCAATCGAGAGATTTCTTGTTTATCTCCTCGATCCGACATTAAGTATCATTGGGAGATTCATGATACATCCATCCCGACATATTCATGAAGGATTGAGAGGTTTCTTGTTTACCTTCCAACAATCTCTTCAAGAGGACGTAAGGATATTTTCGCCCATTTACCCCCACATATTCAAAATATGTGCTCCGGGTTTTGCCGCGGGCACCCGTTTCACCATCACCTATTCCTGACGATGATGGATCTATGGTCAGAGCACTACATGAATAGATTTCACTTGATTTATTAAGTACATTCTCATATTCTTTTAGCATCAGCCAAGTTCTCAAACATAACTTATTACAACAATGCTATAAAGAGACATGTACTACTTTTATCAGATATTTATCAGTCTTTCAAAGACCCTGGGAACTCAGTCCCTCATTTCAATATTGGGAATTATCATCCCTTCACTTTCTCATCACCATAATCATATGGTTCTGGGTATTCAAACCCTTAACTCATCATTGAGCATTATTATACCTTTTTCAGGTAACTATCACCTTCAGGTCATCTGACCAAGGCATTCATGATACTTGTTACACAAGCATCACACCTGGCTCACAAGGCCATGAAATATCTTATCACCTCTCACTGGGTAACAACTTACTCATGTGACTCATAAAAGTCCATGCATATTGCTTCTTTTACTAAGCAACAACAACATTAAGGCACATAATGCCAATCAACATTTATTATATAAATGTCACAGCTCACACTAGCTATATACATCATCTCATAATATTTGTATGGTTATTAGGCATGATAAAAGTCATACAAGATATTCATCACATCATATGATGTGATAGCAACACCATTATTCCTATACCAGGAATTAGGGTTTACTATCAAATAGGGCTTTTCATTCCCTTTACCCAAATTAGGGTTAGGGTTCCCCATTTCTCATTAATAAAGAGTTCATGATCTCATTATCTGTCCAACCCTTAATACATTATTCCATACCTCTGGGGCATTCAAGGATATCATATTTGATTATTCTAGAACATTACTTTCATCATATATCATTAATGATCATCAATTCAAGGTATGAGTTCATTTCTCATCCTTATCATGGTATGATTATATCATACACATCATTTGGGCTTAACCCCATTCTCAAGGTACATTAATTAACACTCATCAAGGTGTAACAACTCATTACATTTCATTGTAATAGTTTCATAACACACTTCGTATGTTTCTTACCCAATTATATTGGATTTGAAGTACATCAAGGCATATAAACCCTGAAATGCTGAATGTGATAACTATCATATCTTGATGTATCACTTTCTCATCATTTCAAACTTTGTTGAGTTATCCATCTTATCTTGTATTAAGGTATTTCCCTCTTAATACATCCCATCACTAATCTCTTACCTTTAGCATATAATGCAAAGGCCACACATTAGAATTGTACAACTATCTCACATGATATGGACTTATCTTAGTTTAAGGCATGACTTTATTATAAAGTTGCTTATAAATAATCACAATGATACACCCTCAACTAGGGTTTCTCATCACATATCTTATGTATCCTTCATCCAATTATATTGGACTTACAATCATATCAAGGTATACGATCATATGAGGTCACTTTCAAATCAACTCTAAATCAAGCATAGAGCACCACGGCCGTGCGAAGGGAAGCCACCACGGCCGTGCTACCTTGCACGGTCGTACAAAGTGAAGATACCACGGTCGTGCTACAGAAGTTCCCCTCATGAATCATATTCAAGTATGAATTCATGCTATCAACTTCTCAACTTGAATAGGTCATATCACCCTTTAGTTGAGTACATACAACTATGATTAACATAGTGTATCAAGTCATTGACCCTATAAGCAATTAGGAATTCATCCCTTAATTGGCACTAATCCCTTAGGTACTATTCGGGTTTCAACCTTTGTACCTTCTTTTATTATCATTACTAATCAACATTGGATCAATGGATCATTCATCATCTTGATTCTCAAGAGATTCAATCACATTGGACCTCCATTACATAGGGTATCCAATTGAATTAGGGTTTTCAATGTTGATTCCTTCAATCATTGAATTCATGGAACCAGTCATCAATTGGACCTACCCTCATACTTCAATTGAGTTTAATAGGTCAACCTTCAACTGATTTGACTCTCAATTGACCCTCAATTGATCATCAATTAGGGTTTGATTCAATTGAATTAGGGTTTGGAATCGATGATTCAACAACACTAATCAATGTAAGACTAGTTGCTTTGAAACCATGGAACCATCATCCAAATTGGGTATGACCTGACCCCAAACGGTCTTGAGGTCGTTTGGATGACCTCCAAACGGTCTTGAGACCGTTTGCCCATCATATCACTCAAATCTAAGCAATCCAATTAGGGTTTGGTTCATTGGATTGATCACCAAATCAACATTACATTGTTTAAGAGCTTGGTACCTTTAGACCTTCAAACACCTAACCATAGTCAACCCTAGACCTCCAAACGGTCTTGGGTGACCACCAAACGGTCTTGAGACCGTTTGGATGAGCTCCAAATGGTCTTGAGACCGTTTGGCCCATCCAACCTTTGGATTCTAGTGAAAATCATCATGGATTGGTCTATCGAGTTTATCAACAAATCAGCACTACATTGCAATATGATTAGTACCTTTGGACCTTCAATTGGTCAACTATACTTGACCCCAGACTTCCAAACGGTCTTGGGGTGATCCCCAAACGGGTTTGAAACCGTTTGGGTGATCCCCAAATGGGTTTGAACCCGTTTGGGCTAATCAACCCAAAATCTCAACTTCACTCATTGGAATTTCAGCACTGTTTTCAATTAGGGTTTGCCTAATTGATTAGCCTTAAAATCACGATTACTTGGGAGTTAACCCCTAAAATTTGGAGAGTCATTAAACAACATAATTATGAACAGGAATCCCAAACGGTCAACGCTTGGTCAACTCACTCAAACGGTCTTGAACCCGTTTGCCCAAGCAGGTCAAGTTAATCAGGTTGAAAATCAGCACTTAATCCAATTAGGTTTTCCTAATTGATTAGCCTTCAACCTATGATTCCTTTGGAGTTAACCCCTCAAATTTGGAGGGTCATTAACAATATCATTATGAACAGGAATCCAAAACGGTAAACGCTTGGTCAACCATCTCAAACGGTCTTGAACCCATTTTCCCAAGCAGGTCAAGTTATTCAGGTTGAAAATCAGCACTTAATTCAATTCGATTTGTCTAATTGATTGGCCTTCAACCTATGATTCCTTTGGAGTTAACCCCTAAAATTTGGAGGGTCATTAGACTACATAATTAGGAACGAGATTTCCTAACGGTCAACGCTTGGTCAACTACTTCAAACGGGTTTGAACCCGTTTGACACCAAACAGTTTGCAACCCGTTGGGTCACCAAATGGTTTTGGTGAACCCGTTTGGTCCCCACCTTTGAGATCGTTTGCTCCCAAGATATTTGGTGAGGTGCTTTCTTATGATGATGTCATCATCATCTTCCTTCGTGCACCCAAGAACAGCAACCGTTCTTGATGGAAATTGCAGCAAAGAATCAAGTTTGTAACAATTTGAAGAAAACAATCAACAAAGCATAGATGATTGATGCAATAGCAATGATTAAGGGTTTGAGTTATAAAACCCGCCTCCAATTGAGCTCCAAATCTACAAGATCACGCCATAAATTGTGGATGAAGCTCTAGCAACTACCCCTAGGCTCGTCCTCAAGCTTTTGATTGCAAAAGTTGGCTAGGGTTGAAGAGGAGATCGAAATAAGAAGGAATCCATAATTTATTTTCGATTTCCACCATGAAATCATGAAGAACGAGGGTCAAGAAGCTTACCAACAGGTTGGGGCTCGTCCTCCTGTTGCTCCTAAGTCCCCTTGAGCTCATCCCAAGCAAAGGAAGAAGAAAGGGCCGAAAAAGCCTTTCAATTCATTTGGAAAAGGCACTTTTATAAGGAAATTGATGAGAGAGAAAATGCCTTATAAAAATCCAATTAATCCCAATAAAGTGGCCACCTCTTCCCCCTAAACTACCTTGGGTACGAGGCACCTTCCTTGCATTTAATTCTCCTTCATTATCCTCAATTTAAAGAAAAGCAAATTAAGCACCTTAATGCTTATTATATTAATATCCCATATGTGAGTGGAAATTACTTTTCTTTATGATAAGGTGAGTGGAATTTCACCTACTTAAGATATTTTCGTTCCTTATCTTGGAAAAGAAACGTCCATCCTTATTCAAAATCAACCCAAAACATTTTGGTTGAAAGCCCTTCAATTATTTTTATTCATTTTTGCCCTAAATTGAATTAGGTTTTCAATTAGGCATTATTCTTGATTATTTTAATGTCAAGATTCTCTCTCCTACAACTTAATTCAAATGAGGAGTCCCTCTCATTTTATTTTCTCTACATGATGCCAAGAAACATTAAGGACCATATTGAAGTGGTAATTTGCATATTGAACCCTAGATTTTGGGTAAATTGCACTTTACTCCAAAACTAGGTTTTAATGCACAAGGATTGCTTTACAAGCTTAATCTTGGTGTCCAAGCTTGTGGAAACCATACCACTACATCATATTCATTCTTATGATGTCTTAACATCATAGGAACATCTTATCATGCAATATTTGCAATTTAACCCCTCAACTTGGGTAATTTGCACTTTAGTCCAAAATAAGCAAACATTGCTTTAACATTGTTCAAACAGGACCAAAATTGAAACATAAGTTCCTCATGAGCCCTAATCACTTTTCAAAAGATAAGATTAAGCATATAATCATCTTTATTAATCAAAACACCTAGGGTTAAAGCATAACCCAGGTCAGGGATGTTACATGTGTAGTCTCAGATTGACACTTTAGGGTTTATATATGAGATCATTGAATGCATGATGTTTAACTTCATATATAAATAAGACAATAATACATTTATGCATGTATCAACTTAGAAACCCGTTCAAAATTTACTCATAGGAGTAAATATTGGATAGTCCCCAGTTTGGGACTATTTTTGGATATTTAATCTTACTTAGGATGTAACTGTATAATGTATGTTTAGTGTTGAAGAAAATTTTAGTAGTATTTCCTCATTTTTTCTCTGGGTACATATGTGAGTGGTTATTTACCATTTACATCGGTGTACTTGGAGAACTTAAGGGAAATGCTGCTGAAATTTTCTTCAAAACTAAACATACATTATACAGTTACTAATGAGATTAAATATTCAAAAATGGGATAGGTGGTACACTTTAGTATATAAGTAATTAACTTCCTATCAATAAAAACTTACATCTTATAGTATCAATATTAAATGATTAGTTTTATAATTAATTTTTAATGTGATATAGAAAATGGATCGAAGTTGGATGTCTATCAAGAACCGTTGTAGTCCAGAGTTTGCCAAAGGTCTTGATGAATTTATCAGATTTGCGGAGGAACATAGGAAACTACCTACAGATAGGTTCTATTGTCCATGTAGAAATTGTGGTAACAATTTGAAAGTTGATACTGTTGAGGAAATTAAGGATCATGTCATATGCAATGGGATCATACAAGGTTATAATGAATGGTATTGGCATGGAGAGAAAATTAATAATGGATCAGAAAATGTCGATACTAATAGTTGTGGCATAGAAGATATAGATAATGATGATAATTTCAATGATGAACCGATTCAGGATGACCTGATTCAGGATGATATGGTTGATGAGATGCTACGCAGTTGTTGGGACAATGTCATTGATCCACCTTCTTTATTTGCAAACATAGTCCATGATGTTGAAAAACCTTTATATAAGGGTTGTACTAAGTTCACGAGGTTGAGTGCTGTTATGCGATTATATACTCTTAAAGCTCAAAACCGGTGGAGCGATAAGAGTTTCACTTCACTGTTGTCTTTGTTAAAGGAAATTCTTCCTGAAGGCAACGAGCTTCCAATTTCAACATATCAAGCAAAGAAAATAATGTGCCTAATGGGAATGGAGGCTAAGAAGATTCATACATGTCCAGATGATTGTGTGTTATTTCAGAAGGACTATAGTAATTTAATAAATTGTCCAAAATGTGGTGCGTCAAGGTATAAGACCACAAATTCAGCTAAGGCTAAAAATGGCTCTCCTGCCAAGGTGATGTGGTATCTACCAATAATACCATGATTTCAACGCTTATTTGCTAATACAGAAGATGCACAAAATTTGTCTTGGCATGGGGAGTTAAAGGGCAATGATGATGGCATCCTACGACATGCATCTGATTCACCACAATGGAAGAAAATTGATTTATCATACCCTCAATTTGGTAAAGAACCAAGAAACTTAAGACTTGGACTCTGTACAGATGGAATGAATCCCTATGGTACATTAAGCAGCCAACATAGCACGTGGCCTGTTATGATTGTTATATACAATCTTCCTCCTTGGTTGTGTATGAAAAATAAGTATGTCATGTTGTCAATATTGATATCAGGGCCCAAGCAACCTGGAAATGATATTGATGTTTACCTTCAACCTCTAATAGATGACCTAATGAAACTATGGGAAGAAGGTATTATGACATATGATGCTTCACGTAAAGAGACCTTCAGTTTGCATGCTATGTTGTTTTGCACGATTAATGACTTTCCAGCTTATGGAAATTTGTCTGGATATAGCATAAAAGGTTACAAAGCATGTCCTATTTTGAGGAAAATACTGATTCAATCAGACTGAAACATGGTGGTAAAATCGTATATCTTGGTCATCAGAGATTTCTCCCACCAGTGCATCCTTATCGAAGGCAACACAAAACCTTTAATGGGTCAACGGAGGAACGAAGTGCTCCTAAACCTATACCAAGAAATGTTGTATATGATAGGGTGAAACATATTGTTAATGAATTTGGAAAGAGTTCAAGTAGTCATACACTCGCATGTGACAAATCTCTATACAAGAAGAGGTCAATATTCTGGGATCTTCCTTATTGGAGATCTTTGGCAATTAGACACTGCATTGACGTCATGCATGTTGAAAAAAATATTTGTGATAGCATCATCGGTACGCTATTGAACATACCAGGAAAGACTAAAGATGGCATCAAATCTAGAAAAGATTTAGAATTAATGGGTATAAGAAAAGAATTATTAGTGGAGATCAGGGGTCGCCACACATATTTGCCACCGGCTTGTTACACTTTGTCAAAGAAGGAGAAAAAGACTTTCTGTGAGTGCTTGAATAATATTAAGGTTCCACAAGGATACTCTTCTAATATTCATAGATTGGTATCAGTGAAGGATCTGAAACTGATAGGTCTCAAATCTCATGATTGTCACACCTTAATGCAACAAATTTTACTTGTGGCTATTCAATCTATATTGCCGAAGCATGTAAGGTTTGCAATCACAAGACTCTGTTTCTTCTTCAATGAAATATGCAAGAAAGTGATACATCCTGATACTCTCGATAAATTACAGAAAGATGTAATTGTTACCATGTGTCAGCTTGAAATGTACTTTCCTCCTTCATTTTTTGATATCATGGTTCATCTTGTAGTACATATTACAAGGGAGGTGAAGATGTTGGGTCTAATTTTCTTACACTGGATGTATCCATTTGAACGCTACATGAGTGTTTTTAAAGGTGATATTCAGAATCGTTATCGTCCTGAAGGGAGTATTGTTGAGGGTTACGTGGCTAGGGAGGTGATGGACTTTTGTAATGATTTTTTGAATTGCAATGAAACTTGTAGCGATCAAAAAAATTCCCATCACACTGGATCTTATCGTGGCAAAGGAACTCTGGGAGGACGAGTGAAAGGAATCAGTCATGAGTTGTGGGAACAAACACATTTGTATATTTTACACAACATCGATGAAGTTAGTAGCTACATCACAAAACACAATGATCTTATCAAGAGAAATCATCCACGATCCAGTTCAATGTGGCTTGCAAGAGAGCATAATCAAACATTTATTAGCTGGTTTGAAGAGAAAGTATTTAATCAACTATCTGAATCACCGAATAATGTTGATGAGAACATAAAATGGCTAGCCTTTAAGCCAAAACTGGATGTCATGTCATATGAAGGTTATGACATAAACGGATTTTCATACTACACAAAGCGTCAAGATGAAAGTAGTGTAGTTCAAAATAGTGGGGTCACTGTTAAAGCTTGTTCGTTGTATTTTGCCAGTGCCAAAGATAAAAGACCACGCGAAGCTGAGATGTCATATTACGGCATCATTGAGGACATATGGGAAATGGACTATACAAATTTTTGAGTTCCTATATTTAGGTGTAATTGGGTTGACAACAACAAAGGAGTTTTAGTGGATGAGTTGGGTTTCAAATTGGTGAATTTTGAAAAGATTGGTGAGAAAGATGAGCCATTCATCATGGCAGACCAAGCAAAACAAGTATTCTATATTGATGACCCGACAAATAAAAACTGGTCTGTCGTTCTTCATGGAAAAAGACAGTTTACTGTAGATCCTATAAATGAAGAAGAATACTACAAAAAGTATCATGATTCCAGCCCATTCTCAGTTGGTTTGCTAAGTGTAAATGTTGAAGATAACACCGATGAATATTATAAACGTCAAGACCATACTGAAGGAATTTTTCTTGACTAACAACTCAACCAATACTAGAGGCATGTATTCCTTGAATTATTTATTTTATTATCATTTAAGCTAGTATACCTTATCACTTGTGCTTTTATTATCACTTATTTTTTTATCATGTATACTTGCAGGTTCTAAAATGGCGAGTGAAGATGAACATTTTGAGCATGAGCATGAGCACCATGAGGATGGTAGTGGTGATGCTAAGAAAAGTAGAGGTCCCACACTAATGCGTAGGCTGTAGGAGCTCAGGGCTAAAGGGGAGAAATTGCCACTCCAGTTTGATATCACAGGAGCACATGTTGGGGAACATGCTAGTGCTTTCAAGCATTACGTAGGGGCGACCGCGCGCAGTAAGGTGCCAATAGATATAGAAAATTGGCATGATGTTCCTAATACAAAAAAGACCTCATATGGAAAGATATATCTGTGAGTGGAAGTGATATTATTTTAATATATTTTTTATCTATTGATTCTAATATAGTTTGCTTGGAATTAATTGCTTTTCGAAACAACATTATTAATTGCTTCTTTTGTATGTATAGGATGTTTTTCATCTAAATGAAAAAGATCACAAGAAAAGAGTGCTACAACGTTGTGGTGTACGATGGAGGGGTTTTAAGACATATCTCGCAAGGGAATTTATAGATAATCCTAAACAAAAGAAGAAAGCAACATATGTATATATTTTTATAGATCTTGAGGTGTGGGAAAGATTTGTTGCAGCTAGGAGATCGGAAGAGTTTTAGGTAATAAAGATTGTGATGTATTTTATGAATCTTTAATTTTATACAATTAAGGAGGTGAATCTTTTTATACATGTTTGCCAAGTCTAAATTGCAATACTTCATTTTAAATGATCAGGCTATCCACCCATCTCAAAAGGAAAGACGGGCCAAAAATGTGCATGACCATCGCTTGGGGCCCGGTGGTTATGCCTTCCGCCGCCAACTACAAGAGAAGCAATCCTCTTCTGGAGAAGAATCTAGTACAACTCAAGTTGAGCGTCCACCCCGACACTTGACATGGATTGATGCTAGAAAGAATCGAGCAAGTGAAATTGTCAACCCTGCAACTAAGGAGGTGGCACAAAAGATGGTAGGTTTATCCCAACTAAGTAAAGAGTAACTCCCACAAACTTAGATTTATTTATATCTAATTGATATTGTGTTTTAAAATTTTTATTAACTATGAATAGATTGATCTCCACGAGCAAAGGAAGGAAGGAAAGTTCATCCCAACTGGCCACATGGATGAACTATCAGTTGCGCTTGGTACGAAGGAGCATTTTGGCCGTGTTAGGGGATTAGGAGCTGGCATAGGATTCAAGTCTTATTTTGGCCCTTCACAATCTAAAAGAGGTCGTGCAGGAGGTCTTACACAAGAGGAGGTTGAAGTATTAGTAGCGCAGAAAGTAAAAGAAACAATGTCTTCATATCAGCCTACTCAACCTTCTCAACCTTATCATATTGTGCGTCTCTCAAGTAATAAGGTACAAGCCCATGCTCCAGTTGCATAAGGTCATGGGAGCACTCCCGATGACCCACCACAACAATCTGCAGTAAGTTTTTGTTCTATATGTTGTGTTATTAGTATGATATATGATAATATATATAGTTGTAACAGGTATTTGTTCTACTTCTTCTTATATAACCTATATTATTTCAATCTAGGTTGGTATGAACTGTAAACTTGCAGTGGAGGTTCCAGAATATAATGTTGTGGCAGCGGGCAAGGTGTACAACTTTGGTGGAACATTGCATTGCCAACAAATTACTGATGACATTTGTCGTGTGTCCATCCATCTTGTGTATGACAGAATGGGGGACAAACCACTACCCATACCTAATCCTGAATATAGTACAGTTGAAGAAGCAGAGGGTGCTATGGTGGGTTGGCCTAGACACTTGGTTATCAATGACAAGGTATACTTGAATTCTACCATGTTTTTCATATTTGACTGCATATATGAACTCGTCTAATAGAAGTATGTAATTTAATTAACAGGTTTGCAAACCAAAAAGTAAAAAATCTACTAGTCATCCTCCTATGCCCAAGCCATCTATTATTCTAGAATCCACATTCGACGAGTTGGGAAGTAAATGTAAATGTTTGTGTCGATACTTAGCCAACCAAAGCTCTGGACTACAAATGTTGATCAATTTAACAAAAGATGCAACTGGGAGGGACTTTGACAATTATATTTTTCTTGATGATATTATAGAGTTGTTCTGTTATGATTGGTTGAATACTTCGATATTAGAAGTATGGATAAGGTAAGGATCTATCACTATAGAAAAATCCAATACACATTTTTAGCTTATTTCTACATATGAAAATAATTACAAATGTTTAACAGCCATTTATATACCGAGACCACAAACTTTGATATAAAGAATGTTGGATTCTTAGTTCCTTCGGTCACTAGTCAGGTGGAGACACATATTGACAAAGTGAGTGATTACTTCTCTGATGCATTCAAATATTTTGCTATTGTGGGAAAGGAAATTATCCTAATTCCTTTTAACGTCGAGTAAGTATTATTATTCAATATAATTTTAATAATGAATAAATGTATTTTATTTTAATGTTTGTTTTATTCTTACTCAGATCTAGACATTGGGAATTAGTGGTGATTGTCCCAAAATTGATGACTCTTTATTATCTTGACCCAATGGGAAAAACAACAAGGGGTCATAAACTGAAATTGCCAGCTATGACGTAAATATAAATATAGTCAATGCTTCAACATGATATTTCTGTTTAGAATTTCTATTTTACCAACTATCGTTTAATTTGATAGGGGTATAAAAGCTTTTCGTGAAAGCAGAGGACAAATACACACAAAATTAAAGACATTGACTTTGAAAAATGTCAAAGTATCTACTTTGACAACTGCTTAGTCTTATATGTATTAATTTTCAACTCTTATATGTCAACTCTTATAGTCTTCTGTTTATAGTAGTTACTAACATTAAGTATAATTCGTTATTTGTAGTGTCCTATACAAAATAATGACTGGGCTTGTGGTTACTATATAATGAAATATATGCAAGCTATTGTCAAACAAGCATCAAATGACATTCAGACTATAGATCAGGTAATAAAGAATAACATCATAAATTTAAAAATGAGTCGTAGTCATTTTATAAAATATTAGCATGTGCATTTTCTATTTACAGATCTTTACAACTCAGCCTTACACACGTGAGGACTTAAATGAATTCCGAGAAGAGTGGTCAGATGCTTTTCTAAATAAAGTCAATATGGCATTGGAATAAACATGTCAGTTACGTTCCATTTATGTATGTGGTTTCAGTACTCTTTCATATTTACTTTTGTATCTGAAATTTTTAATATATATCATCTCAGACTTGCAATCTATCATTTTGTAAATTATGATGTGACTATGTATACTCAACTCAATATATATGAATCATTTTTTTATGAATGTGTGATTTGGAATGGTGACGGTTGAGCATCAATGCTCCCCTCTCCCGTATCTTATATATTCTTATTCTTCTATTTTGTTATGTTCAGTTTCTACAGAAATAAAAAAAATCTGACCCTATAGCGTCAGTTTTCTTAAAAAACCGACGTTATAGGTGTTTTGGCCGTTCAGTGTAGAACGGTCGTGCTGCCTAAAACGGCCATGTTAGGAGGAGGTAGAACGGTCGTGCTAGTGTGCACGGCCGTTCTACCTCTTCCCAACACGGCCGTTTTATGCAGCACGACCGTTCTACGCTGAACGACCAAAACACCTATAGCGTCAGTTTTTTAAGAAAACCGATGCTATAGGTCTTTAGATATAATCTATAGAGTCGGTTATTTATTAAAAAACCGACATTATAGGGTTCAGGTACAATTTCATTTCTCATTTGGGTTTAGTTTTTGAGAGCCTATAGGGTCGGTTGTTTACTATAGAAGGTCAGTTTTTTTGGGTTAAAAAAACCGACGCTACAGAGCAATTACTGTAGCGACGACCACTTAGGCGTCGGCTGAAAAGTGACACTATAGGCTTAAAAAAACCGACGCTATAGACCATTTCTGTACTAGTGTGAGCATGCAGCCAGGTAGTTGTTGTGTAGGAAGTAAACTCGGGGTTCCTAGACCAAAGAGGGGAAGTAGTAGTATCTGTTGCACATGATGCTCACGGGGTTGTTTGAGTTCCTAAGGATCCAAGTATGGCACCTCTCATGTGTTACAACAAAAGGAAACCCACTCGAGTTGAGATATATGTTTGATGAACCACTCACACAAGTTGGTGATGTATGCATATATGATCTTGATACAACCTTGAGGAATGATGAATATGTATGACATATCAAGGAACTCAACATGGTTTAGTAGGTTGTCTTCTTGCTAGATACGTAGGAGCTAAGAATATACATGATGATGTAAACCTTGAAGGTAAGGACGTTTGTGACCTTTTTTTCTATCAAGAGATGGTTTTCTCCCATCCTGGGAAGGAACCCTTGACGTAGGTGTTGGGTTTTGTGGAGAAAAACATGCACGGAAGAAGCAACAAAATCCACGCAACCCGATACAGGATCTCATCGACAATAAAATATTCAGAAGGAGTGTTTGTGGGATATACCTTATCGCGGAGCAAATCCAGTGATGTCCCACTGCACGACAGTGTGCAACGCTGCTGGCCTACACGGACAGAACTTCTCTCCCATTCATTAAGTGCGTCACAGGAAGATCCGACGGTGTTCCTTTATGCGGTGATGTACGCCACTCGTAGTACATACAGATGGTCGTAGACGTCCTCCGAAGCCAAGTGTCTCATCGTCTACGCCTCTACTTCATCCACATAGATGGACTGGAACTCCACGTCATGCTTCCCAAGCCGATGGGAATGAATCATCTTTGTGCAGTGACATGCTAGCATCGCGGTGCTCTCCTTTCTCTCATGAGGACAGTGACGGCTAGGGTTTACGTACGTGAGCGTAAACTGAAAAACCTCTCTCAATATATTATATAGATATTAGTCATCAAGCCTCTTTAAATAGGAAATGAAGGGAAGTAGGGTTTCCTAAACCCATCGGTAAACAAAAACACTGCGTTAATTAAAACGCTCATGGATTAATTAGAATATTATGGAATTTATTAATTAACCAAATAATCACATTAATTGATTAATTAATATCTGACTCCATACAATCGCTTGGGATGGCTCTATGGGCATATATACCAACAGACTCCCACTTGCACTTAGAGCCAGTCACTCCAATATTATTCTAATCGATTACATAAACATTTTAGTAATCAATGTGATTCAGAGCAATTTCAATCAAATCCACAATTATACTCCTATTCCAACACATCCTATGTGTGTGACCCGGTAGGCTCCAAATTACGTTGATAGTGATATCCATAATCATATTATGATTTCATAAGCAATGATTGGTATCTAGCAAGACTTCATTGCCACCCAAGTAATTGGAGAAGTTGGAGAACAACTTAACCTATCATTCATGACTGGTGTTATAGTGATTGTATAGTTCCTTTGTCACTGATATTCGGATTGAACTCGAGTCATGGAATTGGTATCCCTTCAATGTTCAATCCATGTTCCTTGAACTAGAGTAGACTGTCTGAGATATATGTAAGCTCAATATCAAATATTGACTCACATCAGCATGGCCATGCATTTCCCAGTCTCGCTTATCAAGTAGTAGGAATATCAAACTCCTGTAGGAAGGACAAATTCCATCTACATCACTCATAGTCATCCCCATGTGTCACAGTGCACCCAAGCACCATCTTTATGGCAATCCTTATTCAGGATCACGGTGAATGATGTCAAAGTACACCAAACAACATGTGATAAGTGTAGTGACTTCAGGTCTAAGAACCACAATCACCACCATCATTATGAGATGTGACTCTAACTACCAATCATGGTATCCATGTGTCATTCTCAAGGTGGGTCTATCTGATACACTATTCTCTAACAAGTATCTATGTATTTGGTTTGATATCTCCATATCATGGATAATGAGATTCTTCCATCAACCAACATACATTCTAATCTTATGTGTTATTGATGTGTATGGATATTTCCACAATAACAACCAACTAGGGACAAAACAAGAATACATACTCTTCACATACATATGATCTCACTGTTTAGGTCATCAACCCCAAGACATATGTCATTGAGTATATTATTCTATGGTCATCTCACAATATAAAACACAAACATATAGATTATAAACTTGCCTTTATTGATATGATCAATGTAGTATTACAAATCGTTTACATAGTATCTCATTACAATCATCAAATGATAGTCTCTATAGGCATACATACCAACAGATTCCCACTTGCACTTATACCCAATCACTCATGAATCTCAATCCAAGTGACCGAACATGTCCGTCATGTTTCTGTTGTGAAACTACTTTTATGAGTGAGTCAGCCACATTGCTTTCTATAGGTACGTTGCAAATCTTCACATCTCCTCATTGTACGATCTCTCATATGAGATGGAACCATCATAGAATATGTTTGGAACGTTGATGCGATCTTGGTTCTTTAGCATGTACAATTGCTCCATTGTTGTCACAAAACAACTCAATTGCATCACCAGCGCTTGGAACCACTCCAAGTTCATAAATGAACTTCTTGATCCACACAACTTCCTTTGCAACATTAGATGTGACAATATATTCAGCCTATGTTGTAGAATCTGCAACCGTCTCTTGCTTGGAACTCTTCTAGCTCATAGCTCCGTTGTTCAGGAAAAACACAAATCCAGATTGTGATATGTAGTCATCTTTGTTAGTTTGGAAGCTAGCATCGATGTAAGCCTTTACCACGAGCTCTTCCTCACCACCGTATACCAAGAATTGATCCTTAGTCCTTCTCAAGTACTTTAGGATGTTCTTTACGGCTGTCCAATGACATTCACCTGGATCTGAATGATACCGGCTTGTCATGCTCAATGCATACGACACATCAGGATGAGTACATAACATCATGTACATGATAGATCCAATTGCTGATGCATATGGAATCTTACTCATACGTGCCCGTTCATCACATGAACTAGGACATTGGGCTTTAGAGATCGTAACCCCATGGGACATGGGTAAGTTACCTCTCTTAGAACCCTCCATGCTAAACCTCTTTAGCACCTTGTCAATGTATGTGCTCTGGCTTAGGGCTAGAAGCCTTCTAGATCTATCTCTATATATCTTGATCCCTAGTATATAGGATGCTTTGCCTAAATCCTTCATAAAGAAGGTCTTCCCTAGCCAACCTTTTACTGTCTGAAGAGTAGAGGTGTCATTTCCCATCAATAGTATGTCATCCACATACAATATGAGAAATACAATTGTGCACCCACTAACCCTTTTTTAAACACAAGGTTCATCTTCATTTTGACTAAAGCCAAACTTTTTTACTACTTCGTCAAAATGTAGATTCCAGCTCCAAGATGCTTGCTTCAATCCATAGATTGACCTTTGTAGCCTACAGACTTTATTGGCTTCCTTTGGACGGATAAAACCCTCAGGTTGTATCATGTACACATCCTCGAGTAAATTCCCATTAAGGAATGTTATTTTAACATCCATCTGCCAAATCTCATAGTCATGATAAGCTGCAATGGCAAGCATGATCATGATGGATTTAACCATGGCAACTGGTGAGAAGGTCTCATCATAATCAACACCTTAAATTTGACATAATCCTTTCGCAACCAATCTACCTTTATAGGTTTGAACATTTCCATCCATGTCAGTCTTCTTCTTGAAGACCCACTTGCACCCTATGGGTTTTACCCCTTCGGGTGGATCCACCAAGGTCCACACCTTGTTGGTGTACATGGATTCCATCTCAGATCTCATGGCTTTGAGCCATTTCTCAGATTTTAGTCCCTCAGTAGCTTCTAGATAGGAAGTTGGCTCATTTGCTATGCCCAATTCATCACTATCTTGAGTCACGAGAAATCCAAATCTCTCAGGCTCAAGTCGTGTCCTACTAGACCCACGAGGTTCTTGTGTTACATTTGGAACTTGAAATTCCACAATAATTTGTGAGTCTTCATGTTCCTTATGTACCTCCTTAGGTTCTCTACTTTCTTATTGGTCTCTAACTTCTTCGAGCTCTACATTCCTCCCACTAATTCCTTTGGAAATAAATTTGTTTTCAAGAAATACAACAGTCCTAGCAACAAACACTTTGTTGTCGGTTGGTGTGTAGAAGTAGTATCCCCGAGTTTCCTTGGGGTATCCAACAAAATAACATTTTTCCAATTTGGGTCCAAGCTTTTCAGGAAATTATTTCCTAACATAAGCTTCACATTCCTAAATCTTTAACATAGACAAATTGGGATGATTCCAATTCCATATCTCATATGGTGTCTTTTGAACCGATTTAGAAGGTACACAGTTAAGTGTAAACATTACAGTTTCAAGAGCATATCCCCAGAACAATATTGGAAGTTTGGCTGAACTCATCATTGATCGTACCATGTCTAATAATGTATGATTCCTTCTTTCTGACACACCATTATGTTGTGGTGTACCAGGTGGAGTCCATTGTGATACAATACCACTATCTCTCAGAAGGTCCTCAAACTCTTAGCTTAAGTATTCGCCACCTCGATCTGAACGGAGTGCTTTAATACTCTTACCAAGTTGCTTCTCTACTTCATTCATGAAAGTCTTGAACATTTCAAGAGTTTCTGACTTGTATTTCATAAGATATACATAGTCATACCTACGGAGGTCATCAGTGAAGGTAATGAAGTATTGATAGCCTCCTCTAGCATTTGATCTAAAAGGTCCACATACATCAGTATTTATGAGCCCTAGTAGATCAATGGCTCTCTCACTATGTCTAGTGAAAGAAGTCTTGGTCATCTTCCCTAATAAACATGCCTCACATGTCTCTAATGATTCAAAATCAAAAGAGTCTAAATAACCATCCTTATGAAGTCTAGATATGCACTTCTCGTTTATGTGCCCAAGATGAAAATGCCATAAGTATGTTTTGTTTGAGTTGTCAAGTTTTAAACTTTTAGTATTTACTTTGTATATGCGAGTCTCAAGTTATAACAAGTAGATACCATAAGACATAGGGGCATTTCCATAAAAGATCTCATCTTTAGAAATAGAAATAATTCCATTCTTAATGTGAAATTCAAATCCACTCTTGTCCATACAAGATATAGAAATAATATTTCTATTAATGATAGGTACATAATAGCAATTCTCTAATTCTATTATAAGGCCCACAGACATAGATAAACTAATAACTCCAACTACGGTGGCAACAACTCTTGCTCCATTAGCAACCCGTAGCTCGACTTAGCCCTTTGGTAAAGGCTTACTTTTTATCAGATCTTGCATATTAGAACATATGTGAGATCTACATTCAGTATCCAGTACCCACGATGAAGAAGTATTTAAGTTTATCTCAATAACATATATACCTGAAGTGGAGATCTCTATCATCTGCTTCTTCTTCCTCAGTTCCTCCAGGTAGAGAGGACAATTTCTTTTCCAATGTCTAGCCTGGTGACAATGGTGACAACTACCTTCTTTGGAGATCCCACCTTTAGCTTTGAGCGTGGATGACTTTGGCTTCTGCTCGGCTTTAGAACCTTTCTTAGCCTTGCCTTTACCTTTTGACTTTCCCTTTGTGTTGCTTATCATCATCATAGACTTGGGCTTGTCTTTCTTCATCTGTGCTTCAGATGTCCTCAACATGCCCAATAATTTTGACAATAGATTGTCAAGATTGTTCATGTTGTAGTTCATGACAAAATGACTATATGATTTAGGCAACGATTGTAGAATCACATTAGTGGCCAACTCTTGACCTAGGGGAAATCCCAACTTGGATAGGCTTTCCACGTACCCAATCAAAGTGAGTATATGGGTGCCAACTGAGTCTCCCTCTTTCATCTTACTCCTGAACAAAGCCTTGGAGACATCATATCTCTCCTGTCTTGCTTGATGTTGATACATGCTCTTGATATGTGTTACCATCTCCATGACATTCATGTTGTCATGCTACTCTTGCAACTCATAGTTCATTGAGCACAACATCAGGCACTTGACATCCACGCCATCATCAAGGTGCTTCTTGTAAGCATCCTTTTCAACCTTGGGCGCATTTACGGTGGGTTCCGCTGGCTCTGGTGTTTCAAGGACATAGAGCTTATGCTCATGTGTGAGAACAATTCTCAGCGTCCTAAACCAGTTTTGAAAGTTGGTTCTGGTAAGTTTGTCCTTCTCAAGGATTGATCACAACGAGAAAGTATGAGTGTTGTTTGCCATTTGATTGCTGCAAAAGAAAAATTTGCATTTAGTCCAAAACATTTTGACTTGTAAAGATTTGATAAACGAAATTAATTAGGCCTTCAATTAATTATGCTCCCACTATTTTATTCAAATTGATAGCCCTCACTATCAACTCGGAAGATTGAAACGCACAACCTTATAGTGAGATAAGATCCAAAATAATTGGATCAATGCCCAACCAACGCCGGCGTCAAAGACCAAATACTAAGGTAGGCAACTTTTTCCAATTGCATCATATTCAACTCTTAGATAGATGATCATTCACAACTCCTTGCCATGATGCATCTGTGTGCCTCTAGGTACTTGATCCTATCAAGGTTCCCTAGTTAAGTCCAACTCATAAGCCAACACGATGCGTGTGCACCCTGCGGAGGCAGACCCACACACCCAACATCACACTTCCATGAGATAGACAATGTACCACGTGGAGGTGTGCCCACGCATAGTCGATCAAGCTTTTCATGTGTGTTGCTTTATAGAAGGCAACTAAAACTTAATATTATTAATTGAGGGGTTTTATTAATACATATACATATCCAAACACCACATACTTATATTACGTATCATATACTACTATATTCACAACCACAAATGATAGACATGCAATAAAAAACACAAATACATCAGTTATGGTCATACTATTGTAATCCTTTGGAGCAACAAAGGATTACGGTCCACCTATGGTCTTATGCATCTCATGCAACACATGTGAATCAACCTATAAGCCTACAAGGTTCAACATTACAATGAAAAACTTCATGGATGCTCCGTGAGGTTGGAACTTCAAGTTGCTTATTGGAATTGGATCTTCTTGTTGCTTCTCCATGGACGCTCCTTGGAGTTGGATCTTCAGGTTGCTTCTTGGAATTAGATCTTCATGCTGCTTCTCCATGGATGCTCCTTGGAGTTGGATCTTTAAGTGGCCTCCTTACATCAAGTTTACAAAGACTAAAACTAATCCTATATGTATTACATCATATGAGTATAAATATAAAGGGAAAGAATTAATTACACTTTGAAATAAGAGATGAGGCTCGGCATGCAAGCCGGATACTTTATACAAACGATCCATATGCAACCATTATACATCCATAGCATTCACAAACAAACATATCCACAAGATTGACATCCACATTCATTCACAACATTCACAAAAGGGGATACTAGGTCATAACCGTGCATGCATTCACCACATAAAATAAATTTTAATGGTGACGTGTATGTTATCATAGGTATATCTACATATACATATATACATATTAAAATTGCAGTACTTTTGAAGCGGGACATTTCCCATTAAATAAATTTTTGACTCCCACGCAGACTATGCGGGGTACATAGGGGCAGCACCCCTATGCAGGTCTATGGAATTTTACTTCCATGTACTTAGGAAAATCAGTATTTTCCATAGTCGACCCCATATGAAACATCAAAAATAGAAGCCTGCGGCGTATGTGGAATTAGGTTTATATTTGCACAATAGCAGTTTTAATTCGCATCGTATGCAAGATAGAAAATAATATACAATGATTCGATCATATCGAAATGAATCTAAATACATCGTAGACCAACGTTGCTCTGATACCACTATTGGGTTTTGTAGAGAAAAACATCTACGGCGAAAGCAACAAAATCCACGCAACCCGATATAGGATCTCATCGAAAATAGCGTATTCGGAAAGAGTGCTTGTGGGATATACCTTAACATAGAGCAAGTCTGGTGATGTCCCACTGCACGATGGTGTGCAATGATGTTGGACTACATGGACGGAACTTCTCTCCCGTTCGTTAAGTGCGTCGCAGGAAGGTCCGGCGGCGTTCCTTTGTGCGGTGATGTACGCTGCTCGTAGCACGTCCGGATGGTCGTAGACGTCCTCTGAACACATCCATCTCAGCATCTACGTCTCTACTTTGTCTATGTGGATGGACTGGAACTCCACGTTGCGCTTCCCAAGCCGGTGGGAAGGAGTCGTCTCTATGCGGTGACATGCTAGCGTCGCGGTGCTCTCCTTTCTCTCCTAAGGACAGTGACGACTAGGATTTACGTACGTGAGCATAAACTGAAAAACCTCTCTCAATATCTTATATAGATATCGACCATCAAGCTCCTTTAGATAGGAAACATAGGGAATTAAGGTTTCCTAAACCCATTGGTAAACAGAAACACTGTGTTAATCAAAACTCTCATGGATTAATTAGAATATTATGGAATTCATTAATTAACCAAATAATCACATTAATTGATTAATTAATATCCGACTCCATGCAATCACTTGGGATGGCTCTATGGGCATATATACCAACAGTAGGGTGAGCACAAACTCTTATTTAGGTCTAAAGTAACCTTAAGAGGACACTTATAAGAACATTATAAGCTAAGTGGAGAGCACATAATATGAGCATGAATCTATAGACCCATGTATGACCATCTCTAAGGGGCAGGAAGATATGTTGCCATGGAGGTAACCTGTATGGGGCCAGACTGAGGTAGGTAGGTCATATTGATCCCATTGAGGGATGTCAAGCTAGTCTTGTATGCCCAAAGAGAGGATGGAGATTTGAGTGAGGATTCAAGGATGAAATGTGCTTGAGTATCTGTAACATCCCTAACATGGGTTATGCTTTAACCCTAGGTGTTTTGCTTAAGAAAGATAATTATATGCTTGATATTATCTTTTGAAAAGTAATTAAGGCTCAAGAGGAACTTATATTTCATTTTAGTCCTTTTTGAATAATATTGAAAGTAATGTTTTACTTATTTTAGACTGATGTGCAATTTACCCAAGTTGAGGGGTTAATTTGCAAATGTTACATGATAATATGTTCCTCATGTGTTGAAGAATCATGGGAATGAAAATGATGCAGAGGTATGGCTAGTGAAAGCCTCAGTACCAAGAAAGAGCTGATAAAGCAATGTTTGTGCTAGTTTTGGTGTAATGTGCAATTTACCCAAAACCCAGGGTTCAATATGCAAAATACCACTTAAATAAGGTCCTTAATATTCTTGGCATCTTGTATAGGTAATAAAATGAGAGGGGCATCTCATTTGAGCTACTTTGGAGGAGAGAGAATCTTGATATTAAAATAATCAAGATTTAATCATAAATGGAACTTTACTTCAAATTAATGCAAGAATAAATATAATAATTGAAGGGCCTTCAACCAAAAACGATATGGTTGGTTTTGTTCAAGTGTGAACACCTTTGTGCCTTTTCTAGGCCACGAAATATATAACTTGAGTGGAGAGTCCACTCACCTTAAGTTAATGGAAAGTAATATCCACTAAAAATGGGATATTAATATAATATGATTAAGGTGCTTAATTTATTTTTCCTTAATTCATGGATAATGGAAGGGACTTTTGGATATAAGGAAGATAAATTTGCATGCACAGAATTGAGGAGGAAGAGGTGGGACAATTTTTGGAATTAAAGGATTTTTATAAGGCATTTTCTCTATCATTGATTTTCTTATAAAAGCACTCTTTACCACTCAAACCAAGGTCTTTTTCGAATCCACTTCTTTCCTTTGCTTGCAAAAACGATCAAGGGAGCTAGGGACATCAAGAAGATGACCCTCAACCTGTTGGTAAGCTTCTTGACCTTCATTCATCTTGATTTCATGGTGGAAATCATAAATCAATGCATGATTCCTTCATATCTCGATCCCATCTTCACTTCTAACCATTCTTTTTCACCTAAAAGCTTGAAGAACAATCCTTGTGGTGTGGAAAAGCTTCTTCCACCATTGTTGATGTGAAGCTCCAAGCATTGAAGCTCAATTGAAGCCAGGTTATATAACTTAAACCCCTATTTATTTTTATTGATTTCAATTTCTCATTCAACTATGTTCAATTGCTCTTCTTTCAATTTCTTTGATTAGTTGATGCAATTACCATGATAATGGCAATAGTTTTCGATGGTCTAAGGCTTGATGATGATAACATCATCTTAGGCTCACTTTCCAACATATTTGTATTGCAAACGGTTTTAAGGTTTTGGTCCAAACGGTTTCACCAAACCGTTTGGAGGCTTGGACCCCAAACCGTTTAGAGGAGTTGACCATTTGGAAGGGTTGACCATTTGAGGTAAGAACCCTAGAACATGTTGGATGATGATCCATTTGATTCAATTGATTAAGTCAATATATAGACAATCCTCCAAGTGGAAACCCTAATCAACTAAGTGCTGAATTTTACAATTAATTAAGTTGATGTTTTGGGTTGATTAGCCCAAACGGTCTCAAGACCGTTTGGAGGTCACCCCAAATGGTATCAAGACTGTTTAGAGGTCAACTAAGACCGTTTGGAGGTCTAGGGTTGAACATGGTTGAGTAATTGAAGAGTTAGAGATATTAATTCAAAGTGCAATCAATAACTATATTGATGATCAATCCAATGGCCTAAACCCTAATTGGATTTCACAAATTTTAACGAATGATGAGGCAAACAATATCAAGACCATTTGGAGGTCATCCAAACGACCTCAAGACCGTTTGAGGTCAGGTCATATCATAAGTTGATGATGGTTCATTGTTTTCAATTGGTTTGGTTCCACAATGATAACCATTGATGGTTCCTCGATTCCAAAACCCTAATTGAAGGAGTCTTGATTATAAACCCTATTTAAATTAGGTTTAAAACCCTAATTTATGGTCTAATTGAGGGGTGATTCTATGGTTCAATTGATGAATGAATCAAGTGTTCAATTGAAAGGCAGTTCATGGATTGAAACCTTGAAATGATTAAGTATTGAAACACCTTTTTGGTCCATTCGGTTTTGAGAGGGTTTGGACCAAACGGTCTCAAGACCGTTTGGGACCAAATGACCCCAAACCGTTTGGAGACCCAAGCTCATTCGATTTCAAGGCAATGTTTGCTTAAACAGTTTCAAGGGTAATATGCCCAAACGGTTTCAAACCATTTGAACTTTGAAAGTCCAAGACCGTTTAAGGTCTAAGTAGGCAAGACCGTTTGAGGTTCAAAATGGTTAATCCATTTGGATATCTTTTGTAATTGAAGATTCAATTGGTCAATTCATTTGAATACTCATGTGATTGAAGGATCAATTGATCAAATCTTCTGGACATCCTAGAAGAGGATGATAGAGAGAGATTTATACATGTAAGATAATCATGTAGCAATGAAGCCTAACACATTCAAAATAAGTGTGATATACAATTAGGGTATGATCCTTGGTAAAGAGATCATGAAACCCTAATTGAGTTAATTAATGAACTCAAACCCTAAATTAGGGCAATTCTGAATGAAACCCTAATCTAGGAAGATAATGTGATATGAATTTAGGGTAATGACACGAGTAACCCTAATTCATGGTATTTGATGTAAAACCCTAATTTGGATGAATAGTAAACCCTAATTGTGGGATATTGAATATAAACCCTAATCTAGGGTGATGTGATGTGAATAGTAAACCCTAATTCTAAATAGGGTGAAGGTGTGTGAAACCCTAATTCTAGTTTATGCTATTTAGCATGAAACCCTAATCCTGGACAATGAAATGATGAATCATTGGTCCCAATTGAATAAAGGGGGATGAGTAACCCTATTTTCTATAAAATGGGAAACCCTAACCCTGGTATGGGAATAGTAGTGTTACTCTGGGATAGCATGAAACTGAAATATGATTGATATATCTATTATCATCTGCACTAACCATACAGGTATCCTGAGATGATGAACATAGCCAGGTATGAGCTATGATGTTTTATTATTTAAATTGTTATTGGGCCTTGTGTGCCATAGTATGTCTTGTTGCTTAGTAAGAGGTAACAAGAGAATTTTTGGGCCTCAAGTGCTAGATAAGATTCTTGTGAAGCAAGTATCATGTGTACCTTGGTCAGATGACCTGAAGGTGATGGTTACTTGAAAAAGTGGTAACAGTGCTCTGTGATGAGCTGAGGGTTGAAATACCCAGAACCATATGTTTATATGAGGGACTGAGATCCCAATGTCTTTTTAAGACTAAGAGATAGCTGATGAAAATAGTACATGTTTCTTTATAGCATTTGTCCTAATAAGTTATGTTTGAAAACTTGCCTGATGCTAAAAGAATATGATAATGTACTTAATTAATCAAGTGAAAGCTATTCATGTAGTGCTCTGACCATAGATCCATCATCGTCAGTAGTTGGTGACGGTGAAACATGTTTTCTTATGAGATTTCCTAGAGTTTGCATATTCTTGAATATGTGGGGGTCGATGGGCGAAGATATCCTTACGTCCTAATGAGGGAACTGATGGAAGGTAAACATTAAACCTCTCAATACTTCATTGTATGTTACGGGATGGATGTATCACTAATCTCTCAATGATGTTAATGTCGGGTCGATGGAGGTAAACATGAAATCTCTCGATAGCGAAGAGAGCTGTAGCTCTAGAGCTAGTTGCCACTATACCCTTGCAAGCTATGTAAGCAGAGACATAAGATGTCCTGCATGTAATCTCACACTGACCGAGATGTGGGAAGTCATGGAAGCCGGCTCTTCCATTGATTTTGTATGGTACCGATTTAGACTTCGCAGTGATCAGTTAGAGTATGAGCGGTATACCTCATCTCCTCAGAGCTTAAAGAATGTTTGTAAAACATAATCAGCTATGTAGCGTATTTGCATTAGATTGAAATACGAGAACCACTGGTTGATGTTATCATGCTTAATATGAGTGTGATACATAAATGTTATTTATGTTTTTCAATTCCATATTGAATAAGAGACATGTTGCCTTGTCAAGTTATAACTAAAATACTTGAATAGGAATGTTGCTCTAATCTACATAGATACTGATTTTCCTGCCAATGAAATATATTATCCCACTGCTCAGTTTATTTATATTAAATTGCCATAATAATGTTTACGGTGAAGAGTTATATCTCTCGCTGGGGCAATTATATAATTGTCTCACCCCCGTGAGATTCAACGTTTTTAGGTAGATGCAGACAAAGAGGCAAAACCTCTGTAGAAGAGGAGGAGCAGCAACAACAACATCAAGGACAATAGTAATATCCCACGTGGGGATATTGGTTGTCAGGCTTTGTACATAAAGTCCTATGTGTCGTCTCTATACTCTCAGGTCCTAGGAGTCAGTAGATAGTGTTTTATAATCGATCTGAGATGTTGGTTTGATGCTTTGAGGTTTATATTACTTGTGCTATTTAACAAAGTAATGATGTCTATATACTCCTCGGGAAGAGATGATACAATCAATGTACAATGTGGACCAGTATGTAAATATACTACTGTAGTTTTCATTTAAAGAATCTCTGGTAATGGATCTTTTCATAAAAGGTTTTAATTTTTAGTGATTTTTAGTAATTCCACTGCTAACGAAACACTTCCGCATTAGTTAATCATGTTAGATGAGTTAATAATGTTTTATTCAAACGGTGCGTCACAAAATAGTGGTATCAGAGCTCTAGGTTCGCTGAGTCTACAGAGACATAGGATTAAGGTTGTTGAGTCTGTACTAAGTGTTTTCTAGTTTATCTGATAGTGTCTTATGCTCATATAGGAGGAGAAGAACTTGAAGATGTCTGGATCGCATGAAGAACATGCTACTGAGAGCAACATTGCTGCACCGGGAGGAGGTACAAGGGATCAAGCTAGGGAGGAACATGTACCTGGGATTCCTCAACTTGATCAAGCTGCATTGGGGAACCCAGCCTTCCAAGCCATGTTTGGGCAGTTTATGGCAGCTATGACTCACATGACAGATAGGATGCCATTACCTGCACCAAGGGCACCAACCCACAATGAAAGACAGGGAGCTGGCAAGACCTTTGAAAGGCTTCAGAGGGTAGGAGCCACGGAGTATGCTGGCACAGCTGACCCAGCAGATGCTGACTTAGGTTAACTGAGCTGGAGAAGGCCTTCAGAATCCTTATGATTCCTGAAGATGAGAAGGTGAGACATGCTGTCTACCTACTAAAGGGGAGTGCTGGTCATTGGTGAACCATTGAGGAAGGTAAAAGGCCGGGAGTTGAAGTCGGATGGGATGAGTTCTGACATGAGTTTGTTGCTAGATACTTTCCCAAGACGTATCTAGATGAGAAAATCTCTCAATTTGAGAGGTTGAGGTAAGGACAGATGAACATTAGCAAATATGAAGCTAGGTTCATGGAGCTATTGTGGTTCTGTCCGCACATGGCAACTACTGATGAGGAGAGGATTCGATGTTTCAAGAAAGGGTTGAACGCTGAATTGACCACTCCTCTGTCTGCTCTGGAGAACAGGGAAAGATTTGCCACTTTTGTGGAGTTCATGAGACGGATTGAGAGGTCTGTGATCGAGAAGCGACAGACTAGTAATAAGAAAGTATATCCTCAGTTTCAAGGACCCTTGTCTGAGAGTTTCAAGAAGCCGAGATTCTCTATACCACCACCACCACCAAAGTTTAATGCCCCAACGCAGTGGACGTCAAGTAGGGGTAGGGGTCGTAGTTTTATTCCAAGTAGAACCCCCAATACAACATCAACATCGGTGACATGACCACCTAGGCAGAGTTTGGGAAGCTACAACTGCTACCAGTGTGGAAAGTCAGGACACTTGAAGAGAGATTGTCCTCAAAAAGTCAGAATTGTAACTCAATCCCAGAGACAAAGTCAGCAAGGCTCACTGAGGCGACAGTTCAATAATAACGCTAGAGGACGTGGACAAGCGTCCCAAGCTGGATCTTCGGCACAAAACAACCAAGCACAGGGTCAACAACAACCAACGGCTAGATTCTATGCCATGAATCAGCCTGAAGTAGTAGTCAACCCTCAGGTTGTGACAGGTCAGATGGAACTATTTTATTATGATATGTCTTCATCTTGCTTCGTGTCTATGTTAATTGATTTGGGTGCTACACATTCCTTTATCACTCGAGAAGTGATTTATGACTGCAATATGACTGTCAGTCATAGAGTAGATAGTTTAATGCTAGAAACCCCTTTGATGGGATCTGCAGTGTTGCGGGAGGTGTGTTCTCCCTACAATCTTTTCTTTTTTGAACATCACATTCAAGTGGATCTTATACCACTTGAGATGCAGGGTTTTGACATAATCCTTGGAATGGACACCTTAGAGAAGTATAAGGTTGTCTTGGATTGCAGTTCCAAACAGGCAGTGTTCACAGACAATGGTGACACATGGATCCTTCAGGGAGATAGAAAGATTCTTCCAACTTGTCTTGTGTCAGCTATGGTAGCTGAGAAGTTGATGAGATAGGGATGCTTTGCATTCTTGGCTCATGTGGTAGATACCACAATGGAGAGCGCTCATCCTTCTAAAGTTCCAGTTGTCAGGGAATTTGAAGATGTATTTCCTGAAGAACTTCCAGGTGTTCCTCCACCCCGAGAGATTGATTTTGAAATTAATCTAATCCCGAGAACGCAACCAATAGCACAAACACCGTATAGAATGGCACCTGCTGAGATGGCAGAGCTCAAGAAACAACTACAAGAGTTGCTTGAGAAGGGTTTTATCTGACCGAGTACTTCACCATGGGGTGCTCCGGTTCTTTTTGTTAAAAAGAAAGATGGGTCTATGCGATTATGCATTGACTACAGACAGTTAAACAAAGTCACCATAAAGAACAAATATCCTCTGCCAAGGATTGACGACCTGTTTGATCACTTGCGTGGTGCAACTATCTTTTCTAAGATAGATTTGAGGTCGGGATACCATCAATTGCGTATCAAGGAGGGTGACATATCTAAATATGCTTTTAGGACAAGGTATGGTCACTATGAGTTCACAGTTATGTCGTTTGGACTAACTAATGCACCAAATGCATTCATGGAACTCATGAATAGAATCTTTAGACCTTTTCTTGATCAGTGTGTAGTCGTCTTCATAGATGACATCTTGATCTACAATAGAGATGCTCAACAGCATGAGCAGCACCCTCGTCAGGCTTTGACTTTGCTAAGAGAGCATAGGCTATATGCTAAGTTTAGCAAGTGTGAGTTTTGGCTACCATAAGTTTCTTTTCTAGGACACGTTATATTTGTTTCATGTATTCGTGTTGATCCTAAGAAGGTAGAATCTATCCTGCAATGGGAACAACCAAAGACACCGACGGAAATTCGTAGTTTTCTTGGACTAGCAGGCTATTACAGGAGGTTCATCAAGAACTTCAGCTCTTTAGCTTTACCCCTGACCAAGTTGACCAGGAAAGAGGTTCCTTTTGTCTGGAATGACAAGTGCCAACAATATTTCCGGTTGCTGAAGGAAAGGCTAACAAGTGCACCTGTGCTAGTGCTACCTGAGCAAGGGAAGGGGTACATAGTTTTCTGTGATGCATCCAAGAATGGCTTAGGATGTGTGTTGATGCAGGATAAACAAGTGATTTCTTTTGCTTCTTGACAGCTCAAGAAACACAAGGAGAATGATCTGACACACGATCTAGAACTAGCTGTTGTGGTCCATGCCTTGAAGATCTGGAGACAATATCTCTATGGAGAAACATTCCAGATTTTCACAGACCATAAGAACCTAAAGTATATCTTCTCACAACATGAGCTGAACATGAGACAGTGCCGCTGGATGGAATTAATCAAGGACTATGACTGTACGATTGATTATCATCCAGGAAAGGATAATGTGGTAGTTGATGCACTAAGTAGGAAATCAGCGACACCAACCTTAGATAAAGCACATTTGAATTCCTTGGTGTTCTCTAAGAGAGATATGTTTATCTCCTTGAGGCAAAATAATGTACAGCTTAAAGTATCATTGTTAGTCGGGCTGTTAGCTGAGATGCAAGTGAAACCTACTCTGAGACAATAGATTAAAGAAGCACAACAAGCTGATACTGTGATTCAGCAGATCAGGTCTAAGTATGGAAGTGAGAAACGAGATGGCTTCCATGATTCAGATGATCAGGTAGTCTGTTACCATGGTGGGATGGTAGTACCTGATGTTGATAACTTAAGAAAGTTAGTTCTAGAAGAAGCTCATTCTTCAATGTATGTTATGCATCCAGGAAGCACCAAGATGTATCATAACTTGAAAGATATGTATTGGTGGCCTAGATTGAAGAAAGATGTTACTAAGTTTGTTATGCGGTGTTCGGTGTGTCAGCAAGTTAAAGCTGAACATCAGAAGCCCGCAGGAACAATGCAACATCTGCCTATATCACAGTGGAAATGGGATCATGTAACCATGGACATTGTGGTTGGTTTGCCTAGAACAACTAAAAGTCATGATTCCATTTGGGTGATAGTTGATAGTTTGACTAAGACAACACATTTCTTACCTGTCAAAACACTCTACACTGCTGAGAAGCTTGCACAAATATACATAGATGAGATAGTGCGGTTGCACGGGGTTCCAACTACTATCGTTTCTGATAGAGGTCCCCAGTTTACAAGTCGTTTTTGGGAATGACTGCATAAAGCTTTGGGTACGCAGTTAAGGTTTAGTACAACCTTTCACCCACAGACAAATGGACGGTCTGAGAGGACCATACAAACCTTGGAGGACTTGCTTAGGGCATGTGTCCTTCAGTTTGTAGGGAGTTGGGATCTACACCTGAGCTTGATAGAATTTTCTTATAATAATAGCTATCAGCACAGTATTGATATGGCACCATATGAGGCATTATATGGTAGACGTTGTAGATCTCCCTTATGTTGGTATGAAACCGGAGAATATCAACTTTTCGGTCCTAAACTAGTATAGTAAACAACTTAGAAGATTAAAGTCATACAACAACAATTGAAAGCTGCTCAGGATAGACAGAAATCTTATGCTGACAAACGTCATAGACCCTTAGAATTCCAAGTTGGAGATAGAGTATACCTCAAGGTTTCACCTTGGAAAGGTATCCTAAGATTTGGAAAGAAGGGGAAGTTAGCTCCTAGATTTATGGGGCCTTATCTGATCATTGAAAGGATGGGAAGGGTAGCCTATAAGCTGGAGTTACCACCTAAGTTGCATAGATTTCACCCAGTGTTTCATATCTCCATGTTGAGTAAGTGTCATCCTGACACAGAGTTAGTTCTTCAACCTGTTGAGGTAGAATTAAATAATGATATATCTTATGTTGAAGGACCGATGTTAGTTCTTGACAAAAGGATTAAAAAGCTGAAAAAGAAAGACATTAGTCTTGTAAAAGTTCTCTGGCATCACCGTGGCATTGAAGAAGCTACGTGGGATCTATAGGAAGAGATGAGGAGGAAGTATCCTACTATTTTCTCTTGATGTTTTGTTGATGATTTTGGGGACGAAATCCTTGTAAGGGGTGGATAATTTGTAACATCCCTAACCTGGGTTATGCTTTAACCCAAGGTGTTTTGCTTAAGAAAGATAATTATATGTTTGATATTATCTTTTGAAAAGTAATTAAGGCTCAAGAGGAACTTATATTTCATTTTAGTCCTTTTTGAATAATATTGAAAGTAATGTTTTACTTATTTTAGACTAATGTACAATTTACCCAAGTTGAGGGGTTAATTTGCAAATGTTACATGATAATATGTTCCTCATCTGTTGAAGCATCATGGGAATGAAAATGATGCAGAGGTATGGCTAGTGAAATCCTGAGTGCCAAGAAAGAGCTGATAAAGCAATGTTTGTGCATTAAGACCTAGTTTTTGTGTAATGTGTAATTTACCCAAAACCCAGGGTTCAATATGCAATTTACCACTTCAATAAGGTCCTTAATATTCTTGGCATCTTGTAGAGGCAAGAAAATGAGAGGGGCATCTCATTTGAGCTACTTTGGAGGAGAGAGAATCTTGATATTAAAATAATCAAAATTTAATCATAAATGGAACTTTACTTCAAATTAATGCAAGAATAAATATAATAATTGAAGGGCCTTCAACCAAAAACGAGATGGTTAGTTTTGTTCAAGTGTGAACACCTTTGTGCCTTTGCTAGGCCACGAAATATCTAACTTGAGTGGAGAGTCCACTCACCTTAAGTTAATGGAAAGTAATATCCACTAAAAATGGGATATTAATATAATATGATTAAGGTGCTTAATTTCTTTTTCCTTAATTCATGGATAATGGAAGGGAATTTGGAGATAAGTAAGATATCTTTGCATGCACGGAATTTAGGAGGAAGAGGTGGCACAATTTTTGGAATTAAAGGATTTTTATAAGGCATTTACTCTCTCATTGATTTTCTTATAAAAGCACCCTTTACCACTCAAACCAAGGACTTTTTTGAATCCACTTCTTTCCTTTGCTTGAAAAAACGATCAAGGGATCTAGGGACATCAGGAATACGACCCTCAACCTGTTGGTAAGCTTCTTGACCTTCATTCATCTTGATTTCATGGTGGAAATCATAAATCAATGCATGATTCCTTCATATCTCGATCCCATCTTCACTTCTAACCATTCCTTTTCACCCAAAAGCTTGAAGAACGATCATTGTGGTGTGTAAAATCTTATTCCACCATTGTTGACGTGAAGCTCCAAGCTTTGAAGCTCAATTGAAGGCAGGTTATATAACTTGAACCCCTATTCATTGTTATTGATTTCAATTTCTCATTCAACTATGTTCAATTGCTCTTCTTTCAATTTCTTTGATTAGTTGATGCAATTACCATGATAATGGCAGTATTTTTTGATGGTCTAAGGCTTGATGATGATAACATCATCTTAGGCTCACTCTCCAATAGATTTGTATTGCAAACAGTTTTAAGGTTTTGGTCAAAATGGTTTCACCAAACCGTTTGGAGACCAAACAGTTTCCAAACCGTTTGGAGACCAAATGGTTTCCAAACCGTTTGGAGGCTTGGACCCCAAACCATTTAGAGGAGTTGACCATTTGGAAGGGTTGACCATTTGAGGTTAGATCCCTAGAACATGTTGGATGATGAACCATTTGATTCAATTGATTAAGTCAATATATAGACAATCCTCCAAGTGGAAACCCTAATCGGCTAAGTGTTGAATTTTGCAATTAATTAAGTTGATGTTTTGGGTTGATAATCCCAAACGGTCTCAAGACCGTTTGGAGGTCACCCCAAATGGTCTCAAGACCGTTTGGAGGTCAACCAAGACCGTTTGGAGGTCTAGGGTTGAATATGGTTGAGTAATTGAAAAGTTAGAGATATTAATTCAAAGTGCAATCAATAACTATATTGATGATCAATCCAATGACCTAAACCCTAATTGGATTTCACAAATTTTAATGAATGATGAGGCAAATGGTCTCAAGACTATTTGGAGGTCATCCAAACGACCTCAAGACCGTTTGAGGTCAGGTCATATCATAAGTTGATGATGGTTCATTGTTTTCAATTGGTTTGGTTCCACAATGATAACCATTGATGGTTCCTCGATTCCAAAATCCTAATGGAAGGAGTCTTGATTATAAACCCTAGTTAAATTGGGTTTAAAACCCTAATTGATGGTCTAATTGAGGGGTTATTCTATGGTTCAATTGATGAATGAATCAAGTGTTCAATTGAAAGGCAGTTCATGAATTGAAACCTTGAAATGATTAAGTATTGAAACACCTTTTTTGTCCATTCGATTTTGAGAGGGTTTGGACCAAACGGTCTCAAGACCGTTTGGGACCAAACGATCCCAAACCATTTGGAGACCCAAGGTCATTCAGTTTCAACATTTTCTAGCTCATTCGGTTTCAAGGCAATGTTTGCTTAAACGGTTTCAAGGGCAATATGCCCAAATGGTTTCAAACTGTTTGAACTTTGAAAGTCCAAGACCGTTTAAGGTCTAAGTTGGCAAGATTGTTTGAGGTTCAAAATGGTTAATCCATTTGGATATCTTTTGTAATTGAAGATTCAATTGGTCAATTCATTTGAATACTCATGTGATTGAAGGATCAATTGATCAAATCTTCTGGACATCCTAGAAGAGGATGAGAGAGAGATTTATACATGCAAGATAATCATGTAGCAATCAAGCCTAACACATTCAAAATAAGTGTGATATACAATTAGGGTATGATCCTTGGTAAAGAGATCATGAAACCCTAATTGAGTTAATTAATGAACTCAAACCCTAAATTAGGGCAATTCTGAATGAAACCCTAATCTAGGAAGATAATGTGATATGAATTTAGGGTAATGACATGAGTAACCCTAATTCATGGTATTTGATGTAAAACCCTAATTTGGATGAATAGTAAACCCTTATTGTGGGATATTGAATATAAACCCTAATCTAGGGTGATGTGATGTGAATAGTAAACCCTAATTCTAAATAGGGTGAAGGTGTGTGAAACCCTAATTCTGGTTTATGCTATTTAGCATGAAACCCTAATCCTGGACAACAAAATGATGAATCGTTGGTCCCAATTGAATAAAGGGGGATGAGTAACCCTGTTTGCTATAAAATGGGAAACCCTAACCCTGGTACGGGAATAGTGGTGTTACCTTGGGATAGAATGAAACTGAAATATGATTGATATATTTGTTATCATCTGTACTAACCATGCAGGTATCCTGAGATGATGAATATAGCTAGGTATGAGCTATGATGTTTTATTATTAAAATTGTTAATTGGCCTAGTGTGCCATAATATGCCTTGTTGCTCAGTAAGAGGCAACAAGAGAATTGTTGGGCCTCAAGTACCAAATAAGATGCTTGTGAAGAAAGTATCATGTGTACCTTGGTCAGATGACCTGAAGGTGATGGTTACCTGAAAAAGTGGTAACATTGCTATGTGATGAGTTGAGGGTTGAAATACCCAGAACCATATGTTTATATGAGGGACTGAGATCCCAATGTCTTTTCAAGACTAAGATATAACTGATGAAAACAGTACATGTTTCTTTATAGCATTTGTCCTAATAAGTTATGTTTGAAAACTTAACTGCTGCTAAAAGAATATGATAATGTACTTAATTAATCAAGTGAAAGCTATTCATGTAGTGCTCTGACCATAGATCCATAATCTTCAGTAGCTGGTGATGGTGAAACAAGTTTTCTTATGAGATTTCCTAGAGTTCGCATATTCTTGAATATGTGGGGGTCGATGGGCAAAAATATCCTTACGTCCTAATGAGGGAACTGATGGAAGGTAAACATTAAACCTCTCAATCCTTCATTGTATGTTCCGGGATGGATGTATCACTAATCTCCTGATGATGTTAATGCTGGGTCGATTGAGGTAAACATGAAATCTCTCGATCGCGAAGAGAGTGCAGCTGCCACTGTAGCTCCATAGCGAGTTGCCACTATACCCTGGCAAGCTATGTAAGTAGAGACACAAGATGTCCTGCATGTAATCTCGCACTGACCGAGATGTGGGAAGTCATGGAAGCCGACTCTTCCATTGATTTTGTATGGTACCGATTTAGACTTCATAGTGATCGGCTGGAGTATGAGCAGTATACCTCATCTCCTCAGAGCTTAAAGAATGTTTGTAAAAGATAATCAGCCGTGTAGCGTATTTGCATAAGATTGAAATATGAGAACCACTGGTTGATGTTATCCTGCTTAGTATGACTGTGATACATAAATGTTACTTATGTTCTTCAATTCCATATTGAATAAGTGACACATTGCCTTGTCAAGTTATAACTGAAATACTTGAATAGGAATGTTGCTCTAATCTGCATAGATACTGATTTTCTTGCCAATGAAATATATTATCCCACTGCTCAGTTTATTTCTATTAAATTGCCATAATAATGTTTACGGCGGAGAGTTATATCTCTCACTGGGGCAATTGTATAATTGTCTCACCCCCGTGGGATTCAACATTTTTAGGTAGACGCAGACAAAGAGGCAGAACCTCTGTAGTAGAGGAAGAGAAACTGCAACAACAACAAGGACAACAGGAATATCCCAGGTGGGGATACTGGTTGTCAGGCTTTGTACATAAAGTCCTATGTGTCGTCTCTGTACTCTCAGGTCCTAGGAGTGAGTAGATAGTCTTTTATAATCGATCTAAGATTTTGGTTTGATGCTTCGAGGTTTATGTTACTTGTGTTGTTTAACAAAGTAATGATGTCTATATACTCCTCAAGAAGAGATGATACAATGAATGTACAATGTGGACTAATATGTAAATATACTACTGTGGTTTTTGTTTAAAGAATCTCTGGTAACACTACTACAGAAATGGCTTATAACGTCACTTTTAAAGGCGTCGGTTAGATAAATACACTGACACCTAAAACCTACAACGTCAGTTTAATTAAAAAACTGACATCTATCTGTGAAGGGCAACCAGACACGGGTATCACTTTTATTTAGTGTCGGTTCTCTAATAATAATCTGACGCCTAAAATTAACTGCCAAATCCAAAATTTCCTGTGAAAAAAATTACCTCTAAAATTTAACATATGGCGTCGGTTATTAACTATTAAACCAACGATGAAAGGTTATTCACGAGACAAAAATTGGGTACATTTTGGTCGTCGGTTTTACTACAATAACCGATGCTGATGGGTTTTCCGGCGTTGTTCCTGGGAAAATTTTCACACCCTTCGAGCGTCGGGTTTAGAAACCAACCGACGACTATGGTCATAAATCGAGAACAATTTTTTAATCAGCATATGTAGATAGACGTCGTTTTTTTTGTAGTAAAACTGATGACTATCATTGAGAATAGGTGTCGGTGTGTTTGTAGAACCGACACCTTTAGTTTTATGTGTCGGTTTTTTTGACTAACTGACGCCTATGGTGCAACTAATAGCCCCGCGAAACAGAGAACTTTTCCCCATTATCTCTGTTTCATTGCGAACCTGCTAGGTCAGGCGATTGTTGCTGGTGCTCCCCACTGCCGTTGCTCCCTCCGTTGTTGCCCCAGCGGCCGTTGCCCCCGCCGCCATTGCTCCCCCATGCCGCCACCACTTGCTATTGCTGCTCCTCTCCTCGACGACGCTGCCTCCTGGTCGCCCGCTCACTGCCGACGGTCCTCTCCTCACCGTCGCTACTCTCTCCTCGCCGACGCTCTGCTTGGTCACCCGCTCACCGCCTCCTGGTCACCCGCTCATCGTCCCCACCTGCTCGCCACTGCCGCCCTCTCTCCGGCTTGCAGCTCTAGCCACCAGATCGCTGCACCTGGTACCCTTCTTCCTCCTCTTCCTGGTTAGACAATAGGGTTTCTCTGGCTTGTTCCTTGCTCCTGCTCCTAGCCCCCTACCCCTCTTCCTACTTCTTCCTCCTCTTCTCATTTTTAATTGAGTTGTACATGCATCAAAATCGTTCATACTTCATATAAGCTCTGTATGTATGTACTGCTGCACCCATTTACATCTTTATGTATGAATTGCTGCACCTACATTAGATATTTATCATTTGTACATACATTGCTGCTCTGCTATGAACTCAACCACTAATATTTACTGATACATTATACTTGTACCTATACATACATTCATACCTTAGTTTTTCTTGTATTGTTATGCGTTCAACTAATGTATTATCTATGTAGATGTACTTTGTAATTTGCAATACATATAACGGTACAATGTACATATCATGTAATGCCTACTACTGTATAATGCATATTCTATACTATGTAGCATGTACCTCTAAAGCATAATGTATTACATATATCATGTACTGCCTTCTACTAGATATTCATATACTATGTAGTATGTACCACTAGTGTATATATATCATCTATGGGCTACTTCTGTATATATTTAATTTAATATATTACTAGTTACTAGATTGAGTATGTTATAATTGAGTTTATCATCTATGTAGTATGTACCACTAGTGTATATATCATCTATGTAGTATGTACCACTAGTGTATATATATCATATATGGGCTACTTTTGTATATTACTTTATTTATCAATTGATCTGTATTTATTTATCTATTGTTTGTATTTATTTATGTACTGTTTTAGGAATTAATTGATCATCTACTGTTGCCCGTCATCTCCCTGCCCGTCGCGTGCTCACTTGCCTGCTTTCCTGCCTACTCGCCTACCCTCCGTCTCACCCTCTCTCCCTGTTGACGCCTGACTGGGCTCAAACAGAGGTAAACATCCCCCAAAACCCTATTTTATTACACTGCTTGATCTTTAATCACATAGACTTAATCAAAATTGCTACTTGTATGATCCTAGTGATTAAAATCACTCTTTCCTGATCCCCTCAGTAACTAATGTTCCCTTGAGATGAGTGTTAATTGATCTAGCTTGCTTACTTTCCTTGTAATGCCATTTTTTATGTGCTATGACCCACTAGTCACCTTTAGAGTATTAAAATGATGCAACTTGTACACTTGTTAAATGTGAATCTATAAATCCTATGAAATGATATCACCCCACAAAATCAATAGTCATTATTATGTCTTGTACACTATAGAATCAAGATCTAATACTCTTATGCTATTTTAACACCATGATACCTTTTTTGCTCATTCTAGTGGATTATTATGACCTATGATGACCTAACATGAAACCACGCTCTTAATGATATGATTTTGTTGGCCTAGAAACCCGTCCAAGATTTACTCATTAGGAGTAAATCTTGGATAGTCCCCGGTTTAGGACTATTCTTGAACACCTAATCTCACTTAGGATGTAAGTGTATAATGTGTATTGGGTTTTTAAGGAAATTTCGACAACATTTCCCCGTTTGTTCTCTAAGTACATATGTACTTGGAGAACAACGGGGAAATGCTGTCGAAATTTTCTTGAAAACCCAATACACATTATACACTTACTAGTGAGATTAGGTGTTCAAGAATGGGATAGGTGGTACACATTTATTATATATAAGAATGACAACACATGTATAAAACCCTAAAGTTTTAACCATAAACTCTAATCTGTTTACCCTAGACCCTAATCTTGTTGTAATATATACTTATTTTTTCTTTGATCATAGAATGGATAGATCATGGATGTCCATTCGCAATCGCTGCACCCCAGAGTTTATTTCTGGTCTCGATCAGTTTATTAGATTTGCTGAGGAACATAGGAAACAACCTGGAGATAGGTTCTACTGTCCATGTAGGCATTGCAGTAACAACTTGAAAGTCAGTACTAGTGACGAAATCAAAAGTCATGTCATGTACAACAGGATTGTACAAGGCTATACAGAATGGCACTGGCATGGAGAGATTTCAAACTCGAAACCAGTGGATGTCGATAGCAGTGCTTGTGTGGAAGAAGAAATTGCCTTCGATGACGTAGATGTGAACGAATCAGTTCCAGTAGACATCGTTGATGCGATGCTGGATAGTTGTGGGGTAGAGCACACCAACACTGATCCACCTCCCATGTTTAGAAACATTGTGCATGATGCTGAGATACCGTTATACACGGGTTGTAAGTTTACGAAGCTTAGCGCTATGTTGATATTGTATAAACTGAAAGCTAACAATCGATGGAGCGACAAAATCTTCACGTCGTTGTTGTCTTTGTTGAAAGAAATTCTTCCTAAAGGAAACGAGCTACCGATCTCAACATACCGGTTAAAGAAATTGTTGTGCCCAATGGGAATGGAGGCCAAGAAGATACACGCATGCAAGAATGATTGTGTATTATTTCAAAAGGACTATGTGGATTTGAAAGATTGTCCGAAATGTGGTGCGTCAAGGTATAAATTGATGACTTTGGGGGAGTCCAAAATTGGTTCTCCTGCCAAGGTGATGTGGTATCTACCTATAATACCACGGTTTCAACGCTTGTTTGCCAATCCTATAGATGTGAAGAATTTGAGGTGGCATGTAGATGTTAAGAAAAATAATGATGGGATCCTACGACATGCGTATGATTCCCCACAGTGGAAGAAGATTGATTTATTGTACCCTGAATTCGGTGAAGAGGACATGAATCTAAGACTTGGGCTTTGTATAGATGTGATGAATTCGTACGGGACACTGAGCAGCCAACATAGCACTTGGCCAGTTATGCTTTTTATATACAATCTTCCTCCCTGGTTGTGTATGAAAAATAAGTATGTTATGCTGTTGTCTTTGATATCGGGCCCTAAACAACCTGGAAATGATATCGACATTTATCTTGAACCTATGATTGATGACTTGAAGAAGCTCTGGGGTGAAGGTGTGATGACCTATGATGCTTCACGAAGAGAGACATTTTGTTTGCATGCTATGTTGTTTTGCACTGTGAATGACTTTCCAGCATATGGGAATTTGTCTGGATATAGTGTTAAAGGATCTAAAGCGTGTCCTATATGTGAAGAGAACACTGATTCAATACGACTAAAACACGGCAGCAAGATTGTATATCTTGCTCATCGAAGGTTTCTTCCAAAATTTCATCCGTATTGTAGGTTGCGCAAAGCATTCAATGGACAGAATGAGGAACGTAGTGCACCTAAACCTATATCAGGGGAGGATGTTTATGAAAGAGTGAAAGACATCACTAATGAATCTGGTAAGAGATCACAATGTACGTTGGCCACAAGGAGTGACAAGTCTTTATTCAAGAAGAATTCGATATTTTGGGATCTTCCTTATTGGAGTTCTTTGACAGTCAGGCATTGTATCGATGTCATGCACGTTGAGAAAAATGTATGTGATAGCATCATCGGTAATCTGTTGAATATACCTGGTAAGACTAAAGATGGGATAAAATCCAGAATGGACCTACGTGAAATGGGAATAAGGACAGAATTAAAAGAAGTAGTTAGTAGTGATCGGAGAACATACTTACCTCTCACTTGTTACACGTTGTCTAGAAAGGAGAAGAAAGCATTTTGTAAATGCTTGGTAAATGTTAAGGTGCCACAGGGTTACTCATCCAACATCCGTACATTGGTATCAATGAAAGATCTGCAGTTGATAGGTCTTAAATCTCATGATTTTCACACTCTAATGCAACAAATATTGCATGTGGCAATTAGATCTATATTGCCGAAGCATGTAAGGTTTGCAATCACCAGACTTTGTTTCTTTTTCAACAGTCTGTGCAGCAAAGTTATTGAATCTGATACTCTCGATAATTTGCAAAGAGAAGTGGTTGTTACCCTATGTCAGCTTGAGATGTATTTTCCTCCATCGTTCTTTGATATCATGGTACATCTTGTTGTCCACTTGACTAGGGAAGTGAAAATGTTGGGACCAGTTTTCTTGCATTGGATGTATCCCTTTGAACGATACATAAGCATTTTTAAAGGTGATGTTAGAAACCATTATCTAGCCTGAAGGGAGTATTATTGAGGGTTATGTAGTGAGAGAGGTTATGGATTTTTGCAATAACTTTCTGAGTGGTAATGACACTCCTGTGAATGACAAGAATATTGAGGAGCATTTTGGCAAAGGATTTTTAGGATCACGGGTGAAAGTAATCAGCCGTGAGTAGTTGGAGCAAGGTCACTTGTATATTTTACACAACATGGACGAAGTGAGTGTTTATATCGAGGAACATACCAATTTCATCAAGAGATAATATCCTCGAGCCAATACAATGTGGCTTGCTAGAGAACATAACAAAACATTTATTAAGTGGTTTGAAGATAAAGTCTTACATCAACTATCTCAAACACCAGATAATCTTACTGAAACCATCAAATGCCTCGCCTTTAAACCAAAATTGAATGTTATGTCTTATGAAGGGTTTGACATAAATGGTTTCTCATATTACACAAAGCGTCAAGATGATAAGAGTGTCGTCCAAAATAGTGGGGTCACCCTTCAAGAGTCTTCATTGTTTTTTGCAAGTGCAAAGGATAAGAAGCTAAAATGTCATATCACAGTGTCATTGAAGACATATGGGAGTTTGACTATGTAGATTTCAGAATTCTGCTCTTTAAATGTAATTGGGTTGACAACAACAAAGGAGTTATAGTGGATGAATTGGGTTTCATGTTAGTGAACTTTGAAAAGATTGGCGAGAAGGGTGAACCATTCATATTGGCATCACATGTGAAATAAGTATTTTATATCGATGATCCTGCAAATGATAAATGGTCAGTTGTTCTTCATGGTAAAAGATAGTTCATTGAAGAACCTATAGATGAAGAAGAGTACTATGATAAGTATGATGACTCTAGTCCATTCTCAGTTGGGTTGCCAACACCACCAAACATTGAAGCTGGGGATCACAATGACTTGTATGTTCGTGGGGATCATAATGAAGGATTGTTAATTGATAAAAGATCACAATATTAGAGGCATGGATGTTTATATTTTTTATTATGTTTGATTTTTCTGAATGTGAACTTTACAATGTGAATGTGAACTTTACAATGTGAATGTGAACGTTACAATGTGAATTACTTTACAATGTGAATGTGTACTTTACAATGTGAACTTTACAATTAGTGTTACTTTACAATGTGAAATTTATAATATGAATGTGAACTTTCAGATGGCTGAGCATTCCCATGATGACTGTGCTGATTATCACCGTGAGGGTGAGGACGTGCTTGCACCGCCTGACAATGTAAGTTTTAAGAATATATCCCTGAGGTTTCTATCTATATGTTCATTTATAATTATATTATGTAAGTGTGTTTTTTTATCAAATTTTAGGTTGGTGATGTACCCCCTGAAGAAATTTCAACACTTGATGAGCAGCAAAAGAAAATTGAGAAAGTGAGGGGCATCACAATGATGAACAAGTTAATACATCAAAGGGGCAATGGACCCAAATTGGCTGTGGATTTCGATCAGGCAGGAAATCCATATGGAGTGAACTGCAATTCATTTGTTTCATATCTTGGGGTTCTTACTCGCAGCCATTACAGTCCTATCCTAGAATCATGGCATAAAGTTCCTAAGGGGAAGAAAGACCACATATGGAAGGAACTATGCATGAGTTATTATTATTTGTAATTCTATTTGTGTAGATTACTAATTTTTAGGATACTAGTTAATAGCAATTCTATTTAATTTGCAGAGCATATTTGATCTGGATGAGGCAGTAGGCGGAGTGATATTGTGGCCCGAAGCGGATGTCCTCTATACTGATATTGTATGATAAAATTTCATTACTTTAATTTGTTAGTGTGTATATATATGAGTCAATTGATATGAAATTATATATACAGGTCAAAAAGATGAGACCCGCTACATCTCGGCCCCCACCTCCTCGACTACCAAGTTGGCTTCCAGGGGACCTACACACCTCGATAGGTCCTAATTGTAGAAGTGTGGCAGTATGGATCGGCGAACATAATCCAAATTGCCCTATAAATGTTACTATTCCGGAGAATGCTGCAGGTAAATCATACGATAACAATCTATTTATACAATTTTAACATATGTATTAATGCATACATAATAGAAGTTCTGGATACGTATTAATGCAGGTCAAACATTCGGAAACAACATATTTATACAAGATATTTTGGAGTTGTTTAGTTATGAATGGCTGAACACATCTATGATAGAGCTGTGGATATGGTGAGATTAATACATTCGGCAATCTGGTTTATATATCCATATACCTTGTTTTATATACGACAATCTGGTTTCTTATATATTAATGCATACGTAATACATGTTTTGCATCCACTTACACAAGACATGTACAGATTTTGGGTTTTCCCATGTGGGATTTTTGGTTCCATCTTTGATTAGTCTTGTAGATATAGACCCGTATTCAGTTACTTCATACTGCTGTGATGTTTTTGAATATTTTGGTAAAAATAATAAGACGGTGATAATAGCTCCATTCAATGTCGAGTAAGTTTACTTTTCTTGTAATTTGGACTTAAGCAAATTACATTTTTATTGCGGATATTGAGTTATTAATTTTCTACTTTCTTACCTATAGTGCTAAGCATTGGGAGTTATTAATTATTGTCCCCAAGACATTCACCGTCTATTATCTAGATCCTGCGGGGTGTGAGTTGGATGTATTATATGGACATGCAATTAAAAGGCCATTATTCTCGTGAGAAATATTTTATGTTTTTATATCTGTTAACATCTGTTACTGCATTACTATTTAATTATGAAATTTAATGTGTTACATTAACATATATAGGGCTTTACAAGAGTACAAAAAATATGGAGGAAAGGTCCCCAGGAAAAAAAAATCTGACACTCATTTGGGAGAATGTGAAAGTAATTTTCTGACTCCAATGCATATATTATTTATGTGAACTGTGCTTATTTGTATTTTTGAATATTTTGTATGTTTCAATTTATAGTGTGCTACACAAGACAATGGCTGGGCATGTTCCTACTATGTGATGTGATTTATGGACCTAATCATCAAACATGTCGTATTGGAAATCGATAACATACAACAGGTATTATACATAGTCTTGTTAGATAATATGAAATATATGAATCTTATTATATATTATTATAATTATGTATATACGTCATTCTCTTTGTAGGTCTTTAAAACTGAGGACTTCAACACAGGTGCAAAGCGTTTCGATGTACATGCTCCCTATATAAGAGATGAATTAGATGTTGTAAGAGAAGATTGGGCAAAAGCCCTGCAAAGAGTGGGAATTTTTCAATATGATTTTGCTGACAATGATGACAATGATGAATAAAGAATAACTTTGTTCTCATAATTAATTTTGTGTGAATGTGAATGAATTTTTATGAATTGTCATATGTGTGTGAAAATCATCAATACATGAATGTTTCTGCATGTGTCTGAATGTGAAAAGAGATGAAATAAATGGAACTGCATGTTACTACTGGTTTCTACATGCGTGTGATGAAAAATTAATATGAATTAAATGTTCTTATACATGAGTGTGAATCACATATATATAATATTGTCCATCATGTTAATTTTGTAGGTTTGTGGCCTGTTGTTGGCTGATATCAATGGATGTCGTAAAACCTACAGTTCATAACTGAACTGTAGGTTTCTAATCCTGCGACCAGCCACAGTAGGTCTGCAGACTGACAGAAAAAAAATCAAAACATAGGCGTCGGTTATTTGAACAAAACCGACACCTATGTTATATGGCGGCGGTTTTTCACCTAAAACCAACGTCTATGTGACCAGGTACCACGGCCGTGGTGGGAAACACGGACGTGGTGGCAGGCAGGGGATATGGCGTCGGTTATTTTCACAAAACTGACATCGGTTCAGATGATGTGGCGTCGGTTTCTTTTAGAAAACTGACACCTATAATCCCTTTTTTGGCGTGTTTTTGGTGGCGGGAAGAGTTTTGGCGGCGGTTGTTTAGTAAACAACTGACGCCTATAGTACCTTTGCTGGCGCGTTTTCAGTGGCGGGAAGAGTTTGGGCGTCAATTTTTTAGTAAACAACTGACACCTACAGTCCCTTTGCTGGCGCATTTTCAGTGGCGGGAAGAGTTTGGGTGTCGGTTTTTACTAAACAACTGACGCCGATAGTCCCTTTGCTGGCATGTTTTCGGTGGCAGAAAACATTTTGGCGTCGGTTGGAATCTGACGCCGAAGGTGTCCCCCTTTAGCGGCACCCACTTGGGTGTCGTTTTGAAATTGACACTAAAGAGATTAAATAACCGACGCTAAAAGGCTTTTATGTAGTAGTGTAATGGATCTTTTCATAAAAGGTTTTAATTTTTAGTGATTTTCAGTAATTCCGCTGCTAACGAAATGCTTTCGCATTAGTTAATCATGTTAGATGAGTTAATAACGTTTTATTCAAACGGTGTGTCACAATATCAACACAGAAACCATGAGCTATAGTAGAATCATATGTCAACACTAGGGTCCGAAAGGGATAAGACTGATGGGAGTAGGAGTTATATGTTCCCTGAATGCACAAGACCATAGGGTCAGGAGGTAACAACTACCTTTGCTCAAGAACCATGGGTTATGAGGTTGGCCACCTTCATGAGTTCATGGGGCCTAAGGGGTAAATGTGAGAGGCACTCCCTAGATGCATAAGGGTCAGATCACTCTAAAAGTGTAGGAACCCTAGGGACCTTGAGGTAATGACTAAGGATTATACATAATAGATATGTTAAGATCCAGAAGTGATGAGAATAGTCTTCCATGGGTGTAGACCCCTAATGGAGATGTTCATGGTGTGGAGACATGTGATGTACATTTCAACTTAGATTGGAAAGTGTGATGGCGATGTGTGATGCACCATCTCTACTCTTGGAACAGGTTGAACTCTATATTTGGACTGCAGCCAAATGCTTATTTCATCTTGTTATAGGTTGAGAGACATGAAAAAATGCATGCCATACTGAGGATAAAGGTGATATGAATTGAAACCCTTCTACTATGTTTGATGATAGAGGAAGTACCACACCTTTTGAGAGTATGTTGGATATGTGGTTTGGAAACACAAAGAGAACAAAGATAATCATCATATGAGGATGTTCTTATCAAGAGCAGTTTGGATCCTAAGAGTTTCATGTTGAGTATGGTAACCGAGATGATGAGTTTCAAGTTTTCTTGACTCAGTTGATGTAACTCTGAGATGAGGATGTTGAGAAGAGTATATAGAGGTTTATGTTTTCAACATCACCTAGCACGTAAGGAAGCCTATGTGGTAATAGATGCTCTTAGTTGAGACACAACCATCTTGTTTAGTTAGTAGAGAGGCTAGAAGAGGTTGTTAGGGTGAACCCTAAGTTGTGAGACATGCATGGCTAACACTCAGGTACAACCAGACTCGTTGGTCGAGTTAGTGGCTTCTTGATTAGCCATCCTGGAGCTTGATGAGATAAAAGGATGGTTGTAAGAACCTCAAATACACCTCTCCAGAAAAAAGGCAATGAAACCCGATACTATAGTGTTTTAGGGTTTATGAGGAGTTGACATTGAGGAATCAAGACATGCATGAGATCATGATTATAAGTCTGGCATATACTATGGTAATACTAAGATAATAAAAGTGTGCTTTGAGTACCTGATATGAAGAAGTATATAGATTGCATGTGGCTTGTCGCCATGCATGCTAAGAGGTGACACCAGTAACCCAGTGAGTTGCTATGGATAGTGAAGAGTCTCCAAGAGGGAATATGAGTAGCTCGCCATATACGTTGAGGTGAGACTCCCCTAGATCAAGAGAGGTCAGGATGCAATATGGATTATGGTAGATCGCCTTACCAAGTTGACCTAATCCCCTTTCCTAAGGGAGATCACTGTAAGTATGATAGTTTTGGTTGAACTATATATATGAGAGGGAAATAGTTCAACTACACCAGGATTTGAGTTCAAATGGTCTTAAGTATGGCCTTAAGTTGCTTCCATATTGTGGAAGTAGGTGTAAGAAGAACTGGATTCTAGTTGAGTACAACATATCACCCCCGACTGATGGACAATCAAGAGAGTATCCAGACTTTAGAGGGTCTGATGAGAGCATATGTGCTCATTTAGGGTGATACATGGGAGCAGTTCCTGCCCCTAGCAGAGTTTGCTTATTATGATAGCCACCATTTCCAATATCAGGATGTATGAAGCTCTGTGAGGGAGGATGTGTCGATCACCACTTCACTTGGATGATGTCAGTGAGAGGACCTTGTGAAGGTCAAAGAGACCACAGTGTATGCAGATGAAGATGCTTTGATCGAGAAATGGCTGAGAAAGCCCAGGATTGACATGAGTCATGAGCCGATGTGAAGCAGACTGACATGCACTTCACTGTGGGTGGACATGTGTTATGAAAACCCAACCCCTCTGAGCTACAACTGAGAAAGCTGAGTCCCCGATACATGGGTCCATTTGAGATGGATTTGTGGAGTTTCTTATGTTTAGCCTTACCCCACATGATAATATGATGTATGATGAGTTCCATGTGTCCAATCTAGAGCACTATGTGAGATACCCAAGCCATGTGTGAGCATTGAACCTATTGAACTCCAAGAGAGGCTAACTTACCTTGAGTCACCTATGAGGGTACAAGATACCAAGGTGAGAGAGAGAGCTCAGGAGTAAAGAATAGAAGATGATAAATGTTCTTTGGAAGCACCATGGAGAGGATGAAGCCACATGGGAGCCAATGATGGACATGGAAAGGTCTTATCCTGGATTATTTGTATGCTTGATGGAATTTTGGGGAAAAAATTCTTATAAGGAGGGGAGGATGTTACAACCTCAATTTACTTATATGACTGTAATTGCAATTGTTTCAAAAGAAATGTACTTGGTTGTAAATTGCATGCTTTATGATGAATATATGGATTTATTTTACAACTCTTCCTTGTGCACAGTTTTTCATGGACCCTTTGGTAATAATGAGTCCCAAAATAATAAAAGAGGAAGATAAGTTAAAAGGGAATAAGAATTGAATAAATAATAAAGAGAATTGGGATAAAGGTGAAAGTATAAGAAATAAATAGATAAGTGTGGGTTTAATCATAATGGATGGTGATTCAAACCCCACATGGATCCTTGTGATGCAAGGAATTGAAATAAAGGAAAATAATAAAGTGTGAAAGAGGAAATAGGGATAACATATATATATCTAAGCAATAACTTGCATATAAAGAAAAGGTTCGTTTAATTTTGAGTTATTGCCCCAAACTTGGCAGGATGATAGATTAAGTTATTATGAAGTTTCACTCAAAATTTGGGATTAAATGGACCCATGATTTGAGAGTTGTGATTTTTCCAAAGTGAAAGGGATATCCTTTATTTCTAAGGGAATTATCCTATTTTCCCTATTTTCTATTTATACGGGTAGCATGATAACCGTGGATTTGATATCCAACGGTTGAAGAGTAATCCCCTACCTCAAGTGTGACTGGGAAAACTGTGAACCTGGTAGAGATTTCCTCTCCACTTTCCTCACAACCCAGTCCATCATTGGATTTGGAGGTGGTCCCTCTGTCTTCGGTAGGCCACGAGGACTCAATCCATACCAGGATTGAGTACCTGTTGCGATGGGAATCAAGTTTCCCTAATACCAGGGAACATGTAACCCAACCCTATATAGGGGGGGGGGTGTTGTACAATGCTAGCAATCACAGAATTGATACTCGTGAAATCGGGAAGATTGGGCGAGTTCTTTGGCAACTTCAATTGGAGAGTTCGACCTGTCCTTCACCCCTTACAAGGAGCTGGGTCCGTCGAAGAAGGGAAACGTCGTCCCGATGCCATGAGGAAGAGGCAGAGAAATTAGAAAGGTCTTTGAGTTTGGGAGAATGCAGTGAAGCTTTCGGTGATCTCAGTTCTCGCGCGAGAGCAACGAAGAGCAAAGTCAACCCTCGGATTGATCAACCGCTCACGGGAGGAGAAACCTGAGGTTGAAGACGATCGAGGGGGAAAGTACTTCCCTACCCTCATGCCTCTATTGAAAGGATTAGTCCTTTAAGGTAATTTCACATCCCCTCTCTGTTAGCAAGCGTGTTGCCCTGCCAGCTTATTTTTAAATCCAATAAATCCACGTGACTGCTTCTGATAGGTAGAAAAAAGGTTATCTTGTAAAATACGTATCTAATTGTGGAAATATCGGATGAAGACGATCTATATATGAAAGTTGATCAGAAAAACATGAAGAATCCAAAAAAAATATAATTGAAACTTGATATTTCTTACAATTTAAAAAGTGCACAAAGTTATCACTTTTAATGAATTAAGTTACGATAAAACCCTAATTTGATATGGAACTCAAATTTAATGGATCTTTTGGGTCATTCTGAGTAATATTAACCCGTTGAGAATAAAAGGGAGAGATAATTTTTAAAAAGGTAATTTCATGCTTATTTTAGGGTTTTGTGCCTATGATTATGTTTAGAAACCCTAATTTGGGAAAATATGGGTTTTAATGGTTTAAATCCGAAAATGTAATTATATAACAAAGATTTGATGATCTCAAACTTGATTGAAGATTAAAGAACCCTTAATGTGGATAATTGGATTAATTATGGGTTTTGAGAAATAAGGAACCTATTTTAGGGTTTCTAGTCTAAAAAGAAGATAAAAATTGGATAAAGAAACCTAAGAAACCCTAATGAACCCTAAGGGACTTGGAAGCCTTAGAAAGTATCCTCATGTCATTAGGAAGGTGTTTTGACATTGGGTAATCTACATGTTTCAGGAATTAAGGGTTGTTTGCATTAAGCTTCTTGCTTGGATATTTTGTTGAATTTGGATTTTGTTGTTCAAGAGCAGGTATGTGGTTCAACTTATGGTTAAATCGCTTTAGTTTCTCGGCAATTCCCGAAGTCTTATCAATTTCTTGGAATAACTACTTGATTGTCTATTATTTCATGCAATTATAAAGTAATTATATGTGCATAACTAGCTCAGATCCTGGTCCTCCTCTGTAGCTCTTATGTTGATAAGATAGATGGCCTAGTACATGGTCTACCCGTGTGGTAGGACCATCAGGTTATCATGAGTCAGGGATTGGACTACCTTTGGGTAGGGCCATGCAACTCCACAACCCTATGTATTGATCTATCTGTAAGGTAGGATCATGAGGGTTAGTTGAGATCTACCATATGAGAGGTAGTATTTATGTCCACTGCAGGGACATCACAGAGGCTAGGGTATGTAAGGATTAAGTAGTCATGTTTAAAATGTAAAAGTTGCTTGTTAAACCATAATTTCTTGCAATATGTTGTTACAATTAAATGCAAGATTATTGTTTCCCCCACATACCACTATAATTCGTTATACTGATCGTCGTTTGTTTGTCGGCATTTTAGGTTTATCAAGAAAATGGATACTCCTTTAAAGTGATAATGATGGAATAAAGCTTAATAAAGATTGGAGGATTTTAGATAGATGGATGCTATATGGGGTAAAAGTCCCTCAACTCCTATATTTTGCAAGGTATGAGAAAATAACAATTTTATTCCATTTTAAAGCTTAGTTGTTGTAGAATTTATTAATTATTGTTGATTATTTGCAAAACCACTGATCCTGTTTTGGGACAACGCCTATGACCTCTTGGTCTCCCTTAATTGGGGGTTATCGAGAGGCAGGGTCATTACAGATGGCTAGGCTGCTCTCATTAGTTGGGAGAAGGGAATTGATTAATTCAACCCTTTCTGCCCTTCATTTATACTGGACTTAGATCTTTCCTCTTACTAAGTCTGTCAGTGTATTAATTGAAAATGTGTGTAGGGACATTATGTGGGGCCAAATTGATAATAAAATTAACATTCATTTGGTGAAATGGGCCTTTGTCACTAGAACTAAAAAGAGAAAGATTTAGGCATCAAGAAGGTTAGAGATGTGGTTGATAGTTGTTTGATTCTCAATGCTTGGAATGTTGCTAGTAAAAAGGACTCATGTGGGTCAAATGGGTGAATGAAGTTTATCTGAAGAAGTTCTCTTTCTGGTCTATTGGCACGTCTACTAAAATGTCTTGGTATTTTGTTAAAATCCTCAAACAGAGAGAAAAGGTGGTTAATTTATGAAGTTATATATTGGGGATGGAAAATCTATGAGATTTTGGTTAGATCCCTGGTACAACAATACTCCTCTTGTGACCCTATTAGACAAAAATGTAATTTTTAAATTAGGTTATCCCATAGATTGTCTTTCTGATTCTTTTATTATACAAGATGCTTGAATCTGTCCTCACAACAGGATTAATAAAAAAAATGGTTAACTTTCTCCAATCTTTAGAGGCTCCCTCCGAGGGTAGAGGTATCATTCTCTTCAGAGGTAGTAGTGTCCTAGTATTACACTAGTTTGGAACACCATTAGGATATCTAAACCAAAGGATGTCTATGCTTAGTGAATTTGGAAAAATGGTGTTCCTGGTAGACAGAGTACCCATTTTTGGAAGGTCCTCTTGGACAAGCTTCCTACTAGTGACTATGCCAGAAGAAGAGGGTTTCAGGCTGCCTCTATCTATTTCTTTGTAGGAACGCATATCATGATACTTATCATGTCACTTTTGGTTGTCCTTATGCCCAGGAGTTGTTCTTTAAAGCCAATATTTACCTCAACAAAATGATTAATATGAAAGACTGGGATGATCTATTGTACTTTTCTATAAAGAATGAAAAGATCCTCTTAATGGAAATCTGTTATAATGTTTGGTGTGAAATAAACCTTTAGATTCATGATAATAGAAATAGACTAGGGGATGGTCTTTGGAGAATTGTCCTTTGGTACTTCCATAGGATTGTCTCTTAGTTTTTTGTTTGGCTCTATGTACAACTTATCTGGTATGTTGAGTTTAGTTGGTGTTCTTATGGTGTGGAGGGCTTGACTAAGATTATCTGGTTTTTGTTGGGTTATCCTTTGCTTGTTGAGGATTGTCTAATTCTCCTTGTTTGATCTTTCTGGGGTTGGTTGTGTTTATATAGCAATATCCTTATCTCTAGAGTCTCTATTAGCTTTCTTTGGATATCTTCTTCTGATGGGATGGTTGTTTGAAGCTTTTATATCTTTATTCTCTCTATATCTTATTTCTATGATCCCTAATCTTGGTTCCGACCTCTTTCTCCTTCTCTTTTTTGCATAGTCTACACTGTATAAACACTACTCAAAAAATACAAACATAAAAATGAGTTTTGTGGACCCAAAAAAATAACTCTCAAATACATCCTTAATACATTGGTAGATTGATAGTGACATATGATATTGATCTAATTATGTGAATGAGTGCCCCATGACACCATACATGCAATATGTCTAGTTTTAGAAACACATCTGCATAAAAAACAAAATTGGTAAATTGCTTCAATTGAATTTACTCTAAGAGTTTTAGACTGGAAGAATTTTATCTGTTATCCTAATGACATCGTGAGACCATGAGTGTATTTTGGTCCTATAATTAGTTTTACTACCTAATTTGTATGATTCTGATAGTATAATTTCATATAATAATTTAGTATGCCTATAGAAACTTGATAAGTTTACACACTTTCAATAAAGTACACAAAATCTTGAAATGTGAAAGCATATACATAAAAAAACATGATTCCCATATCTAGTCTATTGGATCTAAGATGATGGGCTCTAGAAGGGGGTGAGTAGAGCTTAAAGCACTTAAACAAAATTCATTATACCTTCAAGATATTTCTAAATTAATATGGCATAAGTTTGAGTGCAACTAAACATACATAACAAGGGAGAGAGATATTGAACAAACACAAGAATATAAGCTATGTATAGTGGTTCCAAACTTCAAACTAGGAGAGTGTACATCCACTACCTAGAGAGGTCAACCTCTAGGTTTTTTGAAGCATTGCATACTTATATTCCATTATAAGACATACAATAAGGTCTTCCTTTTTTGGGACAAGGATATCCAACCCTCCCTTTGAGGAGAAGGGATCCAACAACCTACCAAAGGACTTACATATCCAAGACCAAGAGTATTCAACCTCACCAAGGACTTACCCACTTTAGCAATGAGTCTACCTCCTTCACTAAGGACTCACCCACTCTTACAAAAAGTCTTACGCCTTGAAGAAGTTACCCACTCTTCTTGGATCTTCTGCCTTTGACTTCACCTTCGCCAAGGAGAAGCTTTCACCAAGGGACACCTTCCCTTCTTCTTCACCTCTCTTAGCCAAGAGAGAGAACCTTCATCTTTATGGTATAAAGAGAGTTTGGGAGGTGGAGGAAGTGATATCCTCACAAGATATACATGTAGGACTAGCTCCCTTACACATCTCTTACTCACTCTAATGGTTGTAGCAAGTGATTAAGGTTAGAGTGGAAGGAGGCTCTTGGAGGCACTCAAATATAATATAGCGACATTCATAGTACTTTTCTAACCATGGTAAGAATCCCAGGAGTCCTATTTATAGTTGGGGGTGCCTACTGGCTACTAGAAGCACTTGGGAATGAATTCTAGTCATTTGGAGTATTGCAATGTATCTATTTTCGATTTTTACAACACTCCAATGGCTAGAAACATTTTTTATACACACTTCTTATAGTCGGTCGGTCGAGTTCACTTTTGGAAAACTTAACCAATAACACTATTTGACAAATCAAATTTGAAGTATCAATCGAGTTTTAAGTGCTCACAATTTTTTCTAACCTTAATTACAAGTCATACAATCATTACAATTGACTTACAATGTGATTCTAATGGATATACACCCTTTTCCACAAAAGTGCACTTGCAGTGATTTTTGACTTGTATTTCTCCAAGTTAGGATGCACGAGTTTGGGCATTTGGAGTGTGTCTATGCCTAATTTGAAATAGCTCAAGTTTAAGCATTAGACGAAAATAAGTAGAATGGTTAGTCATCATCAAAACAAGGGTTTAGTCAATTAGACTTTGAGAGTCAATTAGACTTTGATCCAACATCCCCATTTTTGAAGATGACAAACCATTCCATTAATGTATTGAAAGAATTTTAAGTAAAATTATACCTTTAGAGAAACCTAAGGGTTTCGATAGAATTGAGTTCATACGCTCCCCCACAATTGATGTTATTTCTCCTACTTGGTTAGCTTTCATAATATTTATAGAATTGATGTCTTCTACTCATATGTATTCCACACATATGTCTTCTCCCCTTTACATAATACATGTATTCTCCCCCTTTGTCATTTCAGAAAGTGAGGGGGTTGAAAAACACAACTTGTCAGTAAAAGGAGATACCAAAATTCAGAAAGGAGAGTTGAAGAGAAAAAATTAGGGGTTTGTCCAAGCAGTGCATATAAAGCAAAACACGACATGCATTTGAACAACACATGATGTAATTATAGCAAAAAATCAAGGCAATGTTATCCAAGCAATCAACCTAAGATAGTATATATGCAAATCAAGGAACAAGTTTGAGTATGTATAAAATAAGATACAAGCATACCATATAGTAGGATACCGAAAGTTGAGCATGGCTAGAACTACATGTAGATGCACTACTAGTATATATCACAAGGTAGGACTACTAGTAGGATTTATATCATAGCAAAATATTGACAAGATAAAGAGCAAGCTATGGGTAGATGTAAATAAATATCCAAACAAAGAGATATGTAGTTTCAGAAGCATGAAAGAATATTACTCACTAGCAAATATGCATCATTACCAAAAGATGACTACCACTGAGAAACTCAAGGTTGCACTAAAATATATACAACTATATATATGTATAAAGTTAGAACACAATGGAAGCAATTCATATCACAACCAAGAGATTCAAAAAGATCATCATCAAAAACATGCATAACAACTCAAGATAGGTAATTGCAAGATATAGAGATACCAAATTAAAGCAATTAGAGAGATAGAGCTGTATGCAATATAGGCAATTACAAAGCATGGAAATATGCATATATAAAGGTACTAAGAGGAGTACCAAAGAGTAAGGCTATTGATTGAGAAAGTCTAGTTTAGAGGGAAATTCTCATCCAAAAAGCCATATGTATATTATGTGCACAGTGTTGTTGGTCAAGTTTCAGGTTCAAACTTGTTGACTAACAATAGTTATTGGCAACACCCATTGGTTCTTGTCATCCGAGTTTCTTCATGACAAACTCGGCCAATAATAGTTGTTGTCAAAAAGCACGTATCTTTCATAATATCATATCTAGAGGCATGATAAAAATATAAACCATATCCAAACATGTATAAGTAAGATAATAATGCACTATGAAGGCATCACATGTAGATTTTGAGCAAGAAAATTGATGAGAATCACAATATACCAATTTTGACTCAAAAACCATATGTATAGAGCATACAAACTTGCCGAGAACAAGATATGATTGGATATGAGGAAGAATATTGTTACCTCTGATCTTACCATTTCTTTTCCACTTGTTTCCACCCCATACACATCTCACCTTTTATTCTTTAATGTGGATCGAGGAATCATGAGAGAACAATGTCATCTTCCGTCTTCACAACCACTAGGTCTACCACTAGTGCTTTCATTTGTGTTTATGGAGCCTTTGTGATCTCTCTCTCTTATCCACCTTTATTTTTTTCTCTTGCTCTCTTGAATGAGTATCTTCCCTCTTAATAATCACCCATCTTCTCATACTTGTGGAAGTATGATTAAAGAAGACCAACTCTGATACCACTCGTTGGATCTAAGATGATGGCTCTAGAAGGGGGTGAATAGATCTAAAAGCACTTCAACAAAATTCACCAGGCCTTCAAGATATTTCTAAGTTAATATGGCAAATATCAACTTTGAGTGCAACTAAACATACATAGCAAGGGAAAGAAAGATTGAACAATCACAAGAACAGAAGCTATGTATAGTGCTTCCGAAGTCCAAACTCAGAGAGTGTACATCCACTACCTAGAGAGGTCAACCTTTAGGCTTTTTCAACCATTGCATACTTATATTCCATCATAGGACATACAATAAGACCTTCCTTTTACAGGACAAGAATACCCAACCTTTCCTCCGAGGAATCGGGATTCAACAACCTACCAAAGGACTTGCTTATCCAAGACCAAGAGTCTTCAACCTCATCAAGGACTTAACCACTTTAGAAATGAGTCTTCCACCTCTAAGAAGGACTTATCCATCCTTGCAACAAGTCTTCTACCTTGAAGGGATTACTCACTATTCTTGGATCTTCTGTGTTTGACTTCACCTTCAAAAAAGATAAACTTTCACCAAGGGACTCCTTCCCTTATTCTTATTCACCTCTCTTAGCCAAGAGAGATAACCTCCATCTTCATGGTAGAAAGAGAGTTTGGGAGGTGGAGGAAGTGAGAGCTTCACAAGATATACATGTAGGACTAGCTCTATTACAAATCTCACACTCACTCTAATGGGTGAAGCAAGTGATTAAGCTTAAGAGTGGAAGGAGGATTTTGAAGGCACTCAAATATAATATATGGACCTTCATAGTGCTTGGCTAGCCATCAGATGAAGCCCAAGGGTCTTATTTATAGTTGGGGATGCCTACTAGCCACTAGAAGCACTTGGGAACATATTCTAGTTGTTTAGGGTGTTGCAACAGATCTATTTTCGAATTTTGCAACACTCCAACAACTAGAAACATTTTTTCTACACACTTTGTATAGTGCGTTCAGTCGAGTTTACTTTTAGGAAACTCGACTGATAGCACTATGCGACAAAATTAAATTGAAGTGTCGATCATGTTTATCCTGGGTGAAACTCAACCGTGGCTTAAATTTAATTTCCCTGTGTAGGGTGTTGGCCAAGTTTATCCTAGGGTAAACTCAGAAGAACCTTATTGTTCTCAAAATCCATCAAGAGCATCTGTCGAGTTTATCAGACATGAAACTCGGCCGACAAAAGGTCCCTGTAATGAATTTTGGAAATTTCCATTTGAGTGCTGAAATATTCATTTTAAGTGCTACTGATTTTTTCTAAGCTTAATTACAAGTCATACAATTATTACAAGTGATTTACAACATGATTATAATGGATATATACCCTTTTTCACAAAAGTGCACTTGAATTGATTTTTGACTTGTATTTCTCCAAGTTAGGATGCTCAAGTTTGGGCATTTAGAGTGTGTCTGTACCTAATCTAAAATCTCTCAAGTCGAAGCATTGGACACAAATAAAGGGAATGGTTTGTCATCATCAAAACAAGGGTTTAGTCAATTAGACTTTGTGCCAACATCCCCCCCCCTTTAAAGATGAAAAACCACTCCATAAATGTATTGAAAGCATTTCAGTAAAAATACTTTTAGAGAAACCTAGGGGTTTCAATAGAATTGAGTTCATAAGCTCCCCCTCAACTAATGATATTTATCCCGCATGGTTATCTTTCATAACATTAATAGAAATTATATTTTCTACTCATATATACATATATGCCTTCTCCCCTTATCTACTCCCCCTTTGTCATTTCAAAAAGTGAGGGGGTTGAAAAACACAAATTGTTAGTAAAAGGAGATACCAAAAGTTAGAAAGGAGACTAAAAGAGAAAAAACTAGGGGCTTATCCAAGTAGTGTATAAAAAGTAAAACAAGACATGACTTGAACAACCATGATGTAATTCTAGCAAATATCGAGGCAGCGTTAGGCAAACAATCAATTCAAGATAATAGATATGCAAATCAAGGAACAATCTTGAGTAGTATAAAACAAGATACAAGCACAGCTTATAGTAGGATACAAAATATGAACAGGGATAGAGCTACATGTAGATGCACTACTAGTAGATGATATCACAAGGTAGGACTACTAGTAGGATCTAGGTCATAGAAAAAGATTCACAAGATAAAGAGCAAGCTATGAGTAGATTTAGAGATATATCCAAACAAAGAGATATGTAGTTTCAGAAGCATGAAAGGATATTACTCACTAGCAAATATGCATCATTACCAAAAGATGATTACCAATAAGAAACTCAAGGTTGCATCAAAAGATATACAACTATACAAATGTATCAAGTTAGAATACAATAGAAGTAATTTAGATCACAACAAAGACATGAAAAAAGATCATCATAAAAAACATGCATAACAACTCAAGATATAGAGATACCAAACTAAAGCAATTAGAGAGATAGAGTTGTATGCAAGATAGGAAATTATAAAGCATGACAACATGCATATAGAAAGGTACCAAGAGGAGTGCCAAAGAATAAGGCTATTATTGACAAAGTCTAGTTGAGAGGGAAATTCTCATACAAAAGCCATCTATATATTATGTGCACAATGTTTATTGATAAGTTTCTGGGTTGAACTTTTGAGCTGACAACAGTTGTTGGCAACAATCATTGGTGCTTGTTGGTCGAGTTTTCTCAGGACAAACTCGATCGACAACAACTGCTGTAAAAAATCACATGCCTTTCGGAAAATCATATCTATAGGCATGATAAAATATAAATCATATCCAAACATGTATAAGCAAGTTACTAATGCACTATGAAAGCACCAGTGGCAATTTTTGAGCAAGAAAATGACAAGAATCACAATATATCAATTTTGACTCAAAACCATATGTATAGAGCATCAAACTTGCCAAGAATGAGATATGATTGGATATGAGCAAGAATATCATTACCTATGATCTTACCATTTTTTCCCAGTTGTTGCCACCCCCTACACATCTCACCTTTCTTCTTTAATGTGGATTAATGAATCATGAGAGCACAATGACATCTTCCATCTTCACATCCACTAGGTCTTCCACTAGTTCTTTCATCTGTGTTGATGGAGCCTTTTAGATCTCTCTCTCTTGTCCTCCTTCTTGATTTTCTCCTCTTGCTCACTTAAAGGAGTATCTTCCCTCTTAATAATCACCCATCTTCTCCTACTTGTGGACGTATGTTTGGAGAAGACCCACTTTGATACCACTTGTTGGAATTAATATTATGGGCTCTAGAATGGAGGTGAATAGATATAAAAACACTTAAACACAATTCATTACACCTTCAAGATATTTCTAAGTTAATAAGGCATATATGAACTTTAAGTGCAACTAAACATACATAGGAAGGGGGAGAGAGATTAAATAAGCACAAAAACAGAAGCTATGTATAGTGCTTCCAAACTCCAAACTAGGAGAGTGTACACCCACCACCTAGAGAGGTCAACATCTAGGATTTTTCAACCATTGCATACTTATATTACATTATAAGACCTTCCTTTTCTAGGACAAAGATACCCAACCTTCCCTTTGTGGAGAAGGTATCCAACAACCTACCAAAGGACTTACCTATACAAGACCAAGAGTATTCAACCTCACCAAGGACTTACCCACTTTAGCAATGAGTCTTCCTCCTTCACTGAGGACTTACACACTCTTGCAACAAGTCTTCCGTCTTGGAGGAATTACCCACTCTTCTTGGATCTTTTGCCTTTGACTTCACCTATGCCAAAGAGAAGCTTTCACTAATGGACTCCTTCCCTTCTTCTTCTTCACCTCTCTTAGCCAAGAGAGAGAACCTTGATCTTCATGGTACAAAGAGAGTTTGGGAGGTGGAGGAAGTGAGAGCCTCACAAGATATACATGTAGGACTAGCTCTCTTACAAATATCCTACTCACTCTAATGGATATAGCAAGTGGTTAAGCTTAAGAGTGGAAGGAGGATCTTGGAGGCACTCAACTGTAATATAGGGACCTTATATTTCTTGTCTAACTATGGGATGAAGCCCAAGCAGTCCTATTTATAGTTGGGGATGCCTACTAACCAGTAGAAGCACTTGGGATTGAATTCTAGTTGTTTGAGGTGTTGCAACAAATCTATTTTTACTTTTTACAACACTCTAACAGCTAGAAATACTTTTTCTACATACTCCGTACACAGTGATCGGTCGAGTTTACTTTTGGGAAACTCAGTTGATAGAACTATGCAACAAATAAAATTTGAAGCGTTGGTTGAGTTTATCCTGGATGAAACTCGGTCGATAGCTTAAATTTGGTTTCCCTGTGTAGGGTGTCGATCAAGTTTATCCTGGGGTAAACTCGGCCAAACCTGGTAGTTCCCAAAATTCATCAAGGGTGTCAGTCGAGTTTAGAAGAGATGAAACTTGGCCGATAAAGGTCCCTGTAATGAATATTGGAAATTGCCATTTGAGTGCTTAATATTCACTTTTAGTGCTCCTGATTTTTTCTAAGCTTAGTTAGAAGTCATACAGCCAGTATAAATGATTTACAACATGATTCTAGTGGATATACACCCTTTTCCAAAAAAGTGAACTTGCATTGATTTTTGACTTGTATTTGTCCAAGTTAGGATGCACAAGTTTTGGTATTTGGAGTGTGTCTATACCTAATCTGAAATAACTCAAGTAGAAGAACTAGACACAAACAAGTGGAATGGTTAGTCATAATCAAAACAAGGGTTTAGTAATTAGACTTTGAGTCAATATTCTCCCTCCTTTTGAAGATGATAAACCAATCCATAAATGTATTGAAAGCATCTAAGTAAAATCATACCTTTGGAGAGACCTAGGGGTATCAATAGAATTGAGTTCATAAGACCCCCCTCAATTGATCTTATTTTCCCAGCAACGTTAGCTTTCATAACATTTCTTGAAACTATGTTTTCTACTCATATATATTCTACATATATGTCTTCTCCCCGTTACATAAGACATGTCTTCTCCCCCTTTGTCATTTCAAAAATGAGGGGGTTGAAAAATACAACTTGTTAGTAAAAGGAGATACCAAAAGTTAGAAAGGAGAGTAGAAGAGAAAAAACAAGGGGCTTGTCCAAGCAGTGTATATAAAGCAAAACAATACATGCATTTGAATAACCCATGATGGAATTCTAGCAAAAATCTAGGCAATGCTACACAAATAATCAACTCAAGATATTAAATATGCAAATCAATGAACAATCTTGAGTATGTATAAAACAAGGTATAAGCATATCGTATAGTAGGATACCAAAAGATGAACAAGACCAAAACTACATGTAGATGCACTACTAGTAGATATCATGAGGTAGGACTACTAGTAAGATATAGGTCACAACAAAAGATTTACAAGATAAAGAGCAATCTATGAGTAGATGTAGAGAAATATCCCAACAAAGAGATATGCAGTTTTAGAAGCATGAAAGGATATCACTCACTAGTAAATATGCATCATTATCAAAATATGATTACCATGAAGAGACTCAAGGCTGCATCAAAAGATATACACCTATATATATGTATCAAGTTAGAACTCAATGGGAGCAATTTATATCACAACCAAGAGATTCAAAGAGATCATCATCAAAAACATGCATAAAAACTCAAGATAGGTAATTGCAAGCTATAGAGATACCAAATTAAAGCAATTAGAGAGATAGAGTTGTATGAAAGATAGAAAATTATAAAGCATGTCAATATTCATATATAAAGGTACCAAGAGGAGTGCCAAAGAATAAGGCTATTGATTGAGAAAGTCTGGTTGAGAGGGAATTTCTCATCCAAAAATCCATTTGTATATTCTGTGCACAGTGTTGTCGGGCAAGTTTCTGGGTTGAATTTCTCGACCGACGATAGTTGTTGGCAACACCTATTGATGCTTGTCAGTCGAGTTTCCTCAGGATAAACTCGGCCGACAATATTTGTTGTCAAAAAGTACATATCTTTCAGAAAAATCATATCTAGAGGCATGATAAAAAAATATAAACCATATCCAATCATGTATAAGCAAGTTAATAATGTACTATGAAAGAATCAAAGGTAGTTTTTGATCAAGAAAGTGATGAGAATCACAATATACAAATTTTGACTCAAACATCATATGTATAGAGCACACAAACTTTCCAAGAAAAATATATGATTGGATATGAGCAAGAATACCATTACCTCCAATCTTACCATTTCTTTTCCACTTGCTGCCACCCCGTACACGTCTCACCTTTATTCTTTAATGTGGATTGAAGAATCATGAGATCACAATGACATCTTCTAACTTCACATCATCTAGGTCTTTCACTAGTGCTTTGATTAGTGTTGATGGAAACTTTGTGATCTCTATCTTGTCATCCTTCTTCATTTTCTTATCTTGCTCTTTTAAAGGAGTATGTTCCCTCTTGATAATCACTCATCTTATCCTACTTGTGGATGTATGCTTAAATAATACCCACTCTAATGCCACTTGTTGGATCTAAGATGATGGGTTGTAGAAGTGCGGTGAATATACTAAAAACTTAAACAAAATCATTATACCTTCAAGATATTTCTAAGTTAATATGACAAATATGAGCTTTGAGTGCAACTAAACACACATATCAAGGGAAAGAGAGATGGAATAAGCACAAGAACACAAGCTATGTATAGTACTTACAAACTTCAAACTAGGAGAGTACACATACACTACTTAGAGAGGTCAACATCTAGGCTTTTTCAACCATTGCATACTCATATTCCATAATAAGACATACAATAAGACCTTCCTTTTCCAGGACAAGGATACCCAACCTTCCCTTTGAGGAGAAGGGATCCAACAACCTATGAAAGGACTTACCTATCCAAAACCAAGAGTCTTTAACCTCACCAAGGACTTACCCACTTTAGCAACGAGTCTTCCGCTTTCACCAAGGACTTACCCACTCTTGCAACAAGTATTCTGCCTTAAAGGAATTACCCACTCTACTTGGATCTTCCACCTTTGACTTCACCTTCTCTAAGGAGAAGCTTTACCAAGGGAATCCTTCCCTTCTTATTCTTCACCTCTCTTAGCCAAGAGAGAGAATCTTCATCTTCATGGTAGAAAGAGAGTTTGGTAGGTAGAGGAAGTGAGAGTCGCACAAGATATACATGTAAAACTAGATCTCTTACAAATGTCCTACTCACTCTAATGGATGTAGCAAGTGATTAAGCTTAAGAGTGGAAGGAGGCTCTTGGAGGAACTCAACTATAATATATGGACCTTCATAGTGCTTAGCTAACCATGGTATGGAGCCCAATGGGTCCTATTTATAGTTGGGGTGTCTACTAGCCTTTATAAGCACTTAGGAACAAAGTCTAGTCATTCGGGGTGTTACAACGAATCTATTTTCAATTTTTGCAACACTCTAGTGTCTAGAAACACTTTTTCTGCACACTCCATACAGTGCGTTTGGTTAGTTTACTTTTGGGAAACTTGATTGATAGTACTATGCGACAAATCAAATTTGAAGTGTTGGTTGAGTTTATCCTGGATGGAACTCAATCGATGGCTTAAATATGGTTTTCCTATGCAGGGTGTCAATTGAGTTTATCCTAGGGTAAACTCGACCGAACCTGGCAGTTCTCAAAATCCATTAAGGGTGTCGGTCAAATTTATCAGAGATGAAACTCGTCTGAAAAATGTTCCTGTAATGAATATTGGAAATTGCCATTTGAGTGCTTAAATATTCATTTTAAGTGCTCCTAATTTGTTCTAAGCTTAATTTCAAGTCATACAATGATTACAAGTGATATACAATAAGATTCTAATGGATATACACCATTTTCCACAAAAGTGCACTTGCATTGATTTTTGACTTTTATTTCTCCAAGTTAGGATGCGTGAGTTTGGGCATTTGGAGTGTGTTACACCTAATATGAAATCACTCAAGTAGAATCATTAGACATAAATAAATGGAATGGTTAGTGATAATAAAAACAAGAGTTTAGTCAATTAGACTTTGAGAATTAATTAAACTTCGAGTCAACATAGTCTTCAATTTGAAAAGAGGACATTATCTGCAATCTTTCTGATATATCCTTATTAGATTCTATATTCTCTCCCATTATGCTTGATTTGTTCATAATCTCTAAGGGAGAATATTGTACAGGGACGTAAAGGGTGTGGGTCAATTACATGGATAAGTACAAAACATTAACTAAATAGGTAACTATCAATAGTTTTTAAGAAATATGCAATGAGTAACAAAACTTGGCAATATCAATTATAATAGATAATACACTAAATATCAAGAGTTTTTAAGAAATATGCAATGAATAACAAAATGGGTTTGTATCAAGAGTATGAATGACATTGGGCTATCAATAATCAATTATTATTTGATGTTGTTTTGCTTGATGGATTGCTTCCAACAATAATTCAATAGATAATAGTTGAAGATATAAAATTCAACAATCTAGAACTTGATGTATTACGTTTATGCTCAAGCCATGTCTCCTCAAACTACATGAGAATGACAACAATCAAGATGAATACCAATTGATTAGGGTCCATTTTCCCATTCTCCATGCACAACGTGGAGGTGTAATTCTACTAACTAAAAGGTTGAAACCCTACTTCTTTCTATAAGGCTGAAGGTTTACCCTTTTTCTGTAATACCAATTGTGTGCCTTCCCAATCCCATAATACTATCATCGGAGGTCTTCAAATAGGAAGGCTAAATGTATTCATAATTTAGACTCCCTAGTTGAATTCTATTATGCATGGTTCTGACAAGGGATAAATATTCCAGTAAATATATATAATAGTGTATCTTGAATAATGAGCAAGAAAATACACTATTTTTTTAGGAATTGGTTATCAAAGGGATATCAAGTGAATTGTGGTTTAACAATTACCATAGTGTTTTCTAATGATTTCAGGTAAGTATATAAGAACATATTGAAAACTAGTGGTTTGGAATCATATTTAAGAATAAAGTAGTGTTTTCTAATGTTTCAAGGTGTTAGTCGGGACCTCCATATTTTAGTCTTGCTGAATGAGCTATTTTTTATGGTTTACTCATATAAAAGTCATAGTCATGAAATGACATTATTATATAGAAGCTATCACATGGATTACATTTCTTAGAAGTAGCATGTATTAACTAGAATTTAGTCTTGATAAAAATATATTGCAACTCAATAGTTATAGAACTTAATCACAACATAGTCTATCTTGAGATTAGGGGTTCACAATTGGCATAATTGATGTTAGCTAGGTTGGATCACCAAGTTAGGAAACCCACCACCCTTAAAGTGGCTTAGGTATAATTATGCTAGAACATTCACTAAGGTATACTTCTTGTACATGTCGACATAATTATTTCATGCATGGTATTACCATATCCCTTAAGTAAACAAAGTATAATATCTAATAACAGTGATGATCAAATAATAAAAATGATCAAATTATGTATAAATTCATAATACGAGTTGTTGTCCATTTTGTATAATTTTTGATACTTCTAAATATTTGTAAAGTATTTGATGAGATTAATGTAATTATAATTTCATATTTATATTTTTATAGGGGTAATGAGTTAAAGATATAACTACTACTATTTTTTCATGATTTTTCTATCACCCAAAGTTATTGATATTATTTGATTGAATAAAGATAAAGTGATGCTCAACCTTCCGTGTATATGGGGGATAGAATGAGGCCAAAACAAGGATTTGTTGATGCGACGTATGTCCCAGTGAGGTCACTAGAGATGAATTGGAGTTCGATGAAGATATTAGATATGTAGAAACTTACATTTATGTTTGATCTTAGTCGTTGGGTTTTGGAGGATGTTGTACTTAGGCTCCGTCTTCCCATACATGACACTCAAGAAAGAACCATGCAATTAAACTATACATGGGGTACTATCTCACAACAAGATTTGAGTGTGATGGGGTTCTAAAGTACTACAAAAACAACACAACCTCTGTATGACACAATACACATCTCAACTATGGTAATTGAGAAATATTTTGTGAGGTGTTATGGCCTTATTTGCTGACCATCTTGCACTCAATACATGATCCTGTCCAAGGAATATTTTATTCTTGAATGCATGGATTAGGAGAAAGTAAGAATATAGTATGATAGGATATAAGGTGATTAAATAAATATGAATATACATACAATATATTCATTAAAAATATCTTATCCCTCTTGTTGTTTACATTTCACCTTTTAGGTATCCTAGTTATGTGGGACCCTTGAGATTTCTTTCTAGTTGAACATGCTTTCTTATCATAATTAAGTGATTAAAACCTTAATATAATCCTAATATGGGCTTGTATATCATATTACAAGTTTCAGTTTCAAGTTTGGTCCAGTTTGGGCACTATTTGTGCAAGTTATGCAATTATATGTTTGTTTTGGACTCTACAATCTACCCATATCTGAGGTTTTTCTTGCAATTTGTCACATTCTTGTGGTACCTTATATGTTTTCTGGACATGCTTGAGCTTGCTGTGCCATGGGGAGCCTTGTTACACCTTGGTTTGATGAAGATACCTTTCTTGGATTGAGTTAGGGTTTTCCCTCATAGATGAGCTACCTTGGAGGCCAAAACTCTATGGTTCTCCTTGTTGGTTGGGATATGATGGAGTTGGGATACTATGGTGGTTCCTCGAGGTCCCTTGAGGTGTGAAGGGTGATGGTTTTCCCTCTTGGAGCTCCTTGAGTCGATGGTTCACCCTTGCACTTGTGTTTCTTCATTATGTATGAGTAGAACCCTTCTTCTTGGGAATGGGAGAGTATCTCCCATGCTATTACTCACGTGAACTTGTAATCTTTAACTAATCTTAGTTAATTTACTTCTCTAATAGTTTCTACAATGTTTATTGCTTGTATGTTTGTCTGGCCATCAAATATGCTTGTCTTATGCTTCTTCATGAGATTGAGGATGATGTATGAGGGAGTATGGAGTAGTACTCTCGAAAATGGACCGCTAACCACAGGAGTGGCTGGAGTACATTGAGGATCCAAGGTTGTGTTTGAATCTGAGCATAGGCACGAAAGTGCTATGTGAGGATGAGAATTGTTTCATATCACTGGGAGGTGTATGGTTACTTCAAACTCCTTGCAAGTTAATTATCTTGTTAATTTTTTAGTTGTATATGATTTAATGGTAAGGAAGAGAAATCTTATGTCCAAGATCTCCTAAATCTGGTATAAATATTCTTAATTTAGTTCCTTTCCTCTTTTAATTTCTAGTTCGTAGATTGCAACCAAATCTAACTTTTGCAAATCGATCTAGATTGTTGAACCATAACACACTTGCACCTAATGATACCTTGATCCTTGGGTGACCTCAATAATACTACACACACCCGTATACTTGCAAGGTAGTATTTGAGTTTACAAATATTAAAACTTGCGCACACTGTAATCAATTTTTTGGCATTGTTTTCGAGGAACATCGATATTTTTGTTACAGTAAGAGATGTTGACTAGCAAGCGAGACTATATCATTCACCACAGTTTCATCATTCCGTCATCATTCATATCATCTACTTTATCTTCCATTGTTTGTTACGTGTTCTCACTACTTGTGCATTTGCAGGATTGCATGTGGAGATCTAAGCATGGCCTTCAACCATCAGTGTTTCTAGACCCAGAGATTGAACACACTCTTAGCAGCCATAGAGGAGCAATAAGGAGTGAAGACTTTCCAAATTTAGAGGGCTCGCAACCATCATCATCCATTCTTTTCCGCCATCTTCGCCAAACAATCAAGAACCAATAATGGAAGACGATCATCCTTTGAAGGACTTTGCCATTCTAGCTGTAATCAACATCAATGGGTCTATCAATAGCCCACAGATAGAGGCAAAGAACTTCTCCATCAGCCCAACGATCATGCAAATGATTCAAAAAAACTGCTTTGGGGTGACTCATATGGAATACCAACCTTTGTGTAGTTGAAAATCTACAATATCTAAACACGTTCAAGATAAATGGTGTTTCTCCTGATGGTATATGCCTACTATTGTTTCCATTTTCTTTGTGGGATAGAGCCAAGTCATGGCTCTCTTCTTTACCAAGGAACTCGATCAACAGTTGGGATGAAATTCTCAAAGTATTTTTTAGCAAAGTACTTCCTTCCAAGAAAGATGGCTTAACTGAGGAGCCAATTGAAAAATTTCACTCAATAGGATGGAGAGATTCTATATGATTTATGGGATAGTTTAAAGACCTCCAACATCTTTGTCCTCACCACAGTCTAAGCTATTGGTTGCTTCTTCAAACATTTTATAATGGTCTTTATTATTACACCGAGATGTCTATAGATGTTGTAGCCAATGGAGATCTTATGAACAAGTCATACGGGGAGGCCTACGCTATCATAGAAGATATGGCAATCAATCATTACCAACGGAGTACTGAAAGGAGCAATCAGCCACTCTCATCCTCTACTGGGAAGCAAGTAGGTGTTCATGCTATTAAAGTTGTTGATCCAATTTCTGCTAAGTTACATGCTTGACTCAAAAGCTTAAGAAGTTGACTTCTCAACCATTCCAACCGCTATATTTGATATGTGATGCAAGTGAAGCCATGGGACAAGTAGCTTCTTCAAACTACACTTCTTTCATCCCATATGAAGAGAAAGTGGAGTAATGCAATGTTGTAGGAAGCTATGGGAACAAACAACTATATAATTCATATTCCAATACATACGATCCAGGTTGGCATGATCATCCCAACTTCTCCTACTACAACAACAACAACTCTCAAAATTCTCAATAACCTCAAGTACAACAACCATTGAATGTGGGGAACATGTCGCCTATGGGAAACAATCATCCAGGTTTCAACAACAATGTTAACAGAAACTTCAACCAACAATAGCCAAATTCCAATTTGGAGTCTCTACTTGAAGGTTTTGTTTTAGCCCAATTGAAGCAAAATAAGGAATTCCACCAACACGGTCAGATCATGAAAGATGACATCCAACAACTTTCTTCCAAGGTGGACGACATGACTACTCAAACCAAGATGTTAGAGAGTCGGATTGCTCAACAAGCTCTAGCCAATCAAGGATCATCTTTCGTCTCCTTGCCCAGTCAATTGGTAATAAATCCTAAGGAAACTTGCAAATTCGTGACACCAAAGAGTGAGCAGTGATAGGAGGATCCTCCACTGCCTTTAGAAAGGAAATGTAGGAAGTTTTTTTTTGATGACTGGGAACCCCCCCTCAGAAAGCGCCACTTTGTGACCCCCCTGGAAGGGTAAACCCGGGGGCCCACCCAGCCGCATGAATGGGTACCCAAATAGTAGCATCGTTGGCCGGCCGACGCTGCGACAAATTCACTTATGGGGCATAGCCAGGAGACTGCTGAAAATCAAAGAAAGAAATATGTTGGAAATTCACAATAAGGTGAATCTTCTTGCAAGCCTAATGTTCCTTTCCCTCACAGGTTTGCTAACACCAAAGATGATGTTAAGTTCAACAAATTTATGGATATCTTGAACAGGCTATATGTGAACCTTCTTTTAGTTGAAGTGATAGCCAAAATACCTTCTTATGCCAAGTTTTTAAAAGACATTCTCACAAGGAGAAGGAGGCCCGATTAAGATGAATTTGTTATGTTATCTAAAAGGATAATCTCTATCATTCAAAATTGTTTTCATGAAAAACTTGATGATGTAGGTGCATTCACCCTTCCTTACAAAATTGGATATTCAAATTTTGACAAATGTTTAGTTGATCTTGGTGCTAGCATTGGTTGGATTCCTTTTTCCTCTATGGCAAAAGCTAGACTTCATAGACTTGAGACCAACATCAATGATGATACAACTGGATGATCTTTCAATTAAATATCCAAGAGGGGTTGTTTAAGACATTCCCATGTAGTTAAGAAAATTATACATCCCTTGTGACTTTGTAGTTCTGGACATGCATGAAGATCTAGCAAATTCGATCTTTTTTGGGAGACCATTTCTCCAACTGTAGGCTATATAGTAGATGTTAGAAAGGGAAACTAATTGTTAGATTTGGAGAAGAAGCTCTTGTATTTTCTTATCTATAATGCAATGAAGGCACCCAACACCAAAGAATATCTTTGTTTAATAGATATCATTGATACTATGCTAGAAGAAGACAAGACCATTCTTGAACATGTTTTTAATGATCTTAAAGGTGTGGAGGACAAAGAATACTCAATGATTGTTCTCAATGAAGGAAATTATGAAGCTACATCATACTCATCATCCAAAGAAGTACCAATCGAGAATGAGGCAAGTGACGCATCCACCACTCCAGAAAAAAGTGTAGAGCTAAAACCCTGCCACCGTAGTTGAGGTATGCTTTCTTGGACCATATTTTTCTTCCCCCATTATAATAAATGCTGATTTAAATCAAGAACAAGAATATAAGATGTTATAAGAGCTTAGATTGTACAAAGAGGTAATAAGATATTCAATTGATGATTTGAAAGGAATAAACCCTTCCATTTGTATGTACCGCATAACTTTAGAAGAAGATGATAAGCCATGCATAGAACCATCGAGAAGGCTAAATCAAATGGGAGTTGTTAAAAAGGGAATCTTTAAGCTAAAATATGCAGGGATAACATATCCTATCATTGACAACCATTGGGTAAGTACTATACATGTTGTACCCAAAAAGGGAGGGACCAGTGTAATGAAAGGGGATAATGATGAATTGATTCAAACAAGGGTAGTAACTGGGTGGCGAATGTGTATTGATTATATAAAACTAAAAAAGCCACAAGAAAAGACCATTTTTTATTTCCCTTCATTGAATTAATGTTGGAGAGACTTGCTAATCACTCTTATTTTTGTTACTTAGATGGATACTCCAGATTTTTTTAGATTCCTATCTATCCACCTGATCAAGAAAAAACCACCTTCACATGCTCTTATGGAACATATGCTTATAGGAGAATGCCTTTTGGGTTGTGTAATGCACCTGTTACTTTCCAAAGATGCATGATGGCCATATTCTCTGATTTCATAGAAAAGATTATGGAATTTTTAATGGATGATTTCAGTGTTTATAGTATTTTCATTGATGATTGTTTGTTAAATTTGACTAAAGTTTTGCAACGAATAAACAAGTTAACCTTGTGATCAATTCGGAGAAGTGCCATTTTATGGTACAATTAGGAGTTGTACTTGGTCACATCATTTCAAGCAAAGGGATTGAGGTTGAGGAGGTAAAAGTTGAAGATATCGAGAAGATGTCACCTCCAACAAATATGAAAGAAGCTTGAAACTTTTTGGGACATACCGGGTTCTATAGAAGATTCATCAAAGACTTTTCAAAATTGCAAAGCCTCTTTGCTCCTTGTTAGCTAAAGATGCCAAATTCATATTTAATGACGAGTGTCAAACAACTTTCCAAAGATTAAAAGATGCCCTAGTTTTAGCTTCCATTATCCAGCCTCCAGATTGGAGTGCTCCTTTTAAAATAATGTGTGATGCAAGCAATTATGCTATAGGGATAGTTCTAGGTAAACAACGAGACAACAACTCCATACTATTTGTTATGCAAGCAAGACTTTAGATGGTGCTCAAATCAATTATGCTACTATGAAGAAAGAGATGCTTTCTATAGTCTATGCTTTTGACAAGTTCCGACAATATCTCATAGGCTCCAAGGTTATTGTGTATACGGACCATGCTGCAATTAGGTATCTCATAAGTAAGAAGGATGCCAAGCCTCGTCTTATCCATTGGATATTGTTGTTACAAGAGTTTTACTTGGAAATCAAAGATAAAAAGGGGACAAAAAAGAATGTAGCTGATCACCTTTCACACCTCTCCACAAATGCCAAAGACAAGGTTCCTATTGATGACAATCTTCCCATTGAGAAGTTGTATGCAATAAACTCTCTTATTATTCCATGGTTTGCTGACTTTGCAAACTATCTAGCCACATGGCACCTTCCTCCTAATGTCACATACCAACTGAAAAAAAAGTTCCTTCAGGATGTTAAATTCTACTAATGGGATGGTCCCCTTTTGTTCAAACAATGTGCAGATGGGTTGATTAGGAGATGTATTCCCAATGAATAGTTTGCAAGTGTGATTTCAGATTTTCATTCCTCTCTGTATGGTGGACACTTTGGAGCTGACAAGATTTCAACCAAGATTCTACAAGCAAGTTTTTATTGGCATACAATATTCCGTGATGTACATACATTTGTTGAAGTTTGTGATAAGTGTCAAAGATTAGGAGGGATTTCAAGGAAGGTTGATATGCCATTAAACCCAATTCTAGAAATTGAAGTTTTTGATGTATAACACATAGACTACATGTGTTATGACCCGTTTCAAAGTTAACCAGTAAGTATCATGATTAATGCATAATTAAGTTAATTGAGATAAGTTAAAGTGCTCATGTGGTGGTTAGTGCATCATCAAGTTAATTAAGCTAAGCCAAGTACTTAAGATGTGATTAGTTTCGATTAGCTGAGACAAGCTAATTGGCATGTTTTTATGATTTGAGGTTGTAGCAGATCTTTTGCTTGAAAAGTTGCAAAAGGAATCATTTGATTTGGACCTACAGAGAGGAACTTATGAGGGTTTCAATTTATGGGATTGAATATGCAATTTTCCCATTTATTTAGCTTTATAACCCTTCTTCTTTATCCTCTTCGCCCGATCACCACTTGACCAGCAGCGACACGCAGTAGTGTTGCACCCGATCAACAACAAAGTAGAGGGGGGCGATCAGAGGGTGATCTCGAGCTTCTTTAGCTCCAATCTGCAGCGCCTACCTTCCTTTCTCCTTCCCCTTCCTGCCTCCTCCTCCACGCCCTAGCACCACCCATCCAGCAGGGATGACCGACCTACAGAGCTGCTGCTAGCAGCTGCGGCCGGCGGCTGGGAGCCCTCTTGGGCACAGCCAACACTTCGAAACGTTGCTCTTGAGTTCGTCCATGAGGTCTGTGCTCATATCCGAAGCCCGAGCCCTAGGGCGGCGCCCCTAGCAGGGCTGCGGCCAGCAGCAGCAGTGGCCGACGGCCAGCTGCTTTGGCTCAGCCAGGAGCTCATTTTGGCGTGCAAATCTCCAGGAAAAGGGTGCGATTGACTTCAGCCAAGAGGTCTAAACAAGAATCTGCCGCCAATTTAGCCCTGGGGAAACACCTAGCCAAGATTTCCGGTTGTGCGTGAAGCTGCTGTTGCAGCAGGATAGTGAACCGGAAAAGTGCAAGGTTGAAGACAACCCAAAAATTGCCCGAAAACCGGCTCTGGACATATTTCCGGACAAATCTAGACATCGCAAACCAAAGTGAGTAGGGTTTCATTCATTTATCATTAATAAACTCAGGTGTTTGAATAATTTTTGTTTTGTGCGCGAATTACGCTGATAACATGCGTTATCAGGCGTAGGGCAGCGTTTGGCGTCGCCCGACTTTTTATTTCATAAACTGTTTCTAGACGCCGTTATATGATCAAATGCAGTGTGGATTGAATCGGTAGTTTTATATGGTTCATTGGAACCTAAATTGCTTATTTGAATGTTGAAATTAGAAATTTATGTCTGAAAATGGTATGGTTTGGGTATGAACCCAGACAATAAGGATTTCTGATAAATTATCAGATGTACGATTTTAAAGTTGATATGAATAAATAAAAATATGCAATAAAACCCTAAATTGCATATATCTTTTGACGTTAATATGTGTAAATTGACATTTACATGAAATGGCACATTTCTCTGAAATATTACCAGAAATTCTCAAGTATTGTTATTAAATTGTGTTGTGATAGGTAATTAACTCTTAATTGAGTTAAGTGATGCACAAACCAGGATTAGGGTTAATGTGCACGCTTTTCGAGAATTTCAGAGAATTGACAAATGTTACGTATGAATTCTCATATGTGAAGTGAATTACTCTTAGCAGTGCACTAAGATGTACAATTGAATGAATTCAATATGCATGTGCCAAATTGACCTGAGTTTGGGATATTTATGAATTTTAAATCTGCCTGCATGCATGATATAAGGATAGGGTGTTGCCATGTGATAAGTGAATGAGGTAACTGAAACCCTAAGGATAGGGTGTTCAATGAATCATGTCATGGTAATATGAAAGGTCTCGATATGAGATGTGGTGATACTTAACTATTGAATTGTATGTTTCTAGTGCATTTAACTTTATATGCTTATTCTCTCTGATTTGATATCTACATACTGCAGGGCTTCTTATTTTCAATACATATCTCGTAAATTGCAGGTGATGAGATATGACATGCCCTAGAAAGGGATGTTACTGAGACATGATATATGTTGAATACATGAGTTATGATGTTTTTTATGATATGATATGGCAGGCCGTGTGAGCCTTGTGAGAAATGTTAAATGAGTTATGATTTCTGTTAAAAAGGTACCTATAATGTTAATGTTAGACTTAGGTGCCCTGAACACCGTAGAACCCCTTTGAGAGGTCTGCACCTTAGGGGTGAAACTCGTGTCCAACATCAACCGGTTGAGTAATTCTGGTGGCACGAGGACAGAAGGGTTATCCAACACCAACCGGTTGAGTAATTCTGGTGGTAACCCAGTGTTGACTCCCTGCGCCTGTGTACTCAGGTTAGAGGAGGAGTCTAGAGTACACTCTTTTGAGAGTGCAGTGAGGCCCTTGAGCGCCTGAGAGTCCTGTGCAGACCAGGACGAGAAGTCAGACTTAGCATTTCCCGGGTGTGTCGCTAAGTCTTGTACGGTGTGGTCGTAGTGCACTGCGAGTCTCTATGCAGAGTACACTGCATAGATCAGGGCATAAGATAAAATATGATCATATAGGTTCACAGAGTTCCTTATAAATGAAAGAGTTAAGGAAGACTAGAGAACAGTCTTCTAGTAGTTTTTCTTTGGATGCAATATTTACATTCTTTGTTATTTCAATTATATTGTTTTAGAACTGCTCAGTGTAGTATTTCTTGTATATTAATCTGAATAATAAACTTGACGAGTTGTTTAGTGATAGTTAAATGAAAAACTATTCACTGAGCGAGTAGGCTCACTCCTCTACTCAAACATTTTCAGGTCAGCAACAGTTCCAGGAATCGGAAGGATCTTTTCATTCTAACGCTTAGTCTGTAGAAGGTATATGTAGTTAGTTTAGATAGAGGTCTCTTAGTCCTTTCCCCTCGATCCTTGGGACATGGTGTGGGTGAGAGAGAGTATGTATGGCGAATGTGTAAAAGGTGTAAATTAACTGTTATGTTTTACTTTCTGTTAAACAATGTTACAAGTTGTAAACTCTGTTTATGTTCTCTAGCCAGTTTAATTGAAATGCTTCTGCAATAGTTTATTATGTTTAGTTTACAGCTATAATCCGGATATCATTATGAGGTTTTAAAAAGAAAAAGTTCTCAGTGATTTGTTTATGTAATAATCCCTCCGTCGCGCCCTAATCTCGTGATTAGTGGTCAGTGTGAGATCGGGGTGTGACATCTTGGTATCAGAGCATAGGTTGAGTATATGAATACTCTAAGTCAAGGTCAGGGGACGATAAGAGACCAATAGGATTAGGACTTAAGTGTCTTCCTTCTAACTGCAAATTTTTTTAATAGGAAGTGTTCTGTTATACTATTGCAGATGGCAGGAAGAGGATGTGGTCACAAGAACCAACTAGAGAGCTTAGGCTGAGTCATCAGGGATCATTAGGATCAAAAGATAAAGTTATAAGTGAGGAAAATAAGAAGTGATATGTCTTTAGCTCTGGGAGGTCTGAGTGCTTAGATACCCTGGCCAGGTGTCTAAATACTTAGATTGACCAGTATCAAGCTACTCTGTCTATTCTTCTCTGGATGCCCTGGCCAGGTATGCAGAGGAAGGATAGGCTAGAGAGAAACTCTAGAAATCTTAGGGTTAAGAAACTGGAAATTTATGCAGGAGTAAGAGATTAAACATAGGATGCGATGCAACTCTTGCTTTATATTGCTTATTTGATTGGAAATCACTAGAAATGCTCTTATATATATGAATTTAGATTTTCAGTTTGTAGAATAAATATGATTCTTTTATATTGTTGTGCGTCGTGAAGCGGTTCATTTATTGTTTATATTCTTTGCATTAAGTAGACCAAAAGTTATGTTTAAATGAGTTTGCCCTAAGTGGATATTCTTTCCACGTGTTTGAGATTAATAGGAGTTGGTTAATCCTGAGTAGCTCTTGGCTTCAGGACTACAGGTTCGGCCTGGTCCGGCTGGCAGGATGCGTTACTGGGATCTAATGACTCTTATTAAAAATATAATAAAAGTAGACTCTGGATAATTTAGACCTGAATCATGGTGAAAAATGTATATACACTAAGATGTTGAGATATAAGGGAAAGATTAGAACAACTAAGAATCAGTTGGAACTGATATCAGAGACCCAACGTTGGGGGCTCATATGAGCAATCCTTAATTGGAAATAAAGGAACACGATATAAGGTTCAGATTAAGTTTAATGATTAGTATTATATGAACTTTAAATATGAGAATATGGAAAAGATATGAGAAAAGTATGTAAGGGCTAAGATAGTAAGAATCAACCATGGAATGGATCATGTAATAAAGTAAACTACTTTTATGTACTTCAAAGAAAAAGGAAAATAGAAGAGAAAAGAGTTAAGTATACAATAAGTACATAGAAATAAAGAGCCTTCGGAAGAGTTAAATCATAAGACTTTGATGAATATGTAAATCATAAGATCGGGACAAGAAATTTAGTTGAATCAAGAGAAATGTTAGAAATGATGACCTTGATTAAGGAATGAGGATTACATGACATAATTGAGAGTATGGAATGTATATATTTATTATAAAGTTTAATACATTCATACATACTACATTTGGATTCTAAGTCTCTATAGACTAACAAACTAGTTCCTAAAATAAAGAATAAATGTGTAATTTAGAAAATGAAGAATCATATATATGATGCATAACTACCATGGTAGAGACGTCTAAGTGAATGAAATAATGACACACAATATGATGATGAAACCTTAGCAAAGTAAATTGAGAATGTAATTTATCTGAATGTTCAAGTAAGAGAAACGAAATTTCAGTGATAAGATAAGGAAGCTTTAGTAAAACTTATGAGATCCAAAGTTTGAATTTCAAACTAAGGAAGCAAAGTCACATCACAATAACGCTATGTTACTGATAAGGACCAAACCCTAGAATGTTTAGAGTTGTAGTAGTTCAAGGGATGTCGCTAGTGATTTGAAATCATGAGATTTGCACTGTGATTGGTAAGCTAACACTAATGAAATCCAGGGTTTAAAGGTAGCTAATCGGAAAGGTAGATAAACAATATGAAAATGACTTGGAGAAAAGAGTGAGATATAAATATGAAATGTAATAAGTGTGTTTTGAATAAAAGGAGAAATATAATATAAGTGAAGTGCGTTATGAAATAAATTCTTACAGTAATAACAAGAAGTAAGTAGTGAAGAATGAGGAGTATTACTCGATACATGGTCTAAAGTTATCTGCTATAGTTCATGCTCTTAAGACATGATGTCACTATCTTGATGATGTGATGATAGATTATCATCATGGTAAGGCGAATGTGGTAGCTGATGCCCTGAGCAGGAAGTCAAGTTCAACAACGGATGTATTCTCTATGACATGTTTCAAGAGAGACTTGCTAGTAGAGATGCGGAAGTTGAACTTAGACTTAGGGGTGACTGAACAGAATGGTTTGATTGCACAAATGCAAGTCAAGCCTACCTTTTTATGATCAGATCAATGAACTTCAGCAGAGTAACAGTGAGTTACAGTAGATCATGCATGATACGATAAAAGGAAAAGACCAGAGTTCAGGTTTTCAGATGATGGTGTGTTGTATCTTCATGACAGGTTGTGTGTACCTGGGAACAGTGAGCTGAAAGAACAGATTCTTGAGGAAGCACGTGTCTATGTACGCTATGTATCCAGGCAACACTAAGATGTTTAGGAATCTCAAGGAGTTGTACGGGTGGTCAGGTATGAAAAAGGATATAGCTGAGTACGTGGCTAGATGTAGTGTGTGCCAGCAGGTTAAGGCTGAGTACTAGAAACCTGTAGGTACCTTGCAATCTCTTCCTATACCAGAGTGGAAGTGGGAACATATCACAATGGATTTTGTGGTAGGGTTACCCAGGACACCTAGAGGTTGTGACTTTATATGGGTGATTGTGGATAGACTGACTAAGTCTGCTCACTTTCTTCCTATTAAGTCAACCTTTGATGTCCTGAAATTGGCTAAGATATACGTGGATGAGATAGTCAGGTTGCATGGTATTCCAGTTTCAATTATATCTGATAGAGATCCTAAGTTCACATCCAGGTTTTGGAATCAGTTGCATCGTGCTTTGGGCACAAAGTTAAGATTCAATACAGCTTTTCACCCACAGACGGATGGTCAGTCAGAAAGGACCATTTAGACTCTTTCGGACATGCTGAGAGCATGTGTTTTGCATTTCAGTGGAAGTTGGGAAGAACACTTGAGCCTTATAGAGTTTGCATATAACAATAGTCATCATTCCAGTTTTGGAATGGCCCCGTATGAAGCTCTATATGGCAGAAAGTGTAGATCACCCATATGTTGATACGAGGTGGGTGAAAAGAAGATTCTTGGATAAGAGATAGTGGATTTGACCACTGAAAAGATTACAGTGATCAGAGAATAGTTGAAAGCTACACAGGACAGGCAGAAGAGTTAAGCTGAGAAGAGACGTAGACCCCTTGAGTTTGAGGTTGGTGATGAAGTGTTTCTGAAGGTTTCACCATGGAAAGGAGTGTTGGGGTTTGGCAAGAGAGATAAACTGACTCCTAGGTTTATGGGCCCACATCCTATCATTGAGAGGATTGGATTTGTAGCCTATAGGTTGGAATTGCCATTCGAGTTGGCCAATCTACATGATGTGTTTCATGTATCGATGTTGAAGAAGTGTTACCCTGGTATAGAAAAGATAATGTACCCAGAACCTGCACAGGTCAGATCGGATGTGTCTTATGTTGAAAGACCAATACAAATAGATGATCGAAGGATTAAGAAACTCAAGAATCATGAGATACCATTAGTGAAAGTTTTGTGGAGGAATCATAACCTAGAGGAAGCTACGTGGGAGCTTGAGTCTGAAATGCGTAACAAGTTTTCTTTTCTCTTTTAGGAATTTCGGGACGAAATTATTATAAGGGAGGGAGATTGTTATGACCCGTTTCAAAGTTAACCAGTAAGTATCATGATTAATGCATAATTAAGTTAATTGAGATAAGTTAAAGTGCTCATGTGGTGGTTAGTGCATCATCAAGTTAATTAAGCTAAGCCAAGTACTTAAGATGTGATTAGTTTTGATTAGCTGAGACAAGCTAATTGGCATGTTTTTATGACTTGAGGTTGTAGTAGATCTTTTGCTTGAAAAGTTGCAAAAGGAATCATTTGATTTGGACCTACGGAGAGGAACTTATGAGGGTTTCAATTTATGGGATTGAATATGCAATTTTCCCATTTATTTAGCTTTATAACCCTTCTTCTTTATCCTCTTCGCCTGATCACCGCTTGACCAGCAGCGACACGTAGTAGTGTTGCACCCGATCAACAACAAAGTAGAGGGGGGCGATCGGAGGGCGATCTCGAGCTTCTTTAGCTCCAATCTGCAGCGCCTACCTTCCTTTCTCCTTCCCCTTCCCGCCTCCTCCTCCACGCCCTAGCACCACCCATCCAGCAGGGATGACCGACCTACAGAGCTGCTGCTAGCAGCTGCGGCCGGCGGCTGGGAGCCCTCTTGGGCATAGCCAACACTTCGAAACGTTGCTCTTGAGTTCATCCATGAGGTCTGTGCTCATATCCAAAGCCCGAGCCCTAGGGCGGCGCCCCTAGCAGGGCTGCGGCCAACAGCAGCAGTGGCCGACGGCCAGCTGCTTTGGCTCAGCCAGGAGCTCGTTTTGGCGTGCAAATCTCCAGGAAAAGGGTGCGATTGACTTCGGCCAAGAGGTCTAAACAAGAATCTACCGCCAATTTAGCCCTGGGGAAACACCTAGCCAAGATTTCCGGTTGTGCGTGAAGCTGCTGTTGCAGCAGGATAGTGAACCGGAAAAGTGCAAGGTTGAAGACAACCCAAAAATCGCCCAGAAACCGGCTCTGGATGTATTTCCGGACAAATCCAGACATCGCAAACCAAAGTGAGTAGGGTTTCATTCATTTATCATTAATAAACTCAGGCGTTTGAATAATTTTTGTTTTGTGCGCGAATTACGCTGATAACATGCGTTATCAGGCGTAGGGCAGCGTTTGGCGTCGCCCGACTTTTTATTTCATAAACTATTTCTAGACGCCGTTATATGATCAAATGCAGTGTGGATTGAATCGGTAGTTTTATATGGTTCATTGGAACCTAAATTGCTTATTTGAATGTTGAAATTAGAAATTTATGTCTGAAAATGGTATGGTTTGGGTATGAACCCAGACAATAAGGATTTCTGATAAATTATCAGATGTACGATTTTAAAGTTGATATGAATAAATAAAAATATGCAATAAAACCCTAAATTGCATATATCTTTTGACGTTAATATGTGTAAATTGACATTTACATGAAATGGCACATTTCTCTGAAATATTACCAGAAATTCTCAAGTATTGTTATTAAATTGTGTTGTGATAGGTAATTAACTCTTAATTGAGTTAAGTGATGCACAAACCAGGATTAGGGTTAATGTGCACGTTTTTTGAGAATTTCAGAGAATTGACAAATGTTACGTATGAATTCTCATATGTGAAGTAAATTACTCTTAGCAGTGCACTAAGATGTACAATTGAATGAATTCAATATGCATGTGCCAAATTGACCTGATTTTGGGATATTTATGAATTTTAAATCTGCCTGCATGCATGATATAAGGATAGGGTGTTGCCATGTGATAAGTGAATGAGGTAACTGAAACCCTAAGGATAGGGTGTTCAATGAATCATGTCATGGTAATATGAAAGGTCTCGATATGAGATGTGGTGATACTTAACTATTGAATTGTATGTTTCTAGTGCATTTAACTTTATATGCTTGTTCTCTCTGAGTTGATATCTACATACTGCACGGCTTCTTATTTTCATTACATATCTCATAAATTGCAGGTGATGAGATATGACATGCCCTAGAAAGGGATGTTACTGAGACATGATATATGTTGAATACATGAGTTATGATTTTTCTTATGATATGATATGGCAGGCCGTGTGAGCCTTGTGAGAAATGTTATATGAGTTATGATTTCTGTTAAAACGGTACCTATAATGTTAATGTTAGACTTAGGTGCTCTGAACACCGTAGAACCCCTTTGAGAGGTCTGCACCTTAGGGGTGAAACTCGTGTCCAACATCAACCGGTTGAGTAATTCTGGTGGCACGAGGACAGAAGGGTTATCCAACACCAACCGGTTGAGTAATTCTGGTGGTAACCCAGTGTTGACTCCCTGTGCCTGTGTACTCAGGTTAGAGGAGGAGTCTAGAGTACACTCTTTTGAGAGTGCAGTGAGGCCCTTGTGAGCCTGAGGCCCTTGAGCGCCTGAGAGTCCTGTGCAGACCAGGACGAGAAGTCAGACTTAGCATTTCCCGGGTGTGTCGCTAAGTCTTGTACGGTGTGGTCGTAGTGCACTGCGAGTCTCTATGTAGAGTACACTGCATAGATCAGGGCATAAGCTAAAATATGATCATATAGGTTCACAGAGTTCCTTATAAATGAAAGAGTTAAGGAAGACTAGAGCACAGTCTTCTAGTAGTTTTTCTTTGGATGCAATATTTACATTCTTTGTTATTTCAATTATATTGTTTTAGAACTGCTCAGTGTAGTATTTCTTGTATATTAATCTGAATAATAAACTTGACGAGTTGTTTAGTGATAGTTAAATGAAAAACTATTCACTGAGCGAGTAGGCTCACTCCTCTACTCAAACATTTTCAGGTCAGCAACAGTTCCAGGAATCGAAAGGATCTTTTCATTCTAACGCTTAGTCTGTAGAAGGTATATGTAGTTAGTTTAGATAGAGGTCTCTTAGTCCTTTCCCCTCGATCCTTGGGACATGGTGTGGGTGAGAGAGAGTATGTATGGCGAATGTGTAAAAGGTGTAAATTAACTGTTATGTTTTACTTTCTGTTAAACAATGTTACATGTTGTAAACTCTGTTTATGTTCTCTAGCCAGTTTAATTGAAATGCTTCCGCAATAGTTTATTATGTTTAGTTTACAGCTATAATCCGGATATCATTACGAGGTTTTAAAAAGAAAAAGTTCTCAGTGATTTGTTTATGTAATAATCCCTCCGGCGTGCCCTAATCTTTGTGATTAGTGGTCAGTGTGAGATTGGGGTATGACAACATGGGCCCATTTCCATCTTCTTACAGCTATAGGTTTATCCTAGTGGTGTGCGACTATGTATCAAAGTGGGTGGAGGTTAGTCCCACTCAAGATTTAGATGCAAAATCAATGGTGAAGCTTTTCTAGAAGATTATTTTCCTAAGATTTGGTGTTCCATGAACAATCATCTCAGATGGAGGAAGCCATTTTAATGAAAGAAGCTTCAACAATGTACTGAGTAAATACGATGTCCGGCATAAGATCTCCTCGCCATACCATCCACAAACTTCTGGACAAGTTGAGATTTCAAACAGACAATTGAAGGCAATCTTAGAGAAGACAGTCTCTAACTCAAGAATGGATTGGGCATTGAAGCCAGATGATGCATTGTGGGCTTATATGACAACTTACAAGACACCTATAAGTACTACTGCATTCAAGTTGGTCTATGGCAAGTCTTGTCATCTACATGTAGAACTTTAGCACAGAGCATTGTGGGAAATTAAATTCCTCAAATATGACGCGAGGAAGGCAGGAAAAAGAAGGTTGCTACAACTGCAAGAATTGGAAGAGCTAAGATTAGATGCATATGAAAATGCTAAGGTCTAGAAGGAGTAGACGAAGAGATGGCATGATAAAATAATCCATACCAAGGACTTCAAAGAAGGAGATCTGGTGATTTTATTCAACTACAAACTCAAGTTCTTTCTCAGAAAGCTACATTCTAAATGGTCATGTAAGGACCCTGACCTGCGTTTAGGGTTTACCCTGTTTGTTTTGCTTGATCTTGGTGCTTTGGTGCTTGCTAATCACCTTTGAGTGGTGATTAGGGTTTTGTTGTGCTTTGTTGAGAGTTCGAGGGGCTACTTGCAAATAACCCAAGTTTAGGGTTTTGTGGGCAAGTTTGCCATCTTGTGAGATGTTTTCCCTCTTTTCTTCCTCTAGGGTTGAGAGGAAGGCTTGGGCTTGTTGTTTGAGTCCTTTGGGCCTGAGTTGAGCTTGTTTGGGCCTTGGAGTTCCTTGTTTGGGCTTGCTTGAGCCTTGTGTCGCCCAGGGCAGGTGGTGTGTCGCCCAGTTGCTTGGTGTGTCGCCCAGTAGCTCTTGTTGTGTCGCCCAGATGGCTTGGCTTGGTTGATGGACACATGGTGCACATCTTGGACAAGTGCCTTATGGCTTGCATGAGAGGTGGCTTGAGTTGGTGGACATGTGTCCCTTGGGTGGACGACACATAGCATGGTTGTACCTTGGTTTCTCCTCCCCTTCTTCCTATATAGGTAGATCTTCTCCTTGCCTTAGTCTCCTTTTCTCTTTTGGTCTCCCCTCCACCCTTGGTGCACGATATCCCTCTCCATCTTGCTTGTGTTGGCCGATACACTTCCTTGGAGCTGAAGTGGTGGCCGATACACCTTCCTGGAGCAGCCTGGTGGACGATAGCTTTGGACCTTGGAGTGCTTTGGAGCTTTGGTGGCCGACAACCTTGGAGCTCAAAGTGCATCTTCTTCCTTGGAGCTTAAGGCGGGTTGCATAGTTTCTAACCCTAACTCTCTTACCTCTAGCTTTAAACCTTGTTACATATTAGTAGACTAGCTTAGTTCCTTTCTTGTGCACCTTGCTTATATATACCTTAGTGGCCGATATCCCTCTCTTGGGTTTAGGGTTCCTTGTATACCTTGCTTTTTAGGGTTTGTGCTCCCTTGTGTTGGAGGTTGAAGGTGACCTAGGGTTGGGCGATACCCCTTCCTTGTGGGTGTGTTGAGCGACACCCTTGTCCTTGAGTTGAACGATATCAATGTTCTTGGTGTTGGGAAACACCCTTCCTCTTGGGTTGGACGATAGGTTGACCTAATATGGATGTTGGTCGACATGGTGACCATGTTGGGTGATATGGTTCCTTGGGTTGAGCAACACCTTTGTTTTTGAGTTGGAAGACATGGTGTTCCCGTTGGTGGACGATATGGTAGCTGGTGTTGGGCGACATGATGAGTCCTTTAGGTTGGCCGATACCCTTGCCCTTGAGTTGGGCGATAGGGTGAGCTAGGGTTTGTTGGCTGATATGGTGAGTACCCTTGGAGATGGGCGATACTCTCTCTCTCTCTCTCTCTCTCTCTCTTATTGGGAGATATGGTCTGATGGTGTTGGGCGACATGGATGTCCTTGAGTTGGACGATAGAATGGGTGCTCTTGTGTTGAGTTATCTCCTTGTCCATGTGGTGGACGATAGGGCCAAGTAGTGCCATGTTGGACGATAGGCTATGTGCCCTGATGGCCAACACCATGGTGGGCGATACCCTAATGGCCGACACCATGGTGGGCGATACCCTTATGGCCGATAGCCATGTTGGGCGATACCCTACCCTATGTGCATGAGTGTGATGGTCGATAGGGTTAGTAGAGTGTGTTGGCCGATAGGGTAGTAGTGGGTGATGGCCGATAGGGTTAGTGTGGTGGCCGATACCCATGTTGGATGATAGGTTTTAGATGAGGGTTGTGAGGCTATAGTGAGGGTATGAGTTTCTTTGGTGACGGTCCCTTATGTGATAGAAGTGGATGTTTATACATTAACCAATAAAACGATGGTGGTGTTTGTGATATCATCAATATGTAATATGTTGCCTTGCAAACAATAAGGATGCTAATGATAGTAATGTATATGATGTTAGCCCTCATGTAATTGATGCATGATGTGACCCTTATGCTTAATTGTTAATGATAAAGAAGATGATGATAACTACTCTAGTAGTTTGTTTAATGGTAATAATGTTGGTAATAATGATGCTAAGTGACAGTTATGTTAAAGGTTGCTTCATGATAAAGATGACAATAGTTGATGACATAGCAATGACCTTGTTAATAATAGTGTTGGTTCTGTAAACACAACATGATATCTATATACCCTGATTGTTTTGTACAATCTCGATATAAGGGTAAGTATCAGTATGGTTGTTTAATGGTGTACTTAACATACTCGGTTACCAAATAAGTGTAATATTGGTAATTTAGTTATCTTGAATGATATTTCATGATAGTGAGCATATTCCTTATGTTGAATCTACAATTATTGCATACCTTAACCTTGCAGGTGATGACTTAGCCATGAAAGGGCTATGTGACATATGTAATGAGTAACATTACTTTGATAATTGCTCCATAAGATTATGTATGTGATGTGTTGGTCCCATGATGATGATGTGAGCCTTAAGAGGCAGTGACAGTGCATGATGAAGGGTTGAGACCCTGTGGTATGTGATGATCCTTGAGATGGATCTAGATGGTTGGCAAGAGGTCAAGTGATAACATGTGATGTTGGATCCTTAAGATGGATCAGGTTGATATGAATAGATCATAATATAATGTTCTTTACCTTCTATTATATCTTTGCATGTTATACAACTTGGTTGAATCTTGCAATCCATCTAAAAGATACTAATTAAGCACAGTGAAATACATCATGTAGTTTGCCCTGGCCATAGATCCATCATCGTCAGGACTTGGTGATGGTGAAACAGGTTTTCCTACGTGTTAACCTGGAAGCACATATTGTTGAATATGTGTAGGTTGCTCCTAGCCTGAAAATGAGGAGGTAAGAGTGTAACTTCGGTTGCAGACTCAGATATGTGTGTAGAGCATGGTGAACAGGCCCATGGCTCAGGATATGTGATGTATGGAGCATGAATGCGTTCATGGCTCAGAGCACGGTGATCAGGCCCGTGGCTCAGTTTTACTAGCGCCGAGACCTGTACCAAGGCGGGCTAGAGAATGGGTAGCCTATGGAGCTAACCCTGTGGCTTAGACCACTTCAGCATGTGACTGCGGTCCTGCTTGTGTTGTACTCATGTACTGACCATGAGGTGGGAGGTCGTGGAGTCCGGCTCTTCCATTGACCTTGTATGGCACCGTCTTGGGTTTCGTAACTGAAGGTTGGATTTGAACGGTACGGTTCAAATCCTCAGGGCATAATAAAATGTAATACAGCCGTTTAGTATTTACTAGTCATATCAAATATGAAACATTGGTTGAGGCCTTGTTTGTGTAATATTCCGTTATACCTTGCAGGTCATGTGGTAATCTACCTTATCTTGATAATCAGGTTATATGGCATTATACCCTGTTCTAATAATCCTGTTACATGTTGATATATCTCATCTTGATAGTCATGTTCCTTTGAAAGACATCTGGTTTTACGCTTTAGTACAGCTGGTATGCTTGCCGGTAAGAATGATCTTGCTATATATATATAACTGCTTCTGATATATCTGCTCATGTTATAATTGCTGTTATAGTTTCTCTTGCTGAGGTTCTATGGTTGCGGTGGGGAGCTATGTTTCCCGCTGGGACAATTGTTCAATTGTCTCACTCCACTGGTTTACACCCTTTTTAGGTGGTCGAGGTAGACGTGGTCGTGGTTGTGGTGTTGCGGACGAGCAGCTTGAGGAGCAGTAGAAGGCAAGCGATGGACATGCTGCTGTTTTGGATGTTTTGTAGTAGAGTCTAGAGTCATCCCTGTACTCTCAGGTCCTTGGCAGTGTTTTGACGATGTTTCACGAAGATCGTTCGATGATATCTGTATATCCTGCTGTTGGCCGGATGTGGGCCTTTATGTATATATGAACAGGTGGTGAACTCATGTGATGGATGGACAGCTGTTCCTGAGCTGTGGACACGTGTCAGATCTTGTGTATGTACATATTTATATGACATGTTTCTGTGCAGGATGAGGACTGGAAAGTAATAGTTTCACAGTTTATCAGTTTACCGCAATCGGTTTTTATCAACCCGTGTTTTTGATAATCTGTGGTTATGGTGTTTTCCGCACGTTTTCGCGTAACACCTCGTTATCTGTGTGATAATGGGATGTGTTGCCACAAAGCTTGGTATCAGAGCTTTAGGTTCGATGAGTCTACAAGGATCTAGGACTAGGTTGAGTCTGTTCTTATGAGTTCTCCAGGTTATCTTACAAAAATCTTCTGCCCTAAGCAGAAAAAAAGCTAAGATGTCTAGAAACCACGAAGAACATGCTTCTGAGCTTAGTGATGCTGCATCGGTTGATGGAGCTGATGGACGGGCACATGAAGATTGGGTGCCTGAGGTCCCCCAACCAGACCCAGCCATACTTGAACACCCTGCCTACCAACAGCTTATGGGGCAGTTAATGGCTACGATGAATCTCATGGTTGAGCGATTACTAGTGCCTCCTCCGCGAGCACAGGTTCCCCATGGAGAAGCATCAGGTATTGGGAAAACCTTTGAGCGGCTTCGCCGAGTCGGAGCTTCGGATTATGCTGGAATGGCTGATCCAGCGGATGCAGATCTGTGGCTGACGAGTCTTGAAAAAGCTTTCCAGATTCTCGACATCCCCGAAGCAGACAAAGTAAAGCATGCTGTCTACCTTTTGAAGGGTAGTGCTGGTCACTGGTGGACCATCGAGGAAGAGAAGCGGCCTGGTGAGGTGATCTGTTGGGAAGTGTTTCGGCGCGAGTTCATCACCAGATACTTTCCGAAGACGTACCTGGATGAGAAGATCAGTCAGTTTGAGAAGTTGCGGCAAGGAACGATGAACATCACCGAGTATGAAGCTAAGTTTATGGATCTGTTGAGGTTCTGTCCTCACATGGCGGCGATAGATGATGAACGGATCAGACGTTTCGAGAAGGGTTTGAGTGCTGAGTTGACAACCCCTGTGTCTGCGCTGGAAAACCGAGAGCGGTTTGCTACGTTTGTGGAATCAGTTCGACGGATCGAGAGGACAGTAAGGGAGAAAAGAGAGTCGGTGTCTCTTAAAAGACCTGCTCAGTTTCAAGGACGAAGGTTTGGTGGCTTCAAGAAACCCAGGTTTTCAGCACCGTCAGTGATGAGAAGTGCTGGTGTACCATCTCAGTGGTCTCTGAGTAAGGGAAAAGGTTATGTTTCTTCACCATCTAAGGCACCCAGTTCAGCATTCAGGTGGATCTCATACCACTTGATATGCATGGTTTCGATGTTATCCTTGGGATGGATACCTTAGAGAAGTATAAGGTTGTCTTGGACTGTGGTTCCAAGCAGGCGGTGTTTGATGTTGCTGGAGAGAAGTGGATCTTCCAGGGAAATAGGAAGATTCTTCCGACGTGTCTGGTGTCAGCTATGGTGACAGATAGGTTGTTGCGACAAGGATGTGAGGCGTTCTTAGCTCACATTGTGGATACCGTTGTGGATACCAAGGCGAAAGGCCTTAACCTTGAAGAAGTGTCAGTGGTCCGAGAGTTTGCAGATGTGTTTCCCGAGGAGTTTCCAGGTGTTCCTCCACCCCGAGAGATCGATTTTGAGATCAATCTGGTTCCGAGAACGCAGCCGATTGCACATACACCTTATAGGATGGCTCCAGCAGAGATGGTAGAGTTGAAGAAGCAGTTACAAGAGTTGTTGGAGAAAGGTTTCATCAGACCGAGCACGTCACCTTGGGGGTGCTCCCGTGTTGTTCGTTAAGAAGAAGGATGGTTCGATGCGGTTGTGTATAGACTACCGACAGTTGAACAAGGTAACGATCAAGAATAAGTACATGTTGCCGAGGATAGATGACCTGTTTGATCAGTTGCGTTGTGCTATAGTGTTTTCGAAGATCGATCTACGGTCTGGATATCATCAGTTGAGGATAAATGCGGATGACATACCAAAGTCAGCCTTTAGGACGAGGTATGGTCATTTTGAGTTTGTGGTTATGCCGTTTGGATTAACCAATGCACCTGCTGCTTTCATGGACCTGATGAACAGAGTGTTTCGTCCGTTCTTAGATCAGTTTGTTGTAGTTTTTATAGACGACATCTTAATCTATAGTCGGAACCGGCTAGAGCATGAGCAACATCTTCGTCAAGCGTTGACTCTCCTTCGTCAACATCAGTTGTATGCTAAGTTTAGTAAGTGTGAGTTCTGGTTGGATGAAGTGACTTTCTTAGGTCATGTGATATCTGCTGAAGGAGTCAAAGTAGATCCAAAGAAAGTGGAATCCGTTGCGGATTGGGAACAGCCGAAGACGCCGACGGAAGTTCATAGTTTTCTTGGTCTAGCAGGATACTACCAGAGGTTTATCAAGGACTTCGGTTCGATAGCTCTACCGATGACGAAGTTGACCAGGAAGGATGTACCTTTTGTTTGGAATGATCGATGTCAGCAAGCTTTCCAAAGTTTGAAGGAAAAGCTAACCAGTGCTCCAGTGTTGATCTTGCCAGAATCTGGAAAAGGCTATGTTGTTTTCTGTGATGCGTCCAAGAAAGGTTTGGGTTGTGTGCTGATGCAGGAAGATCATGTGGTTTCTTTTGCTTCGCGACAGCTTAAGAAACACAAGGAGAACTATCCGACCCATGACTTGGAGCTGGCAGCAGTGGTTCATGCGTTAAAGATTTGGAGACACTATCTTTATGGGGAAGTGTGTCAGATCTTTACAGATCACAAGAATCTGAAGTACATCTTCTCACAGCAAGAGTTGAACATGCGACAGCGTCGGTGGATGGAGTTGATCAATGATTATGATTGCACTATCGAGTATCATCCTGGTAAGGCGAATGTGGTAGCAGACACGCTTAGCAGAAAGTCTTCTACTCCCAAGAAGGCACAAATGAGTTCTTTGGTATGCCATAGGCGGGACATGTTAGTCTCCTTACGGCAGATGAACGTACATATGGAGGTTTCCTCGTTAGCTGGACTTTTAGCACAGATGCAAATCAAGCCCACGTTGAGACAGCAGATCAAGGATACACAGCAAACGGATGATACAGTACAGCTAATCAGATCAGAGTTTGGCAGCGAAAAGCGTGATGGGTTCCATGAGTCCAAGGATGGAGTGGTTTGCTATCATAATAGGATGGTGGTTCCAGATGCTGATAATATGAGGGAGTTGGTGCTCAAGGAAGCACACACGTCGATGTATGCTATGCATCCAGGCGTCACCAAAATGTATCATAGTCTGAAGGACTTGTACTGGTGGCCCGGCTTGAAGAAAGATGTAGCTGAGTTTGTGGCTAGGTGTGCGGTGTGTCAGCAAGTCAAGGCTGAGCATCAAAAGTCGGCAGGTATGTTGCAACCTTTGCCTATACCACAGTGGAAATGGGATCATATAACCATGGATTTCGTAGTTGGTCTACCCAAGACAACTAGGAATCATGATTCCATTTGGGTGATAGTGGACAGATTAACGAAGTCTGCCCATTTCATACCTGTGAAGACCACGTATACAACTGAAAAGCTCGCTCGAGTATATGTGGATGAGATAGTTCGTTTGCATGGTGTGCCAGCAACGATAGTTTGTGATAGAGGTCCTCAGTTTACAAGTCATTTTTGGGAACAGTTGCACAGGGCGATGGGAATGCAGTTGAAGTTCAGTACCGCTTTCCACCCACAGACAGATGGACAGTCGGAGAGGACTATTCAGACTTTGGAGGATCTTCTTCGTGCTTGTGTTTTGCAGTTCCTAGGCAGTTGGGACGTACATCTCAGTTTGATAGAGTTTGCCTACAACAATAGCTATCAGCGGAGCATTGCCATGGCTCCCTATGAGGCTTTGTATGGGAGGAAGTGCAGATCTCCTTTGTGTTGGTATGAATCAGGTGAATATCAGCTTTTGGGCCCTGAGTTAGTACATCAAACGACAGAAAAGATCAAGGTGATACAACAACAGTTGAAAGCGGCACAAGACAGGCAGAAGTCTTATGCAGACAATCGCCGATGACCCTTGGAGTTCCAGGTGGGAGACAAGGTGTATCTTAAAGTCTCTCCGTGGAAAGGTGTGCTGAGGTTTGGCCAGAAGGGTAAGTTAGCTCCCAGATATATGGGGCCTTACTCAGTCATAGCACATGTTGGCAAGGTGGCTTATGAGTTAGAATTGCCTCCAGAGTTGCACAGGTTACATCCAGTGTTCCATGTCAGTATGCTGAAGAAAAGTCATCCGGATACAGGAACAGTGATACAACCAGTTGAAGTTGAGCTTGACAAAGATGTGACTTATGAAGAGGGTCCTATGATGATCCTTGACAGAAGAGTCAAGAAGTTGAAGAGAAAGGATCTGGTTCTTGTGAAGGTCCTTTGGCATCACCATGGCGTTGAGGAAGCCACGTGGGAGCTTGAGGAAGAGATGAGGAGGAAGTATCCCTCGCTTTTCTCTTCGGATTTCGGGGACGAAATCCTTTTGTAGAGGTTTATGGCTGTAAGGACCCTGACCTGCGTTTAGGGTTTACCCTGTTTGTTTTACTTGATCTTGGTGCTTTGGTGCTTGCTAATCACCTTTGAGTGGTGATTAGGGTTTTGTTGTGCTTTGTTGAGAGTTCGAGGGGCTACTTGCAAATAACCCAAGTTTAGGGTTTTGTGGGCAAGTTTGCCATCTTGTGAGATGTTTTCCCTCTTTGCTTCCTCTAGGGTTGAGAGGAAGGCTTGGGCTTGTTGTTTGAGTCCTTTGGGCCTGAGTTGAGCTTGTTTGGGCCTTGGAGTTCCTTGTTTGGGCTTGCTTGAGCCTTGTGTTGCCCAGGGCAGGTGGTGTGTCACCCAGTTGCTTGGTGTGTCGCCCAGTAGCTCTTGTTGTGTCGCCCAGATGGCTTGGCTTGGTTGATGGACACATGGTGCACATCTTGGACAAGTGCCTTATGGCTTGCATGAGAGGTGGCTTGAGTTTGTGGACATGTGTCCCTTGGGTGGACGACACATAGCATGGTTGTACCTTGGTTTCTCCTCCCCTTCTTCCTATATAGGTAGCTCTTCTCCTTGCCTTAGTCTCCTTTGCTCTTTTGGTCTCCCCTCCACCCTTGGTGCACGATATCCCTCTCCATCTTGCTTGTGTTGGCCGATACACTTCCTTGGAGCTGAAGTGGTGGCAGATACACCTTCCTGGAGCAGCCTGGTGGACGATAGCTTTGGACCTTGGAGTGCTTTGGAGCTTTGGTGGCCGACAACCTTGGAGCTCAAAGTGCATCTTCTTCCTTGGAGCTTAAGGCGGGTTGCATAGTTTCTAACCCTAACTCTCTTACCTCTAGCTTTAAACCTTGTTACATGTTAGTAGACTAGCTTAGTTCCTTTCTTGTGCACCTTGCTTATATATACCTTAGTGGCCGATATCCCTCTCTTGGGTTTAGGGTTCCTTGTATACCTTGCTTTTTAGGGTTTGTGCTCCCTTGTGTTGGAGGTTGAAGGTGACCTAGGGTTGGGCGATACCCCTTCCTTGTGGGTGTGTTGAGCGACACCCTTGTCCTTGAGTTGAACGATATCAGTGTTCTTGGTGTTGGGCAACACCCTTCCTCTTGGGTTGGACGATAGGTTGACCTAGTATGGATGTTGGCCGACATGGTGACCATGTTGGGCGATATGGTTCCTTGGGTTGAGCAACACCTTTGTTTTTGAGTTGGACGGCATGGTGTTCCCATTGGTGGACGATATGGTAGCTGGTGTTGGGCGACATGATGAGTCCTTTAGGTTGGCCGATACCCTTGCCCTTGAGTTGGGCGATAGGGTGAGCTAGGGTTTGTTGGCCGATATGGTGAGTACCCTTGGAGATGGGCGATACTCTCTCTCTCTCTCTCTCTCTCTCTTGTTGGGCGATATGGTCTGATGGTGTTGGGCGACATGGATGTCCTTGAGTTGGACGATAGAATGGGTGCTCTTGTGTTGAGTTATCTCCTTGTCCATGTGATGGACGATAGGGCCAAGTAGTGCCATGTTGGACGATAGGCTATGTGCCCTGATGGCCGACACCATGGTGGGCGATACCCTAATGGCCGACACCATGGTGGGCGATACCCTTATGGCCGATAGCCATGTTGGGCGATACCCTACCCTATGTGCATGAGTGTGATGGTCGATAGGGTTAGTAGAGTGTGTTGGCCGATAGGGTAGTAGTGGGTGATGGCCGATAGGGTTAGTGTGGTGGCCGATACCCATGTTGGATGATAGGTTTTAGATGAGGGTTGTGAGGCTATAGTGAGGGTATGAGTTTCTTTGGTGACGGTCCCTTATGTGATAGAAGTGGATGTTTATACATTAACCAATAAAACGATGGTGGTGTTTGTGATATCATAAATATGTAATATGTTGCCTTGCAAACAATAAGGATGCTAATGATAATAATGTATATGATGTTAGCCCTCATGTAATTGATGCATGATGTGACCCTTATGCTTAATTGTTAATGATAAAGAAGATGATGATAACTACTCTAGTAGTTTGTTTAATGGTAATAATGTTGGTAATAATGATGCTAAGTGACAGTTATGTTAAAGGTTCCTTCATGATAAAGATGACAATAGTTGATGACATAGCAATGACCTTGTTAATAATAGTGTTGGTTCTGTAAACACAACATGATATCTATATACCCTGATTGTTTGTACAATCTCGATATAAGGGTAAGTATCAGTATGGTTGTTTAATGGTGTACTTAACATACTCGGTTACCAAATAAGTGTAATATTGGTAATTTAATTATCTTGAATGATATTTCATGATAGTGAGCATATTCCTTATGTTGAATCTACAATTATTGCATACCTTAACCTTGCAGGTGATGACTTAGCCATGAAAGGGCTATGTGACATATGTAATGAGTAACATTACTTTGATAATTGCTCCATAAGATTATGTATGTGATGTGTTGGTCCCATGATGATGATGTGAGCCTTAAGAGGCAGTGACAGTGCATGCTGAAGGGTTGAGACCCTGTGGTATGTGATGATCCTTGAGATGGATCTGGATGGTTGGCAAGAGGCCAAGTGATAACATGTGATGTTGGATCCTTAAGATGGATCAGGTTGATATGAATAGATCATAATATAATGTTCTTTACCTTCTGTTATATCTTTGCATGTTATACAACTTGGTTGAATCTTGCAATCCATCTAAAAGATACTAATTAAGCACAGTGAAATACATCATGTAGTTTGCCCTGGCCATAGATCCATCATCGTCAGGACTTGGTGATGGTGAAATAGGTTTTCCTACGGGTTAACCTGGAAGCGCATATTGTTGAATATGTGTAGGTTGCTCCTAGCCTGAAAATGAGGAGGTAAGAGTGTAACTTCGGTTGCAGACTCAGATATGTGTGTAGAGCATGGTGAACAGGCCCATGGCTCAGGATATGTGATGTATGGAGCATGAATGCGTTCATGGCTCAGAGCACGGTGATCAGGCCTGTGGCTCAGTTTTACTAGCGCCGAGACCTGTACCAAGGCGGGCTAGAGAATGGGTAGCCTATGGAGCTAACCCCGTGGCTTAGACCACTTCAGCATGTGACTGCGGTCCTGCTTGTGTTGTACTCATGTACTGACCATGAGGTGGGAGGTCATGGAGTCCGGCTCTTCCATTGACCTTGTATGGCACCGTCTTGGGTTTCGTAACCGAAGGTTGGATTTGAACGGTACGGTTCAAATCCTCAGGGCATAATAAAATGTAATACAGCCGTTTAGTATTTACTAGTCATATCAAATACGAAACATTGGTTGAGGCCTTGTTTGTGTAATATTCCATTATACCTTGCAGGTCATGTGGTAATCTACCTTATCTTGATAATCAAGTTATATGGCATTACACCCTGTTCTAATAATCCTGTTACATGTTGATATATCTCATCTTGATAGTCATGTTCCTTTGAAAGACATCTGGTTTTACGCTTTAGTACAGCTGGTATGCTTGCCGGTAAGAATGATCTTGCTATATATATAACTGCTTCTGATATATCTGCTCATGTTATAATTGTTGTTATAGTTTCTCTTGCTGAGGTTCTATGGTTGCGGTGGGGAGCTATGTTTCCCGCTGGGACAATTGTTCAATTGTCTCACTCCGCTGGTTTACACCCTTTTTAGGTGGTCGAGGTAGACGTGGTCGTGGTTGTGGTGTTGCGGACGAGCAGCTTGAGGAGCAGTAGAAGGCAAGCGATGGACATGCTGCTGTTTTGGATGTTTTGTAGTAGAGTCTAGAGTCATCCCTGTACTCTCAGGTCCTTGGCAGTGTTTTGATGATGTTTCACGAAGATCGTTTGATGATATCTGTATATCCTGCTGTTGGCCGGATGTGGGCCTTTATGTATATATGAACATGTGGTGAACTCATGTGATGGATGGACAACTATTCCTGAGCTGTGGACACGTGTCAGATCTTGTGTATGTACATATTTATATGACATGTTTCTGTGCAGGATGAGGACTGGAAAGTAATAGTTTCACAGTTTATCAGTTTTCCGCAATCGGTTTTAATTAACCCGTGTTTTTGATAATCTGTGGTTATGGTGTTTTCCGCATGTTTTCACGTAACACCTCGTTATCTGTGTGATAATGGGATGTGTTGCCACAGTTCAGGTCCCTTCTTAGTTTTGAAGGTTTTCCCTTATGATTTTGTAGAGCGGCAAGGAAAAGAAGCCACTTTCAAAGTCAATGGTCAAAGATAGAAATTGTACATTGAAGGAGAGAAGATAGACCAGGGAGCCTCTTGCTCCCTCTCAGATGCTTGAAGTTGTTGAAGAGTCTCACTCTGGACTCAAAATGGAGGACCTTGTGGGAATTGACCCCAAGTTTAGGATATATTTATTTATTCACATTTTCTTAAGAACGTTTTCATTCAAAAAATAAATTTGCCATGGATGAATGTGATAATTTAGACCCTCATAGACATATATCACCATCCTTGCAGGAGTTGAGGAAAACAAAAATATGTTATGTAGAAATTTAGAGAGACATGGCGTGTGCAACACAGTACACAATGTGTCCCCACTCACAAGAAGGCAATTCGGGAAAATTCTATAGAAAACATGGTGTGTGCATTTTGGATACAACGTGTCCTCATTCCAAATGCAAGCTTATGTAAAGTTACATGTTGTGTCTTTATTTGAACATGTTGTGTCTTCATCAACTTGAAGACATTAGGCAGTTCGCTGGAATCTTACACTACAAGTCTTAATTCAAACACATTGTGTATGATAGTTCATTCGAATACTGAAAATCCTCTAGAAACTCACACGGTGTGTCTTTATTTATACATGATGTGTCATTATCAGTTTGGGAACTTCAACGAGCTCACTTGAAACTCACACATCATGTCTTAATTCAAACACAATGTGTCCTCATCAAGCAAAGAAAAAATAAAAAGGTGGGGCCAAAATGTGCATAGGAACACGCCACGTTCTCCAAAGAACAAGTCGTGTTTACAAGTCAAAAATAGGGTTTTAAGCCCTAATCTCCAGGTGCCACCCTCACTCTCCCATTTGCCTCCAACCATGTGTGAGCTACTCTCATCCGCGTCCACCGCGCCCCCAGATCTGATGTCACTGCTGCTCCTTCTCTAATCATCAATGGCTAGATCAATCATTGTCACGTACATCATCATCATTGCTTCCTCCACATGATGCCACTCGACGATAGCCACACCACCGTCTTTTTCTCAGCGATCTACAATTTCTCCAAAAGCTATGTCGAGGAAAGCCACTGCTCCTCCTCTACAATCTATTCTGCTACATCACTATCATCTCCTCCATAAGAAGAAGTACAAAGACACCTATCCAAATCCTTCATATTCACCAAGCTACACCATTGCTACCATCAAGCCCAGAGCCCACCTTAGCTCAATCTGCCATTACCAACCTGGAACTCACCATCGACATATGAACATGACATGAAACAATAAGCACACACCATGGAACATCGTCTTCCCCAACCCTAAAATTTGCATAATTTGTAGATACACGTTATGTGGTTCTCAGAACACAACGTGTCAGATCGTTCATATTCTCTGAAATTGATAACCCTTCCTGCCCCGAAGACACTCCGTGTGCAACAAAGACACACAATGTCCCTGTGTTTAGAAGCTCAATCTCTATACCAATGGCACCAATCAAGCAGGCATCACCAATACCGATTGGAGGAGAGCTCTTCCTCAACTCCCACCTACGTCTCCACCACCCAGTTCCACATCACTGAAGTAGAACACCCCACATATCAATTTCTGATTTCTCATAGGGTCCTCCTTACACAATTTTCTTGTGAGCAGACTATGGAGGCAATGGGGTTCAAGGATGAAGTCCTGAGAGTGCTACAGGAATTGGGACTCAAACACACATGATGCACGATGAGAAATACCTACCCGAGGGTAACCTATGAGTTTCTTACTACACTTAATTTTGAGGATGACCCAAGGAAGCATCATGAGCCCTATGCTATTATTCGTTTATGTCTTTTGGGTCAAAGTTACAAATTAACATTCAAGGAGTTTTATGAGGCAATCCAATGCCATTATGGGGGTAGGTTAGCTTATCCTCCACAATTCAACCGTGATAAGTTTTAGAGTCAAATTATAGATGAGACAATCCATTAAGCTAAGAAGGCTAGATCAACCAACATCCATAATACCATTTTCCATTATGTTCACTATCTTCTTAGCACTTAAGTCTTTGCCAAGAAGGAAACCCAGGGAGTATGTGGGAAGCTGATGCAACCCTATTTTAGGGTTCCATCTTGTGTCTTTTTGCATCTTAATCACATCTAAACAATGTTAGAATACAACTTATTCCCTCAACATGTATTTTTTCTATCAAATGCACTTATGGAGGCTTTTTGCATGTTTTACAGGTACTTTGGCCACTACTTGATGGAAGGGAGAGAGAAAGGTTGAATCTAGGGCTTCCCCTTGCTTGGAGGAGTCCGAAATGAAGCCAAGATGACTCCTAACCTACCCCAAGTGATCAAAGAATGTACTGAAGCAATAGCCTCCATGGATCTCAAAGAACAAAGCTCAAAGTGATGATAAGGACCCCAACACAACTGTGGTGCCAAGGAGAAGATGTGCTAACACCTGCCAAAATCAAGCTAACACCATAAGTTTTGACAAGCTACAACAACTCCAAAAGAGCGGTCGTTCTAGCTAGCATGGTCATTCCAAGAAGTCCCCCATAATGGCCGTGCTACTGAAGATCAAAATGGCCATTCCATGCAGAACGACCTCCAGCCCAACTCACCCAACACTGTTATGCCCATTTCACCCCCACTTACCCTAAAGCTTCCCCACCACCAATATACACCATAGTGGCAGCCACAGTACGAGGTTAGCTACTCCTACATTCATTGCCACCCTCCCTTGCATTCAAGAGCTCCACCTACCTTCTTCTGTCACCATACTCCATTTCTACCTCATTTCTAGCCAAAACCCCTAGTTTTCTAGGGTTTTCCACCACAATCCCCTATATTTCTATGCCATTCATCCACCTTGGAGGAGGGAGCATGATCTACAACAACTAAGAGGTGAAGGAGAAGAAGCTTCCACGAGATCCATGGCCGTCTACCCCTTTCTTCTCTCCTTTTTACTCTTTTGCTTGATTATGAGTAGCTGATCCCTTTGTGATGGCCCGTTTGCAGTTACAATGTTACTTTGATACCATGTTAGGGGAATATATCTTGTAAACTCTATAATTTCGTTTTATGATGGTTGCTTTCTACTTCTATATTATTTACCATAATTCTTCTTGTGGTTTGTGCTTGAAAACATGGATTGCTTGTGATTTTATGCAAGAAACCACCTAAGTCTAAGAAAAGATAGCATCTTTGAGGCTATTTTGAGATTTGTTCCTAGGTCCAAATAGTGGATCCCTAGCTAGCACCTCATCTTCCCACACATATACCCTTTTTCCCACTGCTAGATGTGAGATCTAAGTAGCTAGTATGATATTGTTTAGTGTAATTGCCTAGGAATATACTAAAAGGTAGATGGGGAGTAATGTGGGGTGAAATACCCTCACCTGTACTTCCCACTCCTGCCTTTAGCTACCAATTATCCTAGCCATCTCACTCTAGAAACCTAAATTAGCCAAATCTGATTAAAATACCACCTAACCTAGGGCGAATTGAGCCTCGTAAGGCTAGATAGGGGGTGCAAGGGGGTAGCTCCCCTTCCCACACTCTATCCAATCCATGGCCACCCAATAGTGTAGGGTGATTTTGTTGCGTTTGACTAATTGTTTAGTTTGATAACCTATAATGAACGATTAGTTTTGAATAATATGTCCCCCAACTAATATCTTAGTATCATTTCCCAAATGGACTAAAACCCATCTTGCTCTCTCTCTTAACTTGTTAATGCTAGTTTCGTTAATCACTTTTATTGCCTCTTGGTCAATTGCTTAGATTTGGATAATTAGGTCTTGCTTGAGTAGTTAATGTTCTTTTGAGCTTGCTAGTGCTAATCTTGTTAGTTAGTGATAACCTAGGTCATTAATTGCTCTAGTGCTTAACTTGCCTCATTAGTATAACTTAGTTTTAGTCCCTTGCTCTTGCTTAGTTAGCTATCTTGTTTTGTTAATTAGACTTATATTGCTTAGGAGAAACTCAGGGTTTCTAATAATCTAGTCTTACTTCTTGCTTTTGACTGCTTGAATCAATTAGTATAATCAATGAAATCACCATCAAACCCCAAAAAAAACCCACACTTCACTTTAGGAACATAGTTTCACTAACTTAGCTCTGGTTCCCCCCCTCTCCCTGTGGATTGACCCCTAACTTGCCATTCACATTTACTACGACACGACCCCGTGCGCTTGCGGGTGAGTATTTTAGTATTGTGAGTGAACATTATCTAGGGTTTTATAAATTTGAAACATCCAAGTGCGTGAAAAGCGCACCAAGCTTTCTGGCACCGTTGAGGCACACAACCTAGCTAGTTAGAGTAACTTAGCTTTTAGTAGTGCCCTTGTAACATACTGAATTTTGGATTCAATTGCAATTTAACCCATTTTCAAGATTTTATTTCCTTCCTATTCTTTTTGTCCTTTTTCCTAATTTTTCCTATCTTTTCTATCCTCTTTGTCCTTAATGTTGAAATTGAGCAACACTTAATGATGTGATTTATATTTGACCCACATTCATTTCAATGAATGTGTTTTCACAAAAATATCTTAGCTAATGTGTTAATTAAAGTCCAATATTGCAAAATGACCATTAATGAGAGATAATTAGTAGATTATATTAATTTATAAATTTTATGGCTTTGTGGGATAAGAAGCAAAAAATAAGAAATTCTATATCAAAATTTATTAAGAAAGGTACTAAATATATTTATTAGGCAGTTAGCATACAATCAAATACAAAATGTGTTCAAAAGGAGAAATTAATGTAAAGTTAGACTCCACACACTTTAATTAGCTAACCCATGGATTTTCAAGTCAAGTGGAATTTCTCCACCCTCTTGATTAATTAAATGAATAAGAAACTCTAATATATATAAATGCCTAATGCATGTGAAAAAGGAAACCTACTTGACTCCTATTTAGTCTGCCCTTTAATTTGTTTGACCATTGAATAACAATTGCTTTCCCAATTGAATTGGTATTTAAAATCCTAATTACCATAGGTTTTAATAGTGGTATTTGATCAAGCAATTAACTATTTCCTAAACCACAACATAATGCAGCGTTGCGTTACTCCCCTCTTTAACAAACGTGATGTCGTGTTTTCTCCTCTTCCGAATGGATGACACCCCTTCGCGTAATGGGGCACCCATCTTTCCCCTCCTCTCCATCTCCTATTTATCTTTCCCCCATTCTTTGTTTTTCCTTCACACCACATAAACCCTAGCCCATAATCCTTGCACCTCACACGAAACCATGGTGCTTGGCTGAGAAGAGACCTTTGCTCATAGTTGCAAAGTTTGACAAAGTCTGATGTGTTAACCAGACCCGGTGTCGTCGTCTCCCTCCTCGTCTAATTTCGCCGCCTTACTCAGTTATGCACGGAACCCTAGATGTCGTGCTCCTCCCTCAACTCGCATGCCATCCACTGCAGTATTGAAGCCATCTCAACCAAGCCACCCCATCTCCTTCCCTCCCACACCAACGCCAATGCCATCTAACCTTGTGTCGTCCACCTTGTCGCCAACTGTTCCAACAATATCTACTGCATCAATTGCCCTCGCCAGCAACAATGGAAACCTACAATGTCCATCATCACTGATGTGTGCTCAAACTCAATCCCCTCTTCTCTTCATCGCCTCTATCATGACCACAGTCATCTCCACCTATTGATCCATCATGGCATATCTGAATTGACCACTCCTCCAACAATCATGGTCGACCATGTTCCTAATCCTCCTCACCAACAAACACCACCTGCACCTCACATCTGTAGATGAACTCACCCTTGTCGAAGCTTTAGATCTCACAAGCTACCACCACCCAACATCACCTCTCCTACCATTCACCGTCACAACAACAACGCCAACACTACTTTAGACCTGATGCCTGCAACACAACACCACTTCCAAAACAACCTTGACGCCATCACATCCTAACAGTAGGTCACTGTAGCCCCCAAGTGCAATGTCGTCTACCCTGACAACAATGCGTTCGACTCCTCTCTTGTAATGACATCAACTCCTATACCAACAACACCACCTGACATTGTGTCGGCTAGCAACAAGACACCATTTGAAGATCCAGAGGAATTATCTTGGGATGAACCCTAGATATGCTCACAAACAGATCATCACACATCCATTAGTTTTTATTGTCTAAGGTTAGTAATTCTTTCCCTATTTTTCAATAATTAACTTATGATGACAATGGAAAGTAAGCCATGTTAATACATGCACCTTAAAATCAAGTTAACCCTAGGTATATATAAATACAACTATACATATGAGTATGATCCTAATGTTGATATACTGAACCATATATAGGAAATAATCATAATAGGTCGTGTATGTAAGAGTGTGGTTAAAGATGATATCTAAATCTTAATTTATGATCTGTATAGTAGATATATATAAGGAGTTGTTTTGCAAATTGTGTTCACATTATTATATCATATTGACTTTCTTGTATACATCCTATTAGTTTATTAGGGGTGGCAATCAGGTTCGGGTTGAGCGGGTTTTATTTCGGGTCATTTCGGGTTAACACTTTTCGGCTTGACCCTAAACTTGCAAAAGATGTATTTTCGGGTCGAAACCCTTGACCCTAACCCGACCCACAAATAATTTTGGGTCTATCGGGTCTGACCCGTAAATCCAACACCAAGACAATAGTTTAAAAAAAATACTATGATTTGTCTAGTCATTGATGATTCCCAAGTGTAATTAACAAATTTCATTGTGACAAACTTACAATGTGATTGAGAAACACATATAAAGCCTATTGTAGTTTGTTTGAGACTTTTAAACACAAATTCCTAATAGAATTTGTAAAATAAATCATACAAATCAATACAAACCATGTAGAATTGCCAAAATAGACTTCATGATTGATGGATTAGTAAATTAATGGGCCATCAGGTGTCTTAAAGTACAGTATTTGTAATTTTATTTGAAAAGATAATTCTGAATTTCGGGTCAATCGGGTCAATTCGGGTCTATAGTCCAAACCCGGACCTGACCCTAAATTAATTTTGGGTTCTTCAGGTTCGGGTCAATTTCGGGTCGGGTCGAAAAGCCTTAGACCCTAAACTTGTTTAAAATATTGGGTTCGGGTCGGGTCGATCGGGTCGGGTCTTGTTTTGCCAGCCCTAAGTTTATACATGTATCCATGTAGTACTACATATCAAATGATGGACATAAGATGAGCATGTTGCCTCATTATAAACTTTTATGTCATGGCTCAACTAATAATGGAAGATTATATATAACATGAGTTACATTTTAATGCTACACATAGATTATCAAGAATTTTGATAACCATGTTTCAACAAAACCCTAGATATACAAATATATATTTATGTAATAGATGGTAATTATAAACACAAATATAATTATGGAATGCATCTAACTATATTGTCTTTTTATGAATTAAATGGTGAAAAAGATAATAATGTGTAAAAGAATGTACCTTTATAAACATATATCTAGATGACATGTTAGTTGGATCAAAGCATGTGTATATTAGTGAACCTAATAGATATTCATACACCAATATACATGGTAAGCATGATGTTAGGAATAATATGGATTCACATTATAAAGAAGAGAATGACATCTTTAAACCTATTGGAAGAATATATATTATTATCCACACATATATATGAGTTACATAGACTTATGTGACTAAAGATGAGTAATTAGAACTAATATTGATATATAAAGCATCACATATTCTCTCAGAAAAGATTAAAATCATATAACCTAACATGACATTAGATGATTGATATTACAGTAAGAATAATATAAAAATATAATAGGAATGAATATGCTCACTTTGACTTGGCTAACAAATATAATATGTTTCTGGGATGAAAAGTTGACTTTTTGGACCAAAGTATACTATTCAAGTTAACCTTTATGTGTGAAAAGATGTATGTGCATTCTAAACCCTAAGTTGGGCATTTTGATATCCAACCCTAATATTTCTAATGAGGCATTGTCTTAGCCTTTATTCTCTTTATTGCCTTCTTTTGGCACCTTTACTTCAATTATTCTAGGGTCTAGGACCCCACTTGCAAAGTTTTCAATTTCTTAAATCTGCCATTAAATTATTCTAGCATGATGATGTAAATGACTAACTAACTAATGTAGTGTACATGAGTACAAACCACCCATAATGGGCATGTGTTATTTCACCTAGGGGAATGTGATCACTCTCCCCATTTTATATATATTGGGGTGCTTGGGAATGTGTTACTCTCCCTCACACAGAGGTTGAGGTTAGGTAGGTGCCTCAACCCTATGTTACCTTAATGTAGTCATATTAAATCATCCATGTAAATTTTATTATTATTTGACATGGAAGAATTCTTATTCATTTACTTGCCTCATATTTTTGACCCTCTTAGCATAGTGAATCTTTATTAATTCCTGGTTTAGTTTATAATTGTCCTTATTCCTTAATTGACACATACATTTTCTCTCCTCTTGCTGGGTGATCCCAACCACCCAAGTTTAGGATCAGAGTGCACAACAGGAGTATGGCGAACCAGCCTAAGACTAGAAGAAGGACTTCATACTTCCATCATGGATTCACTTGTTGAGTTATTTATTTTTGGAGACATATTGATGTAGTTGAGTTTCCCTCTACTTAGATCCCTTTTGTATAAAGCATGTACACCCTTACTTGGAAAAATTTGATGTACCCTTTATTGAGTTAAATATAGTCAATTTTTTTACTTCTGCTGCTATTTATTGGTCTTTTTGCATACCATTTTTAATTAGTAAAGAGGTTGTCTCACTTCTTTACAACATGGTATCAAAGCCAGTAGTAGTCAGAGTCTTGACTATGTCAATTGTCTCCTTAGTTAGAAACCCTTACCTTATATAGTTTCCCTTTAGTTCACCTTAGAAATTGATCTGTGATAAAAGTTTGATTTAGGATCATAATAGTTTCAAATTAGAATATATTTAGTCAACTTTTAGGTAATTAGTCTATTAGGTTGCTACTAGGACATAAGTTGAAAGAAAGGGTGCCTGAAAGGGTCAGGGTCTGGGGGCTGGAAATTTTTTCCTTCATGCCACTCGCGTGGTTTACGTGGACTCCCGTATCCATATGACACCGGTCTGGCCTAAGCTGATGCTGATTGTCTGAAATAACATACTTTTAAGGCAAATAACCTCAATGTGTTGAGCAATTCTTAGGAACCTAATATGATAATTTGGGTAACCAAATAAAATCACCTTATATCCCATAAACTTCCTTACGTGAGACTTAAATTTCAATGATTAAGGGTATTCTACCCTATACTAGACTTTGAAGTTTAGTAATAGTGATTAGTAAAACAATTAAGTGTTGGATCTTATACATGATTTGATTAGACTCACAATTTTACCTCTAGTTTAGTTTGACTTAATAGGTTAACCCTTTTAAGTGGAGAATTAGTAGTAATAGTACCTTGATAGATTTTGGAATTTCTAATTTCAAGGACAAAATCCTTTTAAAGGAATGGAGTCCTACAATACATTGAAATCTAGATACTCTAAAATTTGGAAACCCTAATTCCATAGACTAGTTAGTGAGCTTATATGATTAGTATTGACCAAACAAATTATAATTATAATTTAACTTGTTTGTTTATATACTAATGAATATATAATACGTCATCTAATATATAGTTCATATGCTTGAACCCTAACAAATACTTAAGGTGCATAATATGAGTAACTCACTAATTGTGAATAGACATAATGTTGACCATGTCACCCTAATGATAAGATAGATGCATAACATGTAATGGTCATGTTGACCTAAGCCCTAATATGTAATCATCTAACCTCAACATATATACATGTGTATCCTTAATGCCTTCATGATACATTAGTGACATTAGGTGTCATCATCAGATAATATACCTTGATACATATAAATGGAATATAACCACCTGATCATAACTTGGAATATGAAACAATTCATTAATATGCAATGTGTTACACCTTATTCACTAAAATACATATAATGACTCAAATGTGAGTAATTGGATTTACATAAGCATGATTATAAAGTCTACAATAATTCCAAATGCCTAATGTGATGTTAAATGTATAATTTATAATATGAAGTGTAAAAAGGAGAAAATGGTTAAGTGACGACATCAATACAAGTATGAATGGTGATGTGACAATGTGTAATATAGGTGTAAGAAATTAATGTGACATTATTTAGACTTAATAACTTGATTAGATAATAATATATATTTCATACAAAATAATCTTTGATAATTCTATATGATGGTAATTTGAGGATAATGGAGAATAAATTCAAGTTATTAAGTATTATTATCTAACATATTAATGGATATTGAGATGATTTAGTAAATCCTAATTGTGCTTAAAACTCTTAATGAGTAAATAAGAAATACATATGATTAATACATAATGTTGAGATATAATTCTTTTTACAACAATGTGAATATAACATGTCACAAGTAATAGAAAAATAAGGATGATGTAATTTCACAATAAAGATATTGCTAGTAAGCCAAAATGTTAATTGAGTTATATTTGATAAAAGGTAATATGAATAATGGAACCCTTAGTGAACCATGAAAACCTGACTTATGAGTAGAGCATGTGAAGTACCATATATTAGATGTAACCACCAAGTTGCTTAAGGTTGGGATGTTACGTACTCACCCTTCCCTCATGTTGATATTTTGCGGACAAAATCCTCTTTAAGGGCTGGAGTGTTGTAACATACTAAATCTTGGATTCAATTACAATTTAACCCATTTTCAAGATTTTATTTCCTTCCTATTCTTTTTGTCCTTTTTCCTAACTTTTCTATCTTCTTTGTCCTCAATGTTGAAATTGAGAAACACTTAATGATGTGATTTATATTTGACCCACATTCATTTCAATGAATGGGTTTTTGCAATATCTTAGCTAATGTGGTAATTAAAGTCCAATATTGCAAAATGACTATTAATGAGAGATAATTAGTAGATTATAGTAATTTATAAATTTTATGGCTTTGTGGGATAAGAAATGAGAAATAAGAAATTTATTTTAAAATTTATTAAGAAAGGTACTAAATATATTTATTAGGCAGTTAGCATACAATCAAATACAAAATGTGGTCAAAAGGAGAAATTAATGTAAAGTTAGACTCCACACACTTTAATTAACCAACCCATGGATTTTCAAGTCAAGTGGAATCTCTCTACCCACTTAATTAATTAAATGAATAAGCAACTCTAATATATATAAATGTCTAATGCATGTGAAAAAAGAAACCTACTTGACTCGTATTTAGTCTGCCCTTTAATTTGTTTGACCATTGAATAACAATTGCTTTCCCAATTGAATTGGTATTTAAAATCCTAATTACCATAGGTTTTAATAGTTGTATTTGATTAAGTAATTAACTATTTCCTAAACCACAATGTAACATAGCATTGCGTTACTCCCCTCTTTATCAAATGCGATGTCGCATTTTCCCCTCTTCTGAACAGATGACACCCCTCTGTGCAACGGGCACCCATCTTTCCCCTCCTCTCCATCTCCTATTTATCTTTCCCCCATTCTTTCCTTTTCCTTCACACCACATAAACCATAGCCCGCAATCCTTGTGCCTCACACAATGCTATGATGCTTGGCTGAGAAGAGACCTTTGCTCGCAGTTGCAATGTTTGAGAGAGTCTAATGTGTTATCCAGACTCGGCGACGTCATCTCCCTCCTCCTCTAGTTTCGCTGCCTTACTCGGGTCTGTAGGGAACCCTGGTCATTGTGCTCCTCCCTCAACTTGCATGCTAGCCGCTACAGTATTGAAGGCATCTCAACCAAGCCACCCTCACGTCCTTCATTCCCACACCAACGCCAATGCGATCTAACCTTGTGTCATCCACCCTACTGCCAGCCATTCGAACAATATCTACTACATCAGTTGCCCTTGCCAACTACAAGGGTGTCCTGCAACGTCCACCATCGCCGCTGTGTGCTCAAACCCGATCCCCTCTTCTCTTCATTGCCTCTGTCATGACCACCGTCATCTCCACCTATTGATCCATCATGGCATATCTGAACTGACCACTCCCCCAGCAATCATGGTTGTCCATGTTCCTAATCCTCCTTGCCAACAAACACCACCTGCACCTTAGATCTATAGAAAAACTTGCTCTTGCCGAAGTTTCATATCTCTCCAACCACCACAACCCCAACATCATCTCTCCTACCATTTGCTATCACAACAACAACACCCTCACTGCTTCAAACCCAACACCTGCAACACAACACCACTTCCAGAACAACCTCGATGCCATCACACCCTGACAGTAGGGCGTCATAGCCACCAAGTGCAACACTGTCTACCCTGACAACAACACCGTCGACTCCTCTCTTGCAACGACATTGACTCCTGTACCTACAACACCACCTGACACTATGTCGTCTAGAAGCAAGACACCACCTGAAGATCCGGAGGAATTTTTTGGGATGAACCCTAGATATGCTCACAAATAGATCATCACAAATCCATTGGTTTTTGTTGTCTAAGGTCGGTAAATCTTTCCCTATCTTTCAATAATTAACTAATGATGGCAATGGAAAGTAAGCCATGTTAATACATGCACCTTGTAATCAAGTTAACCCTAGGTATATATAAATACAATTATACATATGAGTATGATCCTAATGCTGACATACTGAACCATATATAGGAAATAGTCATAATAGTCTGTGTATGTAAGAGTGTGGTTAAAGATGATATCTAAATCTTAATTTATGATCTGTATGGTAGATCTATAACTAAGGAGTTGTTTTGCAAAATGTGTTCACATTATTATATCATATTGAATACTTGTATACATACTATTAGCTTATACATGTATCCATGTAGTACTACATATCAAACGATGGATGTAAGATGAGCATGTTGCCTTATTAGAATCTTGTATGTCATGGCTCAACTAATAATAGAAGATTATATATAACATGAGTTACATTTTAATACTACACATAGATTATCAAGAATTTCGATAACCATGTTTAAAAAAAACCCTAGATACACAAATACATATTAATGCAATAGATGGTAATTATAAACACAAATATAATTATGGAATGCATCTAACTATATTGTCTTTTTATGAATTAAATGGTGAAAAAGATAATAATGTGTAAAAAAATGTACCTTTATAAACATATATCTAGATGACATGTTAGTTGGATCAAAGCATGTGTATATTAGTGAACCTAATAGATATTCATACACCAATATACATGGTAAGCATGATGTTAGGAATAATATGGATTCACATTATAAAGAAGAGAATGACATGTTTAAACCTATTGGAAGAATATATATTATTATCCACACATATATATGAGTTACATAGACTTATGAGACTAAAGATGAGTAATTAGAACTAATATTGATATATAAAGCATCACATATTCTCTCAAAAAAGATTAAAATCATATAACCTAACATGACATTAGATGATTGATATTAGAGTAAGAATAATATAAAAATATAATAGGAATGAATATGCCCACTTTGACTTGGATAACAAACATAATGTGTTTTTAGGATGAAAAGTTGACTTTGTGGATAAAAGTATACTATTCAAGTTAACCTTTATGTGTGAAAAGAGGTATGTGCATTCTAAGCCCTAAGTTGGGCATTTTGATATCCAACCCTAATATTTCCAATGAGGCATTGTCTTAGCCTTTATTGTCTTTATTGACTTCTTTTGGCACCTTTACTTCAATTATTCTAGGGTCTTGGGCCCCACTTGCAAAGTTTTCAATTTCTCAAATCTACCATTAAATTATTCTAGCATGATGATGTAAATGACTAATTAACTAATGTAGTGTACATGAGTACAAACCACCCATAGTGAACATGTGTTATTTAACCCAGGGGAATGTGACCACTCTCCCCATTTTATATATATTATGGTGCTTGGGAATGTGTTACTCTCCCTCACCTAGAGGTTGAGGTTAGGTAGGTGCCTCAACCCTATGTTAGCTTAATGTAGTCATATTAAATCATGCATGCAAATTTTATTATTATTTGACTTGGTAGAATTCTTATTTATTTACTTGCCTCGTACTCTTGACCCTCTTAGCATAGTGAATCTTTATTAATTCCTGGTTTAGTTAATAATTGTCCTTATTCCTTAATTGACACATACATTTTCTCTCCTCCTGCTGGGTGATCCCAACCACCCAGGTTTAGGATCAGAGTGTGGAATAGGATTATGGTGAACTAGCCTAAGACTAGGAGAAGGACTTCATCCTTCCATCATGGATTTACTTGTTGAATTATTTATTTTTGGAGACATAATTATGTAGTTGAGTTTCCCTCTACTTATATCCCTTTTGTATAAAGCATGTACACCCTTATTGGGAAAAATTTGATGTACCCTTTATAAAATTAAATATAGTCAAATTTTTACTTCCACTATTATTTATTGGTCTTTTTGCATACCTCTTTTAATTAGTAAAGAGGTGGTATCACTTGTTTACAACCCTCACCGTTGCTACTCTTTATTCTTTGCTTACTTTTGCATACTTGTTTTCAAACTTAGCCCTTGTTGCTTATTTGTGACTGGCGCATGTGACAATTGTGCATGCTTGGCAGATGTTCAACTTCTATCGCCTTGATTCCCTTCAGCCCTGGGATAGGTAGAAGAAGACATTAACATCGATGCAAACAACACCAAGAAGCTAAGATGGTTGAAGAAGGTCCTCATGGGGACGACCAACCACCACCCAACTGCTCCCTCCATGAGTACTTCACTCTAGGGAACTACACCTCACCCATTGACACCCTTGTTGACCAAAATTCTGGGTTAACAATCTTCCATCCCACTAACCCTTCTTGGACTCCTACCCACTTTCTATGGGATGGAGAATAAGAACCCATACCACAATATTGATGCTTTTCTAGAGACCTGCTCCACCTTCCACATGCCTGCAGCCACTGACGACTCCATAAGAGGAACCCTCTTCCATTTCTCCTTCAAAGAAAAAGCCAAGGAGTGGTACATGTCTAGGCCCGAGCTAGTGACCTGAATGGTAGTGAAGAATGAGTTCCTGAATAAGTTCTATCCAATCTCCAAGCTAACTCAAATGAGGAGATGCATCACATCCTTCACACAAAGAGAAAATGAGCCTTTCCGTGAAGCTCGAGAAAGATTCCAAAAGCTCATGTGAGACCTCCCTCACCATGAAGTTCCTTTTTTGGAAAATTGGGTAAGTATATTCCAAAAACCCCCAAAGGGGGATGAAGTTACAAGCCACACCCTACCATGTGACTACGAGCTCCTAGGAAATGGTTATAACAGTTCCCAATTCCTAGCAATTACATGAGGTATTTCAAGCCTTGATTTAAAAGAAAAGTACATTCTCTTGATTTCCAAAGCAAGGTGATTGAAAATGACAACGAAGTCCGAGGCGCCACCATTATGCAGTCTATTGTTGCATTCAGTCCAAATAAGGTGAGTTGCACCGGTGATAGCCCAAAGTTCAATGATTCTAGCATACTTGGATCTCCTGCCGAGGTCAGCAAGACATTCATGAAGAGAATAAGAAGACCGTATGTTGAGTTTAAGCTGTGTCGACCCCAGATATATCTCCAATACTTGCAGCCATCAAACAAGTGAGAAGTCAAATCACTGTGTAAACCACACAGTAAACATGCAGGGATAGGAGTGCATGACCAAGAGCTGATTTTTTCCAAAGTAGGAAGAACATTGTTAAGAGCTCTAAAGCAAGTAAGGCTCCACCTAGGATAGTGCCTTGAAGACCATAGGTTATCATAGACTTTGTCTGAAGGTCGACGTTGTCTGCAATTGTCCCAGAGGTCGTTGCCCGTCCACAAAGAAAAAGAAGGCCAAAGAGCCATCATGCGCTTATGACAAGTAGAGCCACAACTAGAAGGTGCAACCAGAGAATTTCCATATCTACTAGACATCCATGTGCTCCATATGCTTTGCGTCTGAGTGAATCTTTTGATGCGTCACAAAGTGTAGAAATCAGCAAGTTCATCAAGTCTTTTGAAACCAAGGCCACCTTCAGATAAAGGATACGCCAAGTGAGCCCAATAAGATGGATGCGTGGAGCTTCCCCATAAGAAATCAGAGAGGAGTAATTCCATCCTACGTAACACAATAGGAGGAATATCCCCCATACGAAGCAAATAGATAATCAAACCCATAGCACAATGTTTGATAAGAACAATGTGCCCAACCATGGAGATTTTAGAACCCGACCATCTTTGTATCATGCCTCTCAATTTGTCCAAACATTCATGATAGTGACGTCTCCTAAGGTTACCACCTGCCATAGGGAACCCAAGGTACTTTGTTGGCCATGAACCTTGCTGCATACCCAAACAATTGATCAAGGCATCTTTGTTGCGGCATGAAGAAGATAGAAAAATATGAGTTTTACTTGGGTTACATTTCATACCAGAGGTAGAACCAAAGTCATGCAGAATTTTCTTGAGATTGACAAGGCTGCACATACGTCCTTCAGAAAAAATAAGAACATCATCTGCAAACAGAAGGTGACTGAGAGCTTTGGTTCTATTGATAGGATAGCTGCGAATAAGCTTGTTGTCATAAGCAACCTCAATGCATCTACTGAATCCTTCCATAGTCAGAGCAAAGAGTAAGGGTGACAAAGGGTCACCTTGTCGAAGACCATTGGAGCTTTTGAAAAAACCCACCGAGGAACCATTCAACAAGAGAGAGAATGACGTAGTTTCCACACATTGCTTAAGAATAGAAATGAAATTACCATTGAAGCCAAGGCCAATTAGAAAGTCCCATAAATAAGACCAGCGAACAGAATCAAAAGCCTTAGTGATATCCAACTTAATGCAAGCAGCAGGAGGGCTATTTTTGCGATTAAATTTAAGAGTAAACTCAACTGCAAGGAGAGAGCAGTCTTCAATACTTCTACCTTTAACAAAAGCACCTTGAAAAGGAGAGACAATATTTGGCAAAAGAGTGGCTAGCCTTTTGGATATGACTTTGGCAATGACTTTATAAAGCATTGAGTAGCAAGAGATAGGCCTGTAGTCCGCAGGAGAAGAGACCATGTCCTTCTTAGGAATGAGGGCAAGGAAAACATGGTTGACTTGCCTCACCATGTTACCACCTTCAAAAATCCACTTGGTAGCCTTATGGAGATCATCACAAATAATATCCCGGTTAAGTCTATAGAAATATCCATTGAAGCCATCCGGACCCGGGCTTTTATTAGGTCCTATGCTCCACACAACATCTCGAACCTCAATCAAGCTTGGAGTAGAACAAAGCATGTTATTGTCATTACCAGAGACAAGAGGAGTCCATTACGGGATACAAGAGCTAGAAGCAAAATGAGGTTGATTATAGAGATGCTCAAAGAAGTTGACAATATCATTCGCGATGGCATCACTATCCTGCAAAAGATTACCTTGTGAATCAAAGAGCTCAGTGATAGAATTAATTGCTTCCCTCTTCTTGACAATGGTATGATAAACTTTGGTGTTTCTATCTCCATTGGAAAGCCACTCCATCCTGCTGCATTGCCAGAAATACACCTCCTCAACCTTAAGAAGAACATCCAATCTTGCTAGAGTTTGTTTTTCAGCAAGAATAAGATCAGAATCAAGTGGACATCATCGTAGAACAACAGAGATATCATCAAGCTTCATTCTTTCCCTAGCAATCAGATTTTTGAGATTAACATATTTTTTGGACCAAGCTTTCAACTTGTCCTTAACAAGACTGAGCTTACAACAGAATTGATAAAGAGGATTACCAATGACCTCAGTAGCCCAAGCATCCTTAATGATGTCCCGACAGCCCTCCCAATCCATCCAGAAGTTGAGAAATTGAAAAGGTTTCTTCTTAAAGGAGATGGACTTCATATTAATGTTCAAGGCACAATGATCAGAGTAGGAGAAGGTGATGAACTTAGTTTTGGAACCAGGAAATTTAGAAATCCATGCATCATTGACAAAAGCTCTATCAAGTTTACAAGCAACTCTTTTAGCAACACCTTGCTTGTTATGCCACGTGTATACCTCCTTGCCAATGATAGGTAATTCCGTGAGACCTGCATTATCTAGGGTAGCATTAAACGAGCTAAGAATGGATGAGGGGACCTCACGACCTCCCGCGTTTTCTTCTTGCTTCCTGATGTTATTGAAGTCACCAATGATGAGCCAAGCTTCATTAATGGTGCCAACAATTCTAACCAAAGAATCCCACAAGACCGAGCATTTAGCAACATAATTCCTAGCATAGACGACAGTAATATATATGATAAGACCACCTTTGTTGGTGCATTTCATAGTAACCTGCTGGTCATCCATCTCAGAAATAGTAGTATCCCAGCAAATGGGATTCCAACCAATATATATACATCCATTAGGATCATGCAGATGATTAGAGACCCAAAGCCACCCTTTAGGGAACATGCGATCATAAGTATGAATCATATGAGACTTAATCTTGGTTTCAATGAGAACGGTCATAGTAGCTTTATTATCCATGATTTTCCTTCTAACTTCCTTCTTTTTATGTGACTTCCCCAAGCCACGAACATTAGTCATGAGGAAGGTCATTAAAGACCCCTAGAAGAGGATCGGGTCTTGCGAGACCCGCCACCTTTAGAAGACTTCGGAATATAAGACAAAGAAGAGACAACACCAGTGGCGCTTGGTTTGGTTGGAGTAGCAACATCAGAGGGATCGCCACCATTATTGTTGCACTCGGCACCACCAACCACAACACCATCATATGTCCCACCATTAACAACAATACCATTGACGATAACAGTAGCATCAACGACAGCAGCAGCGTCAACCCCTACATCCACAGTAGCATCCTCCCCAACAGATCTATCTCCTGTCTCCGTGCTTCCTTCTGCTACCTCGTACGCGCCCTCAACAACACTCCTTCCACCGGAGACTCCATCATCTGACGGGACACCATCTCCTGTCGTGTCTACAACACCGTCAGGCAGAACAACCTCCTCCACAGCAGCAGTAGCTTTGCCTTTGCACCCAACAACCTACCAAACCTGGGAAGGTTTTGGTTTCGGAACTGAATCCGCAGTAGTCTCGGGCTTGAGCGGACAATCATCATCATCATGCCCGAACACCTTGCATTCCGAGCACCGTTTAGGGATATATTCATAATCAATCTGGACTGTGGCAGGTTCTCTATGAGGCATGTTAACCCAGATCTCCTCCGGGGGCTCTTCCTCGGCCTCCACCTCCACCAGCGCCCTCGCCTCACCAAGGGATTCAAGGCCGATAGATTTATAGTCAATTCGCAGTAGCTTGCCCACGCCGCTGGCCACAATCCCAACGGCCCTTGGCGACCAGTTCCTTCCCATACTAGGGATACTAATCCATAAGGGAATAGAGCTAAAGAAGTATTTTTGGAGATCGTCGCCGGTCTTGTAGTCCTTGACTACCACAAGTCTGTTGTCGAACCAACGCAGTCCGCAGTCGATGATGCTCTTCTTATCTTCGGAAGAGTTGAATCTTAGGAGGAAGAACTTGTTTGGCTTCGAGAAGAGGTCAAACCCGCCTTTGGGTTTCCATATACGTCGTATCCAGGCCAAAATATGATGATAATAAGGGCACTTGCCCATAACATACATGATCGCAGTGTGCTCCCAGCACTTTTCCATGGCCTCATACGTAGGTTCATCGATGGTGACGAACCGCTTCCCCTCGACCTTCTCCGGCGGATCATATCCTTGTTTCTTGCTGGTGTCGATGCCGCGTAGCACCTGGTTCCACACTTTCTTGACGATGGAAGGTTGGGCGGAAGGTCGCACAGCCGTGGGCGTCTCTGCTGCGGCCATGGAGGTCGGAGAGAGGAAAGGAACTCCCCTCTCCGGAAGGCACAGACGGTCGCCTCCGCAGTCGCCACAGAGCGGTGCAACCCTAGTCACTTTTTTCCCTAGCATGTAAGTGAGGGAATTGAAGTTCACAATTCACCATGAAGCTCCTCTATGGTAGATAGTGTAGCCTTTCTAGATTGGACTTATTGAACTAAGCCAAACTACAATTGACTATTCTTGTGGCAGAACATTCATGGCTAGACCTCCAGAGGAGTCTTGGTCACTCTTTGAGAACCTTGTTGAAAACTCACACCACCGAGCTTCAATCAAGAGAGAGCACTGTGACAGGAACTGGGCTCCTCCCTCTCCTCCTCCATCTTCAGTTAAAGATGAGGCAAATCCTCAAATGATGAAAATTATGGCTGGTATGATGAACTTGATGAAGAATCAAGTTGGGGGACGTTCTAGTCACTCTACCAACATTGTGGAAGCTATATGTGAAGAAATGAAAGCCTTGCAATCCTTTGGGAACAGGAATAACCAAGGCCCCATGTCAAACTCCTACACTAGAATGGAGGAATTACCCAAATTTCTCTTGGAGGCAACATGGTGATGAAGGAAAAGGGCAACAAAGGCAACACCAAGGGTCAAAGTATAATTGTAGGGAGTTTTAGAAAGAGAGATCTCAACTCACTAATCACCCGCAAGTGTACGAGGTCAATGTAGTCGAGTGTCGAACACAAGGAGCTAGGCTAGTTAGGTGCAAATTTGTTAACTTTCACTAATCTAAATCAGGTTACAAAAGTTGGATTGATTACACACTTAAAAGGAAAGCAAAGGCAAAGGCTTAAAGTAAACGAGTTTGTTTAAGTGATTAAGAGCTTGGGCATTAGATTTCACCACCATACCATCATATCATATGAAAAAATGAAACAAACATCACTGTTAACAAGAAATGAGGTTGTCATCATCATGCATTTCCCAATGTCATGAGTGTTGGATCTAAGGGCTCTAGAGGGGGGTGAATAGAGCTACAAAATTTCTCACAAAATAGATTATACCTTCAAACTATATTAATTAGGAGCAAACACTTAATTGCAATTTGAAGTCCTATCTAACAAGCATAGCAAGGATGAGAGAGATTGATAGCAAGCACTTGACAGAGGGATGTAGAGTGGTTCCACACTTCAAACTAGAAGTGACTCAATCCACTACCTAGATAGGTCAACCTCTAGGACTTTGCAAGTGATTTTCTCTATTATATCACCATAGAGATTTACAACAATAGACCACCAAAGGACTTACCCATCCAACCACAAGGAGATCTCCACCTTAACAAGGAACTTACCCACTTAGCTTGAGTCTTCAACCTTCACCTAGGTCTTACCCACTCAAGCTCAAGTCTTCTTCCTTGAAGGACTTTGCTTCTCCTCTTAGATCGTCAGCCTTTGCCTTCTCCTTCACTTGGAGAAGATCACCACCTCTTCATAAACCTTGAAGAGGACCAGCTACAGCTCCGTCTTCACTTGATGGAGCTTGCTTCAGCCTTTCTTCATGAGAGAAGGGGATAGGGAAGTAGTGGAAGATTGAGAGCTTTACATACACAAAGGTGGAGATCTCTTACAATAATCCTAACTCACTCACAAATCATGAAATGATGTGTAAACTAGAGAGAGAAAGGGGCTCAAGGAGTAGTAGCACACTCAACTATAGCAAAGACCTTGTATTTAGTGAATGAGCAACCTTGGAATGAACTCCAAGGGGACCTATTTATAGCTGGGGGTGCTCCCTTGAGTTGGGGAACACTTAGGGATGAAATATAGCCATTTTTGCTCAAGGAAATGGATCTATTTTTGTCCAAACTAGTCCCCAACGATTAGAATCACTTTTTATGCAATTTCCATACAGTACATTCAGTCAAGATTCAATATACGTAACTTGACCGATCGACTAAAAGACAAACCCGATTTTCAAACTATCGGTCGAGTTTGTCCTGGGAAACTCGACCGACCAGTTAAAATCACATTTGGTCAGTGAGCCATTCGGTCGAGTTCAGGGAATGCACAACTTGACCGATGCACATCATCAAAAAATTGATCCATGGATCAGTCAAGATTGAAACTAGACCGATCAACAACATGTGATCAATTTTCTAATTGATTAAAAAGTGATTAAAACTTGGTACTAAGTGTCCCACATATTTTTCTCATCTTATTTACAAGTCATATCATCAATACAAGTGATTACAAAAATCTTCTAAGTTCGTTTGAGGGGATTTCCTTATTAGCACACTTGCATTGCATTTGACTTGAACTTTGACAAGATATGGCTTGTGTAATTTTATCATTTTCATATACCTAACACCTGAAATCAATCTTGAATACACATATTAGATACATATGAATGGAATGGTTAAGTCATTATCAAAATATGGACAATGTACAACCTCTAGGCCAACATTCTCCCCCCTTTTGACAATGACAAACCATTCCTCAAACATATTGAAAAGGATATAGAAATTATACATTTGCCTTGTGAATTAGGGGGATTCAAGATTTGAACAATGTGAGTTGCTACCCCTCAATATATGCTTACTTTAATCTGTATAGTTAGTTTATCTACACAAATCAATATAATGTACATGCACTATATGGTCCTTTGCAAGTCACACGATGAAGCAAAAAAAATAAACAAGAAAAGGATCTCATAAGCAATAGAATAGCAATACGACAATGAAGAGAAATATGACTGAGTTTCAAGATATTGAATTTATCTCCCCCTTTTGACTTTATCAAAAAGGAGGGGGGGTAGAAGAGCAAGAGAAAACATGTCTTCTATAAACATAATCAAGCAAATATTCAAACATGCAATCTCATAACATATATCAAACAGAGATGAGAGAAACACACAAGCTAAGTCATAATAAAAATATGATGAATTATGACACCAATGTATAAGATATAACTGATCAAAGAGTAAGAGTGCATAGAATATAGATTAAAACTCATGAAGCATTTTCTGATAAGAGAAACTACAAGCGAGAATCGATGAAAGCTAAAGATAAAACATTACAACTCAGAACATGTGCCCAGATGTCTCTAATACAAAATAGCATAGAAAGATATATATGATCAGCAAACTAGACTAAAAACTAAGTACATCTAGACATCTAAGCTATCTATGCCCACAACATCATCATCATCCTCAGCATCGGGGTCATAGTCATCGTCTCCGTATGAAGGTGCAACAACAACAGAAGGCTCAGGTGCAGGGTAGAAGTGATTGTATGCATATGATGCATAATCACAACCAGGGTATGGCTGGTAGGTGGGGTATGGGTGTGCACAGGATGAGTTCATGCTTGACATGATTGAACATAAATCCTGATGCAAATGCTCCTGGACCTAGAGGTTGTATGCCTGTTGGTGTATCATGTAACCCATGAGGGCTTCATTGGACACATGGAACGGGGCACAACTAGGTTAGGTAGGCTGAGGAGGAGGAAGATCTTAGGATGAGGTAGGTGTAGTTGAGGTAGAGGCAGAGGGTGAGACACCGGGTGTGGTAGAGGAAAAGACTGGCACAGATTTCTCAAGAGTGGTTTCACTGATACACACTCCCTTCCTAGAAGGTCTGTAGTGGAAGTCAGAGAAGAGTGATTTCTCAGTGGCGAATTGAAAAAGACCACTTATCAGAGGGGGATAAGGAGGATGGGTGTCGCAGGTGTTCTTTCCAGAGTCAAAGCAAGTCATGTGATGAAGTATATATCTATACCACTTGACTCTGACATTCTCTAAGATGTAGTACATTATACGACAGTGTTCTCTTCAATATCCGTTTGGTTTTTCTTTGGGTGGATGTGCAGTTGACCACTAGGGCTACTATACACTTCTTGAGATCTAAGGAGGAGGAGGATAGGGTGCTCTTCTTATTGTAGGGAACACTAGGTTTCTTCAGATAGCTATGGATATCAGGAAGAGTGATCTCATTCTGCTTGTAGAAACCTTCAGGGTCTAACAGGTCAAAATACTCACCATAATCCTTATGCCAGGTATCATTCTCATCGGCTCCTGAAAAGAAAACATTCATGATATCCTACGAGATTTGAAATTTCTTCTTGGTGATCATGGAAGTAAGGATAACTTGAGTATTTGGAGGGGGTACAAGGGTGTTGTAATTCCAATGCAAATTTGCATAGAATTCGTGATGTGCTTTTGTTCTTGTAAGAGAATTAAAAAAGCATTCACACTCGACAGCCACGACGGAAAGGTGATGAACAGAAAGCAAACTTGCCACTTGATCGATGATCTCTTGACGTCTAGGGCTAGAATAAAAAAGGGCTCTAAAAGGAAAAGGACTCCTAGGAAGAAGGTCCTTATACTGATTTACAGCCTCCATTGAGACAAAAAGGGTATCATCGAAGGGAATCAAGTGGGAAGAAGAGGAGGATGGTGCATTGCTAGGGGCGGCTCTCTTCCTTCTATTTGAGGCCATGGAGGTGAAATAGAGAGGAAGAGAGATCAAATGCACAAGCCACTCCACCAAAAATGTTCACACACCAAGGTAGAGCAAGGGGGAAGGTCTAGGAAGGTCTTCCTAGGTTAGATTAGGGCTAGGTTAGGGAAGGGAAGGTTAAGGGTTGAGAGCTTAGGTCTAGAAGGAGAGGAATTGGTCACCTATTCTCTAGTTGAGAGGGAGAATAGTCGGTCGAATCCAACTTAAGTTGGCTTCAGCCTGCTGATCGGTCGAGTTCTGTGAGGTGGAAACTCGACCGATTGGTCCATTTAGAATAGCTCTCGGCCATGGATCAGTCGAGTTTGTCCTGGGGGAAACTCGACCGATGGTCAACCTGACCTAAAACCATCAAACTTAATTTCTAGCCATTTGAATGCTAATTAAATTTATTTTTCAAGTCCATTATGTATATTTAACATACTTAGGCACATATCGCTCATCATTGGGTACTATTTTGTGATAAAACAAGTGTTTATGAAAAACACCCAAGAACAAGAGAAAAATAACACAATATGAACATGAAAAACCCATTTTAAGCATATTAGCACTCAAAGATGATCAAGATAGATGCAAAACATATATGATAGATGACTACTAGCTAGAAGGCATATCAGATTCATTCAACTCAGTTATAAGCAATTTTGATCTAATAAAATTGAATTGCTCTCTAGCTAGAGGTTTAGTGAAAATATCCGCCAACTGATTTTCTGTGTCCACATGCGTGATATAAATATCCTTCTTGGCAATTTGATCACAAAGAAAGTGATGGCGAACCTCTATATATTTAGCTCTACTATGCAATATAGGATTGTAAGACAAGTTAATTGCACTACTGATATCAGAATAGGTAGGAGAATCATCAAAATGAATGTTAAAGTCTTGGAGCATTTACTTCATCCGTAGGACCTGGGCACAACAACTCCCAACTACAATGTACTCAGCCTCGGTGGTTGATAATGCCACAATGCTCTGTTTCTTGGAGAACTAAGACATAAAGCATGGTACTAGGAGGAAACAAGTGCCACTTGTGTCCTTTGTATCAATCAAGCAACCTGCATAATCAGCATAACTATAGGAAGTAAGAGTAAAGTCCCTTGACTTGGGATACCATAGTCCAAAATTTGAGTTTTAGCTAGGTACCTTAGAATCCTCTTAACAACTATAAGATGATATTTCTTAGGATTTGATTGAAATGTAGCACACAAGCCAACACTAAACATTATGTCAGGTCTAGAGGCAGTTAAGTAAAGTAAACTTCTAATGATACCTCTATATAGCTTCTCATCTACCTTTTCACCTTCTGCATATTTATCAAGTTTGGCGGTGTTTGACATGGGTGTGTCCATCGGCTTGGTATTCTCCATCCCAAATTGCTTAAGTAGTTCATTGGTATACTTGCCTTGGTTGATGAAGTTCCCATATTTTATTTGTTTGATTTGAAAGCCAAGGAAGATAGTGAGTTCACCCATCATACTCATCTCAAATTCACTCTGCATAAGATCACTAAATTCTTTCAAAGATCAAGGTTAGTTTCGTCAAAAATGATATCATCAACATATATTTGAATGATAAGAATTTTTGTAGAAGCATGCTTTAGAAACAAGGTAGAATCCACTTTGCCCATGGTAACGGTGATCTAAAAAAAGTTCTTTAATTTCTCATACCAAGCCCTTGGTGTTTGTTTGAGTCCATAGAGAGCTTTTTGCAACAAATAAACACGGTTAGGTAGACTATCATGTTCAAAGCCAGGAGGTTGTGCAAAATACACTTCCTCCTCAATTGTACCATTCAAAAATGCACTTTTAACATCCATTTGATACAAAAGAAAGTTTTTATGACTAGCTAAAGCAAGCAACATACAAATGGACTCAAGTCTAGCGACATGTGCATATGTTTCATCAAAATCGATACCTTTCTGTTGATTGTAGCCTTGAGCCACTAACCTTGCTTTCTTTCTTACCACTTTGCCACTTTCATCTAGCTTGTTGCGGTAGACCCATTTGGTGCCAATGATCTTTCTATCACTTGGTATTAGCATAAGTTTCCAAACTTTGTTTTTCTCAAATTGTTCTAGCTCCTCTTACATAGCTAGAATCCATTCTTCATCCCCAAGAGCTTCCTTGACATCTTTAGGCTCTAGTTGTGAGATGAAGGCGCTATTGGATTGTTCTTTGTTGAATGCTGCCACGTCTTCACTCTCTCAAATGGATCACCTAAAATTGGCTCCTTAGGATGATTCTTTGCAAACCGGGGAGTTGGATCCTTCTTTTCATCATATTTTTCTTTTTCTTGAGCAACCACCTCGTTTCCCTTTTGGGTGATGTTGAGTTCTTTAAGGATATGAATTACTTCATCTGCAACATCATGATTTGAAACAATATCTTTGGGAATAGAGGGGTTAGTTTCAATAAACTCTACATTAATAGATTCTTCTACCTTAGCAAGATCAACATTATAAACTTTATATGCCTTGCTAGTAGTGCTATAGCCAAGAAAGAAAGCCTTATATGATTTTGGATCAAACTTGTCGAGAGAATCTTTTGTATTAAAAACAAAACAAGTATATCTAAAAACATGGAAATACTCGATAGAAGGCTTCCTACCACGCCATAGCTCATAGAGGTTTTCTTAAGCGAAGGATGAGTAAAAACACAATTTTGCACAAAACAAGAGGTACGAACAACTTCAGCCCAAAACTTCTTAGGAGTATCATACTCAAGAAGCATGGTCCCAGCCATCTCCTATAGCGACCTATTCTTCCTCTCTACAACCCCATTTTGTTGAGGTGTTCAAGGTGAAGAAAAGTTGTGTGCATAATCCGATTCTTGACAAAAATGCTCAAAAAGATCATTTTCAAATTCTCCCCCATGGTCATTATGAATGGAAACAATATGGCAAGAAGCTTCTTTCTCAAATCATTTTCAAAAACTAGAGAAAACATCAAGCATATCACTCTTTGAAACGAGAAAGAAGGTCCAAGTATATCTAGAGAAATCATCGACAATAACAAGGAAATACTTGGATCCACAAAGTAATTGCGTTCTCATTGGTCCAAATAGATCAATATGAAGAATCTCAAGAGCTCTCTTAGTGCTAAGGAATCCTTTGTATTTGAAGGAGGACTTGGTTTGCTTTTCTTGTGTACAAGGTTGGCATTTCTCATCCTTTTCAAAATCCAATTTACAAAGTCCCTTGACTAAGTCCTTTTTGTTCAACTTCTTTAATTGATGCTTATTTACATGACCAAACTGGAAGTGCCAAAGAGAAATATCATTCGAATTGGATACAAGGCATCTACCAAATACAAGCTTAATAGAGTTAAGAATAATAACATAAAGATTACCACTTCTAGTCCCCTTATATATAACTTGGTAGGTGAGGGAATCTGGAATCAAACATTCAAAAGCAGTAAATAGAAAAAGGTAACCATTGTCACAAAGTTGACTAACACTTATTAAATTGTGATGTAGGCCATCCACAAAAAGAACATTCTTGATGCATAAGGATTCACCTACATCACCCTCACATTTGAATTTACCTTTCTTGTTGTCCCCAAAGGTGATGGATCCTCCTTTCTTCTTTGTGAAATTGTTGAAATGGCTTACATCACTAGTCATGTGCTTTATGTAGCCACTATCAACAATCCATCTATCTTTTCCCTGCAAGAAAGGAGAGTTTTGGTTCCCAACTCAAACTTTGGGATTCAGAGTTAGCCTAGCAACCCATTTCATCTTTGGGTTGGTCCCCTTAGACTTGTAAGCATAATATGTGGAATAATAATCATCACATTTGCAATAAGAGCAAACCATAGGATTATTAGTGCCCGAAGATTCTCCTACAAAGAAAGAGATCTCCTTGTTTTTTTTCTTATCTTTGGCCTTACTCTTTCCCTTTGAAGCTTCCCCTACAAATCCAAACCACTAGTACCACTTTGTTGGGTAGAATGATCAAGGATTTCATTTAGGGAGTTCTTTCCTTTGAGGAATTTCTACAGGGATGCTCTCAATATATGATTACCATCACTCAAAGAAATAATAGTAGAAAATAAACTGGATATGTCATCCCTAACATGCACAAGACCAGCCTCAAGACATAAAGCTTTAGTAAGATATGAATCCTTTTCAAGAGAGATGGCAACAACATTAACACTAGGCAACAAAGGTCTACAAGAAAGATCATTTACTTGACTAGGAAACCTAGAATTTTCATATTTTAGTATTTGTATCTCTTTGAGATAAACATCTCTCTCTTCTCTACGAGCATCAATAAGCAACTTGAATTCAACATTTTTAGTTTTAAGCAATTCAAGTTCTTTTAGGACATTTTAGTTCTCTTCCTTAAGATTTTCAATGTTCTAAAGATAGATACCATCCTCAACTTCAACCCCATTATAGTGGAGTTCAAGATCAAGGTATTGCCCTTACAGATTATCAATGCTCTCAAGGTTGGTTTTCTCATTCAATTCCAAAATTTTAAGTTTATCATAAAGATCATCAATGATTTTTCTTAACTGTTTTCTTTTAGATTTACATTTGGCAAAAGAAGAACGGGTAGTAACAAGCATGTAAATAATATCTTCTTTAGGCAATTCATGCTCACTTACCTCACTTACCTCACCAATGTCTTCACTTGTAGAGGCCATGAGAGTAAGGTGGCACTCTCCATCTTCTTTGGAGCTAGAGCTGCTTGAAAATGAAGCTTCCCAAGCTGCATGAGCTGCATTCTTGTGCCTCTTTTCCTTCTTGTCCTTCCTCTTGTGCTTGTTCTCCTTCTTGTAATCCTCTTCTTTCCTTGAGCTTCTCTTGTGGTGATACTTTCTTGACTTTGGGCATTCACTCTTGTAGTGCCCCTTTTGACCACACTTGTAGCATCTAGGAGTAGAGGAGGAGGAGGCTTGCTTTCCCTTGAAGTGCTTTCCCTTGATGTAGTTGGCTTCATGCTCGTTAGGGCCTTCATCTTCACTAGAGGAGGGGGACGAAGTCCGTCATGTAAGTTGTTGTTGAAGGATAACAACCTCCACTTGTGATTTGAAAGCACTATATTTGATCTTCTTGGATTTCTTCTCTTCTTGTGTAGCTTCTTATTCTTGCTTGTCAAGTCTAGGCTCATGGGCTTGAAGATTGCCAATGAGTTCTTCAGTTGGGATGTCACCAAGGCTCCTCACTTCTTCAATGGAGGTGACCTTTGACTCCCATCTCTTTGGAATAGTTCTCAAGATCTTTGAGTTAATGAAGCCTCTATCCAAAGTGTTGCCCAATGCAGCCAGCTCATTTATGATGACATTAAGCCTTGAATACATCTGCACAATGCCTTCTTTCTTTCCAATATTGAAGTTCTCTAGGAGGCTGTTCAACATGTAGATCTTTGCCTCCTTAACTTGCTTTGTGCCTTTATATGTGATGCACAACTTGTCCCAAATCTCATAGGCGGTGTCCCATGATGAAATCCAGTTGAACTCCATGGGGGTTAGGGATGCGTAGAGGATGCTAATTGCCTTTGCATTGAGTTGAGCCTCCTTGAGAGCAACATCTCATAATTGGTGTCCCATGATGAAATCCGGTTGAACTCCGTGGGGGTTAGGGATGCGTAGAGGATGCTAATTGCCTTTGCATTGAGTTGAGCCTCCTTGAGAGCAGCTTCACTCCATGTAGCAACAACTCCGTTTGGCTCCTTGTAAGGTGTGATCATCACCTTCCACATATCAAAGTTCATCCCTTGAATGTAGAACTGCATCTGCCTCTTCCAATAGAGGAAGTTGGTGCCATCAAAGACCGGAGGGCGCATTGAGAAGCCTCCCTTAGGTTGAGTGAACCAAGTAGATTGTTGCCCATCTTCTCATCTTGTGGGAGATTGTTGGAGAATATCCTTCACTCTGATACAACTTGTTGGATCTAAGTGCTCTAGAGGAGGGGGGTGAATAGAGCTACAAAATTTCTCACAAAATAGATTAGACCTTCAAATTATATTAACTAGGAGAAAAGACTTAATTGCAATTTGAAGTCCTATCTAACAAGCATAGCAAGGAGGAGAGAGATTGATAGTAAGCACTTGACAAAGGGAAGTAGAGTAGTTCTACACTTCAAACTAGAAGTGAGTCAGTCCACTACCTAAAGAAGTCAACCTCTAGGACTTTGTAAGTGCTTTTCTCTATTATATCACCACAGAGAGTTACAACAATAGACAACCAAAGGACATACCCATCCAACCACAAGGAGATCTCCACCTTAACAAGGAACTTACCCATTTAGCTTGAATCTTCAGCCTTCACCTAGGTCTTACCCACTCAAGATCAAGTCTTCTGCCTTGAAGGACTTTGATTCTCCTCTTAGATCTTCATCCATTGCCTTCTCCTTTACTTGAAGAAGATCACCACCTCTTCATCAACCTTAAAGAGGACCAACTACAACTCCTTCTTCACTCGAGGGAGCTTGCTTCAACTTTTCTTCATGAGAGAAGAGGATAGGGAAGTAGTTTATGATTGAGAGCTTTACATTCACAAAGGTGGAGTTCTCTTACAATAATCCTAACTCACTCACAAATCATGATATTATGTGTAAACTAGAGAGAGAAAGGGGCTCAAGGAGTAGTAGCACACTCAACTATAGCAAGGACCTTGTATGTAGTGAATGAGCAACCTTGGAATGAACTCCAAGGGGACCTATTTATAGCTGGGGGTGCTCCCTTGAGTTGGGGAACACTTAGGGCCAAAATATAGCCTTTTTTGCTCAAGGCAATGGATCTATTTTCGGCCAAATAAGTCACCAACGGTTAGAATCACTTTTTCTACAATTTTCGTACAGTACATTCGATCAAGATTCAATAAAGGTAAATCGACCGATTGACTAAAACACAAACCTGATTTTCAAACTATCGGTCGAGTTTGTCTTGGGAAACTTGACTGACTAGTTAAATCACATTTGGTCAGTGAGCCATTCAGTCAAGTTCTGTGAATGCTCAACTCGATCGATGCACATCATCAGAAAATTGATCCATGGATTGGTCAAGATTGAAACTCGACCAATCAACAACCTATGATCGATTTTCTAATTTGATTAAAAAGTGATTAAAACTTGGTACTAAGTGTCCAACATATTTTTCTCATCTTAGTTACAAGTCATATCATCAATACAAGTGGTTACAAAAATCTTCTAAGGTTGTTTGAGGGGATTTCCTTATTAGCACACTTGCATTGCATTTGACTTGTACTTTGACAAGCTACGACTTGTGAAATTTGATCCTTTTCAAGTACCTAACACCTAAAATCAATCTTGAATACACATATTAGATACATATGAATGGAATGGTTAAGTCATTATCAAAATATGGACAATGTACAACCTCTAGGTCAACATTCTCCCCCTTTTTGACAATGACAAACCATTCCTCAAACATATTGAAAAGGATATAGAAATTATACCTTTGCCTTGTGAATTAGGGGGATTCAAGATTTTCACAATGTGAATTGCTCCCCCTCAATCTATGCTTACTTTAACCTGCATAGTTAGTCTATCTACACAAAGCAATATAACATACGTGCACCATATGGTCCTTTGCAAGTCACATGATAAAGCAAAAAAATAAACAAGAAAAAGATCTCATGAGCAATACAATAGCAATATGACAATGAAGAGCAATATGATTGAGTTTCAAGATATTGAATTTCTCTCCCCCTTTTGACATTATCAAAAAGGAAGGGGGTATATGATCAAGAGAAAATATGTCTTCTCTAAATACAATCAAGAAGATATTCAAGCATGCAATCTTATAACATATATCAAACAGAGACGAGAGAAACACACAAGCTAATTCATAATAAAAAAATGGTGAAATATGGCACCAACGCATAAGATATAATTGATCAAAGAGTAAGAGTGAACAGAATATAGATTACAACTCATGAAGCATGTTCTCATAAGAGCAACTATAAGCGAGAATCGATGAAAGCTAAAGATAAAATAGTACAGCTCAGAACATGTGCCCAAATGTTTCTAATACAAAATAGCCTAGAAAGATATATATGATCAGCAAACTAGACTAAAAACTAACAACATCTAGACATCTAAGCTATCTATGTCCACAACATCATCATCATCATCATCCTCGGCATCGGGCTCGTAGTCATCATCTCTGTTTGAAGGTGTAGTAGCAGTAGAAGGCTCATGTTTAGGGTAGAAGTGATTGTATGCATAGGATGCATAATCACTACCGGGGTATGGCTGGTAGGTGGGGTATGGGTGTGTACAGGATAAGTTCATGTTTGAACATAAATCCTGATGCAAATGCTCCTAGACCTGGAGGTTGTATGCCTATTGGTGTATCATGTAACCCATGAGGGCTTCATTGGACACACAGAACGAGGCACGTCTAGGTCGGGTAGGCTGAGGAGGAGGAGGAGCTCAGGATGATGCAGGTGTAGCTAAGGTAGAGGCAGAGGGTGAGGCACTGGGTGTGGTGGAGGAAAAGACTGGCACAAATTTCTGAAGAGTGGTCTCACTGATACACACTCCCTTCCAGGCAGGTCTATAGTGGAAGTCAGATAAGAGTGATTTCTCAGTGGCGAACTAAAAAAGACCACATATCGGAGTGGGATAAGGAGGATGGATGCCACGGGTGTTCTTTCCAGAGTCAAAGCAAGTCATGTGATGAAGGATATATTCTAGACCACTTGACTCTGACATTCTCTAAGATGCAGTACATTATTACCACAATGTTCTCTACAATATCCGTTTGGTTTTTCTTTGGGTGAATGTTGCAGTTGACAACTAGGGATAATATACGCTTCTTGAGATCTAAGGAGGATGAGGGTAGGGTGCTCTTCTTCTTGTAGGGAACACCATGTTTCTTTAGATAGTGATGGATATCAGGAAGAGTGATCTCATTTTGCTTGTAAAAACCTTCAGGGTCTAATAGGTAAAAATACTCGCCATAATCCTTATGCCAGGTATCATTCTCACCGGCTCCTGAAAAGAAAACATTTAGGATATCCTCCAAGATTTGAAATTTCTTCTCAGCGATCATGGAAGTAAGGATAACTTGAGTATTTGGAGGGGGTACAAGGGTGTTGTAATTCCAATGCAAATTTGCGTAGAATTCATGGACTGCTTTTGTGCTTGTAAGAGAATTAAAAAAGCATTCATGATCGACAGCCAGGGTGGAAAGGTGATGAACAGAAAGAAAACTTGTCACTTAATCGATGATCTCTTGACGTCTAGGGCTAGGCTAAAAAAGGGCTCTAAAAGGAAAAGGAATCCTAGGAAGAAGGTCCTTATACTGATTTACAGCCTCTATTGAGACAAAAAGGGTATCATCAAAGGGAATCAAGTGGGAAGAAGAGGAGGAGGATGGTGTAATGCTAGGGGAGGCTCTCTTCCTTATATTTGAGGCCATGAAGGTGAAATGGAGAGGAATAAGAGATCAAACGCACAAACCACTCCACCAAAAACATTCACACACCAAGGTAGAGAAAGGGGGAAGGTCCAGAAAGGTCTTCCTAGGTCAGAATAGGGCTAGGTTAGGGAAGGGAAGGTCAAGGGTTGAGAGCTTATTGCTAGAAGGAGAGGAATCTGTTGCTATTCTCTAGTTGATAGGGAGAACAGTTGGCCGAATCCAACTTAAGTTGGCTTCATCCTACTGATCGGTCAAATTTTGTGAGGTGGAAACTTGACAGATTAACTCTCGGCCATGGATCGGTCGAGTTTGTCCTGGGGGAAACTCGACCGATGGTCAACATGACCTAAACCATCAAACTTAATTTCTAGCCATTTGAATGCCAATTAAATTTATTTTTCAAGTCCATTATGTATATTTAACATACTTAGGCACATATCACTCATCATTGGGTACTATTTTGCGATAAAACAAGCGTTTGTGAAAAACACCCAAGAATAAGAGAAAAACAACACAATATGAACATGAATAACCCATTTTAAGCATATTAACACTCAAAGATGACCAAGATAGATGCAAAATATATGATAGATGACTACTAGCTACAAGGCATATCAGATTCATTCAAGTTAATTATAAGCAATTTTGATCTAATAAAATTGAATTGTTCTCTAGCTAGAGGTTTAGTGAAAATATTTGCCAACTGATTTTCTGTGTCCACATGCATGATATAAATATCCTTCTTGGAAATGTGATCACAAAGAAAGTTATGGTGAACCTCTATATGTTTAGCTCTACTATGCAATATAGGATTGTAAGACAAGTTAATTGCACTAGTACTATCACAATAGATAGGAGAAGCATCAAAATGAATGTTAAAGTCTTGGAGCATTTGCTTCATCCATAGGACCTGGGCACAATAACTCCCGCTGCAATGTACTCAGCCTCGGTGGTTGATAATTCTGTGGTGCTCTATTTCTTGGAGAACCAAGACACCAAGAATGGTCCTAGGCGGAAACAAGTGCCACTTGTGCACTTTCTATCAATCAAGCAACCTGCATAATCAACATCACTATAGGCAGTAAGAGTAAAGTCCCTTGACTTGGGATACCATAGTCCAAAATTTTGAGTTTTGGCTAGGTACCTTAAATTCTCTTAACAGCTATAAGATGATATTTCTTAGGATTTGATTGAAATCTAGCACACAAGCCAACACTAAACATTATGTTAGGTCTAGAGGCAGTTAAGTAAAGTAAACTTCCAATCATACCTCTATAGAGATTCTCATCTACATTTTCACCTTCTGCATCTTTATCAAGTTTGGCGGTGTTTGACATGGGTGTGTCCATCGACTTGGTATTCTCCATCCCAAAGTGCTCAAGTAGTTCATTGGTATACTTGCCTTGCTTGATGAAGTTCCTGTCTTTTATTTGTTTGATTTGAAAGCCGAGGAAGATAGTGAGTTCATTCATCATACTCATCCCAAATTCACTCTGTATAAGATCACTAAATTCTTTGCAAAGATCAAGGTTAGTTCCGCCAAAAATGATATCATCAACATATATTTGAATGATAAGATTTTTTTTAGAAGTGTGCTTTATAAACATGGTAGAATCCACTTTGCCCACTAAATTCTTACCACTTTGTTGCTTTCATCTAGCTTGTTGCGGTAGACCCATTTGGTGCCAATGATCTTCCTATCACTTGGTCTTGGCACAAGGGTCCAAACTTTGTTCTTCTCAAATTGTTCTAGCTCCTCTTGCATAGCTAGTATCCATTCTTCATCCCCAAGAGCTTCCTTGACATATTTAGGCTCTAGTTGTGAGATGAAGGCGCTTTTGGCTTGTTCTTTGTTGAATGCTGCCACATCTTCACTCTCTCAAATGGATCACCTAAAATCATCTCCTTCAGATGATTCTGTGCAAATTGGGGAGTTGGATCCTTCTTTTCATCATCTTTTTCTTCTTCTTGAGCAACCACCTCTTTTCCCTTTTGGGTGATGTTGAGTTTTTTAAGGATATGAATTACTTAATATGCAACATCATAATTTGAAACAATATCTTTGGGAATAGAGGGGTTAGTCTCAATAAACTTTACATTAATAAATTCTTCTACCTTAGAAAAATCAACATTATAACCTTTATATGCCTTGGTAGTAGTGTTATAGCCAAGAAAGAAAGCCTTATACGATTTCAGATCAAACTTGTTGAGAGAATCTTTCATATTCAAAACAAAACAAGGACATCTAAAAACATGGAAATACTCGACAGAAGGTTTCCTACCATACCATAGCTCATAGGGGGTTTTCTTAAGCGAAGGATGAGTGAAAACACAGTTTTGCACAAAACAAAAGGTACTGACAGCTTCAGCCTAAAACTTCTTAGGAGTATCATACTCAAGAAGCATGGTCCTAGCCATCTCCTTTAGAGACCTATTCTTCCTCTCTACAACCCCATTTTGTTGAGGTGTTCAAGGTGAAGAAAAGTTGTGTGCATAGCCCGATTCTTAACAAAAATGCTCAAAAATCTCATTTTCAAACTCTCCCCCATGGTCACTACGGATGAAAACAATCTGGAAAGAAGCTTCATTCTCAACTCGTTTGCAAAAACTAGAGAAAACATCAAGTGTATCACTCTTTAAAATGAGAAAGAAGGTCCAAGTATATCTAGAGAAATCATCGACAATAATAAGGCAATACTTGGATCCACGAAGTGATTGCGTTCTCATTGGTCCAAATAGATCAACATGAAGAAGCTTAAGAGCTCTCTTAGTGCTAAGGACTCCTTTGAATTTGAAGGAGGACTTGGTTTGCTTTCCTTGTGTACAAGGTTGGCATTCCTCATCCTTTTCAAAATCCAATTTAGGAAGTCCCTTAACTAAGTTCTTTTTGCTCAACTTCTTTAATTTATGCATATTTATATGACCAAGCCGACGGTGTCAAAGAGAAATATCATTCAAATTGGTTACAAGGCATCTATTAACTACATGCTTAATAGAGTTAAGAACAATAACATAAAGATTACCACTTTTAGTTCCCTTATATATAACTTGGTAGGTGAGGGAATCTAGAATCAAACATTCAAAAGCAGTAAATAGAAAAAGGTAACCATTGTCACAAAGTTGACTAACACTTATTAAATTGTGATGTAGGCCATCCACAAAAAGAACATTCTTGATGCATAAGAATTCACCTACATCACCTTCACCTTTGACTTTACCTTTCTTGTTGTCCCTAAAGGTGACAAATCCTCCTTTCTTCTTTGTGAAATTGTTGAAATGGCTTACATCACCATTCATGTGCTTTATGCAGCCACTATCAACAATCCATCTATCTTTTCCCTGCAAGAAAGGAGAGTGTCAGTTTCCAACTCAAATTTTGGGATTCAGAGTTAGCTTGGGGACCCATTTCATCTTTGGGTTGGTCCCCTTAGGCTTGTAAGGACAATAAGTGGAATAATGATCATCACATTTGTAATAAGAACAAACCATAAGATTCTTAGTGCCCAAAGATTCTCTTACAAAGAAAGAGATATCCTTGCTCTTTTTCTTACCTTTGGCCTTACTCTTGCCCTTTGTGGCTCCCCCTACAAATCCCAAACCACTAGTACCACTTTGTTGGGTAGAATGATCAAGGATTTCATTTAGGGAGTTCTTTCCTTTGAGGAATTTCTATAGGGATGCTCTCACTCTATGATTATCATCATTCAAAGAAACAATAGTAGAAGATAAACTAGATATGTCATCCCTAGCATGCACACGATCAGCCTCAAGACATAAAGTTTTAGTTTCATATGAATCCTTTTCAAGAGAGATGGCAGCAACATTAACACCAGGCAACAAAGCTCTAGAGGAAAGATCATTTACTTGACTAAGCAATCTAGAATTTTCAGATTTTAGCATTTGTATCTCTTTTAAATAAACATCTCTCTCTTCTCTATGAGTATCAATAAGCAACTTAAATTCAACATTTTCATTTTTAAACAATTCAAGTTCTTTTAGGCAATTTTAGTTCTCTTCCTTAAGATTTTCAATGTTCTTAAGATAGATACCATTTTCAAATTCAACCCCATTGTAGTGGAGTTCAAGATCAAGGTATTGCCCTTACAAATTATCAATGCTCTAAAGGTTGGTTTTCTCATTCAATTCCAAAATTTCAAGTTTAGCATAAAGATCATTAATGAATTTTCCTAACCATTTTCTTTTAGATTTACATTTGGCAAAAGAAGAATGGGTAGTAACAAGCATCAATAATAGCTTCTTAGGCAATTAATGCAAACTTACCTAACTTACCTCACTTACATCACCATTGTATTCACTTGTAGAGGCCATGAGAGCAAGGTGGAACTCTCCATCTTCTTCAAAGCTAGAGCTGCTTGAAGATGAAGCTTCCCAAGCCGCATGAGCTGCATTCTTGTGTCTCTTTTCCTTCTTGTCCTTCCTCTTGTGCTTGCTCTCCTTCTTATAATCCTCTTCTTTCCTTGAGCTTCTCTTGTAGTGAGACTTTCTTGACTTTGGGCATTCACTCTTATAGTGCCCCTTTTGACCATACTTGTAGCATCTTAGAGTAGAGGAGGAGGAGGCTTTCTTTCTCTTGAAGTGCTTTCCCTTTATGTAGTTGGCTTAACGCTTGATAGGGCCTTCATCTTCACTAGAGGAGGGGGAAGAAGTCTGGCATGTTCTTCAATGGAGGTGACCTTTGACTCACATCTCTTTGGAAGAGTTCTCAAGATCTTTGAGTTAATGGCGCCTCTATCCAAAGTGTTGCCCAATGCAGCCAACCCATTGCTGGAGGCTTCCATCGACGATGCATGTACCTTTCGCTTCTCTTTCTATTGAGTAGGGGGAAGGACGTTATGGTTTGGCCGAGGTGGGGTTACTCCAATCAGTCCCTCCCTCCTTTTCTTTACTTCAACCTTTCTCTGCTCCAGTTGGACAACGCTAGTTGGGCTTTTCTGGTTTACCTTGCCCGTGATCAGGGTGCCTTCTATATGTTTGTCTTTTTTCTTCTATTGTTTTCTTGTTGAGTCTATGGTGCCATGGTTTTAGGTTTGTATTCTTTTAAGGTTGAGGCTTTTCTTAGTGTCCTTTTGTTTGTAGTTAGTGGTGTTGTTCTACTTTACTGTTGCGGGAAGCTTGGTGGTGGATATCAAGATTATTGCTCTGTAAGCTTGGGGCTTATTTTTTGGGGTTGTGTTGATGCAAGTATCACCCATGGTCATGGAAGAATTATGTTTAAAAGCTGCTTTGTCCAATGAGTTGGGGAGGAATTCAGGAAGAAGTGCATTATCTCTATCTGATCTCTCTTGTATTACAACACTGTACTTCCTTTTTCTTAGTTACTAAGTTTGTATGGATCTCTAATCTTTGTAGATGTCGTATGGCTTTTCTCAATATAATGGTAGCGGTTACCTTAAAAAAAACCTTGAATACATCTCTGTAATGCCTTCTTTTTTTCCCATCTTGAAGTTCTCTAGGAGGCTATTCAACATGTAGATCTTTGCCTCCTTAACTTGGTTTGTGCCTTCATATGTGATGCACAACTTGTATCAAATCTCATAGACGGTGTCCCATGATGAAATCCGGTCAAACTTCATGAGGGTGAGGGCTGTGTAGAGGATGCTAATTGCCTTTGCATTGAGTTGAGCCTCCTTGAGAGTAGCTTCACTCCATGTAGCAACAGCTCCGGTTGGCTCCTTGTAAGGTGTGACTATCACCTTCCACATATCAAAGTTCATCCCTTGAATGTAGAATTGCATCTGCCTCTTCCAATAGAGGAAGTTGGTGCCATCAAAGACTGGAGTGTGCATGAAGAAGCCTCCCTCTAGGTTGAGTGAGCCAAGTAGGTTGTCGCGCATCTTCTCATCTCATAGGATATTGTTGGAGAAGACTCTTCACTCTGATACCAATTGTTAGATATAAGGGCTCTAGGGGGGTGAATAGGGTTACAAAATTTCTCACAAAATAGATTAGACCTTCAAGTTATATTAATTAGGAGCAAAAACTTAATTGCAATTTGAATTCCTATCTAACAAGCATAACAAGGATGAGAGAGATTGATAGCAAGCACTTGATAAAGGGATGTAGAGTGGTTCCACACTTCAAACTAGGAAGTGAGTCAGTCCACTACCTAGAGAGGTCAACCTCTAGGACTTTGCAAGTGCTTTTCTCTATTATACCACCACAGAGATTTACATCAATAGACCACCAAAGGACTTATCCATCCAACCACAAGGAGATCTCCACCTTAACAAGGAACTTACCCACTTAGCTTGAGTCTTCAACCTTCACCTAGGTCTTACCCACTCAAGATCAAGTCTTCCACCTTGAAGGACTTTGCTTATCCTCTTGGATCTTCAGCCTTTTCCTTCTCGTTCACTTGGAGAAGATCACCACCTCTTCATCACCCTTGAAGAGGACCAACTACAACTCCTTCTTCACTTGATGGAGCTTGCTTCAACTTTTCTTCATGAGATAAGGGGATAGGGAAGTAGTGGAAGATTGAGAGCTTTACATTAAAAAAGGTGGAGCTCTTTTACAATAATCCTAACTCACTCACAAATCACAAAATGATGTGTAAACTAGAGAGAGAAAGGGGCTAAAGGAGTAGTAGCACACTCAACTATAGCAAGTACCTTGTATGTAGTGAATGAGCAACCTTGAAATGAACTCCAAGGGGTCCTATTTATAGTTGGGGGTGCTCCCTTGAGTTGGGGAACACTTAGGGCCATAATATAGCCGTTTTTGTTCAAGGCAACAAATCTATTTTTGTCCAAACAAGTCACCAATGGTTAGAATCACTTTTTTTTTGTAATTTTTGTATAATACATTCGGTCGAGATTGAATAAAGGTAAATCGACCGATAGACTAAAAGACAAACCCAATTTTCAAACTATCGGTTGAGTTTATTCTGGGAAATTTGACCGACCAATTAAAATCACATTTGTTCAGTGAGCCATTCCGTTGAGTTTTGTGAATGCACAACTCGACCGATGTACATCACTATAAAATTAATCCATGGATCGGTTGAGATTGAAACTCGACCGATCAACAGCCTATGATCGATTTTCTAATTTGATTAAAAAGTGATTAAAACTTGGTACTAAGTGTCCCACATATTTTTCTCATCTTAGTTACAATTCATATCATCAATACAAGTGATTACAAAAATCTTCTAAGGTCGTTTGAGGGGATTTCCTTATTAGCACACTTGCATTACATTTGACTTGAAGTTTGACAAGCTAGGGCTTGTGTAATTTGATCCTTTTCATGTACCTAACATATGAAATCAATCTTGAATACACATATTAGATACATATGAATGGAATGGTTAAGTCATTATCAAAATATGGACAATGTACAACCTCTAGGTCAACAATGAGATGGTTCTCAACATCACATAATGCTCCCGTGTCTATGCTTAGTCTCAAACACAACCTTAACCCTCAATAATCTCTAGCCACTCCTATGTCAAGAGAGTATTGTCATAGATCCTACTCCTTACTCCCTCATGCCTTCTTTTGAAGCACAAGGCAAGCATGAAACATGTACAAGAGGTGGTCAACCAACCATACAAGCAAGAAACACCATAGGCATCCATGGAACAAGAAAATTAACTAGAAATAAGCATAAATTTTGAGTTCACATGAACAATGGCATGGGAGTTACTCTCCCATGCCCAAGAAAAGAGTTCTACTCATCCATAATGAAGATGTGCAGATACAATGTAGAAATTTTAGCATTTTACATGCTTAAAAGAAGAAAAAGCTAGAGGAACCAATGATGTAGCCAAAGGGGAGTAGAACTTTGGCTAGAGGATGAAATTCCACCCTTAGAGCTGCTCCAACTCGGACAATCTTCCTTCCCGGAAAGCTTGATTGAGAGAAGTAGCTCTACTGCACCTTAGGAGAAGAGAATGGAGAAGAAAAGAGGTAGAATGGAGATCCTCTGGCAAGAAACCACCTTCTTCCACCCCAAAATTGTCCTCCTAAGCTCTGGAACTTCTCTTGGATGAAATACACTTCTCAAAATGACAAGTGATAACTGCCCATTGGGTTGGATTTGTCTTTTAAAACAAGGGGCAGTCATTTTCAATTTTATAGAAACTGATAATGACACGACGTGTCTTTTGGAGGACACACAATGTCCCATCATTTAATCCCACTGGGTAGTGCTTATGTAGTGAATCACACCATGTGTCGAATAAATAAATGCCATGTGACAACCTTCTGGAGTCGATTCAAGTAAAAGTCACACAATGTATTTGAATAAATACACGTCGTGTGCGTTGGAAGAAAGATGTAGTCGGCCTTCATGTCCCAGGAACACACCATGCTCTAAGGGGAACATGCTATGTCGTGACTTCTTCGTTCTGGTCTAGAGGCTGCTAGAAATACACACGCTGTGTTTCTCGTAACACACAACATGTTCTTCATCCCGTGAGGTTTTCTTTGAAGGGACACGTCGTGTCTCTTAGGGGACACGCCGTGTTCGGTGTTGTTTCTTTAGGAAATAGCTCTAAATCAGATGCAAAACATGGAGAAGTCCCATTGGGATGAAACTTGAGATGGGCTATCTCCAATTTGACCTTTTCAATACATGTCTGCAATCAACATCATGCGATAAGAAAAATAACTAAAAAATGTGGCAAGATGAATATGAATAAAGGCTAAATGGAGATAAAATGAACTGAATTTATGTGTGAGAATGTGCAAAAAGTTGATATGAAATACACACAAGAAATCCCCCTAAGCTTGAACTATTGCTTGTCCTCAAGCAAAAAGATCATAGAAACACAAATGAAGGAATTTTCAAGCTCATGCATAGATTAAATGAAATGAAAGATGTGCATAGGACCCAACCAACCATGACCAACATGTTTATACTCATAGGAATCAACTCAACTTAAACATCCATGAAAGAGATTTTTAATTCAACAAGGACGGTCACAATTTAGTGAATCAATCAACTAAACAACACTAAACATGATTTGGATAACCAAGCCAAACAACTAGTGGATGCACAACACGATTTCTCAGCTATTAAGGATACAAATGACAAAATCTTAGTTAATATTAACAATCTTAGTTGAGCTCTTCTCTTTTCCCAAAAGATGATTTGACAATGAATTTATGGCTCTGACACTCGACTGCTAATGTAGGCTTATGCACACGTGGAGTGCCAGTTGGGGTATTTTTACCGTCTTTTGATACATACCACCTAACCATCGTTGCCGGATCGGACTCACACTAGGCTAGCATGATATGTGGGATGTTAGCCATCCTTTACGGGGTATGAGGGGGAAATAAGGCAGTAGAAATTTTGAGAGTTTTCCAAAACGTAAGAGAATCAACTAAAATGTTAAATTAGCTAGATTTCGTTCATTTGTTTTGAAATTTTTTCACTAAAAGAGCGATTTTATATGCACTAAGAGTTTGGAAATGACATCTCGTATTCTAATTAGTGTTGTAAAGTTGATTCATCCATAGAAAATTAGACCATTACATGTTTTAAGCAATCAGAGATGTGAAAGGTGAATGTTCGGGCTACAAATATAAATCAAAATTAAGCACATGTTGGAGGTCGAAGGGTTTCAATGATCCATGCATGCTCTTTAACAATTCCTTTAAATGACCAATTAAGGTGCAAGATGACAAGATGGTTCAAACTTGCAAGGAAAAATAGTCCATTACATCAAGAGAGCCTCACATCATATTAGACTTGCCATAGAAAAAAAATAGAACTTAAACAAGATGAAACTAAGGAACAAACATGACAAACAACATGAAAACCAACAAAACCTACATTACCGACCAGTTGCGTCCCCCCCTAAGCTTGAAATTTGTAGTGTCCTCACTGTATCAATCAAACCTGTGGAAGAAAAGCAATCAGGTACCTATCATGGTATGCATCAGTGGGAGGGGCCATCACCCATATGATCAGAAGGGAAGAACTGGCTGACGAGATCATCATCATGTAGAACATCTACCCTCATGGAATGCAAAGGTGGTGTAGGCTGGTGCTGATGTGTCATGGAATAGTGGCCCTAAGAGATGTGCCAAGCATCCATGCGGTGATCCACATCATGCATAACAGAGAATTGTTGACCCATTAGGTCAAGACAGTCGTCCATATGGTCAAACCGCTGCTGCACATAGCCGTAAAGGTGCCTAACATCAGGCATGGACTAGGTGTACTCCGTCTGTGTGCCTGTGGAGGGAGGTGGTGGAGCAGTAGGGGGTGCCTCAGAAGCATATGGACCTAGAGTGGCTTCTACTTCTTTTAGGGTATTCATAATGACCTTCCAATTGTCCTTATTTGTCAAGGTGATGTGTTCCAAGTCTGGGATGTCAATGTACTGATCTTTATCAAAAAACCACCTAAACTTGGTGATACTGTTGGAAACCCTTGAGATTAATCATGTAGAAAGAAGATGTTGAATATCTACAAGTTTCTGCCTGGTGCAACTTATAGACCTGTCAGGTCCACCTCCAACTTGTTGGCAATAAGAGTAATTAAACCCCCACAAATTATATCCCTGGATTCTTTCTTCTTCATTTTCTTAATGTCTAAGAACCTGATAAGAATATAATAGCATGCATTGATTTTATGTTCATACACCATGCCCCACAGAAAGAACAAATCTTGTTTATCACAAACACCTTGGATTTCCTTCTTTGCAAAAACCCCTATACTAAGAAGGCGGTGCACATATCGGAAAATGGGGTTGTGAATAGTGGATGCCCTAGCCTTCTTGGCGTCATGACAGTCTTCGTCAAAGATCTCAGACCATAATTCATCACTGTCAAAAGCTGGCAGGAAACTTACTGACCATTCATAGTGGCAGTCTAAAACTTCACAGAAACATCTGAAAGTGAGCTTGAAACATCAACCTAGAAGACGGAAACAAATCATAGCGTATGGTTCCAATTTCTTCTAGGGGTCGTTCTCGATGGCAAGAGTCATCAAAAACTCATATACGAGGTGGGGGTAAGTGTTTGTTACCGAGCAACAGACGTAACGCAAACTAATATATTTCAGGCGGGAGAGGACCTCGTCTTTGAATCCCAGAGTAGTGAGTGTTTGCTCACAAGCAAAATGATTAGGGAGCACCCTCCTTGAGATGAGGAATTGGTATGTAGGGTCTTCCTCTAGTGTGACCCTGAAGTGGGTCGTGGAGACATAAGCTGGGGCCGAGGAGGAGCTTACTCCATGCTTGTGGTTTGAGGTTTGCTTGACGGGTGCCATTCTGCTTGAGAAATTGCTGAAACGTCCTTGCACACGACGTGTCGTTGCTGGGACACGGCGTGTTCTTTTGTAGCAGGGTGGTCGAGAAGGGGGAAGACACGGTGTGTCTTTTCTAAGACACATCGTGTACCTGGGACTGAGCCACGTCCAGATGGTAGAACACAACTGATTGCAAGGAACTCACGCCGTGTATCTGAGGGGGTGGAAAAAGAGGTTGGCAGAGACGACAGTGGGATGTGAGCAACTTGGTGAGAGCCTCATGTCGGGATGGGGCAAGGTGGCAATGAACTTCAAGCTTTGACCTCCAGTAGAGTGAGAGAGAAAGACCGGGGCGATAGAGAGAAAGTCTGGGGTGGCGAAGATGGTAGCTTTGCGGCCTCGTGAGGTCATAGGCAAAGACTGTGGCGACTCAGAGATAGAAGCAGCTGGTGGAGGTGGCTTGCACATGTCTCTCCACATGGCTCTTCACATGACTTTGAATGAGGTGAGTGAGTGAGGGAGGCGGCTTGGAATTTAGGGTTAAAACCCCCCTCCATCAAAGAACACGACGTGTGGTTTGGAGGACACACCATGTCAGATTCCAGAGGCTCCCACTATCTTATGAGCAAAACTGTGTTGTGTAAGACACACCGTGTGATTTTAGGCACACATCATGTATGAATCCAGAAGCCGATGTATAACCCTCTCACTGATAATGACATGTCATGTGCAAATAAAGACACAGAGTGTTCGATTCCAGATAATTCCTGCTCGATCTTGTATAGGAAGTACACGTAGTGGCGTTTCCAGATGAGAACTTTATATGGTCTGCCTGATAACAACACAACATGTCATGTGGGGACACGACATGTGTTTTTGAGTTTCTGCTCATGTTGTGCTATCTGTGAGTGACGACACATCGTGTCAAATAAAGTCGCATTGTGTCTTTTGGAATTTTTATAGAATTCAGCTTCTTATCAACACATGCAGGAGTGATGAGATGCAAGTATAAGTGTCTACATTATTACATTATCCCATGACAAGATTGTTTTGAGAAATTAAAGATTGTTCTTGACTCAAACTACAAAAAGAAAATCTATCCTACTATGGGATCAACTCCCACAAGTTCCTCCATTTAAAGTCTTGAGTAGGACTATTCAATCTATTGGTCAAGCATCTTGGAGGGAGTAAGAGGCTCCCTTGTCAACTTTGTCCCTTATGGTGTACAACTTGCAGCGTTTTCCATTGACCTTGAAGGATGATTGTTTCCCTTGTAGCTCCATGGTCCCATATGGAAAAACACGTAAGACCAAGAATGGTCCAGACCACTTGGATCTCAATTTCCCTGGAAACAATTTGAGTTTGGAGTTGAAAGGTAGAACTTGGTCTCCTTATTTGAAGTCCTTGATCTTGATTCTCTTATCATGCCATCTCTTTGTCTTTTCCTTATAGATTTTGGCATTTTCATAAGCATCCATTCACAACTCTTCAAACTCTTAGAGTTGCAACAATCTCTTCTCTCTTGCCTTCTTAGGGTCATAGTTCGGGAACTTGATTGCCCATAATGATTTGTGCTGTAAATGACATGATTTGCCGTAGACAATTTTAAAAGGAGTTGTTCTAATGAGTGTTTTAAAAGCTGTCCTGTATGCCCATAACACATTGTCTAACTTAAGTGCCCAATCCTTTCTTGAACTGGAGATGGTCTTTTCTAGAATAGCCTTCAATTGCCTATTTGAGATCTCCACTTGGCCTAATGTTTGAGGATGATAAGGTGTGGACACCTTATGCTTCACCCCATATTTGTTAAGCAAGTTGTTAAAGTTTCTCTCATTAAAATGTTTTCCACCATCTGAAATAATTGCTCTTAGAACTCCAAATCTGGGGAAGATGATATTCTAAAATAGTTTAATGACCGACTTTGCATCTGGAGCTTGAGTGGGGATTGCCTCCACCCATTTGGAAACATAATTACAGGCCACAAAGATGAACTTGTAGCTTCATGAAGATGGAAAGGGGCCCATGTAATCTATGCCCCACACATAAGAAACTTCTATCTCCAGAATCGAGTTCAATGGCATTTCATCTCTCCTTGAAATTCTCCACCTCTTTGGCAATTAACACAAGCCTTGATAAATGTGTGCACATCACAGAATAGACTTAGACAATAAAAACCAGATTGTAGGATTTTGGTTGTTGTTTTGTCCGCTCCAAAATGTCCACCATAGGGAGAGGAATGACAATCTAAAATCACATTAGCAATTTCCTCATTTGGGATACATCTCCTTATGAGTCGATCTACACATTGCTTGAGCAATAGAGGGTCATCCCAATAGTAGAATTTAACGTCATGAAGAAACTTCTTCTTCTACTGGTAGGTGAAATCAGGTGGAAGGCAACCAGTGGAAAGGTAGTTTGCAAAATCAACAAACCACTACAAGGCTGGAGAATCCACTGCATATAATTTCTCAATGGGAAACTTGTCATCAATGGGTACTTTGTCATCAATGTTTGTAGAGAAATGCGAGAGATGGTCAACTACACTGTTCTTCGTTCCTTTTTTGTCTTTGATTTCTAAATCAAACTCTTGTAGTAACAATATCCGGTGGATGAGACCAGGTTTAGCATCTTTCTTGCTCATAAGGTACCTTATTGCAGCATGATCCGTATACACAATGACCTTAGAACCCACTAGATACTGTCTGAATTTATCAAATGCATAAACAATGGCAATCATCTCCTTTTCTATAGTAGCATAGTTGATCTGTGCATCATCACGGGTCTTACTTGCATTGTGTATAGCATGGAGTTTGTTGTCTTTTATCCATCCCAAGACTGCTCCTATGGCGTAGTCACTGGAATCACACATCACTTCAAAAGGACCACTCCAATCTGGTGGTTGGATAACATGAGCTGAAACTAGGGCATCCTTTAATTTCCTGAAGATAGTTTGGAAATCTTCATTGAATTCAAACTCATCATCTTTTGCTAACAAGGAGCATGGAGGCTTTGTAATCTTTGAGAAGTCCTTAATAAATCTCCTATAAAAACCTGCATGACCCAAAAAGCTACAAATTTCTTTGACATTGGTTGGAGCAACCATCTTTTCAATAGCCTCCACCTTGGCTTTGTCCACTTCAATCCCTTTATTGGAAATGACATGGCCTAGAATGACTCCAGTCTACACCATAAAGGGGCATTTCTCCTAATTCAGCACAAGATTGACTTGTTGACATCTAACCTTAGTTAGATTCAACAAGTAATCATCAAATGAATTACCATAGACACTAAAATCATCCATGAATATTTCCAGGATTTTTCAATGTAATTAGAAAAAATAGCCATCATACACCTTTGAAAAGTGGCGGGTGCATTGTAAAGACCAAAGGGCATCCACCTATATGCATAAGTTCCATAGGTGCAAGTAAATGTGGTTATCTCTTGATTGGGTGGATAGATAAGGATCTAAAAGAACCCACTATACCCGTCAAGGTAGAAAAAATATGAGTGGTGAGCAAGTCTTTTTTACCATTAAATCAATAAAGGGCAAAGGAAAATGGTCTTTTCTGGTGGCTTTATTGAGTTTTCTCTAATCAATACACATTCACCATCAGTGACGATTCTTGTTTGAATTAGTTCATCATTTTCTACTTTAATCATAGTTGTTCCTCCTTTCTTAGGCACAACATGTATAGGGCTTACCCAAGGACAATCACTTATTGGATAAATAATTCCAGCATCTTTAAGTTCTAAGATTTCTTTCTTTACAATTTCCATCATGTTCTAGTTTAGTCTCCTTGGGGGGTCTATACATGATTTGACATTCTCTTCTAAAGCTATACTATGCATGCAAATGGATGTGTTAAATTCTTTGAGGTCATAAATAGAATAACCTATCACATATTTGTAGCATCTAAGTTCATTCAAAAGTTTTTCTTCTTGATCATTGTTCAATTCAACATTTATAATGATAAGAGAAGAAGAGTTTGGGCCTAAGAAAGAATACCTTAACCCCAGTGGGAGGGGTTTTAGTTCTACCTATTTGCTCAGAGCTATGGTGTTGCTCCTTTCATTCTTCTTTGAGTTTTCTTCACTTGATGGATTCTCCAAAGTTTCAGTGCTTTAATCATTGTGAATGGCATTAACATCATCTTCATCAAGATCACCTAAAGCAGTATCAACAAAATTCTTTTCTTCTTCTAGCAAAGTGCCAATGGTGTCAACAAGGCAAAGATACTCCTTGGAGCAGGGTACCTTCATTGCATCATAGAATGAAAACAAAAGTTCTTCATCTCCCACCCGAACAATGACTTTTTCTTCTCTAACATCAACTAAACAGCCTGCAGTGCGCAAGAAGGGTCTTCCAAAAAGTACATGATTGGTTGGGTCTTCATGCATGTCTAAGACCACAAAATCACACGGAATAAAGAAATTTCCTATCTGAACTAGGACATCCTCTATCACTCCCCTTGGATGCTTAAAAGAGAGGTCAACTAGCTAAATTGTCATAGATGTCGGCTTAAGATCTCCCAAGTCTAGCTTTTCTCATAAAGAAATGAGAAATAAACTGATGCTAGATCCAAGGTCTACAAGGCCTTTATCAAAATTAGAGTCTCTTATCTGCAAGGAATAGTAAAGGCACCTTGACCATATAGTTTCTCAGGCATACAGTTCTGTATGATGGACCTTGGCCTTTTAGATAGCATCACAGTTTCAACCCATCTGGATCTCATATTCTTTATTAAGATATCCTTTAAGAACTTGGCGTAGGAGGGCATTTCAGCTATGACTTACGAGGGGTAGGTTTACATATAACTTGTTTAGAATGTCCATAAATTTGTTGAACTTCACATCATCTTTTATGCTGGCAAACCTGTGGGGAAAAGGAGCATTTGGCTTGCTTGAAAATCACCTTGCTGTAGATTTCCAATAGTTTGCTTCCTTTGTGTTTCAGCAAAATCTTCAACAGTAGTATCAAAAATCTCTCCAGATTTCCTCTTGAATGCCAGTGAAGATCTTCCTATGACATCTCCACTCCTTAAGGCCACAGATTTACAACTCTTCTTGGGATTCATAATGGGTTGACTAGGCAAGGATCCTGAAGACGTTCCTTGATTGGCTAATGCTTATTGAGCTATCTGATTCTCCAACATTTTGGTGTGTGTGACAATCCCATCAACCTTTGAAGAGAGCTGTGTGATAGCATCTTTCAACAAGTTGCCATGCACTTGCAATTCATCATTTTGCTATATTTATATGGTGAAAAAGGTCTCAAAGAGGCTTTCCAATCTTGATTTCTGAGGGGGAGGAGTCACTTGCTGAAATTGATTGAAGTTTCTATTATTGCTAGAATTGTACCCAGATGGCTGTTGGTGATTGGTATTCATTGGTTGACGTTTTCTCATAGGTTATTGACCTTGAGCATGGCCTTGCTACTGGTTCTGTGAATGATTGTTCCTATAAGAGAAATTTGGATGGTCTCTCCATCCTGGGTTATATGTTTCAAAAAATGGATTGTAGGTTTGTCTATTATTAAAATTCCCCACTGCATTGACTTGATCAGGTGCTTCATTGGCATTCATCTATGGTACAAAACAAGAAGCAAAGTTGTGCTCGGATGTTCCACAAGCTTCACATACTTGCTCAACTGCTTGAACTAAATGGGTAGTCAACCTTTCAAAATTTTGAGTTAAGGCATCAAGTTTGGCTGAAATTAAGTCCACATCATCAATGGTATGTTTCCCACTGGACTTCTCACTTGAGCTGGTGGAGGAGAGGGGCTGGATGGTTCTTTCATAACACCATTGGGTTGTGGTTGAGTGCCATATCTTCAATGATAGTAAAGGCTTGACTGTATGACTTGTTCATCAAGGCACCATTTGCAGCGACATCAATGGTCATACAGATGTTGTAGAATAACCCATTATAGAAGGTTTGTAGAAGCAACTATTTCATCAGGACATGGTGAGGGCATAGGCGTTGGAGGTTTTTAAACCTCTCCCAAGTCTCATAAAGCATCTCACCTTCTAGTTGCTTGAAGTTTGTGATTTGATTCTTCAACTGGGTTGTATTGCTAGGAGGAAAATACTTTGCTAGAAAAGCATTCAGCAAATCATCCCAGCTCTTCATAGAATGTTGAGGCAAAGAGGAGAGTCACACCTTGGCTCGGTCTCATAGAGTGAATGGGAACAAGAGTAGGCGTACTCCTTCAACTGGAACACCATTATTCTTGAATGTGTTAAGGTACTATAGAAATTATGCAATGTGGAGGTTTGCATCCTCCATTGGCGTTCCCCCAAATCAAGTCTGTTGGATCATCTGCATGATTGCAGGGCTAATGGAGAAGTTGTTGGACTCTATTGCAGGATGATCTATGGCTCCACAAATATTTATGGCAGCCGACACAGCAAAGTCCTTGAGTGGATGGTTGTCCTCCATCTCCGACTCTGGAGGAAGATTGGGTGAAGGTGAAGAAGGTGTAGAATGTGGTGATGAAGGCTGTGATCCCTCCAAGCTTGAAGAGTTATCACCCCTCCTTGCTCATCTACGACTGTTGAAAGTTCATTCTATATTTAGGTATAAAAAGATGGATATTTGTAGACCTCTCTTAAAATGACACATGCAACATGAAAAGCAAAAATTGAGTGAGATTCACAAAAACTAAGAGGTATCACAATATGAAATGCAAAAATGGTGACTTAGCCTCAATTACTAGTTAACACTTTTAATCTAACTAAAAACTATCGGAGCTCCCTAGAAAGGGCGTCAAAAACTTATTGGGAGTTTTAGAAAGAGATCTTAACTCACTAATCACCCGCAAGTGTACGGGGTCAATGTAGTCGAGTGTCGAACACAAGGAGCTAGGTTAGTTAGGCACACATTTTTTAACTTTCATTAATCTAAATCAGGTTACAAAAGTTGGATTGATTACACACTTAAAAGGAAAGCAAAAGTAAAAGCTTAAAGTAAATGGGTTTGATTAATTGATTAAGAGCTTGGGCATTAGATTTCACCACCATACCATCATATCATACGAACAAATGAAACAAAGATCACTATTAACAAGCAAGGAGGTTGTCATCGTCATGCATTTCCCAATGCCATGAGATGGTCCTCAACATCACATAACGCTCTCACATCTATGCTTAGTCTCAAACACAACCTTAACCCTCAATAATCTCTAGCCACTCTCGTGGTCAAGAGAGTATTGCCATAAATCCTACTCCTTACTCCCTCATGCCTTCTCTTGAAGCACAATACAAGCATAAAACATGCACAAGAGGTGGCCAGCCAATCATACAAGAAATAAACACCATAGACATCCATGGAAAAGGCAAATTAACTAGCAATAAGCATAAATTTTGAGTTCACACGAACAATGGCATGGGAGTTACTCTCCCATGCCCAAGAAAAGAGTTCTACTCGTCCATAATGAAGATGTGCATATACAATGTAGAAATTTTAGAGTTTTGCATGCTTAAAAGAATAAAAAGCTAGAGGAACCAAAGATGTAGCCAAAGGGGAGTAGAACTCCGTCTATAGGACAAAATTCCACCCTTGGAGCTGCTCCAACTCAGACAATCTTCCTTCCCGGAAAGTTTGGTTGAGAGAAGTAGCTCTGCTTCACCTTAGGAGAAGAGAATGGAGAAGAAAAGAGGTAGAATGGAGGTTCTCTGGCAAGAAACCACCTTCTTCCACCCCAAAATCACCCTCCTAAGATCTTGAACTTCTCTTGGATGAAAGACACTTCTCACAATGATGAGTGATAACCGCCCATTGGGTTGCATCTGTCTTTTAAAATGAGGGGCGATCATTTTTGGTTTTGCAGAAACTGATAACGACATGGCGTGTCTTTTGGAGGACACACAATGTCCCGTCATTTAATCCCACTGGGTAGTGCTGCTGTAGTGAAGCACACGATGTGTCGAATAAAGACACGCCATGTGACAACCTTCTGGAGTCGATTCAAGTGAAAGTCACACAGTGTATTTGAATAAATACACATCGTGTGCGTTGGCAGAAAGATGTAGTCGACCTTCATGTCCCAAGAACACACTGTGTTCTCAGGGGAACATGTCACGTCACATCTTCTTTGTTCAAGGCTAGAGGGTGCTAGAAACACACACACCATGTATGCCATAACACATAGCGTGTTCTTCGTCCTGTGAGGTTTTTTGTGAAGGGACACATCATGTCTCTTAGGGGACACACTGTGTTCGGTGTTGTTTCTTCAAGAAATGGCTCTAAATCAACTACAAAACATGGAGAAGTCCTATTGGGTCGGATTTGAGTTGGGCTATCTCCAATTTGACCTTTTCAATACATGTCTACAATCAACATCATGTAATAAGCAAAATTACTAAAAAAATTTGGCAAGATGAATATGAATAGAGGCCAAATGGAGACAAAATGAAATGAATTTGTGTGTGAGAATGTGCAAAAAGTCGATATAAAATACACACAACAATAACTCTAAGTTCCAAGAGGAAGTTCTTAGAAGGCTAAGGAGCCTTGATAATGTGAAGAAAAATGTGTCTGATCAAGGGCAAAACATTAGCATATTGGAGCAAAGGATTGATCAGATCTCTCTTTCACTTGACCGTCATGAGGAGGGAAGATTCCCTTCCCAACCAATGGCTAATCCGGACAATGAAGGTGGTTCTATGAATACTCGTGCAGGTGATTACATCCCACCACAAGGGCAAGTACCCATTCTGAAATGGTACCAAGGACCTCCTAATCCCCATGCCCCCACCTCCACAACCCACTTTCAACTATCACTACACTCCACCTTCACCTCACTCATACCAACAACCCCCTCCACAATATCACCCCCATACACAAAAACCACTACAAATACCATCTCAACCACAATTCATTCTCCAAAACCCGAACCCACCACACCAAAGGTCACCACCACCTCAACAACCAAAACAACCGCCACAAGCTTCCTCCTCTACCACCCATGAGCAAGTGAAGGTTGTGACAATTTTGAGAAGTGGGAGGACTTTGGAGCAACCCAGAGATGCAAAAGTTGACAATATAGTCAGTGAAGCTAGAGTTGATATCATGATTTGAGGCAATGATATCGAGATTTAGGGTGATGATACTGTGATAGGAATATGGGCTGATTCTATGATCTAGAGTGATGACACTGTGATTTCCATGATACCGCTTGACAATTTTGTTGACATGAACCCGTCGGGAGCACAACTCCCCCCTTTCTCTATGCACTTGAAGAACCATCCACCGAGAAAAGAAAGAAGAAGCTACCAAAGATATCTGGAAACCTTTAAACAAATGAGGATCAATATTCCATTGCTAGATGACATCAAGAAAATCCCATCCTACACAATGTTCTTGAAAGATTTGTGTACCTTGAAGAGGAGGACAACATGAAGAACACAAAGGATGTCAAGCTCACTAAGAAAGTGAGTTCAATTTTACAACACTCCACATTGCAAAAGAGAAAAGATCCCGATGCACCCATCATTTCTTGCTATATTGGAACTCACCGTATAGACCAAGCACTCCTTGACTTGGGTTTTAGCGTGAATTTGATGCACTATGATGTGTATGCCAAATTGAACTTGGGACAATTGCAATCAACTAATTGCACCTTGCAATTGGACAAGCGTTATGTGAAGATGCCTTGATGGTGATTTTGATGTGTTGGTGAAGCTTGATGATGACACCTCTGCATTCTTTCCTGTTGATTTTATTGTGCTTGATATGGAAAAAGACTCAAGGAAGGTGCTGATTTTCTTGGGAAGACCCTTCCTAGATACAGCTAATGTAGTGATTCATGTGAGAACTGACACCATGTATGTGACTTTCATGCCCATGAAGATCCTATTGAAATTTTTTAAAGCTTATGATAAAGTCAAGGTAATAGGTGCTACTTAAGAAGATTGCTATCTGATTGACTGCCTTGAGGAGATTGTAGAAGAATGATTGCCTGCATGGATTTAGACTGCCACCCAAGGTAGGGGTCTAGAGCCCATTGTGGATCTTTCCAATGATGATGATGATGATGAAGAAAATGAACTAGCCTTAGTGTCTCCAAGTGAGGACCTCCTATCCATTTTTGAAAAACCTCTGAAGAACTACATTAAAGAACCTCCAGTCCTTGAGCTCAAGTCTCTTCCTAAAGGCTTGAAGTATGTTTTTCTAGGTTCCAATGACACCCTCACAGTGATCAATTCTTCTATCCTATCCCCTGAACAAAAAGATGCTCTTATTTTCATGTTGAAGAGAAACATTTAGGCCATATGATAGTATATTGTTGATTTGAGGGGTGTTGATCTGTCCATATGTGTTCATAGAGTCTATCTTGAAGATTATGCAAGGCTGACTCAGCAAATGGAAAGGAGATTGAATCCAAAGTTGAAAGAGGTTGTAACACAAGAAGTGGTGAAGTTGATAGATGTTGGGATCATCTATCCCATTTTTGATAGCCCTTGGGTCCCATCCAGGTTGTGCCCAAGAAGGGTGGGATCACCTTAGATGAAAATGAAAATGGAGAGTTGGTACCTGTGATAGAGCAATCCAAGTGGAGGATGTGTGTAGATCACATGAAACTAAATGAAAAGACAAAGAAGGACCATTTCCCTCTCCCATTCTTTAACCAAATCTTAGAGAGACTTGTAGGACAAAGATTTATTGCTTTCTTGATGGTTACTCAGGTTAGTTTCAAGTGGCAGTACACCCATCAGATCAGGAGAAGACCACATTCACTTATCCAAGTGGTACTTTCACTTATAGGTGGATGCCATTTGGATTGTGTAATGTGTTGGTGTGTATGCCCAGAGAGACAATCATATGATGATTGGAGTGTGGCGTTAGATAGTTGATTTGATAATCATAAAAAGTAATTATGTCTATTATGTTTGTCTAAGTCATGAGATGACGACACATACATAGTAGATGTATAAAGAATGATGTTACTCAATGACATATGTTTTCAAGTACATGACTTGAACGATGAGATCATATGGATGATAAGAGTACATACATTCTTGTTATGTCCCTAGTCAGATATTACTGTGGAAGCAAAATAGATAACAATAATACTTAAGACTAGAGTGTGTGTTGACTGATGATAGAATCTCATTAGTCATGATATGTGATATCAAGTCAGACACTTAGATACATGTTATAGAATGGTTTATCAGATAAAACCACCATGAGAGTGATACATGGAGACCATGGAATGGTCTCACAGTGATAGTGGTGAGTGTGGTTCTTAGACTTGAAGTCACTACACTCATCACATGTCATTGGATATGATTTTACATCATCAAACTTAATCCTAAAATAAGGGTTATTATAAAGGTGATGATTGGGTGACTATGACACATGGGGATTGAGCGTGAGTGATGTAGATGGGATTTGTCCCTCCTATAGGACATTAACATCCAGGGCCTCTTGATAAGGGAGACTGAAAAATGTATGACCGTACCCATGTGATTCAGTACGTGATATGTGAATTCACATGCATCTCAGACAGTCTGCTCTAGTTCAAGGAACATGGATTGAACATTGAGGATGATGATTCCATGCCTTAAGTTCAATTTGGATTAGAGACAAAGGAACTATACGTTCATGGTAACACTAATCAAGGATTTTAGGCTGAAGTTGTTCTCCAACTTTCCAAATTACTTGGGTAGCAATGATGTGTGACTAGGCACCACTCTTTGCATGTGATGTCATAATTTTGTTATGGACATTCACTGCCAATGTAATTCTGGAGCTATATAGTCACACACAGGATACACTTAGATTAAAGGATTTCATTCATGAATGATGTTTGGATGGAATACTATAGGTGTTTAGGTATTCAATTAAACAAATGAGGTTCAAAATTGACTGACTGGACTCCCAGCCAACCGATTCAAGTATTGAACTGACCGATTGGAGTGTCAAGTTAATTGGAATCAATATTGGTTGAACTTTGCTTGATCTGGACAAGTGAAACGACCATATCACTTGTGAAACAACCATTTCACTATGAGAGACAATAGATTAATTTCCCACATTGTAGGATTCAGTTGTTAACTCAATTGGAACAAGGATTGATGTTAATGTCATCTTTAGCATTAATCAGGCATTGAATACCAATTTGATTTAGAATAGGGAACTTGCGAAATGACTGTTTCACTATGCGAGATGATTGTTTCGCTCACCAAATGACCGTTTGGGAGTATGAGATGATTGTTTCACACTTTGCATGTTCTAGAAAATTCATGATTTTGGACCCTTCTACTCCCACATCGACTAGGAACCCTGACCCCAACCCCTCCTATAAATAGAGGGGTACTAGGGGGTTCCTAAGACACACAATTGGGATCAATGGCCCTAATAATTATTTTCCTCTCTGGTTATGGTAACCAATAGATAGCCCAAACAAGTCCTACCCGTTAAAGGGAGGGATAGCAAGGGAGGAAACAATTGAGATCAGTTTTGGGAGAGCATGTCAATGACTAGTACGCTGACAGAAGGGGACAACTTCTTCATGTTGGCTCTGGCAGTGCAACATGGAGTTCCTGGTGGTCCACATGGACTACTCTAGAGTTGGGAGGCCATTCTCTACCACCAGGAGGACATCGTCAATCACTATCTATCGTGTTGCACCAGGAGGCAGACGAAGATGATTGTTTGAGTGATGTTGTTGCTGAAGGAGTGTGACATTGCCTAAAGAAGAAGTTGTTACTGCCGCAAGGGTAATGTCACTAGAATTGCTCCAGGACCAGGTATAACCTTGAAGCCATTCCTTCCTAGATATATTGTTGTTTATGCAATTCTGTTGGTTTTGGTAAACATGCATTTAAATTATTTCTTTTATTTTTGTTTCTTATAGCTACGCCCGATTTTCCAACAGTGGTATTAGAGTCCCATCAATTTACGGTATATCTGGGATTTAAATCAATATGATTGGTTTTACTTTTCATTATTTTGTTGCATATGCTAAAAATGTTAAAATGATTAATATGCATATATGATTAAATACCACATACAATCACAACTAATATATATATAAGATATGATATATATAATATGTAATCCATGCACATTGGCCTAAAAGTGTTTTGATGGTGGATGTTAGCATGGTTATGACAGATATAGGTGTGCATGTTGTGATTGTTTATTGGTTTTCATACTAAGCCTCTCTCTCCTTTCTAAATGTAAATTAATTATATTCTTCCTATTTCCCCTAGATTGTAACTTGAGGTTTCCCTTTTACATTGTAAGGAAATAAGATAGTTTTAATTTATGCATCATCGTGAGAAGATGTTCTGCACCAAACAAATGGATTGGCTAGTGGGACAAACCAAAAAACCCGTGAGACAAACCAATTGTTTGGAGGACTGAGGAGACCAGACGGTAAGAGGCAAACCGATCGACTGGTGGTCCAAACGCTCGGCTGGAGGAGACCAGATGACCGTTTCAAGAACCCAACTGAGCGGACAAGAGGCGAGCCAATTTGTTCAAGCATTGAATTGATCAACCTAGATTGGACCGAACACCAATCTTCATCAACAACAGGTTGCATGTGATGTGGACCTTAGTTGGTAGCATTTCCTTGTGGCTCCAAGGAGTTGCATTAGATTGGCCATAACCATCACTCGTATATTTCTAATTTCATGTTTTCATTGTGGTTATATCATGTATATGATATGTACTATAAGTATGTGGTGATTGGATGTGTATATGTATTTATATATAAAATCCCTCAAATAAAATATTATGTCTTAGATTCTTTCCAAAAGGAGAACACATGAAAAGCTTGATAGACCAAGCATAAGTTATGCCAAATCTTGGTGCACCATCTATCTCATGAAAGTGTGATGGTAGTAATGTAGGTGCCGCCAAAGCGGGGTACATTATTATTGTGTCAGCTTTTAGGTCAGGCTTGACTGGTGATTCGTAGACCATCTAAGTATAGAAGTATAAAGATGGTCAATGACAAAGAGTTGTGCACACCATCTACCCAAGAGTTGCATAGGACACAATTGACAAATGTTGTCTACCTAAATAGTCAAGTTGTGGGCGATCAACCAAAGCTGACTCATGATTCGATGACATATTGATCTTGACCCATTAGAATATTGTACATTGCAATATTTTGATTTGATAGATGAGGGTTATCAATTTGAGAAAAATTGTGGGAGCGATAGTTAATTAAAAACCTAACTAATATCGTCAAATTTATCAAATCAAACCAAATAAAAAATGTTTTCAAAAAGTTTGTGATATTCTTTTGTAGACAAACACAAATATGTTATAGTTGCAAGGACAAACTAAACAATATTTACTTCCAAATCTAGTTTAGGACTTTGAGAAGTGTTCTCCATAAGCAAAAGCTCTATGTCCTTGAAAGACCAGAGCCAAAGTAACCCACTCTAAATGCACATAAGGCTGAAATGGGTGCTTACTTGAAGCATGCCAATGATGCCATAGACATTGAGTACCTTATGCTATGCTATATGAACTATGAGTTGCATAAACAACATGATAACATGGAAATTCTTGAGATGGTAACACATCTTACGAATCATGTAAAGCAAACAAAGTATAATGTCTGTAAAGTGCTATTTGAGTGCAAACTAGTAGAGGGAGATCTAATGGAGCCTCATATGCTCAATATGATTGGGCATTTGGAGAGATTAGGATTTCTCTTAGGTCAACAGTTGACCATGGATATGATTCTATAAGTTGTTGTGTGAATCATATAGCCAGTTTATCAGATGCTTAGCATGTTTATGCCAATTCATGGGTGAAAAAGGACATATCCCTAATGATGATCAATGGAAGTTGGTCCAAGGACAAAAGCAATGCCAAGAAGAGTTCTGAGGCTAAGCTAAAGTCCAAGTCTTTTGCACTCAAGATAAAGACAGGGATAAGTGTAAAACAAATATGTCCTTTTTTGTTAAATGGTTAAGGAAAGAAAATGCCACCATTGTCACCAAACTATCCTCTATGTATAGAGGATCTCAGGAAGAAGAGAGAAATAGAGATCTCTACTTCAGGACCTGAGAAGAAATAATCTAGAACTGTTTGGAGCAAGGGTTGCTGCCAATAAAGTTAGAATTTGTCATTCATGGGCATGAAATAGAATTACTGAATTACTATTATATATCTTCCACTAATAAAATCATCATATGTCTTGTATGATAAGAACATTATGTTTCATTTAAAAGATATGATCTTTATTGCAATGCCCTATGTCTCACAATCTATAGTGATAGTTATAGAGACAAATGTGTATGACACATAAAATGAATGACTTGATGACTCAAACAAGTATATCTATAACATTGTCATCTAGAGCACATAAATGAGAAATGCATCTCAAGAATTCATATGATGGTTATCTAGACTCTTCTGGTTTTTGAACCAATAGAGACATGTAAGTCTTATTTATTGGGCAATATGAAAAAATCATCTCCACTAGATGTAGCGGGAGAAAAACTATTCTATTAGTCCTAGTACATGCTGACATACAATAGACTTTTTAGAATGAATTCTAAAGGTGATTATTAGTACCTAACTATATTTACTGATGTGATCAGTAGATATGGAAAATTGTATTTAATGAAATAGAAGTTTGAATCTCTTAAAGTGTTCAAGGAGATCATAAATGAAGTATGTAACTAACTTGGTAAAAGTAATAAGATAATTCGATGTGATCCATGTTGAAATATTTTAAACCAAGAGTTTGAGGACCTTCTAGTGATATGTGATAATGTATCACAATGAACTCCATTTGAAACATAATGATGTTCCATAAAGAAGGAATCACACCTTGTTAGTTCATGATGTGATTATTAATTATTCTAGCAAATTCTTACATTTCCTTTGGGGAAATACTTTACACTAAAATAATGTACCATCTAAAATGGTTCATAGGACACAAATGAGTTATGGCATGGAAGGTGTCCCGATATGTTTTTTAAAGTGATTAGGTATGAATGCATGTATAAGAAAATTGTTTCTTAGAAGGTTTTGTCCACAAATTACATTAATGTTATTTTATTAAATACTACTCTTATCCCAATGCTACAACAAAGTTGTTTGTTGATCTGGATGGTTGTATTCCTGATGAGGAACTTAGTTCCAAAGGAATCAGTGGGAGTAAAATTAGAATTCAAAATGTTCAAGACAAACAAATGAACGTTGAACCTAAAAGAGGTACAATAGGAACAAAGAGGACCACAAATTGTTCTGGAATCTCAAATTCCTTATGTAACACAAAAACCTTATAGTTCTAGTAGAACATGCCTTGAGTTTGAAAGATTTTGATATCTTACAACTTTGAAAGGCGATGATTTGATCATAGAGTTGAATCAACAACCTACTTAGAAACTATTAAGGGACCAGAGTCTAAGACATGACTTGAAGTCATGAGATCAACAAGGTATGACCTTGGTGGATCCACCTGAAGGGGTGAAACCCACTGGGTGCATTTGGATCTTTCAGAGAAAACCAACATGGAAGGGTAGATTTTTTGTAATGAGCTTCAAACAAGTTCAAGATGCTGAACATGATGAAGTCTTTCACCAATTACCATGGTTAAATCCATCAGGATCATGCTTGCATTTGTAGCTCAGTATGACTGTGATGTTCGACATATGGATGTTAAAAATGCATTCCATAATTGGAATAGTTGTACATGATGTGTACGTGACATAGCCTACATGGTTTTATAAATCCATTGATGCAAATAAATTCTATAAGCTACAAAGGTCAATCTTTGAATTGAACCAAGCATCTCAGAGCTAGAATCTTTTATTTGACAAGACAGTCAAAGTGTTTGACTTGAGTGAGAATGAAGATGAAATCTATGATTACAAAAGATTTAGTGGGAGCATATGAATATTCCACATAATGATGGGATATAACATCCTTATCCTACAAATGTTAAAACCTGGCAAGCAATGTACCTTCTCTTTGAAGGGCTTAGGTGAATCATCCTATGTGATATGATTGAGATCTATACATATAGATCTGGAAAGCTTATTAACCTAATAAAACATACATTGGGAAGATGCTGAAAGGTTTGACGTACAAGACTCAATGAGAGAAAACTTGTCCATGTTCCAAGGGATTAGTCTCTCAAGATCCTAGTGTAGCAATTCTTATGAAGAAAGGGAACACATTGATTGATGCCATATGCATTCACAATTGAATCCATCACATATGTACTCATCCCATTATCTCGTATGTATTAGACATGATGAGAGGATATCCTGTTATCTTGTATGTATTGGACATGATGAGAGGATATCTAGTTATCTCATATATATTGGACATGATGAGAGGATATCCACTCATATCATATGTATTAGACATGATGAGAGTATATATATATATATACCTATCTAGTAATCTCATATGTATAGGACATGACAAGAAGTTGTATGTCAGATGCCAGTGAGAGTCACTTGACTACCATAAAAGAACATTTTAAAGTGCTTGTGAAGCACTAAAAGGATCAGTTCCTTGGTTATGGTAATAAGGAAGAGTTGTGTGTAAAGGGTTTACACCCATGCAAGCTTCCAAGCTAACAAATTAATGATCACATTTGAAAATTGTGTCTGACCTTAAAATGATAAATTTAAGCTGGAAAATGATCTGAGCTAATGATAGTTGTTTAAATCTACAATAGAAGCTGAGTATCTCTGTGTTATGAGAACAACAGAGGATACTGTATGAAGTTCATATGGGTGAACTTATGAGAGGTTCCAACCATTGATGATGCAGTAGAAATACTTTGACAACAATGGAGCTATATGATAGAAAAGGAATCTCAAATAGAATACCACAACACTTCCATCTTGTACGAGATGTCGTACAATGAAGAGATGTGAAAATTGCAAAATGCTGACTCAAAGCAAACATTTCTAACCCACTATGAAAGTGCTTGTGCAACAAAAACATGATAGACATGTTAAGATCACTTGGAATACAGTTCATGGGTGATTGGATCTAAGTGTAAGTGGGAGTCTGTTGGTATGTATGCCCAGAGAGCCAGTTATATGATGATTGAAGTGTGGCATTAGATACCTAAAATAACAATCATAAATACTAATTGTGTATATTATGCTTGTCTCAGTCGTGAGATGATGACACATACATAGTAGATGTCTAAAGAATGATGTTACTCAATGACATATGTTTTCAAGTACATGACTTAAATGATGAGATCATATAGATGATAAGAGTACATACATTCTTGTTATGTCCTTAGTCGGATATTACTATGTAAGCAAAATAGACAACAATACTTAAGACTAGAGTGTGTGTTGACTGATGATAGAATGTCATTAGTCATGATAAGTGATATCAAGTCAAGCACACATATACATGTTATAGAATAATGTATCAGACAGACCCACCATGAGAGTAATACATGGAGACAATAGAATGGTAGATATAATTATCTCTCACAGTGATAGTGGTGATTGTGATTCTTAGACTTGAAGTCATTACACTCATCACATGTCATTCAGTATGCTTTAACATCATGAAACATAATCATGAAATAAGGGTTATTACAAAGGTGATGATTGGGTGAATGTGACACATGAGGTTTGACTGTGAGTGATGTAGATGGGATTTATCCCTCCTATTGGAGATTGATATCCAGGGCCTCTTGATAAGTGAGACTGGAAAATGTATGACTATACTATGTGATTCAATATGTGATATGTGAACTCACACGCATCTCAGACAGTATGCTCTAGTTCAAGGAACATGATTGAATGTTGAGAGGATGACGATTCCATGCCTCGATTTCAATCCGGATATCAAAGAAGAATGAACTATACGATCACAGTAACACTAATCATAGATTGTAGGTTGAAGTTGTTCTCCAACTTTTTGAATTACTTGGGTAGCAATGATGCGTGACTAGGCACCACTCTTTGCTTGTGATGTCTTAAGCTTGTTATGGACAATTACGACCAACATAATTTTGGACCTATAGGGTCACATACATAGGATACACTTGGATTAAAGGAGTTTATTCATGAATAATGTTTGGATTGAATACTAAAGGTGTTTAGGTATTCAATTAAACAATCAAGGTTCAATTTTGACTGACTGGATTCCCAGCTGATCAGTTCAAGCATTGAACTGACCGGTTGGAGTTTCATGTCAATTGGAATCAATATTGGTTGAACTTTGCTTGAATTGGACAAGTGAAATGGCCATCTCACTTGTGAAATGACTGTCTCACAATGTGAAACTATCTTTTCACTATGAGAGAGGACCAGTTCATTTCCCAGGTCACCCAGTTCAGTTCTCAATTCGAAAGGAACATGGATGATGTTGATGTCATGTTTATCATTAATGGGACATTGAATACCAATTTGATTTAGAACAGGAAACTTGCAAAATGACCATTCTGCTATGCAAGCCAATCATTTCCTCACCAAAAAACCATTTGGGAGTGTGAGGCAATCATTTAGTGTCACACAAGTTCTAGAACATTCATGATTCTAGACCCTTCTACTCCCACATCGACTGGGAACCCTAACCCTAACCCTAACCCCTCCTATAAATAGAGGGGTACTGGGGGCTTCCCAAGACACAAAATTGGGATCAATGGCCTTGAAAATTATTATCCTCTCTGGTTGTGTTAACCAGGTCACAAGAAAGTCCTACCTGTTAAAGGGAGAGATAGCAAGGGAGGGAACAAATGAGATCAGTTGTGGGAAAGCATTTTGATGACTAATACACTGACAGAAGGGGATAACTCCTTCCCGTTGGCTCTGGAAGCACAAAGTGGAGTTCTGGTGGTCCACATGGACTACTCTAGAGGCGGGAGTCTATTGTCTTCTGCCAAGAGGACAACGTTAGTCACTGTCCATGGTGTTGCACTAGGAGGTCGATGACGACGACAGTTTGAGTGCTGCTACTGCTAAAGGAGCATGACACTGCATGAAGAAGTTGTTGCTGCTACAAGGGTAATTTTGTTGGACTTACTCTAGGACCATATATAACCTTGCAAACTTTCCTTCCTAGATACATTGTTGTTGATGTGATTATGCTAATTTTAGGAAATAGGCATTTAATTTTTTTCTTCCACTGTCTATATCTTCGCCTGATTTCCCAATAATGGTATCAGAGGCCCATCAATTTATGGTGTATTTGGGATTTAAATTGAAATGATCAGATTTCCTTTTCATTATTTCATTGCATATGATGCAAATGTTGAAATGATTAATGTGCATATTTGGTTAAATACCACATATAATCACAACTAATATATATATGATCTGATATAATATGCAATCCATAAGCATCACCCTAATAGTGTTTGGATGGTGGATGTTAGAATGGTTATGACCAAAACCCTAGATCTATGTGTGCATGGTTGTGGTTGTTTATTCCTCTTATTTATCAGTTTGTGTATCAAGCCTCTCTCTTGTTTCCTTATGTAAATTGATTCTCTTCTTCCTATTTCCCCTTGAACGTAACTTGAGGTTTCTTTTTACAATGTAAAGAAATATGATAGCTTTAATTTATGAATCATTGTGAGAAGATGTTCTGCACTATATGAACTGTCTGGCTTGTGGATGAATTGACCGGTTCATGAGACGAACCAACCATTTGGAGGACCAAGTAGGCTAGACAATAGGAGGCAAACAGATCGACTGGTGGCCCAACCGATCAGATGGAAGAGTCCAAATGACTGTTTCAAGAACCCAAGCAATCATCTAGGAGGTGAGCTGATTAGTTCATGCTTTGAACCGATCAACCCAGATTGGACTGAGCACAAATCTTCATCAACAACAGGTTGCATGTGATAGGGACCTTAGGTGGTATCAATTCCTTGTGGTTCCAAGGAATTGCATTAGACGGGACATAACCATCACTCATATATTTCTGATTGTATGTTTTCATTGTGGTTGTAGCATGTATATGATACATACTATAAGTATGTGGTGATTGGATATGTATATGTGTTTATATATAAATTTCTTCAAATAAAATATTAAGTATTAGATGATTTCCAAAAGCAGCACACATGAAAAGATTGATTGAACAACCGTATGCTACGCCAAATCATGGTGCACAATCTATCTCATAGAAGTGTTATGGTAGTAATGTAGGTGCCGCCAAAGTAGGGTATATTATTATCATGTCAGCTTTTGTGTTAGACTTAACCAATGATTCTTAGAGCATCTATGCCCATAAGAATAAAGATGGTCAATGACAATGATTGGTGCTCACCATCTATCCAAGAGTTGCATAAGATGCAATTGGAAACCGTTGCATACCTAAAGAGTCAGGTTGTGGACGATCATCCAAAGCTGACTCATGATTTGATGAAATATGGATCTTGGCCCACTAGAATATTGTACACTACAATATTCAGAATTGATAAATGAGGGTTATCGATTTGAACAAAATTGTTGGAGTGATAGTTAATTAAAAGCCTAGTTAATATCGCCAAATTTATCAAATCAAACCAAATAAAAATGTTTTGAAAAAGGTTGCAATATTCTTTTGTAGACAAACACAAATATGTTATAGTTGCAAGGACAAACTAAATGGGATTTACTTCCAAATTTGTTTAGGACTTTGAGAAGTGCTCTCAATAAGTGAAAGCTCTATGTCCTTGTAAGGCAAAAGCCAGAGTAACCCACTCTAAATGCTCCTAAGGCTGAAATGGGTGCTTACTTGAAGCATGTCAATCATGCAATAGATATTGAGTACCTTATGCTGTGCTATATGAACTACGAGTTACATAAAGAACATGATAACATGGAAATTCTCGAGATGGTAACACATCTTAAGAATCATGTGAAGAAAACAAGGTATAATGTCTACAAAGCACTGTTTGAGTGCAAACTAGTAGAGGGAGATCTAGTAGAGCCCCATATGTTCAATATGGGGCATGTGGAGAGACTAGGATTTCTCTTAGGTCAAGAGTTGACCATGGATATGATTATACAAGTCATTTTGTGAATCATATAACCACTTTATTAAATGCATAGCATGTTGATGCCAAAGCATGAATGAAAAAGGACAAATCCCTGATGATGATAAGCAGAAGTGGGTCCAAGGACAAAAGAACTGCAAAGAAGAGTTCTAAGGCTAAGCTAAAGTCCAAGTATTCTGCACTCAAGATAAAGACAGGGATAAGTGTAAAAGGAATATGTCCTTTTCACATAAATGGTTGAGGAAAGAAAATGCTACCACTATCACCAGTTGGACATTGGTAAAGGAACTATCCTCTCTCTATATAGAGTATCTAAGGAAGAATAAAGAGATAGAGATCTCTACTTCATGACCTGAGAAGAGATAAGCTAGAACTATATGGAGCAAAGGTTGTTGTGACTATAGTTAGAATTTGTCATTCATGGGCATATAATAGAATTTGTGAATTACTATTATATATCTGCCATTAATGAAAACATCATATGTCTTGTATGACAAGAACATTATGTTTCATTTAAAAGATATGATATTTATGGCAATTCCTTATGTATTACAATCTATAGTGATAGTTGTATAGACAAATGTGTATGACACATATAGGGAATGATTTTATGACTCAAACAAGTATATATATAACATTGTCATATTGAGCACATAAATGAGAAATGCATCTATAGAATCCATATGATGGTTATCTAGACTCTTTTAGTTATTGAACCAATAGATACACACAAGTCATATTTATAAGTCAATATGATAAAATCATATCCACTAGAGGTAGTGGGAGAACAAGTATTCCACAAGGCCTAGTACATGTTGATGTACAACAGACCTTTTAGAATAAATGCTAAAGGTGATTACCAGTACCTCACTATATTTACTGATGTGATCAACATATATGGAAAACTGTATTTAATGAAATATAAGTAAGAATCTTTTGAAGTGTTCAAGGAGATCATAAATGAAGTATGTAACTAACTTGGTAAAAGTATTAAGATACTTCGATGTGATCAATGTTGAAATATTTTAAACCTAGAGTTTCAGGACCTTCTGACGGTATGTGATAATGTATCACAATGAACTCCATCTGAAACATAATGATGCGTCAAAAAGAAGGAATCACACCTTGTTAGTTCATGGTGCGATCATCAATAAATCTATCTAATTCTTACATTTCCTTTGGGCATATGCTTTACACTAAAATAATGTACCGTCTAAAATGGCTCAAAAGACACCAATCACATATGGCATGAGAGGTGTCCCGATGTGTCTTTTAAAGTGATTAGGAATGAATGCCTATATAATAAAATTGGTTCTTAGAAGGTTTTGTCCACAAATCACATAAATGATGTTTTGTTAAATACTACTCTTATCCAAATCGTACAATATTTTTTTGTTGATCTGGATGGTTGTATTCCCAATGAGGAACTTAGTTCCAAAGGAATCAATTGGAGTAAAAGTAGAACTCAAAATGTTCGAGATGAACAAATAAACGTTGAACCTAAAAGAGGTACAATAGGAACAAAGAGAATCACAAATGGTTATGGAATCTCAAATTCCTTATGTAACACAAAAAACCTTATTGTTCTAGTTGAACATGCCTTGATTTTGAAAGATTTTGATATCTTACAACTATGAAAGGCGACGAGTTGATCATATAGTTGAATCAACAACCTACGTAGAAAGTATTAAGGGACCAGAGTTAGAGACATGACTTGAAGTCATGAGAACAAAGATGAACTCCATGTACAACAACAAGGTATGACCTTGGTGGATCCACCTAAAGGGGTAAAAACCATTGGGTGCATTTAGGTATTTGAGAGAAGACAAACTTGGAAGGATAGATTGGTTATAATGTGCTTCAAACAAGTTCAAGGTGTTGAACATGATGACGTCTTTCACCAATTACCATGGTTAAATCTATCAAGATCATGCTTGCATTAGCAGCTTGCTATGGCTGTGAGATTTGGCATATGGATGTTAAAACCACATTCCATAATTGGAATAATTGTATAGGATGTGTATGTGACACAACCTAATGGTTTTATAAATCCATTAATGCAAAAAAGTCTATAATCTACAAAGGTCAATCTTTGGATCAAATCAAGCATCACAGAGCCGGAATCTTCTATTTGACAAGACAGTCAAAGTGTTTGACTTGAGTTAGAATGAAGATGAAATATGTGATTACAAAAGATTTAGTGGGAGCATATGAATATTCCAGATAATGATTGGGAATAACATCCTTATCCTACAAATGTTAAAACATGGAAAGGAAAGTATATTCTCTTTGAAGGGCTTAGGCGAAGTATCCTATGTGATAGGATTGAGATCTATACATATAGATCTAGAAAGCTTATTAACCTAAGAGAACATCCATTGGAAAGATGCTGAAGTGCTCAACATACAAGACTCAATGAGAGAAAACTTGTCCATGTTCCATGGAGTTAGTCTCTCAAGATCCTAGTGTCACAGTTCTTATGAAGCACGGGAATACATGGATAGATGACATATTCATTCACAATTGAATCCATCATGTATGTGCTCATCCCGTTATCTCTATGTGTCAGACATGATGAGAGGATATTTAGTTATCTCATATGTATTGGACATGATGAGAGGATATCCAGTTATCTCATATGTATTGGATATGATGAGAGGACATCCAATCATCTCATATGTATTAGACATAATGAGAGGATATATATATATATATATATATATATATATCTGTGTGTGTGTGTGTACTTGTCTAGTAATCTCATATGTATTGGACATGACAAGAAGATATATGTCACATGCCAGTGAGAGTCATTGGACTACCATAAAAGAACATTTTTAAGTGCTTCTGAAGCACTAAAAGGATCAGCTCCTTGGTTATGGTAATAAGGAAGAGTTGGGTGTAAAGGGTTACTTTGATGCAAGCTCCCAAGGTAACAAATAAATGATCACAATTGAAAACTATGTTTGACCTTAAAATGAGAACTGTAAGGTGGAAAATGTTTCGAGCTAATGACAGTTGTTTAAATCTATGATAGAAACTGAGTATCTCTTTGTTATGAGAACAACATAGGAATTGTATGAATTTCATATGGGTGAACTTATTAGAGGTTCCAACCATTGATGACATAGTAGATATACTTTGACAACAATGTTACTATATGATATGCAAGGAATATCAAATAGCATACCAAAACACTTCCATCTCATATGAGATGTCGTACAATGAAGAATGTGAAAATTGCAAAATACTGACTTAAAGAAAACGTTGCGAAACCGCTATAAAAGTGCTTACACAACAGAAACATGACTGACATGTTAAGATCACATGGAATACAATTTATGGGTGATTGGCTCTAACTACAAGTGGGAGTATTTTGGTATGTGTGCCCAGAGAGCCAATCATATGATGATTGGAGTGTGGAGTTAGATACCTGAAATGATAATCATAAAAGGTAATTCCATCTACTATATTTGTCTCATTCCTGAGATGATGACACATACTTTGTAGATTTCTAAAGAATGGTGTTACTCAATGACATATGTTTTCAAGTACATGACTTGAACGATGAGATCATACAAATGATAAGAGTATATACATTCTTGTTATGTCCCTAGTCGGATATTGCTGTGGAAGCAAAATAGAAAACAATAATACTTAAGGCTAGAGTGTGTGTCGACTAATGACAGAATCTCATTAGTCATGATATGTGATATCAAGTCAAGCACACCGATACATGTTATAGAATAGTGTATGAGACAGACACACCATGAGAGTAATACATGGATACCATGGAATGGTAGTCAAAATCATCTATCATGGTGATAGTGGTGAGTGTGGTTCTTAGACCTGAAGTCACTACACTCATCACACGTCATTCAATATGCTTTGACATCATCAAATGTAATCCTAAAATAAGGGTTATTATAAAGGTGACGATTGGGTGATGGTGACACATGGGGATTGAGTGTGAGTGATGTATATGGGATTTGTCCCTCCTATAGGAGATTGGCATCCATGGCCTCTTGATAAGTGAGACTGGAAAATGTATGATTGTACCCATGCGATTCAATATGTGATATGTGAACTCACATGCATCTCAGACAGTCTGCTCTAGTTTAAGGAACATGGATTGAACGTTGATAGGATGACAATTCCATGTCTTGAGTTCAATCTAGATATCCGAGACAAAGGAACTATACAATCATGGTAACACTAATCAAGGATTGTAGGTTGAAGTTGTTCTCCATCTTTCTGAATTACTTGGGTAGCAATGATGTGTGACTAGGCACCACTCTTTGCTTGTGATGTCATAAGTTTGTTATGGACATTCACTGCCAATGTAATTATGGACCCATACAGTCACACACATATAATACACTTGGATTAAAGGAGTTCATTCATGAATGATGTTTGAATTGAATACTAAAGGTGTTTAGGAATTCAATTAAACAAACGAAGTTCAAAATTTACTGACAGGACTCCCAGCTGACTGGTTATTAAACCAACCGCTTTGGAGTGTCAGGTCAATTGGAATCAATATTGGTTGAACTTTGCTTAAACAGGACAAGTGAAACGACCCATCTCACATGTGAAATGACCCATCTCACTTGTGAAACGGCCATCTCACAATGTGAAATGACCATTTCACTATGAGAGATGACATATTCATTTCCCAAGTCGCATGATTTAGTAATCAATTTGATTCAGACAAGGATTGATGTTGATGCCATGTTTAGCATTAATTAGGCATTGAATACCAATTTGATTTAGAATAGGGAACTTGCGAAATGATTGTTTCACTATGCAAGATGACCGTTTCACTCATGAAATGACCATTTGGGAGTGTGAGATGACTATTTCACACTGTACAAGTTCTAGAACATTCATGATTCCAAACCCTTCTACTCCCACATAGACTGGGAACCCTGACCCTAACCCCTCCTATAAATAGAGAGGTACTGGGGGCTTCCCAAGACATACAATTGGGAATAGGGTCCTTGACAATTATTTTCCTCTCTGGTTGTGGTAACTAATAGAGAACCCAACCAAGCTTGTTATGGACATTTACTACCAACATAATTTTGGACCTAGGGTCACACACATAGGATACACTTGGATCAAAGGAGCTTATTCATGAATAATGTTAGGATTGAATACTAAAGGTGTTTAGGTATGAAATTAAACAATCGAGGTTCAAAATTGACTGACTAGACTCTTAACGGATCGGTTCAAGTATTGAACCGACCGATTGGAGTGTCAGGTCAAATGGAATCAATATTGGTTGAACTTTGCTTGAACTAGACATGAGAAACGACCGTCTCACTTGTAAAATGACTGTATCTCAACATGAAATGATTGTTTCACTATGAGAGAGGACCAGTTCGTTTCCCAGGTCACCCAGTTCAGTTCTCAATTCAATTGGAACAAGGATGATGCTGATGTCATGTTTAGCATTAATCAGGCATTGAATACCAATTTGATTTTGAATAGGAAACTTGCGAAATGACCATTCCGCTATGCGAGACAATTGTTTCACTCACCAAACAACCTTTTAGGAGTGTGAGACAATGATTTTGTGTTGTGCAAGTTCTATAACATTCATGATTCCATACCCTTATACTCCCACGTCGTCTGGGAACCCTAACCCTAACCCTAACCCCTCCTATAAATAGAGGGGTACTGGGGTCTTCACATGACACAAAATTGGGATCAGTGGCCCTGGAAATTGTTGTCCTCTCTGGTTGTGGTAACTAGGTTACAAGCAAGTCCTACCCATTAAAGGGAGGGATAGTAAGGGAGGGAACAACTGAGATTAGTTGTGGGAGAGCATGTCAGTGACTAGTACACTGACAGAAGGGAAAAATCCTTCTTGTTGGCTCTGGCAGCACAATGTGGAGTTTTTGGTGGTTCACATGGACTACAATAGAGGTGGAAGGTCATTGTCTTCCACCAAGAGGACAACATCAATCGTTGTACATGGTGTGGCACCAGGAGGTCGATGACCATGACAGTTCAAATGCTGCTATTGTTGAAGGAGCGTGATGCTGCCTGAAGACGAAGTTGTTGTTGCTGCAAGGGTAATTTTATTGGACTTGCTCTAGGATAGGTATAACATTGCAAACTTTCCTTCCTAGATACATTGTTGTTAACGTGATCTAACTGATTTTGGAAAACATGCATTTAATTTTTTTTTCACTGCCAATATTAGTGCCCGATTTCCCAACAATGGTATCAGAGCCCCATCAATTTATGGTGTATCTGGGATTTAAATTGATATGATTGGATTTCCTTAAATTATTTTATTGCATACGATGCAAAATTTAAAATGATTAATGTACATATCCAATTAAATACCATATACGATCACAACTATATATATATATATATATATATATATATATAGTATGCAATCCATAAGCATCGCCTAAAAGTGTTTGGATGGTGGATGTTAGCATGGTTATATCCAAAACCCTAGATTTATGTGTGCATGGCTATGGTTGTTTATTCCTCTTATTTATCAGTTTACGTACTGAGCCTCTCTCTTATTTTCTAATGTAAATTGATTCTCTTGTTCCTATTCCCCCTCAAATATTACTTGAGGTTTCTTTTTACAATGTAAATAAATATGATAGTTTTAATTTATGCATCATTGTGAGAAGATGTTCTGCACTAGATGAACTGACTGGCTCATGGGATGAATCGGCCAGTTAATGAGATGAACCAACCATTTGGAGGACCGAGGAGGCCAAAAAATAGGAGGTGAACGGATCGATTGGTGGCCCAATCGACCGAATGGAGGAGACCAGATGACTGTTTCAAGAACCCAACCGAGCATCCAGGATGCGAGCCGATCGATTCATCCTGGATACGACTGAGTAGGATCTTCATCAACAAAAAGTTGCATGTGGTGTGCACCTTAGTTGGTAGTAATTCCTTATGGTTCCAATGAATTGCATTAGATGGGACGTAACCATCGCTCGTATATTTCTGATTTCATGTTTTTGTTGTGGTTGTGGCATCTATATGATACATACTATAAGTAAGTGGTGATTGGATATGTATATGTATTTATATATAAAATCCCTCAAATAAAATATTAAGCACTAGATGATTTCCAAAAGCGGCATACATGAAAAGCTTGACCGAACAAGCCTAGGTTACGCGAAAGCATGGTGCACAAACTATCTCATAGAAGTGTGATGGTAGTAATGTAGGTGCCGCCAAAGTGGGGTACATTATTATCATGTCAGCTAGGCTTAACTGGTGATTCTTAGAGCATCTAAGCCTAGAAGCATAAAATGGTCAATTACAAAGAGTTTTGCCCACCATCTATCCAAGAGTTGCATAAGATACAATTGAAAAATGTTGCATACATAAATAGTCAAGTTGTAGATGATCAACCAAAGCTGACTCATGATTTGATGAAATATGGATCTTGGCCCACTAGTATATTATACACTGCAATATTCCAAATTGATAAATGAGGGTTATTGATTTGAACAAAATTGTGGGAGTGATAGATAATTAAAAGCCTAATTAATATTGTCAAATTTATTAAATCAATCCAAATAAAAATGTTTTGAAAAAGGTTGCACTATTCTTTTGTAGAAAAACACAAATATGTCACAGTTGCAAGGAAAAACTAAATGGGATTTACTTTCAAATTGGTTTAGGACTTTGAGAAGTGTTCTCAATAAGTGAAATCTCTATGCCCTTGAAAGACTAGAACCATAATAACCCACTCTAAATGTGCCTAAGGCTGAAATGGGTGCGTACTTGAAGCATGTCAATGACACTATATACATTGAGTACCTTATGCTATGCTATATAAACTATGAGTTACATAAACAACATGATAACATGGACATTCTCGAGATGGTAACACATCTTTAAAGTCATGTGAAGCAAACATTGTATAATGTCTAAAAAGAGATGTTTGAGTGCAAACTGGTAGAGGGAGATCTAGTAGAGCCCCATATGTTCAATATGGGGCATGTGGAGAGAATGGAATTTCTCTTAGGTCAAGAGTTTACCATGGATATGATTGTACAAGTCATTTTGTGAATCATATAGCCACTTTATTAAATGCTTAGCATGTTGATGCCAAAGCATGCATGAAAAAGGACAAATCCCTGATGATGATTAGCGGAAGTGGGTCTAAGGACAAAAACACTGCCAAGAAGAGTTATGAGGCTAAGCTAAAGTCCAAGTCTTCTGCACTCAAGATAAAGATAGGGAAAAGTGTAAAAGGAATATGTCCTTTTTGCATAAATGGTTAAGGAAAGAAAATGCTACCATTATCACCCGTTGGACATTGGTAAAGGAACTATCCTCTCTGTATAGAGGATCTTAAGAAGAAGAAAGAGATAGAGATCTGTACTTCATGACATCTGAAGAGATTTTCTAGAACTATACCGAGCAAAGGTTGTTGCGACTACAGTTAGAATTTTTCATTCATGGGCATATAATAGAATTAGTGAATTTCTATTATATATCTTCCATTAATGAAAACATCAAAAGTCTTGTATAAAAAGAACATTATGTTTCATTTAAAAGATATGATATTTATGGCAATGCCCTATGTCTCACAATCTATAGTGATTGTTGTAGAGAAAAATGTGTATGACACATATAGTGAATGACTTGATGACTCAAACAAGTGTATATATAGCATTATCATGTCGAGCGCATAAATGAGAAATGCATCTCTAGAATCCATATGATGGTTATCTAGACTCTTTTGGTTATTGAACCAATTGAGACATGCAAGTCTTATTTATTGGGCAATATGACATAATCATATCCACTAGAGGTAGTGGGAGAACAAGTATTCTACTAGGCCTAGTACATGTTGATGTACAACAAATCTTTTAGAATAAATGCTAATGATTACTAGTACCTCACTATATTTACTGATGTGATCAACATATATGGAAAATTGTATTTAGTGAAATACAAGTAAGAATTTCTTAAAGTGTTCAAGGAGATCATAAATGAAGTATGTAACTAACTTGGTAAAAGTATTAAGATACTTTGATGTGATCAATGTTGAAATATTTTAAACCAAGAGTTTCAGGACCTTCTGGCGATATGTGATAATGTATCACAATGAACTCCATCTGAAACATAATGATGTGTCATAAAAAAGGAATCACACCTTGTTAGTTCATGGTGTGATTATCAATAAATCTATCTAATTCTTACATTTCCTTGGGGCATATTCTTTACACTAAAATAATGTACCATCTAAAATGGTTCAAAAGACACCAATGAGATATGGCATGGGAGGTGTCCTGATGTGTCTTTAAAGTGATTAGGAATGAATGCCTATATAAGAAAATTGGTTCTTATAAAGTTTTGTTTACAAATCACATAAATGTTGTTTTGTTAAATACTACTTGGTGCAGCCCTATTTTAGGGCTTCATCTTGTGTCTTTTTGTATCTCAATCACATCTAAATATAGTTGAATGCAAGTTAAATTCACCAATATACATATTATGGTCAAATGCACTTATGGACATTCTTTGCATGTTTTTCAGGTACTTGGACCATGCTTTGAATGGATGAGAGAGAAGGAAGGAGTTCTCCACTCATGGAGGGGTCTAAAGAAGACCCCAAAGCTCCCTCAACCTACCCCTAATGGCCAAGGGTCTACGTCAAGAAAAGAAGTCCATTAATCATGAAGATTCAAGTTAATTTTTCTATTGAAGACCCCAACACAGCCATGGTGACAAGGAACGGTCGTGTTGGGCAATGTCAAAGTTACATCAAAATCCTAAAATTGCAAAGCTATAGAAACATCGCCATCACGGCCATGCTACCTAGCACGGTCATGTTATGAAGCCCCTAAAATGGATGTGCTGCCCTACATGACCATGTTGCTAGAAGCCAAAATGAGTGTGCTGAAGGGAACGACCTCACCTTCAACTCACGCACCACGACCGTACCACCCAATACGACCGTTCTACCTAGCCTCCACCATATCCTTGCTGCCTAGTACGACCATGCTACCAGCCTCCATATTACCACCTCAACCTATGACTTTTTCCACTTTCTTAGAATGACTGTTCCACACCACCGCAACCGTTCCTACCCTTACCCACCACAGCCGTGCTACTTCCTAAACCCTAGCATTTTCTACATTATTTTTCCAACAATGCCCCTACTTACCCTAGTACTTCCACCACCACCTATATATACATGGGTGGTGGCCACAAGACTATGTTAGCAACCATTACTCCTCTCCACCCACTCTAGAGCATTCATTGCACTTCCCTTGCATTTATGCTCTCCACCCACCATTTCCACCTCATTTCCACCATAGAAACCTAGTTTTCTAGGTGTTTTTTTACCATAACCCCCTTCATTTTCATTCCCATCATCCACATTGGAGGGAGGTCACCCTACAGTAGCTAGGAGGTGAAGAAGGAGGATCTACTTCGAGCTCCATGGAGTCCTATCCCCTTCTTCTCATTTCTTTTATCTTTTCTTTCAGCATGTCTAGCTAAAACCCTAGTGGTGGGTTGTTTGGGGCTAAAATGTTACTTTGATTCCATGTTGGGGGAAAATTAGCTTATAATGAACTCATTTTGATCTATGATCATTACTCCATGCTTGTATCTCGACTCCCATTGTCTTGCTTGTGGTTTATGCTTTTAATCATGAATTGCTTATTTGATGGTGCTTGATGACATCTTGTCTCTAGGAGAATTGGAATGTATGTGGCAATCTTAGGCATGACTCCTAGGTCTAGATAGTGGATCCCTATCTAGTCCCCTTTGTTCTCACATACATCTCCCTTCTCCTACAACTTGGTGTGAGGTCTAAGTAGCTAGTGTAAGTGGGATTGTTGTGATTGCCTAGGGTTTATTAAAGGCTAGATGGCTAGTAACATGAGGTGAAATGTCCTCATCTCTACTCCCATTTCTACCCTTGACCATCAATTGTCCAATACCAGTTATCATAGAAACCTAGATTTCATAAGTCCTATTAGGATTACACCTAACCCTAGTCTTCAACTAGTAGTATAAGATACATTCTCATAGCGTTTGTCTTGTTGTTTGGTTTGGTAATCTAGATTGAAGTGTGAGATTTTCATGCTATGTTGACCTTCCCCCAACTAATATCAAGTTGCATTCCCAAATGGCCCACCTATCCATCATATTGCTTAAAATCCACCTTTGCCTTCTTAGCTTGTTAATGCTAGTAGTCAGTCAATTGCCTTTGTTAATTTTTAGCTAATTGCCTAGTTCTAAATAGTTAGTTCTTTCTTAAGTAGTTAGGGCTCCTTTGAGCTTGCTTATGTTAATTTGGCTAATTAGTGATAGCTTAGGCTCTTGCTTGTTTAATCATTTAACTTAGTTCTTAGTTGCTAATTGTCTTGCTAGAGTAGTGTAGATCATCTTAGTCTTGTTTAGTTGATTGCTTGATATAGTTTCTCAGACTTAAATTGCTTAGGGTATACTAGGGTTTTTGGTAATATATTTTTCATATTGCTCTTTCTTGCTTGTAATTGTAGTGTAATCAAACCAAAATCAATTTTAAACCCTCAAACTCTAATCTTTTCTTTAGGAACATAGAAAACACAAACCTATCTTTAGTGCCTCCTCTCTCCCTAAGGATCAACCCCTATACTTGCCTCTCATCTTTACTACAATAGTACCTCACGCGCTTGCAGGTGTCCTATTTAGTATTGTGACCAAGTCTTTTTAGGGTTCTTACAAATATCGAAAGATCCCAAGTGTGTTCGAGTTCCGTGGGGTGCATCTAATCCAACTCATTTAGTTAGTGTGTGCACCTTTGGCTCATCGCACCAAGATTTCTAGCACGATTGTTGGGGACTGAGGCACTCATCCTAGCTAGTTAGTGTAGCTTATCCCTTCCTACTACCCTCATCATTGCTATTCTTTATTCTTTGTTCACTTTTTCATATTGTCATTCTAACTTAGTTTGTGTTGCTTGTTTGTGTATTGTGCCGGTGACAACTATGCATGCGTCATGCACATTTGACTTTACTGACTTGGTGTTATACGACCCCGAGTTAGGTAGAAGGATATGGCAAAGCCGCCACAACCAACACTCAGAAACCAAAATGGGTGACTGTGAAGCTGAAATACCTCCTGGAGATGCTCAAACGCAACCCAACCACCCCCTCCATGAATACTTCACCCTGGGGAACTAAAATTCCCCCATTGCCACCCTTGTTGTCCAAACGTCACGTCAACAATTCTCCATTCCACCAACACTTCTTGGACTCCTCCCTACCTACTATGGGATGGAAAATGAAAACCCCTACCACCATATCGATGCCTTCTTTGAAACTTGTTCCACTTTTTACACACCCACTGCCACCGATGACTCCATCCGGAGGATACTTTTCCCATTCTCTCTAAAAGAAAAGGCCAAAGAATGGGACATCTCAAAGCTAGAGTTAGTAACATGGAACATGGTCAAGAATGAGTTTATCAAGAAGTTCTTTCCGATTGCCAAGATGACCCAAATGCGAAGATGTATTACCGCCTTCTCCCAAAAAGAAAATTAACCTTTCCACTAAGCGTGGGAAAGGTTCCAAAAGCTCCTACACAACTACCCCCATCGCGAGGTACCCTTATGGCAGTTGGTTCAAGCTTTCTACACCAGGCTAGTGGAGTTGAGCCAAAATAATGTTGATTCGTCATGTGGACGCACCTTCATGACAAAGCCACCTGAGGAGTCATGACCCTTGTTTGAGAACATTGCTGAAAATTCTCACCATCGGGCTTCTACTAAAGGGAAACATTGTGGCCAGAACTACATCCCTCCACCTCCTCCCGTAGTTCCATACCAAACTATAGCCAACCCCGACATGACAAAAATGATGGCAGATATGATGAATATGATGAAGAGTCAAGTTGGCGGTTCTTCTAGTCAATCCTCTATGATAGTTGAAGCTAAGGAAGAAGAAGTTCATGCTTTGCATGCCTTTGGCAATTGAAACAACCAAGTCCCTATGTCTAAAACTTATACTCTCGAGTGGAGAAACCATCCCAACTTTTCACAGAAATAATAAAATGAGGATGGTCAAGGACAAGGACAACCAAGGCCAAGGTATAGCTCAAAATTTGAAGACGAAGTGCTTGGAAGATTGAGAAGTTTGGATGAAGTAAAGAAAGATGTGTCCTCTCATGGGAAGTATATCAACCGTCTTGAGCAAAGGTTGGACCAAATATCACTTTTACTTTCTCAAAGGGAGGAAGGAAGACTCCCATCCCAAACCATGCCAAACCCAAACAATGATGGCACTTTCATGGGAAACACTCAAAGTTCATATGCTCCCCCTTCATATCAAGGGCCACCAAACCCCTATGCTCCACCTCCTCCTCAAGCACCTATCAACTATAAATATGCTCCACCTCCGCCTCACTCATACCAACAACCCCCTCCACAATATCACCCCCATCCACAACAACAACCACAACCACAACCAAAGTTCATCCTTCAAAATCCAAACTCACCCCACAAAAGAACACCACCACCTCAACAGCCACAACCACCTATACAAGCCTCCTCTCCCACTACCCATGCACATGTGAAGGTAGTGATAGTATTGAGGAGTGGTCGGACCTTGGAGAAGCCCCATGATACTGTTGTTGATAGTGCAACCAGTGAGGATAGAGGTGATACCGTGATCAGACATGTTGATACTGAGATTTAGATTGATGATATTGTAACAGGAACTAGGGTTGATATCATGATACCGAGAAGTGATACCATGATTCCCATGATTCCAGTTGATGATTCCATTGATATGACCAATTGGGAGCCCAACTCCCCCCATTTCCTGATGCTCTTGAGGAGTCCTTTACTGAAAGAAGAAAGAAGAAGCATACTAAATATATCATGGAAACTTTCAAATCAGTGAAGATAAACATTCCTTTGCTTGATGCGGTCAAGAAAATCCCTTCCTATGCCAAGTTTCTGAAAGATTTGTGCACATTTAAGAGGAAACCAACAGGGAGAACATTGAATAAAGTCAAGTGATCTCAATTCTATATCACACCATGCCAAAAAAGAGGAAAGACCCGGTGCTCCCATTATTTCATGTTACATTGGGGCACACCGCATAGACCAAGCCCTTCTAGACTTGGGTTCTAGTGTGAACTTGATGCCATATGATTTGTTTGCTGAGCTCCAAATGGGACAATCAGGTCCAACTCATTACAATTTGTAATTGGCCGACCGGACGGTGAAAACACTAGAGGGCATCTTGATGATGTGCTCGTTAGATTTGACGATGAGACTTCTGCATTCTTACCCACTCTTTATTGTGCTAGATATGGAAAAAGATGTAAGAAGAGTACCTATTATCTTGGGGAGGCCCTTCTTGGCTACAGCTGACGCAGTGATTGACATGAGAACTGGCACCATGTATGTGACCTTCATGCACATGAAGATCCAATTGAACATCTTCAAGTCTTCAGCTACAACCGAGGTGATAGGTGCCCCAGAAGAGTATTGTTATCTTGTTGAATGCCTTGAAGAGATTGTAGAGGAGTGCCTACCTGTGTGGATCTAGTCTGCCATTCAAGGTAGAGGTTTAGAGACCATTGTAGAATTTCCCAATGATGATGATGAAGAGGATGACGTAAATGAGCTAGCCTTAGTGGCTGCAAGTGAGGACCTCCCATCCATTTTTGAGACACTGAAGAATTCTCTTGAAGAACCTCCAATTCTTGAACTCAACTAACTCCTCGAAGGGTTGAAGTATGCATTCCTAGGCTCCAATGACACCCTCTCAATGATCATTTCTTCTATTCTCTCTCTGGAGCAACAAGATGCATTGATGAGAGTCCTAAAGAAGAACATTTGGGCCATTGAATGGTCCATTTCTGATTTGAGGGGTATTAACCCCTCCATTTGTGTGCATAGGATTTATCTGGAGGATGATGCTAGACCAACCCACCAAATGCAAAGGCGGTTGAACCCAAAATTGAAGGAATTTGCAACCCAAGAGGTTGTGAAATTGTTAGATGCTGGAATTATTTATCCAATTTTTGATAGCACATGGGTGATTCCCATCCAAGTTGTACCAAAGATGGGTGGGATCACTATGGTAGAGAATTCTGATGGTGAGATGATGCCTGTTAGAGAACAATCCAAATGGAGGATGTGTGTATACTATAGAAAGCTCATTGAGAAGACTAAGAAGGACCACTATCCTCTTCCATTTCTTGATCAAGTTTTAGAGAGGTTGATAGGGGAGAGTTTCTATTGCTTTCTTGATGGATACTCCAGGTATTTATAGATTGTTGTTCATCCTATAGACCAAGAAAAGATGACATTCACTTACCCTAGTGGTACTTTTGCTTACAAGAGAATGCCATTTGGGTTGTGTAATACCCCTTCCACTTTTCAGATATGTGTGACATCCATCTTCGCTAACATGCTTGATTTGTCACTTGAAGTATTCATGGATGATTTTTCTATTTTTTGTAAAACCTTTGATGAGTGTTTTCTCTACTTGGCCGTCATTCTTGAGAGATGAATCAAGGTTCACCTCATGCTATCTTGGGAAAAGAGCCACTTCATGGTGCCTGAAGGCATTATTCTGGGTCACCCAGTTTCAAAAGACGGTATTGAGGTTGATAAGGCCAAGGTGGGCCTCATTTCTACTCTCACCATTCCTTCTACTGTAAGACATGTCTGACCTTTCTTGGGACATGTAGGTTTCTATTGTTGTTTCATCAAGGATTTTAGCAAGATCTCAAGACCTCTCTGTCATTTGTTGGAAAAAGATGTTGAATTCCACTTTGATGACAAGTATGTTGAAGCCTTCAACCACTTGAAGCACAAGCTCATTTTTGCTCCTATAATGCAACCCCCAGACTTCTCATTGCCATTTGAGATCATGATTGATGCATCAGACATGGTAGTGGGGGCTGTGCTGGGCCAAAGAATTGGCCAGATTCCACATGTCATTTACTATACGAGCAAGACTCTTAATGAATCACAAAGGAACGACATGACTAGAGAAAAAGAGTTTGTTGCGGTGATATTTTCTCTTGACAAGTTTTGATCATATATTTTGCAAAACAAGGTAGCGATATACACAGACCATGCTACACTGAAGTATCTCATGGCGAAGAAAGACTCAAAGCCAAGGTTAATCCAGTGGATTTTGTTGCTTCAAGAATTTGATAATGAGATTGTGGATAAGAAAGGAGTGGAAAATTTTTCCGCTGACAATCTCTCCTGAATTGAAGCACCCTTTGATGATACAAGTCAAATTAAGGAAACAATGTTGCATGAGAAGCTCCTCCTACTCTCATGCACTCAAAGACCATGGTATAAGCATATATCTAACTTCTTAGCTAGTGGAAGGATACCAAGCACATAGATAAGGGAATAGAGCAAAAGGCTATTTGCTATGGTCAAAAATTATGTTTGGGATTCTCCTCATCTTTTCAAATATTCACCCAACCAACTCATTAGTAGATGTGTCCCAGAGATGGAGCAGTAAGAAATTCTATCTATGTGCCATTCTGGAGTATGTGGAGGCCATTTTGGTGGGAAACACATGACTGCCAAGGTTCTCAAAGTGGATTTTATTGGACCTCCTTGTTTAAAGACTCTCATGAATTTTGAAAGTGCTTTTTGAAGTGCTAAAAGGTAGGCACTATCTCTAAGAGGGACATGATGCCTCTATCACCCATTCTTGTGGTGGAGGTATTTGATGTTTGGGGGATTGACTTCATGGGCTCGTTCCCTCCCTCCTTTGGATATGTCTACATTTTGGTTGCCATGGATTACATGTCAAAGTGGATTGAGGCTATTGTGACTAGAAATAATGATCATAGAATAGTTTGTGATTTTGTGAAATCAAACATCTTGAGCTGGTTCAGTGTGCCGCGTGCTTTGATTAGTGATGGCAGAAGACATTTCATCCATCGAACATTTGAAGGGATACTCAAGAAACATGGAGTTAATCATTGTGTGGCTACTCCTTACCACCCCCAAACGAGTGTTCAGGTTGAGTTAGCCAATCAGGAGATAAAGCTCATTCTAGAGAAGATGGTGAGATCGGACCATAAAGATTGATCATTACGTCTCAATGAGGCTTTATGGTTTTCTAGGACTGCATATAAAGCCCCGATTGACACCATACCATTCAAGCTTGTGTATGGAAAGAGTTGTCATCTATCGGTTGAGATGCAACATAAGGCATTGTGGGCTTTGAAAGCCATGAATATGGATGGAGACACAGTCGGGTTGAAAAGAAAGTTGCAGCTGTATGAACTTGAGGAAATGAGGTATGAGGCCTATGAGTTTTTCAAGAGCTACAAGGAAAGGATAAAGTTTCTTCATGATAAGTTGATCAATAAGAAAAGCTTCGAGCCCGAAAAATGGGTATGGCTATATAACTCAAGGATGAAGTTCTTTCCCAAAAATCTCTAGTCTAGATGGGAAGGACCTTATCTAATAAAAAAGGTATATCCATCTGGGGCTGTGTTGATCTGTGAAAAAGATGGAGCAAGAGAATTTACTATAAGTGGACAAAGATTGAAACCACTCGTTGAAGTTGGACCAGATAGAGCAAATCAAAACTTTGATATTGTGATGTTAGTTGATGAACACCATCTTGATGAGGAGATGTGCTTTGAATGCACATGAGAGGGATATCTACTTCAAAGATGCTTTAAAAATTTCATGAGGATGATCGAGTTCAAGAATGAATAAGCCCGACTGAAGGCATACAATTTAGCGCTAGTGGGAGGCAACCCACCTAGGTTTGGGAGTTTTTGACCCAACCTTCACATTTTGATACCTTTAATTTGTTTTTATACAATTCCAAGAACACACACACGCACACTTGTGCTTGATAGTTTTGTTTTAGTTTTGATTATTTGACAGGTGAAACATGTGAAAGTTGAGAAATGAGGTAAATTTTAGTGAAAAATGATTGATACGACATCAAGTGGGTCGATTAAAATGATTGGAGTATGAATTATGGAATGATTTGATGATTTAGGAATATTTTTGAACTTGGAGGACCCAACATGGCCATGCTAGCAAGTTCCATTTAATAGGGAAAACTCGAGTTTTGGTAATGGGCACCATGACCGTGCTGGCCAACATGACCGTGCTGGCATCTCGCCAGAACGGTCGTGCTAGCCTGGGCCCAGTACTTAAGTTACTCAATTTTGCCCAAGCTAGCACGACCAAAACATCATTCTATCGACCCAGAACAACCGTTCTGCGTGAAGAGCCGACTACAAAGAGTTCCATTCATCCCCAAATCACCTCCTCTTGCTCCCAAACTTCGGATTTGAGTCCCCTTTGGAACCTAATCACCTTCCCCTACCTCAAGCTATGTTTTCCACCCTCCATTACCAACTATTTCTCCATCTCCAAGGAGATTCTACCCCTACAACGCAGAAGCAAGTTGTTTGCTGTTCTTGCTTGCTTTCCACCAAAGATCCTTACAAAGATGAAGAGCACATGCAAAGAAATCAATAAGGGGGTAGAGAAGACCATGAACATCCAGGCAAAAGCCGCACCAAGCAGGCCTTCAATGTCACACCACTATCCCACAATGCTTCGTCACTGTCTAATTCGATTTCACAATCCCTTTTACAGTCGGCATCGACGAGCGCCTCTCGACACCAACCCTCCTCCAATGTTCACACGTCAGATCCAAGCTACACCAACCTTGATGAGGAAGAGGAGGAAGAAGAAGAGATGAAAAACATCATCGATTCAGTGGACATTGATGGACCGGCCCGAAAGAGGAGGGCCAAGAAGGATACTAATGTGTCGTCTTCACAACAACCTCCACGCCAGACTCTAGTGAGATGCTCCACTTTGTTAGTACAACCACGTGCTGCTCAATAGCCCATTAGGTGGTTGTTGGTTATTGAGGAGGAAGCTGTAGATGCACCCGTTCAGATGGTGCCCTTGAACTTAGACACAAGTTCAGGGGTCACACACATATGAGGAGGAAGAGGTAGATGACATTGAGAGCAAGGAGATGGAAGATGAACCAGTAGACTTCTTGTCCAAGCTATAGGAAGACAAGATGAAGTGGGTTGGGAAGTATCCCGGGGAAGTTGCATATGGGAGAGGTACAACAAGGACAGTGTTCACAAGGCCCATTCACCCCGAGTGTACTACTAGGAGGGTGATGCCCATAAGGTATGCTTGCCCCAACACCATTCAAGCCTTAGGGATGTAGCTTATCACCGAGGATTTCTTAGAATCATGTGGATTGTATAAATTGCAGACCACTATGGAGAAAACATACTCAGAGACAACTCATGAATTCTTTGGGTCTCTAGAGAAGGTGCAATATCTAGGGGAGGATGCAATCTATGTTAGGCTCAATGACTCCACTCATGTACTAAAGGCCTCCAACCTCAACAAGATTTTTGCACCAACACCAGAGATTGCTCAAAAAGTTTTATGGGGGTAGGTTTGACAAAAATGGGAAATGCAACTACGACAAGATGTGGGAAACATTCACTGGCGAAAGTTCCTTTGCAGTGGGAAAGTAAAAAACAAGCAAGATTTTCAACCACATTTTGAGATATATTCAGAAAGTCCTCACCAACTCCATCTTTGTCCAGTACAACAACCAAGGTTGCGGTTCTTAAAAGGACTTTTTTGTGATGTCAGTAATGGTGAGTCGTGGTTATGTGAATATGGGGATAATGAGGATTGATCATTTAAAAACAATTCCCTCTAAGACCAAGATTCCTTCATAATGGGAGGGATTGTAAGCACCATAGAAAAAGCAATTGATTGTGATCTCCATAACTTCACAAAGGCATAAGGGGACAAGTTTATTGTTTTGAACTATCTTGTAAGATCTCAAATAATTTCCATAAGAGACAAGAAGATCATTTACAAAATGAACCCAGGGTACCTTGACCTCAATCTAGAGCTACCTTACCATTCGTCTATTCTTCTTGAGGACATCAAGCCTTTGGAAAATCTGCCAGTATGAATTTCTAGTTGGGAAGACATGTTCCCTAGAGAGGATTACAGAGACATGACAATAGATTTACTAGAGGGTGCAGAAGAGACGAATGTGCCAGAACAACAATGTATTCTTGAGCAGCCACGCCGCACCTGGCAGAGAGATGAGGATTTTGATGTGCATCCACCTCCAACAAATGCATAAGACATGTCATCCATTCATGCACAATTGGAGGCGATTCAGCAGACACAACATTCCATGTGGTTAGATCAGCAACAGATGCATCATCAAATCAACCACATGTACCCGTATCAGCATGCGCAAGTACAGAGGAACCCCCAATGGGGGGAGGATTTATGGGGGGGACTATTTGGTTACCAGGAGGCATACCTGCCTCCACAGGCGGACTACTAGGGCCACTATTACCAACATCCTCCCCCACAGGTTGGTCCACCATAGGATCCCACACCGCCAGAGCAGTGACATCTACCCTATCATTCCTAAGCTTTAGTTTCATGCCGAGGACAACATAATTCAAAAGTTTGGGGTGGTAGGGCGCTATGCCCTCTTTCTTAGCTTATTTTTTGATGACTGTCTCACTTGATCTCTGTTTGTTTGATTTTTCTCTTTTTAGTATAAAATTCCTTTTGTTTGCATCCATGCATACATGTGGTTCAATTTCATGCATTTTTGCATAATTTTTCATTTTTTTTGCTCTTTTTGCTCCCCCATGTCATGCATTGCATTTCAATGTAGATTTTAGTAATTTTTGTGTGAGTTTTAATTAGGATTTTCTACTTTATGCTTTAATTTCCCTAAAAGTTAGGTTTAGGTGTGATTGAATGCAAATTGGCACCATTTTGGCTAATTTTTCCCAAACTTGATTGTTCTTGCCTAAAAGCATGTTTTAACTTAATCTCCACTATTTGAAATGAAAATGTCAATCTTTGACAAATGCATGCCTTTTTCTTAGAGTTTATTGCTTTATGGTCTTGATTGTTGACTTTTTACATCTGCATCAGCTCTCTCTCAAGTTTGTGAATATTTTGGTTGAATTATGAATTGAGCAAGCTATGAACTCTTAGAGCCTATGGAATCACATGATATAAATGTGAATCTCTTGTTGTTCAATAATGTGATGTGATATCATTTGATGAAGCACTAGATTAGTTTTCATGCTAGAAATCTTATGTTGAGGACTACACTAATGACCCCTCTTTGACTCGACTCTTATTTCACCATCTTCATACCTCTCCACCTCATGAAAGGATGCCTTAGTGCACATATTTAGCCTTGGACACCTCCAAAAGTTTGGGTTGGCCGTATCTACATCTCCCCGCTTCACTCTTTCCACTATATGCCATATTTACACCAAGGGAAAAAGAAAAGAAAAGGCAAAAAGAAAAGAAAAAGATGCTCCTATTTAAGATCATCTAAATAAAGAAAAGATGAGTGTATAAAAGCACTCCAAAATCTTACAGCAACCCGTTATTCCATTTTCATACCCATTGAGCTAGAAAATATCAAATCTAACTCACTTTACCCTTTCTACAGCCATGTGGGTCATTTGGTGTGGTTTGAGGCAAAAAATTGAACACATGAAAGTGAAACAACACTCATAGTCATCATTGATTAGCACCAACATGAAACGGTTTACCCGAAATTACATGAAGGACATATGGAAAGCTTATGTATTCTATGCTCTATATTTGATGTTTGTATGATCAGTTCTCACATGATTGGTTAGTGAAAGTGGAGAGGAGAGAGGTGTAACACATGCACTTAGTCATTTTTAAGACCACTTAGTCAATAATCATCTTTTGCAAGGCATTTGTCGCTCTTATTTATTGAAAGAAAACTGAAGAGAGAGATTGAGTTGGAGCATATTTGAGGACAAGTATGTTTTAAGCTTGGGGTGGTGATGCATTCCTATTTTAGGGCTTCATCTTGTGTATTTTTGTATCACAATCACTCTAAACATAGTAGAATGTAAGTGAAATTCCTTAATATGCATATTTTGGTCAAATGCACTTATGGATGTTCTTTGTATATTTTTTAGGTACTTGGACCATGCTTTGGATGGATGAGAGAGAAGGAAGGAGTTTTAGGAACCCTACACTCATGGAGGGATCCAAAGAAGACCCCAAAGCTCCCTCAACCTCTTTTAACCCTAGCTCACTAGGTGGTGAACCATTTGCTTGATCACTTCTTTTAAATGAACCATTGGTCCAAAGGAACCCAAGAAAGAAAACATCAACATACTACCTCTATAGATGAACATTGGTTGTCACCACTTATTGATGACCATAAGTTGTCAACCAAATAAGGGGACCATCGGTTGGTGGAATCTCAAGGTAGCTCATCTATGAAGGGGTAAACCTTAACTCACCCTAGAAGGGTACCACCGCCAAACCAAGGTACAACTAGGCACCCCATGGACCAAAAAGTTGAAGGATGATAAGAAAATATATAAGTAACATAAAGCATGTGACAAATTGCAAAGAAAACCTCATATATGGGTAAATTGCAAAAAACCCAAAATGTGCATAAAATTGCATAACTTCCACAAACAGTGTCCAAACTAGACGTAATTTGAAACTTAATCTTATCACGTGTTATCAAAGAAATTTATATGGTTTTATTAAGGTTTTGAGAACTTATTTAGGATAATTAAGATTTTAAACACTTTAATCAAGGTGAGAGGTCTACAATAGTAAGTCAACAAGAGTACATGAAAGGTGATTAGAGCCCTCAAAAAATTCAAGAGTAATAAAAAGATATTGATTTTATATTTAGGACTCTAGGGGAGCAATAAAGATACATTTATTATCATAAATATCCATTTATTTCATTCAAAAGACAAAAGGACATAGAATCTTTGATTAGGGCTTACAAGGCGTGGACATGGTTGTGCCTCATCGGTTTACACCTTCCACCAGGCATGAGCGCTAGTGTGGTAGGGTTTGTAGTTTTTTGGGTTGGGTTGACCGACCCATGGGAGAAAGGAGTTGTCACCTCTATACCACTGTCTCCCACCCAACCATACAATGACACGGGGGCTTTATCTCTATAGAGTATGCACACACCACTGCTCTGAATGAAGATCGCCCGAGCCCGATATAAAGGAGACAATAGGGCACAAGATGGACTAATAAATAGCCGAATGACTTCACCCAAGGGCCTCCAACCTAATGAATTCTAGTTCAAGTCTCACGGGGGTACGAAGAAGAAACACCCTTAGGTGTATTGGGCGGAGGCTAGGGCTACTAGAGGTAGAAGATGACCACAAAGGGGCACTGATGGGAGAAAGTGAGTTAAAAGTGAGGAGAATGATAATGAAGTTGAGATGTGTTGAAATGTAGTCTCAATTGTGTAAACCATGGGGGTGTAGAGGGAGGATTGGGTCACGAGTAGGATACAACTTGCTCTTCTATTGTAGCAGATAAGTATAAAGAGGAACAAGAATAAGAGATCATAGGATTACATGGCTCAATCCATACATCTGGATCCAAGGGTCGAGGTACATTACACCCGAATAGAGGGGGGGAAGGGTAACACACCCCTAATTCATTCGACACACCTGATTGGTCCCAAAAGAGCTCACACAAATCCAATAAAATCAAGTTAAATATACATATCATAAGTTCATAACTTGGGATATGATGGTCTGATTGAGGTGATTTCTGCACTGGTGGATTCATAATTGAAAGATCTAACACACGAAATACATTTGGGAGAAAGGTGATCATATTCATGGGTTTCAATGTTTCTTGCAAGAGTATGATGTATTAAAAGTTTGATATTTAGGTCTGTGAGCTATTTATGTCACAAATTGTAAAATCAAGCATATAGTGATCAAATTGCATCATCAACACTCTCAAACCATGTAATTGATATTGAATTGAGTGGCATAGGTCATGAAAGAGAGAGTATGAGTATAATAAAAGAGATAGGAATTCAATTTGTCACATCCTTCTATCCTTAAAAGAAATTTCATCCTCAAAATTCATCCAAGATCATAGTTAAAGGTCAAAGTTCATATTTATCATATTTAAGGAACCAAACCTAGGTGCCAAGACATCCAATAATATGGGGTGGAAACTTAGGTTGTCATCATAAAGGGCTTTTATATATACTACTGTGTTATTTTATCATATTATAACATCATCTTGACAATATAATTTTGTAACCCCTATCCCTACTACATTAGGGTTTTTGTTCATGTACTCATACATAATACAAGGTGTGTCATCCAATATATGTTATGGATTTCTCAATTGAACATGTTCATCATAAATAATTCCAAATGAGATTATTGGTGAACGTGTATTTCATCATTATACTAGATTTCATGCATGGTTTAGTTTAACATGTATTTCATCATTACACTAGATTTCATGCATGGTTTAGTTTTTCCTGCAAAATTAGAGAAATTATCCCCCATTAATGTGCATTATGTTTTCATTTTGGGTCTAAAATTAAGCAATTTATTCATCATGTTTATTCAAGTTAAGACCCAAGAGCAACATTATATTGAGTTCATGATTTAGAACTTATATCTTTCATGTATAGTAGGGTTTCATATTAGGTCTAGCTAATGAGACAAACTTATCATACACATATCAAATTTTAACATAGGGAGATTATCTAATGTATTAAGAATCATTTAATGAAAAAATTATCATAAAATTGAGGTTTCATAGTTATCTCACTCGTATCCTGAAGGAGATCCACAAGCTCAAGCCACTCAAGTTAAGGCATATATGTGTCAAGGAAAAATGTCTGACACACCCAAAACAACTCACACCAACTTCTACCCAACTTTCAAAAACAAGGGAAACCATTAGATTCCTTCATAAACAACCACTAACCTGACTATGAGGCTCATCATGAAGATCACACATCATGAATATCATCTTAGGGTTTTGGGACATATCTTTCACCTATATAGCAAACATCATATATTCAATTGCCTCTTTCTCCAGGGTTAGATTTTTTTGTAGGAACTCTAGGGTTTAAAATTATCAAGGGAACCAAATAATCAGTGACTCAACTCATATACTTTTTAGTAGTCTATCTAGGGACTCATCATCATCTATTTCACTGTCCATATTTTCAACATTTCACATATATTTTGGAGGTTAGGTACTCTGACCTTCTCTAGTGTTAGGTTAACTCATATCTAGAGTTCACCCTTATTGTATGTCCCATGCTAGAGTTCCTTCTTTGTTAAGAGACTGAGACCCATGTTGGTACCAAACAATATCTCATCAACTATATTTCTACATATATAACACTAGACACATACAAACATGCCAATCCACTAGCTATGAGTAGCACATTAAACAAGACATATGTACCATGCATGAGGCTAGGCATAGCTACAATTGCATATTCAAACTCATCTCATATCATCAAAAAAGTGCTTGGACCTTAAAAAAACAAACTTATGTCATCTTGAAGCAAGCTCATATCATCAACATTGACATCAAAATCAAAATCAACATCAACATCAACATCAACATCAACATCAACATCAACATCAACATCAACATCAACATCAACATCAACATCAACATCAACATCAAAATCAAAATCAAAATCAACATCAACATCAAAATCAACATCAACATCAACATCAACATCAACATCAACATCAACATCAACATCAACATCAACATCAACATCAACATCAACATCAACATCAACATCAACATCAACATCAACATCAACATCAACATCAACATCAACATCAACATCAACATCAACATCAACATCAACATCAACATCAACATCAACATCAACATCAACATCAACATCAACATCAACATCAACATCAACATCAACATCAACATCAACATCAACATCAACATCAACATCAACATCAACATCAACATCAACATCAACATCAACATCAACATCAACATCAACATCAACATCAACATCAACATCAACATCAACATCAACATCAACATCAACATCAACATCAACATCAACATCAACATCAACATCAACATCAACATCAACATCAACATCAACATCAACATCAACATCAACATCAACATCAACATCAACATCAACATCAACATCATCATCGTCGTTGTCATCATCATCATCATCATCAAATAATCTCATCTAGGTTAATTACCAGCCTAACCTTTATTAGGGGTTTAGACAACTCTAGATACTACAACTATCATCTACACACTCTCATGTAGATTGATGTTACATCTATTTCATTTAGGTTGCATGGAAACTCATATCATTTCCTATGTGTGGTAATATTTTTCATATGTAGATAGATACTAATATTTGAAAGATGTTATCTTTGGTGTTTAAACATTTGATATAAAACAACCATACTCCTTTTGAATTAAATTTGAAACCAAAATGAGTTACCACATCCACCAATCATTCAAATACCACAACACCTAGAGAACTAGCAACAACATGGTGCACACTTGTGTAGCTACCCTGAGCACGTGACGTGAAGATATGTCTAGGGTTATAATAAGATCCCCCTTTTCTCACACTCTTAAACCTAAATCTCATACTACATAATAGAAGGAGGATAAAATAAAGGTCCTAGAAATTACATAAGTATACACCTAGTTATGCAACATGTAGGTTCTAACCTAGAGGCCAAGTCAGCTTAGTTCACAAATGATAACTTGTTTCATGTGAGCAATGTTTTGTGCAGTTATTATTCAAGATACTTTAAAAAAAATCTATGATACCAACTATCACTGAACCATTTATTACTCAAACCGTAAATCCAAATTACTAGAAAGTCAATGGTGGCAGGACATATGAATTTGTCTCTAGCATGCTATTATAAAATATTGATGGTGGAAATGTAAAACCATAGCGTATATTAAAAAATAACAAGATAATATCATTAACATAATCTCAGCATGAAACAAGTATTATTTAGCAACATTATTTATTACAAGATTCCAAATACATATTGAAAGTTGAAAATCTCAAGTCTACTCATGTACAATATCTAGGATCTTACAACAAGTACATCTGAACACAGTTCACCAAGCCATAAGTTCCTTATCCATCTTTGAACCTAAAAGATATGTGAAACAAGCGGGTTAACACATAAGGTGCAGAGTATAGGGAAGAAAGGCACACACACACACACACACACACACACACACACACACACACACACACACACACACACACACACACACACACACATATATATATATATATATATATATAAGATTTGAACAATTTTAAAAGATTTAAGAAGTAAACAAACAAGAATAAACATGTTTAGTGATTAGAAAATAGAGAGTCCATGTTTTATGTCATTTAACTCCAATTATACCAAAAATATTATGTATCATAAGTCCTTTGACTAACTTCCCATCAGAAGAGTTCATAAGGGTGATCAAGATTAGCTAACCCTTTTTTATCGACATGGTCTGCCCTATGTTGACAACTCATGTAGAGCATTCACCTTTGTGATCTTACTCCAAGAAAACATATAGGTGCGCAAGTTTTGTATAATGAACATCTATATTATGTTTGAAAGTTATAAGCATTAGTACAATATTACACTACTGCCACAATATTTGAGCAAGTAAACAAGCATACATACATATCAAGTTTACAAACAAGAAGGCCATAATAATATAACTACTAAATTTCTTACTTGATTCATAGATTCTTAACTTAATTTATCTTTGACCATCTATCCACAAGCAACACCTGATTAAGAGAACTAAAACATATATGTATTAGTTCTCTTCATTAACCCTAACTAGATCCATTTTAGAGTTTAGTTCAAGTTAGGTTACAAGGTACTCATTAGTATATTTGATTATCTTTTAATGATCTAGAGTCCATCATAAATTTGAATTTCAAGTTTCATACCATTTTTGAGATTCCATCTATTTTATATGACTATTTCAACTTTTAATCAATTATGAACATAATAAGGTCAAAAGACTCAAAGTTGAGTAACAAGGTCAAGTTACATTAAGTCAGGATGTCCACACATGAGAGATAATTTAGTTCAGTAAGATAAGGACATAAGAAACATACTCAAAGTTAGGTGGATACCCCCTAGAGTCAATGCATTCCAAAATCCAACACACTATACCTATTTCTTAAGGTCCCAACATACGAATTAGATGGGACATCCATACTAAGGGGATAATAAAGGATAGAGAATATCTAATTTTAGAAGGGGTGAAATAAGATTAATAACCATGCCAAGAAATATATTACAAGAGCATAAATCAAGTCCCATATGTCACATAAGAGCTTAAAAAGGGTAAAAAGGGGTCACATATATCGTTGCAGCTCAAGGAGGCTTCTCCCTAGACAGAAAAGTCACATCCATCATTTATTGGAGAGTTGAGTATTTAGAATAAAATTCTAATCAAGTGGAAAAGGATGATCAAATTATTGATAAAGATGTTAGAGAGAATATACAACTTAAGGTTTTATGAACAAATTCATATATAACTGATTCATTATGTGAATTTCACTATGGAGTTTGTCATAGGGTGATTGTTCATAGAACTTTTTAGGAGTGATAGAATCAAGTTTATCGAGTACCAATGCATGAATTAGGTCAATATTGTACCAAAATGTTCTTCATCCCATCCTTCCCCCTTAATAGGAACTTTCTCCCCAACATTCAATATTAGTATACTTTAATGAGCTTCATATATGTCCAAACATCAATACTCTATTTTTTTATTATCGAGAGAACTGCCCCCATAGAAGCGCCACTTTTGTGACCCCCCCCAGACAACATAAAACTCTCAGGCCCCGAGTGCCCCACACACCCAGGAACGGGTTAAAGTGCACAGTTAGCCGACCTGCATGATAGGCACCATTTCGGAGGCGGCCACTGGGTTTTGAACCCGGGTCAATACTCTATTATTGTCATCATTGAGTCAATTATGAACTTAAGTTGTTATCCTAACAATCAATCTATTTGTTATCCTAACAATCAATACTCTATTGTTGTCATCGTTGAGTCACAAATAGATTGATTGTTAGGATAAAAACTTGAGTTCATAATTGATATGATTAATAAAAAATACTTGTTTGGATTAGAAACTATGACAATTTTCAAAGCCATAGATAGATGGATAGATCCCAACACAAAAGGGTAATCATAGATTCAACCACATCATAGTTTAAAGATTACATAAGGTAAAATTGTTACATTAAATGGTTCTGATTCCCTTTGTTCTCCTCTTGTTGGTTTGCATGCTTGACATTGATAGCCAATGGAGAAGGTTGGAAGGAGCATTAGTTCTTGAAGTGTTTGTTTTCCTTGTAGTAGAAACTATGTGAATATTTATTCCAGCATGGTCCATTGTGCCTCTGTCCATCGTTGATATACATGTCTTGATTTGTTCCTTAGTAGTTCCTATGCTCAAGTCCATTCTGATAGATATGAGTTGGAGGGTTCTTTTAGTGATTATTGTATCTGTTCTTGTTCCCATGATCATTATTATACTTAAATGTAGGTGGCACAACATTTTTCATCCTATATAAGCCATATTTGGGGCTTTATCGTGTCCTATCCTGAGTTCATTCAATCTCCAAGGCATGGTCAAAGGAATTCTAGAAAGTGGCAGGCTTGGAAGAGGCAACCGGATTTTGTAGAGCCACATTGAGTCCCTCAACATTACAACCCAACTTTTCCTTATTAGTCAAGTTCTCAACATGATTATCCAATATTAAACGTTGTAGGTTGTATCAAGACACTAAGGAGTCACTTGAGCAAGGGCTAGGAATTGTTTCTTCTTTTCCTTCAACTTAGGGATAGGCATGAAACAAGCAATGAAGATAGGCTTGAATGCTCCTCGGTTCATTGGAATGATCTGTTGTGACTTGGTGTAATTTTATCACCACTATTTGGTTGTTCCCTCTAGACGGTAGGTAAAAAAGTCACTTCAATGTTTTCAAGGTGCCCCAATATTCTAAATGTGTTCTCCACAGAAACTATCCACACATCTTCCTTGTCCACAACATGTTCCTTATCTTCACCAACGAAGGATTCAGGTTCAACTTATGAAAGTAATAATGACATGTTTTAGGTCATTGATATGTATACCTCCAAGGCTAAAGAGCTTATGGTGTTTGCCAAGTTGATCATAGAATCCATGCCTATTTTACTTTCTCGTGTGGGGCACTTGTTTGAATGGTCTTGGCTTGATAGATTTGGGTGTCCATCCAATCGACATGTGGGTCATAGGGAAGTCGGTGAGACAATGTAACATTTTTTCCTAAATTTTTCCATTGGTCACTAGATTGATCAATAAAACCAAGTGTTGCTTGAGGGACTCTTATGTGGCTCAGGAAACCAATAAACTACTGAGATCAATCAATTGGTTGACCTTCTAAATCATGGCTAATGTTGTGACAAAGTGAGTTTTCTGGCTTAATTCTGAGGACATGATTTCTTTTAAGGTGTGTAGGATGTGATGGAGTGGACTTTTGGAGTCCTTAATCGTCCAATGACATAAGTGAAATCATAAGGTCGAATAATTTTGAGAATTCCAATAGTTTTGATGTAGTTCGAGATCTGTGGATGTTGATATTGGCTTCAATATCCCTAGGTTTATACCTTTGAAACATGTGGATAAGGGATCATATGATATACTTTTGGATAAAGTGTAGAAGGCATGGTTGTAAATCCTTTGTTGAAGTTCACCTTGTTGGGATGACCCTAGAGAGATACGCTGAGGTTTGAAATGATAACATAATGTGTATTCTTGAGGTGTGCTTCAATTAGAGCACATTATATGATTTATAACTTAGGGCCACATAATAGGAAGCCACCCTTCCTTGATAACGTGGTACAGCTGGATTTGTTTAAGGGGATATAGCCTTGGATGAGAATCATGGCACATCATCAGTAGGACCTCGTCCTTGCAACTTCTTGGTCAATCGTGGAGTGGGGAAACATGCACGTTTTGCTCATCCACGATCACTGATCGTGTGAGTAAGGGATGGACAGTTGCACTCGGTTCTTTAGAAACACTCTGCGACCCTTCACGAATCTAGATGCCATGAGTGGAGCGCCCTCTCCCTCTCCATTATCCCTCCACCACAAACTGCAGGTGACGTGGGGATGAGAAGAGTTGCAGCTTGGAGGAGATATCATAGCAAATGCTTTTCTAGCAGGGGGTGCCACTCCAGGTTTCTTAGGCGGTTGAGGGAGATGCTTGAGGAGAAACAAAGCTCATAGATGATCTGGTCCGGAGGTGTTGCTCTAACTCACCGGCGTGAAGGTCCATGCTGGCGGCCAGAGGTGCGACTCATGTGGGAGCAGACGAGAACGAAGGTCGCATGAAACAAAGTCGTTTTTGGAGCGATCAGAGTCACTGACGATCACCCTAACCCCGTCTCACACAAGATGGAATCGAGGAGGAGATGCAGTAGCAGAAACAGACAGGAGGAAGCAAGCAATCGCGGTAGGAGTTGTCGTCTGTGGAGTTGCTAGCATGGAGAACGGCAACCATAGCTTTTCTCGTCAGAGTTGTGTAGCGGCGGAATACCCTGGCGTCGAGAGGAGATCGGCACGGCAGCGCTTGAGAGACAAGCTCAACGCCGGAGCCACGCAGCCCAACGACGATGCTGGTGATTCCCGGAGAGCAGAGTCCCTCTACATACTCTGGTGGATGCACATGCGAGAACAAGAAAGGAGACCCGAATGGCCATTGCACGCCGGAGCCGAGCCTCGCGGCAGAGGCGGCGACTACTTTCTGTCGCACGACTACTTTACGGCGGCGTAGAAAATAGCACGACTATCAGAAAAATACAAGTGAGGTACCAAAATTCTCAGAAAAATGTGTAGAACAACATGGATCTATAATATCAGGCTTTTGATGCACGAATATCAGTGATACCATGTAAGATGTGAAATGCTCTTATAACGGATAATAAATATCAAACGATTCCCTAAAATTATGAGAAAATACGTGTAAATCATATTTCATGTTTATAATGCATATGATGTCAGTTATGGTCATGATAATGTACAAAATCATGTAATTTGCTTAATATGTCTAATTAGGGCTAATAACCCTAATAAAATGCAATAAATACATACATGCTCAATAAATGATGAAATTTACAGAGAAACCCCATATCAGTATATTGAACTTCAGTTTTAATTATGAGATCATAATGATGAACATAATCCATGTTATATGAAGATGAATCTTAATACGTGTTATAAAACCCTACTCTAGGTTAATGAGGTAACCTAGGGTTAATATGTGCACAAAATGAGTATGGAACCTAATGTTCAGACGATGAACTTTAATAAAAAGATGTAATATGGAAAATGACATCAGTGAGATAATCATAAGATAAGAATACAAGTAATCATGAGAATACCAGAATGAGATAAGAGAAACCCTAATGGACATAATTAGGGCTAGGATGAGATATAATAAGATGAGAACCTGATGATAGTATATGGTCTTGTTTTGATTAGGTTTGACCAAGCTTATAGTTGACATCAGTGATATGTGTTTAGTATGATCTATCTCTTTGGAAGGTACGCCATTACCTCTTACTTGGCTTATTATATAATATGCTTGCGTATATGGTAGTACAAACTTGGCATATGATATTGATTGAAATGATTGTTCTTGTATGATATGTTGCATGATTTTTCATGATTACTGCTATGAACACATCAAACATAATATATCTGTTCCATTATATGAAAGCACTAACTCTTTGGTAGTGTGCTTGGAAGTGACCTAACTCTTTGGTAGTGGTCACATTGTACATATGACCTAACTCTTTGGTAGTGGTCTAACCTAACTCTTTGGTAGTGGTCACCTTGTACAAATGATCTAACTCTTTGGTAGTGATCATAAAGGCCTTGGTATATAATGGAAAATAAGTTTAAAATATGTGTTCTCTTTTGTTAATGAATATCCTTGTGAAAGTATATGCTTTTGTTATATTCTTCTGTTACTGCCAAGTATATTAGTTTTATCTTATTGCCAAGATATGATGAGAGGTATATAAAAGACACGTAGGCGTACTCAGTACAATATTCATGAAATATTGTGCTGACGTGTACCACATGTAATCTTTTGTTTAGGTTGTGGTTATGCTCTTGAAGATCCAGGATAGTGAGAGTTGTGTGGCGAGCTGATGTACAGGTGGACCTGTTGTCTTAAGATCATGTAGTTTAGTGGTAGTACATGTATATGTAGAAGTTTGATGTTCAATATGTAATATCAAATGTTGTAACAAATCATGCTGTAATTATATGTTGAATGGTGAACATGTGTGTATGGTTTTATTATTGTTCATGTACATGTGCTACTGATTGTTTCCTTTTGACTTCCTATGATTTTCTTCTTCTTAGCCTAGTGTGGGGTGTTTAAATTGGGATTCTCGCTGAGGTGAGGGTTTCAATTTGGACATCGCACATCAGACTAAGTTTTAGAAAATCCGAGGATGTCTCAGGTGGTATCAGAGCATGAACAATAGCAAAGCCTGACATTTGCTCATTATGCAACTTAAAACTAAATAACCTTGAACCTTAATAATCTTTTAGGGTTAGATTAGTCATCTTTTAGAGATTAGATCTGACCTAGCCTCTAGGTTAGCACCTAGATGTCTGAGAACTAGGTCTAGACTGGTGCTTGTTGAGTAGCAAGTCCTTATATGTCGTTCTTTCCTTGTAGTGCAGCGGTATGGGACGTTGCACTATTTGGAAATGATGTGCATCGAGGGAAGAGAAACCCTAGACATATGGCGCTCGTTGTCTAGAGTAGCTACACTAGTCTACACCATGTTCTCACCCCTTTCCTTAGTTTTCATGACACTGTACTCTCTACTATGTGTGGGGCACTCATTTTAGGATTTGGTTTTGGATTCCAACCGGATCGAACCGTGATAGTTTTCTCTGACGCTTGTTTTATCGGAGAAAAACTATATAATATTTTATTATGTATATGTATTACAAAAATGTGTCCCCACACATGTACGAGTAGGAGGTGGTCATGCAACCTAAGTGAAAGCGAATGACATCAGTCTAGAAGAGAGAGAGTAGTTCTAGATTAGATGTCTAGAGCCTTGTTTGGAATATGTGATAGATAGAATAAGATTAGATGATGATCTAAGTTGTATAGATATGACATAAGATGGTTATGATGATCTATTTTTGTCTTTGAGGACTTAAGTTCGGTTTTGAGGATTTGAGATAAGTTTTGATAACACAAGTAACTAGGCTTTTATGAGATACAATAAGCTAAGATGAGACAAGGATGTGAATAAGGAAGAGTTGTCCATGCCTATTTTACTTTCTCGTGTGGGGCACTTGTTTGAATGGTCTTGGCTTGATAGATTTGGGTGTCCATCCAATCGACATGTGGGTCATAGGGAAGTCGGTGAGACAATGTAACATTTTTTCCTAAATTTTTCCATTGGTCACTAGATTGATCAATAAAACCAAGTGTTGCTTGAGGGACTCTTATGTGGCTCAGGAAACCAATAAACTACTGAGATCAATCAATTGGTTGACCTTCTAAATCATGGCTAATGTTGTGACAAAGTGAGTTTTCTGGCTTAATTCCGAGGACGGGATTTCTTTTAAGGTGTGTAGGATGTGATGGAGTGGACTTTTGGAGTCCTTAATCGTCCAATGACATAAGTGAAATCATAAGGTCGAATAATTTTGAGAATTCCAATAGTTTTGATGTAGTTCGAGATCTGTGGATGTTGATATTGGCTTCAATATCCCTAGCTTTATACCTTTGAAACATGTGGATAAGTGATCATATGGTATACTTTTGGATAAAGTGTAGAAGGCATGGTTGTAAATCCTTTGTTGAAGTTCACCTTGTTGGGATGACCCTAGAGAGATACACTGAGGTTTGAAATGATAACATAATGTGTATTCTTGAGGTGTGCTTCAATTAGAGCACATTATATGATTTATAACTTAGGGACACATAATAGGAAGCCACCCTTCCTTGATAACGTGGTACGGCTGGATTTGTTTAAGGGGATATAGCCTTGGATGAGAATCATGGTACATCATCAGTAGGACCTCGTCCTTGCAACTTCTTGGTCAATCGTGGAGTGGGGAAACATGCACGTTTTGCTCATCCACGATCACTGATCGTGTGAGTAAGGGATGGACAGTTGCACTCGGTTCTTTAGAAACACTCTGCGACCCTTCACGAATCTAGATGCCATGAGTGGAGTGCCCTCTCCCTCTCCATTATCCCTCCACCACAAACTGCAGGTGACGTGGGGATGAGAAGAGTTGCAGCTTGGAGGAGATATCATAGCAAATGCTTTTCTAGCAGGGGGCGCCACTCCAGGTTTCTCAGGCGGTTGAGGGAGATGCTTGAGGAGAAACAAAGCTCATAGATGATCTGGTCCGGAGGTGTTGCTCTAACTCGCCGGCGTGAAGGTCCATGGTGGCGGCCAGAGGTACGACTCATGTGGGAGCAGATGAGAATGAAGGTCGCATGAAACAAAGTCATTTTTGGAGCGATCGGAGTCACAGACGATCACCCTAACCCCGTCTCACACAAGATGGAATCGAGGAGGAGATGCAGTAGCAGAAACGGACTAGAGGAAGGAAGCAATCACGGTAGGAGTTGTCGTCTGTGGAGTTGCTAGCATGGAGAACGGCAGCCATAGCTTTTCTCGTCAGAGTTGTGTAGCGGCGGAATACCCTGGCGTCGAGAGGAGATCGACACGGCAGCGCTTGAGAGACAAGCTCAGCGCCGGAGCCACCCAGCCCAACGACGGCGCTGGTGATTCCCGGAGAGCAGAGTCCCTCTACATACTCTGGTGGATGCACATGCGAGAACAAGAAAGGAGACCCGAATGGCCATTGCACGACGGAGCCGAGCCTTGCGGAAGAGGCGGCGACTACTTTCTGTCGCACGACGGGCACTCAGCGGACGAATCTCTTCGAACGCGATGGGTGAAGGTGAAACTGAGTCTGAGACTCACAGATCACATGCTAGAGACCATCCTTTACGGCGGCTTGGGCAGGAAGAAGCCCATGCATGCGGGTGTTGAGCGACGGGCGTCCCAGCGATGCGAGATGAGGAGGCAACACTTACTGCTGCTCCCACGCCTGATGACGACAGTTCACAGCCGCTTGCGACGGCTCCTCCTCACAGGCACGGACCAAAGACGAAGAAAACGAAGAACCGAGCGCCTGAACCTAAAGCCCAAACCTAGATCTGAACCCGGTTCAAGCCAAGTAGTCGCCTGGTTCAGCTTGGGCAGAAGAGGAGGGAGCCGCGTCCAAGCAGGACAAGTGGCAGTCCCCAGTTGGCCGTAAAAGGTAAACCTTTAATTTATACCCAGATCTTCAATAATTCGTAGAAAATAGCACGACTATCAGAAAAATACAAGTGAGGTACCAAAATTCTCAGAAAAATGTGTAGAACAACATGGATCTATAATATTAGGCTTTTGATGCACGAATATTAGTGATACCATGTAAGATGTGAAATGCTCTTATAACGGATAATAAATATCAAACGATTCCCTAAAATTATGAGAAAATACGTGTACATCATATTTCATGTTTATAATGCATATGATGTCAGTTATGGTCATGATAATGTACAAAATCATGTAATTTGCTTAATATGTCTAATTAGGGCTAATAACCCTAATAAAATGCAATAAATACATACATGCTCAATAAATGATGAAATTTACAGAGAAAGCCCATATCAGTATATTGAACTTCAGTTTTAATTATGAGATCATAATGATGAACATAATCCATGTTATATGAAGATGAATCTTAATACGTGTTATAAAACCCTAATCTAGGTTAATGAGGTAACCTAGGGTTAATATGTGCACAAAAAGAGTATGGAACCTAATATTCAGATGATGAACTTTAATAATAAGATGTAATCTGGAAAATGACATCAGTGAGATAATCATAAGATAAGAATACAAGTAATCATGAGAATACCATAATGAGATAAGAGAAACCCTAATGGACATAATTAGGGCTAGGATGAGATATAATAAGATGAGAACCTGATGATAGTATATGGTCTTGTTTTGATCAGGTTTGACCAAGCTTATAGTTGACATCAGTGATATGTGTTTAGTATGATCTATCTCTTTGGAAGGTACGCCATTACCTCTTACTTGGCTTATTATATAATATGCTTGCGTATATGGTAGTACAAACTTGGCATATGATATTGATTGAAATGATTTTTCTTGTATGATATGTTGCATGATTTTTCATGATTACTGCTATGAACACATCAAACATAATATATCTGTTCCATTATATGAAAGCACTAACTCTTTGGTAGTGTGCTTGGAAGTGACCTAACTCTTTGGTAGTGGTCACATTGTACATATGACCTAACTCTTTGGTAGTGGTCTGACCTAACTCTTTGGTAGTGGTCACCTTGTACAAATGATCTAACTCTTTGGTAGTGATCATAAAGGCCTTGGTATATAATGGAAAATAAGTTTAAAATATGTGTTCTCTTTTGTTAATGAATATCCTTGTGAAAGTATATGCTTTTGTTATATTCTTCTGTTACTGCCAAGTATATTAGTTTTATCTTATTGCCAAGATATGATGAGAGGTATATAAAAGACACGTAGGCGTACTCAGTACAATATTCATGAAATATTGTGCTGACGTGTACCGCATGTAATTTTTTGTTTAGGTTGTGGTTATGCTCTTGAAGATCCAGAATAGTGAGAGTTGTGTGGCGAGCTGATGTACAGGTGGACCTGTTGTCTTAAGATCCTGTAGTTTAGTGGTAGTACATGTATATGTAGAAGTTTGATGTTCAATATGTAATATCAAATGTTGTAACAATTCATGCTGTAATTATATGTTGAATGGTGAACATGTGTGTATGGTTTTATTATTGTTCATGTACATGTGCTACTGATTGTTTCCTTTTGACTTCCTCTGATTTTCTTCTTCTTAGCCTAGTGTGGGGTGTTTAAATTGGGATTCTCGCTGAGGTGAGGGTTTCAATTTGGACGTCGCACATTAGATTAAGTTTTAGAAAATCCAGGGACGTCTCAGGTGGTATCAGAGCATGAACAATAGCAAAGCCTGACATTTGCTCATTATGCAACTTAAAACTAAAGAACCTTGAACCTTAATAATCTTTTAGGGTTAGATTAGTCGTCTTTTAGAGATTAGATCTGACCTAGCCTCTAGGTTAGCACCTAGATGTTTGAGAACTAGGTCTAGACTGGTGCTTGTTGAGTAGCAAGTCTTTATATGTCGTTCTTTCCTTGTAGTGCAGCGGTATGGGACGTTGCACTATTTGGAAATGACGTGCATCGAGGGAAGAGAAACCCTAGACATATGACTCTCGTTGTCTAGAGTAGCTACACTAGTCTACACCATGTTCTCATCCCTTTCCTTAGTTTTCATGACACTGTACTCTCTACTATGTGTGGGGCACTCGTTTTAGGATTTGGTTTTGGATTCCAACCGGATCGAACCGTGATAGTTTTCTCTGACGCTTGTTTTATCGGAGAAAAACTATTTAATATTTTATTATGTATATGTATTACAAAAATGTGTCCCCACACATGTACGAGTAGGAGGTGGTCATGCAACCTAAGTGAAAGCAAATGACATCAGTCTAGAAGAGAGAGAGTAGTTCTAGATTAGATGTCTAGAGCCTTGTTTGGAATATGTGATAGATAGAATAAGATTAGATGATGATCTAAGTTGTATAGATATGACATAAGATGGTTATGATGATCTATTTTTGTCTTTGAGGACTTAAGTTCGGTTTTGAGGATTTGAGATAAGTTTTGATAACACAAGTAACTAGGCTTTTATGAGATACGATAAGCTAAGATGAGACAAGGATGTGAATCAGCAAGAGCCACAATCTCTTTTACGAAGGAGGACCTCTAGTGTTAGGACCAGTTTTGGGGTTAGCTCAAGAGAGAGCGAGACCCACATGGAGAAGGTTAGAGAACCTAGACTCCATGATATGAGAAATACGAGAAATATGTGATATGATATGTCCTAAACTAGAATACTCCTGAGTGATTGAGTTGAGTCGCTCTATGTATGATTCCTATAGTATTGTTGAACCCTAGATGTCCTTGGGAAGACCAAACCCTAGAGTCAGAGAGAGGCTAGCTATATGTGCATATGTGAACATCAATATGAGTTCCTACCATCTGGGTGAGGGAGAGATCCTAAGACCCTGGAGGAGGTAGCTATGTTAGCTTCCGTGAAGCCTCATGCTCGGGTTGATGGTTTCCCACATAGGAATCTAGTGGTGTATATAAGAGAGTTTTGGGTAAGATGTTTCATGATTAGAGACCTATGAAGAGTATGTTGTAGCATGTTTTGGTTTGTGCTTATGTGGCTAGAGCTCATAAAGTAATCAACTAGTGTCAATGAGGTAGACCCGGTAACCCTAGATGAAAGAGGGAAGATAAAGTTTTGTTTATGAGATACTCATAGAGTTGAGTTAGCTCAAAGAGTTTGAGCATGACAGTATCCTCATGATATGGGACAAGAGAACCTCAGTTGGACTAGATAAAGTTTTGATATATGTTTAACAAGTCACTTGTATAAGTTTGTTAGCACAACCTTGATATAATATATGTAAGGATGTGATCTAATTTCGAAACATTATATATAGACATGATATGATGGAAACCTAGAGATGGTTTAATTGACATCAAATTATAAATGGTTAACCATATATATGTGAATAATGATGCTAATGCGAAATTGTTGGTTAATCTTGTGATGAAATCACTAATAAATGTATCAATTTATTATGAGCAATGATATAAGATCATATAAATGAAACATGTTACATGCGGTGTTAATGTTAGTGCTTAATAAAAATGAAAAATATAGTTTGATAGTTAACACAACATAATGCTTATGACAGCTTGATATTATCTACATGGATAAAGTGGGTTAACTTTAGTTAACTCCCACCTAAAAGGCATGTGTTAATGTTGAACATGTTCTAATAATTAGCTCAACATAATGTTGATGACACCTTGATAATGGGTTAACTTTAGTTAACTCCTTTGGATACATGGTTCTGGGTAACCTTTGTGTGTATGGTTGACTTTCGAGGATGAAAGTTCTTTTAAGATGTATATGATGTGACAAAGTGAGTTTTCTGGCTTAATTCCGAGGATGGGATTTCTTTTAAGGTGTGTAGGATGTGATGGAGTGGACTTTTGGAGTCCTTAATCGTCCAATGACATAAGTGAAATCATAAGGTCGAATAATTTTGAGAATTCCAATAGTTTTGATGTAGTTCGAGATCTGTGGATGTTGATATTGGCTTCAATATCCCTAGGTTTATACCTTTGAAACATGTGGATAAGTGATCATATGGTATACTTTTGGATAAAGTGTAGAAGGCATGGTTGTAAATCCTTTGTTGAAGTTCACCTTGTTGGGATGACCCTAGAGAGATACGCTGAGGTTTGAAATGATAACATAATGTGTATTCTTGAGGTGTGCTTCAATTAGAGCACATTATATGATTTATAACTTAGGGCCACATAATAGGAAGCCACCCTTCCTTGATAACGTGGTACAACTGGATTTGTTTAAGGGGATATAGCCTTGGACGAGAATCATGGTACATCATCAGTAGGACCTCATCCTTGCAACTTCTTGGTCAATCGTGGAGTGGGGAAACATGCACGTTTTGCTCATCCATGATCACTGATCGTGTGAGTAAGGGATGGACAGTTGCACTCGATTCTTTAGAAACACTCTGCGACCCTTCACGAATCTAGATGCCATGAGTGGAGCGCCCTCTCCCTCTCCATTATCCCTCCACCACAAACTGCAGGTGACATGGGGATGAGAAGAGTTGCAGCTTGGAGGAGATATCATAGCAAATGCTTTTCTAGCAGGGGGCGCCACTCCAGGTTTCTCAGGAGGTTGAGGGAGATGCTTGAGGAGAAACAAAGCTCATAGATGATCTGGTCCGGAGGTGTTGCTCTAACTCGCCGGCGTGAAGGTCCATGGTGGCGGCCAGAGGTGCTACTCATGTGGGAGCAGATGAGAACGATGGTCGCATGAAATAAAGTCGTTTTTGGAGCGATCGGAGTCACAGACGATCACCCTAACCCCGTCTCACACAAGATGGAATCGAGGAGGAGATGCAGTAGCAGAAACGGACTGGAGGAAGGAAGCAATCGCGGTAGGAGTTGTCGTCTGTGGAGTTGCTAGCATGGAGAACGGCAGCCATAGCTTTTCTCGTCAGAGTTGTGTAGCGGCGGAATACCCTGGCGTCGAGAGGAGATCGACACGGCAGCGCTTGAGAGACAAGCTCAGTGCCGGAGCCACCCAGCCCAACGACGGCGCTGGTGATTCCCGGAGAGCAGAGTCCCTCTACATACTCTGGTGGATGCACATGCGAGAACAAGAAAGGAGACCCGAATGGCCATTGCACACCGGAGCCGAGCCTCGCGGCAGAGGCGGCGACTACTTTCTGTCGCACGACAGGCACTCAGCGGACGAATCTCTTCGAACGCGATGGGTGAAGGTGAAACTGAGTCCGAGACTCACAGATCACATGCTAGAGACCATCCTTTACGGCGGCTTGGGCAGGAAGAAGCCCACGCACGCGGGCGTTGAGCGACGGGCGTCCCAGCGATGCGAGATGAGGAGGTAATGCTTACTGCTGCTCCCACGCCTGATGACGACAGTTCACAGCCGCTTGCGGCGGCTCCCCCTCACAGGCACGGACCAAAGACGAAGAAAACGAAGAACCGAGCACCTGAACCTGAAGCCCAAACCTAGATCTGAACCCGGTTCAAGCCAAGTAGTCGACTGGTTCAGCTTGGGCAGAAGAGGAGGGAGCCGCGTCCAAGCAGGACAAGTGGCAGTCCCGAGTTGGCCGTAAAAGGTAAACCTTTAATATATACCCAGATCTTCAATAATTCGTAGAAAATAGCACGACTATCAGAAAAATACAAGTGAGGTACCAAAATTCTCAAAAAAATGTGTAGAACAACATGGATCTATAATATCAGGCTTTTGATGCACGAATATCAGTGATACCATGTAAGATGTGAAATTCTCTTATAACAGATAATAAATATCAAACGATTCCCTAAAATTATGAGAAAATACGTGTAAATCATATTTCATGTTTATAATGCATATGATGTCAGTTATGGTCATGATAATGTACGAAATCATGTAATTTGCTTAATATGTCTAATTAGGGCTAATAACCCTAATAAAATGCAATAAATACATACATGCTCAATAAATGATGAAATTTACAGAGAAAGCCCATATCAGTATATTGAACTTCAGTTTTAATTATGAGATCATAATGATGAACATAATCCATGTTATATGAAGATGAATCTTAATACGTGTTATAAAACCCTAATCTAGGTTAATGAGGTAACCTAGGGTTAATATGTGCACAAAAAGAGTATGGAACCTAATGTTCAGATGATTAACTTTAATAATAAGATGTAATCTAGAAAATGACATCAGTGAGATAATCATAAGATAAGAATACAAGTAATCATGAGAATACCATAATGAGATAAGAGAAACCCTAATGGACATAATTAGGGATAGGATGAGATATAATAAGATGAGAACCTGATGATAGTATATGGTCTTGTTTTGATCAGGTTTGACCAAGCTTATAGTTGACATCAGTGATATGTGTTTAGTATGATCTATCTCTTTGGAAGGTACGCCATTACCTCTTACTTGGCTTATTATATAATATGCTTCCGTATATGGTAGTACAAACTTGGCATATGATATTGATTGAAATGATTGTTCTTGTATGATATGTTGCATGATTTTTCATGATTACTTCTATGAACACATCAAACATAATATATCTGTTCCATTATATGAAAGCACTAACTCTTTGGTAGTGTGCTTGGAAGTGACCTAACTCTTTGGTAGTGGTCACATTGTACATATGACCTAACTCTTTGGTAGTGGTCTGACCTAACTCTTTGGTAGTGGTCACCTTGTACAAATGATCTAATAACTCTTTGGTAGTGATCATAAAGGCCTTGGTATATAATGGAAAATAAGTTTAAAATATGTGTTCTCTTTTGTTAATGAATATCCTTGTGAAAGTATATGCTTTTGTTATATTCTTCTGTTACTGCCAAGTATTTTAGTTTTATCTTATTGCCAAGATATGATGAGAGGTATATAAAAGACACGTAGGCATACTCAGTACAATATTCATGAAATATTGTGCTGACGTGTACCGCATGTAATCTTTTGTTTAGGTTGTGGTTATGCTCTTGAAGATCCAGGATAGTGAGAGTTGTGTGGCGAGCTGATGTACAGGTGGACTCATTGTCTTAAGATCCTGTAGTTTAGTGGTAGTACATGTATATGTAGAAGTTTGATGTTCAATATGTAATATCAAATGTTGTAACAATTCATGCTGTAATTATATGTTGAATGGTGAACATGTGTGTATGGTTTTATTATTGTTCATGTACATGTGCTACTGATTGTTTCCTTTTGACTTCCTCTGATTTTCTTCTTCTTAGCCTAGTGTGGGGTGTTTAAATTGGGATTCTCACTGAGGTGAGGGTTTCAATTTGGACGTCGCACATCAGATTAAGTTTTAGAAAATCCGGGGACGTCTCAGGTGGTATCAGAGCATGAACAATAGCAAAGCCTGACATTTGCTCATTATGCAACTTAAAACTAAAGAACCTTGAACCTTAATAATCTTTTAGGGTTAGATTAGTCGTCTTTTAGAGATTAGATCTGACCTAGCCTCTAGGTTAGCACCTAGATGTCTGAGAACTAGGTCTAGACTAGTGCTTGTTGAGTAGCAAGTCCTTATATGTCGTTCTTTCCTTGTAGTGCAGCGGTATGGGACGTTGCACTATTTGGAAATGTCGTGCATCGAGGGAAGAGAAACCCTAGACATATGGCGCTCGTTGTCTAGAGTAGCTACACTAATCTACACCATGTTATCACCCCTTTCCTTAGTTTTCATGACACTGTACTCTCTACTATGTGTGGGGCACTCGTTTTAGGATTTGGTTTTGGATTCCAACCGGATCGAACCGTGATAGTTTTCTCTGACGCTTGTTTTATCGGAGAAAAACTATATAATATTTTATTATGTATATGTATTAAAAAATGTGTCCCCACACATGTACGAGTAGGAGGTGGTCATGCAACCTAAGTGAAAGCGAATGACATCAGTCTAGAAGAGAGAGAGTAGTTCTAGATTAGATGTCTAGAGCCTTCTTTGGAATATGTGATAGATAGAATAAGATTAGATGATGATCTAAGTTGTATAGATATGACATAAGATGGTTATGATGATCTATTTTTGTCTTTGAGGACTTAAGTTCAGTTTTGAGGATTTGAGATAAGTTTTGATAACACAAGTAACTAGGCTTTTATGAGATACGATAAGCTAAGATGAGACAAGGATGTGAATCAGCAAGAGCCTCAATCTCTTTTACGAAGGAGGACCTCTAGTGTTAGGACCAGTTTTGGGGTTAGCTCAAGAGAGAGCGAGACCCACAGGGAGAAGGTTAGAGAACCTAGACTCCATGATATGAGAAATACGAGAAATATGTGATATGTTATGTCCTAAACTAGAATACTCCTGAGTGATTGAGTTGAGTCGCTCTATGTATGATTCCTATAGTATTGTTGAACCCTAGATGTCCTTGGGAAGACCAAACCCTAGAGTCAGAGAGAGGCTAGCTATATGTGCATATGTGAACATCAATATGAGTTCCTACCATCTGGGTGAGGGAGAGATCCCAAGACCCTGGAGGAGGTAGCTATGTTGCTTCTGTGAAGCCTCATGCTTGGGTTGATGGTTTCCCACATAGGAATCTAGTGGTGTACATAAGAGAGTTTTGGGTAAGATGTTTCATGATTAGAGACCTATGAAGAGTATGTTGTAGCATGTTTTGGTTTGTGCTTATGTGGCTAGAGCTCATAAAGTAATCAACTAGTGTCAATGAGGTAGACCCGGTAACCCTAGATGAAAGAGGGAAGATAAAGTTTTGTTTATGAGATACTCATAGAGTTGAGTTAGCTCAAAGAGTTTGAGCATGACAGTATCCTCATGATATGGGACAAGAGAACCTCAGTTGGACTACATAAAGTTTTGATATATGTTTAACAAGTCACTTGTATAAGTTTGTTAGCACAACCTTGATATAATATATGTAAGGATGTGATCTAATTTCGAAATGTTATATATAGACATGATATGATGGAAACCTAGAGATGGTTTAATTGACATCAAATTATAAATGGTTAACCATATATATGTGAATAATGATGCTAATGCGAAATTGTTGGTTAATCTTGTGATGAAATCACTAATAAATGTATCAATTTATTATGAGCAATGATATAAGATCATATCAATGAAACATGTTACATGCGGTGTTAATGTTAGTGCTTAATAAAAATGAAAAATATAGTTTGACAGTTAACACAACATAATGCTTATGATAGCTTGATATTATCTAGATGGATAAAGTGGGTTAACTTTAGTTAACTCCCACCTAAAAGGCATGTGTTAATGTTGAACATGTTCTAATAATTAGATCAACATAATGTTGATGACACCTTGATAATGGGTTAACTTTAGTTAACTCCTTTAGATACATGGTTCTGGGTAACCTTTGTGTGTATGGTCGACTTTCGAGGATGAAAGTTCTTTTAAGATGTATATGATGTGACAAAGTGAGTTTTCTGGCTTAATTCCGAGGACGAGATTTCTTTTAAGGTGTGTAGGATGTGATGGAGTGGACTTTTGGAGTCCTTAATCGTCCAATGACATAAGTGAAATCATAAGGTCGAATAATTTTGAGAATTCCAATAGTTTTGATGTAGTTCGAGATCTGTGGATGTTGATATTGGCTTCAATATCCCTAGGTTTATACCTTTGAAACATGTGGATAAGTGATCATATGGTATACTTTTGGATAAAGTGTAGAAGGCATGGTTGTAAATCCTTTGTTGAAGTTCACCTTGTTGGGATGACCCTAGAGAGATACGCTGAGGTTTGAAATGATAACATAATGTGTATTCTTGAGGTGTGCTTCAATTAGAGCACATTATATGATTTATAACATAGGGCCACATAATAGGAAGCCACCCTTCCTTGATAACGTGGTACAACTGGATTTGTTTAAGGGGATATAGCCTTGGACGAGAATCATGGTACATCATCAGTAGGACCTCATCCTTGCAACTTCTTGGTCAATCATGGAGTGGGGAAACATGCACGTTTTGCTCATCCACGATCACTGATCGTGTGAGTAAGGGATGGACAGTTGCACTCGGTTCTTTAGAAACACTCTGCGACCCTTCACAAATCTAGATGCCATGAGTGGAGCGCCCTCTCCCTCTCCATTATCCCTCCACCACAAACTGCAGGTGATGTGGGGATGAGAAGAGTTGCAGCTTGGAGGAGATATCATAGCAAATGCTTTTCTAGCAGGGGGCGCCACTCCAGGTTTCTCAGGCAGTTGAGGGAGATGCTTGAGGAGAAACAAAGCTCATAGATGATCTGGTCCGGAGGTGTTTCTCTAACTCACCGGCGTGAAGGTCCATGGTGGCGGCCAGAGGTGCGACTCATGTGGGAGCAGATGAGAACGAAGGTCGCATGAAACAAAGTCGTTTTTGGAGCGATCGGAGTCACAGACGATCACCCTTACCCCGTCTCACACAAGATGGAATCGAGGAGGAAATGCAGTAGTAGAAACGGACTGGAGGAAGGAAGCAATCACGGTAGGAGTTGTCATCTGTGGAGTTGCTAGCATGGAGAACGACAGCCATAGCTTTTCTCGTCAGAGTTGTGTAGCGGCGGAATACCCTGGCGTTGAGAGGAGATCGGCACGGCAGCGCTTGAGAGACAAGCTCAGCGCCGGAGCCACCCAGCCCAACGACGGCGCTGGTGATTCCCGGAGAGCAGAGTCCCTCTACATACTCTGGTGGATGCACATGCGAGAACAAGAAACGAGACCCGAATGGCCATTGCACGCCGGAGCCGAGCCTCGCGGCAGATGCGGCGACTACTTTCTGTCGCACGACGGGCACTCAGTGGACGAATCTCTTCGAACGCGATGGGTGAAGGTGAAACTGAGTCTGAGACTCACAGATCACATGCTAGAGACCATCCTTTACGGCGGCTTGGGCAGGAAGAAGCCCACGCACGCGGGCGTTGAGCGACGGGCGTCCTAGCGATGCGAGATGAGGAGGCAACGCTTACTGCTGCTCCCACGCCTGATGACGACAGTTCACAGCCGCTTGCGGCGGCTCCCCCTCACAGGCACGGACCAAAGACAAAGAACACGAAGAACCGAGCGCCTGAACCAGAAGCCCAAACCTAGATCTGAACCCGGTTCAAGCCAAGTAGACGCCTGGTTCAGCTTGGGCAGAAGAGGAGGGAGCCGCGTCCAAGCAGGACACGTGGCAGTCCCCAGTTGGCCGTAAAAGGTAAACCTTTAATATATACCTAGATCTTCAATAATTCGTAGAAAATAGCACGACTATCAGAAAAATACAAGTGAGGTACCAAAATTCTTAGAAAAATGTGTAGAACAACATGGATCTATAATATCAGGCTTTTGATGCACGAATATCAGTGATACCATGTAAGATGTGAAATGCTCTTATAACGGATAATAAATATCAAACGATTCCCTAAAATTATGAGAAAATACGTGTAAATCATATTTCATGTTTATAATGCATATGATGTCAGTTATGGTCATGATAATGTACGAAATCATGTAATTTGCTTAATATGTCTAATTAGGGCTAATAACCCTAATAAAATGCAATAAATACATACATGCTCAATAAATGATGAAATTTACAGAGAAAGCCCATATCAGTATATTGAACTTCAGTTTTAATTATGAGATCATAATGATGAACATAATCCATGTTATATGAAGATGAATCTTAATACGTGTTATAAAACCCTAATCTAGGTTAATGAGGTAACCTAGGGTTAATATGTGCACAAAAAGAGTATGGAACCTAATGTTCAGATGATGAACTTTAATAATAAGATGTAATCTGGAAAATGACATCAGTGAGATAATCATAAGATAAGAATACAAGTAATCATGAGAATACCATAATGAGATAAGAGAAACCCTAATGGACATAATTAGGGCTAGGATGAGATATAATAAGATGAGAACCTGATGATAGTATATGGTCTTGTTTTGATCAGGTTTGACCAAGCTTATAGTTGACATCAGTGATATGTGTTTAGTATGATCTATCTCTTTGGAAGGTACGCCATTACCTCTTACTTGGCTTATTATATAATATGCTTGCGTATATGGTAGTACAAACTTGGCATATGATATTGATTGAAATGATTGTTCTTGTATGATATGTTGCATGACTTTTCATGATTACTTCTATGAACACATCAAACATAATATATCTGTTCCATTATATGAAAGCACTAACTCTTTGGTAGTGTGCTTGGAAGTGACCTAACTCTTTGGTAGTGGTCACATTGTACATATGACCTAACTCTTTGGTAGTGGTCTGACCTAACTCTTTGGTAGTGGTCACCTTGTACAAATGATCTAACTCTTTGGTAGTGATCATAAAGGCCTTGGTATATAATGGAAAATAAGTTTAAAATATGTGTTCTCTTTTGTTAATGAATATCCTTGTGAAAGTATATGCTTTTGTTATATTCTTCTGTTACTGCCAAGTATATTAGTTTTATCTTATTGCCAAAGATATGATGAGAGGTATATAAAAGACACGTAGGCGTACTCAGTACAATATTCATGAAATATTGTGCTGATGTGTACCACATGTAATCTTTTGTTTAGGTTGTGGTTATGCTCTTGAAGATCCAGGATAGTGAGAGTGGTGTGGCGAGCTGATGTACAGGTGGACCCGTTGTCTTAAGATCATGTAGTTTAGTGGTAGTACATGTATATGTAGAAGTTTGATGTTCAATATGTAATATCAAATGTTGTAACAATTCATGCTGTAATTATATGTTGAATGGTGAACATGTGTGTATGGTTTTATTATTGTTCATGTACATGTGCTACTGATTGTTTCCTTTTGACTTCCTCAGATTTCCTTCTTCTTAGCCTAGTGTGGGGTGTTTAAATTGGGATTCTCACTGAGGTGAGGGTTTCAATTTGGACGTCGCACATTAGATTAAGTTTTAGAAAATCCGGGGACGTCTCAGGTGGTATCAGAGCATGAACAATAGCAAAGCCTGACATTTGCTCATTATGCAACTTAAAACTAAAGAACCTTGAACCTTAATAATCTTTTAGGGTTAGATTAGTCGTCTTTTAGAGATTAGATCTGACCTAGCCTCTAGGTTAGCACCTAGATGTCTGAGAACTAGGTCTAGACTGGTGCTTGTTGAGTAGCAAGTCCTTATATGTCGTTCTTTCCTTGTAGTGCAGCGGTATGGGACGTTGCACTATTTGGAAATGTCGTGCATCGAGGGAAGAGAAACCCTACACATATGGCGCTCGTTTTCTAGAGTAGCTACACTAGTCTACACCATGTTCTCACCCCTTTCCTTAGTTTTCATGACACTGTACTCTCTACTATGTGTGGGGCACTCGTTTTAGGATTTGGTTTTGGATTCCAACCGGATCGAACCGTGATAGTTTTCTCTGACACTTGTTTTATCAGAGAAAAACTATATAATATTTTATTATGTATATGTATTACAAAAATGTGTCCCCACACATGTACGAGTAGGAGGTGGTCATGCAACCTAAGTGAAAGCGAATGACATCATTCTAGAAGAGAGAGAGTAGTTCTAGATTAGATGTCTAGAGCCTTATTTGGAATATGTGATAGATAGAATAAGATTAGATGATGATCTAAGTTGTATAGATATGACATAAGATGGTTATGATGATCTATTTTTGTCTTTGAGGACTTAAGTTTGGTTTTGAGGATTTGAGATAAGTTTTGATAACACAAGTAACTAGGCTTTTATGAGATATGATAAGCTAAGATGAGACAAGGATGTGAATCAGCAAGAGCCTCAATCTCTTTTACGAAGGAGGACCTCTAGTGTTAGGACCAGTTTTGGGGTTAGCTCAAGAGAGAGCGAGACCCACAGGGAGAAGGTTAGAGAACCTAGACTCCATGATATGAGAAATACGAGAAATATGTGATATGTTATGTCCTAAACTAGAATACTCTTGAGTGATTGAGTTGAGTCGCTCTATGTATGATTCCTATAGTCTTGTTGAACCCTAGATGTCCTTGGGAAGACCAAACCCTAGAGTCAGAGAGAGGCTAGGTATATGTGCATATGTGAACATCAATATGAGTTCCTACCATCTGGGTGAGGGAGAGATCCCAAGACCCTGAAGGAGGTAGCTATGTTAGCTTTTGTGAAGCCTCATGCTCGGGTTGATGGTTTCCCACATAGGAATCTAGTGGTGTATATAAGAGAGTTTTGGGTAAGATGTTTCATGATTAGAGACCTATGAAGAGTATGTTGTAGCATGTTTTGGTTTGTGCTTATGTGGCTAGAGCTCATAAAGTAATCAACTAGTGTCAATGAGGTAGACCCGGTAACCCTAGATGAAAGAGGGAAGATAAAGTTTTGTTTATGAGATACTCATAGAGTTGAGTTAGCTCAAAGAGTTTGAGCATGACAGTTTCCTCATGATATGGGACAAGAGAACCTCAGTTGGACTACATAAAGTTTTGATATATGTTTAACAAGTCACTTGTATAAGTTTGTTAGCACAACCTTGATATAATATATGTAAGGATGTGATCTAATTTCGAAACGTTATATATAGACATGATATGATGGAAACCTAGAGATCGTTTAATTGACATCAAATTATAAATGGTTAACCATATATATGTGAATAATGATGCTAATGTGAAATTGTTGGTTAATCTTGTGATGAAATCACTAATAAATGTATCAATTTATTATGAGCAATGATATAAGATCATATAAATGAAACATGTTACATGCGGTGTTAATGTTAGTGCTTAATAAAAATGGAAAATATAGTTTGACAGTTAACACAACATAATGCTTATGACAGCTTGATATTATCTAGATGGATAAAGTGGGTTAACTTTAGTTAACTCCCACCTAAAAGGCATGTGTTAATGTTGAACATGTTCTAATAATTAGATCAACATAATGTTGATGACACCTTGATAATGGGTTAACTTTAGTTAACTCCTTTGGATACATGGTTCTGGGTAACCTTTGTGTGTATGGTTGACTTTTGAGGATGAAAGTTCTTTTAAGATGTATATGATGTGACAAAGTGAGTTTTCTGGCTTAATTCCGAGGATGAGATTTCTTTTAAGGTGTGTAGGATGTGATGGAGTGGACTTTTGGAGTCCTTAATCGTCCAATGACATAAGTGAAATCATAAGGTCGAATAATTTTGAGAATTCCAATAGTTTTGATGTAGTTCGAGATCTGTGGATGTTGATATTGGCTTCAATATCCCTAGGTTTATACCTTTGAAACATGTGTATAAGTGATCATATGGTTTACTTTTGGATAAAGTGTAGAAGGCATGGTTGTAAATCCTTTGTTGAAGTTCACCTTGTTGGGATGACCCTAGAGAGATACGCTGAGGTTTGAAATGATAACATAATGTGTATTCTTGAGGTGTGCTTCAATTAGAGCACATTATATGATTTATAACTTAGGGCCACATAATAGGAAGCCACCCTTCCTTGATAACGTGGTACAGCTGGATTTGTTTAAGGGGATATAGCCTTGGACGAGAATCATGGTAAATCATCAGTATGACCTCGTCCTTGCAACTTCTTCGTCAATCGTGGAGTGGGGAAACATGCACGTTTTGCTCATCCACGATCACTGATCGTGTGAGTAAGGGATGGACAGTTGCACTCGGTTCTTTAGAAACACTCTGTGACCCTTCACGAATCTAGATGCCATGAGTGGAGCGCCCTCTCCCTCTCCATTATCCCTCCACCACAAACTGCAGGTGACATGGGGATGAGAAGAGTTGCAGCTTGGAGGAGATATCATAGCAAATGCTTTTCTAGCAGGGGGCGCCACTCCAGGTTTCTCAGGCGGTTGAGGGAGATGCTTGAGGAGAAACGAAGCTCATAGATGATCTGGTCCGGAGGTGTTGCTCTAACTCGCCGGCGTGAAGGTCCATGGTGGCAGCCAGAGGTGCGACTCATGTGGGAGAAGACGAGAATGAAGGTCGCATGAAACAAAGTCATTTTTGGAGCGATCAGAGTCACAGACGATCACCCTAACCCCGTCTCACACAAGATGGAATCGAGGAGGAGATGCAGTAGCAGAAACGGACTGGAGGAAGGAAGAAATCACGGTAGGAGTTGTCGTCTGTGGAGTTTCTAGCATGGAGAACGGAAGCCATAGCTTTTCTCGTAAGAGTTGTGTAGCGGCGGAATACCCTAGCGTCGAGAGGAGATCGGCATGACAGCGCTTGAGAGACAAGCTCAGCACCGGAGCCACCCAGCCCAGCGACGACGCTGGTGATTCCCGGAGAGCAGAGTCCATCTACATACTCTGGTGGATGCACATGCGAGAACAAGAAAGGAGACCCGAATGGCCATTGCACGCCGGAGCCGAGCCTCACGGCAGAGGCGGCGACTACTTTCTGTCACACGACGGGCACTCAGCGGACGAATCTCTTCGAACACGATGGGTGAAGGTGAAACTGAGTCTGAGACTCACGGATCACATGTTAGAGACCATCCTTTACGGCGGCTTGGGCAGGAAGAAGCCCACGCACGCGGGCGTTGAGCGACGGGCGTCCCAGCGATGCGAGATGAGGAGGCAACGCTTGCTGCTGCTCCCACGCCTGATGATGACAGTTCACAGCCGCTTGCAGCGGCGCCCCCTCACAGGCACGGACCAAAGACGAAGAAAACGAAGAACCGAGCGCCTGAACCAGAAGCCCAAACCTAGATCTGAACCCAGTTCAAGCCAAGTAGTCGCCTGGTTCAGCTTGGGCAGAAGAGGAGGGAGCCACATCCAAGCAGGACACGTGGCAGTCCCCAGTTGGCCGTGAAAGGTAAACCTTTAATATATACCCGGATCTTCAATAATTCGTAGAAAATAGCCCGACTATCAGAAAAATACAAGTGAGGTACCAAAATTCTCAGAAAAATGTGTTGAACAACATGGATCTATAATATCAGGCTTTTGATGCACGAATATCAGTGATACCATGTAAGATGTGAAATGCTCTTATAACAGATAATAAATATCAAACGATTCCCTAAAATTTTGAGAAAATATGTGTAAATCATATTTCATGTTTATAATGCATATGATGTCAGTTATGGTCATCATAATGTACGAAATCATGTAATTTTCTTAATATGTCTAATTAGGGCTAATAACCCTAATAAAATGCAATAAATACATACATGCTCAATATATGATGAAATTTACAGAGAAAGCCCATATCAGTATATTGAAATTCAGTTTTAATTATGAGATCATAATGATGAACATAATCCATGTTATATGAAGATGAATCTTAATACGTGTTATAAAACCCTAATCTAGGTTAATGAGGTAACCTAGGGTTAATATGTGCACAAAAAGAGTATGGAACCTAATGTTCAGATGATGAACTTTAATAATAAGATGTAATCTGGAAAATGACATCAGTGAGATAATCATAAGATAAGAATACAAGTAATCATGAGAATACCATAATGAGATAAGAGAAACCCTAATGGACATAATTAGGGCTAGGATGAGATATAATAAGATGAGAACCTGATGATAGTATATGGTCTTGTTTTGATCAGGTTTGACCAAGCTTATAGTTGACATCAGTGATATGTGTTTAGTATGATCTATCTCTTTGGAAGGTACGCCATTACCTCTTACTTGGCTTATTATATAATATGCTTGCGTATATGGTAGTACAAACTTGGCATATGATATTGATTGAAATGATTGTTCTTGTATGATATGTTGCATGATTTTTCATGATTACTTCTATGAACACATCAAACATAATATATCTGTTCCATTATATGAAAGCACTAACTCTTTGGTAGTGTGCTTGGAAGTGACCTAACTCTTTGGTAGTGGTCACATTGTACTTATGACCTAACTCTTTGGTAGTGGTCTGACCTAACTCTTTGGTAGTGGTCACCTTGTACAAATGATCTAACTCTTTGGTAGTGATCATAAAGGCCTTGGTATATAATGGAAAATAAGTTTAAAATATGTGTTCTCTTTTGTTAATGAATATCCTTGTGAAAGTATATGCTTTTGTTATATTCTTCTGTTACTGCCAAGTATATTAGTTTTACCTTATTACCAAGATATGATGAGAGGTATATAAAAGACACGTAGGCGTATTCAGTACAATATTCATGAAATATTGTGCTGACGTGTACCGCATGTAATCTTTTGTTTAGGTTGTGATTATGCTCTTGAAGATCCAGGATAGTGAGAGTTGTGTGGCGAGCTGATGTACAGGTGGACCTGTTGTCTTAAGATCCTGTAGTTTAGTGGTAGTACATGTATATGTAGAAGTTTGATGTTCAATATGTAATATCAAATGTTGTAACAATTCATGCTGTAATTATATGTTGAATGGTGAACATGTGTGTATGGTTTTATTATTGTTCATGTACATGTGCTACCGATTGTTTCCTTTTGACTTCCTCTGATTTTCTTCTTCTTAGCCTAGTGTGGGGTGTTTAAATTGGGATTCTCGCTGAGGTGAGGGTTTCAATTTGGACGTCGCACATCAGATTAAGTTTTAGAAAATCCAGGGACGTCTCAAATGTTGTCTCTCAGCCATCATTTAATTCCAAATATGGAAGGTGAGATGTGGGATGGGAAAAGATGACTCCCTTGGACTAGATGAGTGTATTTCCCTACAAGAGAGTGAGAATTTCCATTAAAATCCTAAAGCAATCTAGACTGATTCAAGCTGAAAATGAGGAAATAAGAAGTGAAAATTTGATAAATATAAACCAAAACATACAAAAAATGGGATGAATACACATTCATCACATGAGCGTATATAACATGTTGAAAGGTACTACTAATTGCTTCTGAAGTCATAATATGATAGTAGACATCACTAATAACAAAATTTGAAGCATGTAGGGTCACACACATAGGATGAAATGAAAGAGGTTTATAATCATGCATACAAGTTATATTGGTTGCTAAAAGGTTTAGGTAATTAATTGGAACACACATAAACTGAATTGAAACCTAGACAATCGATTGGAAAGTCCACTTGATAATCTGGACAACATCAACCTAGATGACTAACTAGAAAGTCCAACCAACTGATTTGAATGTCTAATTGATTGAATATGTAAAATCATCACCTATGATTGATAAGAAAGTGTAGTTGACTGAATGTACAAGATAATTGACTCATTGATTCTAGAATGTTTTGATGTTGTCCACTTGATCGACTAAACTATCCATTTATTCAACTGAATATTCATGAGATGGAATCTTAAATAGCAGTAGTTAGTTTTTCTTTTCTTGATTTCCTTTAGAAACCCTATTTGATGTCCTTCCTATCTAAAGGGGCATGACATATAGGTTTTTGGTTAAACACTTCGACATGAGATTCATAGTTTCCACTACCCCAAGGTAGAGAAAGGAGATAGTGTGTGCACTGTTAGCATTCTACCAAGATAAAAGCTATTCCTTCCCACTATATGAAGCAGTGCAAGTGGAATTTCCATCGTCTGCATGGAATATGTAGAGATGCAGGAAAATAGTGAGTATCTTGGGAGGACGTTATAAACAACCATTTATGCAATGCAGTGAGCGACACAGATAACCACACAGAAAATTTTTGGACTTTCTTCACAATAAGGTATATCTTGCATGCCCATCCTTTCCGGTACACCATTATTTGCAAGATCTCTTGGGAAAACAAGTTTTGTTGTTTATTTTACTTTTCCTCTATATCCCAATAGTTTACAAATGACATGGTTAATTAGAATATATAATTATGTATATAGTTTGGCAATTATCTACTAGTGTATTACATTAAATTATAAATGTAATGTGTTCTTTTTATACAAGATTGAACCCATAAGTTTTTTTATTATCTTGATTATTATGCACTAGAGGGTCATGTAAATCTATATTTTAGCATTAGATTGACAATAAGTTAATGTTCTATGAAATAGGAATCAATAAAGATTATTAGAGGTATATCTATAAATTTCATAAAAATGACTTTGAAACATAGAATAACATTTCAATTTCAAATCAATTTTGAGAAATTGTATTATAAGAGTATTGGTTCAAGTTGAAGGCATGTATAGTAGATTAGTGGGTAATCCAAACACATATTCACAAAGTGATAATAGGTCTGGTGTCATGCAATCATTTATTACCCAAATCCTAACTCCCAATGACTACAAAGTCAATGGAGATAGGATCTAGGTGTCCATCCCTGACATGGTTTTATCAAAGTGTGAATGTGGAATGTAAAAGGTAAGCATACATGAACAAATAACAAGGTAAAAGAACCAATCATAAACTCAACATTCAAAAAGTATTACTAAGAAACATTGTCTTATTACAAGATTTTAGTTACATATTAAATAGTACAATTTTACATTTATGCTCATGTGCACTAGGGATCTTATAACAAGTACACCTGACATAGCTCACCAAGCCATCAACTCTCTATTCATCTCTAACCTATAAAATATGTGAAGCAAGAGGCTTATCACATAGGTGTTGAGTATGGGGTATAAAGATACATATATAATTTTTTTGCATAATTCGAAAAGAGTACAGAAGTAGACACACAAGAATAAACAAGTTAAGATTTTTGAAAAAATGAGAGCCCATGTTTTATGTCATTTTACTCCAATTATACCAACAATGTCATGTAACTGTAAGGCCTTTTTATAATAAATTCGCATTGGAAGAGTCTATGAGGGTGTTGAATAATATCCATTCCTATTCTTAAGGGACATCAAGGTCATCACCAAGATATAACCCTTTTATAATAAAGGTTTGTCCTATCTTGACAACTCAAGTAACATGCCTAGCCTTGTATCCTTACTCTAAGACTTCAGGCAGGTGATAAGGTTTGTATAATGGAGATGTATATTATTTGTTCAAGTTATAAATGTAATGAGAGAAAGCATTGACGTACAAAACTACAATACTACATGACAATATATGACCAAGTAAACAAGCATACACACACATCAGTTTGCAAGAAAGAAAGCCATAGTAACATAACTATATAATGCTTGTACTTGATTCAAATATTCGTAACCTAACTTATCCTCAGACATTTAGCTATAAAAAACACATGGTTAAGAACAAATTGCATACATGCATTATATTCTCATCATTAACCCTAAGTGGATTCATTTTAGGGTTTTAGCCAAGTTAGGTTCAAGGTTGATTTATTACATGTATGATGATATTATAGCGATTCAAAATCCATCATGAAGGCATGTTATAAGCTTCACATCATTTCAAGGTTCCATTTTTACGTGATTATTATGCACATTTTAGGGTCCAATGACTCATAATAGAGTAACAAGGTCAAGGATCATCAAGTGAAGGGGTTCAACCATAGGACACAATTTAGGTCAGCAAGATAAGAACATAAGGGACATATCAAACATAGGTGGTTGTACTCTAGGATCTAGACATTAAATTCCAACATTGATCAACATCTCCACATACATTCAATCATCCACACAGTTCATGTATGCCATCAAGGTTCAAGATATGACTTAGGTAGAACATACACTTCTAAGTTATCATAAGGGGTGGAGTATTCCTTAATTTTAGAGAGGAGGAAAGGAGAAAAGGATCCTCAAAAGCATTAAGGCATAAGAACCACAACTTGAGTCAAATTAGTCAAATTAGGAATACTAGAGTTTCAGACACCACATAGAGAAAGTGGTTGATCATAGGAATTTAAACCATAAATCAAAACAAGATTATTGATTTCAAAGAATATAAGAGGATTTGATGCATAAAATGGTACAAGGTCACAATTTGATTCAAGCATTTTCATGCAACACATAATAGAGTCACATTCAAGCATACTTAGTGTCATATCTAACCACAATAGGAAAAGGGTATTAGGAAAATATATTAGAGTCAACATGTGTCACATAGCTTACCGATTTCAAAGTTTATTAGCATTATTAAACATTAAGATTCAAGTTTAGCATAATAGGGAATGATACTTCATTAAAGTCCAAAAGCAAGTAACTTTATGCAATTAGAGACATTCATGAGAAATAGGGGTGATTAAGAACCTCATTTAATTCAAACGTGCATAGATGATACTTATTTGATAATTAAAGATGAAAAGGTGCACAAAACATTACGAATTTATCATGACTATGGATTAAACACGGTCAAAGATCACATATTTAGCCAAAAAGGAAGACTATATGAAGAATGATTGTCTCACCGTGACCGCGGTATGAGGAACCGTGACTGTGAAGCAGACCTGAAAACCCCAGCCCGCGAATGTAGGGCACCACGACCGGGTGCATGAGGTGACTTCAACCTTCAGAACTACGACCGTGGAGACTGTGATATTTCTCGCCAAGGCCCTCTGACAGCTGACCCGCTGGTTACAAAGAGACCGTGGTCAGGACCTCTGAGCTTGGCGCTACCTGGGGTGCATGTCTGGTGAGCTGTAGGGCCACTGCCTATGCGGTCATGGTTGCAGCTGCTGGTGCCGACCCGCGTGCTCCTTCCCTGTCATCCTATAGTGAGAGCAAGGAGAAGGAGGAAAAATAGGCAGAAAGTAATGCGGAGGAGGGAACCCGGTGGTTTAGGTAGGGGGTTGACCCTCGACTATAGAGGTATTTATTGACCAGCATCAGGCCCCACCTTGATGTGAAATGCTTGAAGTAGCAGACAAAATGTCGGTAAAATCAGAAAAAGAGAAAGAGCTCGGTCAAAAGAGCAACAGTTGGTCAAAAAAAATGCGGAGACAACCTGACATGTTGGTCAGACCAGGACAAAAAAGCTCACCCAGGGCTTGCATAACCACGATTGTGGTCGCACTCATGCAGGACCGTAGTCACAGTTCTTGGCCGTTAGGCTGCGGTCACAGTTCTTACTCAATATGTCGCGATTGCGGTCTTGTCACAGTTCTTACTCAACAAGCCGCAGTCGCGGTTCCAGCAAAACCACATGGAAAGGAGGAATCTATAGATGTCAAAACACAAAGTGAAAACCAAGATATCACAACCAAAGAAGGATGATAGAGAAACATACGAAAAGCAGCTGTTCGGGTGTGAAGTTGTAAGTGAAAGGAAAATAAGAGGAAAACTAGATGATGCAAAATGAATAATATTGCGGGCAGTTAGTGAAAGGTAAAAATCAAATTGGCTTTATTTGATGTGAAAAGTAAAGTAAATATTTAAAGAAAAATTGTGTAGGAATTAGGGGGTGGATGCCCTACAATTCCCACACTAAGATCCCAAATCTTAAGTTTTTGGGTTCCACTTACCTACATCTCGATGCCTGTACCCAAGGCGTAGTGGTAGGGGATGAGGGAAGATGTCCCACTCTGATTCTGGAGGAGAGGGATGAAATCTGGCCACCTGGAGAAGCTATCCCTATACTCATGTTCAATTGAACTACACGGGGATGAATCCTTCAACAACTCATCTTTAAGGGTGCCTTCAAGGTAAGGACATGAACATGAAGGCCCCTGGGTGTCGACACATGATGAGATCATGGAGGGAGGTTGAGAGTTTTCTATAAGGCCCCTCACATCTCTCTCCACATTGGAACTTGAGGTTGGATGCTTAGATAAGTCTTCATGTACAATTTGAGTCATCTAATCATTTTCTAAGAAGGAAGTATCCCGGGGTGAATTTAATTATAGTTCTACCACCCCAAGCTTGTCGCCTTCTGTGGGGTCCAGGGTGTCTTTATGCTCAGCAGCCATGTTGTAGTGGATTGTCCATCCCGCTCCATCGATATCCACCAATCCCTTTAAGGGAATGGTGGTAAATGTCAGCTCATGCTACTCCAACTCGTCATCATCAGTATATTCACTGCTCCAATTTGAGCAGTTGTCATCGTCGTCATCAAACAAATTGTTCCAAACCATGATTGGCGTACTGATCAAGGCTAGGTGACAAGTCTCAATGTGAGAGCTATCACTCTGGTCTGGATCAATTTCTGACTCAGGTTCCTCAAACCAACCTCCTGGCTGTGAGGTTGTTTGGCTATTATAGTGAGGACAAGAGTCTTCATCATTGCCATCATAAAACCAGTCATGCGCATGGCTTGCATTTTCCATTAGTTGATCAATTGAGTCATCTAGATAGAATGAAGGGATTTCCTAGGTGGGTTGGTCTTCAAAGAAAAATCTTGATGAATCAACTTGATGGTCTAAATTGGATGGGAGGACAAGATCCACTTCAGGCCCAACAAAATGGTTTTGATGACTGTAATCTTCATGATCTTGTGATGGCATTTTCAACCGAATTGTAACCAGATCGATGAGCTCTTGGAGCCTCTTGCCTTGTTCAACATATTTATCATGAAGATGTTGTACTTGAGCAGCAATGCTTTCGAGACCCATCAATTCTGCCATACACATTTGATGGGAATCCTCTATATCAAATTGATGTTTCCGGATGAATCCTTGTTCAACAGTTTGAAGTATACTTCTAATACAGTCTGCAATCTACGTTGCTATTTGGAGTTGATGTTCCTGCTTATCTAATAGTTGCTGGAGTGGATTGAAATGTTCTTGGAGATGAGGAGCTGAGGAGGTGAGTGCGTGAACACTTTCCCCGACCAACTCCACTACCTTAATCAGTTCTTGATCCCTTGATAGAATGGAAGTAAAGGGCAGACTGGCAGTCTCTGTTTTTGGAATTTCAACATACGACGATGGTGGAGGTGAGTATAACTCGACTAGCTATAGAGCACGACCTTCAATTATTTTCTAGCAGTCGGGACTGCGGAAACATTTGGGAGGATAGGTGGACAAGATGACTTGTCTTGCAGAAGCAAGATCCATGGCTAAAGAAGTATAAGAAAAAGGAAAGCTATTCAGTATATATGAACAAGTATGTTTAAAATAAAAGAAAAACTATGCATATATATAGGCTTAGTGACAGAACAAAATCTATTAGGCGTGTAAATGTGGAAAACCACGTCCCCGGCAACTGCACCAAAAAGTTGATTGGCCCAAATCGCGCGTCTGAAATACAGAGGCAGATTCAGAAGGGAACAAACCTTTAAATTTATAACTCGAAACCTTCAAGGACCCCCACAACTTTTATTACGGGGTCGAAGTAGATATACAAGGTAAAACATAGGGACGTGGTGACATTTAGGACGCATGAGATTTCATCCTTGAGTCAGATAAGCCAAGACGATAGTCGATAAAAGTACGGGGCTAGAACTAGTCTAGCGGGTCGTCATGAATTAAAAAAAAACAAATAAAAGAAAAGAAAACAAAGTCTGTAGGATTCTACTAATCAGAGAGAAGGAGTTCCTAGCTATGTAACCACAAGTTGGGCAGTCTATGCACCCGTTCTCGGGTGTAGACAACCCTCAAACACCTCAACAAGCAACCTACATTCAAACATAGCACACACCGTGGTATCTGTTCTTGTGGGGTCATCCCACTCGCTCTCGTGTAGTGTGACTAAAACCAATTGATGATATGAAACCTCTCTCAAGGATGACAAACCAACATCCTAGAATATTCTAGATACCCTCTCATGTCTAGAATATTCTGGGATGTTAGGAACAGATGACCTAGGACTGTCCTCCTTTTAGATTTTGATTCAAACTATCTTCTCTTGTCTATCTCTACAATGAATCTCTAGATATAGGTAGAAATAATAGTTCAAGAAAAAAAGAGATCAACCAAACTAGCAATCATAGCCACAAAGAGAAGATAGAACCGAAAACGTATTAGATTTGGATTAAATCTACTTGCTTAAGGCAAAAGTACATAAACATGCCCAAAATGGGCTACATAGCCAACAAGGAGCTCAACTAGCCATGGACAAGCATAGTTGGCACTGAACAAAGATGGAAGAACATTGTTTGTATAGAAACCAAGGGGAACAGAAGAAGAAAGGAGAGGAAGAAGAGATTTAGCCCGTAGAGGAGAGGTGGCTCTCATTCCCTAGCCTCCGTATAGGTCAGATATCATCCTTGGGTCATCCTCCTCGATCTTCTAGAATCCTCGACCTCCTTTCTCTCTAATTCCACCCCAAATAATAGCTTGGTTGGTGGATGGGGGTGGAAGATGATGGTGTGGGCATTCTCCTTCTCTTGAAGAAGATGTATCCTCAGTCTTCTCTCTCCTCAGCTTCTTCCTTTAGAGATCTAAGACTGGAGGTGGAAGATGGTGGGGGATGGAAGCACGGTGAAGAGACGGGCGTAGAATGAGCACTTCAACCTTCTCAGACCTCCAGACTCTTCCACGAGGCTCTGGGAACCTCACCAGGTCAGAACCAATAGTTGGAAAAATCCCTAGATCCGAATAGGCCGATGTGACTTCCCCAAGGTGTCGAACCCCATATAGGCCGCAGGGGGGGTGTATTTATAGGTGAAATGGTCGAGGTACAGATCCAGACCGCGGTCTTGCTCAGTCGAGGTGCACCCCGCGGTTGTGGTCAAGATAACGGTTGCGGTCGAGGTCACTTCTTCTTGGCCACGATCATGGTCCAGGAAGATGTACCTCGATCGCGGTCTAGGTTGATGTAGATACTGTGGTCGCGGTCCAGGAGGATGTACCTCGATCACAATTAGTGTTAGTTCATCAGTGGCGGCAGTGGCTTGGATAGCGGTTGAGGTGTATATCCAGACCGCGGTCATGGTTGGGGTGAGCGTGAGTACCGCAGTTGTGGTTAGGACCCTGAGGACCGCGGTCATAGTGTAGACTTAGTTGCTGCAAAAACATATGGATTTGGGGAGAAATCATGGAGAATAGACGTCTTTTCAGGTTTGGTTCCTGTAAGTCCCAAAATTGGCTAGTTGAGAAATCTTTATCTAGGAAAGGGCATAAATTACTAGAAGATAAGAAACATGGGTTATTTTGGGTAAATTAAGGCTATAGTGACACAAAACCATAAATAAATGCTTAGCATAAATGCATAAATTTGGGTGTTATCAACCACCCCAAGCTTAAACCTTTGCTTGTCCTCAAGTAAGACTGTGCTCAAAGAAAAAAAAGATAACATCCAAATTAAGATTGGTGAAAAATTCTAAGGCTAAGAAAAATAGTTTAAAACATCAATTCTCCCAATCCATGATATTTTAGAACAAACCCCCACCAGTTGAGCACAATCCTACCAAAGTAAGATCAAAGAGCAACCAGGAAAGATTAAGTTAATCCACTGTAACCTATCGATACTCATGAGGGTTTGAATCATAATTATACAACATAAAATCATTGTCACATAGATGATCACGCGGGCGATGACCAATGAGAAATCATCATGTATCCATGTAAACCAACCAGGGACAACATGCCTCTCACTTATTCATGTCCTAAGAAACAAAGCAAAAAGACTCTAATGACTTCTGAGGATCCCAATCTGCATCAGGTTGGTCCATGTAACAAGAAACAATCCCTATAGTCTGAGCCAGCTGGCCCAAAGCAACGAGATAAACTCCTCGTACTATGCCCGAACCAACCCTGCTACTGAGATGATCTCATAGGTCTCCTAGGGGTTACTAGTGACTCTCTAATAAGCTTTTGGAGTGATACTACCAGGAACGACATATCTGTGTTCATGAGAACAGTCATACACCAACTGGGTACTATGGCAACACATCCCGTTATCACACAGACAACGAGGTGTTATGCGAAAACGTGCGGAAATCACCATAACCATAGATTATCAAAAAACGGGTTAATTAAAACCGATTGCAGAAATCGGATAAACTGAGAAACTATTACATTCCAGTCCTCATCCTGCAAGGAAACATGTGATATGAACATTTACAATCCTTGATACGTGTCCACAGTCTTAGGGGATCAGCTGTCAAGCCACCACAAGAGTTCATCACCTGTTATATATATACATAACGGCCCATATCCGGCCAGCAGCGGGATATACAAACCATCAACAACTATACATTGTGAAGAAACATCAAAACACCTCCAAGGACCTGAGAGTACAGGGATGACTCTAAGACTCTACTACAAAACAAATAGAACAACAACATGTTCATCTCTTGCCTTCTACTGCTCGTCTTGTTGCTCGGTCGCAACTCCGCGACCACCACCACGTCTAGCTCGAACACCTAAAAAAAGGGTGTAAACCAGCGGGGTGAGACACATAGTCCCAGCGAGAAACATAACTCCCCTCCGAAACTACAAAACCTCAGAAAGATAAAGCAACAACAACAGATAACTAATAAGGGTATAACAAGAGCAGTTTATAAAGTAAGGCTATTCATACTTTCAAGCTTACCAGATGTACGGAAGGCATATATCCAATTATTTCTTTATGGAACATGATTAACAAGATAAGATTTATAATGTCTTGCTACATAACATGAGGAACATATAAGTAACTGCAAGGTATATAAAGATTAACTACACAAGCAAGGCCTCAACCAATGTTCCGTGTTTTGCCTTAAGCAATAAATGCTAGATGGCTAGATTACGTATTATTATGCCCTGAGGAAGTGAACCGTACCGCTCAAATCCAACCTTCGGTTGCGAAACCCAAAGCCGGTGCCATACAAGGTCAAATGGAAGAGCCACACTCCATGACCTCCCACCTCGTAGTCAGTGTACGAGTACAACACAAGCAGGACTGCAGTCTCATGCTGAAGTGGCCTCAGCCACAAGGTCAGTTCCATAGGCTACCCATCCGCTAGCCCATCTCGGTACAGGTCTCGACGCTAGTATATTTGAGCCACGGGCCAGTTCACCATGCTCTGAGCCATGAACGCATTCATGCTCCCATATCACATATCCTGAGCCATGGGTCTGTTCACCATGCTTCTATACATATCCCGAGTCTGCAACCGTATCTACACTCGAATCCTCACTATTTTAGGCTAGGAGAAACCTCACATATTCAACAACATGTGCTCTGGGTTAACCCGTAGGAGAACCCGTTTCACCATCACCAGCTCCTGACGATGATGGATCTATGGCCAGGGCAACTACATGATATGTTCCGTTGTGATTAGTTAGTATATTTTAAGTGGATTACAATATTCAACCAAGTTGTATAACATGCAAACTATAACAAGAATAAACAACATGAAACTCAATATCCTACTTTTACTGTCATCAACACCATCTTGATCCATTACAAGATCCATCATTACATGTTACTACTTGGCCTCTTGCCAATCCTCTAGATCCATCACAAGGATCATCACATTGCCATGGGATCTCAATCCCTCATCACATAATGTCACTGCCTCTCAAGGCTTACATCATCATCATGAATTGCAATCCCAAGTACTTTAGCTAAACACATCATACCTGTTATCTCATTATCAAGAGTAATTATCAAAGCAATGTTACTCATCATATATATGTATATACCTCATAGCCTTTGACCTGGCTATGCATCACCTGCATGGTTAGTACAATCATCATGGATTAAGATCGTAGTAGTGATATAAGGCAACATGAACTGATTATATATATATATGATATCATTCATGCCTCAACCTATAGTCATAGATACAGTTCATGCAAGGGGATCTTATATGCATATCATGATCTCATCATTATACATAACATCAAGATGATCATATACATATGGGATGTTGTATTAAGATGCATAGATGTAGTCTACTATATCATGCACATCCAGGGTTACCATCATGACTAAACGTGATAGAGGAACAACATCCCACATATCGGTTTATATAAGGGATAGGACCCCCACTAAAGCATCCACTACCCTTACTAGAGGTGGTAACGGGTAGGGCACCCTCACCTATCGTCCATCACATAACAGACAACACATATCGGCCAGGCACATCAGATCCTATCGGCCAAGCACTAGGGGTGATGGGCAACGTTGCGTCGTCATGTAGTGCACTCACCATAGTCGTGCACTGTAGTTTTGTGCAACGGGGTGTCGTGCTTCATGGCAACGGCCACAAGGCTACCTCCTCAGGCTAGGTGTATCAGGCAACAAAGACCTGTTATGTAACGCCCGACACTACACCACCAACTAGCTAGTAATTACAAACCTCCATGCACCATGACGTCAAACCATCACAGAGGCTAAGGTATTGTGCATGCCACTTATCAAGGGATGATGCCCGATACACACCAAGGCAGGGACCCCTGGTGACGTCCGTCACAAGGTCAGGGACCAAGGTATATCGCCCGCCACAACCACCAAAACAAAATGTCCACAACTCTAGGACAAAAGGGGTATCAGGCAGCACCTCCCCCAAGACCATATTGGCCAAGATGATGCAACTCCACAAGGTCATCATCAACCTCAAGCACAAGGGCATAGAAACCCCAATGGATCAAGAAGATGGCTCACCTATCAACAACTAAGAGAGAGGGGTCTTGCACATCACCTATCACCAAATGGGCAACACATGGAACAACCCTAGCAAGGTTCACAACCACAACAAAGCTCACCCTTCAAGTCCATGGTGAGAGGAGGGTGTTTCTCAAGTAACTAGAACACAAGCTCACCTCTCAACTTAAACGAGAGAGGGGTATTGCCCATGCTACTAGAACTCAAGCTCACTCCTCTAGACCAAGGAGAGAAAGGAGTATTGCTCACCAAGAAACCCTAGAACACATGGTTTGGCCAACAAGAACAAATTAAGCAAGATACTAATCTAACAACATGTATAGCCGAACATAAGAAACATATAAACAAGAACATAGAAGATGGTAATGTAGTTAGGGTTTAGGAGATATGTAACCCACCTTAAGCAAGCTCCAAGCTCCTAGCACCAAGCTCCAAGCACCACCAAGGAAGGAGGAGACTCCAAGGCAAGGATCGGCCACCAAGCTAGTAAGAAGAAAAGGGGATATCATGCACCAAGGGGAAGGAAAACTAGGGAGCTAAAGGGATCCTTAGCAAGAGAAGGGAATCACATATATAGAAGAGGATGGAGGAGAAACCAAAGCAAAGCAAAGCAAGGTGTCGCCCACCTAGGGACACTTGTCCATGTGCAAAAACCACCACTCTAGCATGTCTTAAACACATGTCTAAGGCCATTGCCACATGCAAGCATCAAGCACCAAGTGTCCACTAGTGGTGACACAAACATGGTCAAAGAAGGTCAAAGGTCAATGGGTGACACACCTGGATGATACACCACCACCACCACCATGGGCGACACAGCTTGGGCGACACAAGCATGGCCGATACACCACTGGTCGACACAGGGCTCTGTTGCCCGACACAAGATCCAAAGGAACAAAGACAAGGCACCACAAGGCCCAACAAGCTCAACCAGGCCCAAAGGAACTCAAGCAACAAGCCCAAATCTTCCTCTCAACACTAGAGGAAGCAAGGAGAGGGAGGAACACCTCTCAAGGTGACAAACTTGCTCACAAACCCTAGACTTGGGTTAGTTGCAAGTAGCACCTCCAACTCTCAACAAAGCACAGCCAAACCCTAATCACCACTAAAAGTGATTAGCAAGCAACTAAGCATCAAGGTTAAGCAAAGCAAACATGGTAAACTCTAAACGGAGGTCAGGGTCCTTACAAGATAACCCCCTACAAAGGGATTTCGACCCCGAAATTCGAAGAGAAAAGCGAGGGATACTTCCTCCTCATCTCTTCCTCAAGCTTCCACGTGGCTTCCTCAACACCACGATGATGCCAAAGAACCTTCATAAGAACCAGGTCCTTCCTCTTCAGCTTCTTAACCCTTCTATCAAGGATCGCCACAGGACCTTCCTCATAGGTCACATCTTCATCAAGCTCAACTTCAACTGGCTGTATCACTGTTCCTGGATCTGGATGACTTTTCTTCAACATACTGACGTGGAACACTGGATGTAACCTGTGTAACTCTGGAGGCAGCTCTAACTCGTAAGCTACCTTTCCCATACGTGCTATGACTGGGTAAGGCCCCATATATCTAGGTGCTAGCTTACCCTTCCGGCCAAACCTTAGCACACCTTTCGATGGCGAGACTTTAAGATACACTTTGTCTCCTACCTGGAACTCCAAAGGTCGTCGATGATTGTCTACGTAAGACTTATGCCTGTTCTGTGCCGCTTTCAATTGTTGTTGTATCACTTTTATCTTTTCTGTTGTCTGCTGCACTAACTCAGGACCCAAAAGCTGATATTCACCAGACTCATACCAACACAAAGGAGATCTGCACTTCCTGCCATACAAGGCCTCATAAGGAGCCATGTCAATGCTCCGCTGATAACTGTTGTTGTAGGAAAACTCTATCAGACTGAGATGCACATCCCAACTGCCTAGGAACTGCAAGACACAAGCTCGAAGTAGATCTCCTAAAGTCTGAATAGTCCTCTCAGACTGTCCATCGGTCTGCGGGTGGAAGTCGGTACTAAACCTCAACTGTGTTCCCAATGCTTTGTGCAACTGTTCCCAGAAATGACTCGTGAACTGAGGACCTCTGTCAGAAACTATCGTCACTGGCACACCATGCAAATGTACTATCTCATCCACATATACTCGAGCGAGCTTCTCAGCTGTATACGTTGTCTTTACTGGTATGAAATGGGCAGACTTCGTCAATCTGTCCACTATTACCCAAATGAAATCATGATTCCTAGTTGTCCTGGGTAGACCAACTACGAAATCCATGGTTATATGATCCCATTTCCACTGCGGTAATGGCAGGGGTTGCAACGTACCCGCCGGCTTCTGATGTTCAACCTTGACTTGCTGACATACCGCACATCTAGCCACGAACTCAGCTACATCTTTCTTCAAACCGGGCCACCAATACAAGTCCTTCAGACTATGATACATCTTGGTGACACCTAGATGAATAGCATACATCGATGTGTGTGCTTCCTTGAGCACTAACTTCCTCAGATCATCAGCATCGGGAGCCACCATCCTATCATGATAGCAAACCAGCCCATCCTTGGACTCATGGAACCCATCACGCTTTTTGCTGCCAAACTCTGATCTGATCAACTGTACCGCATTATTTGTTTGTTGTGCATCTTTGATCTTCTGTCTCAGTGTAGGCTTGACTTGCATTTGTGCTAAAAGTCCAACTAGCAAGGAAACCTCCATATGTACATTCATCTTCCGCAGGGAAACAAACATATCCCGTCTATGGCATACCAGGGAACTCAATTGTGCCTTCTTTGAAGAAAGAGAAGAAGACTTTTGGCTAAGCGCATCAGCTACAACATTATCCTTACCAGGATGATACTCGATGGTGCAGTCGTAATCATTGATAAACTCCATCCATCGACGTTGTCGCATGTTTAACTCATGCTGTGAAAAGATGTACTTTAGATTCTTATGATCTGTAAAGATCTGACACATTTCCCCATACAGATAGTGTCTCCAGATCTTTGACACATGAACCATTGCCGCCAACTCCAGATCATGAGTCAGATAGTTCTCCTCATGTTTCTTAAGCTGTCGCAAAGCAAAAGAAACCACATAATCTTCCTGCATCAGCACACAACCTAAACCTTTCTTGGAAGCATCGTAGAAAACAACATAGCTCTTTCCAGGCTTTGGCAGGATTAATACTGGAGCACTAATCATCTTCTCCTTCAAACTTTGGAAAGCTCACTGGAAACGATCATCCCAGACAAAAGTTACATCCTTCCTAGTCAACTTCATCATCGGCAACGCAATCGCACTGAAGTCCTTGATTAACCTCTGGTAGTATCCTGCCAGATCCAGGAAACTACAAACTTCTGTCGGCATCTTCAGTTGCTCCCAGTCTGCAACAGACTCCACCTTCTTCGGTTCCACTTTGACTCCTTCAGCAGATATCACATGACCCAAGAAAGTCACTTCTCCCAACCAGAACTCACACTTACTGAACTTGGCATACAACTGATGTTGGTGAAGAAGAGTCAACACTAGTCGAAGATGTCACTCATGCGCTTTCTTGTCCCGACTATAAATCAAAATGTCATCTATGAAGACTACAAAAAATTGATCTAGAAATGGACGGAACACTCTGTTCATCAAATCCATGAAAGAAGCAGGTGCATTGGTTAGCCCAAACGGCATAACCACAAACTCAAAATGACCATACCTCGTCTGAAAAACTGACTTTGGTATGTCATCCGCCTTAATCCTCAACTGATGATATCCGGACCGTAGATCGATCTTTGAAAACACTTTAGCACCACACAATTGATTGAACAGATCATCTATCCTCGGTAACGGGTACTTGTTCTTGATCGTAACCTTGTTCAACTGTTGGTAATCTATACACAACCGCATCGATCCATTTTTCTTCTTAACGAACAACACTGGAGTACCCCAAGGTGACGTACTCAGTCGGATGAAACCTTTCTCCAATAATTCTTGCAACTGCTTCTTAAGCTCTGCCATCTCTACTGGAGCCATCCTATACGGTGTTTGTGCAACTGGCTGCGTTCCTGGTACGAGATTAATCTCGAAATCAATCTCTCGGGGTGGAGGAACACCAGGGAACTCATTAGGAAACACATCGGAAAACTCTCGGACAACTGACACCTCTTCAAGGCTAGGACCTTTCGCCTTGGTAGCCACAATGGTATCCACAACGTGAGCTAAGAACACCTCACATCCTTGTCGTAGCAACTTCTCTGCCACCATAGATGATACTAAACACATTGGAAGAATCTTCTGATCTCCCTAGAAGATCCACTTCTCTCCATCATCATCAAACACCGCCTGCTTGGAACCACAGTCCAAAACAACCTTATACTTCTCTAAGGTATCCATCCCAAGGATAACATCGAAACCATGCATTTCAAGCGGTATAAGATCCACTTGTATATGGTGTCCCGAAAAAGATAAGACACAAGATGGACACTCTTCTCGAAGCATCGAGGAACCATCAAGAGAGGTTTCTAACAACAAACTATCTTTCTTACAACTAACATGTAAATGACAGTTCTCAAGCATACTATAGGCGATAAAAGAGTGTGTAGCACCCAGGTCAACCAGAACAGATATAAAGCAAGAAGAAGACATATCAGAATGAAATAACTCCATCTGACCTGTCACTACTCGTGGGTTGACTATCGCCTCTAGATGACTCATAGCATAGAATCGAGCCATTTCTTGTTGTCCGCGTCCTCTGCTTCCTTGAGCAAATGATCCCGCTTGCGATGCTTGGCCGCGTCCTTGACCTCTTCTACCACTGGGCTGCTATCTATCTGATCCTTGTTGATTCTGTCTTGGCTGCTACGTCACTTCAACATCTCTATTCGGGCAATGTAACTTGAGATGCCCAGTTTGACCACAAAGATAGCATGCCCTATCTTCAAACCGTGGCCTAGATGGCCTTGTCACTGCCACTGAAGCTGTACTATGTGCCTTTGACGGTGAAGAAACATAACCTCTTCCCTTACTCGGAGACCACTGTGATGGTGCATTGAAACCTCTCATCACAGAAGGTGTTGAAAACCTAGGCTTCTTGAAGCCACCAAACCTCTGTCCCTGGAACTGAGCAGGCCTCTTCTTAGACATAGATTCTCTTTTCTCCCTCACCGACCGTTCAGTCCTTCAGACAGATTCTACAAACATAGCAAACCATTCTCGGTTCTCCAACGCAGAAGCAAGTGTCGTCAACTCAGCACTCAGACCCTTCTCAAAGCGTCTAATCCGTTCTTCATCTGTCACCGCCATGTGAGGATAAAACCTCAATAGGTCCATGAACTTGGTCTCGTACTCAGTGATGTTCATCGCTCCTTGGCGTAAATGCTCAAACTGACTGATCTTCTCATCCAGATACGTCTTCAGAAAGTATCTACTGACGAACTCGCACCGGAAAACCTCCCAACCAATCACCTCACCAGGTCGCTTCTCTTCCTCGATGGTCCGCCAGTAACCAACACTACCCTTCAGAAGGTAGACAACATGCTTTACTTTGTCTTCTTCGGGGATGTCGAGGATCCGAAAAGCCTTCTCAAGACTTGTCAGCCACAGATCTGCATATGCTGGATCAGCCGTTCCAGCATAATCCGAAGCTCCGACTCGGCGAAGCCGCTCAAAGGTCTTCCCAATCCCGATGTTTCACCATGGGGAGCCTGTGCTCTTGGAAGAGGCACTGGCAATCTTTCTACCATGAGATTCATCGTAGCCATCATCTGCCCCATCAGCTGTTGGTAGGCAGGATGTTCAAGAATGGCTGGGTCAGGTTGGGGGACCTCAGGCACCCGATCTCCATGTGCCTGCCCTTCTGCTCCATCAACTGATACAGCATCGCTGTGCTCAGGAATATGTTCTTCATGGTTTCCAGACATCTTGGCTTTTCTTCCACTGAGGGCAGAAGATGATTGTAAGAAAATCTGAAAAACTCACAAGAACAGACACAACCTAGTCCTAAATCCCTGTAGACTCAGTGAACCTAGAGCTCTGATACCAAAACTTGTGGCAACACATCCCGTTATCACACAGACAATGAGGTGTTACGCAAAAACGTGCGAAAATCACCATAACCACAAATTATCAAAACACGGGTTAATTAAAACCGATTGCGGAAAGCGGATAAACTAAGAAACTATTACATTCCAGTTCTCACCCTACAAGGAAACATGTGATATGAACATTTACAAGCCTTGATACGTGTCCACAGTCTTAGGGGATCAACTGTCAAGCCACCACAAGAGTTCATCACCTATTATATATATACATAACGACCCATATCCGACCAGCAGCGGGATATACAAACCATCAACAGCTATACATCGTGAAGCAACATCAAAACACCTCCAAGGACCTGAGAGTACAGGGATGACTCTAAGACTCTACTACAAAACGAACAGAACAACAACATATCCATCTCTTGCCTTCTATTGCTCATCTTGCTACTCGGCCGCAACTCCGTGACCACCACCACGTCTAGCTCGAACACCTAAAAAAAGGGTGTAAACCACCGGGGTGAGACACACAGTCCCAGTGAGAAACATAACTCCCCTCCGAAACTACAAAACCTCAGAAACATAAAGCAACAACAACAGATAACTGATAAGGGTATAACAAGAGCAGTTTATAAAGTAAGGCTATTCATACTTTCAAGCTTACCAGATGTACGGAAGGCATATATCCAATTATTTATTTATGGAACATGATTAACAAGATAAGATTTATAATGCCTTGCTACATAACATGAGGAATATATAAGTAACTATAAGGTATATAAAGATTAACTACACAAGCAAGGCCTCAACCAATGTTCTATGTTTTGCCTTAAGCAATAAATGCTATACGGCTGGATTACGTATTATTATGCCCTAAGGAAGTGAGCCGTACCACTAAAATCCAACCTTCGGTTGCGAAACCCAAAGCTGGTGCCATACAAGGTCAAATGGAAGAGCCGGACTCCATGACCTCCCACCTCATAGTCAGTGTACGAGTACAACACAAGCATGACCGCAATCTCATGCTGAAGTGGCCTCAGCCACAGGGTCAGTTCCGTAGGCTACCCATCCGCTAGCCCACCTCAGTATAGGTCTCGACGCTAGTATATCTGAGCCATGGGCCAGTTCACCATACTCTGAGCCATGAACGCATTCATGCTCCCATATCACATATCCCGAGCCATGGGACTTTTCACCATGCTTCTATACATATCCCGAGTCTGCAACCGTAGCTGCACTCGAATCCTCACTATTTTAGGCTAGGAGAAACCTCACATATTCAACAACATGCGCTCCGGGTTAACCCGTAGGAGAACCCGTTTCACCATCACCGGCTCCTGACGATGATGGATCTATGGCCAGGGCAACTACATGATATGTTCCGCTGTGATTAGTTAGTATATTTTAAGTGGATTACAAGATTCAACCAAGTTGTATAACATGCAAACTATAACAAGAATAAACAACATAAAACTCAATATCCTACTTGTATTGTCATCAACACCATCCTGATCCATTACAAGATCCATCACTACATGTTACTACTTGGCCTCTTGCCAATCCTCTAGATCCATCACAAGGATCATCACATTGCCATGGGATCTCAATCCCTCATCACATAATGTCACTGCCTCTCAAGGCTTACATCATCATCATGAATGGAAATCCCAAGTACTTTAGCTAAACACATCATACCTGTTATCTCATTATCAAGAGTAATTATCAAAGCAATGTTACTCATCATATATATGTATATACATCATAGCCCTTGACCTGGCTATGCATCACCTGCATGGTTAGTACAACCATCATGGATTAATATCGTAGTAGTGATATAAGGCAACATGAACTGATTATATATATATGATATCATTCATGCCTCGACCTGTAGTCATAGATACAGTTCATGCAAGGGGATCTTATATGCTTATCATGATCTCAACATTATACATAACATCAAGATGATCATATACATATGAGATGTTGTATTAAGATGCATAGATGTGGTCTACTATATCATGTACATCCAGGGTTACCATCATGAATAAACGTGATAGAGGAACAACATCCCACATATCAGTTTCTATAAGGGATATGACCCCCACTAAAGCATCCACTACCCTTACCAGAGGTGGTAACGGGTAGGGCACCCTCACCTATCGTCCAACACATAATGGACAACACATATCGGCCAGGCACATCAGATCCTATCGGCCAAGCACTAGGGGTGATGGGCAACGCTGCGTCGTCATGTAGTGCACTCACCAGAGTCGTGCACTGTAGTATTGTGCAACGGGGTGTCGTGCTTCATGGCAACAGCCACAAGGCTACCTCCTCAGGCTAGGTGTATCGGGAAACAAAGACCTGTTATGTAACGCCCGACACTACACCACCAACTAGCTAGTAACTACAAACCTCCACACACCACGACATCAAACCATCACAGAGGCTAATGTATTGTGCAGGCTACTTATCAAGGGATGATGCCCGACACACACCAAGGCAGGGACCCCTGGTGACGTCCGTCACAAGGTCAGGGACCAAGGTATATCACCCACCACAGCCACCAAAACAAAATGTCCACAACTCTAGGACAAAAGGGGTATCGGGCAGCACCTCCCCCAAGACCATATCGGCCAAGATGATGCAACTCCACAAGGTCATCATCAACCTCAAGCACAAGGGCATAGAAAACCTAATGGATCAAGAAGATGGCTCACCTCTCAACAACTAAGAGAGAGGGGTCTTGCACATCACCTATCACCAAACGGGCAACACATGGATCAACCCTAGCAAGGTTCACAACCACCATAAAGCTCACCCTTCAAGTCCATGGTGAGAGGAGGGTGTTGCTCAAGTAACTAGAACACAAGCTCACCTCTCAACTTAAATGAGAGAGGGGTATTGCCCATGCTACTAAAACTCAAGCTCACTCCTCTAGACCAAGGAGAGAAAGGAGTATTGCTCACCAAGAAACCCTAGAACACATGGTTCGGCCAACAAGAACAACTTAATCAAGATACTAATCTAACAACATGTATAGCCGAACATAAGCAACATATAAACAAGAACATAGAAGATGGTAATGTAGTTAGGGTTTAGGAGCTATGTAACCCGCCTTAAGCAAGCTCCAAGATCCTAGAACCAAGCTCCAAGCACCACCAAGGAAGGAGGAGACTCCAAGGCAAGGATCGGCCACCAAGCTAGCAAGAAGAAGAGGGGATATCGTGCACCAAGGGAAGGAAAACTAGGGAACTAAAGGGATCCTTAGCAAGAGAAGGGAATCACATATATAGAAGAGGATGGAGGAGAAACCAAAGCAAAGCAAAGCAAGGTGTCACCCACCTAGGGACACTTGTCCATGTGCAAAAACCACCACTCTAGCATGTCTTAAACACATGCCTAAGTCCATTGCCACATGCAAGCATCAAGCACCAAGTGTCCACTATTGGTGACACAAACGTGGTCAAAGAAGGTCAAAGGTCCATGGGTGACACACCTGGACGATAAACCACCACCACCACCATGGGCGACACAACATGGGTGACACAAGCATGGCCGATGCACCATTGGCCAACACAGGGCTCTCTTGCCCGACACAAGATCCAAAGGAACAAAGACAAGGCACCACAAGGCCCAACAAGCTCAACCAGGCCCAAAGGAACTCAAGCAACGAGCCCAAACCTTCCTCTCAACACTAGAGGAAGCAAGGAGAGGGAGGAACACCTCTCAAGGTGACAAACTTGCTCACAAACCCTAGACTTGGGTTAATTGCAAGTAGCACCTCCAACTCTCAACAAAGCACAACCAAACCCTAATCACCACTAAAAGTGATTAGCAAGCAACTAAGCATCAGGGTTAAGCAAAGCAAACAGGGTAAACCCTAAACAGAGGTTAGGGTCCTTACAGGTACCATCCTCAACTCTCTTAAAAGAGGAAACAATCACTCATTTATTCACACTCAGGCTTTTAATCTCTGCATTCTAATTTATAGGCCTGGGTGAGAACTCTTTTGATGTTTCTGGGATTTTGTGGGCGGCCCAGACTCTTTTGCAAATTTTTAACTTTTCATCTTTTTGACTCAATCTAAGGTGAGAGGGCACGTAGTCCATTAAGGAAAGCATTTCAACTTGACTATAGCTCAGAACTCATCATTATCCGCTTGATACATGTGTGAAAAGATAGTAATTATGATTCAAGGGTCCTTAGAATAGAGGCAAGCTTGTGAAACAACAGCTAGGAGTCTTTGATCATTCTTTAGCTTCTTCCAATGGTCCCATATCTTGGATTTATTATTTACAACATAGATCAAGGAAATAAAGCTTTAAGCTATGAAAAAGGCACATAACCTTAGATTCATTACCAAATTTAAGGAAAGAGTCAATGAGCAAGTCAAGCAAAAGATCAACCAGTTTAAGATGAATTTTTTTGGCATAAATATAAGCATTTAGCTATAAGATTTTTCATGCATAGCCTTAATTGCAAAGCTACAAATTATGAAACAAAGTTTAACAAGGCTAAAATGCAAGGAAAAGGGAGAATGCATGCACGCAAAGGAAAAATTAAAATAAAATAGAATTAGGAGAGGAGGGGGTACACCTTGACCACCACCTCAAGCTTAAAATCTTTGCTCGTCCTCGAGCAATTCTTCTAGACATGGTGGATGAAGAGGAGAGAAGCTCATTATAGGTAGTCACTATTCATATATTGATCCAGGTTTTCTAGACCGCTCGGTGCATTCTCGAAGTTCTGATTTAGGTCTTGCTGAAATTGAATTGCCTGGTCGAAGTTTTGTGGTGGCTGATAGACATGGGGTCCAGGTTGATAATAAGGACCGAGGGGTTGCTGGAAAGGTTGTTGATAAAACTATTGAAGCTCTAGGGGAAAGACCATGTCAAACCTTTCTCTGAGGTAATTCATGTCTTGCTCCAATGTGTCGAACCGCCTTCCGGATTCAGCTCTGAAACCAGTCATGAATTCGTAGAAGTTATCCAGATTATCATTTGGCTCGTATGACTGCTGTGGAGGGGGTTGTGAATACTCTATAGTAGGGATCTCTACATAGGGTCATCCCTAATAAGGTATGTTGCGGAAGGTTGCCGCCATATGTTGTCCTCCCTCATGAGTCCTTGGCACTGGTGGTGCAGAAGAAGGAGCTCATGTAGCTCCGCCTGTATGACGAATGTTACCCTGGGCATCCAAAAGAGAGACGTCCATAAACGATGTTCGACATGTGAAATTTGCATTTGTCGGAAATAAAATTTTGTGCTTGTCGTGACCAAAGATGTAGAGATAGCCAGTGCTGCATTGTGTGATCATTCCTAAATGGATCAAGTGGTCTAAGTCTAACCTTGACTACTCGGCAGTATCATGCATGAGTGCCAACTGTTCATCCCCAATTCCCTGAAAGTGTTGTGTATGTTACGGATTATGAAGTTCCCCACATTCACTTTCTTTCCTACCACTATACATAAAAAATGTAGAGGTCAGCTGCATTGAGCGCCCCTTGGCTGTCTTGTTTTTCCAAGACGCAATTTATTAGCACCCGGTGTAGATAACGAATTACCGGGTTGTGGATGTGCGAGGCTTTAGAGCTTTTTGTGGAGTACTTGTCTTCCCCCGTAATCATTTTCCCTGGTTGGATGGTGTTAAAGTCATGTTCCATTGTCTCCAGCCATTCCCTAATCATTTTAGCACAGTCTTCAACAGACCTTGATAACCAACTGTTGAGTTTTTCCATTGTAACCTCACGGGGTTGGTTAAGGAGACGAAAATGTAATACAGTGTACTGGTGATCCTTGCATGGCTCTAGCGTAGCATAAAACTCACAAGTGAGTCTATGGTAAGCATTGCACTATCCGTATGTGAGCACATCAAGGCTAACAATTGTAAGGTATGTGTTGATTTGCTCTTGGATCCCGAGTTTAAGTAGCATACCTGGATCGGCGTACCTTGGTCCCGCGAGTCTACGTTTGTCTCTAAGAAGAGCATCAAAACTTAGCTTTTTCTTTATGCTTAGAAATAATGGAGAAGGGATTGAGCTTTGATTGACACCACTATGAGCTATTTGGTGTCTGTTCCCCTGGAAAGAGTCTCGTGAGGAGGTTGACCGTTGTAAGAAAATTAAACATTCTGGCTAACTATCGAAACTGATCTCCCACGGATGAAGATCTATGAAGAACTGCCAGGCCGTCTTGATACCCGGTCGAAGTCTGGAGTTCAGTGTCATGACATTGGTCCATATCCTCTCACCTAAAGCTTCTTGCACTGACTCACCACTGTGGGTATCTATAGGTGTGCCAACAAGGCTGCGGAAGCCAAAGCCGAAATCTTGCGACCCGAACCCTGATGTACAAAGCATAACTTCATCTGCATATATTGGGTTTGTAGTTCAGGAGGCGTGTTGTGGGTAGGGGCTCCCGTAATTCGATGGTGATGTTGAGCTCCCTTCCCTTTTCTTCCTGGTTATGGACTTTTTGAGCTTTTTGAAACCACTCTTCATGGCGTCCATGATGTTAATACTTTTGATGTAGACTCGGTAGCTTTTACTGTGGCGGAGTTCGATGAATGATTCTCGAAAATGCACCAAATCAGCCCGCGGTCTGGATCGCGACCAAGTTGAAGACCACGATCGCAGTATCGAAGACCGTGGTCACTGTGAATGATCAAAGAACCGCAACCTAGGTGTTGGCGATTAGGGAGACTGTGATTGTGGTGTGTGTAGGGATACAACGACCTTGAACTCCTTATCACCGTGACCGCGGTTAAGAAGGAGACCGTGGTATGAGGAATCACGACCGTGAAGCATACTTGAAAACCCCAGCCCACGAATGTAGGGCACCGTGACCGGGTGCACGAGGTGACTTCAACCTTTAGAACCGTGACTGTGGAGACCACAATATTTCTTGCCAAGGCACTCTAACCGTTGACCCCTGGTTACGAAGAGACCACGGTCAGGACCTCTGAGCTTGGCGCTGCCTAGGGCGCGTGGATGGCGAGCTGTAGGGCCACTTCCTACATAGTCACGGTCACAACTGCTGGTGCCGACCCGCGTGCTCCTTCCCTGTTGTCCTACATCGGGAGCAAGGAGAAGGAGAAAAATAGGTAGAAAGCGATGCGGAGGAGGGAACTCGATGGTTTAGGAAAAGGAGGGGGCGACCCCTTGACCATAGAGGTATTTATAGGCCAGCATCAGACCCCGCCTTCGCGTGAAATGTTTGAAGTAGCAGACAAAATGCCGGCAAAACTGGAAAAATAGAAAGAGCTCGGTCAAAAGAGCAACAGTTGGTAAAAAAATGCAGAGACAACCCGATATGTTGGTCAGACCGGGACAAAAAAGCTTGCCCAGGGCTTGCGTAACCGCGATCGCAGTCTCACTCATGCAGGACTGCGGTCGTGATTCTTACTCAACAAGCCGCAGTCGGGGTCTTGTTGCTAGGCCATGGTCACGGTTCTTACTCAACAAGCCGCGGTCACAGTTCTTACTCAATAAGCCGCGGTCGCGGTTCTTACTCAACAAGTCGTGGTCACAGTTCTTACTCAATAAGCCGCGGTCGTGGTTCTTACTCAACAAGCTGCGGTCGCGGTTCCAGCAAAACCACACAGGAAGGAGGAATCTATATATGTCAAAACACAAAGTGAAAACCAAGATGTTGCAATTGAAGAAGGATGATAGAGAAACATACCAAAAGCGGCTGTTCAGGTGTGAAGCTGTTAGTGAAAGGAAAATAAGAGGAAAACTAGATGATGCAAAATGAACAATATTGCTGGCAGTTAGTGAAAGGTAAAAATCAAATTGGCTTTATTTGTACATGAAAAGTAAAATAAATATTTAAAGGAAAATTGTGTAGGAATTAGGGGGTGGCTGCCCTACAATTCCCATACTAGGATCCCAAATCCTAAGTTTTTGGGTTCCACTTACCTGCATCTCGATGCCTGTACCCAAGATGTAATGGTAGGGGATGAGGGAAGATGTCCCACTCTGACTCTGGAGGAGAGGGCTGAAATCTGGACACCTGGAGAAGCCATCCCTATACTCATGTTCAACTGAACTACATAGGGATAAATCCTTCAACAACTCATCTTTAAGGGCACCTTCAAGGCAAGGACATGAACAAGAAGGCCCCTGGGTGTCAATGCATGATGAGATCGAGGAGGGAGGTTGAGAGTTTTCTATAAGGCCCCTCACCTCTCTCTCCACCTTGGAACTTGAGGTTGGATGCTTAGATAAGTCTTCATGTATAGTCTGAGTCATCCAATCATTTTCTGAGCAGGAAGTATCCCCAGGTGAATTTAATTACAGTTCTACCACCCCATGCTTGTTGCCTTCTATGGGGTCCAGTGTGTCTTTATGCTCATCAACCATGTTGTAGTGGATTGTCCATCCTACTCCATCGATATCCACCAAGCCCTTGAAGGGAATGGTGGTAAATGTCATCTCATGCTACTCCAACTCATCGTCATCGGTATATTCACTGCTCCAATTTGAACAGTTGTCGTCGTCATCATCGAACAAATTGTTCCAAACCATGATTGGCGTACTGCTCAAGGCTAGGTGACAAGTCTCAATGTGAGAGCTATCACTCTGGTCTGGATCAATGTCTGACTCGGGTTCCTCAAACCAACCTCCTGGCTGTGAGGTTGTTTGGCTATTATAGTGATGACAAGAGTCTTCATCATTGTCATCATAAAACCAGTCATGCGTGTTGTTACGACCCCACCTCCCGATAACCCCCAATTAAGGGAGACCAAGAGGTTGAGCCGCATCCATTAATCCCGGATCAAAGGTTCGACATATAACCATAAACAATTATCAAATTCTAACAGACTATACTGAAAATGGTAATAAAATTTGTCTTTGCATACCTTTTGAAAACTTGGATCTCTAAACTTTTATCCACACCGATACTAACCTATCTAATCCTCCTTTGCACTTTAATTCTCTTATAGTATCACATGTGCCACTTTACTGTTTGTTCTTTTCATTGTACCTAAAACGCCGACAAACAAAACGTCGGTCAGCCGAAGCTGGTATGTGGGGGAAACAGATAATTGTGCAACTATGATAACCATGTAATCATTCAATTAATCATTTAACAACCAAGATTACATTTTAAGCCAAACTACCCAATCCATCTTTTCACAACTCTGTGTTGTCCCTTTAGGACTTACATGGTACCTCTATAAGGTGACTTGATGGACCTACCCTCTAGGCAGCCAAAGTCATTCATGACCCTACCCTCTAGGCAGTTAAAGTCATTCATGACCCTACCCTCTAGGTAGTCAAAGTCATTCATGACCTGATGTACCTACCCTCTAGGTAGTCTTTTATCAGGTCCGCCATTACGACACAGAGGGAATCAAGGATTGAGCTAGATGGCATATACATTAAGTGATAGTCATAGTCACTTTATACTTTGCATGGCAGAAATAAACATCCAAACTGTTTAGTTGCATTCAATGCGATGAAACATTCGGAAAACGTCGGAAAACCTAAACGGTTAACCATAAGTAACCACATACCTTATTCCTTGTAGAAACCATGCCAAACATCATAGACTTTATGAGTGCATCCAAACATCCAAGTAACCAAGCATATAATCAACAATATCTGAAACATGTATACTACATATGTGTCACCATGTATTCACATTACATTACTCAGATCTAGATGTGCTCCTAAACTAGGGTTTAGGGTTATTTCTTGTTTGGTCTAAGGATTAGGGCTACGAACCCTAATTCCATCATATTATGATTTATAAGATTACAATCTCACTTTTGCATACTAGGTTAAACCCTAATTATCTTCTTAAGCATATTAGACTACTCATTACATCTAATACACATTATCAACATTAAGATCTTTGGTACTCAATTTATCTTCGAATCGTCATAATTCTATTTTATTCGTCGATTTGTACAATTAAAACCATTAGAATTCATATCAACATAAATTAGGGTTTCTAATCCCATTAAGGCATATTCATGTACATAGAACCCTAAATTAAACCAACTATATAAAAAGATCATCTTTTAAAAACCTATTTTCACTTTTATGAACAACAGGTTAAAATCATATTGAATTATCCATCTAACAGCAAACCTAAGGGTTAAATCATTAAAGATGATATCTTTATGTACTTTTCCAATTTCAAGCATATAACCTCTAAACTAACTAATTATACGCCAATTCCATCCTTTTTCTTCCAAATATCCATTTTTATCATTAACATGCTAATATCAAATTTAATCATGTATTAAACCTTACTAATCACTTTAATCATACTAACATAGGGTTCTTTAAACAATTAACACATTAAAGTTGATATCTTCCATTATTTTCGAATTGCATAAAGAATCAGGCTTCAATCATAATTTATTTGGATTCCTCTCGTTCTGAGGATCAACTTTCATGTATAACTTTTTCTAATCGGAGCTACGGTTATTTATCTATAAATTTTGCAATAAAAAAACTTACTTGGCCAATAGCATGCTGACACGTCAGCATGGCCATGCAACGCGCCCCTTTTGGGAATTATAACCCAATTACTATTCTTCCCTCTGTTAAGTTGACGAATCTTCAGCCCACGGAGGGGCATTTCCGTCCAAAGCCGACCCTCCCTTTCTTCAACCTCGAGAAGTAGCAGGCTGCCGCCCTAGCGGCCGTGGGAGCGAGTCTCCTCCCTCTTCCTGACCTCCTCGGCCACCGGGGAGGGTTCCATTGCCTCCGCCCAACCCTGGCGCACGCGAGGCTCCCTTGGGGGTGGCCGAAACGGCCGGAATCACGTTCTACAATCCCGCGACTCTCTGCCATGCTTCTGCCGTGTTGCAGGCGGCCGCAGGTGTGTGGGTGAAGATCGGCACTCCAGGCTGCTAGCCGAACATCTACGGGTCATCGGGGTACACGAGGCCTTCCTCCAGATGACTCCATATGTCCTCGTTGCTCTAGAGGAAACTCCACCCGTAGCTTAGGGTTTCGGATGTAAAAGATGAAGAAGAGATACATATAGCAGCAAGGACTCCCTCTGGACTCGATCCCAGAGTATATCCTTTATATAGGGTGAGATTTAGGTCGGCTATACACGAATAAGGTGTCCCTTTCCAAGTAGGAAACTACTTCCTTCAAAGAGAAGGATATTCTCTCTCTTTCCCCTTCATAATCCTTTTTCTTTTGGTATTCCTTATCTCATGAACACTTAGGAAAGCAAGAATTATTTCTTTCTCTCTCCTTCTCTTGCCTTTATAGTCAAAGGTCACGAACTCATGTTTCCTTTTAATTAGAAAATACCTTTTTTTTCAATATGCCACCAAAATCATTAATAAAGTATCTTATTATCTTTTTTTATCCAAATTTTGGTATTTTCTCTTTCCTCTTCTTCCATTGGGGCTCCTTGTACCCCAAGAACTATATTATTTCGAAATTACTTTTTAAGGATACTCATTATCCTACTTAATGCACCTATATGCATTATTTTGCATTATCATGTTTATTTCTTAATAAAATATTTCTTTTTAAGGGTTTTTCTTTTATCTTCCTCATGGGTATTCCTTTTAGAAACCTCATGGATACGAATTATCATCAAGAAAACTCATTTATGCCTCTTTCCATTCATTTTCTACATTTTATCATCATTTTCCATTTCTTTCTTAATAAAGAAATACTTAATTAATCTTTTCTTTTTCTTATTTCTTTTCTTTGCAACTTTAGACTCCTTGGGACCCAAGGAATCCAAGAGGCACGAAATCCTCTTTGGATTTGCCTTCTAGAGGTTTTTACATATTTCTTTTATCCATTATTCAATTATTCATTCACTAATTGAATTTTCTTTATTATTGCCGTGTTATTGGGCCCAATAGCCAATAAAGCCCACAAAGCAACCAATCAAGGCTATTGTGAAAAGAATTCATTTATTCAAAACAAATCACATCATTATTTTCTTTTCAATTATCCTTAATATGAGAAATTGCATTTCTCACCAATTGAACCCAAAAATTGAGGTTATAACATCCTTCCCCTCTTATAGGAATTTTGTCCTCAAAATTTAGGCAAGCAAACAAACAATTCAGGATAAGACTTTTCCATGTCCATCATTGGCCCCTATGTGGCTTTACCGTACTCATGGCGCTTCCAAAGAACCTTTGTCATCACATATTCTTTTCCTTGAGTTCTTTCTTCCTGGCGTCTATAAACTGCACAGGTGACTCAAGCCATTTTAGCCTCCCTTGGGGCCCACTAGGTTCATTGCTCAGCACATGGTCGGGGTACCTCACATAGTGCTCTAAATTGGACATATGGAAAACATCCCTCGTTACTTTATCCTGAGGGGTAGGGTCAAAACCTGACCATCACCACCCATCCATCTCTAATGGACCCATGTATCGGGGACTCAGCTTTCTCAGCTGCAGCTCAGAGGGGTCGGATTTTCATGTCACATTTTCTCCCACAGTAACTTGTATGACAGTCTACTTTGCATCTGCTCACGACTCTCATAGTCTCTAGGCTCCTTTCAGCCCTTGCACAATCAAAGTGACTTTATCTACACGCACTGGGGTCCCATCATGTGGTCCTTTTCACCAACATCACCTTACTGAAGTGGTGACCGACACCACCTCCCTTACAGAGCTTAATATAAAACCTGATACTGGCTATGGTGGTCATTGTCACATCTTTCAAAGGACAAGAACTGTCTCTAGATATCACCCTGAATGAGCACACATGCCCTCATCAGACCCTTTAGTCTGGATCATACTAACCATAGTTAGGGGTGATAAACTATACTATCATTGAGTTTTTCATATACTTACTTCCACCTTATGGAAGAGAACCTTTAGGTTAAACTCAAGAATCCTTTGAACTTGCTTCATGGTGTAATTGAACCATCTTTCTTATGGGTAGTTCAACTGGATCTGTCCCTTAATCGAACTCTTTCTTTCCTATGTCATCTAGGTAAGGCGATCTATCATAACCCATATTGTATCTTGACCTTCCTCGATCCAGGGAAGACTTATCACAACATCCATTGAGCTCTCATTCCCTCTCAGGGATTCTTTTATCCTCCATATCGATACACTGTGTTACTGGGATTCGTCCTTTACTCCTGGCTTGCATGGCCATAAACCACATGCAACCTCATCTTAAGCATCTAACGTGCTATTGCCTTTTTTCATGGTGTATCATGATTTCCTGTATGTCATGATTCTTTCAAGATCGATTCCTTCGAAACCCCAAACCACTCTTGTCAGGGTTTCATCACCTTCTTTTCCAAAGAAGCGCACTTGAGTTTCTACCACCATCCTTTCATTGCATCAAGAACTAGGCTGGCTAACCAAACAACCCTTAACTTTTCAATGCATCTTGTTTCATCTGAGTGTTATCCAAACACCTCTCCTTTTCAAACTTAGGGTTAGCCAAACAAACTCTTCTAACTTCTAGTCAAACAAGTCTTAATCAGAGCATTCATTATCACTTCACATCCTTAGGTAACATTGCACTTCCAGGTATTTTGCTTATCATGTCACCTTAAACTATATGTTCATCTTCATAAGAACACTCTCTGATTCTATCATCATGGTGATCAAACTCATCCTGGTATAACTTGTAAGTTCCACATAGATCATGATAAAAACATATTCATAAGGTGACTACCTCATTCCCTTTTATCATTCACTTTACCAAGGTAGGTTATCTTCTCTGTCCCCATATCTCGTGGCAACATTTCAACCTACATCATCATCCCTTATCCTTGGTGTATGGCATGCGTAATGTCCTATCTCTCACTCCCATAACAAGAGGAAATAAGCATTTGGCTGCAGTTCAAATACAGAGTTCTTCCTGTTCCAAGAGTAGAGATGGTACATCCCACCTTGCCAATACACTTTTACATCTAAGTTGAAACGTGCCACATATGTCTCTACATCACATACATCATGATATCAAACTAGTCTTGAACTTACTGAGGTTTACATCCTTGGTCATCTCCTCTAGGTCTATAGGGTACCGACCTTTTTGGGGTCATCCCTCTTCCCTCATGCATCAAGAGAGTGCCCTACTCATCTGCCCTTTGGGTCTCATGAGTTCATGAAGGTGATCAATCTCCTAACCCATGGCCCTCAGACAATGATAGCTGTTACCTCCCGACCCTATGGTCATGTGCAACTGGGGAATTAGGCAACTCCTACTTTCATCGGTCTTATCCCTACCTGACCCTAGGATAGACATAGGATTCTCCCTTATAGTACATGTTCACTTAGAATCTTACCCAAGTCTTCATCATCTCTCTTTCTACATTCATGGGCTGACTCTCATCCATTCATAGGCATTATGGCAACCTGCCTACCTTGGTCAAGCCCCATACTGGTTACCGCCATGGTAACACATTCACATGCAAAAGAGATGGATATCTATGGGTCTGTAGATTCGATCTCATACTATGTACCTTTCACTTAGCTTCTCCAGATCCTATGAGACCTCTTTAGGTTACTTTGAACCAACAAAACTGATATACACCCTTCCAAAGGGGGTCCCTCTCCCAGGATGGGAGGAAACTATCTCTAAGGTCGCAAAAGCTCTTAGGTCTAGGGTTTACATCCACACGAGCCTACTTAACCCTAGCAAGCCATTAAGGCACGAGCAGATCACTTACTGTACCATGCTAGGTCATACTTGTTCTTCTTTCCTCGATGTTGGATCAAGATCAAACTTTCCCTTTATCATCAACTTAGTTGTGAGGGGTTAATCAAACACCTTTAACTTCAGGGGCTCCTCCTTTCCTCCATTCATGAGGATTACCATGCTCGCTTCTATAGGAGCTCAACTTCTCATCATGAGCCTTAGGTACACCACTTCCCCTCTTAGGCCTAGGATCCCGAGGTTCACTGCATGCCCTGTCTCATAACTACAAACCAAGCATGAAAAAGGCATGACACACACTCCTTGTCATCCTTCAACTCAAGAAACACTTAGGGTTGGGTCCTCCCTAAGGATAACCCACAAGGTACAGGGCCTTATAACCTGCTACTAAACCTTTCTTCTTCCTAACTCAGAAGGTGAACATTTCTACCATAGGCACGTAGGTACCAGAAGCTTCATCTTTTCTCAAGGATTGGTACCTCTAAAGGCAACCAAGATATCATCAACTTTCAGGGATTGATCATGAGGCAACCATTATCATCCATCGTTCAGGGTTTTAGGCTTCCAACCCTTTTTGCTGGGTTTCCTGCTCTCTCTAGAGCTAACCCTACATCCAACCTCACCATTAGAGGTCCTTTCTTCATGAAGGATCATCCCCAAAAGCATGCTCTACGTGGTTGAAGCCTAGGTTCGAACTTATGTTTGCTCAAGATCAATCCTAACCCTTTATGCTCCATCATAATTCCTTATTCAGGGTTTCATTCTTCTGTCAGCATTATGATGTGCCCTAGGTGCCAGCTATGCCCTATTTGCACAAGCCCATAGGGTTTCTAAGGTCCTTCACTAACATCATCATCTAAAGGACTATCCTTTATCCTAACATGCACGACCCTTCCCAGGGTTGGGTTGCCAAAAGGTGCTAGGTCACCCATGGATTGTATGGTATCCCAGAGGCATGTCCTTGTAGACACCTGGTCCAACTCATTTCTCTCTAATCTTCACTTAGGGTTAGGGTTAGCATCATCCTCAGTGGATTGATAGGTCTCTACTTGCAATGGAGATCTCTATCTCCAAGACTAACTTATCCTCCTGACAAGAAGGTCTAGCCTCAGGTCTCTTCTGAGGACATGACATCTTATGTCATACGACCTAAGCATGTATCTATTATTTATTTCACGCTTAATCTATTAAGCTTATGTCCGTGACATCTTATTTACATGCCTTTCATTAATTTAGTGGAGGATTCCTTAAACCTTATTAACCTTACCCATACCTCAAGAGGGTGAGGAGAAGAAAGAAGACCCTAATCCTTTAGGTCCTTATCAGAATTTTGTGATGAGAATGGATGAATAAGATGAGAAGTCCTAAAGGTATCTTATTTCGATTCATACCCTAAGACTTTGGCCAGGCGGTCACACGGGTCCGGGAGTCCTCGTATTCCGACTAGCGGTGCGGAGGAAAATCTTGCCAGCCCCCGGTCGTGATCCCTTTCTAGACACCTCCGTCTTTCGGATACTCCTCTAATAACTCCCTTGGGTTCTATGGAGTTTGTAAAATTTAATAATTATTAATGGTTAAATGAGGAACCTACGCTCTGATACCAAATGTTATGACCCCACCTCCCAATAACCCCCAATTAAGGGAGACCAAGAGGTTGAGCCGCATCCATTAATCCCGGATCAAAGGTTCGACATATAACCATAAACAATTATCAAATTCTAACATACTATACTGAAAATGGTAATAAAAGTTTTCTTTGCATACCTTTTGAAAACTTGGATCTCTAAACTTTTATCCACACCGATACTAACCTATCTAATTCTCCTTTGCACTTTAATTCTCTTATAGTATCACATGTGCCACTTTACTGTTTGTTCTTTTCATTGTACCTAAAACGCCGACAAATAAAACGTCGGTCAGCCGAAGCTGGTATGTGGGGGAAACAGATAATCGTGCAACTATGATAACCATGTAATCATTCAATTAATCATTTAACAACCAAGATTACATTTTAAGCCAAACTACTCAATCCATCTTTTCACAACTCTGTGTTGTCCCTTTAGGACTTACATGGTACCTCTATAAGGTGACTTGATGGACCTACCCTCTAGGCAGCCAAAGTCATTCATGACCCTACCCTCTAGGCAGTTAAAGTCATTCATGACCCTACCCTCTAGGTAGTCAAAGTCATTCATGACCTGATGTACCTACCCTCTAGGTAGTCTTTTATCAGGTCCGCCATTACGACACAGAGGGAATCAAGGATTGAGCTAGATGGCATATACATTAAGTGATAGTCATAGTCACTTTATACTTTGCATGGCAGAAATAAACATCCAAACTGTTTAGTTGCATTCAATGCGATGAAACATTCGGAAAACGTCGGAAAACCTAAACGGTTAACCATAAGTAACCACATACCTTATTCCTTGTAGAAACCATGCCAAACATCATAGACTTTATGAGTGCATCCAAACATCCAAGTAACCAAGCATATAATCAACAATATCTGAAACATGTATACTACATATGTGTCACCATGTATTCACATTACATTACTCAGATCTAGATGTGCTCCTAAACTAGGGTTTAGGGTTATTTCTTGTTTGGTCTAAGGATTAGGGCTACGAACCCTAATTCCATCATATTATGATTTATAAGATTACAATCTCACTTTTGCATACTAGGTTAAACCCTAATTATCTTCTTAAGCATATTAGACTACTCATTACATCTAATACACATTATCAACATTAAGATCTTTGGTACTCAATTTATCTTCGAATCGTCATAATTCTATTTTATTCGTCGATTTGTACAATTAAAACCATTAGAATTCATATCAACATAAATTAGGGTTTCTAATCCCATTAAGGCATATTCATGTACATAGAACCCTAAATTAAACCAACTATATAAAAAGATCATCTTTTAAAAACCTATTTTCACTTTTATGAACAACAGGTTAAAATCATATTGAATTATCCATCTAACAGCAAACCTAAGGGTTAAATCATTAAAGATGATATCTTTATGTACTTTTCCAATTTCAAGCATATAACCTCTAAACTAACTAATTATACGCCAATTCCATCCTTTTTCTTCCAAATATCCATTTTTATCATTAACAGGCTAATATCAACTTTAATCATGTATTAAACCTTACTAATCACTTTAATCATACTAACATAGGGTTCTTTAAACAATTAACACATTAAAGTTGATATCTTCCATTATTTTAGAATTGCATAAGGAATCAGGCTTCAATCATAATTTATTTGGATTCCTCTCATTCTGAGGATCAACTTTCATGTATAAATTTTTCTAATCGGAGCTACGGTTATTGATCTATAAATTTTGCAATAAAAAAACTTACTTGGCCAATAGCATGCTGACACGTCAGCATGGCCATGCAACACGCCCCTTTTGGGAATTATAACCCAATTACTATTCTGCCCTCCGTTAAGTTGATGAATCTTCAGCCCACGGAGGGGCATTTCCGTCCAAAGCCGACCCTCCCTTTCTTCAACCTCGGGCAGTAGCAGGCTGCCGCCCTAGCGGCCGTGGGAGCGAGTCTCCTCCCTCTTCCTGACCTCCTCGGCCACCGGGGAGGGTTCCATTGCCTCCGCCCAACCCTGGCGCACGCGAGGCTCCCTTGGGGGTGGCCGAAATGGCCGGAATCACGTTCTACAAACCCGCGACTCTCTGCCATGCTTCTGCCGTGTTGCAGGCGGCCGCAGGTGTGTGGGTGAAGATCGGCGCTCCAGGCTGCTAGCCGAACATCTACGGGTCATCGGGGTACACGAGGCCTTCCTCTAGATGACTCCATATGTCCTCGTTGCTCTAGAGGAAACTCCACCCGTAGCTTAGGGTTTCGGATGTAAAAGATGAAGAAGAGATACATATAGCAGCAAGGACTCCCTCTGGACTCGATCCCAGAGTATATCCTTTATATAGGGTGAGATTTAGGTCGGCTATACACGAATAAGGTGTCCCTTTCCAAGTAGGAAACTACTTCCTTCAAAGAGAAGGATATTCTCTCTCTTTCCCCTTCATAATCCTTTTTCTTTTGGTATTCCTTATCTCATGAACACTTAGGAAAACAAGAATTATTTCTTTCTCTCTCCTTCTCTTGCCTTTATAGTCAAAGGTCACGAACTCATGTTTCCTTTTAATTAGAAAATACCTTTTTTTTCAATATGCCACCAAAATCATTAATAAAGTATCTTATTATCTTTTATTCTCCAAATTTTGGTATTTTCTCTTTCCTCTTCTTTCATTGGGGCTCCTTGTACCCCAAGAACTATATTATTTCGAAATTACTTTTTAAGGATACTCATTATCCTACTTAATGCACCTATATGCATTATTTTGCATTATCATGTTTATTTCTTAATAAAATATTTCTTTTTAAGGGTTTTTCTTTTATCTTCCTCATGGGTATTTCTTTTAGAAACCTCATGGATACGAATTATCATCAAGAAAACTCATTTATGCCTCTTTCCATTCATTTTCTACATTTTATCATCATTTTCCATTTCTTTCTTAATAAAGAAATACTTAATTAATCTTTTCTTTTTCTTATTTCTTTTCTTTGCAACTTTAGACTCCTTGGGACCCAAGGAATCCAAGAGGCACGAAATCCTCTTTGGATTTGCCTTCTAGAGGTTTCCACATATTTCTTTTATCCATTATTCAATTATTCATTCACTAATTGAATTTTCTTTATTATTGCCGTGTTATTGGGCCCAATAGCCAATAAAGCCCACAAAGCAACCAATCAAGGCTATTGTGAAAAGAATTCATTTATTCAAAACAAATCACATCATTATTTTCTTTTCAATTATCCTTAATATGAGAAATTGCATTTCTCACCAATTGAACCCAAAAATTGAGGTTATAACACGTGTGGCTTGTATTTTCCATTGGTTGACCAGCTGAGTCATCTGGATAGAATGAAGGGATTTCCCAGGTGGGTTGGTCTTTACAGAAAAATCCTGATGAATCCACATGATGGTCTGAATCGGATGATAGGACAAGATCCACTTTAGGCCCAATGGAATGGTTTTGATGAGTGTAATCTTCATGATCTTGTGATGGCATTTTCAACCAAATTGGAACCAGATCGATGAGCTCTTGTAGCCTCCTGCCTTATTCAACATATTTATCATGAAGATGTTGTACTTGAGCAGCAATGCTTTCGAAACCCGTCAATTCTGCCATACACATTTGATGGGAATCCGCTGTATCAAACTGATGTTTCCGGATGAATCCTTGTTCAATAGTTCGAAGTATACTTCTATTGCGGTCTACAATCTTCATTGCTATTTGGAGTTGATGCTCCTACTTATCTAATAGTTGCTGGAGCGGATTGACATGTTCTTGGAGATGAGGAGCTGAGGAGGTGAGTGCGTGAACACTTTCCCCGACCAACTCCACTGCCTTAATCAATTCTTGATCCCCTGATAGCACTGAAGTAAAGGGTTGACTGGCAGTCTCCATTGTTGGAATTTCAACATACGATGACAGTGGAGGTGAGTATAACTCAACTAGCTGTAGAGCATGGCCTTCAATTATTTTCCAACAGTCGAGACTGTGGAAAAATTCGGGAGGACAGATGGACAAGATGACTTGTCTTGCAGAAGCAAGATCCATGGCTGAAAAAGTATAAGAAAAAGGAAAGCTATTCAATATATATGAACAAGTATGTTTAAAATAAAAGAAAAACTATGCATATATATACAAGCTTAAAAGTGACATAACAAAATATGTTAGGCATGTAAACATGGAAAACCACATCCCTGACAACAGTGCCAAAAAGTTGATCAGCCCAAATCGCGTGACCGGAATACGGAGGTGGATTCAGAAGGAATCAAAACTTTCAATTTATAACCCGAAACCTTCAAGGACCCCCACAACTTTTATTACGGGGTCGAAGTAGATATACAAGGTTGAACATAGGGACGTGGTGATGTTTAGGATGCCCGAGATTTCATCCTTGAGTCAGATAAGCCAAGATGATAGTCGATAAAAGTATGGGGATAGAACTAGTCTAGCGGGTTTTCACAAATTAAAACAAAACAAAGAAAAGAAAATAGAGTATGTAGGATTCTACTAATCAGAGAGGAATTCTTGGCTATGTAACCACAAGTTGGACAGTGTATGCACCCGTTCTTGGGCGTAGACAACCCTCAAACACCTCAGTAAGAAACCTACATTCAAACATAGCACACACCGTTCACTAAATTATGACACACTATTTGAAACAAACACTATTAACTAAGCGGAAGCGATCATTAACAACGGAATACTGAAAAAATCACTAAAAATTAAAACCATTTACAAAGAGATCCAAACACAGGAAAACTCTTTTATCAAGAACCACTGTATTTCATTTACATCCTGGTTCATAAGTACATATCTTGTACCATTCCTTCTTGAGGATTACAAGCATCAACTGCTCTGTTAAAACTATACACAGGAAGCATAAGAATCTCGAGGCATCAAGCCAAAATCTCAGATCGATGCATTAAAAGTACTAACTACTAATTCCGAGGACCTGAGAATATAGAGACAACACATAGGACTTTCTATACAAAATATGACATCCAGGGCCTCCACGTGGAATATTACAACTGTTCCTGTTGCTGCTGCCGCTCTTCCCCTACTATAGGGTTTCTGCCTCTTCTTCTGCGTCTACCTAAAAAGTTGGATCCCACGGGGGTGAGACAATTGAAAATTGTCCCAACGAGAGATATAACTCTCTGCCAGAAACATTATTATTGCAGATAAACAGTAATAGACTGAGCAAGAGTTCTTTTATATTAACAACAATATTAATCATTGTATGAACAGAATAAGATAATCTCCTTTCTCAAGGAGAACATTGCATCTACCCATGGTAGAATTATACATCATCTATCTACTTTGCAAGGAATGTAAGGAAACATAAATATATCATCTATCAACTAAAGTTGCATAAAAGGAATGTAACATCAGCTTATGATTTTCGCATTCAATCCCTAAGCAAACATGCTATACAGCTGATTACATTTTACAAACACACTTATGCCCTGAGGAGATGAGGTATACCGCTCATACTCCAACTGACCATTGCGAAGTTTAAATCGGTGCCATACAAGGTTAATGGAAGAGTCGGCTGCCATGACCTCCCTTATCTCAGTCAGTATGATATTCTATGCAGGACATCTTATGTCTCTACTAAATAGCTTTCCAGGGTATACTGGCAACTTCGCTATAGAGTTACAGTGTCAACTGCACTCCTTTGGCATCGAGAGATTTGATGTTTATCTCACATCGATCCGACATTAAAATTATTGGGAGATTAGTGATACATCCATCCCGACATTCGGGGGATTAGTGATACATCCACCCCGACATATATAATGAAGGATTGAGAGATTTAATGTTTATTTCACATCAATTCCTCCATTGGGGCGTAAGGATATTTTTGCCCATCACCCCCGCATATTCAAAAATATGCATTCCGGGTTATGCCGCGGAGCAACCCGTTTCACCATCCAACAAATTCTGACACTGATGGTTATATGGCCAGGGCACTACATGATAAGATTCCACTTGATTAATTAAATGTATTACCATATTCTTTTAGCGTCAGTCAGGTTTTCAAACATAAATTATTATCACAAATGCTACAAAGAATGTGTAATACTACTATCAAGTACTTTTTAAAGCTTTATAAATCATTTGGATCTCAATCCCTTATCTCATTTTTGGGGATTCACATCCCTCAACATCATCATCTTGTTTACTGGATTTGGGTATTCAAAACCCTTAGTTCATCACTAATCATGGTTATCATTTATCAGATAACTATTATCTTTAGGTCATCTGACCAAGGTAAACATGATACTTGCTACATAAGCATCTCACATGGCTCTCAATGCCCATTAAGTATCTTGTCACCTCTCACTAGGTAACAACTTGTTCACATGATTCACAAGGCCATTGATCATTATGCTTTTATTCAAATATTTATCATGCCTAACAAGGCTTATACAACAAAAGAATTACAACCTTCCCATCATTAGGATTAGGATTTCCTTTCCTTATCACTTAAGGTTTCTCTTACATAATATTACCCTTGATTAGGGTTAGGATTTTCCATTATTAACCATTTAGGTTTCCAAGATCATATTTATTAATGATCAAACCCTAATTCATTGCCCCACATAGCTGGGAGCCAACATTGATAACATAAGTATTCAATCATACTCATCTTTTATCATTAATTGAATTTTCAACACAAGATGTGAGTTCCTCTCTCATATTTACCAATATATAATCACATCATACTTTATTAGCTTGGCTTAACCTTTTCCTAAGGTATGTTGGCCTACACTTATCAAAGTGCATTTCATCTCAATGCAACAATTGGCATGGCACACCTCATGTGTTAGTCATCCAAGTATATTGGATTTAGGATACATCAAGGTGTATCAATCTTGAGGTGCTGGATGTGATATCAATCATGTCTTGATGTATCACTTCCCTCATCACCTTTATCTTAAGTTCATCAACTTATCTTGTATTAGGGTATCTCCCATCCTAATTCTTTATGCACTAGTTCATCACATTTATCATGTAATGTATTGGTCATAAGTCACTTATTTGAAATATACAGCCATTATCAATGATATGGACTCATCTCGAGTTAAGGCATTATTGATATAATGATATCCATTATCAACCTCTTTAGGTGTGTCGTTTATCAATATATTAGTCACTATTCCATTATTAGGAATAGGGTTTTCCATCTTTATCAATTAGGGTTTACCTAACATCTCCCCATATTTAGGTTTCACATAACATCACCCTACATTAGAATTTCACATAACATCCTTCTATATCAGGGTTTCACATAGCATTACTTGAAATTAGGGTTTCTCAACTCATAGCCCAAAATTAGAGTTATGTCTTATCACCATATTGCCCAAGATTAGGGTTTCATGCACTATAACCCAAAATTAGGATTTCACATACCTTCACCCTATATTAGGGTAGGATTTCATATAGCATTACATAGCATCACCCTAGATTAGAGTTTCACATCACATCTCTATATTAGGGTTTCACATGATATCACCCTTAAGTAGGATTTCACATGATATCACCCTTAATTAGGGTTTCACATCACATTATTGTATTAGGGTTTCATATGACATCACCCTTGATTAGGGTTTCACATGACATCACCCTTAATTAGGGTTTCACATGACATCACCCTCTTAATTAGGGTTACATCATTACCCTAGATTAGTGTTACACCTAGTTTTGCCCTAAATTAGGGTTAGGGCTCATCAACCTTCTCAATTAGGGTTTCATGATCTCTTTATCAAGGATCATACCCTAATTACATATTTTATTCATATTGACAGTGTTGAGGTTTAACCACTACATGATCATTATACATGTATGAATTCCTCTCTCTCTCATCCTCTCTAGGATGTTGACTACTTCAAACTTGATTAGATTAGGCCAACCCCTCACTCAAGTGCATACATCTATGGTTATCATAGTGTATTAAGATATTACTTTCATAAGCATCAAAGGTTAACCCTTCTAAGGATACTAATCACCCTAATACCTTAAAGGTACAACCATTGTAATTATCTTTGAGGTACATAATTAACAATCATAGGGTTAATTGATCTTTCATAGCTTTGAGGCTATTAGGTCTCCAAACGGTTTTGATACTTTTGAACCTTCAAATGGTTTTAAGATGTTGACCTTCAAACAATCTTGAGGTGCTTGACCTCCAAACGGTCTTGATCCACATCTTCAATCAGTCTTAAGATCGTTAGACCATCAAACGGTCTTGATCTCACAATCTCTAAACGGTTTGAGACCGTTTGAATTAAATATAATTAACCCCAAACAATTTGAAACCGAATGAACAACTCATCATTGAAACTGATTGAACATCAAATAGTTTGAGACTGTTTGCCCTCCAAATGGTCTGAAGACTGTTTGGTCCAAACCACCTTGAAACCGAAAGGGTCATCTAGGGTTTCCTTCAACCAATCAATTGATTTTAGGATTTGTTTTTTTGAATCATACATCAATTGGACCATTGAAAGTACATCAAATTTCATCCCTTGGATCTCCAATCATTCATCACAGCCCTTGACCTCCAAACGGTTTTGAAGTTAAATTTACCCATTCGATCTTGAGATCCATTACCCATTTGGTTTTGAACTCAATTATCCATTTGATATTGAAGTCAATTACCCATTCGGTCTTGAACTCAATTACCCATTCGGTTTTGAAGTAAATTACCCATTCAGTCTTGGGTTCAATTACCCATTCGGTCTTGAAGTAAATTGCCCATTCGATCTTGGGTTCAATTACCGATTCAGTCTTGAAACCAAATCAACTCAATCGGTTTTGAAACCGAATTAGCTCAATCGGTTTTGAAACTGAATTAGCTTAATCGATTTTGAAAACCATTTCCCCCTTCCTTTGTTGAGGTGTGTGCTTAAGATGACATCATCATCTTCAAGCTTCAAACCTTCGAAATCAATTGTGATTCTTATGGTGATTTCAACAACTAATCAAAAGGAAATCGAGAAAGAAGAAAGGTTCAATTACACATGATGAATAAATTGCAAGCAATAATGACATTTAAGGGTTCAAGTTATATAACCCACCTTCAAAGTTGAATCCAAGCTTCAAGCTTCACGTCTTCAATGGTGATTGAAGCTTCCTCAACTTCCCAAGGTCCGTCCTCAAGTCTTTGAGTGAAAAGAATGGCTAGGGTTGAAGATTGAATGGAGAAAAGGAGAAAATAAGCATTGAATTTCGATTTCCACCATGAAATCAAGGTTGAAGATGACTATGGAGCTTACCTACAGGTTGGGGCACGTCCTCCTACTGCTCCTAAGCTCCCTTGTGTTCAACCAAAGCAAGGAAAGAAAAAGGAATCGAAAAAGCCTTTCATGTGGGTTGAAAATGGGATGTATATAAGGGAATTTCAATGAGAGAGAAAGTGATAAATAATTCCTTCAACTCCCAAAATTGGTGCCACATATTCCCCTCCACCCCTTGCATACGAAGACATATCCCCCACCTTGTAATTCTTCTTCATTATCCATGAATTAAAAGAAGACAAATTAAGCACCTTAATCAATATAATAATAATATCCAAAATTGAGTGGATATTACTTTTTCTTTAACTAATGTGAGTGGGCTCTCCACTCACTTTAGATATTTCGTTGCCTTTGATAGGCACAAGGATGTCCATACTTATGTAAATTCAACCATCCATTTTTGGTTGAAGGGCGCTTCCATGAATATATTTATCTTTGCATTAAATTGAATTAGTGTTTCAATTATGCTTAAATCTTGATTATTTTAATATCAAGATTCTCTCTCTTCCAAAGAGATTCAAATGAGATGCCCCTCTAATTTTATTATCTCTAAATGATACCAAGAAACATTAGGGACTCTCTAGAAGTGGTATTTTGCATATTGAACCCTAGGTTTTGGGTAAATTTCACATTACACCAAAACTAGGTTTTAATGCACAAACATTGCTTAACAAGCTCTTTCTTGGTGCTCAGTCTAGATACCCTCTAAGGTCTAGAATATTATGTGATGTTAGGAACTGACGACCTAGGACCGTCCTCCTTTCAGATTTCGATTCAAACTATCTTCTCTTGATATAGGCAGAAAAAGCAGTTCAAGCAAGAAAGAGATCAACCAAACTAGCAATCATAACCACAAAGAGAAGATAGAACATAAAACTTATTAGATTTGGATTAAATCTACTTGCTTAAGGCAAAAGTACATAAACATGCCCAAAACGGGCTACATAGCCAAGAAGGAGCTCAACTAGCCATGGACAAGCATAGTTGGCACCGAACAAACATGGAAGAACATCGTTTGTATAGAAACCAAGGGGAACAGAAGAAGAAAGGAGAGGAAGAAGAGATTTAGCCCGTAGAGGAGAGGTGGCCCTCACTCCTGATTCAGCCCTATTTTAGGGCTTTATCTTGTGTCATTTTGCATTTCAGCCACATCTATACTTGTTAGATTACATGTTATTTCCCCTAATATGCTGATTTATATCAAATGCACTTGTGGAGGCTTTTTGCATGTTTTATAGGTACTTTGTCCACTACATGATGGCATGGAAAGAGGATGGTCCAGTCTAGGGTTTCCTCAGGCTTGGAGGAGCTCAAAATGAGGCCAAAACCACTTCCAACCTACCCCAAGTGGTCAAAGAAAGTTTTGAAGTGATACTCCATGGATGATCAAGTTCAAGGCTCAAATGCATGGGAGAGACACCACCACGACTGTGGTGAGTCCCCAAGGTCGTGGTGGACATGCCCCAAGTACAAAAAATCAGTAAAACTCCCAAAAATTGATGAAAATGGCCAAAACGACCGTGGTGATCAACACGACCATGGCCATAGGTCCCCACCACGACCGTGGTGACCCCCCATGGACGTGGCCATCCATGAACACCTCCCTGTGATCTCCACATTGTAATAAACCCACAACTGTGCCCATCCACCACGGTCGTAGTCTACCCTACCCACCACGACCGTGGTGACCCACCACGACCGTGCTACTCACAAAATCCACCTAGTTTTCACTACTTTCTCCATTTTGCCCCTAACTTAACCCTAGACCCCCTAGATCCCTTTATAAGCCCTAGTGGCGGCTGAGGGTCAAGGGTTGTCTGCTTAGAACCTCATTTTCACCCCCTTGTCACCTCCACTCCATTCCCCTTCACCTCCACCTCAAATCCACTCCATTTCACCATTTCCACCACATAACCCCCCATATCTAAGCCTTCCATCCACTTCCCACCATCATCCCGCTCCATTCCATCCAAGAAGAAGGAGGAAGACGACCTTGCAGCTTCTGGAGAAGAGGAGTCCTTCATCTACACCAAGCTCCATGGCTTCTTCTACCTCTTTCTTCTTTCTTTTTGTATTTTCCATGTCTATGAGTAGCTAGGCCCCTTGGGTGGGCTGTTTGGGGGAAATTATGTTACTTTGATACCATGTTGGGGGATAATGACATGTAAACGTTGTAATTCCATTTGTTAATGATTATATTCTATTTGCATTTCATTCTCCATGGACTGCTTGTTGATTTGTGTGTGAAATCACTTAGGAATTTAGGCAAATTTCTTATAGGTGTGAATTTTGGGATTTGCCCCTAGGTCCAATTCTTGGATCCCTAGGTTTCCTCCCATCTTACTACATCCTAATCAATCTCCCTAAACATAAGTGAGAGATATAAGTATCTAGATTAGGTAATTCTAGTGCAATTAGCATGGAGCCTTCTCAAGGCTAGAATGTGGGGGAATTGGGGTCCAAAACCCTAATTTCACCCCCATTACTACCCTCGGCCCCTAATTGCCCTAGGAATGTCTAATATAGAAACCTAGACTTGATTAGACTCTAATTGGATTGAACCTAACCCCTAACCCAATTGAGCCTTGTAAGGGTAGTAGGGGGTGTTAGGGACTAGTTCCCCTATACACAACCTAGCATATCCATGGCCAGTTAGTAGCTTAGGTTAATCCATTCTACTCTAACTTGTTGTTTGGTTTGGATGATCTAAATGAAATCATAATGTTCATATGTCACCCCCAACTTAAGTGATAAGTTCATACCCCTAAATAGCCCACACCTCTCTTTATTGCTTAAAACCCTAGTTTTGTGCCTGGTTAGCATAATTAGTTCTTTTCTTGCTTAGTCAGTTGCTTGCCTTGTTCTTGCCTTGCTCATGTTAGTTTAGTTCTTTAATTGCACTTCTTCTCTCTTTCTTGCCTTAGTGTAACTTTCCTTTTCATACCTAGCTTAGTCTTTCCTTGCTTGCTTAGTCTTAATCTAACCTAGGGTTAACATAGATTTCATTCTTGCCTTTAATCCCTCATTTGTTCATAGTAGTTCAACAATAAAACTCACCTTTAAACCCTTAACCCTAGTCTCCGCAGTAGGAACCTAGCCAAACTAACCTAGCTCTAGTGCCCCCTCTTTTCCCTGTGGATCGACCGTATACTTGCCACCTTCCTATACTATGACACGACCCCATGAGCTTGCGGGTGTAGTTGTTTTAGTAGAAGTAGGTGCGTTAGTTAGGTTTATAAATTTCGAAAGTGAATCCACCGTGTGTTCTGACCTCATGGGGTGCATCTAGTCCGGTCAAATCGGCTAGTGTGTTGCACCTCTAGCGGAAATGCACCAAGCTTTCTGGCGCCGTTGCTAGGGCTTAGAAGTGCTCGGCCTAGCTAGTTAGTTTTGCTTTGACTTTTCCTACTGCCCTCATCATTGCTATTCTTTATTCATTTTTCTTTGCATTTCTTTGTTTACTAACTTGCTTTCTTTTGTTTGGTTGTGCTTTGTGCATGTGACAAGCCATTCAGGAGGAAACAAGATGGAAGACTAAAATGCACCTCACAAGCCACTTCAAGACTACTTCATGCCTAGCAACTACAAATCGCCAATTGCTAGCTGGGTTGATCAAATGCCAGGGGAGCAATTCTCTATTCCTCCAGGTCTTCTTGGGCTCCTGCCCATCTTCTATGACTCAGAGAGTGAGAACCCCTACGAGCACTTAGACTCTTTTCTTGAAGTATGCTCCACCTTCAGGACGTCGACGGCTAGTGATGATACAATTCGGTTGACCTTGTTCTCTTTCTCCCTCAAAGATAGAGCTAAAGACTAGTATGACTCAAGAAAGGACATCCTGAGTTGGGAAACAATGAAGAATGCTTTCTTGAGAAAATTCTACTCTATAGTAAGGTTGACACAAATGCGGCGTTCCGTGACAAGTTTTAGCCAAATGGGCAATGAGCAGTTTCACGATGCATGGGAGAGATTTAAGAAGCTTTTGAGAGAGTGCCCGCACCATGAGATCCCTTTGTGGTAGCTAGTTCAATCATTCTACTCTGGTTTGTCTCTAAAGGACCAAGACACAGTGGACTCTTCTTGTGGAGCAGTTTCCATGGCTAGGCCACCTGAGGAGATATGGCCTTTGTTTGAGCAGTTGGCTGAAGGATCAAGAATTCAAGCTTCTAGCATGATGAATGAAAGAGAGTATGCCTTTGGTGAGACACCTCCTACTCATGATGACTCAAGCCCGCAAGTGATGAGGATTCTTGGTGACATGGTGAACTTCATGAAGAACCAGGTGACAAATGCTCCTTGCCACCCAGTCAATTCTATTGAGTTCTATGGGGAAGAAAAGAAGACATCTCACTCCTATAGCTACCAGGAACCACAAAGTCCCACATACAACTCAAGGTTTGAGGAAGAGGTTCTTTCTAGATTGAGAGTGTTTGATGATGTTCAAAGAGATGTTGCAAGGTTAGAAGAGAGAATAGAGCAACTATCTTCTATAATCACTCTCCAAGAGGAAAAATTGTCTTCAAGACCCATCGTGAGCCACCATGAAGCAAGTGGACCCATGCCCTCTTCACAAGTTTTCTACAGTCCACCCCCCATGCAAGTGCAGCCCATTCACTCCTTCCAAGGCTATCCCCAGCCTTACACTCCTCCACCACCTTCACCACCTCAATTTTCCCAAAACTTCACTTTCCAACCCCAATTCTCTCCTCCCCCTCAATCCTCTTCTCCACCTCAGTTTCAACCCCAAGTGTCAACCCCACCTCCTCCACAGCCACAACATGCTCCCTCTCCCCATCATGAGTAAGGTAGTGCTATGACAGTTCTAAGGAGTGGGAAAACTCTTGAGCAGCCCACAAGTCAAAGAAAGGTTGATAAAGCAAAGAAAAGGCAGCCAAGTGGTGATACTGTGATTGATATTGCTGAAGATGATGTTGTGATACCGCATGTTGAGTTTGGGATTCCATGTGATCCGCCACATATCCCTTTTGCAGGTCCTACCATCCCTAGTGTTCTGCCTCATGTTCATGTAAGTGTGGCAAAAACTAGTGATCCTCCATTTGTAGAAGCACTAGATGAGCCACCAGAATTGAAAAGGAGGCAAAAGAACAATGTTGATATTCTTGAGGTGTTTCGCCAAGTAAAGGTGAACATTCCACTTTTGGATGCTATCAAGAAAATCCCATCATATGCCAAGTTCCTCAAGAACCTATGCACTGTGAAAAGAAGGTCAATGGGGAGGATTCCAAAGAAGGTGAGATTGACTGAACAAGTGAGATCCATCATACAACACTCACTTCCCGTAAAGAGAAAGGACCTAGGAGGCCCACTCATACCTAGTTACATAGGGGGACATCGCATAGACAGGTCCTTACTTGATTTGGGATCTAGTGTGAATTTGATGCCATATCATGTCTATGTTGAGATGGGCTTAGGCAAGTTGAAGCCGACACATTGCACTCTCCAGTTGGTGGATAGATCCATAAAAGTGCCTAGGGGTAGAGTGGATGATGTCTTGGTGATGATAGACAAGGAAAAAGGCACGGTGTTCCCGGTGGATTTCATTGTACTTGATATGGAGCCGGAGGATAGGAAGATTCCCATCATCTTGGGAAGGCCGTTCTTATCTACAGCTGATGCCGACATTCATGTGTGCAGTGGCACCATGACAGTCTCATTCATGGACATGAAGATCAACATCAACATGTACAAGACCCCAACCCGGCGAGTCCGAGATAGGGATATTGGACATAGTCACTTCACAAGTCCAAATGGGCATTCGAGAAAAGGACATCAAGGTGAAGAAGTTAATGATGATTATTGTGATCAAAGGGATGAGGAAAACAGATTGAGTGCAAAGGAAGGATGCATGTTTTGCAAGAATGGACACATGAGAATGCCAAACAGATGAATTTTGAAGAATCACCAAGAAGCCTAGCTAAAGGCAAGAAACTCAGTGCTTGTGGGAGGCAACCCACATAGGTTTGGGAATTTTTGGTCCAACCTCACATTTTTGATACTTTTGCTTTATTTTACACAAACACACACACACACTTGTGCTTGATAGTTTTCTTTTGAGTTTTGATGATGAGGTAGGTGCTAGACAATAGAGAGAGAGGCTATAGAAGCAGGTCATGGTCTTTGAATCAAATATGCAGTCGAATAACAAATGAAAGTGAAGTTCAAGTTCTTGAAGTGAGAAAACTGAAGGAGCACCATCACCACGGTCGTGAAGCTCGACCACGACCGTGGCACATGTGGCCAAGCACGACCGTGGCACCCAGCCACGGCCGTGGGAATTATTGCATCATGTTGGCTAAAGTTACAGTGTTTTTAGAAGATTGGCAACGGCCGTGGCCACCTGCCAAGGCCGTGTTGAAGAGGATCAACCACGACCATGGCGATCGACCACGACCGTGGTGAGGGTCGAGCACCAGCCACAACAGGGTGACCTACATTCTGATGCTCCGCACCATCCATGATCTTCACCCTACTATCCCTAAGCTCTAGTTTCATGCTGGGGACAACATGATTCAAAGGTTTGGGGTGGTAGGGTGGTATGCACCACCCTATCTCTCTCTTTTAGTCATTTTGTTCCACCTTTTCCATTCAGTTCATTTTTATTTTTACTGTTCTTTTCACTACATCTCTGCATGCCATGTAGTTTGCTTTCTTGTCATTTTTGCGTAATTTTAAAAACAAATTGCCCTTTTTGCCATGCATTGCATATCATGTAGATTTTTGATAATTCTTGCATGTTATAGCTAGTATTTTCTTGTTTATTGCTTTAAGTTCAATAATATAGGTTTAGATGTGATTGGAGGCAACTTGGCACAATTTTGGCCAATTTTGCCCAAATTTGGAATTTCTTGTCTAAAAATTGTATTTTGACCCAATCTCTACTTTTTGAATTAAAATGTTGACCTTTGACAAATGCAAGTGAATCACCATTGTTTGTTGCTAAGTGGTATCAATGTTTGACTTTTTACATGTGCATCACCTCTCTTAGGATTGTGATTGAATTGGTTGAATTGTGAAATTGAGCAAGCTTTGAACGCTTAGTGTTTGTGGAATTACTTGTTTGATATATCAATTTCATTTTGTTCATTCATGTGGTGTGATATCTTGGATGAAGTGTTGGATTAATTCTCATACAGAATGTCTTATGTGGAAAATCATACCAATGACCCCTCTTTGACCCGACTATTCTTCCACCATCTTCATACCCCTCTGCCTCATAAAAAGATGTCCTAGTGCACATAATCAGCCTTGGCCACCTCCAAAAGTTTGGGGTAGACATATCTTTATCTCCCCGCTTCACTCTATCCACCATATTCCCTATCTACACCAAGGGCAAGAAAGAAAAGAAAAGAAAAAGAAAAGCAAAAAATAAAATAAAAGGATGCTCCTGTTTAAGAGCATTCAAATAAAGAAAAGATGAGTGTGTAAAAACACTCCAAAAATCTTATCGCAACCCTTTCTTCCATTTCATACCCATTGAGCTAAGAAGCATCAAACTTAGCTCATTTTGTCCTTTTCTGCAGCCATGTGGATTATTTGGTGTGATTTGAGATATAAGATTGAATGCATGAATGTGAAACAACACTCCTAGTCATTCTTGATTAACGCCACCATGAAACGGTTTACCCGGAACTTAATGGAAGAAATGTGGATAACTTGTGTATTCTATGCGCTATATTTAAAGTTCATATGCTTTGTGCTCTTTTCATGATTGGATTGTGAAAGTAGGAGAGGAGAGAGGTGAAATGCATGTACTTAGTCATCTTTGAGCCCATTCAGAAATAATCACCTTTTACATTGCATTTGTCATGTCTTGAATGTGAAAAGTTTGTAGAGAGATTGAGTTGGAGCATACTTGAGGACAAGTATGTTTCAAGTTTGGGGTGGTGATTCAGCCCTATTTTAGGGCTTTATCTTGTGTCATTTTGCATTTCAACCACATCTATACTTGTTAGATTACATGTTATTTCCCCCAATATGCTTATTTATATCAAATGCACTTATGGAGGCTTTTTGCATGTTTTATAGGTACTTTGTCCACTACTTGATGGCATGGAAAGAGGATGGTCCAGTCTAGGGTTTCCTCAGGCTTGGAGGAGCTCAAAATGAGGCCAAAACCACTTCCAACCTACCCCAAGTGGTCAAAGAAAGTTTTGAAGCAATACCCTCCATGGATGATCAAGTTCAAGGCTCAAATACATGGGAGAGACACCACCACAACCGTGGTGGACATGCCCCAAGTACAAAAAATTAGTAAAACTCCTAGAAATTGATGAAAATGGCCAAAACGATCGTGGTGATCAACACGACCGTGGCCATAGGTCCCCACCACGACCGTGGTGACCCCCCACGGCTGTGGTCATCCATGCACACCTCCCTGTGATCTCCACATTCTAATAAACCCATGACCATGCCCATCCACCATGGTTGTGGTCTACCCTACCCACCACGGCCGTGCTACTCACAAAATCCACCTAGTTTTCACTACTTTCCCCATTTTGTCCCTAACTTAACCCTAGACCCCTTAGATCCCTATATAAGCCCTAGTGGCGGCTGAGGGTCAGGGGTTGGCTTCTTAGAACCTCATTTTCACCCCCTTGTCACCTCCACTCCATTCCCCTTCACCTCCACCTCAAATCCACTCCATTTCACCATTTCCACCACATAATCCCCCATATCTAAGCCTTCCATCCACTTCCCACCATCATCCCACTCCATTCCATCCAAGAAGGAGGAGGATGACCTTGCAGCTGCTGGAGAAGAGGATTCCTTCATCTACACCAAGCTCCATGGCTTCTTCTACCTCTTTCTTCTTTCTTTTTGTATTTTCCATGTCTATGAGTAGCTAGGCCCCTTGGGTGGGCTATTTGGGGGAAATTATGTTACTTTGATACCATATTGGGGGATAATGACATGTAAACATTGTAATTCCATTTGTTAATGATTATATTCTATTTTCATCTCATTCTCCATGGATTGCTTGTTGATTTGTGTGTGAAATCACTTAGGAATTTAGGCAAATTGCTTATAGGTGTGAATTTTGGGATTTGCCCCTAGGTCCAATTCTTGGATCCCTAGGTTTCCTCCCATCTTCCTACATCCTAATCAATCTCCCTAAACCTAAGTGAGAGATCTAAGTAGCTATATTAGGTAATTCTAGTGCAATTAGCATGGAGCCTTCTCAAGGCTAGAATGTGGGGGAATTGGGGTCCAAAACCCTAATTTCACCCCCATTACTACCCTCGGCCCCTAATTGCCATAGGAATGTATAATATAGAAACCTAGACTTGATTAGACTCTAATTGGATTGAACCTAACCCCTAACCCAATTGAGCCTCGTAAGGGTAGTAGGGGGTGTTAGGGACTAGTTCCCCTATACACAACCTAGCATATCCATGGCCAGTTAGTAGCTTAGGTTAATCCATTAGACTCTAACTTGTTTTTTGGTTTGGATGATCTAAATGAAATCATAATGTTCGTATGTCACCCCCCGACTTAAGTGATAAGTTCATACCCCTAAACAACCCACACCTCTCTTTATTGCTTAAAACCCTAGTTTTGTGCCTGCTTAGCTTAATTAGTTCTTTTCTTGCTTAGTCAGTTGTTTGCCTTGTTCTTGCCTTGCTCATGTTAGTTTAGCTCTTTAATTTCACTTCTTCTCTCTTGCTTGCCTTAGTGTAACTTTCCTTTTCATACCTAGCTTAGTCTTTCCTTGCTTGCTTAGTCTTAATCTAACCTAGGGTTAACATAGATTTCATTCTTGCCTTTAATCCCTCGTTTGTTCATAGTAGTTCAACAATCAAAATCACCTTTAAACCCATAACCCTAGTCTCTATAGTAGAAACCTAGCCAAACTAACCTAGCTCTAGTACCCCCTCTTTTCCCTGTGGATCGACCCTATACTTGCCACCTTCCTATACTACGACACGACCCCGTGCGCTTGCAGGTGTAGTTGTTTTAGTAGTTGTAGGTGCGTTAGTTAGGTTTATAAATTTTGAAAGTGAATCCACCACGTGTTCTGACCTCGTGGGGGTGCATCTAGTCGGGTCAAATCGGCTAGTGTGTCGCACCACTAGCGAAAACGCACCAACTCCCTACCCTCCGTATAGGACGGATCTCATCCTTGGGTCGTCCTCCTTCTTCTAGACTCCTCAACCTCCTTTATCTCTAGATCCACCTCGAATAGTAGCTTGGTTGGTGGATGGGGGTGGAATATGATGATGTGGGCATTCTCCTTCTCTGGAAGAAGATGGGTCCTTAGTCTTCTCTCTCCTCAACTTCCACCTTTGGAGATCTAAGACTGGAGGTGGAAGATGGTGGGGGATGGAAGCACACTGAAGAGATGGGCATAGAATGAGCACTTCGGCCTTCTCAGACCTCTAGATTCTCCCACGGGGCTCTGGGAACCTCACTGGGTCGGAACCAATACCTGGAAAACTCCCAAGACCCGAACAGGCTGATGGAACTTCCCCAAGGTGCCAAACCCTATATAGGTCGCGAGGGTGTGTGTATTTATAGGCGAAATGGTCGAGGTACAGATCCATACCGCAATCTTTCTCAGTCGAGGTGCACCCCGCGGTCGCTGTCAAGATCGCGATCGCGGTCGAGGTCACTTCTTCTTGGCCGTGATCATGGTCTAGGAAGATGTACCTCGATCGTGGTCGAGGTCGATGTACATACCGTGGTCACAGTCTAGGAGGATGTACCTCAGTCGTGGTTAGTGTTAGTTCATCAGTGGCGGCGATAGCTTGGATAGCGGTCAATGTGTATATCCAAACCGTGGTCGCGGTTGGGGTGAGCGTGAGTACCGTGGTCATGGTCGGGACCCTGAGGACCATGGTCACGGTGTAGACTTCGCTGCTGCAAAAACATATGGATTTGGGGAGAAATCATGGAGAATAGATATCTTTTTAGGTTCGGTGCCTGCAAGTCCAAAAATTGGCTAGAAGATAAGAAACATGGGTTATTTTAGGTAAATTAAGGCTATAGTGACACAAAAACATAAATAAATGCTTAGCAAAAATGCATAAATTTGAGTGTTATCAGCTCCCAAGATCCAATTAAGGAAATTTTTATGTCGTTGGATATATAATTAAGACCTATACACATAGAATACATTAGTGAGCAAGGACATGGTATTGAAGAGGTAAAAAATTAGTGGCAAGATGGTAATTCATTAAAGTTTGACATTGTGAATAACATTTCTAACAATGTCACACCTTGCTAAATTGATCATCAATGTGGTCAAATTGTGGTATCTTTTTATGTTAAATTTGTGGTATCAAAACACTTCTACTATGAAATCATCATTAAATTGAGTAAGAGGCAACTTGATAAGAGAATGAGTATAATAGAGCAGAGATAAAAGTTAGGTTGTCACAGTTGGAAATAATGTGGTTATGGTGCATGTATGGCCATATTCAAATATGGACCCAGATAAATTTAGTGAGTAAAGGTGTAGGTTCAAAACCATATTATCAAAATCAAAGCAACATTTCACCCCTACCCGCTTGACCAAAGGTATGTAAAGTGAGAAGATTAATAACCAAAAAAACACAAAAATAAATACAATTTAAGTTGAGAGCAAAATAGATCGAGTTGCTGAATAAAACACTTAACATCATTTAAATAATTATAACAAAGATAGTCCCAACAAAACATAGTCATCATTCAAAGTTTCATTTTTCCTTTTTTTATTCAAATGTAATAGTTTAAGACATCTTTGTACTTAAGATAATACTAGTTAACTATGCCATAGATTTTGTGGTCTTTTCCTTTTTATATATAAGTAACATAGGATATTTTTTTGGTAACATTAGATATTTTAACATATTTAGGAATTTAAGTATGATGCAATTCGTTTTATTTTTGGTTTGATTCATGATAAAATTTCTAACTAATAAATAGTAACTAGATAACTTGTCATTCATTTTCTTATTTTATTTGTAATATTTAACTTGCTTGTTTGATTTGATAACCTGAACGAATGAGTGATGTTTGGATGCTATGTACTTCCAACCTAGATGATTATCACATTGACCCAAAATGGCCCACATTATCCAAATTGTTATCTTGCTTAAGTAGTATTAACTTAGTCTTTTTGCTTTTTGGCTTGTTCGGTCGTCTTTTTTATGATAGCCAATCTTTGCTAGAGTAGTTAGTATTGTTCTTAATTTCTTGTGTTAGTATTTGTTAGTTAGTTTCTTGTGTAGCCATCTAATTTCTCTTTTTTCATAATTGTTAGCCCACTGCTTCCTTTTACTTTGTTTATCTAGTTGTCCCCTTGATATCTAATTTGGATTTCTCTTGTTAGTGCAGTGCTTAGTGTTTGCATTACCTTTCTTTCTTAAATGTAATTATTTTCATGCATAAGTGATTAGTCTTACCTACCTAGGGTTAATATAAGTTTGACTATTGACTTTCTTAATTGCTTATCATTTTAGCTTAAATCAAATCTATGATTAAACTTGAAAAACCCTAGTCTTTGCATCAGAAACCTAGGTAAAATGAACCTAGCTCCCGTCCCCCTGCTTTCCTTTGGGTTCGACCCCAACTTACCATTTCTATACTACTCCCAAGCTTATGCACTTATGGATATCTATAAGAGTGTGTCCACACTAGGTTAAAAATATTGAAAGACTCGAGTGCCAGAGGCACGTCTAGCCAACATCCAACGCAAGTCTTGGATAGATGGTTCCATAATTCCTTATCAGCATGCGATCTTACAAAGTATATGTCATTTTTATTTCTCTATGTCATTATCCTATTAATATTTCCTAGTTAAGTCCAAACTAACATTAATGAAATAAGATATGTACCTTCTCTTATTAACCCAACATACTAATTACAACACCCCCAAAAGATAGAACACACCACTCTTTGGCATGTGCAAAAATAGTAGATTGAAGTTTCAATGTGTGTTGCACAATGGAACATGGTCATGTCTATTTCTCTTATGCAAATTCATCTTTTGACATAGAAAGTGCATGTTTTATGTAATACATATTGTTGTTTTCCTATGCGTGTGTGAAAAATGAGGTCATTTTATACAATCTCCAAAAATATTATATACGCTATAGAGATGAAAATCAAAGAAATGTAAAATAGGAGGAACATGCTATCATATACAAAAATGTGTGGATAAACCCTAATGTATTCTAGTAGTTTGAACAGTTATCCCAAAGTAAAAGGTGGTCAAGGAGTAACCTATTCTTGACTAAGTGCTTTAAACCTTTATATACCTATGCATGACTATGTGCTTTAAACCTATATAAGGTGGTATGTGTTCCCTAAATTTTCACTTTAGATTCTAGACATCATTTGAAGTCAGTGAATAAGTTTGGTCATATGTAGTTGGTGTCATATTTAAGTGGTCAACTAGATAAACATTGAAGTTTTTATTTCACCATGAAGTTGAGAGGACATGAAATTGAAGGACAAAATTATTTGAAGTCTATGAGACTAATGTATAGTTTTCCAACACTCCTGCTTTAGTGATTCCATGTAGATCCCTTTGACTAATTTTTTTGGAAAATTTCCTACTGTATTTGGTTGCTACACAACACCTAAATTTGGGAGTGATTTTTTTGGAATCACTAATGTAGCATGGAGATATTATAGTTCACATGTAGGTCTTGAATGGTCTAATGTTATATGAACCAAGCATTAGTATATGAATCCATCACTAGTATTCAACTCAGACAAAATTGAGCTTTGCATTAAAAATATGTTGAATTGGACCATACTAGAAGGATGTGATGAATATATTCTTCAACAATGCTAAAGTTAACGTGCACTAAGTCTCTATTCATCTATATATTCCTAAAACCAACCAATTTACACCCTCTTTCACCACCTTACACCAAAATCATTTTATACCTACCAAAATGCCACTTCATGAGTTATTTTTGGTGCTAATACAGTCTCTATCTTGTAAACAATGCTTCATATTTGAGCCTTCCCTTCCTTTGGGTTCTATTAGCATTCCCTATCATGGTTTCACCATGTTTCACATGATGGACCTTTACTAATCAATTCATCTTGAATTTTCTATTACCTACAAATACAAAATTTCCTTCTCTTTTACTAAGCTTAGGAGTCATACAGAGAAGGGTGATAATGAGATTCAGGTTGACAAAGTTTTATTAGAGGTCATTTCACATCAACATTTTCTATGTAGATCTTAATCTTACAAAAGTAGATTTTGAGTCAAAACTATGCTTCTAACCTCACTTCTAAATATTTCTGATCTATCTGGTTCAAGATGTGATTCCCAAAACCAAACACACTATTTTAAAGATAAAGATGGTACAAGTCTAACCGCTGAACAACATATTTCAGTGTAAACACATCCAAGAATTGACTAAAAATACATATAATAATAAAATTATTTGTATAATAATTTTATACATACTTTCATAAAACTAGAATATAATTGTATCATAGAATGAAAAGAATCAATCTAAAGATAATATAAATCAATAATTTTTTTATAGAGTTGTCAAAAATAAAAACAAAGATAGATGTGTACCATTTTAATATGACACTGGGGTGTTTAGTCTTTAGTAATATTATATGTGATTACATAACTGTGAATTGGGTCAATTGGATTAATTTGGGTCTAAAGTTTAAACTCAAACCCTCCTAAAATAATTTCAGGTCGTCCAATCTCTTGTCAAATTCAAATTAAATTGAAAAACTCAGACCATAGTCTCTTAAATAATTTGGTTTTAAGATGGGATAAACAAGTTACATCTAATTTTACCAGCCCATGTAAAGATATAATCACCTCCAGTTACAAGCCCCTAATACACCTCAAACTAGCCAGGGAATAATAAAAGCATATCATAGCCATGTAGTATTTCTATTTAATTTTAATTGACAAATCACATGGATGTACAACTATATTCTTTTATTCATAACAAACATCATATATGTTTTCTACTATATACATGTAAGCATGTGGATCAAGTATATGTATTGTATAGCCATTTACTAATTGTTTGGTATACATCCATCAGAAAAGAATAAGTGCTTGATGCATATATCATGTATATAGATTCTTTTGTTGATTATATGCCTTTGATAATATTATTATCATATGCCCATAGGAAACAATTATGTTAGTTTTTACTATATCATACCGTTGGGACTTGGACTCTCACCTTTGTAGTTATCCACATCTTTTACGTATGATGGCATGTAGGAAATGATTGGTGATGAAGATGTAATAAGAAATAACATAGTTAAGTGTAGATTGTCTCTACATTTTCACTTCTTTCAGTTATGGGTTGGTAGTTGATGATATATCTATCAAATTGTTCCTTTGGTTCTTGTTAATGATCGTAAATTTTAAAATGAATCGACCATCTTGTGGTGCTATAGTTTCATATTCACATACAATCTTGTTATCCTCTTGGTGAAATAAAGAAAGATAGGTCTCAGTTGATTCTCTATCATGTCTTCATGTGGAATTATTCAGATGTGAACAGATACACTTTTATATATCACCTATAAGGATTTTATGATAGTTTCTCACAATTGGATCTCTATGTGGATAGTTTTATTTGGATTGTTCGACTTAATATTTTATTATTGTCAATTTTTGTTGGATTTTGTTGAAAGATTTGTCATAATGACCGATTGGGATTTGAATAGCGGGTTGGATCATTACATAAAGTATCTCTATTACATTCACACATGATGACTCTCATGACATACAACCAACAATGTGAACCAATCACTAGTATCCCAATCAAGCACTAGTATTTGATTCAGATAAAATTGTGCTTTGTATCAATAATGTTTTGAGTTGGAACATGATGCAGGGATGGGACTAATATATTCTTCAACAATTTTCCAGTTACCATGAGCTATTATTTTGACATTTTTTGAAGTCTCTAACTGTCTATATATTCTTAAAACTAGCCAATTTATGCCTCTATCAGCACCTCACGTCAAAACCATTTTTATACCTGCCAAAACCTCACTTCATGAGTTAATATTGTGCTAATATAGTCTATATCTTGAAAACAACACTTCATCTTTGTACCTTCCCTTCCTTTGGATGTGAAACTATATGCTTTATTTATTGCAAGTGTCATATATGTTTCCTACTCTATACATGTAAGCATGTGGCTCGGGTCTATTTACTGTATACACCTTTACTAGTTGTTGAGTATACTTTCCTCAGAAGAGAATAAGTATGTGACACATATGTCATGTATAGAGATTCAATTGTTGATCACATGCCTTTAATAATTTGATTATAATATACCTGTAGCAAATAAGTATGCTACTTTTACTATATCCTATTGTTGGGACTTGGTCTCTCACCTTTGTGGTTATCCACATCTTTTAAGTATGTTGGCAAATAGGAAAGGATTTGTGATCAAGATTGAATAAGAAATAAGATAGTTAAGTCTATAGTGTCCCTACACTCTCACTTCTCTAAATTATGGGTGGGTAGTTGATGATGTATCTATCAAGTTTTTATTTTGGTGTTTGTTTATGATCACGGGTCTTAAACTGGGTTGACCATCTTGTGGTGCTATGGTTGCATATCCACATACAACCTTATTATCCTTTGTCAAAAGAATTAAATATAGGTTTCTGTTGGTTCTCTATCATGTCTTTGTGTGGAATTATACATATGTGTAGAGATACACTTTTATATATCATTTATGAGGCTTTTATGACAATTTCTCTTAACCAGATCTCTATGTGTATCGTCTTATTTGGAATTATTTATTTAATTTTGGCGTCTGTCAACTTTTTGTTGGATTTTGTCTAACGATTTATCTTAATGATCGATTAGTATTTGATCAGCGGGCCAGGCCTGTACACAAAATATCTATATTACAATCATGACATGATGGATCTCACGACATAAAACCAACAATATGAACCAAGAACTAGTATCTGACTCAAGCACTAGTATCTAACTGCGATAAGCGTATGCTTTGTATTAAAAAGGTATTGAGTACCTTGGGTTACATGGTAAGTTATACTATACCTCCTTGAATTTATGAACGCTTTTGGATTCACAAATCAAACAAAAAGTAAGTGTGAATCAAGAAGCATAATCATATGTATGTACATGTAATGCACCATGGGGGTAATTAAAAAGTGAATATGATGCAACTCAGAGGTCTCTTAGTCCATGTGAGATTTAACAATTGATGACAATCTTTTTATAAAAAAATGATCTTAATGGAGTAAATCTCTTCCTCATGTGATTGAATATGTCTATCTCCTTCCTCTATGATCTTAAGGGATTGAATAAGTATGTGATAAATGTGACATTGTAAGATGTATCTTGGATATGGGATAAATACGTGTAGGCTTGATGCCTTGAGGTTAATACCTCAAGTTTAATAACAGGGGTGTCAGCAATGGGATGATGGAAGGACCCAATGGTCAAGGTTAATATGTGATTGGACATGTACTAAATATAAGATGATGAATAAGATGGTGAAACGATTACAATGGAAAAATGATGATGTGCACTTTGTTGTAACCAAGTAGGATCTTAATGATACATGTAAAGAGGATCGATTGAATCGAGCTAATATCCCTAAACAAAATACAATATGAAAGTTCCACAGGATACTGCTACACTTGAATAGTGATGTATTTTGTCCTATATGATGAATACATGATTTTCCATGTAATGGATAAAGATCTATATTTTGTTATGTCATTTGCACACCATAAAGGAAATAGTGGAGATAGAAAAATCCCTTGTTATGCATTGATTAAGGTTGATGTTCAATGATTTGATATGTTGGGCCTTATTGTGGTCGAGATCAATATGTCAGGTCTTAATGTGGCTAAAGATGTTTGCTTGTATCCTAATTTGGTGGTTTGATGTATGTTAATGTGTATCATATCATATGAAGTTGTTAGACATGATTAATATGTCAATTATACATCTTTTCATGGTTTTTGAATGTTTGATACAATTAAAGTATGAGTAATTTGACTAATGAATCAAGTTTAACCTAATCATGTAGTGCCCTATGTAGATCTATTTTTCTAGGTCGTTAGGGGGGAAGAGAAATGAGTTGATTTTGAAGTGATCTACTATTGCAAGAAGATGCTCGGTGTGTATATCTTTAAAGATACAGGGGTGTGTGGCATTGGTATATTCAGACATCCACAAAATTTCTTGTAATGTTATTGTGACAAATGATCTAGTGATATGTGATGGAGAGTGGCTGCAGTTGTTTTTTAGATTTTTGGATTATATACTTTGTTTATGTGGCATTGTGACATGTGTACCTAGGGAATGCTTGAGTTTGGTGGATTTTCCTGCAACCGATTCCATGGTAAACCTACCTATGATCATTCTCCCTTATGTTACCCTTGCTTTGATCCTAGGTGTGTGGATAGATCTAATGGAGTTTGATAATCCTTTGATCTTATACATGACTAGTTTCAACTTTGTTGTGGTCATCTAGTAGTATGAGTGGTACACCTTAAAATACCAAGGGAATAATAAGTGCATAACACAATCGTGTAGTATTTCTATTTAGTTTTAATTGATTAATGGCATGTATGTGCAACTATATTCCCTTATTTGTTGTAGATATCATATATGTTTTGTATTGTATACAGTTAAGCATGTGGCTTAGGTATATTTATCGTATAACCATTTACTAGTTGTTGGGTATACATCCATCAAAAGAGTATAAGTACTTGTTGTATATATCATCACTACTACAGAAATGCCTTTTCGCGTCAGTTGTTTAACCCGCTTTGGCGTCGGTTTCTGAGCAACGCCTATGTGGGCGCCGCTAAAGGTCTAACACTTCGGCGTTGGTTTTTTAACCGATGCCTATAGTACTAAACACGGCCGTGCAGAGAAGCACGGCCGTGTCGTCTTGAAGTATGGCGTTGGTTGTTTATAGAAAACCGACGCCAAAAGGGTTCGTGCCACAGAAAACGGCGTCATCTAGGACACATTCTGCGTCGGTGTTTAATTGGTAACCGACGCAGAAAGTGTCCTAGATGACGCCGTTTTCTGTGGCGCGAACCCGTTTGGCGTCGGTGATCAACTAAACAACCGACGCCATACTTCAAGATGACATGGCCGTGCTTCCCTGCACGGCCGTGTTTAGTACTATAGGCGTCGGTTTTATATGAATAAGCGACGCCTTTTCCACCACGGCTGTGCTTTCCTGCACGTTCAGGATGTTTGTAATATTAGGCGTCGGTTTTTATCCAATAACCGACGTTGTATGTCTTTGCTGACGGTTTTATGTAAATAACCGACGCCTATATCTTTTTTTTTTCATATCAGTTTGCAGGCCTGCTGTGGCTGGTCCGCAGGATGAGAACTTACAGTTCAGTTTTCTGAACTGCAGGTTTACAACATCCATTGATATCAGCCTACAAATAGGCCACAAACCTGCAAAAGTCCCAAGGAAAATTTCACACAAGTAGATACATTCAGACATCAATTCAATTCTCACATTCACACATATAGAAACATTCAAATACATGTATTAACATTCATAAATATTCATTTACAAAGTATCATTCATTATCGTTATCAACATCCCAATTATATCTTACAGTTGCCACTGCTTGTATGGCTTTTGCCCATTATTCTCTTATTTCATCTAATGCTTCCATCGTATATGGAGAATGTATATTTTTTAAGCGTTTACCTATAGTGTGGTCAGTTTTAAACACCTGTAAAGAGAATGATGTATATATATAAGTAATAATATAAAAATAAGATTGATATATTTCATACTAACTAATGAGATTATATATAATACCTCATGTATGTTATCGATGTCCAATGCGGCATGTCGGATAATCATCTACATAAATCGCATCACATAGTATGCGCATGCCCAGCCGTTGTCTTGTGTAGCGCACTATAAATTGAAACATACAAAATAATACAACTAAGCACAATTCACATCAATAATATATACATTGGAGTCGGGAACTTACTTGTACGTTCTGCCAATTTATTGGCTGTTTTTTTTTCCTTGGGACCGTTCCTCCAGTCTTTTTGAATGCATCTAAACCCCTACATGTTAATATAACACAATAAATTGCATAAGTAAATAGTAATGTAATAACAGATGTTAACGGATACAAAAATGAAATATTTCTCACCAGAATAATGGCATTCTCATTACGTGTCCAATTTTAGTGTTTAATGTACTTCCCGCGGGATCTAGATAATAAACAGTGAACATCCCGGGGACAATAACTAGTAACTCCCAATGTTTACCGCTAGAGGTAAAAAGTTAACAATTAATAACTCAAAATGCACAATAAAAATGGAATTTTCTTAAGTCCAAATTATAAATAAAGTAAACTTACTTGACATTGAATGGAACTATTATTATCGTCTTCTTTTACTGACCAAAAATTGTAAAAGCATCTATACAATATTGTTGAACACTGTCGAGGTCTTTAGCTACCATACTAATAAATGATGGAATCAAAAATCCCACATGATCAAATGCAAATTGTTTGCATTGATCTTCGACTAAGTAGCTGCAAAACATGTATTGCGTATGCATTAATATATAAGAAACCAGATCACTGGATCTTACACAAGGTATATGGATGTATAAACAAGATCTCACCTTATCCATGTCTCTATCATTGATGTATTCAGCCAAGCATACATAAACAGCTCAATAATATCTTGTATAAATAAAGAGCTATCGTATGATTGACCTGCATAATCTGCATCTAAAGAAACAATTATAGGGCAATGTATATTATGTGCCCATAGCCAACATGCCATTCCCCTACAAGCAGGACCTAACAGGTATGTTAGGTCAGTTGGAACCCAACTTGGTAATGCGGGAAGTGGAGGTGGAGGCCTAGGTGCTCCTGGTGTCTTCTTTTTAACCTGTATATATAATTTCAGATCAGTTGACCTCATATATACACATTAACAGTCTAAATCAATGTAAATTTATCTTACAATTTTAGTAGTGTAGACAACATCTGCTTTGGGCCACAATATGACCCCGCCTTCTGCCTCAGCAAGTGTATCAATATCCGGGTGGGGATATGGCAATGTAGCTTCCCTCCAATCGGGTAACACACGTAATGGGCCCACACGAACGTAGCCCTGTGGCATTGGAGTCCCGTGAAACCTTTCCCCAGGAAGGGACGGGTAAGCCTGCGCCTCTGCAACAACATAGTCTTGTATTCTTAAGCGGCATGGCTTCAATGCCTACAAATTTACGTAAAGAATGTTATACATATATACATATCATCTTGAAAACATATCATCTTAAAAAGACTAGCTACAATGTCATAAACAATACTTACAGTAGACGTGTTAGGCGATGGGTCTCCAGGATTACTCGCAGTCTGTGCATCAGGAGAAGAGTGGGTCGCCATAGGCTGATTGGAAGCCTGAGATGCCTGCCACCGCAGCAATTCTTCCTTGACCTTCTCAACAACTACATCGTTGACCTTTTTAGCAACTATATCCTCGACTCTCTTATTCTCCTATACATGGATAAAAGAAACATTAGCTTCTTATTATTGAATTTCCTTTTGCAGTAACATTCTAAAAAAAAGAATAGGTTACCTCTTCTTGAGAAAGTCCCGCTCTGGGTTTGCGCTGGGATGGTCCAAAGAATGCTTTGATGCCCACACCAGCGCCTGCACCCCTAACATGTCCAGGATGCTCTGGTTTACCCAGAACAACTGTCAATTCATCCCTTGTGCCCTGAGGGATGAACGTGCCTTGTTTCCTCTGCTCGTGCAGCTCCCGCTAATCACCATCAACAGAAATTGGTAAGTTAACACCACAAATAATCAATATTCAAACGATTGCTCTAAGAGTTGTATTTTACCATTTTCGCAGCCGCCTCAGCAGTTACGTGCTTCTTTATTTCACCCTTCTTGTTTTTCCTCCCAGCTATCCAGATATCATGGCGAGGCATTGGTGTGGCAGACTCCTGAGTAGGAGCAGACTCCTGAGTAGCCGCAGACTCCGCCTATAGTCTTTGGCGAACGCTTGCATAGCCTTTTGGACCCATAGTGTGGTCATGCACATTCAGTGCACGCCTTGCTTTTTGTGCATCACTGAGGGCCTAGTTAGTATGCACATTAATGATTTGGTTAGTAGCACTAAATGTTAATCTTGAATAGGTGAATACAATGTATATTAATTAAATTGGGAGTGACGCCTAATACCTTGAATTCTTCAGATTTTCTTGAAGCAACAAAATTGTCCCAATCTTCTTTGTCCAAGAAGTTCCACTGTTCAAGGGCTGACTTCTTCTTCTTATCACCCTCTTTTACGTATTCTCTGTTCAGATTTGTCCTATAATTCCTAAGCATCTTTCCAGTGCGTTGCATCACACTTTTACGATGCAACTTCTCATCCAATGCAAACAGATTCTGTAAAATAGAAATGTTATTAACTAGTATCCAAAATAGAATTGCAAATAATAGAATTTGTAATCTACAAAATAGAATTGCAAATAATAATAACTCACGCATGAATCCTTCCATATCAAGTCTTTTTTCCCCTGAGGAACTTTATGCCAATTATCATACTTAACACCACAATGGCTCCGAGTGGTACACCCAAGATAGTTTACAAAATTATTGCGGTTCACTCCAATTTCATTTCCTCCATTATCAAACTCCACAACCAATTTGGATCCACTGCCACTTAGCGCTATTAACTTCTTCAACAGAGTGATGCCCCTTTTCTTGTTAAGTGTTTGGTGCTGCGCATCAAGTTGCTCCAGTGCTTCAGTGGGTACATGTACATCATCAACCTAAAATTTGACAAAAATAAACACACTGAATTAGCCCAATATAGAAATATAGGATATATGACATAAGTAGAAGATAATGAATTTTATAGAAATACATGATATGTTTTTAGAACTTACATTGGTATCCTCGCCATGCTCGTCATGGACAGCATGCTCATCATGGACTTCATGCTCATCATGGACTTCATGCTCATCATGGTAAGCCATATGAAAATGTCATTAAAAAGGCAAACATTTAGCATTTGTATTAACTAGAAAAAGGCAAACATTTAGCATTTGTATTAACTAGAAAAAGGCAAACCTTTAGCATTTGTATTAACTAGAAAAAGGCAAACATTTAGCATTTGTATTAACTAGAAAAAGGCAAACATTTAACATTTGTATAAACATACATGTCTCTAAAATTGTGATCTTTTATCAATTAACAATCCTTCATTGTGATCTCCGCGCACATATAAGTCATCATTAGCTTCAATATTTTGTGGAGTTGGCAACCCAACTGAGAATGGACTGGAGTCATCATACTTATCATAGTACTCTTCTTCATCTATAGGATCTTCAATGAACTGTCTTTTACCATGAAGAACAATGATTGTTCACTTTCTAGGCCAACAAACACATGTGATGTCATTCTTATATATAATAAATGTGTACCAACTATCCCATCCTTGAACACCTAATCTCACTAGTAAGTGTATAATGTGTATTGGGTTTTCGAGAAAATTTCGGCAGCATTTCCCCGCTGTTCTCTAAGTACATATGTACTTAGAGAACAAACGGGGAAATGCTACCGAAATTTTCTCGAAAACCCAATACACATTATACACTTACAACCTAAGTGAGATTAGGTGTTCAAGAACAGTCCCAAATCGGGGACTATCCAAGATTTACTCCTAATGAGTAAATCTTGGACGGGTTTTCTAGGCCAACAAACACAATAATAGATATCTACAATGAAGCCGGACTCCATACAAACAGTATATAATTTAGTGATTGTTCATTCTAATTTATACCAATGTACAAGTAATATAAAGAACAATGATTGTTCACTTTCTAGGCCAACAAACACATGTGATGTCATTCTTATATATAATAAATGTGTACCACCTATCCCATCCTTGAACACCTAATCTCACTAGTAAGTGTATAATGTGTATTGGGTTTTCGAGAAAATTTCGACAACATTTCCCCGCTGTTCTCTAAGTACATATGTACTTAGAGAACAAACGGGGAAATGCTACCAAAATTTTCTCGAAAACCCAATACACATTATACACTTACATCCTAAGTGAGATTAGGTGTTCAAGAACAGTCCCAAATCGGGGACTATCCAAGATTTACTCCTAATGAGTAAATCTTGGACGGGTTTTCTAGGCCAACAAACACAATAATAGATATGTACATGTTAGGGTTTCATCACAATTAATGTTAGGGTTTCATCAATGTTAGGGTTTAATCAAATCAAATTAGGATGCTAGAATGGACAAGTTTAAATCTTATTTCAACATGCATAAAAATTTACTGAATTAGGTCAAGCATTAGGATTAGAAGCACAAATATATGCAAACAAAAAGATTTGTTCGTATCCTAGAATTTACATAAAGCATTACATATAGATTTGTTCATATCCTTACCAACAACAAACACGGCCGTGGGTGTTGGCCTACCACGGCCGTCCTGGGCAGCACGGTCGTGGTAGGCCAACACCCACGGCCGTGTTTACTGTTGGTAAAGAGCTAGGGAGAAGGAAGAACAGAGGCTATGGCTACTACCTGGAGGCTACGGCGGGCAGCAGGCAGGCAGGCGACACGGCAGGGAGGACGGCGGCGAGCATGGAGCAGGCAGCGGCGACACCAATGAGGACAGCGGTGACGGCAAGGAAGGACGGCGGGCGGCGGCAAGGAGGAAGGCAGCGCGGCGGTGAGCTCCAGGCGGCAGGGAAGGCAGACCAAGGAGCAGCAGTGGCTGCGGAGAAGGGGGCGCAGCGGAGAAGGGGGCGCGAAGAAGGGGAAGAAGGCAGCAGCAGTGGCGGCGGAGAAAGGGGTGCGGCGGCGGCGCGGCGGCGCTGTCGTGGACGAAGAAGGAGCTTTCGTGGAGGAGAAATCGGCTCACAATGAAACAGAAGAAAGGGGAAGAGTCGGGCGATCGCGGGATATTAAGTTCCCAAATGGCGTCGGTTTTTTCAAACAACTGACGCCTAAACTCTTTAGCGTCAGTTGTTTGAACCAACCGACGTCCAATTGGACGATATTTTCACGAAATTGTTTGGCGGAAACCACTTTCAGCGTCGGTTTATAACAGGTTAACCGACGCTGAAAGTGACACTTTTCGTGCAAATTTTTATCGCGTATAGGCGTCGGTTTCTATCTACATAACCGACGCTGAAAGTGACACTATTTTTTTTGCTCGAAAATTGGATTTCGCGGGCGACTTTAGGCGTCGATTTGTTATTAACAACCGACGCTGTATTCAAAGCGGTACCCGTGTCTGACTGGTCTTCGAATATAGACGTCGGTTTGCCTAAATAACCGACGTCTAATAGTGTAGGCGTCGGTTTTCCTAAAGAACCGACGCCCAGAAAAGCGACACTGAATGTTGTTTCTGTAGTAGTGCATGTATAGGAATTCAATTATTTATTATGTGCCTTTATAATTTGATTAGCATTTTCTCGTAGGTAGTAAGTATGCTAATTTTTACTATGTCATACAGTTGGTACTTGTTCTCTCACCCTTGTGGTTATCTATGTATTTTAGGTATGTTGGAACATAAGAAAGGATTGGTGATCAAGATTTAATAAGAAATAACATAGTTAAGTCTATAGTGTCCCTACACTCTCACTTCTGTGAGTTATAGGTGGGTAATTGATGTTGTATCTGTCAAGTTGTTCCTTTGGTGTTAGTTTGTGATCATGAGTTTTAGATTGAATCGACCATCTTGTGATGCTATAGTTTCATATCTACATACAATCTTATAATCCTTTTGATGAAATGAATAAATATAGGTTTCATATGATTCTCCATCATGTCTTCATGTGGAACTATTCATATGTGTAGAGATATACTTTTATATATCATTTGTAAGGCTTTTATGATAGTTTCTCATAACCAGGTCTCTATGTGGATCATTTATTTGAAAATTTTCAACTCAATTTTTGATGATTGTCGATTTTTAGTTGGATTGTGTCTAAGAGTTCGTCCTAGTGATCAATTAGGATTTGATCAACGTGATGGATCTTTACACAAAGTATCTCTATTACATTCACACATGATGACTCTCATGGCATACAACCAACAATGTGAACTAAGTACTAGTATCCGACTCAACCATCATTATCTGACTAAGATAAAATTGTGATTTATTTCAAAAGGTTTTGAGTTGGACCCTACTATGAGGATGGGATGAATATATTCTTCAATAATGTTAAAGTTACCATGAGTGTGGTTCTCCAGAATTACTGATTGCTCCCCAAGCCTACACTATTCTCCATCACCCATGGTGATTTGTTGTGCTTATTAGATTGATTGGGAAATGTACAAGATATTTAACCATGTTGGATCGTTTGAAACTCATGTAGAAACTGATAGCAAGATGGAAATTATATGAATTGAGTCTGAATTATTTTATCGTTTAGTTCTCATGTCAGAATGACTATCTCACTGCACTTACAGGAGATCCTTAGACAATTTTTGGTTCTACTCTAATGGCTTGGAAATGGCATAATGACTTCACCCCTTCACCACATCTTCCCTTAAGAATTATTACTTGGGCTAGGGTTCTAGATCTGCCATTACATCTGTATAATAAGGTTGTGTTTGAAAAAATTGGCGAGGCACTTGGTAGATTTGTAAGGGTAGACGAGTATACCTCTAACTATTCAAGGAGTAAATTTACAAGACTAGCATTGGATATTGATACCTCATTACCCATTTATCCAACAATTATTATAAATGGTATGGATTTCTATGTTGAATATGAAGCCATTCGTAATGTATGCAACATATGTGGAAGATTGGGACATATGTATATAAATTGCAAAGAGGTAGATCAATCTGCACAAAACATCTCTACCACATAGAGCCGAGAGGAGGCGGGGTGAAGTGGGTGGAAGAGGAGGATCAGTGGCATACATATTATGGACATATGATTCAAACACGAAGGGTATCTAGGATTAATACAAGATCCAAGATGCATTCAGTTGGAGTGGAGGTGCGCAGAAGCAACAAGTTTGATTCACTTCAGCAAGAAGATGAGACAGATCAGATGGAGATGGATGATAACGATGATTCACCATTAAATGATGTTATGCAACAAACTACAACAACAACCAAGGAAAAAACTAGAAAGTGAAAGCTTACGTTATCTAGTTCAAGTAAGGTACAAAATTTGAAGACAGTTGAAGATAACACTCCACATTATCTAGTTCACGTAAGGTACAAAATTTGAAGACAGTTGAAGATAACACTCCACATGTCATTCAGATGACCAATGTACCTACCTCATATCAGGTTGTTAGTGTTTCAAATGATTTCCATTCAATTATTGATCCTGAAGGGGATTTTCATACTATTGTTGATGATGACTTACATAAGGTTGTCTCAGAAACCAATGTCTATTCCAATGATCATTCAGATCTACACCTTATTCTAACACCTCAGACCCTTTTTCATCATCTATTGGAAAGATAGGCCGGGAGGTCAGAGGTAGTAGTGAAAAATATAATTCTATTCCTTACTACACTCACAATCAAGCAAAGAAGCATGCACCGTAGCCGGGCCTAGGTACTAGGTACGTCGATGTTGCGCCCTAGTCCCATATTGCTGACATCTGAACTAGATGCGCGATTGAGAAGGAAGTACCACCCGTGCACCGTAGCCGGGCCTTGTAGCGAGGGCCTGTCACCCATGCGGGGGCATCAAAGTGGTCGGGAAAGTTGGACCGAGAGGTGTGGGCGCTGGGGGCTTCTGTGTGTGTTGCCGAGTAAAGGCCAGAGGGCTTCTGAAAAATAAATATAAAGAAGAGGAATTAATTACGACTATAGAGTTTCACACCAACCAATATAGTATTTTCTTCTCTTAACAATTTAGTCTATGTCACAATCTTGTACAATAAACCCATTGCGGGGTGGAAGCTTTATATCTAATTTTCTTAACTACAATGGGCATTGTATTCCATTTTATAGGTAATAGGAAAGACTATGTGATGTATTTACATGTAAATGTATGCATATTTTAGTTACAAATTAGTCTTTTATTCTTACAAGGCAGTCACTCGACAGTGTAGAAGGCTTTGGGTGTAACTCTTCTGTGTGTGTTGCCGAGTAAAGGCCAGAGGGCTTCTGAAAAATAAATATAAAGAAGAGGAATTAATTACGACTATGGAGTTTCACACCAACCAATATAGTATTTTCTTCTCTTAACAATTTAGTCTATGTCACAATCTTGTACAATAAACCCATTGCGGGGTGGAAGCTTTATATCTAATTTTCTTAACTACAATGGGCATTGTATTCCATTTTATAGGTAATAGGAAAGACTATGTGATGTATTTACATGTAAATGTATGTATATTTTAGTTACAAATTAGTCTTTTATTCTTACAAGGCAGTCACTCGACAGTGTAGAAGGCTTTGGGTGTAACTCTTTTTCTTATACAATTGTACATTGGTCCTAGCTTATTGTATGAAGAGGAATTAACTATAACAAGCAAGTAATTAAAGTACCCTCTCCTACATTGGGAAATTACAACTATAGAGTTTCACACCAAACAATACACATCTCTTGTATTTTCTTCTCTTAATAATTTAGTCTATGTTACGATCTTGTACAATAAACCCATTGCAGTGTGGAAGCTTTATATCTAATTTTATTAACTACAATGACCATTGTATTCTATTTTATAGGTAACAGGAAAGAGTATGTGAGGTATTTACATGTAAATGTATCAATATTTTAGCAACAAATTAGTCTTTTATTCTTACAAGGCAGTCACTCGAGAGTGTAGAAAGCTTTGGGTGTAACTTTTTTTATTATATAATTGTACATTGGTCCTAGCGTATTGTATGAAGAGGAATTAACTATAACAAATAAGTAATCAAAGTACCCTCTCCTTCATTGGAAAATTACAACTATGGTGTTTCCCACCAAACAATACACATCTCTTGCATTTTCTTCTCTTAATAATTTAGTCTATGTTACGATCTTGTACAATAAACTCATTGCAGTGTGGAAGCTTTATATCTAATTTTCTTAACTACAATGGCCATTGTATTCCATTTTATAGGTAGCAAGAAAGAGTATGTGAGGTATTTACGTGTGAATGTATCAATATTTTAGCTACAAATTAGTCTTTTATTTTTATAAGGCAGTCACTCGAGAGTGTAGAAGGCTTTGGGTGTAAGCCTTTGTATTATACAATTGTACATTGGTCCTAGCATATTGTATGAAGAGGAATTAACTATAACCAATAAGTAATTAAAGTACCCACTCCTTCATAGGGAAACTACAACTATGGAGCTTCACACCAAACAATACACATCTCTTGCATTTTCTTCTCTTAATAATATAGTCTATGTGACGATCTTGTGCAATAAACCCATTGCAGTGTGGAATCTTTATATCTAATTTTATTAACTACAACGGCCATTGTATTCTATTTTATAGGTAGCAGGAAAGAGTATGTGAGGTATTTACATGTAAATGTATCAATATTTTTCTGCAAATTAGTCTTTTATTCTTACAAGGCAGTCACTCGAGAGTGTAGAAGGCGTTGGGTGTAACTCTTTTCATTATACAATTGTACATTGGTTCTAGCATATTGTATGAAGAGGAATTATCTATAACAAACAAGTAATTAAAGTACCCTCTCCTTCATTGGGAAATTACAACTATGGAGTTTCGCACCAAACAATACACATCTCTTGCATTTTCTTCTCTTAATAATTTAGTCTATGTTATGATCTTGCGCAATAAACCCATTGCAGTGTGGAAGCTTTATAGGTATCAAGAAAGAGTATGTGAGGTATTTACATGTAAATGTATCAATATTTTAGCTACAAATTAGTCTTTTATTCTTACAAGGCAGTCACTCGAGAGTGTAGAAGGCTTTGGGTGTAAGTCTTTGTATTATACAATTGTACATTGGTCCTAGCATATTGTATGAAGAGGAATTAACTATAACAAATAAGTAATTAAAGTACCCACTCCTTCATAGGGAAACTACAACTATGGAGTTTCACACCAAACAATACACATCTCTTGCATTTTCTTCTCTTAATAATTTAGTCTATGTCACGATCTTGTGCAATAAACCCATTGTAGTGTGGAAGCTTTATATCTAATTTTATTAACTACAACGGCCATTGTATTCTATTTTATAGGTAGCAGGAAAGAGTATGTGAGGTATTTACATGTAAATGTATCAATATTTTAGCTGCAAATTAGTCTTTTATTCTTACAAGGCAGTCACTCGAGAGTGTAGAAGGCGTTGGGTGTAACTCTTTTTATTATACAATTGTACATTGGTCCTAGCATATTGTATGAAGAGGAATTATCTATAACAAACAAGTAATTAAAGTACCCTCTCCTTCATTGGGAAATTATAACTATGGAGTTTCGCACCAAACAATACACATCTCTTGCATTTTCTTCTATTAATAATTTAGTCTATGTTATGATCTTGCGTAATAAACCCATTGCAGTGTGGAAGCTTTATATCTAATTTTCTTAACTACAATGGACATTGTATTCCATTTTATAGGTAACATGAAAGAGTATGTGAGGTATTTACATGTAAATGTATCAATAATTTTCTACAAATTCATCTTTTATTCTTACAAGGCAGTCATTCGAGAGTGTAGAAGGCGTTGGGTGTAACTCTTTTTATTATACAATTGTACATTGGTCCTAGCATATTGTATGAGGAGGAATTAACTATAACAAACAAGTAATTAAAGTACCCTCTCCTTCATTGGGAAATTACAACTATGGAGATTCACACCAAACAATACACATCTCTTGCATTTTCTTCTCTTAATAATTTAGTGTATGTCACGATCTTGTACAATAAACCCATTGTAGTGTGGAAGTTTTATATCTAATTTTCTTAACTACAATGGCCATTGTATTCCATTTTATAGGTAACATGAAAGAGTATGTGAGGTATTTACATGTAAATGTATCAATAATTTTGCTACAAATTCATCTTTTATTCTTACAAGGCAGTCATTCGAGAGTGTAGAAGGCGTTGGGTGTAACTCTTTTTATTATACAATTGTACATTGGTCCTAGCGTATTGTATGAGGAGGAATTAACTATAACAAACAAGTAATTAAAGTACCCTCTCCTTCATTGGGAAATTACAACTATGGAGTTTCACACCAAATAATACACATCTCTTGCATTTTCTTCTCTTAATAATTTAGTCTATGTCACGATCTTGTACAATAAACCCATTGCAGTGTGGAAGCTTTATATCTAATTTTTTTAACTACAATGGCCAGTGTATTCCATTTTATAGGTAACATGATAGAGTATGTGAGGTATTTACATGTAAATGTATTAATATTTTAGCTACAAATTTGTCTTTTATTCTTACAAGGCAGTCACTCGAGAGTGTAGAAGGCGTTGGGTGTAACTCTTTTTATTATACAATTGTACATTGGTCCTAGCATATTGTATGAAGAGGAATTAGCTATAACAAACAAGTAATTAAAGTACCCTCTCCTTCATTGGGAAATTACAACTATGGAGTTTTGTACCAAACAATACACATCTCTTGCATTTTCTTCTCTTAATAATTTAGTCTATGTTATGAACTTGCACAATAAACCCATTGCAGTGTGGAAGCTTTATATCTAATTTTCTTAACTACAATGGCCATTGTATTCCATTTTATAGGTAACATGAAAGAGTATGTGAGGTATTTACATGTAAATGTATCAATATTTTAGCTACAAATTCGTCTTTTATTCTTATAAGGAAGTCACTCGAGAGTGTAGAAGACTTTGGGTGTAACTATTTTTATTATACAATTGTACATTGGTCCTATAGTATTGTATGAAGAGGAATTAACCATAACAAACAAGTAATTAAAGTACCCTCTCCTTCATTGGGAAATTATAACTATGGAGTTTTGCACCAAATAATACACATTTCTTGCATTTTCTTCTCTTAATAATTTAGTCTATGTTATGAACTTGCACAATAAACCCATTGCAGTGTGGAAGCTTTATATCTAATTTTCTTAACTACAATAGCCATTGTATTCCATTTTATAGGTAACATGAAAGAGTATGTGAGGTATTTACATGTAAATGTATCAATAATTTTGCTGCAAATTCATCTTTTATTTGCACAAGGCAGTCATTCGAGAGTGTAGAAGGCGTTGGGTGTAACTCTTTTTATTATACAATTGTACATTGGTCCTAGCGTATTGTATGAGGAGGAATTAACTATAACAAACAAGTAATTAAAGTACCCTCTCCTTCATTGGAAAATTACAACTATGGAGTTTCACACTAAAAAATACACATCTCTTGCATTTCTTCTCTTAATAATTTAGTCTATGTCACGATCTTGTACAATAAACCCATTGAAGTGTGGAAGCGTTATATCTAATTTTCTTAACTACAATAGACATTGTATTCCATTTTATAGGTAACAAGATAGAGTATGTGAGGTATTTACATGTAAATGTATTAATATTTTAGCTACAAATTAGTCTTTTATTCTTACAAGGTTGTCACTCGAGAGTGTAGAAGGCGTTGGGTGTAACTCTTTTTATTATACAATTATACATTGGTCCTAGTATATTGTATGAAGAGGAATTAGCTATAACAAACAAGTAATTAAAGTACCCTCTCCTTCATTGGTAAATTACAACTATAGAGTTTCACACCAAACAATACACATCTCTTGCATTTTCTTTTCTTAATAATTTAGTGTATGTTACGATCTTACGCAATAAACCCATTACAGTGTGGAAGCTTTATATCTAATTTTCTTAACTACAATGGACATTGTATTCCATTTTATATGTAATAGAAAAGAGTATGTGAGGTATTTACATGTAAATGTATAAATGTTTTAGCTACAAATTAGTCTTTCATTCTTACACGGAAGTCACTCGAGAGTGTAGAAGGCTTTGGGTGTAACTCTTTTTATTATACAATTGTACATTGGTCCAAGCATATTGTATGAAGATGAATTAGCTATAACAAACAAGTAATTAAAGTACCTTCTCCTTCATTGGGAAATTACAACTATGGAGTTTCACACCAACCAATACACATCTCTTGCATTTTCTTTTCTTAATAATTTAGTGATGGAGTTTTAATTTGCAACACCACTAAAAATCCTAGAGATGATGAGTCTCTAAGTTTAGCCTTGCTAGTACTATGGTGAAGACTCCACCCACATGTGCTAAGACATGTGGAAGTCTTATCGTAGTATAGTTAAGGGTCGAATCCTCGGGACAACGGTCTTGACGAAGTCAAGATGGAAAACGTTTAGCTTTTACTTAACAACTTAAAGATTGATATTTAGATCAAAGGTTTGATTTGGTTGTTTTAAACTAAGCACAAAGAAAGTAAAGTAAGAAAGTAAATAAAGCAAGTAAATCTTAAAAGTTAACAAATGATGATGAATCACTGGGGTTAAGCAGGTATTTACCACCGCTGCACACGCATTGTATATGTACTAAGCAAGACTTATAAGCTAGATGCATGGATGTTTCCACAAGACCGATGCCTTATAAGACAAGAGCGATGCGTTGCATCCAAGGGTGTTCCACAAGACCGATGCCCACATAAGACAAGAGCGATGCATTGCACCCTTTGATGTTCCACAAGACCAATGCCCATATAAGAAAAGGGCAATGCATCTCATCCTTCAAGGGTTAAGTAACTCTAATACGGTACATCCTACGCGTCACTGAAGGGTGTAGTCTCCGAAAAGAGAATCTTACTCAACCTCATGAAACGTACATCTAAAACTAACAAGCGAGCGATAATTATCAAATCGAATAGCGTCTTTGTAGGCCTAGTTTCCGGTGAGGGATAACCTAGCTACGAGAAGTGCGGGAATAATGCAACGCCAGCCATCCCCGAACGAATGGTCACATGCTTTACATCATTCCCCTCGCAAAGTGTGTTCCTCGACTTACCAAAGGTCTCTTCCATACAGATGGGAGTGTGCCATATGATAGTGAGTTTACTCCACTCTTTGAGATACACTTCTAGACACCGAAACGGATGCGTGGTGGAAACACACACCAGAAACCAACACTAAATTGGTATTCAAGCCTCGATAGCGGTCGTAGACAAACCACAACGAAAGACAATAAATGCATACAAGAACGTGGCCATCATTCAAGCATGTGTGAAACGATTTAGTGTTAAAACGAAATGATAACATCTCTTTTTACAGTACATAATACAAAACATGGGCAGCGGGGCTAGTCCCCGCGCCCCAGTGGATGGAACTACTCGCTCCTCATAGAGGGAGCAACAAGGAAGGAGGCAAGAAGAGATAGAAAGAACATCATCTCCACTAGGAGAGAAGGTTGAACCCTTGGTGGAGAGAGCAACGATCTCCACCCCTTGTAGCTTGCTTGATGACGGATCTTCTCCTCTCACCTTCCTTGTTGATGAGAGAGAGAGAGTAGCTTGCAATGGACGTGAGTCTCAGACCGGCAGCCTCGAGTGATGGATGGAGTTGTTCTGGTAGTAGAGAGGCAGCCTCTGGACGTCTGGACCCTTCCCCCTGGACGGCCCTGAGATCTTATTTATAGGCTTTGAGTGAGATCCAAACGGTCTTGGGATCGTTTGGCGTCAAACGGTCTTGAGATCGTTTGGCGTCAAACGGTCTTGAGACCGTCTGGGCTCAAACGGTCTTGAGACCGTTTGGGCTCAAACGGTCTTGGGATCGTTTGGCGTCAAACGGTCTTGAGATCGTTTGGCGTCAAACGGTCTTGAGACCGTCTGGGCTCAAACGGTCTTGGGATCATTTGGCGTCAAACGGTCTTGAGATCGTTTGGCGTCAAACGGTCTTGGGACCGTTTGAACTCCATGCGGTCTTGGGCCCGTTTGGCTTCATGCGGTCTCGGGACCGTTTGAACTCCATGCGGTCTTGGGACCGTTTGGCTTCATGCGGTCTCGGGACCGTTTGAACTCCATGCGGTCTTGGGACCGTTTGGCTTCATGCGGTCTCGGGACCGTTTGAACTCCATGCGGTCTTGGGACCGTTTGGCTTCATGCGGTCTCGGGACCGTTTGAACTCCATGCGGTCTTGGGACCGTTTGGCTTCATGCGGTCTCGGGACCGTTTGAACTCCATGCGGTCTTGGGACCGTTTGGCTTCATGCGGTCTCGGGACCGTTTGAACTCCATGCGGTCTTGGGACCGTTTGGATCCACTCGACCCTTGGGCTGGTTTATTCTTTTGTTATTTTTTTGTGCTTTTTTCTGCAATTATAAAAGGAAAAGTTAGTTTGATGATGTATTTACAAAAAAGGGTAAAATTAGGTTTAAGTACAATATAAATGTAGAAAGAGTATGGAAAACTAAAGAAAAAGACTAAGATAAACTACTAAAATAGGAGGTTATCACCCCCCCTAACTTAGAGTCTAGCTTGTCCTCAAGTTAGATAGAGCTGAGACATGAAATGGCGTGGCGATCTTAATTAAAATTTCCCCATACTCTTGCTTCAATTCTTGACCTGAGTTCCCCAGGGGTCGTATCGAGGCTTATTGCATGCCTTGATCTTTTGGATTTCGAGAGTTGCCTGGATTTCAGGTTTTTCCATATCTCAAAGTTCGCCTTGGGACCACATTTATTTTGTGCATGCTATTGACTCTAATCAACTTTATACCTCTCTGGAAACCTATTGGAAGCTAGAGAGGGTATGAGGGTTGGCTAAAGGCTTTGAAGTGTAACTCCCCTTCGAGTGGGGGAAGGGCTGTCTATGCTTTTTAGGATCTCACTACCGGACACGACACATCTGCCTTTATGAGGGCAGCTGAATGTACCGGTCGGGCAAGTCCTTTATTAGCCTTTTCATATACTTGGAACTTTTAGGGTTTCACTACCGGACGCGACGCATCTGCCTTTGTGAGGGCAGCGGAATGTGCCGGCCGGGTGAGCCCTTTATCAGTTCTTTATATAGGTCCTTATTCGTGGCACAACTCTCCTGATTTTATTCGTCTCTCTGGCTTTTATTCAAAAACTCACAGGCTTGGGTTTTGGGATGAGGATTTATTTTGGGCGGCCAAGCCTCTTTTATTTTGAAGAGAGGAAAGTTGTTCTTAAAGTTTTTCAGCATGCACTTATTTGGTTTGTGGTCCACTTGCAGATCTTTTTGACTTGGAATTTGCCTGATTTCCCTCTCATCCTTGAGATCTCGGCCTATTTCTGCCCTGATTTTGACCTATGGAGAGTCAGATAAAGAATTGGAGCACAAATATAGGATCCATAGTGGATGGGGGTTGATAAATCGCCATTTGATGTCTACGTGCTAAATACTTGTAGAGACTAACATGATTCTAGAGTTAGTTGAGGTGATTAACAAGAATTTGTAAAAAGAATCTTGAAAGAATAAAAAGAATTTGTAAAACGAAAGAAATGTATGGAAAGTGTTTAGAGAAAAAGAAGGGAGTATAGAAGTTGATACCTAGCCCTTGTCTAATGTATCCCCCCCTAACTTATCACACACTCTGTCCCCAGAGTGGCAAAGTGATAGGTTGAGAAAACATTAGAACAAGGGCTGCAGGTTAAGGTAGATTGTCGGTTGCCCCTGGAGAATGCAGAAGTGTAGATGCGAACTGCCCACGTAAGGCGTGGTAGTCCACATCCGTCATTTCCTCCACTGGTCTTTGGAGAACGATTATAGTGTACATCCAGTAGAGGATGTGGAAGCCGCAGTCGTTGGATTGTCGTATTTGCTGGGGGCATTTATGGCAGAAGGCGGGGCGGCTGAAGTGCTCAGTGCTGTATGCCCTAGTGTGCTGACTCAGAAGTTCGATTAATTTCATAGCACACTCCTTTACCATTTCTTCTGTCGGCGTCTTGGGCGTTACGACGTATTGTCGTTGATGGGCATTGAACTGGCTGTCGGAGCTGTTGTATATTGTAGTTGTTCCGGTGTGGAGATTGGTTGCCAGAAGAAGCCAGTGCCCTTGATGTAGGATCGGTAGCATGATGAACTTCGGCATTGTATGTTGAAGATATGCAGTCAATTGTTCTATTGTGCCGAAGTTTTTCAGTTTGAGCAGATCATCTTTCATGTACGGGGACGCCATATATGTGTCGGGATTGTGTTGGCCAATCTGAGATTGGTAAGCGGCCATGAGGCTGCAAGAAAGTTGTCCCTTATCTTGTAGAGTTTCTCGCAAAGAATCGGCCATTACGATAATGTCTTGAGACATGAAGACGATGCCGTCTTTTTCTGCGGAGAGTTTTGCCATGATTATGCGTATTTCAAGGTCGTTTAGACCCTTGCAGGAATCGCGATCGAAATCAGGAAAAGTTGGTGTAATTGTGTACGCGGGGTCTTTCTTGCTGGTGTCTTCTGTGGGCAACTTGTTTTGTTCTGACTCTTCCAAAACTTGGCGGAAAGGTCGCCGCTGGCGACGTTGCACAGCTGAGTAAAGATACCGTGGAACATCATCTGGTGACATAGTCGGATCGTTGAAAAATCTTCTGTCACAGATGAGTTCCATGGCGTAGCGTCCTCGTAGCGAATGGAAGTCTTCAGCTGCCAAGTCTGTGAATGGGATTTCCTGGTTAAGCGCTTGAATATGTCTGATGGTGTAGAAGGCACTGTCTCCGGATCCCGTGGTGGCTTGAACTGGAAGGTTAATGATTCTAAACCATGGTTGGCTCCAATCTTGGCGAAGAGAAGGGCGTACAGCCCAGATTACTTTAAGCAGCCGGAAGGGTATACACCGAGCTTCACCTGCTGCATCTCCGATAAAGTTGATTATGCCGGATGGTAGCTCGGCGGTATTGAAGTTGTAGACTTTGGCGTCCCTTGCCGCGGTGTCCACTATCATAAAGAGCCAGTGTCCCGATACTTGGAAAGGCAGCGTGATATAGCGTGCCCGACGTGCTAATCCGACACGCAGCCGCTCAATCGACCTCGCCTGCAGGCTCTTGTGTAAAAGGCCGAGAGACAGTGCAGGTGAGGCGTTGAAGGCTGGTTGTATCCGTTTTTTACTTTTATATATTTCTATACAGTTGGCGAGGAGGACACGAAAAATTGACAGCGGCATCGTAGACCGGGGTCGGAGGATGCAACGAAAATCTTCGCGTGTCAACGTACGCCTGGTTTTTGTATTGATGTAAATTGTATCGTCCCCCGCTTTTGCATCGTCTACTATAGTGTTCAGGATGAAAATGTCCTGAGCATCTAAAGTAGAGATGGCTGTCCTGTCAAGATCATGCATTTTTTGTGGAAGAGGGGGGGGCGGGGGGAGGTTTTGTGGTGGAGGGGAGGCGGGTTGTGCGAAGGCTTCTTCATGGCCTGTGATATTGTCATCCTGGTCGGAGGTGGAGTCAAGATCTTCGTCTGTATCTAGACTCACTCGGTCCGCATCGTCCAGGTGAGGGGGAGAAGGTGTTGAGAAGGGAAGGGGAGTTTTTGGCGAGGTAGCGCTGGCTCCTTGTATGCACTGTTGGAGCTCAGCGAATGCTGCATCTTTGGCGGTTTCTCCCATTGACCCCATAGCGGAGTAATCAAAGAATTGGTCCCCATAAGAAATGTTGACGTTATCGTGCTGTGGGGACTTGGGGTGATAGTCACTTTCCTGGTGACCTTTATCGGACCCTTTGTGGGAGGGTTCTGCAGCATTCCCTGGATCTTCGCCATCATCGTGCTTGTCTCCTGGAGGTGTGTCTTTATTGGAGTCAGCAGATGAATCGGAGTCTTCTTCTTCTTCATCATCATTGTCATTGTCAGTCGCAGCTTCGTCTGATTTCTTCTTATTGGACGGCTTTTTGCACCGCCGGTGAGTGGCATGTAGCTCATCGAAAGCCACTTGCAGATGCTCGTGTTTTTCGAGCAATGCGTCGTGGCCTTCTTTGAGATCTGTATATCTGTCCTCGGCAGAGAGGAGGCGTGCAGTTAGATCTGTGACTTGGGCGCGTAGTTGTTGTATTTCATTAATGGTAGCCTCCTCTTGATGATGGTGGAGCTGCGTAATTATTTCGTCGATGGTAGCCAGGCGCGAGCTTAGCTTGTCTTGGTTTTGCGCGAGCGTGCGGAGATTCTCTTGCAGAGGGTGAGTCTGGGTCGAGATCTCGTCGACTTTTCTCGTCGTAGCTTCTTGCTGACGCGTTGCCCCAAGGATCAGGTCCGGCAGGTTGTTGGTGTGGCTGTTGATATGTTCAACTTGCCTAGCCACTTCATCCTGTCGTTGCTGAATACCTTGCAGGACGACAGGAAGAGCTTGATGTTGATTGTCGATCCTGGTTACCTGTTTAGTTAAATCCTGTACACAAGAAAAAATGGAATGTAATAAGTTAGAAGGGTCGGCGAGGAGGTGTCGGACAGCGTCAAATTGACGGCCGAATTCTTCACCGATGTTAGTAAAGGGGGCCCCAGAGGCGGAAGGGTGATGTGGCTGGGGCCTATGTGGGATGGTGGTAGAGTCTTGCGGGAAAGACACTGATGAAGGCCCGAACTGCGTAGTGACTGTTGATGAGGTCACCAGCGGTGTCGGGGTGGTGGCGGATGTGAAGAGTGGTGGAATTGATGATGAAGGGGTGGGGATGGTGAAGTCGGGCATGGAGGTGAAGAAAGGTAAGCCCGATGTTGGGGTGGGTGAAAAAGTGGATGTGAATGCTGATGTGGAAGCGGAGGCGAAGGTGGTGAAATCAGGCATGGAGGTGGGGAAAGGGAAGCCTGATGTTAGGGAGGGTGGAAAGGTGGATGTGAATGCTGGCGTGGAGGTGGAGGTGGAGGGGAAGGCGGTGGTGGGAGCAGTGGAGAGCTGCTTGTGTAGACTCTGGATGAAAGAGTCAAGGGAGGATGTTGTGATAATTTCATCGTTGAGATGCTCAACCTCCGGGTTGGGGTGGGATGTTGGCGTCTCCGACAGCTGCTTGGCCTGTAATGACCTTCTAGAGAGCCGTTTGACAGGGATCTTTGTAAGTCGTGCTGTCGGGGCTGTAATACTCATCTCGGTTGGACCCGCAGTTTTTTCTTTCTCGGCGGGTTTGACCGAAGCCAGCAACTTAGTAAGCTCGTCGTCAGAAAACAAGAGCTGTGTCATGTCATAGTGTGCTAGCTCTGGTAGCGGAAGGAGGATTCTTGAAGATTTAACCATCGGGCAGAATACGTAGTGTAGTTTCCCGTCCTTTTCTTTGATTATGAACGAGTTTTTCAGAGATTGCTCGTTCGTAAGGATGTCGCCCTTGATTAGCGTGCATTTGGGTAGTAGCCTGTCCATCTTAAGGAATTTTATAATGGAAGTGACATGGCCCCCCAAGCAGATCTCTTTCCCTATTAGGGTAGCAGAAAATTTCTGGACCATCAATCGTCCAATGTTTATTGGCCTGTCGTTGAGGATAGACCAGAGGACAAAGAGGTCAGATATTGTGACGTTTCCTCCTTCCGATCTTGGAAAAAGCGCGCCAGATAGGATTTTGTGCAAAGTGCGCACAAATCCGGAATGTATGTTGGACGCTTTACAGGTTTTTGCGTCGTAGATGGGAAGTCCGGTTAAGCTTTTCCAGAATGTATGGCGGTCGAATTCTGGGTGATCGGTTCCCACTAGCTTGGCCTTTTGTAGCTGCTCCGTGTTGTCGATGAACATAGAATTCAGCATATTTTCTGTCAGGACGATATTGCTACCAAAGATCTGGGTGACAATTCTTCTGTCACCCCCATCCCGTGACCTATCAGTGATGTCAACGGGCTCCTTTCTTAGAAAGGAGAAGAATTCCGCCGTAGGTTCAAAGTATGATACTTCAGGTAATGAGCACAACCTGGCGAGGCTGGCTTTCTTTAGTACGCTGAAGATGCGGTCTTGAATTCCCATTTTGACTAGTATGCTGGAGCAAACATACTTAGTTGGTTTGAGGGTTTTGTCGATGGAGATGGAAGATTGGATGAATAGGTTTTGTGGAGGTGGAATTGGAGCAGTAATGGGAATGAAAGTGGTAGGGATGGTAGCTGCAGGGGTGATGATGGTAGCAGCGTATGTGGATGGTTTAGCGAAGGGTTGGTCCATGGCGGATGAAGGGTGGACCTGTTTTCTTGCTCTTTTTGGAGGCTGCCCAGATGCAGCCTTTGCAGCCTTGCGTTTTCCCTCTGTCTCTTGGGCAGAGGAGTCTTCATCGGGGTTCGGTATGTAATCCGAACCTTCGTCGTCGTCCGAGGAAATGTGTTCAATGTCTTCTTCAGGAGCCTCACCCAAGCATTGGGTAAGGCGGGTTATTTCGCATAGGACGTCAATGATCTTGATTTTTGGAGGGGCAACTCCAGTGGTGTTGTAGGTGTCCCTGATTTGCACGAGCTTTTCTCGCTCCTCCATCATCTGCTCCCTTGTCAGAGCAGGGGCAGATCCGGAAGTCTTGTTTGATGCCATTTCTGAAAAAGATACAAGTTTCTTAGTTAGAAAAGAGGATTGAAACGATTTAGATTAAGAAACAATTTAGAAGTTTCTTAGCTTCAGGACCGTTTGATTCCAAATGGTTTCAAGACCGTTTGGTCTCAAACGGTTTCAAGACCGTTTGGTCTCAAACGGTTTCAAGACCGTTTGGTCTCAAACGGTTTCAAGACCGTTTGGTCTCAAACGGTTTCAAGACCGTTTGGTCTCAAACGGTTTCAAGACCGTTTGGTCTCAAACGGTTTCAAGACCGTTTGGTCTCAAACGGTTTCAAGACCGTTTGGTAAACCGTTTGGAAAACGAAGAGTCGCAGGTTGCCGGCGCAGGGGAAGGCGAAACGACGCGAAGGTGAGCGCGCCAGCGACCTCGATGATGACGAAGACGATAGGAAAAATGGTGACGGCGATGGAAGCGGCGGAGGAATCGGAGTAGCGACGGTGATAGCGGAGAAAGAGACGTTGCGCGATGGTCGAGGAGACGGCGACTGGTTCAGTGGTGGTAGCGACACAATGGCGCGGTGACGAAGGCGACAGAGGGGTCGGAGAACTTCGTTCGACGACGGCTGCGATGGCGGTGCAGGAAACGTCGGTGTGAGCGGCGTGTTTGGAGTCGCCGGACTACCTTGCAGAAGAAGGTCGAACGAACGGGTGAGCGGCTAGGGCGAATGCAACAGTAGCAGGAAGAAGACTCTTCGCACGAACGCTCTGGAGAATTCGAAGATTCGAAGAGAGAAAGATGGAGTAGGGATGGTATATATATATAGTGATTGGTTGGTGGTCTATCGTATTCCAAACGGTTTTGAAGACCGCTTGGTCCCAATCGGTCTCAAGGTCGTTTAGTCCCAAACGGTTTCAGGACCGTTTGGTCCCAAACGGTTTGAGGACCGTTTGGTCCAAAACGGTTTCAAGACCGTTTGGTCTCAAACGGTTTCAAGACCGTTTGGTCTCAAACGGTTTCAAGACCGTTTGGTCTCAAACGGTTTCAAGACCGTTTGGTCTCAAACGGTTTGAGGACCGTTTGGTCTCAAACGGTTTGAGGACCGTTTGGTCCCAAACGGTTTCGAGACCGTTTGGTCCCAGACGGGTTTAAGACCGTTTGGAGGTAACAAAAGGGGTTATATATTTTTGTGTTTTTGAGTATATATATATATTTGTGTTTTTTTTTTTTTTTTTTTGTTTATGGATTTTTATTTTGTTTGTTTTATATATTGTTTTTGTAGTTTTTATTATGTAGATTTGTTTGTATTTTTTAAGATTTAGTAACAAAAGAACTTAAAGAAAGCAAAACAAAATTAAGAGAGAATAAAACTAGAAAAAAGAGAAATTGATGTTCAGGTCTTGGGTTGCCTCCCAAGAAGCGCCTTGGTTTTATGTCGCTGGCTCGACGAAGCTAAGACTTGTTATACTGCTGGCATATTTAATTGCTGATCTTTGTTCAGCCCATGTTTCGGATTTAATTCGGGTTGTCCAGCGAAAGTGCCAGCCGAAGGCTTCAATTGTGCAGCAATCTGTGCAAGCTGTGTTTCAACTGCCTTTTGTTGGGCTTGTTGGTTGGCCAGCATGGTTTGCTGAGATTGCAGCATCTGTCTTATTGAAGATAGCTCATCTTCCGGCTGCGTGGTAATATTCTTCTGAGAATTTTGTTGTTGGTATTGTTGAACGTGCAATTGTGGGTGTAGCGGGGGGTGAGTGTACTGGTAGTAGGCTGACTGATTTCTAGGGTAGTTAACCCTAGGGAAGTTGTTTCTTGGATTCCCTTGATTGTTTGATAGCCCAGGAGGCAACCTACTGTCAAATCCCCCTTGAGTCTGGTGTTGCGGGTTTGCAGTCCCAGAAGGGTTCCCATACTGGAATCCAGGATGGTTCCTTGGTTGACTGGGATTATAGTAGACTTGCCCGGGAATAGTATGGATAGAGTTGACTTGCTCCGGAGTCTGATCTTCAATCTGATTAGTGATGGCCTCATAGGGTTGTGGTGGTGGATGAAGATCCATCATCACACTATAGAGCATTCCGCAGGATAAGGTCGGATGATCTGATGCATGACAAGCTTCACAGGGACCTGTGACAACTTTGACTTGATGCAGCTGCGGGGTTTGTTTCTTGTTGAATTCCCCGGCAACGGCGCCAATTTTTGATGGAGTTTTAATTTGCAACACCACTAAAAATCCTAGAGATGATGAGTCTCTAAGTTTAGCCTTGCTAGTACTATGGTGAAGACTCCACCCACATGTGCTAAGACATGTGGAAGTCTTATCGTAGTATAGTTAAGGGTCGAATCCTCGGGACAACGGTCTTGACGAAGTCAAGATGGAAAACGTTTAGCTTTTACTTAACAACTTAAAGATTGATATTTAGATCGAAGGTTTGATTTGGTTGTTTTAAACTAAGCACAAAGAAAGTAAAGTAAGAAAGTAAATAAAGCAAGTAAATCTTAAAAGTTAACAAATGATGATGAATCACTGGGGTTAAGCAGGTATTTACCACCGCTACACACGCATTGTATATGTACTAAGAAAGACTTATAAGCTAGATGCATGGATGTTTCCACAAGACCGATGCCTTATAAGACAAGAGCGATGCGTTGCATCCAAGGGTGTTCCATAAGACCGATGCCCACATAAGACAAGAGCGATGCATTGCACCCTTTGATGTTCCACAAGACCAATGCCCATATAAGAAAAGGGCAATGCATCTCATCCTTCAAGGGTTAAGTAACTCTAATACGGTACATCCTACGCGTCACTGAAGGGTGTAGTCTCCGAAAAGAGAATCTTACTCAACCTCATGAAACGTACATCTAAAACTAACAAGCGAGCGATAATTATCAAATCGAATAGCGTCTTTGTAGGCCTAGTTTCCGGTGAGGGATAACCTAGCTACGAGAAGTGCGGGAATAATGCAACGCCAGCCATCCCCGAACGAATGGTCACATGCTTTACATCATTCCCCTCGCAAAGTGTGTTCCTCGACTTACCAAAGGTCTCTTCCATACAGATGGGAGTGTGCCATATGATAGTGAGTTTACTCCACTCTTTGAGATACACTTCTAGACACCGAAACGGATGCGTGGTGGAAACACACACCAGAAACCAACACTAAATCGGTATTCAAGCCTCGATAGCGGTCGTAGACAAACCACAACGAAAGACAATAAATGCATACAAGAACGTGGCCATCATTCAAGCATGTGTGAAACGATTTAGTGTTAAAACGAAATGATAACATCTCTTTTTACAGTACATAATACAAAACATGGGCAGCGGGGCTAGTCCCCGCGCCCCAGTGGATGGAACTACTCGCTCCTCATAGAGGGAGCAACAAGGAAGGAGGCAAGAAGAGATAGAAAGAACATCATCTCCACTAGGAGAGAAGGTTGAACCCTTGGTGGAGAGAGCAACGATCTCCACCCCTTGTAGCTTGCTTGATGACGGATCTTCTCCTCTCACCTTCCTTGTTGATGAGAGAGAGAGAGTAGCTTGCAATGGACGTGAGTCTCAGACCGGCAGCCTCGAGTGATGGATGGAGTTGTTCTGGTAGTAGAGAGGCAGCCTCTGGACGTCTGGACCCTTCCCCCTGGACGGCCCTGAGATCTTATTTATAGGCTTTGAGTGAGATCCAAACGGTTTGGAGACCGTTTGGCGTCAAACGGTCTTGAGACCGTTTGAGCTCAAACGGTCTTGGGATCGTTTGGCGTCAAACGGTCTTGAGATCGTTTGGCGTCAAACGGTCTTGAGACCGTCTGGGCTCAAACGGTCTTGAGACCGTTTGGGCTCAAACGGTCTTGGGATCGTTTGGCGTCAAACGGTCTTGAGATCGTTTGGCGTCAAACGGTCTTGAGACCGTCTGGGCTCAAACGGTCTTGGGATCGTTTGGCGTCAAACGGTCTTGAGATCGTTTGGCGTCAAACGGTCTTGGGACCGTTTGAACTCCATGCGGTCTTGGGCCCGTTTGGCTTCATGCAGTCTCGGGACCGTTTGAACTCCATGCGGTCTTGGGACCGTTTGGCTTCATGCGGTCTCGGGACCGTTTGAACTCCATGCGGTCTTGGGACCGTTTGGCTTCATGCGGTCTCGGGACCGTTTGAACTCCATGCGGTCTTGGGACCGTTTGGCTTCATGCGGTCTCGGGACCGTTTGAACTCCATGCGGTCTTGGGACCGTTTGGCTTCATGCGGTCTCGGGACCGTTTGAACTCCATGCGGTCTTGGGACCGTTTGGCTTCATGCGGTCTCGGGACCGTTTGAACTCCATGCGGTCTTGGGACCGTTTGGATCCACTCGACCCTTGGGCTGGTTTATTCTTTTGTTATTTTTTTGTGCTTTTTTCTGCAATTATAAAAGGAAAAGTTAGTTTGATGATGTATTTACAAAAAAGGGTAAAATTAGGTTTAAGTACAATATAAATGTAGAAAGAGTATGGAAAACTAAAGAAAAAGACTAAGATAAACTACTAAAATAGGAGGTTATCATTTAGTCTATGTGATGATCTTGCGCAATAAACCTATTGTAGTGTGAAAGATTTATATTTAATTTTCTTAACTACAATGGCCATTGTATTCCATTTTGTAGGTAGCAGGAAAGAGTATGTGAGGTATTTACAAGTAAATGTATCATTATTTTAGCTACACATTAGTCTTTTATTCTTACAAGGCAGTCACTCGAGAGTGTAGAAGGCGTTTTGTGTAACTATTTTTATTATACAATTGTACATTGATCCTAGCATATTGTATGAAGAGGAATTATCTATAACAAACAAGTAATTAAAGTACCCTCTCCTTCATTGGGAAATTACAACTATGGAGTTTCACACCAAACAATACACGTCTCTTGCATTTTCTTCTCTTAATAATTTAGTCTATGTTACGATCTTGTACAATAAACCCGTTGCAATGTGGAACCTTTATATCTAACTTTCTTAACTACAATGGCCATTGTATTCCATTTTATAGGAAACAAGAAAGAGTATGTGAGGTATTTACATGTAAATGTATCAATATTTTAGCTACAAATTAGTCTTTTATTCTTACAAGGCAGTCACTCGACAGTGTAGAAGGCTTTGGGTGTAACTCTTTTTCTTATACAATTGTACATTGGTCCTAGCATATTGTATGAAGAGGAATTAACTATAACAAGCAAGTAATTAAAGTACCCTCTCTTACATTGGGAAATTACAACTATAGAGTTTCACACCAAACAATACACATCTCTTGCATTTTCTTCTCTTAATAATTTAGTCTATGTTACGATCTTGTACAATAAACCCATTGCAGTGTGGAAGCTTTATATCTAATTTTATTAACTACAATGACCATTGTATTCCATTTTATAGGTAACAGGAAAGAGTATGTGAGGTATTCACATGTAAATGTATCAATATTTTAGCTACAAATTAGTCTTTTATTCTTACAAGGCAGTCACTCGAGAGTGTAGAAAGCTTTGGGTGTAACTTTTTTTATTATACAATTGTACATTGGTCCTAGCGTATTGTATGAAGAGGAATTAACTATAACAAACAAGTAATTCAAGTACCCTCTCCTTCATTGGAAAATTACAACTATGGTGTTTCCCACCAAACAATACACATCTCTTACATTTTCTTCTCTTAATAATTTAGTCTATGTTACGGTCTTGTACAATAAACTCATTGCAGTGTGGAAGCTTTATATCTAATTTTCTTCACTACAATGGCCATTTTATACCATTTTATAGGTAGCAATAAAGAGTATGTGAGGTATTTACATGTAAATGTATCAATATTTTAGCTACAAATTAGTCTTTTATTCTTACAAGGCAGTCACTCGAGAGTGTAGAAGGGTTTGGGTTTAAGTCTTTGTATTATACAATTGTACATTGGTCCTAGCATATTGTATGAAGAGGAATTAACTATAACAAATAAGTAATTAAAGTACCCACTCCTTCATAGGGAAACTACAACTATGGAGTTTCACAGCAAATAATACACATCTCTTGCATTTTCTTCTCTTAATAATTTAGTCTATGTGACGATCTTGTGCAATAAACCCATTGTAGTGTGGAAGCTTTATATCTAATTTTATTAACTACAATGGCCATTGTATTCCATTTTATTGGTAGTAGGAAAGAGTATGTGAGGTATTTACATGTAAATGTATCAATATTTTAGCTGCAAAATAGTCTTTTATTCTTACAAGGCAGTCACTCGAGAGTGTAGAAGGCGTTGGGTGTAACTCTTTTTATTATACAATTGTATATTGGTCCTAGAATATTGTATGAAGAGGAATTCTCTATAACAAACAAGTAATTAAAGTACCCTCTCCTTCATTGGGAAATTACAACTATGGAGTTTCACACCAAACAATACACATCTCTTGCATTTTCTTCTCCTAATAATTTAGTCTATGTTATGATCTTGCTCAATAAACTCATTGCAGTGTGGAAGCTTTATATCTAATTTTCTTAACTAAAATGACCATTGTATTCCATTTTATAGGTAACATGAAAGAGTATGTGAGGTATTTACATGTAAATGTATCAATATTTTAGCTACAAATTCGTCTTTTATTCTTATAAGGAAGTCACTCGAGAGTGTAGAAGGCTTTGGGTGTAACTATTTTTATTTTACAATTGTACATTGGTCCTAGAGTATTGTATGAAGAGGAATTAACCATAACAAACAAGTAATCAAAGTACCCTCTCCTTCATTGGGAAATTATAACTATGGAATTTTGCACCAAATAATACACATTTCTTGCATTTTCTTCTCTTAATAATTTAGTCTATGTTATGATCTTACGCAATAAACCCATTGCAGTGTGGAAGCTTTATATCTAATTTTCTTAACTACAATAGCCATTGTATTCCATTTTATAGGTAACATGAAAGAGTATGTGAGGTATTTACATGTAAATGTATCAATAATTTTGCTACAAATTCATCTTTTATTCTGACAAGGCAGTCATTCCAGAGTGTAGAAGGCGTTGGGTGTAACTCTTTTTATTATACAATTGTACATTGGTCCTAGCGTATTGTATGAGGAGGAATTAACTATAACAAACAAGTAATTAAAGTACCCTCTCCTTCATTGGGAAATTACAACTATGGAGTTTCACACCAAAAAATACACATCTCTTGCATTTTCTTCTCTTAATAATTTAGTCTATGTTATGATCTTGCGCAATAAACCCATTGCAGTGTGGAAGCTTCATATCTAATTTTCTTAACTACAATGACCATTGTATTCCATTTTATAGGTAACATGAAAGAGAATGTGAGGTATTTACATGTAAATGTATCAATATTTTAGCTACAAATTCGTCTTTTATTCTTACAAGGAAGTCACTCGAGAGTGTAGAAGGCTTTGGGTGTAACTCTTTTTATTATACAATTGTACATTGGTCCTAGAGTATTGTATGAAGAGGAATTAACCATAACAAACAAGTAATTAAAGTACCCTCTCCTTCATTGGGAAATTACAACTATGGAGTTTTGCACCAAACAATACACATTTCTTGCATTTTCTTCTCTTAATAATTTAGTCTATGTTATGATCTTGCGCAATAAACCCATTGCAGTGTGGAAGCTTTATATCTAATTTTCTTAACTACAATGGCCATTGTATTCCATTTTATAGGTAACATGAAAGAGTATGTGAGGTATTTACATGTAAATGTATCAATAATTTTGCTACAAATTCATCTTTTATTCTTACAAGGCAGTCATTCGAGAGTGTAGAAGGCGTTGGGTGTAACTCTTTTTATTATACAATTGTGCATTGGTCCTAGCGTATTGTATGAGGAAGAATTAACTATAACAAACAAGTAATTAAAGTACCCTCTCCTTCATTGGGAAATTACAACTATGGAGTTTCACACCAAACAATACACATCTCTTGCATTTTCTTCTCCTAATAATTTAGTCTATGTTATGATCTTGCGCAATAAACTCATTGCAGTGTGGAAGCTTTATATCTAATTTTCTTAACTACAATGACCATTGTATTCCATTTTATAGGTAACATGAAAGAGTATGTGAGGTATTTACATGTAAATGTATCAATATTTTAGCTACAAATTCGTCTTTTATTCTTATAAGGAAGTCACTCGAGAGTGTAGAAGGCTTTGGGTGTAACTATTTTTATTTTACAATTGTACATTGGTCCTAGAGTATTGTATGAAGAGGAATTAACCATAACAAACAAGTAATCAAAGTACCCTCTCCTTCATTGGGAAATTATAACTATGGAATTTTGCACCAAATAATACACATTTCTTGCATTTTCTTCTCTTAATATATTAGTCTATGTTATGATCTTACGCAATAAACCCATTGCAGTGTGGAAGCTTTATATCTAATTTTCTTAACTACAATAGCCATTGTATTCCATTTTAAAGGTAACATGAAAGAGTATGTGAGGTATTTACATGTAAATGTATCAATAATTTTGCTACAAATTCATCTTTTATTCTGACAAGGCAGTCATTCGAGAGTGTAGAAGGCGTTGGGTGTAACTCTTTTTATTATACAATTGTACATTGGTCCTAGCGTATTGTATGAGGAGGAATTAACTATAACAAACAAGTAATTAAAGTACCCTCTCCTTCATTGGGAAATTACAACTATGGAGTTTCACACCAAAAAATACACATCTCTTGCATTTTCTTCTCTTAATAATTTAGTCTATGTTATGATCTTGCACAATAAACCCATTGCAGTGTGGAAGCTTCATATCTAATTTTCTTAACTACAATGACCATTGTATTCCATTTTATAGGTAACATGAAAGAGAATGTGAGGTATTTACATGTAAATGTATCAATATTTTAGCTACAAATTCGTCTTTTATTCTTACAAGGAAGTCACTCGAGAGTGTAGAAGGCTTTGGTGTAACTCTTTTTATTAAACAATTGTACATTGGTCCTAGAGTATTGTATGAAGAGGAATTAACCATAACAAACAAGTAATTAAAGTACCCTCTCCTTCATTGGGAAATTACAACTATGGAGTTTTGCACCAAACAATACACATTTCTTGCATTTTCTTCTCTTAATAATTTAGTCTATGTTATGATCTTGCGCAATAAACCCATTGCAGTGTGGAAGCTTTATATCTAATTTTCTTAACTACAATGGCCATTGTATTCCATTTTATAGGTAACATGAAAGAGTATGTGAGGTATTTACATGTAAATGTATCAATAATTTTGCTACAAATTCATCTTTTATTCTTACAAGGCAGTCATTCGAGAGTGTAGAAGGCGTTGGGTGTAACTCTTTTTATTATACAATTGTACATTGGTCCTAGCGTATTGTATGAGGAAGAATTAACTATAACAAACAAGTAATTAAAGTACCCTCTCCTTCATTGGGAAATTACAACTATGGAGTTTCACACCAAACAATACACATCTCTTGCATTTTCTTCTCTTAATAATTTAGTCTATGTCACGATCTTGTACAATAAACCCATTGTAGTGTGGAAGCTTTATATCTAATTTTCTTAACTACAATGGCAATTGTATTCCATTTTATAGGTAACATGATAGAGTATGTGAGGTATTTACATGTAAATGTATTAATATTTTAGCTACAAATTAGTCTTTTATTCTTACAAGGCAGTCACTCGAGAGTGTAGAAGGCGTTGGGTGTAACTCTTTTTATTATACAATTGTACATTGGTCCTAGCATATTGTATGAAGAGGAATTAGCTATAACAAACAAGTAATTAAAGTACCCTCTTCTTCATTGGGAAATTACAACTATGGAGTTTTGTACCAAACAATACACATCTCTTGCATTTTCTTCTCTTAATAATTTAGTCTACGTTATGATCTTGCGCAATAAACCCATTGCAGTGTGGAAGCTTTATATCTAATTTTCTTAACTACAATGGCCATTGTATTCCATTTTATAGGTAACATGAAAGAGTATGTGAGGTATTTACATGTAAATGTATCAATATTTTAGCTAAAAATTCGTCTTTTATTCTTATAAGGAAGTCACTCGAGAGTGTAGAAGGCTTTGGGTGTAACTATATTTATTATACAATTGCACATTGGTCCTAGAGTATTGTATGAAGAGGAATTAACCATAACAAACAAGTAATTAAAGTACCCTCTCCTTCATTGGGAAATTATAACTATGGAGTTTTGCACCAAATAATACACATTTCTTGCATTTTCTTCTCTTAATAATTTAGTCTATGTTATGATCTTGCGCAATAAACCCATTGCAGTGTGGAAGCTTTATATATAATTTTCTCAACTACAATAACCATTGTATTCCATTTTATAGGTAACATGAAAGAGTATGTGAGGTATTTACATGTAAATGTATCAATAATTTTGCTGCAAATTCATCTTTTATTCGCACAAGGCAGTCATTCGAGAGTGTAGAAGGCGTTGGGTGTAACTCTTTTTATTATACAATTGTACATTGGTCCTAGCATATTGTATGAAGAGGAATTAACTATAACAAACAAGTAATTAAAGTACCCTCTCCTTCATTGGAAAATTACAACAATGGAGTTTCACACCAAAAAATACACATCTCTAGCATTTCTTCTCTTAATAATTTAGTCTATGTCACGATCTTGTACAATAAACCCATTGTAGTGTGGAAGCGTTATATCTAATTTTCTTAACTACAATAGACATTATATTCCATTTTATAGGTAACAAGATAGAGTATGTGAGGTATTTACATGTAAATGTATTAATATTTTAGCTACAAATTAGTCTTTTATTCTTACAAGGCAGTCACTCGAGAGTGTAGAAGGCGTTGGGTGTAACTCTTTTTATTATACAATTATACATTGGTCCTAGTATATTGTATGAAGAGGAATTAGCTATAATAAACAAGTAATTAAAGTACCCTCTCCTTCATTGGGAAATTACAACTATGGAGTTTCACACCAAACAATACACTCTCTTGCATTTTCTTTTCTTAATAATTTAGTGTATGTTACGATCTTACGCAATAAACCCATTGCAGTGTGGAAGCTTTATAACTAATTTTCTTAACTACAATGGACATTGTATTCCATTTTATATGTAATAGAAAAGAGTATGTGAGGTATTTACATGTAAATGTATAAATATTTTAGCTACAAATTAGTCTTTCATTCTTACAAGGCAGTCACTCGAGAGTGTAGAAGGCTTTGGGTGTAACTCTTTTTATTATACAATTGTACATTGGTCCAAGCGTATTGTATGAAGATGAATTAGCTATAACAAACAAGTAATTAAAGTACCCTCTCCTTCATTGGGAAATTACAACTATGGAGTTTCACACCAACCAATACACGTCTCTTGCATTTTCTTTTCTTAATAATTTAGTCTATGTGATGATCTTGCGCAATAAACCTATTGTAGTGTTGAAGCTTTATATTTAATTTTCTTAACTACAATGACCATTGTATTCCAGTTTTTAGGTAGCATGAAAGAGTATGTGAGGTATTTACAAGTAAATGTATCATTATTTTAGCTACACATTAGTCTTTTATTCTTACAAGGCAGTCACTCGAGAGTGTAGAAGGCGTTTTGTGTAACTGTTTTTATTATACAATTGTACATTGGTCCTAGCATATTGTATGAAGAGGAATTAGATATAACAAACAAGTAACTAAAGTACCCTCTCCTTCATTGGGAAATTACAACTATGGAGTTTCACACCAAACAATACACGTCTCTTGCATTTTCTTCTCTTAATAATTTAGTCTATGTTACGATCTTGTACAATAAACCCGTTGCAATGTGGAAGCTTTATATCTAACTTTCTTAACTACAATGGCCATTGTATTCCATTTTATAGGAAACAAGAAAGAGTATGTGAGGTATTTACATGTAAATGTATCAATATTTTAGCTACAAATTAGTCTTTTATTCTTACAAGGCAGTCACTCGACAGTGTAGAACGCTTTGGGTGTAACTCTTTTTCTTATACAATTGTACATTGGTCCTAGCTTATTGTATGAAGAGGAATTAACTATAACAAGCAAGTAATTAAAGTACCCTATCCTACATTGGGAAATTACTACTATAGAATTTCACACCAAACAATACACATCTTTTGCATTTTCTTCTCTTAATAATTTAGTCTATGTTACGATCTTGTACAATAAACCCATTGCAGTGTTGAAGCTTTATATCTAATTTTATTAATTACAATGACCATTGTATTCCATTTTATAGGTAACAGGAAAGAGTATCTGAGGTATTTACATGTAAATGTATCAATATTTTAGCTACAAATTAGTCTTTTATTCTTACAAGGTAGTCACTCGAGAGTGTAGAAGGCTTTGGGTGTAAGTTTTTGTATTATACAATTGTACATTGGTCCTAGCATATTGTATGAAGAGGAATTAACTATAACAAATAAGTAATTAAAGTACCCACTCCTTCATAGGGAAACTACAACTATGGAGTTTCACACCAAACAATACACATCTCTTGCATTTTCTTTTCTTAATAATTTAGTCTATGTGATGATCTTGCGCAATAAACCTATTGTAGTGTTGAAGCTTTATATTTAATTTTCTTAACTACAATAACCATTGTATTCCATTTTGTAGGTAGCAGGAAAGAGTATGTGAGGTATTTACAAGTAAATGTATCGTTATTTTAGCTACACATTAGTCTTTTATTCTTACAAGGCAGTCACTCGAGAGTGTAGAAGGCGTTTTGTGTAACTATTTTTATTATACAATTGTACATTGGTCCTAGCATATTGTATGAAGAGGAATTAGCTATAACAAACAAGTAATTAAAGTACCCTCTCCTTCATTGGGAAATTACAACTATGGAGTTTCACACCAAACAATACACGTCTCTTGCATTTTCTTCTCTTAATAATTTAGTCTATGTTACGATCTTGTACAATAAACCCGTTGCAATGTGGAAGCTTTATATCTAACTTTCTTAACTACAATGGCCATTGTATTCCATTTTATAGGAAACAAGAAAGAGTATGTGAGGTATTTACATGTAAATGTATCAATATTTAAGCTACAAATTAGTCTTTTATTCTTACAAGGCAGTCACTCGAGAGTGTAGAAAGCTTTGGGTGTAACTTTTTTTATTATACAATTGTACATTGGTCCTAGCGTATTGTATGAAGAGGAATTAACTATAACAAACAAGTAATTCAAGTACCCTCTCCTTCATTGGAAAATTACAACTATGGTGTTTCCCACCAAACAATACACATCTCTTGCATTTTCTTCTTATAATAATTTAGTCTATGTTACGATCGTGTACAATAAACTCATTGCAGTGTGGAAGCTTTATATCTAATTTTGTTAACTACAATGGCCATTGTATTCCATTTTATAGGTAGCAAGAAAGAGTATGTGAGGTATTTACATGTAAATGTATCAATATTTTAGCTACAAATTAGTCTTTTATTCTTACAAGGCAGTCACTCGAGAGTGTAGAAGGCTTTGGGTGTAAGTCTTTGTATTATACAATTGTACATTGGTCCTAGCATATTGTATGAAGAGGAATTAACTATAAAAAATAAGTAATTAAAGTACCCACTCCTTCATAGGGAAACTACAACTATGGAGTTTCATACCAAACAATACACATCTCTTGCATTTTCTTCTCTTAATAATTTAGTCTATGTGACGATCTTGTGCAATAAACCCGTTGTAGTGTGGAAGCTTTATATCTAATTTTATTAACTACAATGGCCATTGTATTCCATTTTATAGGTAGCAGGAAAGAGTATGTGACGTATTTACATGTAAATGTATCAATATTTTAGCTGCAAATTAGTCTTTTATTCTTACAAGGCAGTCACTCGAGAGTGTAGAAGGCGTTGGGTGTAACTCTTTTTATTATACAATTGCACATTGGTCCTAGCTTATTGTATGAAGAGGAATTATCTATAACAAACAAGTAATTAAAGTACCCTCTCCTTCATTGGGAAATTACAACTATGGAGTTTCACACCAAACAATACACATCTCTTGCACTTTCTTCTCCTAATAATTTAGTCTATGTTATGATCTTGCGCAATAAACTCATTGCAGTGTGGAAGCTTTAAATCTAATTTTCTTAACTACAATGACCATTGTATTCCATTTTATAGGTAACGTGAAAGAGTATGTGAGGTATTTACATGTAAATGTATCAATATTTTAGCTACAAATTTGTCTTTTATTCTTACAATGAAGTCACTCGAGAGTGTAGAAGGCTTTGGGTGTAACTCTTTTTATTATACAATTGTACATTGGTCCTAGAGTATTGTATGAAGAGGAATTAACCATAACAAACAAGTAATTAAAGTACCCTCTCCTTCATTGGGAAATTACAACTATGGAGTTTTGCACCAAACAATACACATTTCTTGCTTTTTCTTCTCTTAATAATTTAGTCTATGTTATGATCTTGCGCAATAAACCCATTGCAGTGTGGAAGCTTTATATCTAATTTTCTTAACTACAATGGCCATTGTATTCCATTTTATAGGTAACATGAAAGAGTATGTGAGGTATTTACATGTAAATGTATCAATAATTTTCTACAAATTCATCTTTTATTCTTACAAGGCAGTCATTCGAGAGTGTAGAAGGCGTTGGGTGTAACTCTTTTTATTATACAATTGTACATTGGTCCTAGCATATTGTATGAGGAGGAATTAACTATAACAAACAAGTAATTAAAGTACCCTCTCCTTCATTGGGAAATTACAAACTATGGAGATTTACACCAAACAATACACATCTCTTGCATTTTCTTCTCTTAATAATTTAGTCTATGTCACGATCTTGTACAATAAACCCATTGTACTGTGGAAGTTTTATATCTAATTTTCTTAACTACAATGGCCATTGTATTCCATTTTATAGGTAACATGATAGAGTATGTGAGGTATTTACATGTAAATTTATTAATATTTTAGCTACAAATTAGTCTTTTATTCTTACAAGGCAGTCACTCGAGAGTGTAGAAGGCGTTGGGTGTAACTCTTTTTATTATACAATTGTACATTGGTCCTAGCATATTGTATGAAGAGGAATTAGCTATAACAAACAAGTAATTAAAGTACCCTCTCCTTCATTGGGAAATTACAACTATGGAGTTTTGTACCAAACAATAAACATCTCTTGCATTTTCTTCTCTTAATAATTTAGTCTATGTTATGATCTTGCGCAATAAACCCATTGCAGTGTGGAAGCTTTATATCTAATTTTCTTAACTACAATGGCCATTGTATTCCATTTTATAGGTAACATGAAAGAGTATGTGAGGTATTTACATGTAAATGTATCAATATTTTAGCTACAAATTAGTCTTTTATTCTTACAAGGCAGTCACTCGAGAGTGTAGAAAGCTTTGGGTGTAACTTTTTTTATTATACAATTGTACATTGGTCCTAGCGTATTGTATGAAGAGGAATTAACTATAACAAACAAGTAATTCAAGTACCCTCTCCTTCATTGGAAAATTACAACTATGGTGTTTCCCACCAAACAATACACATCTCTTACATTTTCTTCTCTTAAAAATTTAGTCTATGTTACGGTCTTGTACAATAAACTCATTGCAGTGTGGAAGCTTTATATCTAATTTTCTTAACTACAATGGCCATTTTATACCATTTTATAGGTAGCAATAAAGAGTATGTGAGGTATTTACATGTAAATGTATCAATATTTTAGCTACAAATTAGTCTTTTATTCTTACAAGGCAGTCACTCGAGAGTGTAGAAGGGTTTGGGTTTAAGTCTTTGTATTATACAATTGTACATTGGTCCTAGCATATTGTATGAAGAGGAATTAACTACAACAAATAAGTAATTAAAGTACCCACTCCTTCATAGGGAAACTACAACTATGGAGTTTCACAGCAAATAATACACATCTCTTGCATTTTCTTCTCTTAATAATTTAGTCTATGTGACGATCTTGTGCAATAAACCCATTGTAGTGTGGAAGCTTTATATCTAATTTTATTAACTACAATGGCCATTGTATTCCATTTTATTGGTAGTAGGAAAGAGTATGTGAGGTATTTACATGTAAATGTATCAATATTTTAGCTGCAAATTAGTCTTTTATTCTTACAAGGCAGTCACTCGAGAGTGTAGAAGGCGTTGGGTGTAACTCTTTTTATTATACAATTGTATATTGGTCCTAGAATATTGTATGAAGAGGAATTCTCTATAACGAACAAGTAATTAAAGTACCCTCTCCTTCATTGGGAAATTACAACTATGGAGTTTCACACCAAACAATACACATCTTTTGCATTTTCTTCTCCTAATAATTTAGTCTATGTTATGATCTTGCGCAATAAACTCATTGCAGTGTGGAAGCTTTATATCTAATTTTCTTAACTACAATGACCATTGTATTCCATTTTATAGGTAACATGAAAGAGTATGTGAGGTATTTACATGTAAATGTATCAATATTTTAGCTACAAATTCGTCTTTTATTCTTATAAGGAAGTCACTCGAGAGTGTAGAAGGCTTTGGGTGTAACTATTTTTATTTTACAATTGTACATTGGTCCTAGAGTATTGTATGAAGAGGAATTAACCATAACAAACAAGTAATCAAAGTACCCTCTCCTTCATTGGGAAATTATAACTATGGAATTTTGCACCAAATAATACACATTTCTTGCATTTTCTTCTCTTAATAATTTAGTCTATGTTATGATCTTACGCAATAAACCCATTGCAGTGTGGAAGCTTTATATCTAATTTTCTTAACTACAATAGCCATTGTATTCCATTTTATAGGTAACATGAAAGAGTATGTGAGGTATTTACATGTAAATGTATCAATAATTTTGCTACAAATTCATCTTTTATTCTGACAAGGCAGTCATTCGAGAGTGTAGAAGGCGTTGGGTGTAACTCTTTTTATTATACAATTGTACATTGGTCCTAGCATATTGTATGAGGAGGAATTAACTATAACAAACAAGTAATTAAAGTACCCTCTCCTTCATTGGGAAATTACAACTATGGAGTTTCACACCAAAAAATACACATCTCTTGCATTTTCTTCTCTTAATAATTTAGTCTATGTTATGATCTTGCGCAATAAACCCATTGCAGTGTGGAAGCTTCATATCTAATTTTCTTAACTACAATGACCATTGTATTCCATTTTATAGGTAACATGAAAGAGAATGTGAGGTATTTACATGTAAATGTATCAATATTTTAGCTACAAATTCGTCTTTTATTCTTACAAGGAAGTCACTCGAGAGTGTAGAAGGCTTTGGGTGTAACTCTTTTTATTATACAATTGTACATTGGTCCTAGAGTATTGTATGAAGAGGAATTAACCATAACAAACAAGTAATTAAAGTACCCTCTCCTTCATTGGGAAATTACAACTATGGAGTTTTGCACCAAACAATACACATTTCTTGCATTTTCTTCTCTTAATAATTTAGTCTATTTTATGATCTTGCGCAATAAACCCATTGCAGTGTGGAAGCTTTATATCTAATTTTCTTAACTACAATGGCCATTGTATTCCATTTTATAGGTAACATGAAAGAGTATGTGAGGTATTTACATGTAAATGTATCAATAATTTTGCTACAAATTCATCTTTTATTCTTACAAGGCAGTCATTCGAGAGTGTAGAAGGCGTTGGGTGTAACTCTTTTTATTATACAATTGTACATTGGTCCTAGCGTATTGTATGAGGAAGAATTAACTATAACAAACAAGTAATTAAAGTACCCTCTCTTTCATTGTGAAATTACAACTATGGAGTTTCACACCAAACAATACACATCTCTTGCATTTTCTTCTCCTAATAATTTAGTCTATGTTATGATCTTGCGCAATAAACTCATTGCAGTGTGGAAGCTTTATATCTAATTTTCTTAACTACAATGACCATTGTATTCCATTTTATAGGTAACATGAAAGAGTATGTGAGGTATTTACATGTAAATGTATCAATATTTTAGCTACAAATTCGTCTTTTATTCTTATAAGGAAGTCACTCGAGAGTGTAGAAGGCTTTGGGTGTAACTATTTTTATTTTACAATTGTACATTGGTCCTAGAGTATTGTATGAAGAGGAATTAACCATAACAAACAAGTAATCAAAGTACCCTCTCCTTCATTGGGAAATTATAACTATGGAATTTTGCACCAAATAATACACATTTCTTGCATTTTCTTCTCTTAATAATTTAGTCTATGTTATGATCTTACGCAATAAACCCATTGCAGTGTGGAAGCTTTATATCTAATTTTCCTAACTACAATAGCCATTGTATTCCATTTTAAAGGTAACATGAAAGAGTATGTGAGGTATTTACATGTAAATGTATCAATAATTTTGCTACAAATTCATCTTTTATTCTGACAAGGCAGTCATTCGAGAGTGTAGAAGGCGTTGGGTGTAACTCTTTTTATTATACAATTGTACATTGGTCCTAGCGTATTGTATGAGGAGGAATTAACTATAACAAACAAGTAATTAAAGTACCCTCTCCTTCATTGGGAAATTACAACTATGGAGTTTCACACCAAAAAATACACATCTCTTGCATTTTCTTCTCTTAATAATTTAGTCTATGTTATGATCTTGCGCAATAAACCCATTGCAGTGTGGAAGCTTCATATCTAATTTTCTTAACTACAATGACCATTGTATTCCATTTTATAGGTAACATGAAAGAGAATGTGAGGTATTTACATGTAAATGTATCAATATTTTAGCTACAAATTCGTCTTTTATTCTTACAAGGAAGTCACTCGAGAGTGTAGAAGGCTTTGGTGTAACTCTTTTTATTAAACAATTGTACATTGGTCCTAGAGTATTGTTTGAAGAGGAATTAACCATAACAAACAAGTAATTAAAGTACCCTCTCCTTCATTGGGAAATTACAACTATGGAGTTTTGCACCAAACAATACACATTTCTTGCATTTTCTTCTCTTAATAATTTAGTCTATGTTATGATCTTGCGCAATAAACCCATTGCAGTGTGGAAGCTTTATATCTAATTTTCTTAACTACAATGGCCATTGTATTCCATTTTATAGGTAACATGAAAGAGTATGTGAGGTATTTACATGTAAATGTATCAATAATTTTGCTACAAATTCATCTTTTATTCTTACAAGGCAGTCATTCGAGAGTGTAGAAGGCGTTGGGTGTAACTCTTTTTATTATACAATTGTACATTGGTCCTAGCGTATTGTATGAGGAAGAATTAACTATAACAAACAAGTAATTAAAGTACCCTCTCCTTCATTGGGAAATTACAACTATGGAGTTTCACACCAAACAATACACATCTCTTGCATTTTCTTCTCTTAATAATTTAGTCTATGTCACGATCTTGTACAATAAACCCATTGTAGTGTGGAAGCTTTATATATAATTTTCTTAACTACAATGGCAATTGTATTCCATTTTATAGGTAACATGATAGAGTATGTGAGGTATTTACATGTAAATGTATTAATATTTTAGCTACAAATTAGTCTTTTATTCTTACAAGGCAGTCACTCGAGAGTGTAGAAGGCGTTGGGTGTAACTCTTTTTATTATACAATTGTACATTGGTCCTAGCATATTGTATGAAGAGGAATTAGCTATAACAAACAAGTAATTAAAGTACCCTCTTCTTCATTGGGAAATTACAACTATGGAGTTTTGTACCAAACAATACACATCTCTTGCATTTTCTTCTCTTAATAATTTAGTCTACGTTATGATCTTGCGCAATAAACCCATTGCAGTGTGGAAGCTTTATATCTAATTTTCTTAACTACAATGGCCATTGGATTCCATTTTATAGGTAACATGAAAGAGTATGTGAGGTATTTACATGTAAATGTATCAATATTTTAGCTAAAAATTCGTCTTTTATTCTTATAAGGAAGTCACTCGAGAGTGTAGAAGGCTTTGGGTGTAACTATATTTATTATACAATTGCACATTGGTCCTAGAGTATTGTATGAAGAGGAATTAACCATAACAAACAAGTAATTAAAGTACCCTCTCCTTCATTGGGAAATTATAACTATGGAGTTTTGCACCAAATAATACACATTTCTTGCATTTTCTTCTCTTAATAATTTAGTCTATGTTATGATCTTGCACAATAAACCCATTGCAGTGTGGAAGCTTTATATATAATTTTCTCAACTACAATAACCATTGTATTCCATTTTATAGGTAACATGAAAGAGTATGTGAGGTATTTACATGTAAATGTATCAATAATTTTGCTGCAAATTCATCTTTTATTCGCACAAGGCAGTCATTCGAGAGTGTAGAAGGCGTTGGGTGTAACTCTTTTTATTATACAATTGTACATTGGTCCTAGCATATTGTATGAGGAGGAATTAACTATAACAAACAAGTAATTAAAGTACCCTCTCCTTCATTGGAAAATTACAACTATGGAGTTTCACACCAAAAAATACACATCTCTAGCATTTCTTCTCTTAATAATTTAGTCTATGTCACGATCTTGTACAATAAACCCATTGTAGTGTGGAAGCGTTATATCTAATTTTCTTAACTACAATAGACATTATATTCCATTTTATAGGTAACAAGATAGAGTATGTGAGGTATTTACATGTAAATGTATTAATATTTTAGCTACAAATTAGTCTTTTATTCTTACAAGGCAGTCACTCGAGAGTGTAGAAGGCGTTGGGTGTAACTCTTTTTATTATACAATTATACATTGGTCCTAGTATATTGTATGAAGAGGAATTAGCTATAATAAACAAGTAATTAAAGTACCCTCTCCTTCATTGGGAAATTACAACTATGGAGTTTCACACCAAACAATACACATCTCTTGCATTTTCTTTTCTTAATAATTTAGTGTATGTTACGATCTTACGCAATAAACCCATTGCAGTGTGGAAGCTTTATAACTAATTTTCTTAACTACAATGGACATTGTATTCCATTTTATATGTAATAGAAAAGAGTATGTGAGGTATTTACATGTAAATGTATAAATATTTTAGCTACAAATTAGTCTTTCATTCTTACAAGGCAGTCACTCGAGAGTGTAGAAGGATTTGGGTGTAACTCTTTTTATTATACAATTGTACATTGGTCCAAGCGTATTGTATGAAGATGAATTAGCTATAACAAACAAGTAATTAAAGTACCCTCTCCTTCATTGGGAAATTACAACTATGGAGTTTCACACCAACCAATACACGTCTCTTGCATTTTCTTTTCTTAATAATTTAGTCTATGTGATGATCTTGCGCAATAAACCTATTGTAGTGTTGAAGCTTTATATTTAATTTTCTTAACTACAATGACCATTGTATTCCATTTTGTAGGTAGCAGGAAAGAGTATGTGAGGTATTTACAAGTAAATGTATCATTATTTTAGCTACACATTAGTCTTTTATTCTTACAAGGCAGTCACTCGAGAGTGTAGAAGGCGTTTTGTGTAACTGTTTTTATTATACAATTGTACATTGGTCCTAGCATATTGTATGAAGAGGAATTAGATATAACAAACAAGTAACTAAAGTACCCTCTCCTTCATTGGGAAATTACAACTATGGAGTTTCACACCAAACAATACACGTCTCTTGCATTTTCTTCTCTTAATAATTTAGTCTATGTTACGATCTTGTACAATAAACCCGTTGCAATGTGGAAGCTTTATATCTAACTTTCTTAACTACAATGGCCATTGTATTCCATTTTATAGGAAACAAGAAAGAGTATGTGAGGTATTTACATGTAAATGTATCAATATTTTAGCTACAAATTAGTCTTTTATTCTTACAAGGCAGTCACTCGACAGTGTAGAACGCTTTGGGTGTAACTCTTTTTCTTATACAATTGTACATTGGTCCTAGCTTATTGTATGAAGAGGAATTAACTATAACAAGCAAGTAATTAAAGTACCCTATCCTACATTGGGAAATTACTACTATAGAATTTCACACCAAACAATACACATCTCTTGCATTTTCTTCTCTTAATAATTTAGTCTATGTTACGATCTTGTACAATAAACCCATTGCAGTGTTGAAGCTTTATATCTAATTTTATTAATTACAATGACCATTGTATTCCATTTTATAGGTAACAGGAAAGAGTATCTGAGGTATTTACATGTAAATGTATCAATATTTTAGCTACAAATTAGTCTTTTATTCTTACAAGGTAGTCACTCGAGAGTGTAGAAGGCTTTGGGTGTAAGTTTTTGTATTATACAATTGTACATTGGTCCTAGCATATTGTATGAAGAGGAATTAACTATAACAAATAAGTAATTAAAGTACCCACTCCTTCATAGGGAAACTACAACTATGGAGTTTCACACCAAACAATACACATCTCTTGCATTTTCTTCTCTTAATAATTTAGTCTATGTGATGATCTTGCGCAATAAACCTATTGTAGTGTTGAAGCTTTATATTTAATTTTCTTAACTACAATAACCATTGTATTCCATTTTGTAGGTAGCAGGAAAGAGTATGTGAGGTATTTACAAGTAAATGTATCATTATTTTAGCTACACATTAGTCTTTTATTCTTACAAGGCAGTCACTCGAGAGTGTAGAAGGCGTTTTGTGTAACTATTTTTATTATACAATTGTACATTGGTCCTAGCATATTGTATGAAGAGGAATTAGCTATAACAAACAAGTAATTAAAGTACCCTCTCCTTCATTGGGAAATTACAACTATGGAGTTTCACACCAAACAATACACGTCTCTTGCATTTTCTTCTCTTAATAATTTAGTCTATGTTACGATCTTGTACAATAAACCCGTTGCAATGTGGAAGCTTTATATCTAACTTTCTTAACTACAATGGCCATTGTATTCCATTTTATAGGAAACAAGAAAGAGTATGTGAGGTATTTACATGTAAATGTATCAATATTTAAGCTACAAATTAGTCTTTTATTCTTACAAGGCAGTCACTCGAGAGTGTAGAAAGCTTTGGGTGTAACTTTTTTTATTATACAATTGTACATTGGTCCTAGCGTATTGTATGAAGAGGAATTAACTATAACAAACAAGTAATTCAAGTACCCTCTCCTTCATTGGAAAATTACAACTATGGTGTTTCCCACCAAACAATACACATCTCTTGCATTTTCTTCTTATAATAATTTAGTCTATGTTACGATCGTGTACAATAAACTCATTGCAGTGTGGAAGCTTTATATCTAATTTTGTTAACTGCAATGGCCATTGTATTCCATTTTATAGGTAGCAAGAAAGAGTATGTGAGGTATTTACATGTAAATGTATCAATATTTTAGCTACAAATTAGTCTTTTATTCTTACAAGGCAGTCACTCGAGAGTGTAGAAGGCTTTGGGTGTAAGTCTTTGTATTATACAATTGTACATTGGTCCTAGCATATTGTATGAAGAGGAATTAACTATAAAAAATAAGTAATTAAAGTACCCACTCCTTCATAGGGAAACTACAACTATGGAGTTTCATACCAAACAATACACATCTCTTGCATTTTCTTCTCTTAATAATTTAGTCTATGTGACGATCTTGTGCAATAAACCCGTTGTAGTGTGGAAGCTTTATATCTAATTTTATTAACTACAATGGCCATTGTATTCCATTTTATAGGTAGCAGGAAAGAGTATGTGACGTATTTACATGTAAATGTATCAATATTTTAGCTGCAAATTAGTCTTTTATTCTTACAAGGCAGTCACTCGAGAGTGTAGAAGGCGTTGGGTGTAACTCTTTTTATTATACAATTGCACATTGGTCCTAGCTTATTGTATGAAGAGGAATTATCTATAACAAACAAGTAATTAAAGTACCCTCTCCTTCATTGGGAAATTACAACTATGGAGTTTCACACCAAACAATACACATCTCTTGCACTTTCTTCTCCTAATAATTTAGTCTATGTTATGATCTTGCGCAATAAACTCATTGCAGTGTGGAAGCTTTAAATCTAATTTTCTTAACTACAATGACCATTGTATTCCATTTTATAGGTAACGTGAAAGAGTATGTGAGGTATTTACATGTAAATGTATCAATATTTTAGCTACAAATTCGTCTTTTATTCTTACAATGAAGTCACTCGAGAGTGTAGAAGGCTTTGGGTGTAACTCTTTTTATTATACAATTGTACATTGGTCCTAGAGTATTGTATGAAGAGGAATTAACCATAACAAACAAGTAATTAAAGTACCCTCTCCTTCATTGGGAAATTACAACTATGGAGTTTTGCACCAAACAATACACATTTCTTGCTTTTTCTTCTCTTAATAATTTAGTCTATGTTATGATCTTGCGCAATAAACCCATTGCAGTGTGGAAGCTTTATATCTAATTTTCTTAACTACAATGGCCATTGTATTCCATTTTATAGGTAACATGAAAGAGTATGTGAGGTATTTACATGTAAATGTATCAATATTTTCTACAAATTCATCTTTTATTCTTACAAGGCAGTCATTCGAGAGTGTAGAATGTGTTGGGTGTAACTCTTTTTATTATACAATTGTACATTGGTCCTAGCATATTGTATGAGGAGGAATTAACTATAACAAACAAGTAATTAAAGTACCCTCTCCTTCATTGGGAAATTACAAACTATGGAGATTTACACCAAACAATACACATCTCTTGCATTTTCTTCTCTTAATAATTTAGTCTATGTCACGATCTTGTACAATAAACCCATTGTAGTGTGGAAGTTTTATATCTAATTTTATTAACTACAATGGCCATTGTATTCCATTTTATAGGTAACATGATAGAGTATGTGAGGTATTTACATGTAAATTTATTAATATTTTAGCTACAAATTAGTCTTTTATTCTTACAAGGCAGTCACTCGAGAGTGTAGAAGGCGTTGGGTGTAACTCTTTTTATTATACAATTGTACATTGGTCCTAGCATATTGTATGAAGAGGAATTAGCTATAACAAACAAGTAATTAAAGTACCCTCTCCTTCATTGGGAAATTACAACTATGGAGTTTTGTACCAAACAATAAACATCTCTTGCATTTTCTTCTCTTAATAATTTAGTCTATGTTATGATCTTGCGCAATAAACCCATTGCAGTGTGGAAGCTTTATATCTAATTTTCTTAACTACAATGACCATTGTATTCCATTTTATAGGTAACATGAAAGAGTATGTGAGGTATTTACATGTAAATGTATCAATATTTTAGCTACAAATTAGTCTTTTATTCTTACAAGGCAGTCACTCGAGAGTGTAGAAAGCTTTGGGTGTAACTTTTTTTATTATACAATTGTACATTGGTCCTAGCGTATTGTATGAAGAGGAATTAACTATAACAAACAAGTAATTCAAGTACCCTCTCCTTCATTGGAAAATTACAACTATGGTGTTTCCCACCAAACAATACACATCTCTTACATTTTCTTCTCTTAATAATTTAGTCTATGTTACGGTCTTGTACAATAAACTCATTGCAGTGTGGAAGCTTTATATCTAATTTTCTTAACTACAATGGCCATTTTATACCATTTTATAGGTAGCAATAAAGAGTATGTGAGGTATTTACATGTAAATGTATCAATATTTTAGCTACAAATTAGTCTTTTATTCTTACAAGGCAGTCACTCGAGAGTGTAGAAGGGTTTGGGTTTAAGTCTTTGTATTATACAATTGTACATTGGTCCTAGCATATTGTATGAAGAGGAATTAACTATAACAAATAAGTAATTAAAGTACCCACTCCTTCATAGGGAAACTACAACTATGGAGTTTCACAGCAAATAATACACATCTCTTGCATTTTCTTCTCTTAATAATTTAGTCTATGTGACGATCTTGTGCAATAAACCCATTGTAGTGTGGAAGCTTTATATCTAATTTTATTAACTACAATGGCCATTGTATTCCATTTTATTGGTAGTAGGAAAGAGTATGTGAGGTATTTACATGTAAATGTATCAATATTTTAGCTGCAAATTAGTCTTTTATTCTTACAAGGCAGTCACTCGAGAGTGTAGAAGGCGTTGGGTGTAACTCTTTTTATTATACAATTGTATATTGGTCCTAGAATATTGTATGAAGAGGAATTCTCTATAACAAATAAGTAATTAAAGTACCCTCTCCTTCATTGGGAAATTACAACTATGGAGTTTCACACCAAACAATACACATCTCTTGCATTTTCTTCTCCTAATAATTTAGTCTATGTTATGATCTTGCGCAATAAACTCATTGCAGTGTGGAAGCTTTATATCTAATTTTCTTAACTACAATGACCATTGTATTCCATTTTATAGGTAACATGAAAGAGTATGTGAGGTATTTACATGTAAATGTATCAATATTTTAGCTACAAATTCGTCTTTTATTCTTATAAGGAAGTCACTCGAGAGTGTAGAAGGCTTTGGGTGTAACTATTTTTATTTTACAATTGTACATTGGTCCTAGAGTATTGTATGAAGAGGAATTAACCATAACAAACAAGTAATCAAAGTACCCTCTCCTTCATTGGGAAATTATAACTATGGAATTTTGCACCAAATAATACACATTTCTTGCATTTTCTTCTCTTAATAATTTAGTCTATGTTATGATCTTACGCAATAAACCCATTGCAGTGTGGAAGCTTTATATCTAATTTTCTTAACTACAATAGCCATTGTATTCCATTTTATAGGTAACATGAAGGAGTATGTGAGGTATTTACATGTAAATGTATCAATAATTTTGCTACAAATTCATCTTTTATTCTGACAAGGCAGTCATTCGAGAGTGTAGAAGGCGTTGGGTGTAACTCTTTTTATTATACAATTGTACATTGGTCCTAGCGTATTGTATGAGGAGGAATTAACTATAACAAACAAGTAATTAAAGTACCCTCTCCTTCATTGGGAAATTACAACTATGGAGTTTCACACCAAAAAATACACATCTCTTGCATTTTCTTCTCTTAATAATTTAGTCTATGTTATGATCTTGCGCAATAAACCCATTGCAGTGTGGAAGCTTCATATCTAATTTTCTTAACTACAATGACCATTGTATTCCATTTTATAGGTAACATGAAAGAGAATGTGAGGTATTTACATGTAAATGTATCAATATTTTAGCTACAAATTCGTCTTTTATTCTTACAAGGAAGTCACTCGAGAGTGTAGAAGGCTTTGGGTGTAACTCTTTTTATTATACAATTGTACATTGGTCCTAAAGTATTGTATGAAGAGGAATTAACCATAACAAACAAGTAATTAAATTACCCTCTCCTTCATTGGGAAATTACAACTATGGAGTTTTGCACCAAACAATACACATTTCTTGCATTTTCTTCTCTTAATAATTTAGTCTATGTTATGATCTTGCGCAATAAACCCATTGCAGTGTGGAAGCTTTATATCTAATTTTCTTAACTACAATGGCCATTGTATTCCATTTTATAGGTAACATGAAAGAGTATGTGAGGTATTTACATGTAAATGTATCAATAATTTTGCTACAAATTCATCTTTTATTCTTACAAGGCAGTCATTCGAGAGTGTAGAAGGCGTTGGGTGTAACTCTTTTTATTATACAATTGTACATTGGTCCTAGCGTATTGTATGAGGAAGAATTAACTATAACAAACAAGTAATTAAAGTACCCTCTCTTTCATTGGGAAATTACAACTATGGAGTTTCACACCAAACAATACACATCTCTTGCATTTTCTTCTCCTAATAATTTAGTCTATGTTATGATCTTGCGCAATAAACTCATTGCAGTGTGGAAGCTTTATATCTAATTTTCTTAACTACAATGACCATTGTATTCCATTTTATAGGTAACATGAAAGAGTATGTGAGGTATTTACATGTAAATGTATCAATATTTTAGCTACAAATTCGTCTTTTATTCTTATAAGGAAGTCACTCGAGAGTGTAGAAGGCTTTGGGTGTAACTATTTTTATTTTACAATTGTACATTGGTCCTAGAGTATTGTATGAAGAGGAATTAACCATAACAAACAAGTAATCAAAGTACCCTCTCCTTCATTGGGAAATTATAACTATGGAATTTTGCACCAAATAATACACATTTCTTGCATTTTCTTCTCTTAATAATTTAGTCTATGTTATGATCTTACGCAATAAACCCATTGCAGTGTGGAAGCTTTATATCTAATTTTCTTAACTACAATAGCCATTGTATTCCATTTTAAAGGTAACATGAAAGAGTATGTGAGGTATTTACATGTAAATGTATCAATAATTTTGCTACAAATTCATCTTTTATTCTGACAAGGCAGTCATTCGAGAGTGTAGAAGGCGTTGGGTGTAACTCTTTTTATTATACAATTGTACATTGGTCCTAGCGTATTGTATGAGGAGGAATTAACTATAACAAACAAGTAATTAAAGTACCCTCTCCTTCATTGGGAAATTACAACTATGGAGTTTCACACCAAAAAATACACATCTCTTGCATTTTCTTCTCTTAATAATTTAGTCTATGTTATGATCTTGCGCAATAAACCCATTGCAGTGTGGAAGCTTCATATCTAATTTTCTTAACTACAATGACCATTGTATTCCATTTTATAGGTAACATGAAAGAGAATGTGAGGTATTTACATGTAAATGTATCAATATTTTAGCTACAAATTCGTCTTTTATTCTTACAAGGAAGTTACTCGAGAGTGTAGAAGGCTTTGGTGTAACTCTTTTTATTAAACAATTGTACATTGGTCCTAGAGTATTGTTTGAAGAGGAATTAACCATAACAAACAAGTAATTAAAGTACCCTCTCCTTCATTGGGAAATTACAACTATGGAGTTTTGCACCAAACAATACACATTTCTTGCATTTTCTTCTCTTAATAATTTAGTCTATGTTATGATCTTGCGCAATAAACCCATTGCAGTGTGGAAGCTTTATATCTAATTTTCTTAACTACAATGGCCATTGTATTCCATTTTATAGGTAACATGAAAGAGTATGTGAGGTATTTACATGTAAATGTATCAATAATTTTGCTACAAATTCATCTTTTATTCTTACAAGGCAGTCATTCGAGAGTGTAGAAGGCGTTGGGTGTAACTCTTTTTATTATACAATTGTACATTGGTCCTAGCGTATTGTATGAGGAAGAATTAACTATAACAAACAAGTAATTAAAGTACCCTCTCCTTCATTGGGAAATTACAACTATGGAGTTTCACACCAAACAATACACATCTCTTGCATTTTCTTCTCTTAATAATTTAGTCTATGTCACGATCTTGTACAATAAACCCATTGTAGTGTGGAAGCTTTATATCTAATTTTCTTAACTACAATGGCAATTGTATTCCATTTTATAGGTAACATGATAGAGTATGTGAGGTATTTACATGTAAATGTATTAATATTTTAGCTACAAATTAGTCTTTTATTCTTACAAGGCAGTCACTCGAGAGTGTAGAAGGCGTTGGGTGTAACTCTTTTTATTATACAATTGTACATTGGTCCTAGCATATTGTATGAAGAGGAATTAGCTATAACAAACAAGTAATTAAAGTACCCTCTTCTTCATTGGGAAATTACAACTATGGAGTTTTGTACCAAACAATACACATCTCTTGCATTTTCTTCTCTTAATAATTTAGTCTACGTTATGATCTTGCGCAATAAACCCATTGCAGTGTGGAAGCTTTATATCTAATTTTCTTAACTACAATGGCCATTGTATTCCATTTTATAGGTAACATGAAAGAGTATGTGAGGTATTTACATGTAAATGTATCAATATTTTAGCTAAAAATTCGTCTTTTATTCTTATAAGGAAGTCACTCGAGAGTGTAGAAGGCTTTGGGTGTAACTATATTTATTATACAATTGCACATTGGTCCTAGAGTATTGTATGAAGAGGAATTAACCATAACAAACAAGTAATTAAAGTACCCTCTCCTTCATTGGGAAATTATAACTATGGAGTTTTGCACCAAATAATACACATTTCTTGCATTTTCTTCTCTTAATAATTTAGTCTATGTTATGATCTTGCACAATAAACCCATTGCAGTGTGGAAGCTTTATATATAATTTTCTCAACTACAATAACCATTGTATTCCATTTTATAGGTAACATGAAAGAGTATGTGAGGTATTTACATGTAAATGTATCAATAATTTTGCTGCAAATTCATCTTTTATTCGCACAAGGCAGTCATTCGAGAGTGTAGAAGGCGTTGGGTGTAACTCTTTTTATTATACAATTGTACATTGGTCCTAGCATATTGTATGAGGAGGAATTAACTATTACAAAAAAGTAATTAAAGTACCCTCTCCTTCATTGGAAAATTACAACTATGGAGTTTCACACCAAAAAATACACATCTCTAGCATTTCTTCTCTTAATAATTTAGTCTATGTCACGATCTTGTACAATAAACCCATTGTAGTGTGGAAGCGTTATATCTAATTTTCTTAACTACAATAGACATTATATTCCATTTTATAGGTAACAAGATAGAGTATGTGAGGTATTTACATGTAAATGTATTAATATTTTAGCTACAAATTAGTCTTTTATTCTTACAAGGCAGTCACTCGAGAGTGTAGAAGGCGTTGGGTGTAACTCTTTTTATTATACAATTATACATTGGTCCTAGTATATTGTATGAAGAGGAATTAGCTATAATAAACAAGTAATTAAAGTACCCTCTCCTTCATTGGGAAATTACAACTATGGAGTTTCACACCAAACAATACACATCTCTTGCATTTTCTTTTCTTAATAATTTAGTGTATGTTACGATCTTACGCAATAAACCCATTGCAGTGTGGAAGCTTTATAACTAATTTTCTTAACTACAATGGACATTGTATTCCATTTTATATGTAATAGAAAAGAGTATGTGAGGTATTTACATGTAAATGTATAAATATTTTAGCTACAAATTAGTCTTTCATTCTTACAAGGCAGTCACTCGAGAGTGTAGAAGGCTTTGGGTGTAACTCTTTTTATTATACAATTGTACATTGGTCCAAGCGTATTGTATGAAGATGAATTAGCTATAACAAACAAGTAATTAAAGTACCCTCTCCTTCATTGGGAAATTACAACTATGGAGTTTCACACCAACCAATACACGTCTCTTGCATTTTCTTTTCTTAATAATTTAGTCTATGTGATGATCTTGCGCAATAAACCTATTGTAGTGTTGAAGCTTTATATTTAATTTTCTTAACTACAATGACCATTGTATTCCATTTTGTAGGTAGAAGGAAAGAGTATGTGAGGTATTTACAAGTAAATGTATCATTATTTTAGCTACACATTAGTCTTTTATTCTTACAAGGCAGTCACTCGAGAGTGTAGAAGGTGTTTTGTGTAACTATTTTTATTATACAATTGTACATTGGTCCTAGCATATTGTATGAAGAGGAATTTGATATAACAAACAAGTAACTAAAGTACCCTCTCCTTCATTGGGAAATTACAACTATGGAGTTTCACACCAAACAATACACGTCTCTTGCATTTTCTTCTCTTAATAATTTAGTCTATGTTACGATCTTGTACAATAAACCCGTTGCAATGTGGAAGCTTTATATCTAACTTTCTTAACTACAATGGCCATTGTATTCCATTTTATAGGAAACAAGAAAGAGTATGTGAGGTATTTACATGTAAATGTATCAATATTTTAGCTACAAATTAGTCTTTTATTCTTACAAGGAAGTCACTCGACAGTGTAGAACGCTTTGGGTGTAACTCTTTTTCTTATACAATTGTACATTGGTCCTAGCTTATTGTATGAAGAGGAATTAACTATAACAAGCAAGTAATTAAAGTACCCTATCCTACATTGGGAAATTACTACTATAGAATTTCACACCAAAAAATAACCATCTCTTGCATTTTCTTCTCTTAATAATTTAGTCTATGTTACGATCTTGTACAATAAACCCATTGCAGTGTGGAAGCTTTATATCTAATTTTATTAATTACAATGACCATTGTATTCCATTTTATAGGTAACAGGAAAGAGTATCTGAGGTATTTACATGTACATGTATCAATATTTTAGCTACAAATTAGTCTTTTATTCTTACAAGGTAGTCACTCGAGAGTGTAGAAGGCTTTGGGTGTAAGTCTTTGTATTATACAATTGTACATTGGTCTTGGCATATTGTATGAAGAGGAATTAACTATAACAAATAAGTAATTAAAGTACCCACTCCTTCATAGGGAAACTACAACTATGGAGTTTCACACCAAACAATACACATCTCTTGCATTTTCTTCTCTTAATAATTTAGTCTATGTGATGATCTTGCGCAATAAACCTATTGTAGTGTTGAAGCTTTATATTTAATTTTCTTAACTACAATAACCATTGTATTCCATTTTGTAGGTAGCAGGAAAGAGTATGTGAGGTATTTACAAGTAAATGTATCATTATTTTAGCTACACATTAGTCTTTTATTCTTACAAGGCAGTCACTCGAGAGTGTAGAAGGCGTTTTGTGTAACTATTTTTATTATACAATTGTACATTGGTCCTAGCATATTGTATGAAGAGGAATTAGCTATAACAAACAAGTAATTAAAGTACCCTCTCCTTCATTGGGAAATTACAACTATGGAGTTTCACACCAAACAATACACGTCTCTTGCATTTTCTTCTCTTAATAATTTAGTCTATGTTACGATCTTGTACAATAAACCCGTTGCAATGTGGAAGCTTTATATCTAACTTTCTTAACTACAATGGCCATTGTATTCCATTTTATAGGAAACAAGAAAGAGTATGTGAGGTATTTACATGTAAATGTATCAATATTTAAGCTACAAATTAGTCTTTTATTCTTACAAGGCAGTCACTCGAGAGTGTAGAAAGCTTTGGGTGTAACTTTTTTTATTATACAATTGTACATTGGTCCTAGCGTATTGTATGAAGAGGAATTAACTATAACAAACAAGTAATTCAAGTACCCTCTCCTTCATTGGAAAATTACAACTATGGTGTTTCCCACCAAACAATACACATCTCTTGCATTTTCTTCTTATAATAATTTAGACTATGTTACGATCGTGTACAATAAACTCATTGCAGTGTGGAAGCTTTATATCTAATTTTGTTAACTACAATGGCCATTGTATTCCATTTTATAGGTAGCAAGAAAGAGTATGTGAGGTATTTACATGTAAATGTATCAATATTTTAGCTACAAATTAGTCTTTTATTCTTACAAGGCAGTCACTCGAGAGTGTAGAAGGCTTTGGGTGTAAGTCTTTGTATTATACAATTGTACATTGGTCCTAGCATATTGTATGAAGAGGAATTAACTATAAAAAATAAGTAATTAAAGTACCCACTCCTTCATAAGGAAACTACAACTATGGAGTTTCATACCAAACAATACACATCTCTTGCATTTTCTTCTCTTAATAATTTAGTCTATGTGACGATCTTGTGCAATAAACCCGTTGTAGTGTGGAAGCTTTATATCTAATTTTATTAACTACAATGGCCATTGTATTCCATTTTATAGGTAGCAGGAAAGAGTATGTGACGTATTTACATGTAAATGTATCAATATTTTAGCTGCAAATTAGTCTTTTATTCTTACATGGCAGTCACTCGAGAGTGTAGAAGGCGTTGGGTGTAACTCTTTTTATTATACAATTGCACATTGGTCCTAGCTTATTGTATGAAGAGGAATTATCTATAACAAACAAGTAATTAAAGTACCCTCTCCTTCATTGGGAAATTACAACTATGGAGTTTCACACCAAACAATACACATCTCTTGCACTTTCTTCTCCTAATAATTTAGTCTATGTTATGATCTTGCGCAATAAACTCATTGCAGTGTGGAAGCTTTAAATCTAATTTTCTTAACTACAATGACCATTGTATTCCATTTTATAGGTAACGTGAAAGAGTATGTGAGGTATTTACATGTAAATGTATCAATATTTTAGCTACAAATTTGTCTTTTATTCTTACAATGAAGTCACTCGAGAGTGTAGAAGGCTTTGGGTGTAACTCTTTTTATTATACAATTGTACATTGGTCCTAGAGTATTGTATGAAGAGGAATTAACCATAACAAACAAGTAATTAAAGTACCCTCTCCTTCATTGGGAAATTACAACTATGGAGTTTTGCACCAAACAATACACATTTCTTGCTTTTTCTTCTCTTAATAATTTAGTCTATGTTATGATCTTGCGCAATAAACCCATTGCAGTGTGGAAGCTTTATATCTAATTTTCTTAACTACAATGGCCATTGTATTCCATTTTATAGGTAACATGAAAGAGTATGTGAGGTATTTACATGTAAATGTATCAATAATTTTCTACAAATTCATCTTTTATTCTTACAAGGCAGTCATTCGAGAGTGTAGAAGGCGTTGGGTGTAACTCTTTTTATTATACAATTGTACATTGGTCCTAGCATATTGTATGAGGAGGAATTAACTATAACAAACAAGTAATTAAAGTACCCTCTCCTGCATTGGGAAATTACAAACTATGGAGATTTACACCAAACAATACACATCTCTTGCATTTTCTTCTCTTAATAATTTAGTCTATGTCACGATCTTGTACAATAAACCCATTGTAGTGTGGAAGTTTTATATCTAATTTTCTTAACTACAATGGCCATTGTATTCCATTTTATAGGTAACATGATAGAGTATGTGAGGTATTTACATGTAAATTTATTAATATTTTAGCTACAAATTAGTCTTTTATTCTTACAAGGCAGTCACTCGAGAGTGTAGAAGGCGTTGGGTGTAACTCTTTTTATTATACAATTGTACATTGGTCCTAGCATATTGTATGAAGAGGAATTAGCTATAACAAACAAGTAATTAAAGTACCCTCTCCTTCATTGGGAAATTACAACTATGGAGTTTTGTACCAAACAATAAACATCTCTTGCATTTTCTTCTCTTAATAATTTAGTCTATGTTATGATCTTGCGCAATAAACCCATTGCAGTGTGGAAGCTTTATATCTAATTTTCTTAACTACAATGGCCATTGTATTCCATTTTATAGGTAACATGAAAGAGTATGTGAGGTATTTACATGTAAATGTATCAATATTTTAGCTACAAATTCGTCTTTTATTCTTATAAGGAAGTCACTCAAGAGTGTAGAAGGCTTTGGGTGTAACTATTTTTATTATACAATTGTACATTGGTCCTAGAGTATTGTATTAAGAGGAATTAACCATAACAAACAAGTAATTAAAGTACCCTCTCCTTCATTGGGAAATTACAACTATGGAGTTTTGCACCAAATAATACACATTTCTTGCATTTTCTTCTCTTAATAATTTAGTCTATGTTATGATCTTGCGCAATAAACCCATTGCAGTGTGGAAGTTTTATATCTAATTTTCTTAACTACAATAGCCATTGTATTCCATTTTATAGGTAACATGAAAGAGTATGTGAGGTATTTACATGTAAATGTATCAATAATTTCTCTACAAATTCATCTTTTATTCTCACAAGGCAGTCATTCGAGAGTGTAGAAGGCGTTGGGTGTAACTCTTTTTATTATACAATTGTACATTGGTCCTAGCGTATTGTATGAGGAGGAATTAACTATAACAAACAAGTAATTAATGTACCCTCTCCTTCATTGGGAAATTACAACTATGGAGTTTCACACCAAAAAATACACATCTCTTGCATTTTCTTCTCTTAATAATTTAGTCTATGTCACGATCTTGTACAATAAACCCATTGTAGTGTGGAAGCTTTATATCTAATTTTCTTAACTACAATGGACATTGTATTCAATTTTATAGGTAACAAGATAGAGTATGTGAGGTATTTACATGTAAATGTATTAATATTTTAGCTACAAATTAGTCTTTTATTCTTACAAGGCAGTCACTCGAGAAAGTAGAAGGCGTTGGGTGTAACTCTTTTTGTTATACAATTATACATTGGTCCTAGTGTATTGTATGAAGAGGAATTAGCTATAACAAACAAGTAATTAAAGTACCCTCTCCTTCATTGGGAAATTACAACTATGGAGTTTCACACCAAACAATACACATCTCTTGCATTTTCTTTTCTTAATAATTTAGTGTATGTTATGATCTTACGCAATAAACCCATTGCAGTGTGGAAGCTTTATATATAATTTTCTTAACTACAATGGACATTGTATTCCATTTTATATGTAATAGAAAAGAGTATGTGAGGTATTTACATGTAAATGTATAAATATTTTAGCTACAAATTAGTCTTTCATTCTTACAAGGCAGTCACTCGAGAGTGTAGAAGGCTTTGGGTGTAACTCTTTTTATTATACAATTGTACATTGGTCCAAGCGTATTGTATGAAGATGAATTAGCTATAACAAACAAGTAATTAAAGTACCCTCTCCTTCATTGGGAAATTACAACTAAGGAGTTTCACACCAACCAATACACATCTCCTGCATTTTCTTTTCTTAATAATTTAGTCTATGTGATGATCTTGCGCAATAAACCTATTGCAGTGTGGAAGCTTTATATTTAATTTTCTTAACTACAATGGCCATTGTATTCAATTTTGTAGGTAGCAGGAAAGAGTATGTGAGGTATTTAGAAGTAAATGTATCATTATTTTAGCTACACATTAGTCTTTTATTCTTACAAGGCAGTCACTCGAGAGTGTAGAAGGCGTTTTGTGTAACTATTTTTATTATACAATTTTACATTGGTCCTAGCATATTGTATGAAGAGGAATTAGCTATAACAGACAAGTAAATAAAGTACCCTCTCCTTCATTGGGAAATTACAACTATGGAGTTTCACACCAAACAATACACATCTCTTGCATTTTCTTCTCTTAATAATTTAGTCTATGTTACGATCTTGTACAATAAACCCGTTGCAATGTGGAAGCTTTATATCTAATTTTCTTAACTACAATGGCCATGGTATTCCATTTTATAGGTAACAAGAAAGAGTATGCGAGGTATTTACATGTAAATGTATCAATATTTTAGCTACAAATTAGTCTTTTATTCTTACAAGGCAGTCACTCGAGAGTGTAGAAGGCTTTGGGTGTAACTCTTTTTATTATACAATTGTACATCAGTCCATGCATATTGTATGAAAAGAAATTAACTATAACAAATAAGTAATTAAAGTACCCTCTTCTTCATTGGGAAATTACAACTATGGAGTTTCACACCAAACAATACACATCTCTTGCATTTTCTTCTCTTAATAATTTAGTCTATGTTATAATCTTGTACAATAAACCCATTGTAGTGTGGAAGCTTTGTATCTAATTTTCTTAACTACAATGGCCATTGTATTCCATTTTATAGGTAGCATTATAGAGTATGTGAGGAATTTACATATAAATGTATCAATATTTTGGCTAAAAATTAGTCTTTTATTCTTACAAGACAGTCACTCGAGAGTGTAGAAGGCTTTGGTTGTAACTCTTTTTATTATACAATTATACATCTGTCCTAGCGTATTGTATGAAGAGGAATTAACTATAAAAAAGAAAGTAATTAAAGTATCCTCTCCTTCATTGGGAAATTACAACTATGGAGTTTCACACCAAACAATACACATATCTTGCATTTTCTTCTCTTAATAATTTAGTCTATGTTATGATCTTGTACAATAAACCCATTGCAGTGTGGAAGCTTTATATCTAATTTTCTTAACTACAATGGCCATTGTATTCCATTTTATAGGTAGCAGGAAAGAGTATGTGAGGTATTTACATGTAAATGTATCAATATTTTAGCTAAATATTAGTCTTTTATTCTTACAAGGCAGTCACTCGAGAGTGTAGAAGGCTTTGGGTGTAACTCTTTGTATTATAGAATTGTACATTGGTCCTAGCGTATTGTATGAAGAGGAATTAGCTATAACAAACAGGTAATTAAAGTACCCTCTCCTTCATTGGGAAATTACAACTATGGAGTTTCACACCAAACAATACACATCTCTTGCATTTTCTTCTCTTAATAATTTAGTCTATGTTATGATCTTGTAAAATAAGCCCATTGTAGTGTGGAAGCTTTATATCTAATTGTCTTAACTGCAATGGCCATTGTATTCCATTTTATAGGTAACATGAAAGAGTATGTGAGATATTTACATGTAAATGTATCAATATTTTAGCTACAATTTAGTCTTTTATTCTTACAAGGCAGACACTCGAGAGTGTAGAAGGCGTTGGGTGTAACTCTTTTTGTTATACAATTGTACATTGGTCCTACCAAATTGTATGAAGAGGAATTAACTAGAAGAAACAAGTAATTAAAGTACCCTCTCCTTCATTGGGAAATTACAACTATGGAGTTTCACACTAAACAATACACATCTCTTGCATTTTCTTCTCTTAATAATTTAATCTATGTTATGATCTTGTACAATAAACCCATTGTAGTATGGAAGCTTTATATCTAATTTTCATAACTACAATGGCTATTGTATTCCATTTTATAGGTAACAGGAAAGAGTATGTGAGGTATTTACATGTAAATGTATCAATATTTTAGCTACAAATTAGTCTTTTATTTTTACAAGGCAGACACTCGAGAGTGTAGAAGGCTTTGGGTGTAACTCTCTTTATTATACAATTGTACATTGGTCCTAGCGTATTGTATGAAGAGGAATTAGCTATAACAAACAAGTAATTAAAGTACCCTCTCCTTCATTGGGAAATTACAACTATGGAGTTTCACACCAAACAATACACATCTCTTGCATTTTTTTCTCTTAATAATTTAGTCTATGTTATGATCTTGTGTAATAAACCCATTGCAGTGTGGAAGCTTTATATCTAAATTTCTTAACTACAATAGCCATTGTATTCCATTTTATAGGTAACAGAAAAGAGTATGCGACGTATTTACATGTAAATTTATCAATATTTTAGCTACAAATTAGTCTTTTATTCTTACAAGGCAATCACTCGAGAGTGTAGAAGGCTTTGGGTGTAACTCTTTTTATTATACAATTGTACATTGGTGCTAGCGTATTGTATGAAGAGGAATTACCTATAACAAACAAGTAATTAAAGTACCCTTTCCTTCATAGGGAAATTACAACTATGGAGTTTCACACCAAAAAATACACATCTCTTGCATTTTCATCTCGTAATAATTTAGTCTATGTTACAATCTTGTACAATAAACCCATTGTAGTGTGGAACGTTTATATCAAATTTTATTAACTACAATGGCCCTTGTATTCCATTTTATAGGTAAAAGGAAAGGGTGTGTGAGGTATTTACATGTAAATGTATCAATATTTTAGCTACCAATTAGTCTTTTATTCTTACAAGGCAGACACTCGAGAGTGTAGAAGGATTTAGGTGTAACTCTTTTTATTATACAATTGTACATTGGTCCTAGCATATTATATGAAGAGGAATTAACTATAACAAACAAGTAATTAAAGTACCCTCTCCTTCTTTGGGAAATTACAACTATGGAGTTTCACACCAAACAATACACATCTCTTGCCTTTTCTTCTCCTAATAATTTAGTCTATGTTACGATCTTGTGCAATAAACTCATTACAGTGTGGGAGCTTTATATCTAATTTTCTTAACTACAATGGCCATTGTATTCCATTTCATAGGTAGAAGGAAAGAGTATGTGAGGTATTTACATGTAAATATATCAATATTTTAGCTACAAATTAGTCTTTTCTTCTTACAAGCCAGTCACTCGAGAGTGTAGAAGGCTTTGGGTGTAACTCTTTTTATTATACAATTTTACAATGGTCCTAGCATATTGTATGAAAAGGAATTAGCTATAAAAAAACATGTAATTAAAGTACCCTCTCCTTCATTGTGAAATTACAACTATGGAGTTTCACACCAAACAATACACATCTCTTGCATTTTCTTCTCTTAATAATTTAGTCTATGTTACGATCTTGCGCAATAAACCCATTGCAGTGTGGAAGCTTTATATCTAATTTGCTTAACTACAATAGCCATTGTATTCCATTTTATAGGTAGCAAGAAAGAGTATGTGAGGTATTTACATGTAAATGTATCAATATTTTAGCTACAAATTAGTCTTTTATTCTTACAAGCCAGTCACTCGAGAGTGTAGAAGGCTTTGGGTGTAACTCTTTTTATTATACGATTGTACGTTGGTCCTAGCATATTGTATGAAGAGGAATTATTTATAACAAACAAGTAATTAAAGTACCCTCTCCTTCATTGTGAAATTACAACTATGGAGTTTCACACCAAACAATACACATCTCTAGCATTTTCTTCTCTTAATAATTTAGTCTATGTTGTGATCTTGCGCAATAAACTCATTACAATGTGAAAGCTTTATATCTAATTTTCTTAACTACAATAGATATTGTATTCCATTTTATAGGTATCAGGAAAGAGTATGTGAGGTATTTACTTGTAAATGTATCAATATTTTAGCTACAAATTAGTCTTTTATTCTTACAAGGCAGTCACTCGAGAGTATAGAAGGCTTTGGGTGTAACTCTTTTTATTATACAATTGTAAATTGGTCTTAGCATATTGTATGAAGAGGAATTATCAATAACAAACAAATAATTAAAGTACCCTCTCCTTCATTGGGAAATTACAAGTATGGAGTTGCACACCAAACAATACACATCTCTTGCATTTTCTTCTCTTAATAATTTAGTCTAAGTTATGTTCTTGCGCAATAAACCCATTGCAGTGTGGAAGCTTTATATCTAATTTTCTTAACTACAATGGACATTGTATTCCTTTTTATAGGTAACATGAAAGAGTATGTGAGGTATTTACATGTAAATGTATCAATATTTTGGCTACAACTTAGTCTTTTATTCTTACAAGGCAGTCACTCGAGAGTGTAGAAGGTATTGGGTGTAACTCTTTTTATTATACAATTGTACATTGGTCCTAGTGTATTGTATGAAGAGGAATTATCTATAACAAACAAGTAATTAAAGTACCCTCTCCTTCATTGGGAAATTACAACTATGGACTTTCACACCGCACAATACACATATCTTTCATTTTCTTCTCTTAATAATTTAATCTATGTTACGATCTTGTACAATAAACCCATTGTAGTGTGAAAGCTTCATATCTAATTTCCTTAACTACAATGGCCATTGTATTCCATTTTATAGGTAACATGAAAGAGTATGTGAGGTATTTACATGTAAATGTATCAATATTTTGGCTACAAATTAGTCTTTTATTCTTACCAGGCAGACACATGAGAGTGTAAAAGGTGTTGGGTGTAACTCTTTTTATTATACAATTATACATTGGTCCTAGCGTATTGTGTGAAGAGGAATTAATTGTAACAAACAAGTAATTAAAGTACCCTCACCTTCATTGGGAAATTACAACAATGGAGTTTCACACCAAACAATACACATCTCTTGCATTTTCTTCTCTTAATAATTTAGTCTATGTTATGATCTTGTGCAATAAACCCATTGCAGTGTTGAAGCTTTATATCTAATTTTCTTAACTACAATAGCCATTGTATTCCATTTTATAGGTAATAGGAAAGAGTATGTGAGGTATTTACATGTAAATGTATCAATATTTTAGCTACAAATTAGTCTTTTATTCTAACAAGGCAGACAGTCAAGAGTGTAGAAGGATTTGGGTGTAACTCTTTTTATTATACAATTGTACATTGGTCCTAGCATATTGTATGAAGAGGAACTAGCTATAACAAACAAGTAATTAAAGTACCCTCTCCTTCATTGGAAAATTACAACTATGGAGTTTTACACCAAACAATACACATCTGTTGCATTTTCTTCTCTTAATAATTTAGACTATGTTATGATCTTGTGCAATAAACCCATTGTAGTGTTGAAGCTTTATATCTAATTTTCTTAACTACAATAGCCATTGTATTCCATTTTATAGGTAACATGAAAGTGTATGTGAGGTATTTACATGTAAATGTATCAATATTTTAGCTATAAATTAGTCTTTTATTCTTACAAGGCAGACGCTCGAGAGTGTAGAAGGTTTTGGATGTAACTCTTTTTATTATACAATTGTACATTGGTCATAGTGTATTGTATGAAGAGGAATTAGCTATAACAAACAAGTAATTAAAGTACCCTCTCCTTCATTGGGAAATTACCACTATGGAGTTTCACACCAAACAATACACATATCTTGCATTTTCTTCTCTTAATAGTTTAGTCTATGTTATGATCTTGTGCAATAAACCCATTGCAGTGTGGAAGCTTTATATCTAATTTTCTTAGCTACAATAGCCATTGTATTCCATTTTATAGGTAACAGGAAAGAGTATGTGATGTATTTACATGTAAATGTATCATTATTTTATCTTGAAATTAGTCTTTTATTCTTACAAGGCAGTCACTCGAGAGTGTGGAAGGCTTTGGGTGTAACTCTTTTTATTATACAATTTTACATTGGTCCTAGAGCATTGCATGAAGAGGAATTAGCTATAACAAATAAGTAATTAAAGTACCCTCTCCTTCATAGGAAAATTACAACTATGGAGTTTCACACCAAACAATACACATCTCTTGCATTTTCTTCTCTTAATAATTTAGTCTATGTTATGATCTTGTGCAATAAACCCATTGTAGTGTGGAAGCTTTATATCTAATTTTCTTAGATACATCTATTCAATTTTACAGGTAACATGAAAGAGTATGTGTGGTATTTACATGTAAATGTATCAATATTTTAGCTAAAATTAATCTTTTTTTCTTACAAGGCAGTCACTCGAGCGTGTAGAAGGCTTTGGGTGTAACTCGTTTTATTATACAATTGTACATTGGTCCTAGCATATTGTATGAAGAGGAATTAGCTATAACAAACAAGTAATTAAAGTACCCTATCCTTCATAGGGAAATTACAACTATGGAGTTTCACACCAAACAATACACATCTCTTGCATTTTCTTCTCTTAATAATTTAGTCTGTGTTATGATCTTGTGCAATAAACCCATTGCAGTGTGGAAGCTTTATATCTAATTTTCTTAACGACAATAGCCATTGTATTCCATTTTATAAGTAATAGGAAAGAGTATGTGACGTATTTACATGTAAATGTATCAATATTTTAGCTACAAATTAGTGATTTATTCTTACAAGGCAGTCTTTCGAGAGTGTAGAAGGCTTTGGGTGTAACTATTTTTATTATGTAATTGTACATTGGTCCTAGCGTATTGTATGAAGAGGAATTTTCTATAACAAACAAGTAATTAAAGTACCCTCTCCTTCATAGGGAAATTACAACTATGTAGTTTCACACCAAACAATACACATCTTTTGCATTTTCTTCTCTGAATAATTTAGTCTATGTTATGATCTTGTGCAATAAACCCATTGCAGTATGGAAGCTTGATATCTAATTTTCTTAACTACAATAGCCATTGTTGTGAGAACCCATTACACTAAACGAGATTACTCAAAACATAAAACACAATCAATCACTAGTTAACCACATACCCTAAAATATATGTAAATTAAAACTGATTTCAACGTCAACATCTGCATAGAAACATTTTTATAATAGACCAACATCTTGCTTATATCCATCATATGCCAATAATTTGAAACAAATTTTTCTAGTGCCTTAGCCACAACAAATATACACATGAGAACAATATTTGTATATGCCGCACAACAAACATTAACATGCTAACAAAAATCTGATTCGTTTGAAACACCATATACAAACTTTTCATGTCTGAACCTGAGAGTACATGGATGACTCTAGGACACACTAGATATCTAATCAACCTTCTCAAAGATTCATTACTGTACTTCCTCTTTACTTCCACCATCATGTTTTTGTCATTTCTGATTACCTAAAAAATGTGGCGAACCACAAGGGTGAGACCCATGTCCCAGCAAGAGATATAACCTCTAACAACATATATTGATTACAACATTTTAAATAGTAGATAACTAAGTTGGAGTATTTAATAATCAATTGAACAGATTGAACAGTTCAAGTATGCTAAACAGATTAAGCAATTAATCTTAGCAATAAGTATGGTCATCAATGCATATATAGATAACAAATCAATCCATTTATTTGGATAGATATCACTCAAATATCATCAAATTGGATTAATAACAATCATTATCATTAATCTTACTATCATCATATTCCTTGCTAACATCACAAGCAATCTAGTAGCATAAGCATCCCTGACATCATGAATATGTCTAGTAACATAACATGGCTATCAATATTTGCATCTCAAATAAAGGGAACAGATCTATATCATAAGTAGAACTAACATCACAAAACAATGAACTACATAGGCATGATTAGCACTTTAAGTATTTGTAATTACATAGGCATGTCTAGCAATATTAAACATAGCTAGCAGCAACATCTTAACCATCAATGTCAGTATATTTGACAACATAAGCATGTTTACAACATGAGCATAACTACATCATAAGTATATCTATTATCTCTTATTGTACTATACATGATCTCAGTGAAAAGAAATAAAACCAGGGTTATCATCCAATATGAAGTGTTGTGTATAACCCTAAATAGATATGCTACACGACTTTCTTACATCTTTTATTATGTGCTGGAGAATTTGAATCGTACCATCCAAATTCCAACCGACCCCTGTGATGGGCTATTTGGTTCTGTAAAAGATCTAGGAGTGCTGGTAACCTAAGATATCATCCCCTCGGTCAGTACAAGTAAAAAGGCAGTGACAAATCAGTCAAAGCTGCCACCACAACGACATATAGTCAAGCTGCTAACCACTAGTCTGCCCTTGGTACAAGTCACAGCACTAGAAACCAGGGTATACAAAAACCCTCTAATTCGAGGTACAACCTCAGTTGTGCTCAATCACATCAAATGTATGAGGCATGACCATAGATATCCTCTACAACCTGCATTGTGGATGATAAGGATATATCCTCAACTTGCCACCCCCACATACTCAACAATATGCGCTCTGAGTTTCCCTTAGGAATACTTGTTTCACCATCCAACAAGTTTTGACATTGAAGATGGCTCTAAGGCACATGGAACTACATGATTAGAGTTGCACTTGATTAGTTATGCCAATTGGGTGAATTAAGGCTGCATCAAACAAGTGGACATACAAACCCTAATTCACTTCAAGCAAGCATATAAATATCACAACTTTTAAAAGATATAAAATGTGTGGAACATAATTTCTCATCTCATCATCACATGGTACTATTCACTTACCATTCATGAGACCACACTAGTCATCATACTATCACAATATATAAATCCTTTTCACAATATCACAAGGTATCAACCCTTATCAACACAAGAGGATTACACCTCATTCAGGGCTCAACCATGCCCAAAGGTCATTAAGACCATCATACTATCACATGATATAAATCCTTTTCACAATATCACATGGTATCAACCCTTATCAACATAGGAGGATTACACCTCATTCAGGGCTCAACCATGCCCAAAGGTCATTAAGAGCATCATACTATTCCCTGCAAGATCATCATTATCTTTGCATGCCTTATAACAAGGCTCAACAACATCACTTACATATAATACACTTGATTAGCACAATATTGCATTAATGAGCTAGGAGATATTCATAAACAATCATATAAGGGTCATATTAACATTAAGAACATTCCTTTATTACATCAACATGCAAGGAATCTATATATGATTAACCCTCATCATATTCATACTACACATGTTTAGCATAAGAAAGTATCAACCATGTGGCTATGATAACAACTAATTAACACATTAAGGTTATGATCATATTAAGGAGGTTATTTCACCATCATGCCATCATATAAGAAGGTTAAACATGAATACTCATCTTTATCTATTTGCATTAGAGTTAGGTTCAACAAGATAAATTATATTAATGTTACTAATCAGCACTCATACCCAAACCCTAACTCATGGCATCCCCATTAGATAATGGATGCATAAGGTGAAGCATCACAATCACATTCCATACTATTCTCAAGTATGAACCCACACATAAATCAAGGTGTAACCATTGGGCTATAGCATACTAGGGTTTCGACAATAGTAACAAAGTACTCTATGATTGTATTAGTCATTCAAGGACTATTCATATCCAACTACCATCATTTAGTTATATTAAAGCTAGGTATAACAAGCTATACCTCATTAGGGTTACCCATTAATTCATTATGGTGATTATAAATCATAATCATACAAGGGAAAGGGTAACACTAAAATTTTAATGCATTGAACCATCAAATTCTCGTCATTAGAATCATAACATTACACAACACACTTCACCCAAAACAATGGGAATATTGAGGCATCAATTTCTAACCATGAAATGTTGAAAAGGTAAAGCCATTGGTCGTTTACATAAGTAAACACCTTGAATGAATCATCTATAATGTTTTTGAGTTGTGATATATAAAATTCACCATTTAACCCTAGGCATTCTTTGATTAACAACAATAAGGGTTCTGTTGAGAGTAGGGTAAAACCCACAATTTACTATTCATTTAAAACAAGCCATCCATTGTCAACAAGTAAGATCCTTAAGTTGATCATATAAAGGAAACCATCTAAATCACATTGTTAGGACCAACATATTACATTAGCCATCATTCCACTTTATTGGAGAAATAAACATTAGATATTGACCATGGGGTCAAGTTCATATCTTAAAACCATCAATTATAGTATAAGTCTGACCATTGTATCAAGTGACCCAAGAAACCATTGGTCTAAGGCTTAATTGATGCTACAACAATATGATTAACTAACCATAAGTTGTGGAGATCTGATCCACCATCATTAGTACCATTAAGTCACCACAGGTTGTTAGATCAGCACTATATTCATTAATAAACATCAAACAGTAAGCTAATGTCATCATTGATTGATAATATCAGTAGGGTACTTAATGGTTTATCATTGAACTTCTAATTGATCCAAAACATGACCTAAGGGGGTGACCATAGGTTGTCATCATCATCTGACACCTTTAATCCCGACCATCAGTTGTCATGAAGACAACACCATAGGGTTGTTGCAATGGTACCATCATCGGGTCATGGGTTTATAGAAGAAATCAGCTTAAAACCCTAAAATTGACCATTGGTTGATAGGTGCTTAGCACCATATGTTGTCAAGCTAACCTGATCCAAGTCATATTGTACCTTAGGAATAACATACACATGATCACATGTTCATATAGAACTGAAATCAGAATAGGGAATATTATAAAAATTGAATCCAAGTCAAGCATAGCTTTTTAGTGCATGGATCATCATTTAAAAGCTTATGGTAAGCAATAAACATGGAGCAAGTTATGAAACTTGCCTCTAATGAGAAGATGAAATCCCAAACAGAAGAAAACTTGAGCAGGTAGGGTATAAAATTCAAGTATAAGTTGTGAACTTCTCCATCTGGCACCTTTCTTCATCAAATGAGCAAACCATAAGCATAAGGAGCAAGAGAGGTAGGGTTTTAGAGATTTAGAGAAATGTCTACCATGGAACAATAAGGTTCCGACCTAGAGAAAGGTAGGAGTAAGGATAACAAAAACATAAATGGAGCAAAGAAGGGGATTCTTACTCTTTTAGGTTAAGATCACTAGAAGGAGGCCTTTTAAACCCTAAAAGGAAGTCAATTGCAACCCTAGATTCTTTTTCCAATAAGATCCCCTCTTTCTTCTTCCTTGGACAAGAAATTTGTAGAAGCATAGAGGGAGAACGAGGTTCATAGAAGGAGGTAAGTGGTGGAGAGAAAATATCTCGTTTTGGTGCTTAGGGATAAGTATTTTAAACTTTAAGATAAAGAAAAAAAAAGTTGAAGTTCTAGTATCTTTCCAAGAGTCCATGGCCTTAAACTATTAAGAATATACAAGCACACACACAAGCAACTTCCCCACCATACACAGAGACATGATTATCCCTCGTTTCTTTAATTTCCAAGAAAAACAAATGATTCATGAGATGACCCGACACCAAATCAGACCGTCACAGTGTAATTAATTGCGGAATTTAAACATTAGCAGCGGATTACTAAAAATCACTAAAAATTTAAACCATTTACAAAGAGATCCATTTCCAAGAAACTCTTATAACAAGAACCAAAAGATTTTGTATTCATTATGGTCCACCAAGTACATGTCATGTACCTTTCCTTCTCGAGGATTACATACAACAGTTGCTCTATTAAATCTACACATAAGCAACATAAAACCTCAAGGCATTCAATGCCAAAATATCAGATTGATCATAAAAGCACTAACTACTAACTCCTAGGACCTGAGAGTACAGAGATGACTCATAGGACTCATAATTACAAGACACGACAGACAATATCTCCACCTGAGATGTTACTGCTGTCCCCGATGCTACTGTCCTTCCCCTACTATAGGGTTTCTACCTCCTCGTCCTCGTCCACCTAAAAATGTTGGATTCCACGGGGGTGAGACAATTGAAAATGTCACAGCGAGAGATATAACTCTCCGCCAAAAACATTATTATTGCGGATAAATAGTAATAAACTGAGCAGAATAATCTCTATTGAATAGCAGGATTTAAATCATTATTAAGCAAAATAGAGCAATATCATCTATTCATTTTAATAAAGAATATGAAGAACATGTTATAATATTTATCCACTTTAGGTTACAATAAGCAATGTAACATCAACCAATGATTTTCATAATTTTTCCTTAAGCAAATATGCTACATGGCTAATTACATTTTATAATCACACTTATTCCCTGAGGAGTGGAGGTATACCGCTCATACTCCAACCGACCACGACGGCATAAAGCATCGGTTCCATACCTAGGTCAATGGAAGAGCTGGACTCCATGACCTCATCTGTCTCAGTCAGTGTGAGGACACATGCAAGACATCTAGTATCTCTGCTAAATAGCTTTCCAGGGTATACTGGCAACTTCTCTATAGAGTTATAGCCCGTAGCATATACTCTGTTCGGGATATGGCCCGTAGCCAATGCCTGGTATTGTGGAGTCATGGCCCATAGACATACTCTTATTGGGATATGGTCCATAACCATTCCTGTACATAGGATATGGCCCGCAGTCATTCCTATGAGGTGTAAGGATATATTCACCCATTACCCCCACATATTAAAAAATATGCATTCCAGGAATTCCCATAGGAAAACCTATTTCACCATCACCAACTACTGACAATGATGGATCTATGGTCAGGGCTCTACATGATCATATTCCACTTGATTAGTTAAGTACATTACCATATTCTTTTAGCACCAATTAAGATTTCAGATAGGAATTATTATAACAAATTCTATAAAGAAACATGTAATGCTTTTATCAAGTGCTTTTCGAATCTTTATAGAACATGGGGATCTCAATCCTTGATCTCATTACTAGGAATTCACATCCCTCCACAATGTCATCATCATGTTTACTGGATCTGGGTATTCAAACCCTTAGTTCATCACTGAACACGGTTACCACTATCAGGTAACTATTACCTCCAGCTCATCTGACCAAGGTATTCATGATACTTGTTACACAAGCATTTCACATAACTCACTAGGCACCTTCAACTTCTTGTCACCTCTCACTAGGCAAAAATTAAAACAATGGCTCACAAGGCCCATTAACATCATAACTCATACCTGGATATGCTTATCATCTCATGATACCTGCATGGTTAGTTTACTTGATAACAACCATATCAATTACTTATCAGCATTATGAAATACAAAGATAACATCAATATTCCCTTATTAGAATTAGGGTTTCTCATCATTATCAATTAGGGTTTCACATAACATCACACTGTATTAGGGTTTCACATAGCATCACCCTATATTAGGGTTTCACATAACATCACCCTATTTTAGGGTTTCACATAACCTCACCCTGTATTAGGGTTTCCCATAACATTACCCTATATTAGGGTTTCACATAGCATCACCCTATATTAGGGTTTCACATAACATCACCTTGTTTTAGGTTTCACATAACATCACCCTATTTTAGGGTTTCACATAACATTACCCTGTATTAGGGTTTCCCATAACATTACCCTATATTAGGGTTTCCCATAACATTACCCTATATTAGGGTTTCATATAACATTATCCCATTTTGGGGTTTCTTAACCCATTACTCAAAATTAGGGTTAGGGTTTCTCATTCTTCTCAATTAGGGTTTCCATTCTCCATTAATTAGGGTTTTATGATTATCTCATTAATCCAAACCCTAAATCAGTGCTTCCACATATCTTGGAGCACATAGCATTATTTAAGTATTAAATCATACTTATCAATGTTCTATGTACTTTGGAACACACAACATCATCATCATGCCTAATTAGGTTGACTTAACCTCTCACTAAGTACATACACCTATGTTTATCATAGTGTATTGAATTTCTCACTTTCATAGGCATTGAGTGATAATCACTCTAATTATACTAATCACTTAATTATTTTAGAGGTACTTCCATTGAAATCAACCTTAAGTTACTCTTCAACCATTTACATGGTTTGAGTCAATTAGATCTTCAAATGGTTTGAACCAATTGAACCTTCAAATGGTCTTGAAGATATTTGTCCTTCTAATGGTCTTGAAGTCACTTGACCTTCAAACGGTCCATGAGGTCACTTGACCTTCAAACGGTCTTGAGGTGCTTGACCTCCAAACGTTCTTGAGGTGCTTGACCTCCAAACGGTCTTGAGGTGCTTGACCTCCAAACGGTCTTGAGGTGCTTGACCTCCAAACGGTCTTGATCCAAATTCTTCAAATGGTCTTGCCCTAATTCCTTCAATCAGTTTTGAAACTGTTTGATTTTATCAATTTTGAAAATGTTTAATCCTTAAATGATTTGAGACCGTTTGATTTAAATATTATTTAATCCCAAATGGTCTGAGACCGTTTAGTCCTCAAATGGTTTGAAACTGTTTGGACAAATCAGAATTGAAAACCGTTTAACCCTAAATTAGGGTTTTGTTCCTCAATTAACTTAGGGCTTTGAACCCAATTGTGCTAGGGTTCTGAAATTAATTGAATTTGATTGTTTGAAGTAATTAGGTCATAAGACCAATCAATCCTTGAAACTATTGAAACCATTTAGTCTTCTAATGGTTTGAAACCGTTTGCCCTCCAATCGGTTTTGAAACAATTTGGTCACCAAACGGTTTGAAACCGTTTGGTCTAAAATGGTTTGAAACCGTTTGGTCTAAAACGGTTTGGAAACCGTTTGACCAACACAAAGCAAAACCGTTTGCTCATGGTTTTTCTTGAGGTGTTTGCTAAGATTATGTCATCATCATGAAGCTTCATACCTCCAATTTTTATTGCCATATATATGAAAAATTCAAAAATTATTCAAGAAGAAATAAAGGATCAACATATGATGAAAAATAGAAACCAATAACAACATTAATGGGTTCAAGTTATATAACCCTCCTTCAAAGTAGCTTCAAAGCTTCAAGATTCACGTCTCTAATGGTGAATGAAGATCCTTTAACTATCCAAGGCCCGTTTCCAACTCTTTGGATGCAAAAGAATGGCCAAGGTTGAGCATTGGTTGGAGAAAAGAAGAAAATCAATGTTGAAATCCGATTTCAACCATCAATTCAAGGTTGAAGATGATCATGGAGCTTACCTTCAGCTTGGGGAACATTTTCCTCCCGCTCCTAAGCTCCTTGTGTTGGGTTTTAGGGGAGGTAGAGAAGGCAGCGGAAACAAAAATTTTCTCCTCCCAAACCCAGAACAAGGAAATGTGTCAACGTCTATACAATAGGAAAGGGATGGTTTGTGGAATCATACCTTATCCCGAGGCTTGCTCGGAGAAAATACCTCGCGGCTTGCACGGTATTCACCTCCGGTCTTGGACGGTGTCTGTGCAACTCCTGGTCGCACCGGGACTGACGACTCCTGGTCTCACCGGGACTGTCGGGATTGACAGCTATCCTCCTAGCGGCAGAAGTCTCCCGCCTCTAAAGTAGTCTACATGGACCACCTGGAACTCCAATCTCCTTGTCCCATAAGGAATTGGAAGGAGTCGCACCCTCCTATCAGCATACTAGTCACTGACACAATCTCCTGCCACTAGTCGCTTTCTGCAGTTGTCTTTCCCTTGATGTGCCTCCCTTATCGGGTAGCACTTGCTCGGGCTCTCTCTCGGTTGCCAAAACCAGAGAGAATGACAACTTTACAGAGCAACTGGTTGCACTGTGTTGTTCTTTGAGAAGCCCCCAATACCCCTATATATATAGGAGGGTCATGGGACACGGTTCTCTATCCCGGGCAATGCGGGACTAAAGTAGGAGTAGAAGGGTTTGAGATTTTCCACAAAAACAACCAACTGCGTAACCTGAACCGATCATTTCATTTCTGAAACGGTCGGTTGGGGACGTGAGACGATCGGTTGACACCTCAACTGATCAGTTGACACCTCAACCGATCGGTTGGAACCCATGAAATGGTCGATTCACTTCTGAACCGGTCGGTTCGTGGTCCTGGTCAGTTCCCAATTGACTTTTCTTCTTTTGGTTTCTAATTGGTATCAAATACCAATCCTTGTTCCAATCAAATTGGGCAAGTGAAACGAAAGGAAAATTTCTCACCAATCCTACTTTCCCAACTTGCTCGGTTGCATCAGTTGAACCGATCAACACTTGAAGCAATCTTTTCACCCTGTCCATGAGCCGATCGACTCACCATCTGAACCGATCGGTTCACCAAGCTCATTCGATCGATTCATCACATGAGCCGATCGGTTGGGAGTGCAGATTGTGCAGAATCAGTCAATTGCAGTTTCAATCAATCCGATACTCCAATCAATGTGTCCAACACCTTGAACATTATGACACTGAGCTATCAATTAATTGAGTGTTTAATTGAACTACTAAACTCCTTTAGTAATCAATCTAAACATTGTTTGTGGACAAAACTCCTCTTCCAGGTTAAATCCTATGTGTGTGACCCTGCAGGTCCATTTCATGTTGGCAGTGAAAGTCCATAACACTTATGACTTCACAAGCAAAGGGCGGTGCCTAGTCACACATCAGTGCTACCCAAGTGAAATAGAAAGTTGGAGAACAACTTTCAATCCTACAATCCATGAATGGTGTTACAGTGAATGTATAATTCCTTTGTCACTGATATCTCGAATGTACTCGAGGCATGGAACAGTCATCCTGTCAATGTTCATTCACTTTCTTGATCTTAGAGTAGATTGGAAGAGATATGTTATGACATCAATATCACATATTGACTCACACATGCGTGCATGCCTTTCTCAATCCTACTCATCAAGTGGCCATGGATATCAAACTCCCTCAGGAGGGACAAATCCCATATCTATCACTCACCCCTCAAAAGCCCCATGTGTCAAAGCCACCCAATCATCACCTTTATAACAATCCATGTTTCAGGACTGCGTTTGATGATGTCAAAGTGTGCCCAACGACATGTGTTGAGTGTAGTGATTTCAGGTCAAAGAATCACACTCACCACCATCCCTGTGAGTACTGACTATGACTACCATGTCATGGTTCCATGTGTCAAACTCATGGTGGGTCTGTCCGGTACACTTGTTCTCTAACAAGTACCTATGTGTTTGGTTTGATATCTCTATATCATGACTAATGAGATTATGTCATCAACCAACACCACAATCTAGTCTTGTGTGTCATTGTTGTCCATCTACCTTCCACAATGACATACGACTAGGGACATAACAAGAATGTACAAACTCTTATCATCCGTATGATCTCATCATTCAGGTCCTCAACCTGAAAGCATACTTCATTGAGTACTGTCATTCTCTAGACATTCAATCTGTTCTATCACTATCTCAAATGACTGAACCAGAAAGAATCGGAAGCTTGCCTTTGATGTTTATCAAATCAATCTTAATGTATCCCACCAATCATCCCATGATTGGCTCTCAGGGCATACATACCAACACCTTGGTCGTCGGCCAAAGCAAAGAAATAAAGCGGCTTGCAAAATGGTCTTTTAAGTAAGGAGAAAATTGAATATATGTAATTGATTTTCTAGGAGAGAGAAAGTAGAAGGAATTTCATCGATTATCTTTGCCACATGCCCCCTCCCTTCCTTGAATCCGAAGACAACTCCCTTCATCGTCAATATCCTCTCATTTATCCTTGAATTAAAAGCAACCACTTTAAGCACCTTAATTAATATAATGCTATTATCCATTTTTAGTGGACATTACTTTTTAATTAACAAATGTGAGTGGGTTTCTTCACCTACTTAGGATATTTCAGTGCAACTCAAGGCATTTGGACGTCCTTGCACTATAGGATTTCAACCAGGTCAGAACCATGGCCTTCCATGGTGAAACCCCTCCTAGAGCCCTTAAACACCTCATCTCCATGTTCTTTTGCTAGGGTTTTTCACCTCTAAAGTAGAGAAGGTACTTCTTGCTTGAGATAGGAGCTTTTTTGGAGAAACCAACCTCTCTAGCTTGGGAATGTTTCTATTTGAACCTGTCCAGCTTCCTAGAGGTGAGTTTTATAACCCCATTCTCATATATTGCTTACTACATGCTTAAAACTCATGCTTCTATGTTTAAGATCGATGATCTCCATCTTTATTTACCATGTTCTTCTAGGGTTTTGGTTTCTTACTATTTTACCTTCTCTAAAAGATCTAGTTTATGCATATACAACCCTGATCTTGGTTCAAATGGTGCTCTCTCTCTTTCACACACACACGCATACACACACACACTCTTCCAAGCTATCGAAGATTTCTGACTTGTCATTCCCTAATTGGTTTAAATTGAAAAATTCATATCTTTCAATCTGCTTATGCAAATTTGACAAATAAACATGTTTTGGAATAAAAAAAATTCATATCTTTCAATCTTCTTATGCAAATTTGAAAAATAAACAAGTTTTAGAATCAAAAAATTAATCTCTATCTAATATAAATGCTTTTGAGGTCTGATTTCAAGGTTTGATGAAGAGTGATTTTTGGAAAATGAATTTAATGCATAAAATCCATAAAAAGTACATTTTTGGAAGAGTGATTTTTGGAAAATGAATTTCAAGGTGTTGAACATGACCAAGGAGAACATATCTTCCAACATGAACCTAGGTCTTGGAGATGTGGCTTGGAGATAGGTTTGAAGTAGTTTAGATTTCCCTCAACTTAGATCCTTATGTTGTATCATACATGTAAACCCTATGGGATATTATGATGCACTTTTGTAATCTTTTGTGAAAATTGAATATAGTCATTTGTTTAATTCCACTGCTACACTTTGGTTGTTTTGAATATCAATTATTGAAATTTGAAAATTTTACACCTATTCCAGCATACCTTTAAGTGTGTTCAAAATGGATGTTTTATTCTTCAGATTTTATTTTAGTAGGGAATGGATCCCAGTCCTTACAGTCACTATTTGTAGTTGACTGATATGTCTTTGTGATGTTTCTCTTCTACTGGCCAAGCAGTGTTGAAGAGGTTATGGATTCTGACTCTTCCATTGATCTTGTATGGCTCCAATTTTGACTTTTCAGAGTGGTCGATTGGATTTGAGTGGTACAACTCAAATCCTCAGGGAACAATAAAAGTTGTAACATAATCGGGTAGTATATTTTCTTAGGGTTAAAATAGTAATAATATTGGATGACCGCTTTGGCTTATCTTTGTACCGATTTCTTAAATTATAATGTGGTAATAGAAATCAATTGTTATACACATTCTCCATATTCCTTCTTAAAGTAATGATTGTTCTATTGCTCAATGGTAACTGTCTAGTTTTGCTTAATTTGCCTTATTAGTTAAATACATATCATTTAGTTGGATCTGTAAAACTTGTTAAGTATTTTATCTACATGCTTAGTTAACTGTGTTGTAATTGAAGTTGGAGGAGATTTATATCTTTCTCTTGGATATTTGGTCTCACCCCGTGGGTTTCCACATCTTTTAGGTGGTCAAGCATGTAGAGGTAGAGATCATTTTTTTGAAGTTGAGCAGTGAGAGGAGCAGTAGCTGAGCAATTAGGGTTTAGGGTTTATGGTTTAGAGAGTGCCAAGAAGAGACCATCATAGTATCAGGGACAATCTTTTGGAGACCTCACACCACAATCACAACAAAGGTCAGGTGTTCAGTCACAATGGTCACCAAATAGAGGTAGAGGCCATAATTTTCCGCCAGAAGAAACCCGCGGCACAACATCCGTATTTGTAACATGGTTGTCTAGGCCGTGGTATGAGAGCAAGACTTGCTACAAGTGTGGACAGACCAGGCATACAAGATCGTATTGACCTATGAAGGATAATGTGGTGGCCCAACAACTAAGATAGAGTCAGCAAGTCTCGGAGTGGCAACAATTTAGCAACAATGGAGGTTGAGGACGTTGACAAGTGTCACAAGCTGGTTCTTTTGGGCAAGCCAGTAGAGGATGGGGGCGACAACAGGCAACTACTCGATTCTATGCCATGAGTCAGCCAAAAGGAGTGGTCAAGCTGTGAGTTGTAACAAGTTAGATGGATTTATTTCATTCCTATTTGCCTTCTTCTTGCTTTATATGTTTTAGTTGACCCTGGTGTGACACACTCTTTTAGCACCCGAGAAGTGATTGATAGTTGTTCCTTGTCTGTTAGATGTAGATGTGATAGTCTTCATTTAGATGCCCCGTTGGTTGGTTCCACCGAGTTACTGGAGGTGGGTCCTTCTAATGTCCTTTCTTTCTCAAGACATAGCATTCAAGTGGACCTCATACCACTTGACATTCATGGATTTGATGTGATTCTTGGAATGGACACTTTAGAGATGTATCATGTGGTCTTAGACTGTAGTTCCAAAATGGCGATGTTTGTTGATGGTAATCAACGTGGATCTTCCAAGGAGATAGGAACATTCTTCTGACATGTTTGGTGTTAGCAATGGTGGTGTAGAAGATGATGAGGAAAGATTGTGATGCATTCTTAGAGCATGTGGTGGATACCAAGGCAAGGAGTCTGAGTATCCATGAGGTACCAGTTGTCTGTGAGTTTGAGGACGTGTTTTCTGATGAGTTTCCAGGAATTTCTTCAATTCGGGAGATTGATTTTGAGATCAATCGAGTTCCATACACGTAGACAATAACACATACACCATACAAGATGGCACCAGTTGATATGGAACAGTTAAAGAAATAATTGCAAGAGATACTTGAGAAAGGCTTTGTCTAATCGATCATGTCTCCTTGGGGTTCTCCCGTGTTGTTCATGAAGAAGAAGGACAAATCCATGAGGCTGTGTAACAATTACAGATAGTTTAACAAGGTTATGATAAAGAATAAGTATCCTTTGTTATGGATTGATGATCTGTTTGACTTGTTATGAGGTGTTATAGTCTTCTCCAAGATAAACCTAAGATCAGGATATCACTAGTTGCATATCAAGGCAGATGACATACCAAAGTCAACTTTTAGGACAAGGTATGGTCACTACAAGTTTGTGGTTATGCCATTTAGGCTAACCAATGCACTGACAACATTCATGGACCGGATGAACAGGGTGTTCTGGCCGTATCTGGACCAGTTCGTGGTGGTGTTTATAGATGATATCTTGACATACTCCAAAGATAGTGAACAACATGAACAACATCTGGTTCGGGCATTGACCTTGTTGAGACAACATCTGTTGTACGCTAATTTAAACAAGTGTGACTTTTGGCCAAAGGAGGTGCCTTTTCTGGGACACACGATATCTATCGAGGGTGTTCATGTGGACCCCAAGAAGGTTGAATTTGTGCTGGAGTGGAAGCAACTGAAGACACCAATTGAGGTGTGCAATTTTCTAGGTTTGGCAGGCTACTACATGAGGTTCATCGATAACTTCAGTGCCATAGTGCACCCATGCTAATGCTGCCAGAGTAGGGAAAAGGCTACATTTTCTTTTGTGATGCCTTGAGGAATGGTTTGGGTTGTGTGTTAATGCAAGATAAGAATGTGATCTCCTTTGCATCGCGATAGTTGAAGAAGCATGAGGAGAACTATCTTACCCATGAATCGAAGCTAGATGTAGTCATTCATGTCTCGAAGATCAGGAGACACTACATGTATGGAGAGAAGTTCCAAATCTTCACCAACCACAAGAACCTCAAGTACATTTTTTCACAATAGGTGTTGAATATGCGACAGAGACACTGGATGGAGATGATTAAAGATTATGATTTCACCATAGATTACCATCCACAAAAGGAGAATGTGGTGGTAGATGCCTTAATAAGGAAGTCTTCTTCATCATCATCATCTTCTGATATGGCAAAATTATGTTCCTTGGTGTGCAATAAGAGTGACATGTTGGTCTTTGCAGAAGATAAATGTGAAATTGGAAGTCTCCCTATTAGCAGGAATGTTGGCACAGTTACAGGTGAAGCCCACTTTGGGGAAGCAAATTAGAGATGCACAACAGAGTGATATTGTGACATGGCAGATACAAGCAGAATTTGGCAGTGAGAAGTGTGATGGTTTCCACGAGGTAGAGGATGGGACAATATGTTACCATAGTAGAGTTGTGGTTCTTGATGTTCACAATCTGAGGAAGATGAATCTGGAAGAGGCTCACTCTTCAATGTGTGCTATGCATCCAGGTAGCACCAAGATGTACGACAATATTAAAGATATGTATTAGTGGCCTAATTTGAAGCATGATCTGGCTGAGTTTATTGCAAGGTGTCATGTGTGTCGGTAGGTCAAAGTAGAGCATCAGAAGACTACAGGGACTTTGCAACTTTTTTCCCATATCACAGTGGAACTGGGATCATTTCACAATGGATTTTGTGGTTGGTCTGCCTTGGACAACCAAGGGTTATGACTTCATATGGATGATATTTGACCTATTGACAAAGACAACACACTTTTTACCAGTGAAGACAACATACACACCAGAGAAGCTTGCACAAATATATGTTGATGAGATAGTCCATTTGCATGGTATCCCAACTACTATCCTGTCTGATAGAGGTCCTCATTTCACCAGTCACTTTTAGGAGCGCCTGGACACTTCTTTGGGTACATAGTTGAAGTTTAGTAAAACATTTCACCCATAGATAGATGGATAGTCATAAAGGATGATACAAACTTTGGAGGACTTCTTGAGAGCTTATGTATTATAGTTTTTGGGCAGTTGGGATGTGCACCTCAGTCTAATACAATTTGCCTATAATAACGATTATCATAGGAGCATTGATATGGAACCTTATGAGGCGTTGTATGGGAGACGTTGTAGGTATCTATTGTATTGGTATGAGACAAGTGAGTACCAACTTTTGGGTCGTGAGATTATGCATATGACAACAGAGAAAATAAATATGATACATCAACAGTTGAAGGAAACCTAGGAAAGATAGAAATCATATGCAGATAACTATCACAGGCCCTTAGAGTTCCATCTGGGAGACAGAGTGTATCTCAGAGTCTCTCCTTAGAAAGGTTTTTTGAGGTTTGGGAAGAAGGGTAAGTTGGCTCCCAGGCATATGGGACCTTACCCTATGGTGGCACATGTTGGGAAGGTGGCAAATAAGTTGGAGCTACCACCTGAGTTACACAATAGCATCTAGTGTTCCATGTGTCCATGTTGAGTAAGTGCCATCCTGACACTGAGTTGGTTTTACATCTTGTAGAGGTTGATCTAGATGAGGTTGTGTCCTATGTGGAAGGTCTTGCATTGATCATGGACAGGAGGATCAAGAAGTTGAACAAGAATATTATCATTTTGGTTAAGGTTCTATGGCATCACCGCGGTGTAGAGGAAGCCACGTGGAAGCTTGATGAAGAGATGCATAGGAAGTACATGTCTCTTTTCATGTAGGATTTTGGGGGGAGAAATCCTTGTTAGGGGTTTATGGTTGTAAGGCCCCTGACCTAGATTAATTCTTGAGTATGCTTGTTTTGTTTAATAATATGCTTAGAACCTTAATATAATCCTTTGATATGCTTATCTAACATGTGATAACCTTATGTTTCTAGTTTGGTTTTGTGCTGAAGATGTTTGAGCTTTGTATGCTTGTTTTGGACCAAGTTGCAAATTACTCAAGTTGAGGGATGATATTGCAATTTGTCACATGTAGAGTGTGCCCTTAGTTCTTTAGTATCATGAGAGAGAGAATTATTCTATGGGGCACCTTCTTGGATCTTGGTTGATGAGGTGGCATCAGGTGGCGATGTTAGGGTTTTCTAGGGTTTTGACCTTGGTGACGTGTTTCGACTTTGAGTTCATGTGGAGTGTGTTGTGACCGCAACACCTCACTTGGAGGTGTGTTGTGAGCAAAACACTTTTACTAGTCGATGCTTGTTTTGACCATGTAGGTATTGGTGTGATTTGGTCCAGATGATTGCCCTTCTTGTGATGTGTTTCAACCCTATCGATTTAGTGACCTTTTGTAGTGGTCTAGACGAGATACCTTGATGTTTGTTTCAACCTCTAGGGTGGTGATTACCCTTGTGGTCAAAACCCCACCTAGGTTTTATCACCATAGGTTACATGCATGTGTTTAGTGGTTGCATGGCTATTTTCTTGTTGGATAAGTGTCGCTTTGGTGCTCTCTTGTTTTGACACCTCACACCTACCTTACTTCCCTCTTCCTTTGAGTATATAACCCCTTTCTCCTTCATGAAAATGATCTTTTTGGCCCTCCTTCTTCTCCCCTCTCTTGTGTTCTACCTTGGAGCTTTAAGGAGCAAAGAAGGGATGATCTAGGTTCTTTAGAGGTTGATCGACCTTGCATGTAGTGCTTTGGATCTTGATCACATTCCTTGTGGTGATTTCTGGTGGTTTCTCTTCTTGATAAATGGTTCTACTTTCTTGATCACATTTGTCCTTTGGAACCCTACCTTCCATCATATCCTTCTTAGCCATTAGAATATGTTTTGACATGGTGTCTACCTTGAAGATCTTATCCCCACAAAGGTCATAGACTATGTTTTGACATGGTGACACCCAAGTGAGAAGGAGCATTGTTGTTTCTCCTTTGTTATTGGCTTGACCTAGGGGTTTTCACCCTCTTTCTTGAGAATTCTTTTGATCATGTTGTTCTTCTCTTTTGAGGTGATCTTTTGGCTGAAGTCTTGATCCAATTTGGAGTATCATCTTCTCTCTTAGAGCCTTTGATCTAGGAGCTTGGATCTCTACATAAGGTGGGTTATATAACTCTCTACCTTCTCCTATTAATTGCACTGTATTTGTGCTTGCATGCTACTATTTTTACCTCTAAACTTGATGCTAATGTTCTAGAGGAGGTTATCATGATCTAAGGTTTAATACTTTGTAGTATTCTCATGTAGATTTCTTTCTTTCTTAAACCCTAAGTTTATTTCACCCGATTTGTTATGTGATGTTTGAGGTGATTTTGGTACATGCATCTTGACCCTTGTTTGTATCGTCATAGTATGGTTCGGCTCTCATGTTTTTCTTAAGGTTTTGATTGGTTTTTCTTCAGGTTGAAGCTTGGTTTTCTTCGACCTTGTTTGGTTTCTTCATGGATTATGTCGGAGATCAAACTTCAAGGTTTTGATGTTCTTTTTTCATGGAGTTTTCCATCTTGTTTATGATGGTTTTTCCTTGATGTTAATCTCTATTTTGAATCAGGTACCTTCTGTTTTGGATATGGTATAGTGATGTTGAGCGCTACCCTTCCTTTTCTCATATGGTCTCTATATATCACATGTTCTTGTGTTGGTCATGACACTTACTTTGATGGTTCTTGTTTTGGTTGAGACACATGTTTAATAGTGGTCGAGACACCAGTTTTGAGAATGGTCGTGACATATGTTTGATGCATGGTTGTTACACTCACAAGGGTACATGGTTGCTACCCATGTGCGACATTGTAAGGTTGTTACACATGTACATGTAAATGTTGGTTGATACCTAATGTTGTTTATATAATTGATTAACCAAATTAATGATGATATTCTAATCCTAGTATGCTCCACGAAAGTGGGAGATGTATAATTAGGGTTTGGTGACTGATTTATGATATGAACCCTAATTGGCTTAGGCTGTGTAACCCTAACCCTAATCCTAGTGTATGTTATACTTGTTGAGCTTATATGGATGGGTCGTATGTGATTACATTTTCTCTTTCCTACCAGTGTGATTCTAACCTTGTAGGTTGAATGAATTTCATAGCTTGAGTTGCTATGGTGGTGATCATATGACACAGGGTGATGGCTATGAGCCTTGATGATACATGATGAGATCATATTTATGTGATGAATCTTATGACCTAGTGAAGGCTTAATGCCTAATGTGAGGTGATAACCCCTTGAGATGTGATTGAGGGAATAATATCCCATGAAAGTAAAATTACGTCATAGCCTTGTATGGCTATGTGACATTGGTGATGGCCTTATGAATGTCAGTGTTATATGTATCATGTGATGATGTGACTATTTCACACCTTATACATTTTATATCATCTCCAGTTGTACTATCTCCTTATCCTTGTAGGGGTTGTTTTGGGTTTGTACATTGTAACTTGATTGATGCTAAAAGATACCCAATTGGCTTAATTAATCAAGTATAACCCTAATAATGTAGTTTCCATGCATGTGCCATAGATCCATTCTAGTGTCAGAACTTGTTGGATGGTGAAACGAGTCTTTTCTATGGGAAACTCAGGGTACATATATTTGAATACGCAGGGGTGCAAGTTGAGTATCTCATTGCATCCATAATTATAGGTCATGTGAGATGGCCATGCGTGCACTTTTATCCTTGTGATATGTGATAGAGAGTAGCTTAACTGCATGTGATGCCTCTTTTTAGAACAACCATGTGATATCCTATTCTTCTAGCATGGTGACCTATACCAAGGAGGGCTAGGTGTTTATATATGTATGGCCATGCGTGAGGCAATCCTTCAGCTTTAATATATGTCATTGTTTGTAGTTGACTGATATGTCTTTGCGTATCTCTTATACTGACCAAGAGGTGTTGGAGAGGTCGTGGATTTTGGCTCTTCCATTGACCTTATATGGCACTAATTTTGACTTTGCAATGGTCGGTTGGATTTGAGCGGTACAACTCAAATCTTTAGGGAAAAATAAAATACAGAATACATCCATGTAGTATATTTGCTTAGGGTCAAAATATGAATAACAATGGATGACCCCTTTGCCTTATCTTTATATTGATTTATTAAATTATAATGTGGTAATATAAATCAATTGTTATACATGTTCTTCATATTCCTTCTTAAAGTAATAATTATTCTACGGCTCAATGGTAACTGCCTAAATTTTCTTAAACTACCTTATCAGTTAAATACATATCATTTAGCTTAATATGCTTAACCTATTAAGTATTTTATCTACCTTCTTAGTTATTTGTGTTGTAATAGACATTAGAGGAGAATTATATATCTTTCTGGGATGTTTGGTTTCACCGTGTAGGTTTCCTCATATGTTAGGTGGTCGAGTACAGAGAGATAGAGATTGTGATGTTGAGGCTGAGCAACTAGAGGAGCAATAGATGAGCAAAGGTTGGATAAGCTATTTGTATTTTGTAGTAGAGTCCTATGTGTCGTCCCTGTACTCTCAGGCCCTTGCGGGAGTTATGTAGATGTTGTATATCAAGACAACATTTTGGCTATATGCCTTTGTTGTATATATATGGCATGTATGTATGTGAACAAGTTATCATATGTACAAGTTGTGGCCAGTGAGCCAGTAAAAATGTTGTGTAATAATCTTTCGATATATGATGTGACAGGTGGATTTTGTGGGCTCGAAGGTGATAAGTTCAAGTTTTTATGCTTATCTACAAACAATTTTAATTACCTGTGTTTTATGGTAACTTGGTTGATTAGTATCAATTCCATGTTTTGTTTTGAGTGATCTCGCTTTGTGTGGCGCAGGGAGTCACAGTTTTATATCTAATTTTCTTAACTAAAAAGGTGATTATATTCCATTTTATAGGTTATAGGAAAAAGTATATGAAGTATTTTCATGTAAACGTATCAACTTTTTAGCTACAAAATAGTCTTTTATAGGAAAGATTATGTGCTCATAGGTTGGTTTCCATTTGAACCACCACTATTGTTCTTCGCATGAATGAAAAAACAACATGAACAAAAAAAAATATTAAGATGAATTAAATATAACAAGCAAGTAATTCAAGTACCATCTCCTTCATTGGTAAATTACAACTATGGAGTTTCACACCAAACAATACACATCTCTTGCATTTTCTTCTCTTAATAATTTAGCATATGTTACAATCTTGTAAAATAAACCCATTCTAGTGTGGAAGTTTTATATCTAATTTTCTTAACTACAAAGGCCATTGTATTCCATTTTATAGGTAATAGGAAAGAGTATATGAGGTATTTACATGTAAATTTATCAACTTTTTAGCTACAAATTAGTCTTTTATTCTAACAAGGCATTCATTTGAGAGTGTCGAAGGATTTGAGTGTAACTCATTTTATTATAAAATTATACATTGATCCTTATGTACTATATGAATATGTGAAAGGGGTTTGAATGTACTTTTTACTTTCAAAATTACAAATTTTTTATTTCTAAATGATGGCCCTATATGTGTACTAGTGTCAATATATGTACTTTTCACTGTGTTACACATTACATCCATGCTTGAAGGTTGTGGAAATTGTACATGTGTTTTCAATTAATATATAAACATTGTATAGATGATAATTCCAAATCTAGTTTTACTATATCATGTACATTATATTTCTTTATTATTTATGTACATATGTTACAATCTTGTACAATAAACCCATTGCATTTTTGGAAGTTTTATCTCTAATTTTCTTTACTACAAAGGCAGTCATTTGAGAGTGTAGAAGGCTTTGGGTGTAACTATTTTCTTATACAGTTTTACATTTATCCTTGTGTCCTGTATGAATATGTGAAAGGGGTTTTGATGTACTTTTTACTTTTTAAAAATACAAATTTTTTATTTCTAAATCATGAGCCTATATGTGTACTATTGTCAACATATGTACTTTTCACTATGTTACACTGTACATCCATGTACTTGAAGGTTGTTGAGAGAGTACATGTGTTTTCCTTGATATATAAACATTATATAGAGGTTGATTCCGATTCTAGTTTTACTATATCATGTACATTGTATTGCTTGATTATTCATGAACATATGTTACAACCTTGTACAATTAACGCATTGCAGTGTGAAAGTTTTATCTTTGATTTTCTTAACTACAAAGGCAGTCATTTAAGAGTGTATAAGGCTTTGGATGGAACTCTTTTTTTATACAATTATGCATTGATCCTTGTGTCTCGTATGAATATATGAAAAGGGTTTGAATGTACCTTTTACTTTTCAAAATTACAAAATGTTTGTTTCTAAATGATGAGCCTATATGTGTACTAGTGTCAATATATGTACTTATCACTATGTTACACAGTACATCCAAGTACTCGAAGGTTTTGGAGAGAGTACATGTGTTTTCCTTGATATATAAACATTGTATAAATGTTAATTCCAATTCTAGTTTTACTATATCATGTACATTGTATTGCTTGATTATTCATGTATCTCTCTTATTTATAAATGGTAGTGTTAGAATTAATATCTAATGCTCTTAAATCTTTTCTTAATACAAAAAGTGTAACATTGAAATGATTTTGTATAATTGCTTATTGCTTGTTATGAGGTCATTTTATTATAATGGACTAATGGTAGTTTTAGCTGGAGTGTTTTTCTTATTGGGTCTTTTGGGAGATAACACATAGGGTGAAACACCATAACAGGTATACACATAATCATCTTACCTTACATTCATGCATGTCCCATTTTTTTCTTGGCTAACACTTCCTAATAATTATTCCATAACTTCGATGAAAACTAGAAACCATTTGGATGATCACAAGTTCATATATGAATTATAAAAACTCCAAGGCTTACTTCTTCAAAGACTAGGAAGAGGAGGCTGGAGTGACTAACCATGATCTTGATTAAGAAATTTCTTATAGATCTTAATGGGTCTCTTGGGAGATAACACATACGGTGAAACACCATAATGGGTGTACGTAAACATCCCGCCTTATATTCATGCATGTCACATTTGCATCTTTTCTGACACATCCTAATCATTTTTTCATACTTTTGATGAAAACCAGAAACACTTAAGATGATCACAAGTTCATATATAAATTACTTTAACTCTAAGGCTTACTTCTTTATAGACTAGGAAGATGAGGTTGGAGTAGGTGACAACGATCATGATTGAAAATTTCTTGCAGAGCACATGGAGGATTCTTGGTGGCCAAAATTATATCATTCTAAGGGGTAGTTCAATTGTATATATGACCTCTCAAAAGAGGAATGTGTCAAGGAGGGCCTCTACAAAGTCACTATGTGATAAGAAAGCCCACTAAGGAGTTCTAATAATATTTTCCCTCTATTTTAAATTAAAAGTAATACTTCAATTCTAATATGTACTATATAATAACGAGTGTGTGAGGTATTGCACACAATTTTTTCATGTATATTTTTATAAGTTAATCTTTAATTTAAAAATATAGCCGTATGAGAGCATATAAGTTGGATACAATTTTTTCCTAAATGTTTTTATTAATACCAGTCCTTGTTAATTATAGTAAGGCTATATTTGGTCATGGAAGGGGATGAATTCAATTATTGCCATTAGTATGTTTACTTACATTATATTGCTTGATTCTTCATGTATATCTCTTATTTATAAATGGTAGTGTAAGAATTAATATTGAATGCTCTTAGTTCTTCTCTTAATGAGAATTGGTTATCTTGAAATGGTTTTGTATCATTGCTTATTGCATGTTATGAGGTCTTTTTATTATCATGGACTAATGTGAGATTACCTAGAGTGTTTTTCTTATTGGGTTCCTTGGGAGATAACACATATAGAGTGAAACACCATAACATGCATACCCATAACCATTTCACCTTATATTCATACATGCCACATTTTTGTCTTTACTAACACTTCCTAATCATTTTTACACAACTTTGAAGAAAACTAGAAACCATTCATATGATCACAAGTTCATATATGAAGTATATCAACCCAAGGCTTACTTCTTTATAGACTAGTAAGAAGAGGTTGGAGTCATTGACCATGATCTTGATTGAGAAATCTCTTATAGATCTTAATGTGTCTCTTGGGAGACAACACATAGGGTGAAACACCGAAATGAATATACCCATAACCATCCCACCTTATATTCATGTATGTTACATTTTTGTCTTTGCTAAAACTTCGTAATCATTTTCCATACATCTAATGAAAACCAGAAGCTCTTAGGATGGCCCCAAGTTCATATATGAATTACTTTAAATACAAGGCTTACTTCTCTATAGACTAGAAAGATGAGGTTGGAGTTAGTACTAAGATCTTGTTTGAAAATTTCTTGTAGAGAAATTGGGGAGGTAGTAGAAATGATATCATTCTAAAGGGTGGTTCAATTGGATATATGATCCCTCAAAAGAGGAGGGTGTAAAGGAGGGTCTCTACAAAGCCATTGTGCTCATAGCTTGATTTCCAATTGAACCACCTCTTTTCTTCTACCAAAGATAATACAGATCGGAAAGTAACATTAAAAAAATATGAACAATAAAAATAAATATATGAAGAGGAACTAACTACAATAAACAAGTAATTAAAGTATCCTCTCATTCATTGGAAAATTACAACTATGGAGTTTCACACCAAACAATACACATCTCTTGCATTTTGTTCCCTTAATAATGTAGCAAATGATACAATCTTATACAATAAACCCATCACAATACAAAAGTTTTATCTCTAGTTTTCTTAACCAAAAAGGCCATTTAATTCCATTTAATAGGTTATAGGAAAGAGTATTTGAGGTATTTGCATATATTTTTTTTACTTTTTAAATACAAATTAGTCTTTTATTTTAACAAGGCAGTCATTTGAGAGTATAGAAGGCTTTGGATGTAACTCTTTTTTGATACAATTATACATTGATCATTGTGTACTATATCAATATGTGAAAGAGGTTTGAATCTACTCTTTACTTTTCAGAATTACAAGATTTTTATTTCTAAATGATGAGCCCATATGTGTACTAGTGTCAATATATGTACTTATCACAATGTTACACAGTACATCCATGTACATGAAGGTTGTGGAGAGATTACATGTGTTTTCCTTGATATATAAACATTGTATAGATGTTAATTCCAATTCTAGTTTTATATATCATGTACATTTTATAGCTTGATTATCCATGTACATTTGTTACAATCTTGTACAATAAACCCATTGCAGTATGGAAGTTTTATCTCTGATTTTCTTAACTACATAGGCAATCATTTGAGATTTTAGAAGGCTTTGAATGTAACTCTTTTTCTTATAGAATTATAAATTGATCCTCTAGTCTTGCATGAATATGTGAAAGGGGTTTGAATGTACTTTTTACTTTTCAAAATTACAAAATGTTTATTTCTAAATGATGAGCTTATATGTGTACTAGTGTCAATATATGTACTTATCACTATGTTACTTAGTGCATCCATGTACTTGAAGGTTGTGGGTAAAGTACATGTGTTTTACTTGATATATAAACATTGTATAGATGTTAATTCCAATTCTGGTTTTACTATATCATGTACATTGTATTGCTTGATTATTCAGGTGCATATGTTACAATCTTGTACAATAAACCTATTACGGTATGAAAGTTTTATCTCTAATTTTCTTAACTACAAAGGCCATTTTATTCCATTTTATAGGTTATAGGAAAGAGTGTGTGAGGTATTTGCATGTAAAGTTATCAACTTTTTAGCTACAAATTAGTCTTTTATTCTAACAAGGTAGTCATTTGAGAGTGAAGAAGGCTTTGGATGTAGCTCTTTTTCTTATACAATTATACATTGACCCTTATCTCCTGTATGAATATGTTAAATAGGTTTGAATGTACTTTTTACTTTTAAAAATTACAAAAAAAATATTTCTAAATGATGAGCCTATATGTGTACTAGTGTCGATATATGTACTTATCACTATGTTACACAGTTCATCCATGTACGTGGAGCTTGTGGAGAGAGTACATGTGTTTTCCTTAATACATAAACATCATATAGATGTTAATTTCAATTCTAGTTTTGCTATATCATGTACATTTTATTGCTTGATTATTTATGTATCTCTCTTATTTATAAATGGTAGTGTTAGAATTAATATCTAATGCTCTTAATTCTTCTCTTAATAAAAAATGTTATGTTGAAATCATTTTATATCATTGCTTGTTGCATGTTATGAGGTTTTTTATAGTGGACTAATGTGGGTTTTAGCTAGAGCATTTTTCTTATTGGGTCTCTTCAGAGATAACACATAGGGTGAAACACCACAATGGTGCTCCCATAACCATCTCACCCTAAATTAATGTATGACACATTTTGTCTTGTCTAACACTTCCAAATCATTCTTCATACTTTTTAAGAAAACTAAAAGCCATTAGGATGATCACAAGCTCATATATGAATTATATAAACTTCAAGGATTACTTCTTCAAAGACTCGGAAGAGGAGGTTGGAGTGACTAACCATGATCATGATTGAGAAAATTTTACAGAGCTTGATGGGTTGCTTGGGAGATTGCACATAGGGTGAAACACCACAATGGGTGTACGTAACCATCCCGCCTTATATTCATGCATATCACATTTTTATCTTTGCTAACACTTCCTGATCATTTTTCCATACTTTTGATAAAAACCAAAAACACTTAGGATGATCACAAGTTCATATGTAATTACATTAACTCTAAAGCTTATTTCTTTGTAGACTAGGAAGATTAGGTTGGAGTGAGTGACCGTGATTTGATTGAAAATTTCTTGCAGAACATTTGGAGGAGTCTTAGTGTCCAAAATGCTATCATTCTAAGGGGTAGTTCAATTTGATATATGACCCCTCAAAAGAGGAAGGTGTCGAGGAGGGTCTCTACAAAGCCACTGTGTGATAGGAAAGCCCACTGAGGGGTTCTAATAATATTTTCCACTCTTTTAAATTAAAAGTAGTCCTTTAGTTATAATCTATACTACATAGGAAAGAGTGTGTGTGGTATTATACATAATTTTTTCATGTTTATTTTAACAATTTAATCTTTGTTTTAAAAAAGCAGCCATTTGAGAGAGTATAAATTGGATACAATTGTTTCTTTAATTTTTTATTACAATTGGTCCTTGTTAATTCTAATAAGGCTATATGAAAGGTCATGGGAGGGGATAAATTCAGCTATTGCCTTTAGTATGTTTGCTTACATAATATTGCTTTATTCTTCATGTGTCTCTCTTATTTATAAATTGGCATTGTACGAATTAATATCAAATGTGCTTAATATATCAACAAAGGGTTATCTAGAAATGGTTTTGTATCATTGCATATTGAATGTTATGAAGTTTTTTTTATTATAATGGACTAATGTGAGTTTTTCTCGAGTGTTTTGCTTATTGGGTCTCTTGGGAGATTTCACATAGGTAAAACACCATAACATGTATACCCATATCATCTTACCTTATATTCATGCGTGTCACATTTTTGTCTTCACTAACACTTCCTAATCATTTTTCCATAACTTTGAAGAAAACTAGAAACCATTCAAATGATCATAAGTTCATATATGAATTATATAAACTCCAAGGCTTACTTCTTTATAGACTAGGAAGAAGAGGTTGGAGTCCCATGATCTTGATTGAGAAATTTCTTATAGATCTTAATGGGTCTCTTGGGAAACAACACATAGGGTGAAACATCACAATGAATATACCCATAACCATCCCACATTATATTCATGCATGTTACATTTTTGTCTTTGCTAACACTTCCTAATCATTTTCCAGTACATCTAATGAAAACCAAAAACTCTTAGGAAGGTCAAAAGTTCTTACATGAATTATGTTAACTCCAAGGCTTAATTATTTATATACTAGAAAGATGAGGCTGAGTTAGTACAATGATATTGATTGAAAATTTCTTGTAGAGCACTTTGGGAGGTGGCAAAAATGATATAATTTAAAGGGTGGTTCAATTAGATATATGACCCCTCAAAAGAGGAGATTCTCAAGGAGTGCCTCTACAAAGCCACTATATGATGCGAGATCCCCCTAAGGGGTTCTAATAATATTTCCCCTTATTTTAAATTATAAAGTATTCCTTCAGTTCTAATCTATAGTATATAGGAAAGAGTGTGTGAGGTATTGTACACAACTTTTTCATGTTTTTTTTACAAATTAATCTTTGTTTAAATATTGCAACCATCTGAGAGCATATAAGTTGGATACAATTGTTCCTTTATTTTTTTATTACATATGTTCCTTTATAATTCTAATTATGATATATGAAAGGTCATGGGAGGGGATAAACCCAATCATTGCCTTAGTATTTTTATTCACATATTCATCATTTTGATACTATAACTTATAGGTTGTGAAAATTGGTTCATATTGGAAGTTGATTCCTACTAGTTTACATTGCATCATGCCATTTTTTGTGATGAAGGGTTGGAAGTGTGGTGCAACCAAGATCATAGATCAAGGGATATCTAACCACTCAAGAGAGGAGGGGGCTGAAGAGGGCCTCTATAAGGCCACTGTGCTCATAGCATTGTTTCCAAATGAACCACCACTTATTTTTAAAATCTTACACTCATCATATGTTACAATCTTATACAATATAAGAAAGCCTATTGAGGATTTTAAATGCAACTTTTACCTGTAACTTTTTGAATTACAAAGTAGTCCTTGTATTCCAATTTGTATCTTAATGGAAAGATTCGAAGAGGTATTTTGGGTGAACTTTTGAAAAAATTTAGTTACAATTTAGTCTTTTATTCTAATAAGGCAGCAATGTGAGTGTATAGAAGGCTTTGGATGTAATTTCTTCTCTTATTATATATTGTCTTACCAAATATACAAAGGTTGTTAGAAGGGTTTCATATCATTTTTAACTTTACTTCTTGAATTAGTACTTGGCCTTGTGTACTCATATAAGAATTTCCTCATCTATTATAGTTCCTTGGGTTGGGAGTGTGGCCCAACAAACATCATAGGATGTAGATGAGTTGTTCATCTGATATGATACTAAAAATGATATGAATAGTAACATTGTTGACATCAAGAAATGATCATCATTCATTTACACCTTTGATTTTTAGTTACTCTCTTCCTTAACATCGCATATGGTACAAAACTAGTCAAAATAAGTATCAACATATGTCTTTTCCTTTCAGCCACCTAACTTACAACATAAATTCTTATTTGTCATATCTTTATTTCTTTAGTTAAATAAAATGATGCAATGTGTCGTATACTACCTTCAAATTAATCTAATATTCTACTATAGTGTCTTTACTTAAATACAATGACATTGAATTACTAATTGGCCTTGTGTATCCTCATAAGGTTGTATGTATTGTCATAGTGGAGATGATTCATACTAGTATTTGCACTACGTCGAGTTGTCTTTTTGTTGTTGTTAGGGTTGAGCATGTGGCACAAAAAATATTGAAGAAGGTTAAGGAATTGGTCACTCTGCCACACAATCACAAATGATAAGCACGGTGAAGTCACTGATGCTAGGAATCAATCATCAAATTTTTTATCCCTTGCTTTTTTTGATGATCTTTTGCTAACACTATGTCTGGTATGTTAAAAAATATCTTTTCATTTCAACACACCATACTTTTTTATAATCATCCAATTCAAGGGAAATTAATGATTATACATATTTAACCTTATCCTTCAAGTCCTAGTTAATAGCCATAAACTGTATGACATAGTTGAAGGCAAGTGTATTAAATACATAAGAACAATATGTTTCATCTCTAAGAATTCCATAATATTTACCATTATCTCATTTTTTATCGATTTCATTTATGTAATAATTTCTTTGTTATTGTCTGTTACCATCAATTTATCATGCGAACTCATAACATTTGCTTCCAGTATCAGCCTCAAGGCTTTAATCCTACATGTATGAATATCCCTTATCCAAAAATACATCGTACATTTCCATATTTACACCATCTTGACCATTTAATGAATGGTCTTAAGAAGTGAAGAGAAGAAAAGAATAAGACTTAATATATATAGCAACCATCCCATTATGTGGCTACTTTGATATACAACTTCCATCTTTTAAATTAAACCTCAAGTTTGAGTAAAGATTTTTCATATCACCTTCATTCATACTTTCATAACTAGATTCCACAATGCAAATAAAAGCTCAAGATTTATTGAAGATTTTCCAAATCACCTTCTTTCATATTTTCATAAGTAGATTCCACCATGTGCCATCATGTACATGTATATTTGCTTCTAGATACATAATTTAACACAGTTCAGTGTAACATGAATTTTCACACCCTTTTTCATATTGTATCAGAGTAAATTAGTGTACAAGGATTTAGCATTTATTTCATTCTTATCAAAGTAATGATGACATGCATTTTCCATAAAAATAAGGATGAATTTATTTCTTTAGCTATTTATCAATTTAAAGCAAGAATATGGTCTTATGGTAGATGATAATTTTGCCCCATATGAACCTTGTCTAGGCTCACTAAGTCCCACCTAATTCACAATATGGTTAACTCGATTGGTATACTCTTCAATCCTTTATTAGAAGGAGAAAAACTCCTTTCAAGTTCTATTTTAGACTTCTAACATCACTACAATGTCCATTAAGGTAAGAGGAGACATCCAAAGTTTCACTTTGTTGGCTTAAAGATAACCACATAATACATGCAAGTTCAGCATGCAAAATTTGAGAAAAAAATATTTCTATTTCCAAGAAATATGTAGATATTAGTCTTAATTTTGTAGTTAGCAAGATCCACATTTAAGATTAGGTTTCTATACATTCAATCCATTGCATGCGTATAAAAAAAGGAGGGATCAAGCAACTTGCCTCTTTTGTTGCAGAACAAAACTCCTCCAACAAGATCCAACAAGGAAATTGTAGGCTTTTAGGGAGAAGGGGAAAGTTGAAATAAAAATCTTTCTCCTAATAAAACCCAAGACAACCCATCCATCGTACCTTGGAAAACATTAGTTTCCCAACAACTAGACACATGCTTATGTCAATTTGGAACTCACACTTCTGGATCTAAATCTGAAGTAGTAGTTGTTTTTGCCACCATGTCATCACAACAATGCATTTTCTTCTTCTTAAGAAGTTGCTTCTTCTCAAGCCTCCATTCAAGGGCCTTGGCCTCTACGTCATCCACACAGATGAGGGAACTCTTAGAACATCACCTTGATCTTCAAGAGGAAGAGGAACTCATAGTTGTGTACATGCTAGTGTTGATTTCTCTCTTTCTTCTCCTATTGTAGGTTATTTGCCCTAGATTACATTTTTTCTCTCTCCAAAAGGAACAACTATTAGATAACTTGTCTCAAAATGTGCCTCAAGTGTGTCTTGCCCCAAGTATGCAAACCTCTTCATATAGAGGAGTCGTGAGATTGGAATTTCAAATAACCAATCATGTTCCTAATCATAACTTAAAAACAAACTCAAACAAGAAAAACTCAAACAACAATCCCAATCACCTACTCGCTTACAGGGTGTCCAGAATGGCAGTAGTTTGGACTCCAAGTCAGGCGACTCACTTATCGAGTCACCTGACTTATTAGTCTTGGGGCAATTCAATTTGGTAAATCATTTATATTTCCTTTCCCTAACCCAGTCTATTCTCCTGATTCATTTTCGAGTCACCCAACTTGTCAATTTCACAATATGATGATCACTAAATGAATTGACAATCAATTGTTTCACTGAAACAAAGCGTCTAGTTGTCTGACGGGGTTGGAAATCTACACATACTTAACTTAGAACCACTCTAATCAATATGTTTGATTGTGAACACCAATTCTCTTATGCGTCCTTATGTTTGTGACAATGTAGGTTCTACATTACGTTGTTTGTCCCAAGACACATTATAGTCACCTTATTGGATAGGAACTTAGCATGTTAATGATTCAGAACCATTACAATCATTTATTGATTATGAACTTCAATTCCTTTATGCATCCTTATGTGTGTGATATGATATATTCAAAATTATGTTTTTAGGTACTTTATAACCTCACGAGAGAAGATTGGTTTCTAGCCACTCATCATTACTAACCATGTAATACAATAAGTCAGGGAACAACTTCAACTTATATAGTGATCAATGTCACCATGAATGTATAAACATGTTGTATAGATATTCTGATTGAACTAACACATGGGATTCCATCCATTTAACATTCAATCTATGTTCCTTGAACCAGAGCAAACTATTTTAGATATTTTGAGCTCTCTATGATATATTGACTCACATGAGAACGGTCATGCATTTCATAGTATTACTTATCATGTGGTCGGTATATCACTCCATAGGAGGAAAACTCCATATACATAACTAACAACATTCCCAATGTGTCATGAAGCATCCAATCACTACCTTTTTGACAACTCTTATTCAAAGCATGTTTGGCTAGTGGTCAAAGTGAACAGAACAACATGTGTTACTATAGTCTCTTCAAGTCTAAGGTTCATAGTCACAACTTCTCTAAAATGTCATACAGGGCTTCCATGTTTCAATCTCAATGTGGGTCTATCTAGTCAAACTTGTTCTCTGACAAGTAGCCATGTATCTGAGTTGATATTCAATATTATGACTAAAGGGACATAGCTATCAATAACCATACATTTGAGTCTTGTGTATTATTGTTTTCATATTATACACAACAACAACTGACTAGGGACATGACAAGAATGAGTACTCTTTTTGTACATATGATCTTAGATTTATGTCCTCAATGCAAATCATATGTCATTGAGTCTAAACATTCTTCAGACATTACTAGATTTATTCAATATCTTAATACTAAAACAAACATAATAACTGTAATTTCCTTTTATTAATAACCAAATCAATTAAAAAATATCCATGTTTACAATCATCATATGATGGCTCTCAGGGCATACAACCAATAGTTTATGACTTGACCTGCTATGTAGTTGCCCAAGATTTTAGTTTTAGTATCTCATCAATAGAGAAGATGGGATTGGCATAGTTATCATCTCTGGGAGGGATAATGGGTTGTTTGTGTTCTTGAACCTATAGTAACATTCTCCCCCTTCTTAGAAAATACTGATGTAGATATCATGTATTTGAGATCTGAAAACCTACTCCCCATGATTTTAATGAAGTTTTTCATGATGCATGGATTTCCTATAATATTCCCTATCAAGGTTCACAACCCCAAATGCATAAATATTTACAACCCTTTAGGTCACTTGAGAGTGATGATTTGTCTATTAATAAGCATCTGATATCAAAATGCTTTTTCTTCATGATTATCCATAAGATGGGTAGGTCCGACCTTGTCTTGTTTCTTTTATATGATTTTGTCTAGATTTCACATGCAAATATTTTGTGAATGACCAACAAGATTTCAAAATGTGTTTGGTATGATTTTGACTGTCCAGTTATATGCCTTGCTTCACCAGTCAACTTTTGCCAAGTTTTATCAATGTCGAAACCACTACTTTTTTGTCAGATTTGACTTTGTTTGAGGTGAAAACATGTGTATCATATTTGCAGAAATTCTTGTTTAACATACCTTCTACTAGAATATGGTCATTTTTGGACAATCTTGTAGCCATATTATTGGGATCCCCTACTCTTTCTACTTCTTCATCCTCAACTAGAAGGTTCTTTAGTGATGTAAACTCCAGAGTTAGCTCCACATATGATCTCTGGGAGTATAAGAAATCCTAGAATAGGTGGATTTTCTTTAGTAACTACTTTAGCCTTTCATATACCTCTAGTTATTTAGGGATTTATCACATCCATATAGTTGCTTTTAATGTCCTACTTTGCATCATGGAGTCGTATTTGGTTTGATGTTCTTTGTCTATAGGGACAAATACATTGTTTGATTTCCATGTTTTCTTTTGTTCATGGTTGTTCATTTGCAAAAATGATTATTAGAGGTTCCTTTGCATCCTCAGAAGGGGATACTTGTTTCATTGCACTTTTGATGTTGTTCTATGCTATTCGACTTCCTTGTTTTAAGCTTCCACCTCTACCTTTGTCCCTTCCTTGGTCTTCTTCTTTGTTGGGTTTTTAGAAGGTGCATTCACTACCTTCCTCTTCTTTTTCTTTTTCTCATCTTTAGGTGGTACATACTTAGAGGATACATGGGTTGAATCCCTTTCATCATCAGATTCAAGAGGATTGATGGCTACAATACTCTACAAGTCATATGTATCTGGATAAATCCCAAAATATTTCTTTGTACGATTGCTTTTATCATCTCTCAGGACATTCTCTAGCATTTCTTCTATTTGCTCCCTAGGTAAGAATACAATTTCCTTAGTATTAAGCATCCTATTTCTTAATATATTGAACAATTGGGTTAGTGTTGGAATCGGTTCATACACTCATATGATGAAATTTTACTAACCATCAAATGATGAGCATATACACTTATTTTCATGTGGGAAACTAATGGAAAATAAGAGATAATAATAAAAAAATTGTCAGTTGACAGTTATAGGAAAGAGATTGATGAAAATTGTAGCAGAGAACACCTGATGAAAACCCTACACAGATGAAAATTTCTTGATAAATGACTGAGAGAATCTTGTTGGTGCACAAGAGAAGGCTATCATGTACTGCAAAACTTTCATCGAAGAAAAGGGTGATCCTAGAGAGGTATGGTTTAGAGGTCGATGTACATCTAAGTTAGATTGGCACTCAAATAATCAGTGTTGAGTGAATGGTGATGAGTATGAATATATACAAAGTCCTCATCAATTGGCTACTAGGAGGTTAACCAATGATAAAGGATTGTTCTCCTTTGTTGATGGAAAATTAGGCTTTGAAAGACTGATGAAAACTAGGGTTTAAGGCAAAGAGGGTGTAAATCTTAGGCATCAAGGAGAAAGGCAAATTGAATGAAACATCAACAAGATTATAAGGAGGAAAAATGCCTTAAACTCATGTTCTAGGACTGAGGGTTGAGTGTCGATGGTGTGTTCCAATCAACTTCTAGTTCCTCTCCTTGTTGATGGGCATAGCTTCTCCTGGATCTCTATCATGGTGGCTAAGATGATGAACGTTGTCAGGATTTGAACTAAACCCCCCAATTCAACTTCTTTGTGGAAGCTTGACGTCGATAGAGACAAGAGTGATAACCATGCATGAAATCACATCGATAGGGTGACTGAGGTTGTGGTTTCCAATATGATGAGTGTTATACAACATTCTATCAATGAACCGTCTAATCCCGGACTCGATGAGAGTTGGTGAGTGAATTCAGGTAAAAATTAGGTTATTGGCAACCGTGGTGATTTAGTGTTTTAATTTTCTCCATAAAATCTAGGGTTGTGTGAGACTTAAGAGGGAAGGCACTTTGTACTCTTTTACCTAGGCCTGTAAGTGTCTGTGGAACTCTGTTACTTTGTCACTGTCTTAGTACTAATTTAAAAGGTGCTCACTTCCTGCGATGAGGATTATCATGAGTGGCCTTCAATGGTAACCCATGCCCTTTTTCTCAGATGAAAACTTCCTTAGTTGTTGTCATTTGATGGTAGCCGTGATTTTAGCATGTTGATGATATTTCGTGTTTCATCTCCAATGATGATCCAATTGAACGATGACCTTTGATGGAATGGTTGGGTGCCCATAGATAGAAGATCAAAGGATAACCTTTGATGATTTTTCTAGATTTAGTCCACCGAAGTGATCATGGCCTTGTTGAGTGATGAGGTTTCATTGTCTAAGGTTCTATGGAAGTCCTACTTTAGTGAACTGATGAAGAAGTTCTTTATATCTTGATTAATTTTCCCTTGCATTCATGATATGAACACTCATGTTAGTGAGTAATTATATTCTATGTACACTACCATTAGCAAATTTAAAATTGCATCTAAAACAAGATTGTAAGATAAAGAACAACTAAAAACATGCATAATGAAAATAAAGACTAAGATACCAAAAGGGAAAATTATAAATGTAAGATTTTAAGAAATTTGAGAGATCTTGGGTTGCCTTCCAAGACGTGATAATTTTGATTCCTTAGCTTGACTATCTCTATTCTTTCAAGGTTGAGTTTGTGGCTATCAAGCTGCAGATCAGATCTTCTCGGGAATGCTTCATCTTCATAATATCATTTCATAGTATGATTATTTACCAGGATGGTTCCTAACTTCTCACTAAAGAGTTCCATCATCCATGATGCATAGATCTTTGTGATAGTGAAAGGTCCACACCATCTTGACCTTAGTTTTATAGGGAATAACCTACTGGAAGAATTAAAAAGGAGGACTTTGTCTCCCTCTTTAACATCCTTTTCTTTAAGTGTGAATCATGACACACTTTGGTTCTCTCCTTATAAGTACATTCATTTTCATAGGCATGCAATCTCTAGTTCTTAAAGTTCTTGAAGCTATAAAAATCTCTTCTATCATGTCATGTCTGGATCCATGTTGAGAAATTTGATAGCCCAAAAGACTTTATGTTCTTGTTCTACTCGAAGGTAACATGCCTTTCTATATATGAACCTATAACGTGTGGTGCCTATACATGTATTATAAGCTATTCTATATGCCCATAGTGTATCATCAAGTTTGGTGGAGCAGTATATTCTCAACTTGCAAATTTATTTCCTAGGATTTGTTTGATCTATCTATTTGACACTTCAACCTGAATGGATGTTTGTGGGTGGTATGGAATTGCAACTTTGTGCCTCACTTCATATTTTCTTAGTAGTGCCTCAAATTCCTTTCAGTGAAGTGTTATCCAATGTCACTTACGACATTTCTAAGGACCATGTATCTCAAAAAGATGACCTTGTTAAAAATCTTAATCACAACTTTAGATTCACAAGTACATGTCACTACAACTACTACCCACTTAGATACATAATTTTTGCAATTAAAGTTAATTGATTGCAACATGATGAAGGAAAAGGCCACATATAGTCAATTCCCCACACATTAAAAATTTCATCTTCAATCTAGTCAGAAAATGACATTTCATTGTGCTTTAATATGTTTCTTGTTTTAGCATTCATTGCAAGACTTCATAAAAGCTTGAAGTCCTTAAATAAGGTTAGTCAGTAAAACCCTAATTGTAGTACTTTTGTAGCAGTTATGTCTGCCCCTATATGCCAACCATATGGTGAGGCATGACATTCATATAAGATCTTGTGCACCTCTTCTTTGGGTATGTACCTCCTATAGAGGTTATCGACGCATATACTAAACTATAATGGATTGTCCCAATAGTAATTTTTCAAATCTAAGAAGAATTTCTTCTTATTATTGTAGGTGGTGTCAGGAGGTAGTTGTCAGCTGGTCAACTAGTTGTAGATATCTATATACCATGGAACAATTGGGTTGATAGACTTTTCTAACACTAAAGATTCAATAGGATAATTATAATTGATGGGTCAATATTGATCTTCTTCCAAAGGAATCCTTGACAAATGGTCAACTACTACATTTTGAGACCCTTTCTTATATAATATCTAATGATCAAATTCCAATATGAGAAGGGCCCATATCAAATTTGTTTTCTTTGTATCTTTCTTCATCATAATATACTTTCTGGATCCATGGTTGTGTACATGATCATCTGAGAACCCATTAGATATGATTAAAATTTGACAGTGGCATAGACAATGATGAACATTTACTTCTCCATGGTAGTGTAGTTCACTTGTGCTTTACCCATAGTTTTGCTAGCATAGTATATAACATGGTGTCTCTTATCCTTTTTGTATCTCGAGATAGCTCATACAACATAGTCACTTGCATCATACATCAACTCAAATAGGAGGTCCCAGTAAGGTGTTTGAATTATAGGTGTAGTCCAAAGCACATTTTTTAGGATATTAATTGGGGCCTTTAAATAGTTCTCATCAGAATTAAAAAAATGGCATCCTTTACAAGTAAACCCCACAATGGTTATGAAATCTTCAAGAAGTCTTTGATAAAGCATCTATAATTACCTATAGGTCCTAAGAAAATTTCTCACCCCAGTTACTGATTTGGGTGGTGGTAGTTTTTTTTTAGTTAGAAGGAGACTTAGTCTCCCCCACTCCCTCAAATAGGTGCCAGAGCCCAGATGGCCCAAGGGATTGTAAATACAATGCACAATAGGAGGTTTTGAACCCAGGTCCCCCGGGGAGGACAGGCTGGGTCGAACCATCTGTGCTACACTGGTAGGGTGGGTGGTGGTAGTTTTAATATTACATTCACCTTACTCAAAATGACTTTTGTTCCTCTTTCAGAGACTTTGTCCCAACACTATAGTTAATGCACATCCTCCACCTACTTACGATCTGGATTGTAAATTCTTCTACATTGTCCCCCTTTATGAGTGCCATACTTCCCTTTTTGGGTACCATGTGAATTGGGCTTACCCATTTGTTGCTGCTTAGGGCATATATGATTTCAACATCACATAGTTTAATAACATCTTTCTTCACAACCTCGCACAATTTTTAGTTAAACCTTCTTTGGACGTGAGAAAGAGGTTTAGAATCTTCTTATAAGTGAATCCCGTGCATAGAATCATCTAGGTCCAGTCCTTCTATGTCATCTAATGAGTATCCAATGGACTTACTTCTCATCTTAGGTTCATATAAGATTTGTTTTTCCTACTCCTTGGACATAGTAGATTTTATGATGACAAGATCCCTTCCTTTGGTGTCTAAGAATTTGTATTGAAGATCCTTAGCTAGTTGCTTCAATTCAGTCATGGGTGTTGATAGTTCTTCATATGCTAGAGTTCTCTCTAGAGAGGCGTAATTGTCTATCCCAATCTATGAGTCTTCTTTAGCTTCATAGTTACTTTCATTTGCATCAAGGTGGTCTGGTAATTCTTTGTCTTCAGGTGCATCTACATCAGTAGTTTGTTCTATCAGGATTCTCATCGTATGTCCACTATGGCATTTTTCTCCTGAATATTGACAAACATTTGATTATAGATATTAATAAAATATACAAACTCAAACAGGGATGGTCCTCTTGTAGGTTCTTCGACCTTGAAATCAATGTGGTCATTTCCAAACCTAATTGTTTTTATTCCATCCTTGACATTTATAAAATCTCTTCCTATTGATAGAAATCATCTCACAAATATCATTAGGTAGGTTGGGTCCTCAACAATGTCTATAATGACAACGTCACATGGGATGCAGAACCTTCCAAGCCTAGTTGGAACCTTCCAAGTACTTTTATTTCATCATTATCTCCCACATTGAATGCAATAGTGAAGGCTCCTAATTCCTTTTGTTTGCTTGGCATATTTGCTTCCATAAAGTCACTTGACATTTTTGTGGACTTGAATGTCTCAACTTCATCACCATGTCTCCTTTTTGTTATTAAGTCCTTGACTGACTTGGCATAGGTTCACATTTACTTAATGGCATCTAGAAATGGGTTGTCAAGGTATAGCTTCTTAACTACTATAATTTTCTCATATCTGTTATCCAAATTATGTTTTATCATTTTATAGGGAAAGGGGATTCTTGGAGAATATATATCTTTATTGGTGATGGCCTCTTCAGTAGATGTCAATCTCTTTTCTTTAGCTAGTTTCTCTCCCTTGATTTTATCTTTGACATTGTCTTCTCAAGAATTGTAGCTGAGGTATTCTCATGTTCAACCTATATAATATCTAGTTGATGGCTATAAGTAGGAACATTATCTTGTCCAACTTCTGTAATTGTGGTTTTAAGAATAGTTTCTGACCTGAGAGTGGCCATCATACTAGTTTCACAGTTGTGGGGGTTCTGTTTTGTGTTAGACATGATTATTCTAGTTGGGTTCTCTATAAGATCTAACATATTTTCAAGTTTTTGGTCAATCATTCTGTTGTGTTGTATTAGATCATTTATCTGCCCAGTGATGCTCCTCATTTGGGCTTGCTTTGTACTCAACATATCATTGCTATTAACAATTCTTTGATTCAATTTGTCGCTGATTTCAGCTTGCCTCTCTACAAAGGTGAACATCCACCCATCAAGTTAGGTTGAGGTTGGATCTGTCTCTAGTTTTGGATATTGTTTCTACTTTTTTCAAATTTCCATTGTGAGTAAACCTAGATGGATGACCACCTCTATGGAAACTAGGTGGTTTAGTAGGATTGTTAGTCCTATTCAACATATGAGAGTTTTATGTTGCATTTGTGTTCCCTTACAAAATATTAGATGATCTGGTCTTTCATAACTAACATAGCAGACATATATCATGAATTTGTATTGATTATCTTTTTCATGAGTGTATATGAAGTAGTTGGTTCCATGTCCTCTCTCTCCACAAGTAACATAGTTCATAGCAGTTTCCATGTGATGATTCCCTCTACATTGGTCCCTTCAAAATGGAAACATATGTGGCTATTTCATAGGGCTTAGCAGTGAGATATTCTAAGACTATTGAATATGATGTGTTCTCCATGGAAGAAATATTCCTTAATGGCCCTCTTTCATATTCACAGCCAGCTTGCAGTGCATACATGTTGTCTATAATCTACATGGAGAGCTCCAAGTCAAGACCCCTGAAATCGCTTCCAATTGTTGCATATACATATGTCATTTTACTATAAGTGGGCCCATTATAAAAATTATTAAATAAATACCCTTTATCAAATTGTGGTGAGGATATTCTCTCTAATATTCTTGGTATCTTTTCCATGCATCGCCCAATACCTTTACATGTTTCTGCATCAAGCTAGTGACCTTATTCATGACCTTTACATGTTTTTGTGTAAAGCTAGTGTCCTTATTCATACAGCTAGTTGTATTTTTGACTAAGAATAAATTAGCTGCAAAAGAGTTATAGGGCTACCCATCCCTATATGCTTTCATATTTCAAAATATAAACCATGCAATCACATTGTCCCTCAAAGAGAAGTGGAAAGACCTACAATAGATTCCTTCACGAGGAACCCTATTGATCTATAAGGTATCACACATGTTCTTGAAGGCTTCAATGTTATGATTAGAGTTGTCCTCTAATGAATTTCCTTGAAAGGTTTAATATTGAACTATAGCTATGAAGGTTGGATTCAATTTGAAGTTAGCAATGTCCATTCTTGGGAGGATGATATGTTGACTTGTCTAATTTGTGTGGGTAGCCACTAAGGAACAATGAGATGGTTGACCTACTGGTGGGTTTTTCCCTACTCCATCTCTGATAGGTGAAAGAGGTGGGGTGGGTTGTTCCCATTCCCATTCTCATTTCCATCTCCATTTCCCTATGCAGACTTTTCTTCTTCCTTAATGAAGTAAAGGAAATATCACAATAAGTATGCAAAAGAATTGTATGGGTCAATATAAGATACTAGACACACTAGACAAACTCTCAAGAAATAGTGTAGCTAGATTAAAAGAGTATGAACTAAGTCTATTAATACACTCAATAGCATTGTCATGGTCTAAGTAGACTTTGGGTCCTCACTAGTTTCTTACTTCCTTGTCCCCAGAATTATCACAAATGTTGATCGCCTATGATTCAAGAATCCAAAATGGAGGAGGATCAAGAGTAACTGGACTTTAAATCTATACTCAATAAATCAAATGTCTGCAATTATAATATGAGGTCTTGTGCAGTAAGCGGGCTTGAACATAGGACCAGGGTAACAATCTATTTAGGATTTAAGCCCTTATCTTTGCTATATCAAACCAAAATCTAGATTAAAACACTCCTTAAGAAACAAGGTAGCCATACAAGAATGAGGTAAATAAAATTAAGATAAAACTTTGATAAAGCAAAATTGGATTCAGATCTTTTTGATGCATTTTGATATATGGATAAAACTTGGATTGGGTTTCACCATCTAAGCACTCTCACCAACATGAAAACACTCATATCCATTGTATACCCTTTGTATAGTTTTCAAGAAATCATCATTAATGTCTATTTTCTCCTCTCTCTCAAGACTGGATTAGATCTAGAGAATATGCATCTCTCTTAGAATGATGAACAAACAATCAAACATACACACATATGACCATAAACTCTAGAATTCCAACATTTTCATGCATTCATACCACTCCTTAACTCTAGATCTAGACTAATATGACACTTGCGAGGCATCAGAAAATAAACATCACAACATAGTAGCCAATCATATAAGTGAATCATTCAAGAACAAGAGTAAGGAGATAAATGATATGTTAGGCTATAGCATAAGGAATTCACTGAAGTAAATGTTCCCAAGTGTTTACCTAATTTAATGTGTAATAACCACTGTTGTAAGAAAATAGATCTTATTATAGTATATCTTTAGGATTGAACCCAAAGGACAATGTCATTAAGAAAAGTTGTTTTTTAACCTAATTAAGAAATCATAATTAACAAGGATGATATTTGAAGGTTTGCTTGGTTAAGTAAATTGATCAAGAAAGAAAGATAAATTAAACTAAGTAAGAATTGGTTTTTAACACTATGATAAAATTATCACTCTCTCATGCTAAATCACTCATTTAGATAGATATTTAGATATGGGCCAAGGAATTTATATCCTTTCATATGAAATTCAAAAGGACACACCCTTGTAGGCTCGAGGTCTCTGTTACCTATTGATCCTTAATGCATTTCCCTAGAGAACTTGTAGTGTTACCCTTGCCCTTGTATGATTATGATTTATAATCACCATAATGAATTAATGGGTAACCCTAATGAGGTATAGCTTGTTATACCTAGCTTTAATATAACTAAGTGATGGTAATTGGATATGAATAGTCCTTGAATGACTAAAATAATCATGGAGTACTCTATTACTATTGTTGAAACCCTAGTATGCTATAGACCAATGGTTACACCTTGATTTATGTGTGGGTTCATACTTGAGAATAGTATGGAATGTGATTGTGATACTTCACCTTATGCATCCATGATCTAATGGGGATGCCATGAGTTAGGGTTTGGGTATGAGTGTTGATTAGTAACATTAATATAATTTATCTTGTTGAACCTAACTCTAGTGCAAATAGATAAAGATGAGTATTCATGTTTAACCTTCTTATATGATGGCATGAAATATCCTCCTTCATATGATCATAACCTTAATGTGTTAATTGGTGGTTATCATAGCCACATGGTTGATACTTTCTTATGCTAAACATGTGCAGTATGAATATGATGAGGGTTAATCATATATAGATTCCTTGCATGTTGATGTAATAAAGGAATGTTCTTAATGTTAATATAACCCTACTATGATTTTTTATGAATAACTCCTAGCTCATTAATGCAATATTGTGTTGATCCAGTGTATTATATGTAAGTGATGTTGTTGAGCCTTGTTATAAGGCATGCAAAGATAATGATGATCTTGCAGGGAATAGTATGATGGTCTTAATGACCTTTGGGCATGGTTGAGCCCTGAATGAGGTGTAATCCTCTTATGTTGATAAGGGTTGATACCCTGTGATATTGTGAAAAGGATTTATATCCAGTGATAGTATGATGGTCTTAATGACCTTGGGCATGGTTGAGCCCTGAATGAGGTGTAATCCTATTGTGTTGATAAGGGTTGATACCCTGTGATATTGTGAAAAGGATTTATATCTTGTGATAGTATGATGACTAGTGTGGTCTCATGAATAGTAGGTGAATAGTACCATGTGATGATGAGATGAGAAATTATGTTCCACACATCTTATACCTCTTAAAAGTTGTGATATTTATATGCTTGCTAGAAGTGAATTAGGGTTTGTATGTCCACTTGTTTGATGCAGGCTTAATTCACCCAATTGGCATAACTAATCAAGTGCAACTCTAATCATGTAGTTCCCTATGCCTAGAGCCATCTTCAGTGTCAGAACTTGCTGGATGGTAAAATGAGTATTCCTAAGGGAAAATTGGAGCACATACTATTGAGTATGTGGGGGTAGCAAGTTGAGGATATATCCTTATCATCCGCAATGTAGGTTGTGGAGGATGTCTATGTTCATGCGGCTCATGCCTCATACATCTGATGTGATTGAGGACAACTACAATTGTACCTCGGATTAGAGGGTTTTGTATACCCTAGTTTCTAGTGTAGTGACTTGTACCAAGGGTGGACTAGTGGTTAGCAGCTTGACTACATGTCGTTGTGGTGACATCTTTGACTGATATGTCACTGCCTTTTTACTTGTACTGACTGAGGGGAAGATATCTTAGGATACCGGCACTCCCAGATCTTGTATGGAACCGAATAGCCCTTCGTAGGGGTCAGTTGGACTTTAGATGGTACGATTCAAATTTCTTAGGGCATAATAAAAGATGTAAGATATCTGTGTAGCATATATGTTTAGGGTTATACACAATGCTTCATATTGGATGATAACCCTTGTTTGCTTTCTTTTCATTGAGATCGTGTATAGTAAATAAGAGATAATAGATATACTTATGATGTAGTTATGCTCATGTTGTAAACATGCTTATGTTGTCAAATATACTGACATTGATAAGATGATGTTTCTAGCTATGTTTAATATTGCTAGACATAACTATGCAATTAGAAATGCTTAAAGTGCTAATCATGCCTATGTAGTTCATTGTGTTGTGATGTTAGTTCTACTTATGATATAGATATGTTCCCTTTATTTGAGATGCCTGTATTGATAGCCATGTTATGTTACTAGACATATTCATGATGTCAGGGATGCTTATGCTACTAGATTGCTTGTGCTATTAGCAAGGAATATGATGATAATCAGATTAATGATAATAATTGTTATTAGATGCAATTTGATGATATTTGAGTCGATATCTATCCAAAAAAATGGATTGATTTGTTATCTATATATGCATTGATGATCATACTTGTTGCTAAGATTAATTGCTTAATCTTTTTAGCATATTTGAACTGTTCAATCTCTTTAATTGATTATTATATACTCCAACTGCTTAGTTATCTACTATTTAAAATGTTGTATTCAATATGCATTGTTGGAGGTCATATCTCTTGTTGGGACATGGGTCTCACCCTTGTGGTTCACCACATTTTTTAGGTAATAAGTAATGACGACAATAGAATCGTGGAAGTAAAGAGGAAGTATAGTAATGAATCTTTGAGATAGTTGATTAGATGTCTAGTGTGTCCTAGAATCATCCATGTACTCTCAGGTCTGGGCAGGAAAAGTTTGTATATGGTGTTTCAAAGGAATCAAAATTTTGTTAGCATGTTAATGTTTATTGTGTGGCATATTCAAATATTGTTCTCCTGTGTATATATGTTGTGGCTAAGGCTCTAGAACAATTTATATCAAATTCTTGGCATTGTATGGATATAAGAAAGATGTTGGGCTCTTATGCAAATGTTTCTGAGTGGGTGTTGACGTTGAAATTGGTTTTAATTTACCCATATTTTTGGGTATGTGGTTAACTGGTGATTGATTGTGTTTTATGTTTTTAGTAATCTCATTTAGTGTAATGGGTTCTCACAAGTTGGTATTAGAGCTTTAGGTTCACTGATCCTATAGGGACACTAGGACTTAGGACTAGGATGATGTCAAAATTAGGAATATGACATAAAAATATGGTGCATACTACCTAATCTCAGTATTTGGGTGCCCTGGTCAGGTATTCAATTATTGAAGAAAGGTAAGTATGGAACTCTTAGATTGTTATCTTTCTGATTACTCTGATCAAGTAGGTATTTTTAGACAATCTAAAGAGCATAATGAATACGAAATTTTGGTGTGAATATCTCAATCCTACCTTAAAGAAGATGAGAATTGCATCATAATCTATCAAAACTTGAATGTTTGGTAGCTAAAGAGAAAGACACAACACCGAGAAATATAAATCTGAATACAAATAAGCAAAAGAGGAGTTCTTGAAGATGTTATTCAAGAAGTTAATAAAGTAAAACACAGACAAGTTTATGCTTATAAAGTGATTCAAGGTATGAAATCCACAGAAGATGGAGAGAACTCCTATAATAAGTACAAAATGAGAAGATGAATGGGAACAATGACAAAGGAATAAAGTGGAACCTGAGTTAATATCAGACCAACCTATGTGTATAAGAAATTGTTAATGTGAAATACGCATGGCATTTGAAAGAAATTAAGGTAGATGATCCATGTTTCATGAAGAAAATGTGGAATGTGATGATTTTACCTGTTAATAAAATACGAGAACATACCCAAATGTGATAAATAGTCATCAAGGAAGGAGTAATGAGATATGTTAATCATGATGATTCCTATGCTAATGGCAAGGAACCCAAAATGAAAGGGTGAAATGATACATAAGAAGATGTAACTTGCATAATGAAAATAGAATTGGTTACCTTTTTGCTAGTGAACCTTGAACAATGCTTCTATGATGTGGGAAGTGTGTTTCCCTTTGTGTCTTTCCTTTCTAGGGTACAACTTTCAAGTGGATCATTGCCACTTGGTACGTGTGGATTCACTGCAAGTATGAGGGTGGATAGCTTATTATAGCATAAGTTTGTGATGAGTTTTCTTTTGATCCTTCCAATAATTTGGGAGACTCGTCTTATATGTTTTGAAATTTATTATGTTGTTTAAAGTATATGAGATAAGGATGTGAGTTCCTTATAGCACATGAGGTGGATACCAAGATAATGAATCCTAGTATCCAAGATGTATCAACAGTATGGGAAGTATGTGAAGGTTGGAGATGTTTACTAAATGAACATATCAAGTATTCCTCCCCCTTAAAGATAGGAAGAGAGAGTTGATGATGACACTCTAAATGTTGTTTGGAAGGAAAAACAAAAGTGATTCTATAATGTTGTGCATGGTTTAGTGATAGCTAGGCAAAACCACTATCAAGGGTAGATGGTTTGTTGGTCAATAGATATGTGATACATGTTCCTTTAAGATTCACCTATGATCAAATATCAATGCTTAAGAGTTAGATTGGATGACATAATTCACATGACCATGATGAGTTTAGAGTTATGTCCTTTAGACTAACTAATATACAAATATAATTTATGAATAGGAGGAACAGAGTGTTCCAGTCATGTCATACAAGTTATATCAAGCTTTAAATGATGACATGTCAAAGTATTTCAAATATGGTCAAAAATATGATCAATATTTCTTCAAAAACCTTAGGGTTGTCAAAGCAGCAAAAGCTATGAGACAAGTTGAACAAGAGTGAGATGGGGTTGATTAAGTGTCTTTATGGGATCATGATATGTCTTCTAAGTAGGTTGTGTAAATCCTAGTAAGGTGAAGATAGTGTTGTTGTTTCACCCCTAAAAAGGTTGACTAGGAATGATTTTTCCTTGTATGGAATGATAGGTTCCAGCGTCAACATTTCTTTTGATGTTGAAAAAGAACTGACAAGTGTTCCAGTGTCAGTGTATCTAGAAGAAAAAAAAAGGGATGGATACATCACCTTTTTTTTATGCTTTAAGGAATGGTATAGGACACATGCCATGATTGGTAAAAAGCTAGCAAGTATGACTTTTGAGTAATGTGTTTATACAATAGATATAATTTTAGGATGATAGCTAGAATTTAAAGTTGAACATTACTACTAGAGTTGTACAGATGACACAATAAGTTTCTACATTCCATATTGAGAATGTCTTCTTAGGTGGGGTTTTTGTGATGACCCAAGATGAGATGTATGAATGATGTGACATCACCATGATATGCAAGCAACCATGTAAAGGTAATAGGATGAGGTGCAAAGGAATTACCCATCTTTGTTTACCTTAGATTTTGAGGGGGAAATCTCTATTAGGGATTTATAGTTATAAGACCCCTAAACTTACTTAATGAGTGAATAAGCTTAATTATCATAATTGAATTCTTATAACCCTAATATAACCTTTTCATATGCTTTTAAATCATAAGATAAGCTTAAGTTTCAAATTTGGTCCAATCTGGACACTATTTAAGCAAGTTATGCAATTTTATGCACATTTTGGACTTTTCTACAATTTACCCAATTGAGAGGTTTACTTGCAATTTATCACTTGAATTTTGTTCCTTGGATATTATCTCATCATTCTTGAGCTTGTTGATCCATGGGGCACCTATTTAATCCTTGGTTTGAAGCTGTTTTCTCCAAGGGTATTTTAGGGTTTACCCCTTCATGGATGAGTTGCCTTGAGTAGCTATCAACTAATGAATTGTAACATCCCTGACTTGGGTGAAGGCTTAACCCTAGAATTCTTGACTAAGTTATTTAGATTCTTTTCTTTATCTTTTGAAAAGTGATTAAGACTAAAGGAGAGCTTATGTTTCAATTTTGGTCCTATTTGAATAATGTTGAAGCAATGTTTTACCTGTTTTGGACTAAAGTGCAATTAACCCAATTTGATGGGTTACTTTGCAAATATACATGATAAATGTTCCTCAAGTGTTTTGGCATCATAAGAATGAGAATGATGCTGAGGTATGTCTTGTAGAAGCCTAAGTTCCAAAAAATGAGCTTATTTGAATAATGTTTGTTCATTAAATGACTAGTTTTGGTATAATTTGCAATTTACCCAAAAACCTAGGGTTGAACATGTAAAATTCCACTTCAATAGTGTCCCTACTGTTTCTTGGTATCATTTATATAAAATAAAAAGAAAGGGGCGTCTTTTTTGAATCATTTTGAGGAGAGATAATCTTGATAAGGTGGGAGGAAGATGAATAGAATGAAAATAGGGAAGGAAAAGAGGAAACTTACTAGTTTTGGTCGAAATCACCAAGGAAGAGCTTTAGAAACCCTAAATAGAGCAACTTTGGAACCCTAGGAGCCTTTTTCACCAAGGTAGGCACCCTCTTTTGCCTTGGGACAAAACCCTCATGGCCAAACAGAGTAGGAACAATGCTCTAAGCTAGAAGAAAGAGAAGGATATCAAGAGTTTTCGAATTGGGATGTGGGAAGGGGTAGATATGGCATTATAAAGAAGGGGGCAAGCATGAGGTGTCTATGGGACCTTTCATGCGTCCTTAGCCTAGGGCTTCATGGCCATGCAAGAGGAAATCTCATAGAGGATTCTTGAATATCAAATGTCAGTTCTAAAAGCCCATGGAGACTTCTAGGATATCCCCACCATCCTCCAATCAAAGAAATAACCCCATTGGTTGATAACTTTTAAAGATAAGCTCATTTATAAAGAGGGTAATCCCTAAAATACCCTTGCAGAGAAGCACCTTCAAACCAAGGTGCAAATAGGTTCCCCATGGTTCAAAATCTCGATAATAATGGTAAGGGAATATCTAAGTATTATAATGAATGTGATAATTTGCAAAGAAAACCTATCAATTGGGTAAATTGCATAAAAGTCCAAAATGTTCCTAAAATTGCATAACTTACACAAACAACATTAAAATTGAACCACATTTGAAACTTAGGCTCATTTTATGATTTTAAAACACTTAAAAAGGTTAGATTAAGGTTTATGACATGTAAATAAGGCCCTTAAATAGACTTTCACGTAGGTATTTGTGCATAAACCCTTTTATTAGTACAAATGGTGAATAAATGTTTGCCAAACCACTATAAATTCCACTAATTAAACACCAAAAGTACATAAATGAAAGGGAAACATGGGAAAAAGGATTATATGGAGATTACATCTAAGATTCAGTATGTTACAAAACTCCACCCCTTAAATATGATTTCTTCCCCAAAATCTCAAAAAAAAGAGTAGGGTGAGTATGCAACATCCAACACTAAACTCCCAAGTTGTTTCCATAAAGCTTTTACCAAAACTTTCACTACTCAAACTCCTTGTTTTTCAACTGCTTAGCTTGGGAGTTTAGAATCTTCTCAAGCAACTTCACATAGGTTAGGTTCTCATGGATTGCTAAGAGTTCCACTATTAAGATTTCTTTTTATTAGATATAACACAATTAACATTTTAGGCCTATTAAAATTATATTCATTATGATATTATATCATCCTTGTTATTCATTTAATTATGTCATGCTATATTTACTTTGTTGGCAAAAGAGCTATATTTTATTATTATACACAAAGTCTTGTATATTTCTTATTTTTCTCATTAAGAGTTTTGGCGCAATTAGAGTTTACTTATTTATCTCAACATACTTGATTATTATCATTGATAATTTGGATTTAGTCTCTGTTATCAACATATTGTATTGTAACATATTGTTATAACATGAACTAAGACATTTTATCCAATTTGTTACAATTAATCCAAATAATGTCACATTGATTACTTATATCTATATTAAACATTGTCACATTGCATTTCTTTTATACATTGATATAATCATTAATCATTTTCTCATATTTATTCACTTCTTGTTATTGATTATGAACATTTATGTGAATCAATTACTTCTTATCCATATTGAAGTCATTATATGTATTTTAGTGGTCAAGGTGGGACATATTACATATTAATGATTTGATTCACATACTAAGTAATGATTAGGTGATTAATTAGGTGTGTATTAGAGAACAAGGTGATATGCATTTCGTATTGATGACCTGATAAATCTATGATTAGGTGATTATATATCATTTATGTGTATTAAAGTATGTTATCTGATTATGAAACCTAATTTCACTAATGTATCAAGAATATCACTAAGGATGTATAGGTTAAGGTTAGATTACTACAACTTAGGGTTTAGGTCAATATGATCATTATTATTCATATGTACATTCTTAGTATGCATTAAATATAATATTAGGTTACAATGATCTTGCTCATGATTTCATTAGGGTTCATTGATCCAAGAAATGTTTAGCCTCATGTGTACCCACTATTACTATTATATGTGAGTTACTTATATTATGTGCATTAGATATTCATTAGGCTTCAAACACATGAACTATTCATTAGATGACCATTATATGTTTATCAGTATATAAACAAGCGTGTCAGGTTATAACTATGACTTGTTTGGTCAAACTAAGGATCCAAGAAAATTATCCTCCTAATCATGGATTTAGGGTTTCTAGAGTCAGCGTAGCTAGATTTTGGTATGTTATAGGATTCCAACCCTTTAAAAAGGTTTTACCTACCGAGCCAATATAGACGTAAAATGGCGAGTATAACTAAACCATGTACAAGATCCATCATGCTTCCACTGTGCACTCTGATTTCTTACTAAACACCAAAATTCAAAGTCTAGTTTCTAGGGTAGGTTGTCCAAACAGGTGGTTCTAGGGGATATAACAAAACTATATTGGGTATCCATCCTCAACCAAGTCATTATACCTGAAAGACAAGGTCAACATATTAGGTTCTCAGGAGTATCCAACTTAGGTGTCTAAGGTTATTATTTTCTATAACCATGCTATTTCAGACAGTCAGTACCAGCTCAGGCCTGGTAGGTATCATATGGATATGGGATTCCTCATAAACCAAGCTAATGGTGTGGAGGAAAATCTTGCCGACCCCCGAACCATGATCCTTTCTAGACACCTTTGCTTTCAACTTATGCCTTAATAAATACCTAATAGGCTCATCACATTATGGTTAAATAAGCATGTTTCTAGTGCAAAACTCTTATCATCCAAATCAATCTGTCATCATATCAAGTGTAGCATAGATCACTTCTAGGGCAAACATGTCACTTAAGGAGGAACTATATGAGGTAAGGGTTCTAATTAGGGAGACAAAGTTGAAATAGTCAGATTCTGACTACCATGGGCTCTGATACCATGCTGTAAGGAGTGGGATCCACTCCCTACTAAAAGTAAATTTGAACAATAAAACATCCATTTTGAACACACTCAAAGGTATGCTGGAATAGGTGTAAAATTTTCAAATTTCAAAAATTGGTATTCAAAACAACTAAAGTGTAGCAGCGGAATTAAACAAATGACTATATTCAGTTTTCAAAAAAGATTACAAAAGTACATCATAATATCCCATAGGGTTTACATGTATGATACAACATAAGGATCTAAGTCAAGGGAAATCTAAACTACTTCAAACCTATCTCCAAGCAACATCTCTAAGAGCTAGGTCCATGTTGGAAGCTATGTTCTCCTTGGTCATGTTCAACACCTCGATCTAAACCTAGGTGGTTGGGAAATCACCCAGCAAAAGGGAAAGTAAAACAAAGTATGTGTCAACAAATATGAATAGTATATCAAGGAAAAAAGGCTAGTTTCCATCATAAGATGAAGATTTCAGGAGTATGAGGCTGTTTTTAAATAGATGCTTGCCATTATATTAAAATAGTAAAAGGAATTGCATGCATGATTAATATTGACTATATTAATTAAGTAGGGTTGAGGCACCTACCATACCTCAACCTACATGTGAGGGGAGAATTAATACATTCCCAGTCACCTACACATATTTTTATGGGGGAGAATAAGACATTCCCGGGGCAAATTAATACATGCCCTATCTATGGGTGGTTGTACATAAGTACCACTACTATAGTTAAATATTCCATAAAACCAACATGATAGAAAAGAAATCATGGCAAGTAAAAGCATCATATCAATTAGAACATGACTATGGGGTACAAGACCCAAACAAAAGAGAAACAATACTGATTTAGAGGCATATATAACAAAGGATTCAAGAATAGAAGATGTAGGGTAATTTTAAGCCTCATTAGGGAAATATAGAGTTTGGTTGCAATTATCCCAACAAAGGATGTACGGAATGCACATACATAGATAGGGATTTCACATACCTCTCTTACTGATATCAATTAATAACTTTCACCACTTTAATTGAGTCTAAGTTTCACTTTGCCTATTTTCAATGTATTAACATGTATTAGAGTACATAATGCACATGAATGTATATAAACCCTAATTTACTCAATTTTTAGCAAAACTCAGATTTAGACTCTAAAACCCCACCAATGAACCTATTAGGTTCTCCTAATCAAGAAAACATATTTTATGTTAATTTTGGAGTTATGATAATAAAGATGCACTTTTTATGGATTTTATGCATTAAATTCATTTTCCAAAAAGCACTCTAAATTAAATCTTGAAATTAGACCTCAAAAGCATTTATATTTGATAGATATTAATTTTTTGATTCCAAAACATGTTTATTAGTCAAATTTGCATGAGCGGATTAAAAGATATGAAATTTTCAATTTAAACCAACCAGAGAATGACAAGTCAGAAATCTTCGAGAGCTTGGAAGTGTGTGAGAGAGAGAGAGAGAGAGAAAGAGAGAGAGAGAGAGAGAGAGAGAGAGAGAGAAACGATTGACCCAAGACCAGGGTTGGAGATGCATAGGTAACCAAACTAGATCTTTTAGAGAAAGTAAAATAGCAAGAAACCAAAACATTAGAAGAACATGGTAAATAGAGATGGAGATCATCAATTTTAAACATAGAAGCATGAGTTTTAAGCATGTAGTAAGCAATATATGAGAAGGGGGTTATAAAATTCACCTTTAGGAATCTAGACAGGTTCAAGCAAAAACGTTCCCAAGCTGGAGAGGCTAGTTTCTCCAACAAAGCTCCTATCTCAAGCAAGAAGTACCTTCTCCACTTTAGAGGGGAAAAACCCTAGCAAAAGAACATGGAGATGAGGTATTTAAGGGATCTAGGTGGGCTTTCACCATGGAAGGCCATGGTTCCAACCTGGAAGAAGGTGGGAGGAAGATGAGCAGCATGAAAATAAGGAAGGAAAGGAGGAAACTTACTATTTTTGGTCAAAATCACTAAGGCGGAGCTTTAGAAACCCTAAATAGAGCAAATTTGGAACCCTAGGAGCCTTCTTCACCAAGGTAGGCACCCTCTTTTGCCTTGGGATAGAACCCTCATGGCCAAATAGAGTAGGAACGATGCTCTAAGATGGAAGAAAGAGAAGGAGAGCAATATTTTTTGAATTGGGATATGGGAAGGGGTACATATGGCTTTATAAAGAAGGGGACAAGCATGAGGTGTCTATAGGACCTTCCATGTGTCCTTAGCCTAGGGATTCATGGCCATGCAAGAGGACAGCTCATAGAGGATTCTTGAATATCAAATGTCAATTTTAAAATCCCATGGAGACTTCTAGGCTATCCCCACCATCCTCCAATCAAAGAAATAACCCCATTGGTTGATTGCTTTTAAAAGTTAAGCTCATTTATAAAGAGGGTAATCCCTAAAATACCCTTGGAGAGAAATACCTTCAAACCAAGGTGCAACTAAGCGCCCCATGGTTCAAAATCTCTATAATGGTAAGGGAATATATAAGTATTATAATGCACATGATAATTTGCAAAGAAAACCTACCAATTGGGTAAATTGCATAAAAGTCCAGAATGTTCCTAAAATTGCATAACTTGCACAAACAACATTAAAATTGAACCAAATTTGAAACTTAGGCTCATTTTATTATTTTAAAACACTTAAAAAAGTTAGATTCAGGCTTATAACACATAACTAAGGTCCTTAAATAGACTTTCATTGAGGTATTTGTGCATAAACCCTTTTATAAGTACAAATAGTGAATAAATGTTTGCCAAACCACTATAAATTCCACTAATTAAACATCAAGGACATAAAGTACAGAAATGAAAGGGAAACTTGAGAAAAAGGATTTTATGGAGATTACATCTAAGATTCAGTATGTTATAGTGACACATAGTCAAGCTAAAGGATTGGCTCATGCATGTCCATCCACATAAAAACACCTAGCCTGCCTTGGTAGAGGTCACAGTGCTAGAAGAACAGACTCATGCATGGATGTTCTAAAAAGAGGCATCACATGCAGTTAAACTGCTACCTATGCCATATCACAAGGGGAACAACTCATTCATGGCCATCTCACACATCCTATAATTATGGACGCAAGGAGATACTCGACTTGCACCACCACATATTAAAAAATATGTGCTCTGAGTTTCCCGTAGCAAAGACTCATTTCACCATCAAGCAAGTTCTGACACTGGAATGGATCTATGGCATAGGGAAACTACATGATTACAGTTACATTTGATTAATTAAGCCAATTGGGTATCTTTTCAAATCAATCAATTTACAACATACAAACCCAAAACAACCTCTACAAGGATAAGGGGATAGTACAACTCCGGATGATATAAAACATATAAGGTGTGAACTAGTCACATCATCACATGATACATATAAAACTACCATTCACAAGACCATCACAAATGTCACACAGCCACAGAAGGCTATCACATAATTGTACTATCACAAGAAATTATTCCCTCAATCACATCTCTAGAGGATATCATCTCACAATAGGCATTCAGCCTTCACCGGGTCATAGGAACCATCACATCAATATGATCTCATCATGTCTCATCAAGGCTCATAGCCATCACCCTGTGTCCTATGATCGCCATAATAGCATACACAAGATATGACATTCATTCAACCTGCAAGGTTAATATCACATAAGTAGGAAAGAGAAAACATAATCACATGTGATTCATCCATTTAAGCTCAACAAGTATAACATACCCTAGATTTAGGGTTAGGGTTAGACACCCAAATCTGATTAGGGTTCTTATCATAAATCACTCACCAAACCCTAGTTATATCATCTCCCATTTTCTTGGAGCATACTAGAATTAGAACATCATCATTAACTTGGTTAATCAACCATCTAACCAACATTAGGTATCAACCAACATTAACATGTACATGTGTATCAACCTTACAATGTCCCACATGGGTAGCGACCATGTACCCTTGTGAGTGTTTCGACCATCCATCAATCATAAGTCATGACCATTCTCAAAATAGGTGTATCAACCACTATCAAGCATGTGTCTTGACCACTTTCAAAATAGGTGTTTCGACCACTATCAAACATGTGTCTCAACCAAAATAAGAACCATCAAAATAGGTATCACGACCAACATAAGAACATGTGATATGTAGCTACCATAGGAGAAAGGGAAGGGTAGCGATCATTAAGGTCAAGCTACCTCAACATCACTATACCATCTCCAAAGCAGAAGGTACCTCATTCAAAATAGAGATTAACATAAGGGAAAAACCATCATCAACAAGATGGAAAACTCCATGCAAAAAGAACAACAAAACCTTGAAATTTGATCTCCAACATAATCCATCAAGAAACCAAACACGGGCAAAGAAGACCAAGCTTCAACCTCAAGAAAAATACATCAAAACCTCAAGAAAAACATGAGAGCCGAACCATGCCATGATAATACAAACAAGGGTCATGATGCATGTAAATAAATCACCTCAACCATCACATAACAAATCGGGTGCAAGAAACTTAGGCTTTCAGAAAGAGAGAAATCTATGTGAGAATACTACAAAGGTTTTAAACCTCAGATCATGATAAACTCATCTAGCACATTAGCATAGTTTAGAGGTAAAAATATAAGCATGCAAGCAAAAATAAGGTGCAATTAATAGAAGAAGTTAGAGAGTTCTATAACCCACCTTATGTAGAGATACAAGCTCCTAGATCAAATGCTCCAAGAGAGAAGACGATACTCCAAATTGGATCAACACTTTGGCCACAAGATCAACTCAAAAGAGAAGAACACCATGATCAAAAGATTGCTCAAGAAAGAGAGTGGAAAACCCTAGGCCAAACCAAGAAGAAATGAGAAAGATGAGAGATCCTTCTCACTTGGGTGTCACAATGTCAAAACATAGTCTATGACCTTTGTGAGGAGAAGATCCTCAAGGTAGCCACCATGTCAAAAAATAGTCTAATGGTTGAGAAGAAGAATATGGAAGGCAGGGTTCCAAAGGAAAAACGTGACTAAGAAGGTAGAACCAATTACCAAGAAGAGAAACCACCAAGAATCACCACAAGGAAGGTGATGAAGCTCTGAGGCACCACATTCAAGGTTGATCGACCGCCAAAGCACCTAGATCGGTCCTTCTTTGCTCCTTAAAGCTCAAAGGTCGAACACAAGAGAGGGGAGAAGGAGGAGGGCCAAAATGATCACTTTCATGAAGAAGAAAGGGGTTATATACTCAAAAGAGGAGGAAAGTAAGGTAGGTGTGAGGTGTCAACATAAGAGAGCACCAAAGGGACACGTGTCCAATAAGAAAATAGCCATCCAACCACTAAACATATGCATGAAACCTATGGTGATAAAATCTAGGTGGGGTTTTGACCACAAGGGTCACCACCACCCTGGAGGTCAAAACAAACATCAAGGTACCTTGTCTCAACCACTACCAAAGGTCACCAAACCAACAGGGTCAAAACACATCACAAGAAGGCCAACCATCTCGACCAAACCACACCAAGACCTCCATGGTCAGAATAGGAATCAACTGGGTCAAGTGTTGTAGTCGCAACACACCTCCAAGTGAGGTGTTGCAGTCCCAACACACTCCACATGAGCTCAAGGTCAATACACATCACCAAGGTCAAAACCCTGGAAAACCCTAGCATCACCACATGATGCCACCTCATCAACTAAGGTCCAAAAAGGCACCCCATAGAATCATTCTCTCTCATGATGATAAAGCACTAAGGGCACAGTCTACATGTGATAAATTTCAATATCATTCCTCAACTTGGGTAATTTGAAACTTGGTCCAAAATAAGCATACAAAGCTCAAACATCATCAGAACAGGACCAAACTGGAAACATAAGGTTGTCACATGTTAGATAAGAATCTCAAAGGATTAGATTAAGGTTCTAAGAATCTTATTAAACAAATCATGCATACTCAAGCAACAAGCTAGGTTATAGGCTTTACAACCATAAGCGTTAACACATATTTTGCCCCCGAAATCCTACACAAAAAGAGAGGGGTACTTCCTACACATTTCTTCCTCAAGCTCCCACGTGGCTTCCTCTACACCACGGTGATGCCACAGAAACTTAACCAAATGACATTCTTCTTCTTCAACTTCTTAATCCTCTTATCCAAGATTAACACATGACCTTCCACATAGGACACATCCTCATCTAGATGAGCCTCCACAGGCTGCAAAACCAACTCAGTGTCAGGATGGAACTTCCTCAACATGGACACTTAGAACACCGAATGCAACTTGTGTAACTCAAGTGGAAGCTCCATCTTATATGCCACCTTCCCAACACGTGCCACCATAGGTTAAGGTCCCGTATACCTGGGAGACAACTTACCCTTCTTCCCAAAACTCAAAACACCTTTCCAAGGAGAGCCCTTGAGATACATTATGTCTCTCACTTGTAACTCTAAGGGCCTTTGATAGTTATATGCATATGATTTATGTCTATGCTAGGCTGCCTTCAATTGTTGTTGTATCATCTTAAATTCTCTATTGTCTACTACACAATCTCAAGACCCAAAACTTGGTACTCACCTATCTCATACCAACACAACGTATACCTACAACGTGTCCCATACAATGCATCATAAGGTGCAATATCAATGCTCCTTTGATAGCTGCTATTATAGGCAAACCCTATCAGATTGAGTTACACATCCCAACTATCCAAAAATTATAAGACACAAGCTCTCACCAAGTCCTCAAAAAGCTATATCGTCCTCTCAAATTGTTTGTCTATTTGTGGGTCAAATTTTATACTAAACTTCAACTATGTACCCAAAGTAGTGTGCAAGTGCTCCGAAAAGTAACTGGAGAACTGAGGACCTCTATCAGACATGATAGCATCTAGGATACCATGCAAACACACTATCTTGTCAACATATATCTATGCAAGATTCTCTACTGTGTATGTCGTCTTCACTGGCAAAAGGTGCATTGTTTTTGTCAACCGGTCAACAATCACCCATATTGAGTCATGACCCTTGGATGTCCTAGGTAGACCAACCACAAAGTTCAACATGACATGATCCCACTTTCACTATGGTATGGGCAATGGTAGAAACGCCATTGCACTCTTTTGATGCTCTACTTTGACCTGCTGACATAAAAGACACATTGCAACAAACTCAGCCACATCACACTTCAAATGAAGTCACCAATACAAATATTTAAGATTGTGGTACATCTTGGTTCTACCTAGATTCATAGCACACATCAAAGAGTGAGCCTCTTTCAGAACCATCTTCTTCAGATTGTCAACATCAAGAACCACAACTTTACTATAGTAACATACTATCTCATCCTATTCCTCATAGAAACCATCACACTTCTCATTGCAAAACTATGCTTGTATCTACCATATCACAGTATCACTCTGTTGTGCGTCTCTGGTTTGCTGCCTCAAAGGCTTCAAATATAAATGTGCCAACAATCTTGCTAATAGGGAGACTTCCAACTTCACATTCATCTGACGCAAGGAGACCAACATGTATCTCTTATTCAACACCAAGGAACATAATTGTGCCTTGTCATAAGATGATGATGACAAAGACTTCCTACTCAAGACGTCTTCCACCACACTCTCCTTTCATGGTTGGTAATCTATGGTGCAATCATAATCTTTAATCAGCTCCATCCAACATCTCTATAGCATATTCAACTCATGTTGCAGATGTACTTGAGGTTCATGTGGTTGGTGAAGATTTGGGACTTCTCTCCATACAAGTAGTGTCTCTAGATCTTCAAGGCATGAACCACTACATTTAACTCCAGTCATGGGTGGGATAGTTCTCCTGATTCTTATTCAATTGTTGTGAGGCAAAAGAGATCACATTCTTATCTTGCATCAACACACAACCCAAACCATTCCTCGAGGCATCACAAAAGACAATATAGTCTTTTCCAATCTCTGGAAGCATTAGCACGGGTGCACTAGTCAGCTTCTCCTTTAATTACAAGAAGGCATGTTGGCTCTTGTCATACCAAACGAAAAGTACATCCTTCCTTGTCAGCTTCTTTAGGGGTAACACTATGGCACTGGAGTTCTTGATGAACCTCCTATAGTCGCTTGCCAAACCCAGAAAAATATGCACCTTTGTAGGTGTCTTCAACTGCTTCCACTCTAGCAAAAATTCAACCTTCTTGGGGTTCACACGAACACCCTTAGCAGATATCACGTGTCCCAAAAAAGACACCTCCTTTAGCCAAAACTTTCACTTGCTATGCATAGCATACAACAGATGTTGTCTCAACAAGGTCAACGCTTGAGTATCCAATTTGAGAGATTGATGAAATAAAGGACAACTAGCACCTCATGGATACTCAGACTCCTTGCCTTGGTATCCACCACATGATCTAAGAACACATCACATTCTTGCCTCATCATCTTGTAAGGAGTGAGATCCTAGAGGGGAACCACTCCCTACTAAAAATTTGAACAATAGAACCTCCAGTCCAAACACACTTAAAAGATATGTTGGAGTGGGTGTAAAATTTTCAAATCTTATGTATGGTACTCAAAACAACCAAAGTGTAGCAGCGGAAGAAAATAATGACTATATTCAAATTTCTCATAAGCGTACAAAAGAACATATTAAACTTACATGTAAAGGTACATCACAAGGATCCACGTAGAGGGAGATCTAAACCACCTCAAGATTGCCTCCAAGCTTTAACTCCTTAAGCTAGGTCCATAACTTTATGCCATATCCTCCACATCATTCACCAAGGGTAGGAAGCATACCCCAATAAGAAGAGAAAATAGAAGACATCAACAAAGGCTGGTATGTGCATACTAAAAAGAAAGCTTGAGCAATATTATGAAATAAAGGACAACAAATATAATGTCTTCCCATTGAAAAGACAAGGACTACCCTCAAGGGCATAAAATATAGGAATCATCATCACTTAATAAAAGAAGATACTTGCCATAATCAAAGCAATAAAGATTGTGCAATACTAGCACATAAAGAAAGTAGGTCACACACCCCACAATCAACATCAATAACTTGCATGCATGTGAGATAGACATATCCCTAGAACAAAATAAATACAAACGTGTCCAAGTCTTATAAACTTGAAACCTGATAGAGAAAGGAATATTGTTAATCTCCCAAATATATAAAATTGAGAATGGATACTGAAAAACCACTAGAGGGGGGTGAATAGTCTCACCAACCTCGAAGTAGCCTTCCTTGAAGTAACTTCAAGCTCCCCCTTGAAGTAGCCTTCCTCTTGAAGTAGCTTCCCGTTGAGACAACCTTCTTGAAATAGTCCAAAGTCCTCCTTCTCCACCGAGAAGATCAAACCCTCTCCAATCCGTAGCCTCCAACCCTAGGAGTAGCAAGGAGAGTACAAGCAATAAGAAAGAACAAGAAGGGAAAATAGAAATTACAATCACCGCTTGTAGCACAATGCTTGATTTCCTATATCAAGTGTTTTGATCTCCTAACCAATGTGTATGGAAGTGTAAGTGTAGTGGGTAGGAGATGCTAGCCTATAGGACACAGATTTGGAGCAATGGAAATGAATAACCAAGGTTGGAGTTGTTCAATTGCTCACAAGAGTGGATTGACAATTGCAAGTAGTATGCTCAAGTATTGCACAAGTGTGTGTTGGGTGTCCTAAGGCATGTCCTATTTATAGGAATGGCCTATGAGTGCTTAAGGATGTTCTAGACACTTTCTAGGTGGTTCTTAGTGCTTAACTAGCCACTGGGTATCCACAAATTGCTTTAGCAACAGCTAGTTAATTAATTCTGAAAAGTACAGATAGAGATCTTCTCGGTCGAGGAATTGTCGATCGAGAATCCTTTCGGTCGAAGTTTTTGTCAATCGAGGAATAGTCTGGAGCAAGTGTGTATAACGTTTGATTCCAACTCCCAAGTACCTTGTCTGCTGCGTCTAACGGCTACTTGGGTCATTCTCAGTCGAGGAGATTATCGACCGAGAGTGTCTCGGTCAAGAAGTTTGTCGACCGAGAATGACTCTATTTCAATGCTTTAAACTATTTACTAAGTGTGTGTATTAGTGTGCAGTTGTGACACTATTGTAGGGGATGACCTATCTAAGTGTTGTGATTGACTAGGGAAGATCTAAACGCTTGATTTACATGATATCTAAGTACTTGTACATTATATACTTGTACAAGTTTTTACATTTGATTACAATCATGAAATTAAGTCATTTTGAGAATATAGATCTTCCAAGGGTTTGTCATCCACCTAATTCCTGCAACACTCAATTAGCACGTTAGATCTACAGAAATGTTTGTCATAATCAAAACAAAGGTATTATAATAATGTCCAATTTAGCCAATAATCTCCCCCTTTTTGAAGATGACAAACATTTCCAAAATATAAAACAAGGAAATGTAAATCATATGAGTTTCATAACTGAAGTTTACCTTTTGTAGCCATTCTCTTGTTTGCAAGTGTGTGCTGGCCGAATGATTATGAAACTCATTTTATATTCTTGATTTTATATTATTTCTCCCCCTTTGTCATTTCAAAAAGATAACCAAGATAATCATTAAGTATGAATTTTATTACTCCCCCTTAATTTGATAATTAGATGCTCCCCCTTAATAAGATATTCAATTTTAAAAACAAGGGATGCAAACCACTTATTGTCAAATTTAGCCACAATTTATTTCTCAATCATTTGCAAAGGATGTTAAGCCTTGAAATGATATGAGAATCCTTTAAGCTTAGAGTACATTAATGTATCTCTAACTAAATACATGGGATGTTAAGCCTATATTTGTTTAGAGAAGTCCATTATATTCATACATGTAGTAGGCTCCAAAATTACTTTAAAGATACTAAGGTCATAACTAGCCTCAAATTTTCATTATGATGTTTACAAAGTTTTGTAAGCTCCTTCTTATAGTCAAGATAGTTTTTGTGAGCTCCCCTATAATATTCTTATTTAACAAGGATATATCCAATTGAAGCCATAGGAAACACTTTTTATTCATAATAACTCAGTGCTCATACAACTCATAAGATGACCCATATGACATACTAGCTTATAACAAAAAGATAGCCATAACAAGCATTACAAAGATAGCCATAAATCTCATGATCTCACTGAAAAGACCGAAGAATTACATCAATTTCTGAGTCTTTCCCAAGAAAGGGCTCAACTCCATAGTATTTGACCAGCGTCTGCCACTCCAAGGCACCTATCTTGGTCAAAGCATAAGCCTCCAAGAAGGTGGGAACACGATCGAATCGAAAGTGGGCAGCAATGTCTTGGAGTTGGGGGGGGATTGAGTGTGGCTGAGGTCATGAGATGGTGGTGATGGGATTTGAGTGTAGTTGTAGGCTGGGTTGTAGGGGTAGAGCATGTCGGGATTAAGTGAATAAGGATATGCGTCAGGTGTATCAGGAGAAAGAGCTTGCATCCTTTGATTCAAGTAAGACATGGCATGATGATTGTAGTCTAATTTCCTACTTAAATGATATTGAGAACCATCAATGTATGTTAATGTATTTGTGATAGGATCATAAGGTAGGATAGAAGGAGGAGGTGGTGGAGGTGGTTCTTGGGTGGATGGCTCCCCTTCAGTCCTAGTCCTTTTGTTTCCAAAATCAATCCCCATCTTCTCTACCATATTTCTAGTGATCTTTTGGGGTTTCCTATCACATGTGAAACCTAGATCCTCAATGCTTTTCTTAAGACAATGTTGCGTAATTTGGCAAACAAAATCAGAATAGGGTGGATTGCTAGAAAACTCAACCATGTTCTTAAGAATAAGACGAATAAAATTGATGGGTATGTTATTTAGGATGGCATAAATAAGATACATACGAAGGGTGGGTACTTCAGATTTGTTTGCTCTAGGATAGATATTTGTGGCAACAATTAGATTGATTATCCTAGCTTCGAGTTTTAAATTGATGGCATAATAGCTACCCCTTTCTTCATGGAAAGTGGTATTAGATAGAAAAATGGCTTTCTTGATATCACTCAAACTAGTGGTAGTGTTATCTTGGGATAGCTTATTGAGAGGATTACCAGTGGTGAGATCAATAAACTCCTTATATTTGTCTACATCAATGTTGAGCATAGTGAGAACATCCTCCTCAGAAAAGTGAAATCCATACCCACTAACCATAGAAGAGAAAGAATTATCATGGTCAGGATGTGTGGCTAGATTGGCATAGAATTCATTGACGGCTTGGGAGGAGTAGGAACAGAAGGATGGTTTTATGAATTTAGAAAGATGTTGCACCTCAAAGAGTTCTTCAAGATCAACAATGTTGATGAAGTCCATGACGTCCACTGGCCGTCGAGGAAGAGGAGTCTTTGAGGACAGCCTGAGGTAGCGATCTTCGGCAGCTACGTCATTGAATGGAATGTCGTTGATGATCGCCAGCGTTGGGGAGATTGTCCTTCCCTTCCTAGCTATAACCTGCTTCTTTCCACGCGATGATGAGGAAGCCATCATAATGATTTGAAGTGGAGAAGAAGCAAGACAAGATTGAGGTGAAGAAGAGCTAAAAATTCACACAAGAAGGCACTAGAGAAGAGCTAGAGAAGTTAGAATGTGAGTTTGTGAAGAATGGGGCCGTTTTGGGGTCTATTTATAGCAAAACAGCACCCTGCTCAGTCGATAATTCGTCGATCGAGGACCGCAATAGTCAATTCTACAGACACTCCTCTTAGTCGTCCAACGGTCGATCGAAAACTAGCCGTTGTGAATTTTTTTTTAATTTTAATCAGAAAAAAAATTGCCTTTTAATTTAAGCGAATTGGGGGGTTTACCGAGTTGGTCTTGGTCGATACTTTTGTCGACCAGGATAGTCTCGGTCGAACATTTTGTCGACCGAGCTGAGTTAGAATGCAACATTTTCTTGGTGAGTGTCGGTCGAGAATGGTGACCAACTGAGATATCTTCGATCGACAAACTCGTCGACCGAGTCTATCTCGGTCGAGATTTTTGTAGACTGTCAGGATTGCTGTATTTGAGTATTGTAAACGAAATTTTGAGCTAGTTTTTAATAACAGTTATGAATACAAACGAGAGACTGTAATATTTTAAGAGTGTGGAGCACATTATGAGGAGTATTTTCCAAAATATAATTTCTATGTTTAGAAATAACCATTAGAAATAATAACCATTTGAATTTATTCAATGATTGACATTCATATATTTCTCATTTATTTATGATGAATGTTAATCCAGAAAATGATATGAGATCTCTTAAGAACATATTAGAATCAAGAAAGATATGTCAACCAATGATGAGCAAGTTTATACTAATGTTGAATGCAAAAATAATTTCCAATTAAGCATTTTGTCAAGCTTATTTTAGGTTGACCTTGACTTCGACCTTAGCGCCCCTTGGTCAAATTTGATTTCAACCAAGAGGCAATTTCTGCAGATTTCCAATTTAAGCATTTTCATAGCTTATAGAGTATGAATCATGTATAACAAGAATATCATTTTCCATAAGCTATGCATAAGATAATCATTTCACTAATATGTCAAGATGTATTCGTGCCATAGAGATTCATCTTAATATGGAATGAGCTGAATCACAATGATCATTTTGAAAGCAATATCCATTCATGGTTTGTATATATAGATCAAAGATTATTTTAGGCAAACCAAGTAAAAGATGAATGACACAATGATCATGGTGAAACTGTAAAGGCATATCCATAATTTTATGAAATGTAATGATTATGATCATTTAAAAGCAAATTTCAAGACACATGGTTTTTATATAGATAGACCAAGGAATACTTAGGACAAACCTTGTGGATTGTGATAAAATAGTAATTTCCTTGATTAAACCAATCATGGTTCATATTTTCAGTTTTAAGACAAACCATGTAGGAGATTATAGCAATTAAAAATGAACTTGCAATCTATACTGTTTCTGTATTGATTCATTTTGCAAGAAGGCATGTTTAATTTTAGATTGCAAAAAGTATACAAGTTTGATAAAAGTATATTTAATAAGTCACAATGCAAGCTTAAAGAGTTTGTCTCCAAGATTCATTCTTGATTTGCAAATTAAATCAATCATGAATAGCAAATTGATAGCAAACTAGATCAATTAAATAGGTTTAGTAGAACTTGATTTGGTCGAACTATTCTTTGATCGGATTTATCTCGGTCGACATTTTTCTTGACCGAGTATGATGTTGTTTTGTACAGGTTTTATCAGATTTTTGCAAGCTTAAAAATAGTAACCTGCTCTTTTGACTAATTCTCGACCGATAGTGTTCTCGGTCAAAGATTTTCTCGACCGAGAATGTTTCTGTATCATTTTTAGTAATTATTTTCAAGTTAAACATAGATTACTTTCAATTCAATTTTGCAATTTAAAACTCAGTTTAGTTCAGATGAAACATTTAAGTATCAAAGTAACATTTGAGTCAAATCTCAACTAATCATATTCAAATATCTAGGTTTTAGGAACTTAAACTAAAACAAGTTATTAGAGATGTGTCTCTGCAGGTTTATATAAAAATGTGTATTTTCAAGTTAGAAATTTCAATTTGTTATCTCATTGTGTTAAGTTGAGATAGACATAAAGATATACAATTTAGAGTCTTTGGTCATATCTCAACTTAATTTAATCTATTTAGTTTGGGGGTTTTGGAACCCATACCAACTCAACATCCTTTTTCTTGTAAGGACATGAGAAGGAATAATGTCCAAGACGCAAACAATAATGGCAACATATAGAATCAATCTCATTTTTCTTTTTATGAGTTTGATCTAGATTGTTCTTGGGTACATATGTATACTTTCCTTTAGGTACATACATAGATTGAGTCTTTGGCACTTGAGTCCTTCCCCCACTAGGTTTTTGATAGGATTTTCCTTTAGGATTGTAACCTAATCATCTCCTTCCAATTTGACCATGAGAATCATTTAAGTTCTTGTCAAGAACATCAATGCTTCTTAAGCTACTAACTTCTTGTTGTAACTTAGCAATCTCATCCATTCTCTTTTTGATATCTAACTTTGCTTGATCTAGATTAGATGATAAAGCATTTCTTTCCTTAACAATAGCATCATAATCTAGATGATTACATAGGATTGGTTGTTTTTGAAGATCATTAATTTGGGCTTGCAAGTTTATCTTTTCTAGAGAGAGAAGATTGCAATTTGCCTCTATTGATTTCAGCTTAATATCATGGTCTTTAATAGCTAATTTTAACGTCTCCTTAAGATCTTCATTTTCAGATGTGAGAGCAAGAAGATTAGCATGTAACTCAGCATTTGCTTTATTAGATTTCTTTAATTTCTTCTTGCACTCAATATACTTATCATGTGTCTCTTGAAGGCTAGCAATTAAATCTTCTTTAGTTAAATCAAAAAGGCTTACCTCTTCTTCTTCTTCTTCATTTATTTTAGAAATAAGGCATTCTTTGTGCACATCTTCCTTCTTTAACCTCCATGGAAAGCTAGATGTTGTGTGCCTTGTTCCTAAGCACCAATTACAGCATGTTGAAGATTGGTCCATGCTTTTCCTTTGCTTGCGGTTGTAGACACCACCACCCGTCATTCTTCAAGACTCGATTAGAGCTCCTTGAAGCTCGCTCTAATACCAAATGAAAGACCACTAGAGGGGGGTGAATAGGGTTTTATAATTATTTTAACAATAATTCAACTCAAGCAACCACAATTGAGATAATAAGAAGGAGGCAATGTGTTTAGAGTGGTTCCACCTTTAGCAAAAACTAAAGGAGTCATTCCACTACCCAATTGTTTCCAATTGGGATTTTGAAAGTATTTAATTTTATTACCTCACAAGGATGTTACATAAAATTACAACACTTTCACCACCCTTTGGACAACCTTCACCTTGAAGTAGTCTCACCAACCTCGAAGCAGCCTTCCTTGAAGTAACTTCAAGCTCCCCCTAGAAGTAGCCTTCCTCTTGAAGTAGCTTCCCATTGAGACAACCTTCTTGGAGTAGTCCAAAGTCTTACTTCTCCATCGATAAGATCAAACCCTCTCCAATCTGCAGCCTCCAACCCTAGGAGTAGCAAGGAGAGTACAAGCAATAAAAAGAACAAGAAGGAAAAATAAAAAGTACAATTACCACTTGTAGCACAAGGCTTGATTTCCAATATCAAGCGTTTTGATCTCCTAACCAATGTGTATGGAAGTGTAAGTGTAGTGGGTAGGAGATGCTAGCCTATAGGACAAGAGTTTGGAGCAATGGAAATGAATAGCCAAGGTTGGAGTTGCTCAATTGCTCATAATAGTGGATTGCCAATTGAAAGTAGTATGCACAAGTATTGTACAAGTGTGTGTTGGGTGTCCTGAGGCATGTCCTATTTATAGGAATGGCCTATGAGTGCTTAAGGACGTTCTAGACACTTTCTAGGGGGTTCTTAGTGCTTAACTAGCCGTTAGGTATCCACTAATTACTTTAGTAATGACTAGTTAATTAATTTTGAAAAGTGCAGACAGAGCTCTTCTCGATCAAGGAATTGTCGACCGAGAATCCTATCGATCGAAGTTTTTGTCGACCGAGGGACAGTCTGGATCAAGTGTGTATAATGTTCGATTCCAACTCCCAACTACCTTGTCTGCTGTGTCTAACGGCAACTTGGGTCATTCTCAGTCGAGGAGATTTTCGACCGAGAGTGTCTCGGTCGAGAAGTTTGCCGACTGAGAATGACTCTGTTTCAATGTTTTAAACTATTTACTAAGTGTGTGTATTAGTGTGCAGTTGTGACAGTATTGTAGGGGATGACCTATCTAAGTGTTGTGATTGACTAGGGAAGATCTAAATGCTTGATTTACATGATATCTAAGTACTTGTACATTATATACTTGTACAAGTTTTTACATTTGATTACAATCATAAAATTAAGTCATTTTGAGCATATAGATCTTCCAAGGGTTTGTCATCCACCTAATTCCTGCAACACTCAAGTAGCATGTTAGATCCACAGAAATGTTTGTCATCATCAAAACAAAGGGATTATAATAATGTCCAATTTATCCAACAGATACTGCCAAACTTGGGTATAGAGAGCGGGATATTGCCACTCTCCTTAATAAATAATAGGGGAATACTGCCCCAAAAACCAATGTAATTTACACTACTCTTGTATACTGAATCACATAGCATGCAAAATATAGAGGCAAGTAGAAAGTATAGTCAGATTATACAAATTAGTCACCACATAAGTGACCAACATATACATCCACCTCATAAGTGGGCAAAAGACATCACATGTCATCATATAGAGTTCCATCATGTAAGAAAAGCATATGAAAAGAGCCCAAAAGAATATCCATGATCACTTGATCAATAAAAAATAAGGTAGTTCACATGAATCATGATTTTCAAAAGAAAAGACATTGTGTATAGGCTAATGTCCATAGGACCAAGAGAATGATAAAGATAGGTTATTTCTCAAAAAGAATAATAGGGGATTCAAACATACCTCAACTTAGGAGTCTACTCTATCCAAAGCCAAGTCTAGGTCCAAGCTTAGGCCTTCAAAGAACCCATGATGCATATATGTGTAATTAGAGTTAGGTTTCCATAAATTATTCAAAACCCTAAAAATCACCTTTTTATTATAAGTAGATTAGGTTATCAAAACCATACCATATTTTAGGTTATATTTTTTTGAGTTCAAAACATATTTTATTATATTTTTCTGACTTATAAATTAATAGTTATGAATTTTACAAGTTATTATTTATTTAGATTAACCCATTAAAATTACTTATTATTAATCATTTGATTTAGGCAACAAAACCAATACCATTAGAAAGCCCTTATTTTCTGAATCCAATGACTATTTATTTATATTTTTTTGATCAGTAAATAATTAGCTATCAATTTTATAAGACCGATCAATCAAAAATTAGGAAAAAGCCGCATCATCGCTCAAAAGTCAAGAGAGAGAAGAGAGAGAGGGAGAGGGAGCCCGTTTGAGTTGGCCCAATCAAGGCTTTCCAAATCGGCCAGCCCCACAGACATGTCAGCAACTCGCCTCGCTAGAGAAATAGAAACAAAAAGCACGTAAAAAGACATTATTGCCCTCGAGGTGGAACAGCAAAAGCAAGACGAAAAGAAGGGCAAAGAGGAGAAAACATATCAGGGATACATCCTAAGAGAGCCCCCACGCCATGGCTGTCAAAGGAGCTCAAGCCAAGAACTCAACAGACGTTTATGGCCACCTAAAAGCAAAGAAAGAACTCATATACCATCATCTCCACACCACGAAGCCAAGAACCCGAAAGACTCACTTGAAGAAAACCCAAATCGCGAGAATGGACCAAACTCAGGAGAACTGAACAGAAGGGGGAAAACTACCTTACTCAAATAAAATTCCAATTAGCAGATGAAATAGCTTTACGAGTCCATCCTGATGTTTGTGTCATCGCCTCCAGTGTCCCAGAAGGTTCCAGCTGCAAAGTCAGCAAGCAGATGACCGAGGGGAATGGCCGAAGTAGTAACTATACACTTGATGACCGATGAGGCCAAACCAAGAGGAAAAACACTCGCCTAATACCTCATCAGAGGTCAGGAAAACCTTACATGACCAAACAGGGGCCTTGTGTGCAAAGAAGAAATGAAAGAGGAAGGGAACAAGAAAACAAAGAAGCTCCGGTGTCGATTGAGGAAACAAGGTGATGAAACCATATAATATATAGGCTTAAACTATTCACAATTAGACAAGTATTGTTAAAAGGAATGCAAAAACGTACAAGGAAGAGAGGGGAGAGAGATTGGAATCAGGAAACATCACTACTACTGTTCAATCCTATTAGAACTAGGAGGGGTGAGGAAGACATATGCCAACCGTCCGATCAATCCTAAAATGAGTGGAAAAGACCTGAGACATTGGATCTGGTGAATCCATAAGTAAATCCACGTGACATCTGATTTAGGGAAATAAATTGTGACAAAATCAAGTTTATTTAATAAAGTGACACATCATTATTTTCCTTTTTCTCTTTCTTCAATTAAAGGTGCAAACATATTCCAAATTAAATGAAATTTGACACCAAACCTAATTTTGATATGAGGAATCCAAATATGCAATTAGTCTTGCCTTTTGAGAACTTTTAATATGTTAAATAAATCAAATTGTATTTTCTCTTTCCTCCTTCCTTAATGACATTAGGACTATCCAAATTTGATGAAACTTCACCCACAAGTCATATTTAATGTGTTGTATACAAATTTGCCATCAATCTTACATGGTAGAGTTGTTTATGCAATTATTTAGTATTGTGAACATTCTACACACTTTCTCTCTCCTGATTTCACCTTTTAAGCAAACTTTCTCCAAATTGGATGAAAAATCACCCAAAGGCTATATTTATTATGCATATTACGCATCCAAGATTATTTTTCTCTTTTGGAGTCATTTATTATTTTATTTAATATTTTGGGTAAAACTTAGATCTTTTCTTTCCTAAATGAGTTAAATTAATTATTATTATGTGAATAATGTGAAACTTGACTCCCAAGGTAATTGAGACCCAAGGAACTCGATTTTTAACTTAGATTCCACTTTTGGGGTTTCCTCGATGAGTTATGACACAATTAATATTTATGGCCATTATTATCACATTATCTCATTATAATCACCGTTTCTTATTCCATTATGTTCCATAACTTATTATAATCACAAAAAGAATTATGTGTAACTATTTGCATGAATTTTATATTACTGCATGTGACATATTTTATGTGTCCATTATTGGCCTAACATTCATGTGAGAACATTAGGTTACAATAGGATGACCTATGCATGCATTATCTCATTAGGGTTACACTAAGCATCTATTAGATCTAACCTCAACCTTGTTTGGCTAAGTCTAAGAGATCACACTTCTAGGGTAGGGTCCAAGATCCGGTATGCTATAACACTCCATACCTTAAAAGGATTTCGTCCTCGAAATCTATAGATCCAAACATCATGAATCAACTACTCTCCACCTCTTAAAAAGGTTTAACCTAACAAGTCAAACTAAACAACATTTAGGGTTACCCACATATCTTTTAGTTGTGAAAGTTTTAGAAATTTATGTTTCTCATGTATCCATCTAATAGTCACACCATCCAAGGTTGAGTTTTAGGTCCTTTTGTCTCTAACCTAACAACCCTACATAAACATCCAAAAGTCATAGGGTAGTTCAACTACACTTTTATATCAATCCTAGTCACAATAGCAAAGTCAAAACTAGGGTTAGCACTAGGTTTAGGGTTTCACTACCAAAAACACCTCACTTTTTGTGACTTAGTTTAGGAAAACTTTGATGAAATCCAAAAAATTTGTACATATAGTAGTATAATTGAAAATATATTCTTCTTCGAAAAATCATGTGATATGAAACAAAGATGAGCTCAAAATTAATGTGGATACCAAGTCACAATATATCCATAACAAGATCTCCTTATCCTACCACCAACTCATAACCTAATAGCATCCTCAATTCAAACCTCATAGCATCAAGATAAACAAATCATACTCAATCTACATGGTAGGGCAAGATCATCTAAAACCTTATCTCAAAAGGGCGCACCTAGGCAATTTGAGGGAAAACATCTCATCTAAAGGATGACTATGCATGAAAAAGGTTGTAACTAGGGAGAAAAAATTGAAATAGTCAGATTCCAACTACCATGGGCTTTGATACCATGTTGTAAGGAGTGGGATCCCAGAGGGGAACCACTCCCTACTAAAAATTTGAACAATAGAACCTCCAGTCCAAATACACCTAAAAGATATGTTGGAGCGGGTGTAAAATTTTCAAATCTTATGTATGGTACTCAAAACAACCAAAGTGTAGCAACGGAAGAAAATAATGACTATATTCAAATTTCTCATAAGGGTACAAAAGAACATCTTAAACTTACATGTAAAGGTAAATCACAAGGATCCACGTAGAGGGAGATTTAAACCACCTCAATAGTGTCTCCAAGCTTTAACTCCTTAAGCTAGGTCCATAAATTTACGTCATATACTCCACATCCTTCACCTAGGGTCAGAAGCATACTCCAACAAGAAGAGAAAATAGAAGACATCAACAAAGGTTGGTATGTGCATACTAAAAAGAAAGTTAGAGCAATATTATGAATTAAAGGACAACAAATATAATAGCTTCCCTTCGAAAAGACAAGGACTACTGACAAGGGCATAAAAGATAGGAATCATCATCACTTAATAAAGAAGATACTTGTCATAATCAAAACAATAAAGATTGTGCAATACTAGCACATAAAGAAAGTAGGGCACACACCCCACAATCAACATCAATAACATGCATGCATGTGAGATAAACATAGCCCTAGAACAATATAAATACAAAGGTGGACAAATCTCATAAACTTAAAGTCTGATAGAGAAAGGAATGCTGCCAATCTCCCAAATATATAAATTTGAGAATGGAATACTACCAAACTTAGGTATAGAGAATGGGATACTTCCACTCTCCTTAATAAATAACAAGGGAATACTGCCCCAAAAATCTATGTATTTTACACTACTCTAGTGCTACTAAATCACATAGCATGTAAAATGTAGAGGCAAGTAGAAACTATAGTCAGATTATACAAACTAGTTACCACATAAGTGACCAACATATACATCCATCTCATAAGTGGGAAAAAGACATCACATGTCATCATATAGAGTACCATCATCTAAAAAAGCACATGAGAAGAGTCCAAAAGAATATCCATGATCACACGATCAATAACAAGTAAGGTAGTTCACATGAACAATGATTTTCAAAAGAAAAGACATTGTGTATAGGCTAATGCCCATAGGACCAAGAGAATGATAAAGATAGGTTATTGCTCAAAAAGAATAATAGGGGATGCAAACATACCTCAACTTCAGAGTCTACTCTATCCAAAGCCAAGTCTAGGTCCAAGCCTAGGCCTTCAAAGAACCAATGATGCATATATGTGAAATTAGGGTTAGGTTTCCATTAATTATTTGAAACCCTAAAATTTCCTTTTTATTATAAGTAAATTAGGTTATCAAAGCCATTCCGTGTTTTAGTTTATATTTTTTTGAGTTTAAAACATATATTATTATATTTTCTTGACTTATAAATTAATAGTTATGAATTTACAAGTTATTACTTATTTAGATAAACCCATTAAAATTACTTATTATTAATCATTGGATTTAGGAAACACAACGAATACCATTAGAAATCCCTTATTTTTCTGAATCCAATGACTATTTATTTATATTTTTCTGATCAGTAAATAATTAGTTATCAATTTTATAAGACTATCCAATAAAAAATTAGGAAAAAGCCACATCATCACTCAAAAGCTGAGAGAGAAGAGAGAGAGGGAGAGGGTGCCCAGTCTGATTTGGCCCGATCATGGCTTGCCAACTTGACTGGCCCCACAAACAAGTCAACAACCCGCCTCTCCAGAGAAACAAAAACAAAAAGCACGTGAAAAGACATTATTGCCCTCAAGGCGGAAAAGCAAAAGTAAGAGGAAAAGAAGGGAAAGGAGGAGAAAACGTATCGAGGATACATCCCCAGTGATCCCCCATGCCATGGATCGTGAAGGATCTCAAGCCAAGAACTCAGGAGGCGTTTATGGCCGCCAAAAAGCAAAGAAAGAACTCATATGCCATTGTCTCCACACCACGAAGCTAAGAACCCGAAAGACTTGATTGAAGAAAACCCAAATCGTGAGAATGGACGAAACTCAGGAGAACTGAACAGAAGGGGGAAAACTACCTTACTCAAATAGAAGTCCAATTAGCAGATGAAATATCTTTACGAGTCCATCCTGATGTTCGTATCATCGCCTCTAGTGTCCCAGAAGGTTCCAGCCGCCAAGTCGGCAAGTAGATGCCTGAGGGGAGTGGCCGGAGTAGGTAAGATACACTCAATGACCAACGAGGCCAAGCCAGGAGGAAAAACACTCGCGTAAGACCTCATAGGAGGTCAATAAAACCTTACATGACCAAACAGAGGTCCCGTGCACGAAGAAGAAACGAAAGAGGAAGGGAACAGGAAAACAGAGAAGCTCTGGTGTCGACCGAGGAAATAAGGTGATGAAACCATATAATATATAGGCTCAAAGTGTTCACAATCAGATTGAGGATTGTGAAAAGGAAAGCAATAGCGTATGAGGAAGAGAGGGGAGAGGGATCAGAATCAGGAAACATCACCGCTACTGTTCAGTCTTATTAGAACTAGGAGGGGTGAGGAAGACATACGTGAACTGTCTGATTAATCCTAAAAGGAGCAGAAAAGACATGAGCCATCGGATTCGGTGAACCCATAAGGAAATATGTGTGACATCCGACTTAGGGAAATAAATCATGACAAAATCAAGTTTATTTAACAAAGTGACACATCATTAATTTCCTTTTTCTCTTTCTTCAATTAAGGGTGCAAACATATTTCAAATTAAATGAAATTTGACACCAAACCTAATTTTAATATGAGGAATCCAAATATGTATTTATTTTTTCCTTTTGAGAACTTTAATATGTTAAATAAATCAAATCTTATTTTCTATTTCCTCCTTCATTAATGACATTAGGACTATCTAAATTTGATGAAAATTCACCCACAAGTCATATTTAATGTGTTGTACACGAACTTGCCATCAATTTTACATGTTGGAGTTGTTTATGCATTTATTTAATATTTTGAAGGTTCTACACACTTTCTCTCTCCTGATTTCACCTTTTAAGCAAACTTTCTCCAAATTGGATGAAAAATCACTCAAAGGCTATATTTATTATGTAGATTATGAATCCAATATTATTTTCCTCTTTTGGAGTCCTTTATTATTTTATTTTATATTTGGGGGAAAACTTAGATCTTTTCTTTCCTAAATGAATTAAATTAATTATTATTATGTGAATAATGTGAAACTTGACTCCCAAGGTAATTGAGACCCAAAGAACACAATTTTTAACTTAGATTCCACTTTTGGTGTTTCCTTGATGAGTTATGACACAATTAATATTTATGGCCATTATTATCACATTATCTCATTATAACCACTATTGCTTATTCCATCATGTTCCATAACTTATTATCATCACAAAAAGATATATGTGTGACTATTTGCACGGATTTTATATTACTTCATGTGACATATTTTATGTGTCCATTGTTGGCCTAACATTAATGTGAGAACATTACGTTACATTAGGATGACCTATACATGCATTATCTCATTAGGGTTACACTAAGCATATATTAGATCTAACCTCAACCTTGTTTGGCTAAGTCTAAAACATCACAATTCTAGGGTAGGGTCCAAGATCCGGTATGTTACACATATTATTCACCACCATCTCTAATACCAGACACATCAAAAGAATCTTCCTATCTCCTTGGAAGATCCACGTCACATCACCATCAACAAACATCACCATTTTGGAACTATAGTCCAAGACCACCTGATACTTCTACAAAGTGTCCATTCCAAGTATCACATCAAATCCATGCATGTCAAGTGGTATGAGGTCCACTTGAATGCTATGTCCTAAGAAATAAAGGACATAGGAAGGACACACCTCCCGCAACTTGGCGGAACCAACTAATGGGGTTTTTAAATGAAGACTATCGTGTCTACGTCTAACAGGAAAAGAACAACTATCAATCACTTCTTAGGTGATAAAATAGTGTGTCGTACTCGGGTCAACCAAAATAGATATAAAGCAAGAAGAAGACAAATTAGATTGAAATAACTTCATATGATCAATGACAACTCGTAGGTTGGCCACTCCTTCTGGATGACTCATGGTGTAGAATTGAGCCACTTCTGGTTGTCGCCCCCATCCTCTATTGGCGTGCATAGAAGAACTAGCTTGTGACACTTTTCCACATCCTCCACCTCATTTACTTCTAAACTACTGCTCTTGCGAGCCCTGCTAACTCTGTCTCAGTTGTTTGGTCACCTCATCATTCTTCACATGTCAATAAAATTTTGTATGCCTAGTTTCTCCACACTTGTAGCAAGTCTTGATCTCATACCAGGGCCTAAACGGCCCTATCATAGATATTGATGTTGTGTTGTGGGCTTCTGCCGCCAGAAAACTGCGGCCTTTGCCTCTACTTGGTGAGCACTGTTAGTGAACACCTGACCTTTGTTGTGATTGTGGTGTAGAGAACTTAGGCTTCTTGAAGACTCTAGAAGGCTGTCCTTGATACTGTGCCAGTCTCTTCTTGGAACTTGCGTCATGTTTGTCAACAATTAATATCACTATCCTCATGACCAACTCCACGAATGTGGAAAACTTCTCACAATTCTCCAAAGCTGACACTGGTGTGGTCAATTCAATTCTAAATCCATTTTCAAAACATTTGATCATATTTTGATTTGTAGCATTTATATGAGGATAGAACCTCAATAGCTCCATAAAATTTGCCTCATACCCATTGGTCGACATGGATCCCTACCAAATCCTCCCAAACTGGTTGATCTTATCATCCAGGTAGGTCTAAGGAAAGTACCAACTGACGAACTCACATTGGAACTCCTCCCAACTAATAGCAACACCAAGACTCTCCTCCTCTTCAATGTCCCACCAATGGCTAGCACTCCCCTTTAAGAGATACACAACATGCTTTGCCTTATCTGCCTCAGGGATGTTGAGGATCTTAAAGGCCTTCTCCAATTCCATTGACCAAAGGTCAACATCTTCTAGTTCCTCTGTACCAGCATACTCCATAGCCCCAACTCACCTCAACCTTTCAAAGGTCTTCCTAGTTCCCAAAGACCCAACATTGGGAAAAGCTGCCCTTGACTATTGTGTAGGCATTCTGTCCTCCATGTGCATTATCGTCGCCATGAACTACCTGAGAAAGGATTGAAAGGAAGGGTTTTCCATCATGGCTGTGTAATGACCCTGACCTGGGTTTTGGGATAACCTTGGATGTTTTCCTAAGTAAGATGATTAGAACCTTGCATTAATCTTTTGAAAAGTAATTAAGACTTAAGGAGAATTTTAGTTTCAAGTTTGGTCATGTTTAAATGTTGTTTAAGAAATGTTTTCTTATTTTGGACCAAAGTGCAAATTACCCAAGATAAGGGATTGTCTTGCAATATGTCACATGATGGGTGTTCCCTTAGTACTTTAGCATCATAAGATAGATCATGATGCTAAGGAGTGCCTTGTGGAAAGCCTAAAATCTGAGTTGAGCTTTTATGGTTGATGCATGTGCTTTATGTGCTAGTTTTGGTGCAACATGCAACTTAACCAATATATGTGGTTGATGTGAAATTTACCACCTCTAGAGTGTTCCTACTCTCTCTTAGTATCATATAGAGGAGAGAGAGAGGAGGGGCACCTTGTTTGAGTCTTGGTTAAGTGATAATACTCTTGGTGATGTTAGAACCATAGAAAGTTGAGTACCTTGAATCCTAGATGAGGTTGTGTTGAGTTGTGAAGGGCATATGGGTGTGCATATCGGTTTATAAACCATATAGGATGTTCCCTATTGGTTTGGAAACTTTTGTAATAATTCATGTTGGGCTAAGAACCTCAAATAAGTGAAGCCTATCGATTTGATACTTCCTTGCAAAAGTGGTATCAGTTTGTACACAAAGTGATGACAAGTTGTGATATCTTATCAAGGAATTTACCCAATGGCCAATAACTTACCTTTGGATTATCCAAAAGAGTTTTGTATGTCAATATAATCAATGTTGCATGGTGTAACCATGCATGGACACGTGTCACCCATGTACATATGGTGATGACACCTTACACATACTCTCTTTCATGACCTCAACTATATATACCTCTCTTTTTCACCTCCTAGTAAACCTTTAAAATCCCTTACCGTATATTTCTTAGTGGCCTAGGAGCTAAAGGAGGAGGAGGAAATCTGAGAAACTTTCCCAAGGTAAAGCCATGGTTATCTCCTACCTTGGATGGGCTATGCTTCTCAAACCTTGATTCTTTCTTTCCTTCCTTCTTCACCAAGTTCCTTACTATGGTATCTTCCTGTCGAATAGAGGTGTTACAATCAAGTCATGGACATTTGATAAGTCATCTTCAACATTGGGAATGTGGATCTTGGAAACTTGAAGCTTTAGTGGTGATCTTGAGGCGGGTTATATAGCTTGAACTCAACTTTATTATTATTCACCTTCTATCATGCAATACTTGGTGATTCTTTTTCTATTTCGACTTTCCTTGATTAAATGATGGTTCCATGAATTCTAATGGATATATGGGGATGTTTTCCATGACCTAGAGTATTAATGGATGAAGAGTTTGAGCTTGAAGATGATGACATCGATATGCATAAATCGATATTGGTTTGTGAAAAACCCTAACCCGATACAAGGGTATAGACATGGAAACGGATACACTTGAACTCCTATTCTTTTGGTTTGATTTCATGAGTAGGACTATTGTTCTCTAAATTGTTTAACCTTTCACTTAATGCTAAAAATAAGGTAGGCCAATATCTAGAAGATATCCAAGTCAACACATACATACTTGCACCATAACATGGATGGTGTATATGACTTGTGATGCTTTAAAGAAATTTGTTGTTTTAGGCTGATATGTTAGATGCTCTGAAAACAACATGCCTCAAAGGCACTAGATTGTCATGACCAAGTGATGACTAGTGAGATGGAATGTTAAATTATGATGCTTTAGTTGAGTGTAGGGTCTGACATGGTCAACTTTAACTCTAATTTGATACACTCACAATCTGATATCCCTTTAGCCCAACCCATGTGTGATGGGTGACACCCTTAGCCCGACATACTTTGTGTAAGTATGGTCAATACATTCTTAGAAGCCTTGGCCGATACACCAAGTAGTGTTGAGGCCGATAGGTGTAAGAACTAAGTTGTTGAATGAGGATTCATCCAAAATGAATAAAACCCTAGAGGTCGATACCCTATATTGGGCAATGATCGATACACAAAGGAATAGCTAGGTCAATACCATAGATGATGTTGAGTGTCCGATACCCTAGTTCATGATGTGGTCGACACACTAGTAGATAGAGTAGCTGATACCCTAAGTTGACTGTGAGGTTGATACCCTAGGTTGATGGTGAGGTTGATACCCTAAGTTGATGGTGAGGATGATACCCTAAGTTGATGGTGAGGCTGATCCCTAGTTGTTGGTGAGGCTGATACCCTAGTTGTTGGTGAGGCCAATACATAAGTTGATGATGTGGGCGATACACAATATGTTAGTATGGATGACACATAAGAATACCCTACGTTCGATATACCTCAAGAACCAATAAACGACACTACTCTAAACCGATATCATTTGATATATCTTGGCCGACACAAGTAGATATGCCTTGGCTGACACAAGTATATGTGTCTAGGCCGACCCAAGTGAATGTATCTAAGCCGACACAAGTGAATGTGTCTAGGCCAATACAAAGATTGGAATGAACATTGATACACCTTGATGAGTGGAGGCCGATACACCTTGATGAGTGTAGGCCAATACATCTTGAATACAATCAATGAATAAATCATGAATGTAATGAGATTAATACACTTCAATAAGTGTAGGATGATAACCCTAAAGAAGGTTAAATTAATGTAATAAGTATGTTGAAGTCAATATCCTAGTAAGGATGAGAGAGAAACTTGTACTACTCATATGAGAAAGATAATATCTTATGTTGATAATCAATTAATGATAATTGATGAGAGTAATCAAGTATGATTGAATACTCATAGAAATAAAAAATAAGCTCCTAGATATGAGGAGTTATTAATTAGGGTTCGGTTGTTGAAATAAACCCTAAAGACCCTAATCGGTTACAATACAAGTCCTAACCCTAATTATGAAAGGGTTGTAACTTGATTGATAGATTATCTATTATACAATTGAATGTAAAGATAATAACATAAGCTCCAAAAATTGATGAGTTATGATCTAGGGATGATGATTGAATATAACACTACAAACCCTAATCAAGTTGAAAAGAGAAACCCTAACCATAATCACCAAAAGGGAATGTAACTTGAAATGGCATGATAATAATATTCAATGGTTACAATAATGAAATCTTAACCATGAATGCCTTATGGATATATCCAAATGAGGGTTATAGTGGTTATAATCTAATATAGCTTGATTATGCCTCATGAAACCTATGGAATAATAGTTTCACAAAAAGAATGTATATAGTTTGGATGACCTGGCAAAAACACAATTGCCTAGAAGATGATGTGTTATTCAATGGTGAGTTTAAGGGATTGATATCCCATGATGAAAATGATAGGGTAACACAAAGGTGTTCTAACTGTTAAGAGTCTTAGACAATATGATATACCTTTTCATTTTATTATATTGGTAAATTGATTAAGGGATTATTCTTGTACGGCATGGTGCTAACATTTAAATTGATATCTCTTTTGTCATGAGACCCTAATCATGCAAATTTTTGAGATGATAAGCATAGCCAACTATGGGCTATGGTGACGTGACATTATATAGATTGAATGGACCTTGTGAGCCATGTGAAATACTTGAACAACATGTATAATGTTTATGTAGATCTTATGATCTAGAGTTGGTTGTTGCATAATGAGAGGTGACATTGTTTAGTAATGAACTGAGAAGATTGAAACATTGTAGCATGTGATAATTAAGTATATGGGTATGATGACCTAGAGATGATTGTTTCCTGTGAAGAGGTGACACTGTTCAAAGATGAAATGAGGGTTTGATACCCAAAACATGTGATCATGATGAAAATATTAAATAGATGAGCTTCCCAGTAATATATTCAAGGGTTTGAGATCCCAGGAAGGGAATAACAAGGTATATTCTAATTGATACCAGATTTTTTGAGACATGTATTATGATTTCATTGGTAGTAATTACTAATAGTTCACAATTGTAACTTGATTGATGCTAAAAGATGATGTAATGCACTTAACCTATCAAGTGAACTAAAAATGTAGTTTCCCTGGCCATAGATCCATTCGGTGTCAGAACTTGTTGAATGGTGAAATGAGTTTAACTTGAAGCGCATATTGTTGAATATGTGGGGTACAAATTGTATCCTGAATTCACAGGATTGGCTTTGAGCCATTTCCTTAAAGAGTACGGTCAAGGCCATAGCTCCAATACAAAAGAAGTGTATGGTTCCAGGCCATGACTCAATATATACAAGAAGGATTGACTGAAGGTCACAGCCTAAATAGAGAACATTCTATGAGCTGTTTCTCTATACCAAAGAGCCTCTATATGCTAGGCTATCTAAAATGCAGATTGACTCATATGTCACTGCCACTCTTGTACTGATTGGGAAAGATGAGGTCGCGGATTCTGGCTCTTCCATATACCTTTATGGTGTTGATGCCAACTTCACAGTGGTCATTTGTAGATGAAAGATGTATTCCCATCTCCGCAGGGCATAAGACTGATTGTTGAAAGATATAATCAGCCACATAGCATATTTGTTTTAAGGATCAAATACAAAAACATTGGTTGAAGCCTTACTTTGCTTTTATACTGTTTAGTTTGTAATAGTTATACATGTTCTTTATATTCCTTTTAAAAGTGATTAAATGATCTAATGCTCAATTGTAGATATTTGAATTAGTGAGATGATGAGACTGCTCTACTCTGCATATAATTAGCAGTTATACATGTTTAATTCAATAAAGGTTTCTTTTGCTCTCATTCATAAAAGTTTAACTATAATAATAATAATGTTGGTGGAGAGTTGTATCTCTCTCTGGGACTTGTTGTCTCACCCCATGGGTTCCACAACTTTTTAGCTGGATGTGTACAAGAAGGTAGTGATTGTATAGACGAAAGTGAGCAAAAGCAGCGGGAATAACAATAACAACTCAGGTTGATTGTGTTGTTATGAGTCGAATAGAATATAGTTGTATGTGTCGTTCTTGTACTCTCAGGTCCTTCGATGATAGTTTTCATATCTAGTTTTATGATCGATCTAAGATTTTGGCTAGAAATGCCTTGATGTATTATGTTGCTTTTGTGTACATGTTGGTAAAGCAACTGCTATCTTATATCCTTGTTATATGAAGGGATGATGTATGTATAAGATAACAATGATGCACAAGTAAATATGACCTTGGGCCTTTTTGTGAAAAGTTCATGGCAATGGATCTTTATGGGGGGGGAATTGGTTTTATTTTTTTAGTTATTTTTGTTAATTCATAGTTAACGGTTGATTCCGCAAGGTTTTGTGTGATGATTGTTATCGTTGGATAGATGTTGTCATAGGTTGGGTCAAACTGGGGTACCTTAAGCACTCAATCAACCCTCTCTTCCCTCCGTGGACCACCTCCAAGTGTAGTAGCACTACTCTCAACAACATGTTCTTCATGTTCTCTGATCATCTTTTCTTCTCTTCTTCTTCTTCTACATAAGAAGAAGTCACCATTAATAGACTGTGGGATACTAGAATAGACACAAACCCTAGTAATATGTCCCTGTATAATCAGTGAACTCCAAGTTATGATACCAACCAAACTGTGACGCCCTACACCCACAAAGAGAGCTCACTCAAAACAAAATGTGGAATTAATACTAATCAACTAGATTACCATAAAACATAGTAAATTAAAATCATTTGCACATAAGCATAAAAACTGGATCTTATCACATGAGCCCACAAAAGCCATATGTCACATCACATATCAAAAGATTATTACATAACATTCTCATTGTCCACAACATGTACATATGATGACCTATTCACATACATACATGCCATATCTTTACAACAAAGGCATATAGCCAAAACGTCATCTTGATATACAAAATATACGAAACTCCCCCAAGGAATTTAGAGTATAGGGATGACTCATAAGACTCTACTACAAAACACAAGCAGCTTATCCAACCTTTTCTCAGCTACTGCTCCTCTTGCTTCTTAGCCTCAACAACACGATCTCTACCTCTATGTGCTCAACCACCTAAAAGATGTGGAAACCCACAGGGTGAGACCAAACATCCCAACGTGAGATATAAATCTCTGCCAAAGTCTGTTATAACACAGATAACTAAGCATGTAGATAAAGTACTTAACAAGTTGAGCAGGTTCAGCTAAATGATATGTATTTAACTGATAAAGCAGTTTAAGCAAAACTAGACAGTTACCACTGAGTAGTAGAACAATTATTACTTTAAGAAGGAATATGAAGAACATGTATAACAATTGATTTCTCTTGCCACATTATAATTCAAGAAATCAGTACAAAGATTAGGCAAAGGGGTCATCCAATGTTATTCGTATTTTGACCCTAAGAAAATATACTACATATTTTTCCCTGAGGATTTGAGTTGTACCACTCAAATACAACCGACAACTATGAAGTCCAAATTGGTGCCATAAAAGGTCAATGGAAGAGACGGAATCCATGACCTCTCCAAGACCTCTTGGTCAGTACAAGAGAAACATCACATAAACATATTAGTCAACTACAAATAGCAACACATAGTCAAGCTGAAGGATCAACTCACACATGTCCATCCATATAAAAACACCTAGCCCAGCTTGTTGCATGTCACAGACCTAGAAGAACATGCTCACAAATGGCTTTTCCAAAAAGAGGCATCACATACAGTTAAAGAACTGCCTATCACATATCACAAGGAGAACAACTCATGCATGGCTATCTCACACAACGTATAATTGTGGATGCAAGGAGATAGTTGACTTGCATCCCCGCATATTCAAAAATATATGCTCTGAGTTTCTCGTACAAAAGACTCATTTCACCATACAACAAGTTATGAAACTGGAATGGATCTATGGCATAGGGAAACTACATGATAGGGTTACACTTTATTAATTAAGACAATTGGGTAACTTGCATCAATCAAGTTACAACATACAAAACCAAAATGACCTCTACAAGGATAAGGGTATAGTATAACTCCAGATGATATAAAACATGTAACGTATGACTAGTCACATCATCACATGATACATGTGAAAGAATGGATTTTGGTTTAGTTTTGAGGATGAAATTTCTTTTAAGGTGTGTAGGATGTTATGGAGTGGACTTTTGGAATCCTTAAATGTCTAATGACATAAGTGAATTCATGTGTCTGAGTTATATCAAGAGTTCCACGTGTTTTGGTAAAGTTTGGAGACCAAATGATTGTTATTAAAGTTGATGTTCTTATATATATGTATCTTTTATAGGAATTAATCAACCAATCTTTTTGTGTATTATTGGGACCAAGTTTGAGCAAAAGGTTCATCATAGATTGTGAAACTATGGTCAAAATTTGATGATGTTTATAATCCAAAAAATTATTATGGAGGTTTGAAGTTACTTAGTTAATTGATGTTTTAGGATAATGTTTCATATCTAGAAAGTTAGGCTTTGAGAGCAAGCTAATGTTGCCGCAGATCCAATGTTGTATGTGAATATCACACACAACACATAGATCATGTGCATGAACCAAAGATTGATTAAGTGGAGAAATATCAGACCCATGGATGGCCAGATCGAATGACCAGGTTTTGTCTTCCTTCTAGCAGTTGCATTTTGAACACTATAGTGACCATCCACGACGTGGTGGCGTGGGGGATGTGGTCTGAGAGGGGAAACTAACTTGGCTTTCATCCTCTACTCAACGGGATGGTTTTTGTGACCCATCATTTGCTCCCTTCCATAGAAGTGTTAGGCTTTACTAGTCTTCCGGTCTCTGCTGATTCTCCAACATTTTCAAAGACAATAGGTGGAAGAGGAGATCTGAGGTAGGAGTCAAGGAAGAATGATAACCATAGAGGGAGAACATGTCCCTATCTCTCATTGCTTCTCCTTCACAACAACCAGACTAGCAAAGAAAGAGGAGACACAGTGGAGAAGGGCCGACGATCTAACAAACTCACCACTTCAGGTCTCCCCAACTAAGATTGAGAGGACGCCGACGAGGAGAAGGTAGGGCACCATCTTATCGGAGAAGATGATGGCCGAGAGAGATGGAGATCTAGCGGAGGAGAAGTGAGGTCGGCAGAGTGTGTGCAAATCTGGGCGATATTCTGGAGGTGATGTCAAGTGAGGAGAAGAGAGACGCCTATCCCTCATCGGTGCCCTGGAACATGTCGGCGCCCGGGCATTGCGTCTGGCGGAGAACATGTTTATCACGTCATAGCCCAGAACACGAGGAAGGAGGAGTCATGGAGAGAATCATGTACTGACAAGGCCCAGAGCTGAGGTGTTCACAGACAGAAGGCTGTGATAGAGCCAACTCGACTCAGAGACCTTCCCATGCGTCAGCAGTGGCTTGGGCAGAAGAACACCCACACACACAGGCGCAGGACTGTGCTGGGTTCACGTGGAACGCGAGAGAGGAGAGAGGGCAGTCCAAAGAGTGTAAACCAACCTTCTGAACTGGGCCTAGACTACTGAAACCAGCCGGCTCAGCACATACCAAGTAGGTCCAGTAGGAGCCGCTCCCCCTCAGAGACACATGGCGTAGTGTGATTCGTCCAGAAAAGGTAAATAGTCATAAAATCCCAGATCTTAGATAAATCATAGTAATTAGCTCGCTTATTAGAAAAATACATATAATATAACAAAATGTTCAAAAAATGTGTAGAACAACATGGAAGCATAACATCATGCTTTTTATGCTTTAATATCAGTGATATCATGTAAGTTGTAAAATGCTTAGTTCATGTATAATAAATATCAAACGATGGCCTAAAATTGTGAAAATATGTCAATGAATCCATTTTGATGTCTATAATCCTTATAAGATTAGTTATTATGATTTTGATGCACGAAATCATATAATTTGCTCCACATGACTAATTAGGGCTAATAACCCTAAATAAAATGCAATAAATACTAACATGCTTAATAAATGATGAGATTTACATAAAACCCTCATATCAATAACTAGAAGATAATATGTAAATCTGAGATCAGTTTTATGTATGAAATTCATGTTATATGAAGAGCACCCTTAATACATGTGATGTAACCCTAATATGGTTAATGAAGTGACATAATGTTAAATATGTTCACATAATAATGTGACACATGCGTATATCTAGTTAATGAACTATAATATGGAATATGACATCACTAAGATAAATCTAAGACAATAATACAAGTAATCATGAGAATATAATAATGAGATAAGGTAAACATTAAAATGGATATAATTAGGGTTAAGATGAGATGTAAGATGATAAGAACTTGATGGTGATATGTGGTCTTGTATTAATCATGTTTGACCAAGCATATAGTTGACATCATTGATATGTGATTAGGAATATATCTTTGGAAGGTATGCCATTACCTCTTACTTGGCTTATTATACAATATGCTTATGTTATATGTGTAGTAAAATACTTGGCATATGATATTGGATGAAATGATTGTTCTTGTATGGTATGTTGCATGATTTTCCATACTTATTGCTATGAACACATGAAACATAATATATCTCATCCATCATATGATAACACTAAACTCTTTGGTAGTACAGTGCATTGAGGTGATCTAACTCTTTGGTAGGAGATCACATTGTATACATGATCTAACTCTTTGGTAGGAGATCATAAGGCCTAAAAGCATCTATCCTTTTGGTGGCAGATGTATGAGATATATGATGGAAATTGTGCTTAAAATATGTGTTCTCTTTTGCTAATGAACATCTTTGTGCAAGTATATGTTTTTTCTTATATTTATTTATAACTTTTAAGTATTAGTTTTATCTTATTGCCAAGATATGATGAGAGGTATATAAAAGACATGTAGGCGTACTTAGTATAATATTCTTGAATATTGTGCTGACATGTACCACATGTAATCTTTTATTTAGGTTGTGGACATGTGATCTTGAAGGACCTAGATAGTTGTGAGTTGTGTGGTGAGCTGATGTACAGGTGGACCTGTTGTCTTAAGATCCTGTAGTTTAGTGGTAGTACATGTATATGTATAAGTTTGCTATTCAATATGTAATATTAAATGTTGTAACAATTCATGTTGTAATTATATGTTGAATGGTGAACATGTGTTGTATGGTTTTATTATTGTTCATGTACATGTGCTACTGATTATTTCCTTCTAACTCCCTTGATTTTCTTCTTCTTAGCCTAGTGTGGGGTGTTTAAATTGGGATTCTCACAGAGGTGATGTTTCAATTTGAATGTCATGCATCAGATTAAGTTTTAGAAAATCTGGGGACGTCACAGGTGGTGTCATAGCATGAACAATAGCAAAGCCTGACATTTGCTCATTATGCAATGCAAAACTAAAGAACCTTAAACTTAATAATCGTTAGGGTTAGATTAGTCATCTTTTAGAGACTATATCTGACCTAGCCTCTAGGTTAGCACCTAGGTGTCTGAGAACTAGGTCTAGACTGGTGCTTATTATATAGCAAGTCGTTAGATGTCATTCTTTCTTTATAATGCAACGGTATGGGATGTTGCATTATTTAGAAATGACGTACATCACGGGAAGAGAAACCTTTGGCATGTGATGCATCTATGTTTTGGGTAGCTACACCAATCTACACCCTTTTCTCATCCTTTTCACTAGTTTTCATGACACTGTACTCTCTACTATGTGTGGGACACTCGCTTTATAGATTTGGTTTTTTATTCCAATCAAATCGAACCTTGATAGTTTTCTCTGATGATTGTTTTATTGGAGAAAACTATATAATATTTTATTATATATGTAAGTATTACAAAAATGTGTCCCCACACATGTACGAGTAGGAGGTGGTCATGTAACCTAAGTGAAAGTGAACGACATCAGTCTAGAAGAGAGAGTAGTTCTAGATTAGATGTCTAGAGCCTTGTTTGGAATATATGATAGATGGTATAGATGAAATATCTTTAGATGATGATCTAAGTCTTATAGGTTTATGATGATATATGTTTGTCTTTGAGGATTTAAGTTCAGTTTTGAGGATTTGAGATAAGTTTTGATGATGCAAGCATGTATGTTTTTCTAAGTTAATATAGGCTAAGCTTAGACAAGGTTGTGAGTCAGTATGAGCCTCAATCTCTTTTACAAAGGAGGACCTCTAGTGTTGGGACCAGTTATAGGGTTAACTCCAGAGAGAATGAGACCCAAAGGGAGAAGGTTAGAGAACCTAAATTCCAAGATACAAGAATTTTGAGAATATGTGATATGATATGTCCCAAACTAGACTACTCCTAAGTGATTGAGTTGAGTTGCTTTATGCATGACTTATATAGCTTTCTTGAACCCTATATGTCCTTGTGAGGACCAAACCCTAGAGTTAGAGAGAGGTTGGTTATATGTGCATATGTGAATAAGGAAATATAAGAACCTATCATCTGGGTGAGGGAGAGAGAGTCCCAAGACCCTGGAGGAGGTAAAACTTTGTTAGTTTCTGTGAAGCCTCATGCTCGTGTTGGTGGTTCCTTGTAGGACTCTAGTGGTGTATATGAGATAGAGAGTTGGGAAATAGTGTTTCATGGGTATAGAACCTATGAAGAGAATGTCATAGATTATTTTGGTTTGTTCTTATGTGGCTAGATCTTGTAAGTCTATCACTAGTGCCAATGAGGTAATATGAGAATCCTAGACTAAGAGAGGAAAGATAAAGTATATGCATACAAGATACTCATAGAGTTGAGTTAGCTCAGAGAGACTGAGCATAGTGCTACCCTCATGATATGGGTCAGGAGAACCTCAGTTGGACTAGATAAACTTTTGAGAAGCCACTCACATAAGTTTGTTTAGCACAACCATGATATCAAATATGTAAATCTGATCGTAATATGTGATCCAATCTTGAGATATGATAGTGGATATGGCATGATGGAAAACTAGAGATGGTTTAATAGATATTAATGCATAAATGGTTAATCGTATACATGAATAATGATGCTAATGTGAAATTGTTGGTTAACCTTGTGATGAAATCAATAATAAATGTTGCAATTTACTGTGAGCAATGAAATAAGATCATATGAAAGAAACATGTTACATGAGGTGTTAATCTTAGTGCTTAACAAAGATGAAAAATATAATTTGACAGTTAGCGCAACATAATAGTTATATACCTTGATGTGATCTAGATAGATAAAGTGGGTTAACTATAGTTAACTCCCTCCTAAAAGGCTTATGTTAATGTTGAACATGTTCTAACAATTAGCTCAATAAAATGTTGATGACACTTTGATATAATGGGCTAACTTTATCTAACTTTTTTAGAACATGGTAATATGATGTGGGAACCCTAATGCATGGGTAAAGATAAAAATGCAACCTTAACATATGAGATATGTCATGACATAACCAAGGTTTCTAAACCCTTGTTCTAACCTTATATGAAGAGGTGTTTCACCCAAGATGTTTTAAAACCTCATAATAGTGGTTTGGGTATAGTTCTGTAGCTTATACTTTTGGATATGTTGCACCTAGAATAGTGCCTTATATGTGGATGAAGACATGTTAGTTTTTCCTTAGAGTACGAGTATGGCTTAATTTTGAGGACAAAAATTCTTTTAAGACGTATATGATGTGAAAGAATGGATTTTGGTTTAATTTTGAGGATGAAATTTCTTTTAAGGTGAGTAGGATGTGATGGAGTGGAATTTTGGAATGCTTAAGTGTCTAATGACATAAGTGAATTCATGTGTCTGATATATATCAAGAGTTTCAAGTGTTTTGGTAAAGTTTGGAGACTAAATGATTGTCATTACAGTTGATGTTCTTATATATATGTATCTTTTATAGGAATTAATCGACCAATCTTTTTGTGTATTATTGGGACCAAGTTTGAGCAAAAGGTGCATCATAGATTGTGAAACTATGGTCAAAATTTGATGATGTTTATAATCTCACAAAATATTATGGAGGTTTGAAGTTACTTAGTTAATCGATGTTTTGGGATAATGTTTCATATCTAGAAAGTTAGGGTTTGAGAGCAAGCCAATGTTGCCGCAGATCCAAGGTTGTATGTGAATATCACACACAGCACGTACATCATGTGCCTGAACCACGGATTGATTAAGTGGAGAAATATCAGACCCATGGATGGCCAGATCGAACGACCAGGTTTTGTCTTCCTTCTAGCAGTTTCATTTTGAACACTGTGGTGACCATCTACGACATGGTGGCGTGGGGGACGTGGTCTGAGAGGGGGAAACTAACTGGCCTTTCATCCTCTACTCAACGAGATGGTTTTGGAGACCCATCATTTGCTCCCTTCTGTAGAGGAGTTAAGCTTTACCAGTCTTCCGGCCTCCTCCGATTCTCCAACGTTTTCGAAGACTGTAGGTGGAAGAGGAGATCGGAGATAGGAGTCAAGGAATAATGATAACCATAGAGGGAGAACGGGTCCCTGTCTCTCGCTGCTTCTCCTTCGCAGCGAGCAGACTAGCGAAGAAAGAGGAGACACAGAGGAGCAGGGCCGACGATCTCATGGACTCGCCGCTTCAGGTCTCCCCATCTAAGATTGAGAGGACACCGACGAGGAGAAGGCAGGGCACCATCTTGTCGGAGAAGATGATGGCCGAGAGAGATGGAGTTCTAGCGGAGGAGAAGCGAGGTCGGTGGAGTGTGTGCAAATCTGGGAGATCTTCTGGAGGCGCTGTCAACCGAGGAGAAGAGAGACACCTAGCTATCCCTCACCGGTGCCCTGGATCACGGTGGCACCCAGGCACTGCATCTGGCGGAGAACCCGTTTCTCGCGCCTTAGCCCAGAACACGAGGAAGGAGGAGCCGAGGAGAGGATCGGGTACTGACAAGGCCTGGAGTTGAGGCGTTCACGGATAGAAGGCTGCGACAGAGCCAGCTCGACCCAGAGACCTTCCCCTGCGCCGGCGGCGGCTTGGGCAGAAGAACACCCACGCACGCAGGCGCAGCGCTGTGCTGGGTTCGCGTGGAACGCGTGAGAGGAGAGAGGGCAGTTCAGAGAGCGTAAACCATCCTTCTACACCGGTCCCAGACTGCTGAACCAGCCGGCTCAGCACGTACCAAGCAGGTCCAGCAGGAGCCGCCCCCACCAAGAGACACGTGACGCAGTGTGATTCGTCCAAAAAAGGTAAATAATCATAAAATTCCAGATCTTAGATAGATCATAGTAATTAGCTCGCTTATCAAAAAAATACATATAATATACCAACATGTTCAGAAAAATGTGTAGAACAACATGGAAGCATGACTTTTTATACTTTAACATCAGTGATATCATGTAAGTTGTAAAATGCTTAGTTCATGTATAATAAATATCAAACGATGACCTAAAATTATGAAAATATGTCAGTAAATCCATTTTGATGTCTATAATCCTCATAAGATTAGTTATTATGATTTTGATGTACAAAATCATGTAATTTGCTCTATATGGCTAATTAGGGCTAATAACCCTAAATAAAATACAATAAATACGTACATGCTCAATAAATGATGGGATTTACAGAAAACCCTCATATCAGTAACTGGAAGATAATATGTAAATTTGAGATCAGTTTTATGTACAAAATTCATGTTAAATGAAGAGCACCCTTAATACATGTGATGTAACCCTAATATGGTTAATGAAAGTGACATAATGTTAAATATGTTCACATAATAATGTGATACATGTGTATATCCAGTTAATGAACTATAATATGGAATATGACATCACTAAGATAAATCTAAGATAAGAATACAAGTAATCATGAGAATATCACAATGAGATAAGGTAAACCCTAAAATGGATATAATTAGGGTTAAGATGAGATGTAAGATGATGAGAATCTGATGGTGATATGTGGTCTTGTCTTAATCTAGTCTGTCCAAATATATAGTTGACATAGTGATATGTGATTAGGAATATCTCTTTGGAAGGTACTCCATTACCTCTTACTTGACTTGTTATGCAATATGCTTGTGTTATATGTGTAGTAAAATACTTGGCATATGATATTGGATGAAATGATTGTTCTTGTATGATATGTTGCATGATTTTACATACTTATTTCTATGAACACATGAAACATAATGTATCTGATCCATCATATGATAACACTAAACTCTTTGGTAGGAGATCACATTGTATACATGATCTAACTCTTTGGTAGGAGATCATAAGGCCTAAAAGCATCTATCCCTTTGGTGGCATATGTACAAGATATATGATGGAAATTGTGCTTAAAATATGTATTCTCTTTTGTTAATGAACATCTTTGTGAAAGTATATGCTTTTTCTTATATTTCTTTATAACTGCCAAGTATTAGTTTTATCTTATTGCGAAGATGTGATGAGAGGTATATAAAAGACACGTAGGCATACTCAGTATAATATTCTTGAATATTGTGCTGATGTATACCACATGTAATCTTTTGTTTAGGTTGTGGACATGTGATCTTGAAGGACCTGGATAGTTGTGAGTTGTGTGGTGAGCTGATGTATAGGTGGACCTATTATCTTAAGATCCTATAGTTTAGTGGTAGTACATGTATATGTATAAGTTTGCTATTCAATATGTAATATCAAATGTTGTAACAATTCATGTTGTAATTATATGTTGAATGGTGAACATGTGTTGTATGGTTTTATTATTGTTCATTTGCATGTGCTACTGATTGTTTCCTTCTGACTCCCTTGATTTTCTTCTTCTTAGCCTAGTATGGGAAGTTTAAATTGGGATTCTCGCTGTGATGAGGTTTCAATTTAGATGTCACACATCATATTAAGTTTTATAAAATCTAGGGATACACAATACATATAGTACTGACATTCACAAGGCCATCACCAATGTCACACAGCCATACAAGGCTATCACATAATTGTATTGTCATGGGATATTATTCCCTCAATCACATCTCCAGTGGATATCACCTCACCATAGGCATTAAGCCTTCACCAGGTCATAGGACCCATCACATCAATACGATCTCATCATGTCTCATCAAGGATCATATCCATCACCCTGTGTCATATGGATACCACCATAGCATACATGATGACATTCATTCAACCTACAAGGTGAGAATCATATAAATGGAAAAGAGAAAACATAATCACACGTGATCCATCCATATAAGCTCAACAAGTATACCATACCCTAGGATTAGGGTTAGGGTTACACACCCAAAGCCGTTTAGGGTTCATATCATAAATCAATCACCAAAACCTAGTTATATCATCTCCCACTTTATTGGAGCATACTAGGATTAGGACATCATCATTAACTTGGTTAACCAACTATCTAAATAACGGTAGGTATCAACCAACATTTACATGTACATGTGTAACAACCTTATAATGTCCCACATGGGTAGCGGCCATGTACCCTTATGAGTGTATCGACCATCCATCAAACATATGTCACAACGATTCTCAAAATAAGTGGCTCGACCAGTATCAAACATGTGTCTCTACCACTTTCAAAATAGGTGTCTTGACCACTATCAAACATGTGTCCCAACCAAAACAAGAACCATCAAAGCAAGTGTCACGACCAACACAAGAACATGTGATATGTAGTGACCATAGGAGAAAAGGAAGATTAGCGATCATTAAGGTCAAGCTACCTAAACATCACTATACCATCTCCAAAACAGAAGGTACCTCATTCAAAATAGAGATTAACATCAAGGAATAACCATCATCAACAAGATGGAAAACTCCATGCAAAAAGAACATCAAAACCTTGAAATTCGATCTCCAACATAATCCATCAAGAAACCAAACAACGGAAAAGAAGACCAAGCTTCAAGCTTAAGAAAAAATGATCAAAACCTCGAGAAAACACATGAGGGTTGAACCATACCATGATGATACAAACAAGGGTCATGATGCATGTGTCAAAATCACCTCAACCATCACATAACAAATCAGGTGCAAGAAACTTAGGGTTTAAGAAAGAGAAAAATCTAAATGTGAATACTACAAAGTCTTAAACATTAGATCATGATAACCTCAGCTAGTTAGAGGTAAAAATAGTAGCATGCAAGCACAAATATGGTGTAATTAATAGGAGAAGGTAGAGAGTTATATAACCCACCTTATGTAGAGATCCAAGCTCCTAGATCAAAGGCTCCAAGAAAGAAGATGATACTCCAACTTGAATCAACACTTCAGCCACAAGATCACCTCAAAAGAGAATAACACCATTATCAAAAGAATGTTCAAGAAAGTTGGTGAAAAACACTAGGCATAACCAAGAAAAAATGAGAAAGAATAGAGCTCCTTCTCACTTGGTTGTCACCATGTCAAAACATAGTCTATGACCTTTGTGAGGAGAAGAACTTCAAGGTAGCCACCATGTCAAAACATAGTCTAATGGTAGAGAAGGATAAGATGGAAGGTAAGGTTCCAAAGGGAAAATGTGATCAAGAAGGTAGAACCACTTACCAAGAAGAGAAACTACCAAGAATCACCACAAGGAAGGTGATCAAGCTCCAAAGCACAACATGCAAGGTTTATTGACCTCCTAAGAACCTAGATCAAGCCTTCTTCACTCCTCAAAGATCCAAGGTCGAACACACGAGAGGGGAGAAAAATGAGGGTCGAAAAGATTACTTGCATGAAGGAGAAAGGGGTTATATACTCAAAGGAGGAGGGGAGTAAGGTAGGTGTGAGGTGTCAACACAAGAGAGAACCAAAGGGACACTTGTCCAATAAGAAAAAAGCCATGCAACCACTAAAAATATGCATTCAACCTATACTGATAAAACCTAGGTGGGGTTTTGACCACATGGGTCACCTCCACCGTCGAGGTTGAAACAAACATCAAGGAACCTTGTCTCGACCACTACAAAAGGTCACCAAACCAATAGGGTCGAAACACATCATAAGAAGGCCAACCATCTCGACCAAACCACACCAAGACCTTTGTGGTAGAAATAAGCATCAACTAGGTTAAGTGTGGTGGTCGTAACATACCTCCAAGTGAGGTGTTGCGGTCACAACACACTCCACATGAGCTCAAGGACGATACACAACACCAAGGCCAAAACCCTAGAAAACCCTAGCATCACCACATGATGCCACCTCATCAACCAAGGTCCAACAAGGAGCCCCATAGAATAATTCTCTCTCATGATGCTAAAGCACTAAGGGCACACTATACATGTGACAAATTGCAAGATCACCCTCAACTTAGGTAATTTGAATCTTGGTCCAAAATAAGCATACAAAGTTAAAACATCATCAGAATAGGACCAAACTAAAAACATAAGGATGTCACATGTTAGATAAGCATATCAAAGGAGTAGATTAATGTTATAAGCATCTTATTAAGCAAAGCAAGCAAACTCAAGCATTAAGCTAGGCCAGCGGCCTTAAAAACTTCCACGCTACAATGGGTTTATTGTATAAGATTGTAACATATGCTAAATTATCAAGAAAAGAAAATGCAAGATATGTGTATTTTATGGTGTGAAACTCCATAGTTGTAATTTACCAATGAAGGAGAGGGTACTTTAAATACTTTTTTGTTATAGTTAATTCCTATTCATATATTTATTTTTCTTGTTCATGTTGATTTTTTTGTTCGTGTGAAGAGCAAAAGTGGTGGTTCAGTTGGAAACAAAGCTATGAGCACAATGGCTTTGTAGAGTCCACTGTATGATTATATAATTGGACACAAGGATCAATTTATAATTGTATTTGAAGAAGAGTTACATCCAAATCCTTCTACACTCTCAAATGACTACCTTTGTAATTAAGAAAATCAGAGATACAACTTCCATACTACAATGGGTTTACTATACAAGATTGTAATATATGTACATGAATAATCAAGCAATACAATGTACATGATATAGTAAAACTAGAACTGTAATTAACATCTACACAATGTTTGTATATCAAGGAAACCACAATTACATAGATGTACTATGCAACATAGTGAAAAGTACATATATTGACACTAGTATACATATAGGCTCATAATTTAGAAATAAAAAGATTGTATTTTTAAAAAGTAAAAAGTACATTCAAACCCCTTTTAGATATTCATACAGGGCACAAGGATCAATGTATAATTATATAGAAAAAGAGTTACACCAAAATCCTTCTACATTCTCAAATGACTGCACTTGTAGTTAAGAAAATTAGAGATAAAACTTCCATAATGCAATGGGTTTATTGTATGTAGCATATGTACATGAATTATCAAGAAATACAATATACATAATATAGTAAAACTAGAATTGGAATTAACGTCTATACAATGTGTGTATATCAAGGAAAACACATGTACTCTCTCCACAATCTTCAAGCATGGATGTATAGTGTAACATAGTGAAAAGTACATATATTGACATTAGTAAACATATAGGCTCATCATTTAGACACAAAAATTTTGTAATTTTGAAAAGTAAAAAGTACATTCAAACCCCTTTTTAGATATTCATACAGTACATAAGGATCAATGTATAATTGTATAATAAAAAGAGTTACAACCAAAGCCTTGTACACTCTCAAATCACTACCTTGATTGATTAAAAGACTAATTTGTGGCTAAAATGTTGATACTTTTATATGTGAATGCCTCACATACTCTTTCCTATTACCTATAAAATGGAATACAATGGCCTTTGTAGTTAATAAAATTAGAGATAAAACTTCCATAATGCAATGGGTTTATTGTACAACATTTTTACATATGTACATGAATAATTAAGCAATATAATTTACGTGATATAGTAAAACTAGAATAGGAATTAACATCTATACAATGTTTATATACAAAGGAAAACGCATGTACTCTCTCCACAACCTCCAAGCATGGATGTACTGTGTAACATAGTGAAAAGTACATATAATGCCACTAGTACACATATAAGTTCATCATTTAGAAGAAAAAAAATGTAATTTGAAAAGTAAAAAGTACATTCAAACCCTTTCACATGTTCATACAATACATAAGGATCAACGTATAATTGTATAATAAAAATAGTTACACCCAAATCCTTCTACACTCTTAAATGTCTGCCTTGTTAGAATAAAAGACTAATATGTAGCTAAAATGTTGATACATTTACATGAAAATACCTTAGATACTCTTCCCTATTACCTATAAAATGGAATATAATGGCCTTTGTAGTTAAGAAAATTAGAGATAAAACTTTCACATTGCGATGGGTTTATTGTACAAGATTGTAACATATGTATATGAATAATCAAGCAATATAATGTACATGATATAGTAAAACTAGAATTGGAATTAATATCTATAAAATGTTTAGATATCAAGGAAATGTACTCTTTCCACAACCTTCAAGCATTGATGTTCTGTGTAACATAGTGAAAAGTACTTATATTGACACTAGTACACATATAGGATCATCATTTAGAAATAAAAAATGTGTAATTTGGACAAGTAAAAAGTACATTCAAACCCCTTTCACATATTCATACAATACACAAGGATCAATGTATAATTGTATAATAAAAAGAGTTGCACCCAAAGCCTTCTACACTCTCAAATGACTGCATTGTTAGAATAAAAGACTAATTTGTAGGTAAAATGTTGATACATTTACATGAAAATTCCTCACATACTCTTTCCTATTACCTATAAAATGGAATACAATGGCCTTTGTAGTTAAGAAAATTAGATATAAAACTTCCATAATGCAATGGGTTTATTTTACAATATTATAACATATGTACATGAATAATCAAGCAATACAATGTACATGGTATAGTGAAACTAGATTGAATTAAAATATATACAATGTTTATATATCAAGGAAAACATATGTACTCTCTCCACAACCTTCAATCATGGATGTACTGTGTAAAATAGTGAAAAGTACATATATTGAAACTAGTATACATATAGGCTAATCATTTAGAAATATTTTTTTTGTAATTTTAAAAAGTAAAAAGTACCTTCAAACCCATTTCACATATTCATACAGTACACAATGATCAATGTATAATTGTATAATAAGAAGAGTAACACCCCAAAGCCTTTTACACTCTCAAATGACTGTCTTGTTAGAATAAAATAATAATTTGCAGCTAAAATGTTGATACATTTACATGCAAATACCTCACATACTCTTTCCTATTACCTATAAAATGGAATACAATGGCCTTAGTAGTTAAGAAAATTAGAGATAAAAGTTCCATAATGCAATAGGTTTATTGTTCAAGACTGTAACATATGTACATGAATAATCAAGCAATACAATGTACATAATATAGTAAAACTAGAATTGGAATTAACATCTATACAATGTTTATATATCAAGGAAAACACATGTGCTCTCTCCACAACCTTCAAGCATGGATGTATTTGTAACATAGTGAAAAGTATGTATATTGACACTATTACACATATAGGCTCATCATTTAGAAATAAAATTTTGTAACATTCAAACCCCTTTAACATATTCATAGAATACACAAGGATCAATGTATAATTGTATAATAAAAAGAGTTACACCCAAAGCCTTTTACACTCTCAAATGACTACCTTTTTAGAATACAAGACTAATTTGTAGCTAAAATGTTGATACATTTACATGCAAATACCTCACATATTCTTTCCTATTACCTATAAAATGGAATACAATGGTCTTTGTAGTTAATAAACTTAGATATAAAACTTCCACACTACAATGGGTTTATTGTACAAGATTGTAACATATGCTAAATTTTGAAGAAAATAAAATACAAGAGATGTGTATTGATTGGTGTGCAACTCCATAGTTTGTAATTTACCAATGAAGGATATGGTGCTTGAATTACTTGTTTGTTATAGTTTTAATTCCTCTTCATATATTTATTTTTCTTGTTCATGTTGTTTTTCCGTTCATGTGAAGAACAAAAATGGTGGTTCAGTTGGAAACCAAGGAATGAGCACATACTCTTTCCTATAAAAGACTAATTAGTAGCTAAAAAGTTGATACATTTACATGAAATACCTCACATAATCTTTCCTATAACCTATAAAATGGAATACAATGGCCTTTGTAGTTAAAAAAAAATTAGATATAAAACTTCTAAACTTCAATGGGTTTATTGTACTAGATTGTAACATGTGCCAAATGATTAAGAGAATAAAATGTAAGAGATGTGCATTTTTTGGTGTGAAACTCCATAGTTGTAATTTCCCAATGAAGAAGACGATACTTAAATTACTTGTTAGTTATAGTTAATTCCTCTTCATATATTTATTTTTCTTATTCATGTTGTTTTTCCTTCATGTGAAGAACAAAAATGGTGGTTCAGTTGGAAACTAAGCTATGAGCAGAGTGGCTTTGTAGAGGCCACTGTATAATTGTATAATTGGACACAAGGATCAATGTATAATTGTATAAGCAAAAGAGTTACATATAAAGCCTTCTACACTTTCAAATGACTTCCTTTGTAGTTAAGAAAATTAGAGATAAAACTTCCATACTGCAATGGGTTTATTATACAAGATTGTAACATATGTGCATGAATAATCAAGCAATACATTGTAAATGATATAGTAAAAATAGAATAGGAATTATCATCTACACAATGTTTATATATCAAGGAAAACACATGTACTCTCTCCCCAACCTTCAAATACATGGATGTACTATGTAACATAGTGAAAAGTGCATATATTGACACTAGTACACATATAGGCTCAACATTTAGAAATTAAAAAAATTATTTTTCAAAAGTAAAAAGTACATTGAAACCCCTTTCAGATATTCATACAGGTTACAAAGATCAATGTATAATTATATAAAAAAATAATTACACCATAATCCTTTTACACTCTCAAATGACAACATTTGTAGTTAAAAAATTAGAGATAAAACTTCCATAATGCAATGGGTTTATTGTACAAGAGGGTAACATATGTACAAGAATATTCAAGCAATACAATGTACATGATATAGTGAAACTAGAATTGGAACTAACATCTATACAATGTTTATATATCAAGGGAAACACATGTACTCTCTCCAAAACCTTCAAGCACGAACGTACTTTGTAACATAGTGAAAAGTACATATATTAACACTAGTACACATGTAGGATCATCATTTAGAAATAAAAATTTTATAATTTTAAAAAGTAAAAAGCACATTCAAACCTCTTTTACATATTCATACAGTACATAAGGATCGATGTATAATTGTATAATAAAAAGAGTTACACCCAAAGCCTTATATACTCACAAATGACTACCTTGTTAGAATAAAAGACTAATTTTTAGCTAAAATGTGGATACATTTACATGCAAATACCTCACATACACTTTCCTCTTACCTATAAAATGGAATACAACGACCTCTGTAGTGAAAAAAAAATTAGAGATAAAAATTCTATAATGCAATGGGTTTATTGTACAAGATTGTAACATATGTACATGAATAATCAATCAATACAATATACACGATATAGTAAAACTAGAATTGGAATATATATATATATATATATAATGTTTATATATCAAGGAAAACATATGTACTCTCTCCACAACCTTCAAGCCTGGATGTACTATGCAACATAGTGAAAAGTACATATATTGACACTAGTACACATATAGGCTCATCATTTTAAAATAAAAATTTTGTAATTTTGAAAAGTAAAAAGTACATTCAAACCCCTTTCACATATTTATACAATACACAAGGATCAATGTATAATTGTATAATAAAAAGAGTTACACCCAAACCGTTCTACACTCTCAAATGACTGCCTTGTTAGAATAAAAGACTAATTTGTAGCTAAAATGTTGATGCATTTACATGAAAATCCCTCACATACTCTTTCCTATTACCTATAAAATGGAATACAATGGCCTTTGTAGTTAAGAAAATTAAAGATAAAACTTCCACACTGCAATGGGTTTATTGTACAAGATTGTAATAGATGTACATGAATAATCAAGCAATACAATGTACATGATATAGTAAAGCTAGAATTGGAATTAACATTAATACAATGTTTATATATCAAGGAAAACACATGTACTCTCTCCACAATCTTCAAGCATGGATGTACTATGTAACATAGTGAAAAGTACATATATTGACACCAGTACACATATAGGCTCATCATTTAGAAATAAAAATTTTGTTATTTTGAAAAGTAATAAGTACACTCAAATCCCTTTCACATATCCATACAATACACAAGGATCAATGTATAATTGTATAATAAAAAGAGTTACACCCAAATCCTTCTACACTCTCAAATGACTGCCTTGTTAGAATAAAAGACTAATTTTTAGCTAAAATTTTGATACATTTACATGCAAATAACTCACATACTCTTTCCTATTACCTATAAAATGGAATGCAATGGCCTTTGCAGTTAATAAAATTAGACATAAAACTTCCACACTACAACTGGTTTATTATACAAGATTTTAAAACAAGATAAATAATTAAGGGAAGAAATGCAAGAGATTGCCTTCTACACTCTCGAATGACTGCCTTGTAAGAATAAAATACTAATTTTTAGCTAAAATATTGATATATTTACATGTAAATACCTCACATACTCTTTCTTGTTACTTATAAAATGGAATACATGGCCATTGTAGTTAAGAAAATTAGATATAAAGCTTCCACACTATAATGGATTTATTGTACAAGATCGTAACACAGACTAAATTATTAAGAGAATAAAATGCAAGAGATGGTATTATTTGGTTATTAACTAAATAGTTGTAATTTCCAAATGAAGGAGAGGGTACTTTAATTACTTGTATGTTATAGTTATTTCCTCTACGTACAATACGCAAGGACCCATGTATAATTGTGTAATAAAAAGAGTTACACCCAAAGCCTTCTACACTCTCGAGTGACTGCCTTGTAAGAATAAAATACTAATTTGTATCTAAAATATTGATACATTTACATGTAAATACCTCACATATTCTTTCCTGTTACCTATAAAATGGAATACAGTTGTAAGGCCCCTAAACTTGCTTAATGAGTTGAATAAGCTTCATTATCATAATTGAATTCTTATAACCCTAATATAAATTTTTATATGCTTTGAAATCATAATATAAGATTAAGTATCAAATTTGGTCCAATTTGGACATTGTTTGAGCAAGTTATGCAATTTTATGCACATTTTGGACTTTTCTGCAATTTACCCAATTGAGAGGTTTTCTTTGCAATTTATTACTTGTATTGTGTTCCATGGATATATTCTCATCATTCTTGAGATTTTTTATCCATGGGGCACCTATTTAATCCTTGGTTTGAAGGTGTTTTCTCCAAGGGTATTTTAGGGTTTACCCCTTCATGGATAGCTACCTTTAGTAGCTATCAACTAATGAATTATTTGTTTTTCTAAGAAATTAAAGAAACAAGGGATAATCATGTCTATATGGATGTTGGGGGAGTTTCTTATGAGTGTGCTTTTATATTCGTAATAGTTTAAGGCCATGGACACTTGGAAAGATACCAAAACTTCACCTTTTTCTTTATCTTTATCTTAAAGTTTCATATACTTATCCCTAAGCACCAAAAAGATCCATTTTCTGTCCACCACTTCCCTCCTTATATGAAACTCATTCTCCCTCTGTGCTTCTATGAATTTCCTATTCAAGGAATAAGAAAGAGGGATCTTCTTGGAAAAAGAATCTAGGGTTGCAATTGACTTCCTTTTAGGGTTTGAAAGGCTTCCTTCTAGTGATCTTGACCTAAAAGAGTAAGAATCCCCTTCTTTCCTCCATTTATTTCTTTGTTATCCTTCCTCCTACCTTTCTCCAGGTCGGAACCTTGTTGTTCCATGGTAGAAATTGTTCTAAATCTCTAAAACCCTACCTTTCTTGCTCCTTATGCTTAGGGTTTGCTCATTTGATGAAGAAAGGTGCTAGATGGACAAGTTCACAGCTTATACTTGAATTTTCTACCATACCTTCTCGAGTTTTCTTCTGTTTTTGATTTCATATTATCATTAGAGGCAAGTTTTATAACTTGATCCACGTTTATTGCTTACCATAAGCTTGCTAGCTCATGTTCTTGCTTTTAAATGATGATCCATGCATTAAAAAGCTATGCTTGACTTGCATTTTGATTTTTATAATATTCCTTGTTATGATTTCAGTTCTATATGAACCTGTGATCATGTGTATGTTATTCCTAAGGTACAATATGACTTTGATCAGGTTGGCATGACAACCTATAGTGCTAAGCACCTATCAACCAATGGTCAATTTTAGGGTTTTAAGCTGATTTCTTCTATAAACCCATGACCCGATGATGGTACCATTGTAACAACCCTATGGTGTTGTGCTCATGAAAACTGATGGTCAGGATTAAAGGTGTCATATGATGGTGACAACCTATTGTCACCCCCTTAGGTCAGGTTTTGGATCAATTAGAAGTTTACTGATCAACCATTAAGTACCCTACTGATGTTATCAATCAATGTTGACATTAGCTTAATATTTGATGTTGATTAATGAACATAGTGCTGATCTAACAACCTATGGTGACTTAATGGTCACTAATGATGGTGGAGCAGGTATCCACAACCTATGGTGAGTTAATCATATAGTTGTAGCATCAATTAAGCCTTAGATCAATGGTTTCTTGGGTCACTTTATGCAATGGTCAGACTTATACCGTAATTGATGGTTTTAACATATGAACTCGACCCAATGGTCAAGATCTAATGTTTATTCTTCCAATAAAGTGGAATTATGGCTAATGTAATATGTTGGTCCTAATAATTTGATATAGATGGTTTCCTTTATATGATCAACTTAAGGATCTTACTTGTTGACAATGGATGGCTTGTTTTAAATGAACAATGGATTGTGGGTTTTACCCTACTCTCAATAGAACCCTTATTGTTGTTAATCAAAGGATGTCTAGGGTTAAGTGGTGGATTTTATAGATCACAACTCAATAACATTATAGATGATTCATTCAAGGTGTTTACTTATGTAAACAGCCAATGACTTTACCTTTTTGACATTTCATGGTTAGAAGTTGATGCCTCAATATTCCCATTATTTTGGGTGAAGCGTGTAGTGTAATGTTACAATTCTAATGATGAGAATTTGATAGTCCAATGCCTTAAACTTTTCGTGTTACCCTTTCCCTCATATGATTATGATTTATAATCACCATAATGAATTAATGGGTAACCCTAATGAGGTATAGCTTGTTATACCTAGATTTAGTATAACTAAATGATGGTAATTGGGTATGAATAGTCCTTGAATGACTAATACAATCATGGAGTACTCAGTTACTCTTGTTGAAACCCTAGTATGCTATAACCCAATGGTTACACCTTTATTTATGTGTGGGTTCATACTTGAGAATAGTATGGAATGTGATGGTGATCACAACATTGCTTCCTCACAATCATCCCCAATACAACACGTGTAAGGATTCATGACAAAAAATAGAAATCATGACAAATCACAATTATGCATGCATGCAATCCAACATGGGGAATGTTAGATGGATATAAATGAAGTATGTAAAGATTCCCTAGGTGGAAAAGGAGTGAATGAGGGTATGGAAGGAAAAACATCTCTCCTATACTTGACTTGATATTACATTTCATTTTTGTAAATATGTATATTGCAATTATTTTTCTTTTCTTTTTGTGCACATTGACATCTTTTCTTTTTCTGATGATATGCCCCTATTACATAGAGAGGTTTATGGAAGAAGTGATAATAATAATAAGGGTGATGTGCCACCCCGAGCTTAGGGTTTATCACACTTTATGGCAATATTTTTTTTCATGGATGGAAGGTAAGAAGATGGAAGAAGAAGAGTAGAAGAGGGTTTGGATCATGTGCAAGATTTTATTTTATGATTAAATAAAATGAGTTATTCCTCTAATACACTACACACAAAAAATGGCATGATAAGGGGATGCATGACAATTCCATTGACGTTATTCACTAATTAGCGGGAGTAATGTCATATTTGATCCCTATAGGTTGCTCTATCATCTGCCATCATTTCTAGGGAACGTGATGTTAATAGTCATTGGCTGTAGAGGGTGATTTCTAACCATTTCCATTTTCTAGAAATATGGTTAACATAAAGGATTTACTTTGAAAAAGAGGGATTAAATTATAAGTTGTATATGAAATTCTAACAAGAATGCAAACTAATCCCACTAGAGAATGGATTCAATTAACATTTCAAGAACTAAGAACATAAATCAAAATAGTTTTTAGGTGTATTTAGTGTATGTAATCTAAATGGAAATGAAACATGTAAAATTAACATGATCAAATAAAATTGGAAAATAAAAATAGATAAGTATGGGTGGAAGGGACTAAGTACCACCCAATCTCCACCCCAAGCTTAGAAATTTGCCCGTCTCTAAGAAAACACAAAACCTAAGATGGAGGGGAAGAAATCGTTGATGATCATTGAGGTGGTTCTAGTAACACAAAGAAGGTCAACCTGAAAGGAATATGAACGAGGGTAGGCACCTTGAACATGAGAGATCCATGGTGGGAAATGTGATCATGTGGTTGTGGTAGCTCGAAAGGACTCTGAGGATGCTTGAACTGATGTTGCTTTTCACCCTGCAATCCATCTAAAAAGATAAAAAATACTCCTCATTCAAAAGAGAAAGTATAATAGCTATGTATGGATTTACAAGGATTGGCACAAAGTATGAGTGTTGCCTCTTTATTGGCCTCAAGATATACTCATATGTGAAGATTGGAGGTGGACTACCTACTTATGTGGCTAAGGTAGCATACAATAAATATACAATTTGTGTTTCCAATTGTGATACATCAGGTGGAGGATATGTTTCTATCTTCTTTTCATCATCAAGAGCTACAAATAGAAGAGGTGGTTCTAGCATAGAAGGAAAAGCCTTATCTCTGTAATCGACATGATAAATATTTTTATGTAGTTTTTATTCCTCCTAAAAATCATCCACTCAACATTAGGATCAGAAAATAATGGGGTCCTTCATAATCTCAAGATGTTGCTCCCTTTCCTCTACGTGAAACACTCCCAACTCCTCCATGGGTTTTGTAGGAAATAAAATTGGAGAGGAGATATAAAGGTGGAGTAGTGGTGGAATGTATACCTCTTGTTGGGGTTGTACCTCAAATATGCAATAGAAGTTGGTTGTTTGTCTTCTAGAAAGATTCAACCAAGGTTGGTTGGTCATTGTAATTGTCTAGATGCAAGATTTCAAAGGGGAATGGTGGTGGACTATCTGGAACTACTGCCACAGTAGGGTGACTCTCTTGTAGAAACTTTTGATATTGATGTTTCAAGGCCCCTAATACATATAATGATGGAATACAAGTGTTAATGTCTACCTCTGGCTATAGTTCTTTAGACTATGGTAGTGTTTCTAAATTACACCTCTTTGTTTGTAGGAGGATACAAGTATCATCATAATCATCGACCATGAATGTGGGCTGCTCCACATTCCCTAGAGAGCTCTCTAGTTAATATTCAAGTGACATGATTGTCTAGGCGAGTTTTGTTTTATCTAGGCTAGTTTTGCATCAATTCTTTTGACCCATGCTTCTCCATCAACTACCATTACTTTTTGATTAGTTTCCATTTCTTTTTAGTCAACTAACATCTTCAGGAGGGCATCCATCTTCCCATATTTGTCAGGTCGACATTGATGTACATAATAAGGCTCTTCACTATGATTCCCATATTACTACTAATCGTAGTCTTCCTTGTCTGGAAAATAATCTTCATAGTATGAATCCTCATTGTAACACCCTAAATATAGTTGATTTAAGTATGCTTCATATATTCTTTTAAGAAGTCTAATATTATAAGCAAAGTTGTGCCTCTGAATGGATGCTTTGACTTGTAGAGTCATTTTACGACATCCCTTGCACTTGACATTGATCCTATCTTTGTCACAATGATGACCCTACACATAAATACTTCTAACTTGTAGATTTTTATCTTGGCAGCCCCATTTTACCAATTAAAGGAGTCAAGTATTTGACATTGTGAAATTTGTAATAGCAACCACTCTATATCATTTGAATGCCTAAGAAAGTAGAAAGTTTTACTATCAAACTCAAAGTGAAAATTTTGATCAATGAATGAAGATACTTTTTCTTTAAGAATATATAGAAATAATAAATTACAAAAAATCTAAACTACAAAGAAAAAAAATCTACACTAAAAGAAAATATGGAACCAAACTAAAAGTTATAGAAATAAATTAAGTAGTTAACAAAACTAAAAATAAAAATAAACTAAGAAATAATAAGATGAAATTGAAAATTAAAAAACCAAAATATAATTACAAAAAAAAATTAAGAAATTATAAAACATTACAAAAAGTTACAAAACCAAACCAAAATTACGAAAACAAACTAAGGTAGAGAAACAAATCCTAATTTTATTATAATAGACAAAATACTAAAAAGTTATTTTGTCCTTATAAATGATGTGCACAAATCATATCATCTTTTGTATCATGTTTGGTTGCATATCCATGTTGTTTTGACTCAATTATCACTCTCATTCATGCTAGATTTTATATTTTTAGCTATTCTTACTTGTCTCATTCTTTGGATTGTAGGTACTATATTTTGCAATGAAATTATGAGGAATATATCATATTATCACTTATTGGATCACTCCTCAAGTATCTACATGTTTTGGGGTTTGAAAGTGTGCAAATACCACTTTTTACAGCATGTAAATCAGACCTACACACTGAAAGTTATGAGCAGAATACACAACAACCCAGAACAGCCAGGTGCACACCGTGCACCTGGGAGCGTCAAGCAGACGAAAGTTTCTAGAAAGTTGTACAACATGCATTACTTCAGCGCACGCCGTGCGCAGTGCATTCTGGAGCAAACTAAAAGTTTCTGGAAAGCTGTACAACGTGCACTTTGGGTGCACGGCGTGCACCTGGCAGTTTCAGCATTTTGAAAAATATGAGCATTTTGAAAAATATGAGTTTTTGTTTAAAACGAAGTGGGAACTTAATGGATGGTTATGTTTGGTCATTTGAGAAGTTTTTCTTATCCCAAAGCTAGAGGAGAATAGAGGAGGGTGATTTTGGAGAGATCTAAGGTGGTTTCTTGCATAAGGAAGCCATTTCTTCTTCTCTTCTTCTCCATTTTCTTCTCCGGAGGTGCAACAGAGCTTCCTCACTCTAAAAAGCTTCTCGGGAGGGAAGTTTGTCTGGTTTGGAGTAGCTGTAGAAGTGGGATTTCGTCCTCAAGTCAGAATTCTACCTTTCTTTGGTTACACCTTGGGATTGCTTAGCTTTTCCTTCTCTAAACCATGTTAAACTCTAAAATTTCTGCACATTTTCTACTGTACATCATTATGGACGAGTAAACTCTTTTTTTCGGGCAAGGGAGAGTAACTCCCACATCATATCTTGTATGAACACATGAATTTCGTACTAAATGTTAGTTTCTTGTATGTTCTAAGAGTTGTTTCATATCTGAAATGCTTGTTTGTGTGATTGGCCATCATACTTGCATGTTTTATGCTTTCTTTCATAATCTGAGAAGATGTGTTTGAGAGTATGGAGTTACTCTTTTGGAAACTTGTCCTTGACTACGAGAGTGGATGTGATTATGTTGAGGAGCAAGGTTTGTGATTTGAAATGAAATACATACACGAGAGTGATGTATGGAGTTAAAATTGTCATCACTTCACCGGGAGGTGAGTGATGACTACAAACCTCCTTTGTAAGTTAATTAACATGTTTAAATTCATATTTAATATAAGATATGATGTGATAGTGAAATCCCAAGTCTAAGATCCTTCCAAATCTAAATCTTAACCTTTCTTAAGTGATAATTTACTATTTTGTTTTAAATATATAATTTAGTTGTTCTAATCCAATCATCTTGTGTACAATGATCTAGATTGTTCAAAATCATAACTCTTGTGCCTAACTAACCAACGCTCCTTGTATTCGACCTCGACTACAACTACTCTCGTATACTTGTGGGATATAGCTAGTTGAGTAAAAGATCATTCTTATGATTGAAACTCGTTAGCCTAAATAGACAGCAAGTTTTTGGCGTCGTTGCCGGGGAGCATCAGTATTCCTATTAGAGTAAGAGTTGTTGATAAGTAAATGAGACTAGATCACAACCTTCATATCCACCATCATATCCATAAATCATTATTCATCATGATCATCATAATTTGTTGTATCTTCCATGTTTGTTTTTGTATCTCACTCACCTTGTTTATTTGCAGGAGCATATGGGGTGTTCATAAAAATATCCTTGAACCGTGCATATCTCTACTTTTAGAAAATGAACACATCATTTGCAGCCCTCATGGAGCAAGAAGGAGTGAAACCCAATCATGTATGGAGGAATCACAACCCACACAACCATCATCCATGTCACCATCATCCAAACGACATTCACCCATGCCACCTTCATCCACATCACCTTCATATGTACCACCCTCATATACACCACCAACATCCATACCACATACACCACCACCATCTATGCCATATCCACCTAATCTTTCAGATCCACATGAAGAACTAGTCGAGGAGGATGGCCTTCCTCTTAAGGACTACTTTGTTACAGCTGCAATGCACATGAGTGAGCCTATTAATATTTCAGAATTTGAGGCAAAGGAGTTTTCTATCAGCCCAACCATGATACAAATGCTACAGTTGAATGCATTTGGAGGGACACCAATGGAGGATCCAAACCTCCACATTGCTGAATTTCTGTTGTTACTAAGCACCATAAAGATATATGGTGTTCCTATTGATGGGATACGCCTAATCCTTTTTCCATTCTCTCTTAGAGATAGAGCCAAGGCATGGCTCTATACTTTGCCAAAGAAGTCAATCAACACTTGGGAGGAGCTTCTAAAGGTCTTTTTGGCAAGATATTTTCCACCTAGCAAAACACTACAACTGAGGAGTCAACTCATCGACTATTATCAAAGGGATGGAGAGACCTTGTATTATGCATAGGAGAGGTTCAAAGATCTTCAACATCTTTGTCCACATCACGGTCTAAGAAATTGGCTTCTATTGCAATCTTTCTATAATGGTTTGTGCTACAATACAAGGATGTCTATTGATGCAGCTGCAAATGGAGCTCTAATGAACAAATCTTATGGAGAAGCCTATGCTATTATTGAATATATGGCATCAAATTATTGCCAATGGAGTACGACTACAAGCTACCACCCATCCTTTTCACATACTACTTCCAAAATGCAAGTGGGAGATCACGCGGTCGGTGCTATAGACTTGATTGCAGCAAGACTAGACACATTGTCACAAAGGTTTGAGAATCTAAGAACACAGCCATTTCAAGCAACCAATATTATTTGTGATGCATGTGGGTTGCTTAGACACTCATCTTCTACATCTTATGCTTCTTCTATTTATTCTCTAATGGGCTACACTCCATCAGACTTCTACAGTAATGCGAACCCAAATTTCATTCAACCACAACAACCACAAGTAACTTCTAGATTAGAGTCCATGCTTGCAACATTTATTTCAACTCAAATGCAGCAAAATGAGGAGTTCCATCAACAAAGACAATCAATGAAGGGTTCCATTTGCCAAATCTCTTCTAAGGTGGATGATATTGCCACTCATGCACACATCTTGGAGAAACAAATTGCCCAGCAAGTTCTTTCTAGCAAAGAAGCATTTCCACCTTTCTTGCCTAGTCCACCGGAGATGAATCCTACATATTTCAGGCCGGTGACATTGAAGAATGGTGTTTCCATAGAAGTATATCCTTCAAGGTATGATGATGTTGATACCTATGAGGATTATGAAGCTGCAAATCAAGGAGAGAAAGCTACAACACATGATCTACTTTTAGATTCTTTAAGCAAGCCACATGTCCTTCCTCCTCACACTCTAGATGACACATTGCTTTATAATGAGAATACTCTTCCCAACCCATATTTTAATGATGCTTCAAAGAGGAATGAAAAGACAAATCATATTGGTATACAAAAGACTATTCTTTCTACAGCTAATAGGTGTTTTCACTTGCCCCAAATCAAGGACATATTTGCAAGGAGGCATCAATATTTAGCACAAAAATTTCCAACTGCAAATCAGAGCATCGGTCCTCCATGGACTTTGATGTTTCCAACATGATGAGGTACCTAGTTGCAACCTTTTTAGTTTGATTTATGCAGTGAGGACACTGCAGATTTCAATCTTAGGGGGGGGCAATCGGATGGTAACCTAGTTCTTTTAGCTTTTCCCTTTCATGTTATTTGCTTCTTGTCATTTTCTTTTGTTTTGTGTTCACATTTCAGTTGTTGTTTTCAGTTCTCCTCTTCTGGTGGAAAATCTAGTATGATATGAGGTTTATCTTTTATATGTGGATAGAACTCCTATGCTGAACTGATTGTCCTCTTTTGATGAGAAATATCATTTAGAGAAATTGTAAAAGACATGCATTAATCAAATGAAACCTTTTGGCCATCAACATGTGCTTAACTCTGATTTATGCTTCTAGCCTGAACATTCATCTTTCACATCCTTGATTTCTTAAAACATGTAATGGTTTCAATTTTTGTGAGTAAATCAACTTTACAACATCATTTAGAATATGGGATGCCCTTGCCAAGCTCTTAGTGCATTTTCAACCACTCTTTCAATGAAAAAATTTCAAAACAAATGAATGAAATCTAGATAATGTTGCAATTTAGTTAACTCTCCTATGTTTTGAAAAAAAAATCTTTTGACTTATCTCATCTTTATACCCCATAAAAGATGGCTAAACTACCCACATATCATGCTAGCCTAGTGTAAGTCCGATCTGGCCATGATGGTTAGATGGTATGTCTTAAAAGAGGATAAAATACCCCAACCGACACTCTACGTGTGCATAAGCCTACATTAGCAGTCGAGTGTCAGAACCCATAATCCATTATCATATCACTTTTGGGAAATAAGGAGAGTACAACTAAAATTGTCAATTTTAACTAAGATTTCATCATTTGTATCCTTAATAGTTGAGAGTTTGAGTTACACATCCACTAATTGTTTGGCTTTGTCATCTAAATTCTAATTAGTGTTGTTTAATTGATTGATTCATTTAATTGTGACCACCCCCGCTGAACTAAAAATCTCTTTCTTGGGTGTTTAAGTTGAATTGATGGCTATGAGTGTAAACATGTTGATCATGGTTGGTTTGGTCTTAGACACATAATTGATTTCATTTGATCTATGCATGAACTTGACAATTATTCATTTGTGTTTCTATGCTCTTTTTTCTTGAGGACAAGAAATGGTTTAAGCTTTGGGGGATTTGATGTGCACAAATCATATTATCTTTTGTATCATGTTTGGTTGCATATCCATGTTGTTTTGACACAATTATCACTCTCATTCATGCTAGATTCTATATTTTTAGCTATTCTTACTTATCTCATTCTTTGGATTGTAGGTAGTACATTTTGCAATGAAATTATGAGGCATATATCATATTATTACTTATTGGATCACTCGTCAAGTATCTACATGTTTTGGGGTTTGAATTGTGCAAATACCACTTTTTACAGCATGTAAATCGGACCTACACACTGAAAGTTATGAGCAGAATACACAACAGCCCAGAACAGCCAGGTGCACGCCGTGCACCTAGGAGCGTCAAACAGACCAAAGTTTCTGGAAAGTTGCATGGCGTGCATTACTTCAGCGCACGCCATGCGTAGTGCATTCTGGAGCAAACTGAAAGTTTCTGGAAAATTGTACGGCATGCACTTTGGGTACACAGCGTGTACCTGGCAGTTTCAGCATTTTGCAAAATACGAGTTTTTGTTTAAAATGAAGTGGGAACTTAATGGGCAGTTATGTTCAGTCACTTGAGAAGTTTTTCTTGTCCCAAAACTAGAAGAGAACAGAGGAGGGCGATTTTGGAGAGATCTAAGGTGGTTTCTTGCATAAGGAGGCCATTTCTTCTTCTCTTCTTCTCCATTTTCTTCTCCGGAGGTGCAGCAGAGCTTCCTCACTCTACAAAGCTTCTCAGGAGGGAAGTTTGTCTGGTTTGGAGCAGCTGTAGAAGTGGGATTTCATCCTCAAGTCGGAATTCTACCTTTCTTTGGTTACACCTTGGGATTGCTTAGCTTTTCCTTCTCTAAACCATGTTAAACTCTAAAATTTCTGCACATTTTCTACTGTACATCATTATGGACGAGTAAACTCTTTTTCTTGGGCATGGGAGAGTAACTCCCATGTCATAGCTTGTATGAACACATGAATTTCATACTAAATGTTAGTTTCTTGCATGTTCCAAGAGTTGTTTTAGATCTGAAATGTTTGTTTGTGTGATTGGCCATCATACTTGCATGTTTTATGCTTTCTTTCATAATCTGAGAAGATGTGTTTGAGAGTATGGAGTTACTCTTTTGGCAACTTGTCCTTGACCACGAGAGTGGCTGGGAATATATTGAGGAGTAAGGTTTGTGATTTGAAATGAAATACATACACAAGAGTGATGTATGGAGTGAAAATCATCATCACTTCACCGGGAGGGGAGTGATGACTACAAACCTCTTTTGCAAGTTAATTAACATGTTTAAATTCATATTTAATATAATCTATGATGTGATAGTGAAATCCCAAGTCTAAGATCCTTCCAAATCTAAATCTTAACCTTTCTTAAGTGATAATTTACTATTTTGTTTTAAATATATAATTTAGTTGTTCTAATCCAATCATCTTGTGTACAACGATCTAGATTATTAAAAATAATAACTCTTGCGCCTAACTAACCAACACTCCTTTTTTTATCGGAAAAGCGTGGGACCTCCTTAATATAACCAAAAAGGATATGTACATAGCAGATAGAGCAAAGCTCAAAGAAAAGAAAGGGAAACAAATAAGCTATACAAAAACTCCTATATCCTTTCTTATACTAGTCCATCTTCTATCTGCACATTGCTCAAACCCATCAAAAATTCTGCAATTCCTCTCCATCCAAACACTATGAAAAATGACTAGAACAGTTGTCTTCTCCTTCTTAGCTTGGAACAAACACACATCCTCCAAAGAGATAGGGCACCTGGGCAGCAATCCCTCCCCAACAGCCTTCCTCTAGAGATTCCGAGAATACTCACATCTGAAGAGAACATGAGCAAGATCTTCAATACTCCCTTTACACAGAATGAATCTTGAAGGAAACTAGAAACCTCTCGAATGAAGATGATTAAGAGTAAGCAATTTATCTAAAAAGATAAATTGAGTAAAACTACAACCTTGTGTTCGACCTCAACTACAACTACTCTCGTATACTTGCGGGATATAGCTAGTTGAGTAAAAGATCCTTCTTATGATTGAAACTCATTAGCCTAAATAGCTGACAAGCAACAATGCCCAAACTTAGATGTAATAGATTATAGCACAAGAAATTCACATATGAAAAAGTCCCCAAGATTTTACCTAATATGAGGTGTAATAATAACCACCTACAAGCATATGGGTCTTATCACAATATATATATTTAGGAAGAAACCCAAAGGACAACGTAACTAAAACAAAAAAATCTCTATCCTAACTAAGAAAAAGTAATTAACAAGGCAAATTGTTTGACAGCGGGTTTGCTTAACCAAACTCACCAAGAAAGAAAGATAAATTAAACCAAATAAGAATTGATTTGCAACACTATGAAAAATTATCAAGATGACATGTTTCATCACAAATGCCTATGTATCCACTCTCACATTACATCGTTCATTCATTTAAATTTTTAGATTGAGTTCTAGGAATTTCATATCCTTTTAAAACATAAAGTTACAGGGACAAATTCCCCCACATGATCGAGGTCTTATTACCTACGGATCCTTAATCCATCACCCTAGAGATCACTATTATATGGTTTCTTCTAGGGTTCAAGGATACCAATAGAAGAAATCATTCTAGATTTTTTAAGGTCTCCATATCTAGGATTCTAACAATGATACAAGATAGGTAGTTAATCTATAGTCTAATTAAACAATCAATAATCAATTGAAAACTTCATCTGAATTACAATATATAACATGAGAGTACAAGATACATACAATGGGGGTAATACCCCCACCCCAAAAGAACATCTACTCTTTAATCTTGTTCATGATACAATGAGTAAGAATCTCATGAAGAAAATAGGAGGAAACTATTAGTGATTTAGTCACTACTCCCGAACGATAGATGCAATCTCCAGTCACATCCTTCAATGGAGTGTGTCTCCATGTCAAGCCTTCAACTCACATCTTCATATCTCTTTATTGGAGGTTAGGGTTGTAGATGACAAATAGTATATCGTGAATGTCTATCCTACATTTATAGCATGAACTAAATTTTTAAGACGACCAAAAATAACCCAACAATTATGGGAAATTTGATGTAGACTTCAATCATAAGAGTTTCAAAAGATTGAAGAGATAGTCATCATCTAGAAGTGGTCAACTAATATATTGATTGCATAGATAATCTAATTATACTTTCACCACAACCTAAATCCTCCAATTCCAACATCATATGTGGAATCTAGAGTCATTTCACTGATTGGGTACACATTAATGATCCCCTCTCCAATTGATGGATTCAGGAGTGAGGATTTAATATTTTCCTTATTTTATTGTAATTTCATAGAGAGTTTATGACTTCCCCTCTTCTCATTACATTATTTTTTTTCTTGTTCCCGTAAAATTAATGGAGATTTTATGACTTCTTCTCTTCTCCTTGCATCAACCTCCAAATTAGACATAAATATTAATTAAATATCATATAAATTACATAAACAACTATAAGAAGTAAAATCTCAAAAGAAATGCAAGAAAAATATGCAAAACTAAATCTAAAATGCAACTTAGAAACATGATGAATGGAAACGTATCACAATCTCGAGCTTCAAAGTTGCACGTCCTTGAGTACAAAATCCAAAACACTCTCCAAATAGGTACTTTTAACAAATGTACATGACTCATACTCATATCATTCTTAAATACCTACCACCAATATAGACAAGAAACCCAACCTCCTGAAATTTCTAAACATGACTTGGCATATCCTTGTTTCTGACGTCACTTCATGATACCACTTACCACCATCCTCGACACCACATATGTCTAAGGATTTCACAAAAAGATGAAGAATCCCAAAAAGCACAAGTATGCACACAATCCAACATGGAACATGCTAAATAGATGTAAATGGAGCTTGTCAGGATACCCCATGTGGAATATGGAGAGAATGCGAGTATGGAAGGAAGAAGTCACATATGTCCTCTATTTTATTTGACATTGCATTTTAATATTTGCAAATACATATATTACAACACTTTTTTCTTTTGTGCACAAATTCATCTTTTTTTATATGCCCTTATTACATAGAGAGGGGTATAGGATTATAGAAATAAGGGTGGTGTGCCACCCTGAGCTTAGGTTTTGGTACACTTCATGGTTATATTTTTTTCCTTCTCTTTTGGGGGATGGAAGGTAAGAATATGGAAGAAGAAGAGTTGAAGAGGTTTTGTATCATGTGCATGACTTGTTTTATGATTAAATATATCAAGTTATTCCTCTAATTCAATCCTCACAAATAATGACATGATAAGGGGATGCATGGAAAATCAATAGATCCAATTCACTTATTAGTAGGAGGAATGTCATATTTGATTCTTATTGGTTCCTCCATCACTTGCCATCTTTTCCAGGGAACATGATGATAATATTTTTTGGCTACAAAAGGTAATTTCCAACCATTGTCATGTTTTTAGAAACATAGTTAACATCAAGGATTTACTTCAAACAAGAGGTACTGAATGACAAATTCTATATGCAATGCAAATAAGAATCTCAACTAAGATGACTAGATAATGGCTTCACTTAACATTGAAAGAATTAAGTATTGAAATAAGAAAAAAATATAGGTAGGTGTGGGTGGAAGGGAGTACGTACCACCCAACCTACACCTCAAGATTAGAAATGGCTTATCTCCAAGAAAACACTAAATCCAAGATGGAGGGGAAGAAATACTTCATGCTTTGGCTTGTCTCTAAGAAAACACTAAATCCAAGATGGAGGGGAAGAAATACTTAACGCTTTGGCATGTATCCAAGAAAACAATAAATCCAAGATGGAGGGGAAGAAATACTCTATGTCTATATAGGTGTTCCGAACAACTCAAAGAAGGTCCAGTTGTAAGGAATATGAATAAGGGTTGGCACCTTGAACATGAGAGCTCCATGGTGCATAAATGTGATCAGGTGATCATGGTAGACCAAAAGGAATTTGAGGATGATTGAATTGATGTTGAGTTTCTCCATGCAATCCATCTAAAACAATACACAAATACTCCTATATCAGTAGATGTAGTGTAGTAGATATGTGTCTATCTACAAGGACTGACACAAAGTAGGATTGGTGCCTCACTGGTGTCCTCAGAATCTTCTCATATGTGAAGGCTGGAGGTGGACTATGATCTTCTGTGACTAAGGTAGCATGCAATAAATATAGAACTGGTTTGCCTATGCAATGTAATGTGGAGGATCTGGATCTGGCATCTTCTCATCCCCAAGATCTATATATAGAAGATGTGGTGTTGGCATAGGAGGATATGTCTGATCTACAAAATCAACATGATATATATTTTCCTATGGTTTTGCATCTTCTTGGAAAATCACACTCAACATGGAGCTTGGAAAAATAGGGGTATCCTTCACAATATCAAGATGTAGCTCTTGATCCTCGATGTTGAACACAACCAAATATTCCATGATTTTTTTGTTGAAAATAGTACCAGTGAGGAGATATAAAGGTGAACTAGTGATGGGAAAAAAGAACCAAATATGCAACGGAAGTTACTTATTTATCTTCCATAATAGATTCAACCAAGGTTAATTGATCATTGTAATCATCTGGATGCAAGACATCAATGGGATGAGTTGTGGACTATCGAGAACAACTTCCATGTCAAGGTGACTCTAATCATATGATTTTGATGTCGATGTTTCAAAGTTGGTAATGTAGAGAATGATGGAATACAATTATACATGCTTATCTCTAAAGATCTAGTTCCTCATGTTGTGGTAGTCTTTCTAAATAACACCTTGTTGCCTCTAGGAGGAAACAAGTATCATCATCATCATCATGATTCACGAATGTGTGCTACTCCACCTTCACTTGAAAGATCTCTAGTTGACCCTCACATGATGTCACTGGATGGGAGAGTTGTGCTATCAATCGGGTGAGTTGTTCCTCAATTCTTTTACCCTAGGCTTCTCCATCGACTAACTTTGCTTGTTGGTCTAATAGAATTTCTTGTTGATCAACTAAAATCTTTTGGAGGTAATCTCTCATCTCCGTTAAGTGGATATTTATCTACATAGTAAGGTTCTTCACTATAGTTCCCATAAGGTTTCTTATAGTGGTCAACCTCGTTTGGATCATAATATTCATAGAAAAACTCCTCATTGTAACATCCTAAATATTTTTAATTGAAATCTTCTCCATATATTCTATTAAGGAGCCTAACATTATGCTTGATTTTGAGCCTCTAAATGACTACTTTTGCTTGTGGAGTCAATTCAAGACAACCCTTACACTAAGTATTGATCCTAGCATTTTGCTCGAAGACTCTCATACACATCAATATTTTTCTTCAAAGCCCCATATACCCTGATTAAAGAAACCTAGTGTTTGACATTGTGAAGTTGCAATACCAGCCACTCCATATGATTATATGCCCAAAAATAGGAAAGACTGAGTCTTAAAGAGGAAAATTGTTTCAATGAATAAATAGAATTTTTTTTACAAAACAAAATAAAAAAAAGATAGAAAGGGAAAAAATGAAGCTAAAAGAAATTATGGAACCAAACAAAATTATAAAAACAAACTAAAAATTAAAAAAATGAATAGTCAAGGACACTAAAAATAAAAAAAACTAAGAAATTAAACTAAAAACTACCAAAACAAACTAAACTTGCAAAAACAAACTAAGAAACTATAAGACAATATCAAAATTAGAAAACCAAGCTAATGCTAAAATAAACTAAGATAGAAAAAATCTCAACTTAATTTTCAAAGAGAAAAATGTGAAAGGTTTTGTTGTCCCCAGTAATGGTGCCAAAATTTGAGGTGTAATATTTTAGCACAAGAATTCACCTAAGTAAAATTCCTTAAGGTTTTACCTAATATAATGTGAATAATCACCACACATAATTAGATGGGTCTTGTCACAGTATTGCTTTAAGATCAAAACTCAAAGGACAATGTTATTAAGAATCAAATGAATTTATAGCATAATTAAGAAAAAATAATTAACAAGTCACTATTTGAAGTTTTGTTTGGTTAAACCAAATTAATTAAGAAAGAATGATAAATTAAACTAAGAAAGAATTGATTTTTAACACTATGATAAAATTTCCAAGATGACAGGTTTCACAACCACTTCGTATATATCCACTCCCTCATGTTACATCACTCATTCATACAAAAAAGTAGATTGGGTTTGAGGAATTTCATATACTCTTCGGGTATAAAACTCACAAGGAAAAATTTTCAACTAGACTCGAGGTTGTGTTACCTATGGTTCCTTAATCCATTTCCCTAGAGAAATCCCTTCTGTTATATCATCCAAAGTTCAATGGTACTAATTGGTATTATGATCACAGATTTCAAGGTCTCTACATCTCGGGTTCTAACAATATGCAAGATAGGTATAATCTACAGAGCATATAATCAATGAATTGATAATCATTCCAAATGTATAGATATAACATAAGAGTACATGATACAGGAAAAAATGCTAGTCCCCACATCCTAGTAAAATATCTACTCTCTAATCATGTTCATGATAAAGAGAGAGAGAGAAGATAATGAAGCAAATAACATCATGGAGGATAGGCTCAATGGTCTTGCCATCACTCCCGAATGATAATTGTAATCCATGGTCACATCCTTTGGTAGAGTGCATTCCCATTCCAAGCCTTTGGATCTAGTCTCCAGCTCTCTATTTGTGGATAGGGTTGTAGATTGTAGATAATAGGTCATGAGTGGTTGTCCTACATTTCAGTATGCCCTATAAATTCAAGTTGATCTAAAATAATCAAACGGTAATGGATGTTTCAGTATAGATTTTCATAATATGAGTTTTAGAATATTGGGGGGACAATCATATGATTGGAAGTTGTTAGTGAATGTGTTCATTTTGTATATAATTGAACTACACTTCCAACCAAACTTGAATCGTCCAATTCATAACATTACATGTGGAATATAGAGTCATTTTACTAACGGGGTACACAATAATGATCCTGTCTCTAATTGATGGAGTTGGGGAGTGAGGATTTAATGTTTTATCTTTTTTTTAACTAATCAATGTTTTATCATTTTTAACGATAGTTTTATATGGATTTTATGACCTCTCCTCTTCTCCTTGCATCAACCTACAAATTAAACATAAAAACTAATTAATACCAAATAAATTACATAAATAATAAAAAATCTAAAACAAGTGAAATCTCAAGTAAAATGCAAGAAAAATTAGAAAAACTAAATGTAAATTGTAACTAAGAAATGTAACGATAAAGGCTCATCAATAAACTTTTTTTAGAGTATATAAATTCAATATAATATGAATATTTATATGTTGGTAGAGCTATGATGGATACTCCCAACCCAAGTAAAGCAATGTAACCACTCATGTTCACCAAAAACAATATTGATCCACAAATAATAAAGGACATAGCCCAAAGAAAGGGGATGATATGAACAAAATGAGGGAAGGAGAAACACAACAATATAGTGTCTTTAGAGTTGTTGGGCATCAATGAAGACCTCCTTCTCACTCAAATGGTGATGATGTAGAAGATGGTGGCATATGCAATCCTCCTTCTCTGGAAGATAGATGTAGAAACTTTTTGAAGCCAACAACGATTGGGTTTGAACTCTCATCCTTACATTCTAATCGGGTAAATGATAGGATTGAGGGCATCACTTTGTCACTATGGAGTAAGTTCTTTCCTTGAAGGCTAAGTGGCCCTATTTATAGGGGATGGTTTGCACCCAAGGAACTTGAGCCTTGGGATCCTTTGTTTCTTATCTAAGTCTCGTGGTTAACACTTAACTAATCTCGGTCGTAAAGAGATCTGTAGGGATTTCATTATGATACATCAACTCTTTGTACTTCCAATGGTGGAAGGTTGGAGATTGAACATTAGTGGAATGCATGAAGCTCCATCATCAACTGTACATATTAACTCTTAATCGATGGCTAATGGAAGACCGAGCACCACTGTGGTCCAAAAGGACGGATGTTGATGTAGGGTTTTTCTTCATAGCATCAATGTGCTGGTGGAGGTTGAGAATCAGTGACATGGCGTAGGTTGATCATCGATGTATGATACAAACTCTCTATCAGTCTACAACCACCTTTCAAAATTTTGAGTATTTTTTACTATTGGTTGCAAGAGCAGTAGCTTTAGGTCCTTTGGTTAGTTAACAAACTAGTGGCTTCTTTTTTTGGTCAACCAAAGCATGTTCCCCTTTTTTTTTATATTTTTCAATGTATGGAGGATAAGAGCAAAAGTAAAGAACAGAACTAAAAAGGAAATAAAACATGATGTAATATATCTACACAACATGCATCAATATAGATAGAATCAATGTCGCTCTTGAAAACCTTCCAAACAACTAGGGGTATTCTATCACTGCCCTAAAAAATCCTCTGACTCCTTCCTTTTAAAGCTCATAGATAGTAATTGGAAGACAAAAGTTATACTTTATAGAATTGTAGTCAGGGAATTGATGCATAGTAACATGATTGTTTTTTATGTACTTCTCAAAAGCATCCAACATCCATGCTTGTTGAGTATATGAACAAGAATAAAAGTATGGTTAGAATCTTCAATCTTATTTCTATAGTTCTCACATCTCGATGGGAAACTAAAACCTTTCTTTTTGAAAAGTCTTGATTCAATAGATTATTCAACACAAGTATCCAAACAAAGAATTTTCATCTATTGGGAGGTTTTGAATTCCATCCCCAAATGTCCCAAAAAACCTCCATCTTCTTGTCCCTACAAATTTCCTAGAAGTCTTTCATCTTCATGGGACTTGTATAAGCTAGAAGAATCCTATAATGATCTGAGAAACCAGGCTTAAAACATTGTTTGATGATATCAATGATTCTAGTTTAATGTTTGGTAATCTCATTCTCATCATAGACAAGGTCACTCAGCTTAACAAGCTTACCTTTACCCAGTTTCATAATCTCCCTTTTTTCCAGAATGTCATCTAGAAATTGTTTTTCTATGACACACACATCTATCTGCAAAAGGGCATATATACCATTACCCGGTTCCATGCTAACTAGTGCTGTTATCCCAACTACCATGCATTATTCTAGTGTTTGGTACTTCTTGTGTGGAACTACTTTGACAACAAAGGTGACGCAGATGAATTCAACAAATACCTTTCACCATCTAGTATTGTAACATACCTGAATATAAATGTCTAGTACAATATTCCCTTTCTTATGTTGTTTATTATGTTAATATTGAATCCCTTTTCTTGATTTATATTAATTATGAGTATTTTGAGACAACAAATATAATGGTTTGGAAAATAAACATTTATAATGTGTTAATGACTAATTAATTTGGTCTTCAATAGGGAGTTAATGACATAAATTAATTAAACTTGACCCAAAATTGACACTATAAAATTATTCTAAGTATATTTGATGGAAGGAAATAAATAAATATGAAATAATGTATTAAATGAATTAAGAAATACATTAAATTCATTATTTGAATACTTACCTACAAATAAGAAACAAAAAACTTAATGCTATCAAAAGACAAAACTAATAATAAAATTGGGTTCAACACATCTTGTTTAGTCTATAAGTCAAACTTCAAGTCAAACATGCATCTTTTACCCCCTTAATTAATTAATTGAATCCATAAACCTTAAATACACATAAATGCCTTGACTATTAAATTTAAAACCCAAGAATACATTAGTTTCTCTCATAACCTCTTCAACCACAGTTGTAGTCCTTCACCTGCATGATCCTCATGGTGGGTGTGTCTGTCGTAATGGCTGGTGACAACCATCTCCCTCTCCCCTTTATTCTTCCCCTCCTCATTCCTCTTCTCTTCTCACCTTCCTTTTGTATGTCATCCTCCTCCCTTCTTGAGTCCCTTAAATCCTATATGTGATCCATGTCATCCTCTCATCCATGTGTCCTACTTAGAAACATAAATGAACCATCTACACTAGACAGTAGGTGGAAGTGATGTTGCGAGGCCATAGATCACCAAAAATAATGTTAGAAGTGATCCCAACACCAATGCTTCCCCTCTTTAATCTCCATCACTTCCTACATACCCACAAAGACAACCACATTTAACACATTTTCTCCTTAAAAAATTCCAAATTAGAAGTTGATGGAAATTAGGTTGTAAGTACAACACAACCCTATTGCTCATCATCCATGCTTACTCCTGCACTGACACCCTTCCTCATTTTTTTATACTTGTTGTTTCATACCCCATGAACACATTGGGTCAAAGGAAAGAAGAACCAACTCGATCAACTATAATAGGACTTTTATCGAGCAGTGCATGCACCACCTCTATGGAAGAATTATGAGAGCCTTAGTCTTCCCCTATCCTTTGACCATAATGGATGCAAACCAAACCTAACACCTGCAACACCAATGGCAATGAAAGGATGAGTTTTAAAAATCTCACTCCTTGAAGATGACCTTGACAGAGTTGTAAAGGCAAAGACATTCACAACTATACCCTACCATCTCCAATGCATACCAGATTGATGAGCATAATCTCCATGCCCCTTAATCCACTACCCAAGTCCATAGCATAATGAAACTGTCCTTCAAATCCAATTAATATGGATCCCCAAGTCACCCCCTTCATTTCTAGTGACTAATATATAAACCTCAACACCCTCAAAAACCTTCACACTCTTCGCATCAGAAAAAACACTACGAAGTCAAAGAGACCATGTTTGACACCTTCAATCCCATAAAATCTTTGTTTGTTACTCCAATGATGAACCACATATATGATAATCCTGAATCAGTTTAGTGAATGTTGTGGCTCAACTAGGCGAGAGTCTTAGTACAGGACACCCCCATTGAATCTAATCCTTCAAAGATCAACTTGACTTTGGTGATCTACATGTTAGAGAAATACATAATTTTGAATTATGGTCTTAGAAAAAAACTAAAGGATAATTACATAAGATAAGGATGAGTGGAATACTAAACCTAGTCAGTTATCATACACTTGTTCAGTCAACCCTATCACAATATTATATAATAATTTATGAACATATATTAGTAAATTCATTCCCTACAATCTTCTAGGAAAAGTTTATTAGCAGTAATATACTAAGAATAAATCTTCTAGTAATAATAGGACTTAAAAGAAAGTATAAGACTTACTTACGAAAATGACTTATATATTTGTACTACTTACCCTAATAATTATTAGTGTTATATAGTATGTAACTTGTGTAATTACTAGTTTCATCACCGAAATACACTTTTTAGAATCTAGAACCCTAGATACACCCATATGTATGTGTAAAGAGTGGGACTCGAGAGGGGATCCACTCTTCACTAAATAGAGAAATAAAATAGTACTATTCAAAAAAGGAGGAATTTCATAATTTTGTAAATGGTATATACCCATTTGAGAGAATTAAACTTTATAAATAGCAGAAACAAAACTGTTACAAAGTTACATCATAATTATTTCATGTACACTTGTTCCTAATCATGAAGGGAATACTACGAAAAATATGGGTACAACTACCAGTGCACGAGCCCGACTATAGAGGACAACCCAATCATTCCAAGTAGTCCTCCTGGCACATACTGAAGGTGAACTTCCTAAGTCATTGTCATATGATTCACCTAGTCCTAGGCTACTTGGGAACAACACCTAGAAAAATAGGAAACAAAAATGTATGTGTCAATAAATATTGAGTGTGTGTATAATAAATATATATGGACACTTGTAGTTTAGATAAACATAAAAGTGGAGGATTCCCATTCAAGAGGGGGCTATTGACAAGCAGGTAAGTTCAAGAAGAAATAAACAATATAATGTAGCATATAAAGGCTAACAGAATGTAATAAAGTGTCTTGTCATTATAGTTTTATATATGACAAATAAACATAGTTTCATGCATATATGATATTGACTAGATATCTACTATAGGGCAATAACACCATTGGATCTGGACTAAAAGAAATAAGGGTGGAAACACACATCCTAGGCTGAATACATGTGCCCTATTATATAAGTAGTAATGCCCATGCAACACTACTCTAGATAGAAAATCTAACAAACAACATGCATACACTGAGAATCAAGACATGTAAACCAATCACACATCAATTTCCAAGTAGAAAGGAAAGTGGGGTCATAGAATATATGTTCAAAGTAATCAAATAAATGACTTAAGAATTTAGAATTTCCAAAATACAATAATAAGAATGGTAAATAAAGAGAATCACTACAATTTTAGAAAATCAGGTAAAGGTCACATACATGTCCAAATAAAAATGAGAGTTGCACATACATGGTATTCATGACCGTTGGTTTCAATAGATATACTTGGTCCATAAAGGCTATTATTCATCCTATGAACACATAATATATATATATATATATAATATGTATATAATATATATAAACATTAGTCAAATAAAACTAACATTTGTATGAATTCCATGTATCATTACAAATATAGTTCTTATCCTAGTTGAGACCACCTAAATGCATATTAAGGTTATGATCATATTAAGTAAATATATAATCACATGTATATTTATTAATGTCCATGTGGTTGTTATTACACACAAACACCTATTTGAAAGTAGGGTATAATAATTTGTCATACACATTTATCCAACATTGCATCATAATCTACTTAGAGACCATTACATTGATGGGTTATATATCATATACATATTTCATTCTCATATAAAGTTACATATTGATATCTCTAGTTGTTTATTTTTTACAATTTCTTATTGAGATGTTGGTCTACATTCCTTCTCAATTTACCACTCTCGTAGTTATCTTTTCTTTGTTTGTAGATATGAATATACATGTATATATCTATATCTATATCTATATCTATATCTATATCTATATCTATATCAATAGATATAATATACTAATATAGTTAACACTAAGGTATTTATTGAGTATAGGATGAAACATCCTAAATATTATCTAGTCTCCTAACTATTACATATGTAGTCTTTGATCTCAAACTCAAGAAAATACACCAAGAGACATTACATAGTATATTTTCATGTATGTAAATGTATAAAATTTATGTATCAAGGTCAACATCTAGGAAATGTCCAATCTCTCTAGTAGTATTAGAGCTTAAGTTCATATGCAATGTATCTCATACTTGTTCATAAGAATTTACCCAGGCATGCCATATAGTATACTGTATGACATATACACCTTGAGTTTGTAGAATTACCCACACATATACATATTACTATACACATTAATATATATACTATGCATAATGAGGATTAATTTATTAGATCATTAGCACATACAAATGTAGATAGTTGACCGGCCTAAATCAAACATCCAAAAAGGAGTGGATCTAGAGTAGTTGGACTCTTAAATCTATAACCCGACACTCAAACCCCTACAATTATTATATCATGTTCAGTGTAGTAAATCAGGGTCGATGCACAAGGACAAGCAGTGGTAAGTGATAAGAGTGTAGAACCTTGTCATAGTTACACCAATCAAGAGGGTAGATTAAGTTTGGTGTTCCTTATAGAATGATGTTACCTCAACCAACAAGTAGCTCAAAATAAGAAAAACCAAGTAAGAAAACAAAACAAAAGACAAGTTCCAACAAAGAGTGTTGTCACTAAAATGGAAGGGAACTTGAATTGTGTTTCACCATCTAAGATCTTTCACCAACATGCAATACTCACACCCATAGTACGCCCTTAGCAAGATTACAAGCAATCATCATATATGTCTATTCCTTCCTCTCTTGAGCTTAGGATAGGTCTAGATTATAAGTTTGTATCCCTCTCGATGCGGAAAACAAACAATGCCAAATATAACCATATGATCATTTAGTTTAAGCATTCCAACATTCACATGCATTCATGCAAATCCATAACACTTAGATAATATTAGTACTACTCGTTCGAGGCACTAAAAATAAAACATCACAAGATGGTATCTAATCATACAAGTGAAGCCTTAAGACCAATAGTATGGAGATAATCTTTTCTAAGAGCATATATTTCATAGATATAAGTATTTTTATGTTGGGAGAGCCTTAGTCGCTAATCCCAATGAATGTTAGATGTTTAAACACTCATGTTCATTAGCAACATTATGTATTTACAAACGTGGAGAGACATGAGAGAGAATGATGAAATGGATGAAATAGACAAATGTAGATGAAAAGATCTAAAGGGGAATAAAGGAGATACACCAATTGTGACCATAAAGGACCAAGTGTTGATTCACGTCTCCTTCATATCTAGATCTACTGTAGGCATGGGGAAGTGACTAGTCCTTCTTTCGAATGATCGGTTGATGTTGTTGGTGATGGTGTGTATATTCTCTCTCCTTTGGACTCTAATCTTCAGAGATCAAAGATCGATGAAATGGTTGATGGATGGCTCTGGGATGTGACAACACTTCATCCTCTCTTGCACACATGACCCCCTTCATGGATGAAGTGGGTATCTATTTATAGGTTTTGGTAACTCACTTAAAACCTCAACAGTCTCTAAGATGATAATACTTCAATGGTCACCAAGGTTGTGAGCTTCAATAATCACTAAAGTGTGATGATCACAGAGGATGATCAACTCTTTTGGTTGCTGAGAATGGCCGATGAGAGTGATCGTTGAAGAGGTGATCTTCATTGGTCGCTGAGATGACTTGTCCTTCAGTCATAGAAATCGAGATCATCTACCGTAGAGGTGGCACAAAACCCATCAGTCACAGAGGTGAGGGAGTCTAGTGGTCGCTAAAATATTTTAAGGTCAACACCTATTTATCTTGGTGCAATTTCCATCAGTCGCCAATGTGCTAGAATCTTGGCAACCACTTGGTTTTAGGCCTATCAACCACTAAGATACGTATTTTGTGAAAAATAGAGAAGAGGGGCGATTTTAGGTAGCTACATTAGAACATGCCAAAATGATTAGAACTATCTAGATAAAACATTGTGGAGATGATAATATGAGGATAAAATAGGCACTCAAATATCCACAAAATTAGATGTATTAACTCCCCCAAACTTAGAGTCTTTTCTGTCCTCAAGCTAATCAGTAGAATTAAAACTTCAAACAACTTCAAAGGGCTTTATTAAATTATTGTTTTTGATAGTGTGAAGAATGTCATTACGTCAGCCTTAAATCAAGACATATGTATCGTGATTAGATGTTGTCAATCTGAAGACTCTCTCTCTCTCTGACTCAGATTTGGGTACTCATTTTGCATGCTACAACCTTCTTACAAGGAAGGATTTCTCCATCTTGATACATCGATGACCCTTTTCCTAGTTGTGCATCCACAAGGTTCTGATTGAGGTATCTTTCACACCCAACTTTTATTTTTTTGGATATCTTCGTTGTTGTGTTGGTGTCTGCTAAAGTTGTAGTGTTTCCTACCTTTTTTAGGTACTCTCAACCATGTTTACTATTGTAATGATAGTGTTACCCATTTGGGTTCTAATGTAATGTCAGGTGGTTGTTTGAGGTTCCCTTTAAAAATATGGTGTCTAAAAGTTTGGCTTCTAGGATCCACTAACCAACACTACATATCTGCATTCTTGAGTGAAGCAATACACCATCCAGGAGAAGTCCTTTGGCATCTTCCTAGGCACAACTCTCATGATTTTATTCCTCTAAACTTTTATTCTTTCTCACATGCTTTGGGGATGATAGAATTTCAAGGAAGTTTTGGGCCTCCAAACCTCTTTAGATCCTAAAGTGGGTATTTTTTCACTAGAAGGGGTAGTTATTTCCTCCTTTCTGGGGTTATGTACTTTCTTAGCTATACTTAGAATCAGGGTCATCAATCTGGAGTGTGTTAGGCTGAGTCATCCTTACCTTGAGGATTCATCTTGGGGAATGTGCATCTTTGTGCATTTTACATTATCTTAAGGTAAGGTCGACGTTAAGACATTATCACACTCGAATTTTTAAGTGAAATTAGGAGGTCAAATATGTCATTCTTGAAATAATTATACTTAGAGTTAGCATGAGGACAAATAAGTCTAAGCATGGGAGGAATGACTATGTCCAGGAAAAATTGTGTCCAAAATTGTGCATGTTGTATGCAATCCTAATTGTTCAACAATTGTTTTAAAATTTTCCAAAATTTACCTCACAAGGAGGTGTATGTTCAAGATAAAAATTAGATAAAAATTTGCAATACTGCAAAAAGATACTAAAAATATTATGAAATTAGGAAGATACATTAAATGAGAAGAGGGTACAAGAGAGGTACCTTTCATGCCCATTGTTAACTACCTTGAAACTTATCCTACACTCTGTCTTGCCGCATCAAAGATAGAGGGTGAAAATAAATGGGCTTGTTTCACTCTATATTTTTGGGTTTTTGGGTTGCCCATATGGAGCACAACAACATGTCAGCGTAGACTCCTCAGAATGCATGACAATGCCCCTCCTGCATGCTTTTGACTATCACTGCCCATTATTCCAATGCTGACATCCAGTAGAGGCAATAGAAACCATAGTTGTTGGATAGGATGATATATTGAGGGCTCTATGAAAAAACTATGGTTTTTAAAGTTTTTATTGGGGTTGTACTCGTATCCTCTTTCATGTTCTTGTATTATTTTAATTATAGCTTATGGACAAGATTTTTCTTTCTCCTCTGTGAAACTCCTTGGTTTTGTTGCAAGAGTGTACTTTGTCAGGATGAAAGCAGTGTCAGAGTTGTTGTAGAGGATTGTGGTCTTTTCCTTAGTGTTTACCGCTAGGAGTATCTAGTAATTGTCATGCAGTACGGGCAGGAATATGAATTCTAGCAACGAACTCCTTAGACATTGTAGTACTCACTCTTTCTCGCAAGAGTCTTTGTTGTGAATGATATCTCCCACCAGCATGAAGTAGGCCATGTGTGCATGAGGCATACCTTCTTCAATCATGTGGTCATTACACTAGAGGTCGTGTACCCATTTGGATGCAGTGTATTAGGCAGATCATCCTTCACAACATAGATTCCTTCTCTTTCAAAAATTACTTCTCCAGTTGGTCACCTACTATTCATCTCTTCATAATTATCTGTAGTGACTCTAGAGATAAGTCTTCACACGACCATCTTTAGAAATTGGGGAAGCTGGCTTCTATCATCCCAGTTGTCCCTTCTGTTTGTGCTTCTTGTGAGTTTTCTTCTTCGATCTCGCCCTCCTATGGTGTAGTTGTTTTTGGTTGTGTAGCTGGTTCAAAGTAGGTGGCCGGATTAGAATCACTAGCACTGGCTGGGTCTCGACTACTTGTTCTTTATTCGTCTGCTCATTAGGATTACCCACATCCTGAGTTTGTTCCTTTTCTTACCATACATCCTTCCATTTTGTTGCCTATTCAATTTCATAATGATCCTTCCATAGTGTTTGCAACTGTTGGTGCCATGGTTGCTTCTCGGGTAGGGGTACTCCTGTATATAGTCTATGAGGCACAATGAAAAGATCTTTATTCTTCACAAATTATTTATTAAACATGGATCATCTCCCTTGTTCTCTTTCTCTTATCATGAGGATTGTACTTTTTACTTCCTCATACTCACAGACTGGTTCGAGATAACTCAGTTTCTATTTCATTGCAGTTAGGATGTGAATATAAATAAAAATTAGAAAATGTTCATGAACATACTAGACAATAACAAAGAAAGGAATGATGACATGTAATCATCTTTATAATTCCTATGTTGATAGCAAGGAACCTAAGATGAAACAAGATTGAATGACACATGAACAGTTGAAAGTCCATGCAACAATCAAAGAAGGTGATAATCTCTTTTCTTTAATAAACAACCTTGGATAATGATAGGGCGATATAAAGGAATATGTTTCCTTGTGTTCTTTCCTTTCAGGGACATGGCAATCAAGTAATTCTTATGGCACTTGATGTGCATGGATTATAAGTAATCTATAGATGGGTACTTTGAAAAGTATCAGCTAGTCTTGGATTCTGGTTCCAAGACAAAGTTATATGTGATAAGTAATGTCCCAAGATGAAAGAAAGGTCCTATTATATGTTTGTCTTTGGTAATAACAACAGAGAGATGGAAATTATGAGGATGTGATGTGTTTCTGGAACATGTAACAGATACCAAGGTAAATAATCCCAGTATCCAAGAACTACCAATGGTATGAGAAAATGAGAATGTGACTCATGATAAGATGAATAATGTTTGGTTACCAAGAAAAGCCAACTTTGAGATTAATTGAGTTACATAGTATAGTATGGTTATCATATGTTAGGGGTTTATGCTCTGCATAAACATAACATCGATAAGGATGTATTAAGTGAAGGAACAATTATAGAATCATCATGGGAAAAGCTTATCAAACTAAATATAATTCCTTAGAATATCCCTAACTAGATTTGTTGAGACAGCTTATACATATAATATCTAGAGTCACCTCTGAGATAGTTCTTATTTATAAGTATCCTCTCCTTATGACAAGAAAATAAACAGCTAACGGGATGGTTGGTACAAGTCATAAATAAGTTTAGTATTGTGTCAATAGATTAGAGTGGCACCACATAAGTATGATAAGACTTGTAATCCCAAATGGATGACATAATGTAACTCTAGTCTTTCCTTGGAGGTGAAATGATAAACTAAGTGAGGGGTATGGAAGACTCCCAAGATCAAGAATCTTATTACATAAAAGATGTAAGTTGAGAAGGTGACAAATTAATGAGGTATGACACCCAAATTATTCGAAGTATCAATAGTACTTCTCTGACTTAGAAAGTGTTACCTGGCATTGAAGTGACACTACAGTCATTAATGAAAAGGACATTTGAGTATGTGTCTCGTATGATAGATTCTATGATGACCCTGAATGGAAGGACTTTGTGCTAGTCAAAGTTATATGGCATCTCCATGACATCAAGATGTTATGTGGAGGCTTGATTATATGATGCATGAATAACAATTGTCTTCCTTCATTTGGGATTTCGGGGATGAAATCCTTATTAGGGGTTTATAACTTGTAACATCTCTAACCTGGGTTTAGGGATAACCATGTTTGTTTAGTTTAAATAAGTTTCTTAGAACTTTAATATAATTCTCTAAAGGGTTTTTATCAGGTGACAAACTTATGTTTCAAGTTTGGTCCTATTTGAATGATGTTTGAGCAATGTTCTCTTATTTTGGACCCAAAATGCAATTTACCCAAGATGAGGGGTTATATTGCAATATGTCAAATGTTGAATGTACCTCATGTGTTTTAGCATCATAATAGAAGAGAATGATTCTAAGGGGTAGCTTGTGGAAAGCCTAAATTTCAAATTGAAACTTGTTTGAATAATGCTAGTGCCTTGTGTACCAATTTTGGTACAAATTGTAATTTACCCAAAATCTAGTGTTGATATGCAATTTATATCCTATAGAGTGTCCCTAATCCCTCTATGTATCATATGAGAGATAAAGAGGGAGACACCATGTTTGAATCATATTTGAGTAATAGTACTCTTGGTGATGGAAAGACCAAGAAAGGGTTGAATGTGGAACCCTAATTTGAGATATATCGAGTTGTAGACTTGGTATGAGAGTGCCTATAGGCCAAGGAGCCATAGAGGGAGACTCATATCGGTTTTTGAACTCTTGACCTTGTTCATGAAGGGTTAAGCACCTCAAGGAGGTAATGGATATTGGCTCACAACATTTCTTAGAAAAAGTGTATCGAGTTGTGAATAAAGTGCTGATTGAGTTGAAATATCTTATCCAAAAAGATAAGTGATGGCCGAAATTTCATCTCTAGATTATCCTCAAGTGTTTTTCATGTCAATATAAATATTCATGCAAGGACATGTGTCAACCATGCATGGACATGTGGCACCTAGTAGTGTAAAATGATGACACCTCATATACACTCTCTTTCATTAGCCTCAACTATATATACTATTCCTTTCATCTACTAGTGAAAATTTTCGAATCTTACCACCCTCTTTCTCTTATATATCATGCATAAGTGAAGGGGTATCATGCATAGAGCCTTGGTATCAGCCATAGTGAAGTGATATCGGCCATAGTAAGGTGACATCGGCCATAACAAAGTGATATTGTCCGTAGTGAAGTGATATCGACCACAAGTGAAGGGATATCAGCCACAAGTGAGGGATATCGTGCATGATTGGTGAGGTATCATGCTTGTTGATAAGGAACAAGAAGGAGCTCAAGCCTTAACCCTAAGGTGAAGCCATGATCACCTTCAACCTTGGATTAAAGCATGGATCGAGGTTTGTGTTCTTTCTTTCTTTTCTTCTTCACCAAATACTTATCCATGGTGATTCTTTACATATAGAGGAGTTGTGAAGCTCATATTCAACCTTGGGAATGTGAAGCTTTGGAGATTGGATCTTTGAAGTTATTCTTGAGGTGGGTTATATAACTTGAACCCAATTATGTTATTATTCACCTTCAATTATGTTATACTTGTTCATCTACTTTCAATTTTGAATTCTCTTGAATAATTGATGAATCCATGAGTTCTATTAGTGACATAGGACTATTTTCCATGAACTAGAATAGTAAGGAACAAAGTTTAGAGCTTGATGATGATGACATCATCATGGTCCACCTGATATTGGGTTGACACATCTCTAACCCGATATGGTGATGTGAACACACCACCAACACGATACAATGATGAAGCATATACCTTATGCATGATATGATGATGAAGTACAAACCTTATGCACGATATGGTATGAAACATACACCTTATACATGATATGGTGCTAAGTACCTCTAACCCGAGATGACAAACCCTAAATTATGAGCAAACTATTATGAGTGATCTAAGTGCCCACCTCAAGCACGATATAGTGATGAGTTTATACCCCATGGGCGATATGAGTAATACATACACACACCTTGAGCATGATATGGGGTCAAGCATTCACCTTATACACAATATGGTGTCAAGTATATACCCTAACCTGATATGGTGTTGAAACCCAACATGGTAATGTGAAACCTGATATGCATTGTAACCCCAAACCCTTATTGTTTTATACACTTGAGTTGGTTTATATTAACCTAATATCTAGCCTATCACTTATCACATGGTGAAGGGTAGGCCGAAACCATGAAGGTTTGAAAAGGAATGAGCATAAGGGTTTAACTCGATATGCAAACCCTAATGATGAGTAACCCGATATGGATGCATGATATGGTGATGAGGATACACCTCAATCATGATATGGATGCCCGATATGGTGGAAGAACCTCAATCGAATATACTTGATTGATATGTCAAATGATACATTAATATGTAAAGAGTCTAATGCATTTTGATAAATATAGGCCAACGTACCTTGAGAGAAGGATTGAGCCAACTTAATAAAGTATGATGTAATCATTATCCTAGAAAGGATGAGAGAGAAACTCATACTCTGTGTGTTAATCATGTAATGAGTATACATTGATATTACTGATATGACTGGAGTATGAATTAGGGTTTGATCCTTGATGATATGATCTTGAAACCTTAATCGGTTAATAAAGGGAAACCCTAACCCTAATGAAGGGTGATGATATGATTTGAAACCCTAATCGGTTAAAATGGAAACCCTAACCTTAATAATGGGAAGAATGCATTCCTCTTGTATCACATAGTGATGATATGAATCTGAAGCCCTAATTGGTTAGAACGGGAAACTCTAACCCAAAAATAGGAAGGATGCATTTCTCTTGTATTGCATGGTGATGTTATGTACTTGCTATTATTTTTATTATGAAGAGCTAACCGTGCAAGAATCATGAGATAATGAGCATAGCCAGGTATGAGTTATGATGTTTCATATCATATAGATTTAAATGGGCCTTGTGAGCCATATTAAATACTTTTACAACAAGTATAATGTTTATATAGGTCTTAATACCTAGAGATGGTTGTTTCCTAGTGAGAGGTGACAAGATGTTTATATAAGTCTCATGATTGAGAGATTGTTATAAGAGATGGCAATGTTCAAAATAAATCACAGGATTGGTAGAGTCCAATACCTGGATGCAGGATTGACCGAGGTCAATACCTACATGTCAAAATCATAGGATTGGTAGAGTCCAATACTTGGATGCAAGATTGACTGAGGTTAATACCTACGTGTCAAAATCATAGGATTGGTAGAGTCCAATACCTAGATGCAGGATTGACTGAGGTCAATACCTACGTGTCAAAATCACATGATTGGTAGAGTCCAATACCTGGATGCATGATTGACTGAGGTCAATACCTACATGTCAAAATCACAGGATTGGTAGAGTCCAATACCTGGATGTAGGATTGACTGAGGTCAATACCTATGTGTCAAAATCACATGATTGGTAGAGTCCAATACCTAAATGCAGGATTGAATGAGGTCGATACCTATGTGTCAAAATCATAGAATTAGTAGAGTCCGATACTTGGATGCATGATTGTCTGAGGTCAATACCTATGATGTATAATCACAGGATTGGTAGAACCCAATACCTGGATGCAGGAATGACTGAGGCTAACAACTGGTAATGTGAATGATTCACTGATATCATACCATGATAATATTATCACAGGATAAGCTGGAGTTGTTGATATAGCATGATTGTTAAACAATATACATGTTCTTCATATTCCTTATAAAGTGAATAGATGATTTCCTTCTCTATCATAGACAACTGTAATGCTTTAACATATGAGATTGTTCTATTCTTCCTATCAACAGTAATTAATCTTGCTTATAAACATAAGAACCTCTACTCAGTTTAATACTATTTACATGTGATAATAACACTTTCAGTAGAGAGTTATATCTCTCACTGGGACTTTGTCTCACCCCTTGGGATCCACAATCTTTAGGTGTACGTGCACGAGGAGGTAGAGACGGTACTACAGAGGAAGGACAACATCAACAGGGGCAGTAGTAACAACTCAGGTTGAGTGTACTATCTATCATGTCTTGTAGATAGAAGTCCTATGTGTTGTCTCTATACTCTCAGCTCCTTGGAGTCAGTACGTAATGGTTTTATAAATGATATGTGATTTTAGCTTGTATGCCTCGAGGTTTTATGTTGCTTCAACATGTAGGTATTGACCTCAATCAATCCTTCATCTAGGTATTGGACTCTACCAATCCTATGATTTTGGCATGTAGATATTGACCACTATCAATCCTGCATCTAGGTATTAGACTCTACTAATCTTGTGATTTTAACACGTAGGTATTGACCTCAGTCAATCCTGCATCCATGTATTGGACTCTACCAATCCTGTGATTTATTTTGAACATTGCCATCTCTTATAACAATCTCTAAATCATGATACTTATATAAGCATCTTGTCTCCTCTCACTAGGCAACAACCATCTCTAGATCTTAAGACCTATATAAACATTATACTTGTTGTACAAGTATTTAATATGGCTCACAAGGCCCATTTAAATCTGTATGATATGAAACATCATAGCTCATACCTGGGTATGCTCATTATCTCATGATTCCTACAAGGTTAGCTCTTCATAATAAAAATAATAGCAAGTACATAACATCACCATGTAATACAAGAGAAATGCATCCTTCCCATTATTAGGGTTAGAGTTTCCCATTATAACCGATTAGGGTTTCAGATTCATATCATCACTATGTGATACAAGAGGAATGCATTCTTCCCATTATTAGGGTTAGGGTTTCCAATTTTAACCGATTAGGGTTTTAGACATCACCGTGCAATATAAGAGAAATGCATCCTTCCAATTATTAAGGTTAGGGTTTCCCATTTTAACTGATTAGGGTTTCAAATCATATCATCACCCTTCATTAGGGTTAGGGTTCCCCTTTATTAACCGATTAGGGTTTCAAGATCATATCATCAAGGATCAAACCCTAATTCATACTCCAATCATATTAGGAGTATCAATGTATGCTCATTACATGATTAACACACATATTATGAGTTTCTCGCTCATCCTTTCTAGGATAATGATTATACCATACTTTATTAAGTTGGCTCAATCCTTCTCTCAAGGTGTGTTGGCCTATATTTATTAAAATGCATTAGACTCTTTGCATCTTAATGTATCATTTGACATAACACACTACATGTGTCACTCAATAAAGTATACTGGATTGAGGTGCTTCCACCATATTGGGCATCCATATCATAATTGAGGTTTATCCTCATTACCATATCGTGCATCCATATTGGGTTACTCATCATCATGGTTTGCATACCGGGTTAGACCCTTATGCTCATTCCTTTTCAAACCTCTACCCTTCACCATGTGATAAGTGATAGGCTAGATATTAGGTTAATCTAAACCAACTCAAGTGTATAAACCAATAAGGGTTTGGGGTTCCAATGCATATTGGGTTTCACATTACCATGTTGGGTTTCAACACCATATAGGGTTAGGGTATATACTTGACACCATATCATTTATAAGGTGAATGCTTGACCCCATATCATGTTCAAGGTGTGTGTATGTATTACTCATATCGCCCATGGGGTACAAACTCATCACTATATCGTGCTTGAGGTGGGCACTTAATCACTCATATTGGGTTGCTCATAATTTAGGGTTTGTCATCTCGTGTTAGAGGTACTTAGCAACATATCATTCATAAGGTGTATGTTTCATACCATATCGTGCATAAGGTGTGTACTTCATCATCATATCATGCATAAGGTGTATGTTTCATCATCATATAGTGCTAGTGGTGTATTCACATCACCATATCAGGTTATAGGTGCTTCAACCCTATATCGGGTTGGGCCATGATGATGTCATCATCATTAAGCTCAAGACCTTTGTTCTTACGATTCTAGTTCATGGACAACAGGTCTATGCAACTAGTATAACTCATGGATTCATCAATTATTCAAGAAATTCGAAATTGAAAGTAAATCATCAAATATGGCAAGATTGAAGGTGAGTAATAACATAATTGGGTTCAAGTTATATAACCTACCTCAAGAATAACTTCAAAGCTCCAAGTTCCAAATATTCACATTCCCAAGTTTGAAGATGAGCTTCAAAACTCCTTTATATGTAAAGAATCACCATGGATAAGTATTTGGTGAAGAAGAAAAGAAAGAAAGATCACAACCCTAGATCCATGATTTAATCCAAGGTTGAAGGTGATCATGGCTTCACCTTAGGGTTAAGGTTGAAGGTGATCATGGCTTCACCTTAGGGTTAAGGCTTGATATCCTTCTTGTTCCTTAGCACAAATCACGATACCTCACCAATCATGCATGATATCTCTCACTTGTGGCTGATATCCCTTCACTTGTGGCCGATATCACTTCACTACGAACAATATCACTTTGTTATGGCCGATATCACCTTACTATGGCCGATATCACTTCACTATGGCTGATACCAAGGCTCTATGCATGATACCCCTTCACTTATGCATGATATATAAGAGAAAGAGGGTGGTAAGATTCGAAAAATTTCATTAGTAGATGAAAGGAATGTTATGTATAGTTAAAGCTCATGAAAGAGAGTGTATATGAGGTGTCATCATTTTACACTACTAGGTGCCACGTGTCCATGCATGGTTGAAACGTGTCCTTGCATGCATATTTATCTTGACATGCAAAACAATTGAGGTTAATCTAGAGATGAAATTTTGGCCATCACTTATCTTGTTGGATAAGATATTTCAACTCAATCATCACTTTATTCACAACCCAATACACTTTTTCTAAGGAAAGTTGCAAGCCAATATCCACCACCTCCTTGAGGTGCTTAACAATTCATGGAAAAGTTGAAGAGTTCACAAACTGATATGAGACTCCCTATATGGCTACTTGGCCGATAGGCACTCTCATAACAAGTCTACAACTCGATACATCTCAAATTAGGGTTCCACATTCAACCCTTTCTTGGTCTTTCCATCACCAAGAGTACCATTACTCAAACAAGTTTCAATTTGAAATTTAGGCTTTCCACAAGCTTCCCCTTAGCATCATTCTCTTATCCTATGATGCTAAAACACATGAGGTACATTCAACATGTGACATATTGCAATATAACCCCTCATCTTGGGTAAATTGCATTTTGGGTCCAAAATAAGAGAGCATTGCTCAAACATCATTCAAGCAGGACCAAACTTGAAACATAAGTTTGTCACCTGATAACAAAACACTTTAGAGAATTATATTAAAGTTCTAATCAACTTATTTAAGCCAAACAAATAGGGTTAGCCCTAAACCCAGGTCAGGGATGTTACAAGTTATAACAGAGGGCATTGTCAGGTTGTTGAAGAAAAGACGATCATAGATGACTTCCAATGCATATATGCCTTGAAGTCCATGCAAGTCTTCATGAAAAAAATCTTCAAAGGGGATGCATTTTATTGACTACTTCAATCTAGCATAGTATGATGAATGCACAATCCCCCGACCCTTGTATTTCTTGTGGAACCTTGGTGTTTATTGTGAAGTTCTTCTAGTAAGAGACATGGTGGGTTCCAACCTTCTCAATAGCACATTAGAGGCATATCGATGCCTTCATACTATCACATGCTTCTTTGCTTTTGAACACAAGAGAGGTGTTGTAAAACTCAACACTATAGTTGTTGTAAATCATCATCTGCAGATTGAAAAGATATACTATGATCAGGTAGGGTGACAAACCGTGTTCCTTCTATTATAGCAGACTCCTGTAGTTCCTTGAAAGGTTCAGAATTGAAGTTGTCTTCATAGAGATTCTTTTCTTGGGCAATTGTTTCATTGAACACTGGGTGTACCTTGTCACTGTGAAGGAACTCCTCTAGCACCATCACACAAAGCACTTTGAATAGACTTTTGTGTGTTCGAGCTCTTTTCACAAACATACCCCAGAAATGTTCGCTTATCAACATTCTCCCTCAATTGTTGTATACAACATTTATCCCAGGTAGATTGTCGTCTAATATGTATGAGAGAACATGAATGTCCCTACATGAAATCCAAGACACATATGGCATGTCCACTCCTATTAGCTTGTAGGGTAGTGGGGGGAGGCATCGATCCTCTTGTTTCTTCCTTAGGTGGTGACCTATGTTCTCTTGGTGATGCACCTATCAAGAATGAGGCAAGTCCACCTTTGTCTTTGTCTAACGTCACCTCTCCGCCCTCTATCTTTGTTGTTATCAACACCTTGTCATGTAGAAGTATTGCTAGAAATTATGGCAAGAGCGACACTTCTGTTGAAGCTATAGTGTCTGTTGGTAGTGTCGACTCTTCTGTCATTGTCTCCATCATTGTTGCATCCAGAGAGGGAAAGGTGGAGGCCATTTTCTGGTCATATACAACGTCATTTTGTTTGTTGTATTTTGGGTCCTGCCGGTAGACGTCACATATGTCCATTTCTATATTCATTTCATCCATGTATCTGGTAAGCGTTGCATCATCATAAGGTGTGGACTTGTCTGTTCTAGCTTCCTTCTACTTTGCTTGTTCTCCCTATTCTTCTTGGGTAGGTTATTCTTCTACATGGTGTTCCTCCAAGACTGTGTGTTCGCCTTTGGGTGAAGAGTTTGAATCAAACTCTTGCACCATGACATTGATGTTGGCTACATATTCTTCTTCATGATGTTGGTGTTCTTCTTCCTATGATGGTTCCTATCTTGACTATATAGGTAAGCTTGCAACTTCTTTGTCTCTATGTTCATCATGATTTGAAGGGCTTGAAGATGTATGTGAAGGGGAGGGGTTGGCAATCTACTTTGACCTTCTTCTGACCTGCCACTCCTCCATGTGCCTTTGTACCTCCTCTATCGCCTTTAGGGCTTCTTTGTGCTATTTGTACAAGATTTCTTGTTCCATGCGCATTGTGTCCATTTCTTTTCTAAGCTCTGCCATCTCAGTTTCCATCTCTTATATTGTTTGCATCATAGTGCATTGTTTGAGGAGGACTTCCTGTATGAACTCAGGAAGTGTTGTTGTTCTCTCGTCTATGCACTCTACCTGTGTAGTTAGGGCTTGTAGTCTAGAGGAAATAGGAATGGAATTGGAAGAAGAGTTTTGGACTTGTTTACACATGGAATCAGATTGACACCCTAATTCTTCTCGCATAGTTGATGTTTGTTGTTGTTCTCCCCAGGGTGTCATTGTTGTATTTGGTGTCTTGGTTGTCGATAGTGGTGTTGCTTTTTTCTCTTGTTGAGATGGGGCCAATTGCTTTGGTTCTTCCATCCATTCAACACTAGCCTTTTATGGGGGCGACAGGGCCTTCTGTATCTTGTTGGATTATGTTCCTTCGTCTTAGACAATGTCTGAGGTCCTTGTTTATCCTTCTAGCCTTGTGGTAGATACTTCTATCACCCCTCTGTTTGAGGTCAAGGCTGGGTGGGTGCCGACATTAGTTTTTCCCCTTCCTTTGCATGCAGTCTATTATATTGAAGTTAGTGTTCTTTACTTTATGCAACCTTTGGTTGTGGTGCTGGTGTTGGTGTCTTGGGGACTTCCTTGCACACCTTGACTGGTGGTAGCTTCTTCCTCTTTTTTGGTTTTGAAGGTTCTATTGCTTGCTCTTGTTCTTCTTCCTAGGAGATTATGGCAGATGATAGTGGGTCTATAGCTCTTCTAATGGTACTAGAGTTCATATTGTCTATTTCGTCCATGGTTGGTTACAATTTTTTAGTGTCATAGTAGCTCATTTTAGGGAGTGGGAGCAACATGCTAGACTTAGCCTATTTGTAGTAGATTTTTCTTCACTTCTATGCAAGTATCCCAACAGTGATGAGAGCATTTGCAGTCTATCAAGTTGTATCCCTGGGTTATCTCCTGTTGTCTTAATTCTTCCATGTCTATGATGTAGGATGTAGTGAGAGCTATTTGGCCTCCCATGCAGAAGTCCTTCATCTTTTAATTATTATCTTGTCCTGCGGCTGCTAGTAGCTTGTCAATAAGAAATCTCTAGATGTTGACATGCCACTTCTCTAACATGGACCAAATTAGGAATAAGTTCCCTAAAGATAGGTTTCATGTTTCTCACTACAACAAACATTCACATCAGCAGCCTTTCAGAAATGCCACTGAAAAAAAGCCAGTAAACAGGTTTAGCGGCATTTGTTGACATTTAAAAAAATACCTCTAGTGCCAATGCCACTAGGAAGATAGTGGCTTAAGTTGTAAAAGCCACTAAACATTTGTCTTTAGTGGCTTCAAATAAATGCCACATAAAGGCCACTAAACCATCATTTGGCATTTATAGAAAAGCCACTATCCATCATTGGGCTTTTATACAAATGCCACTGTTTTGTATAATGTTGTTGTATAAAACGGTTTTGATTGAATGTAGTGGCTTATGAAAAAAGCCACTAATGACATACTAGTTCTGCATTACTAATTTCTTATAGATTTTAGCCAGTCAATTTGTAGTTCATGATCAAGTTTTCTAATTGAATGCCAATTGAAGCCGAACACATTCCAGAAGTATTGAACATTTTTATTTATAATCAAATGACAATTACATGGGGAGGATATTTTACCTTGACCCTTGTATTGAATACAATAGCATCACATATGACTATATATGATACATATTGTAGACATGAACACTAACTGGATAACAACTCATTTTGCACTTGGAGACCCCCCCAAAGGAATACAAACTCATTTTCTTACAAAAACATACAACTCCATTCTAGCATTCCAAGTAGTTGTGAGCTTCTACGTATAGGAGTAGACCAGCTACACTGTAATGAAGGTTCATCCTTCTTCTCAGCTGCAGTGATAGCATTACGGCCATATGGTCATCAGATTCCTCAGCAGGTTCTTCCTTCTTCTCTTCCACCTTAGCAGTAGAAGCAACAGGTGCAGGTGCATAGCCTGAAGCAGCAGCAGGGGCAGCAAAAACTGCAAACTTGCTAGGATCCTGCAATGAAGTGAGCAAAATGTTGAGCACTTGCATGTAAATGTAAGACAAAAACACTTACAACACTAGCATGCTGTTAAGATAGTATCAGGGAAGATAGCACCATTGCCATATTTATCAATAAGGTCATCTTCAGTAAGGTGAAGGACCTCAGGGTTGAATACAGATCCACTGTCATAAACTGACAGCAAAACCGGTCCATATGAGAAGGGCCTGATGCCGAGCTTGGCAAGAAGGGCAGCCTCAGAAGAACCCACCTTCTCACCTTTCCTAATAAGTTTGACAATGGTGATAATTTCAACTGTACCATTCACATTATGTCAGCTGAATAGAGTTTACCATGCAACAAAGTTGTAGACATTCATCTAAGCACACAACTAAGCACATGATAGAAAGGGTGCAAAGCTGACAATCTTGACAATTATGTAAAAAGCAAAAGATGGTTATCAAACTCAATGTTGTCCAGGGTTCTCATAAAACTATAGTCTATACATAATAAGTTGAAAGATTTTTAGTAAGGTAAGAAAGCATATAATGATTAATAAGAGTAGAACCTGGTGAAGACCTTCATGTTGTTATAGATAGATCTCCCTTTGCCAACTGCAATAACTATTGTACTGAAGTTATCATTAGCAAGAACCATGTCTGAAGCCTCCTTGGTAACCTGGACTAACACATAAAAAGAGAAGAAACAATCATTATCGATAATAATTACTAAAAGACAAGAAGATATATATACAAATTGACATATAGCAAATTTACTTACCTCAGTTCCAACAATTCCCATGGAAATACCAATGTCTGCCATTTTCAGAGCATACGCATCATTGACACCATCACCAGTCATGGCAACCACCACATGTAATAAACAACTAACAGCAAAACATGCAAGTTGACTATGTAGATCAGCAGGAGGCTTCTGGTCTTCAAATCTATACTAACATGGCCACCAGGAATAGATTCACTATCCCCTGATAAGCAAGAAGAGTTTCCAGAACAAATTCACTATCCCCTTCAACTGAAAAAAAGCAAAGTGAAGTAGTGAAATATACCTTATCCAGGAATCCTTAAAACAACCCAAAGCAAAACTGGAAACCAATGTTGGCTAGGTTGCAATACATCAAGAACATGTAAGCATGCACCATTTTGTTGGATTGCATGTAAGACCAGTTTTAGGGTGAGGAATCCCATCTTTGAGTCCTAACAGTAGCTTTGTTCTTGGAGATTAAAGGCCAATCACAAGAGCTGAGCTGAAGCCTTTTACAAGAGATGAGATGACAACCTTAGCTCTCGAGAGTGGCCTTTAATCTCCAAAAACATGCCTTTTCGAGTCCTAACAGCAGCTCTGTACTCGGATATTTAATGTCATTCTCTGTACATGATCTTAGCAGAGGATCCTTACCACAGTTATTGGGTTTTAGGGCCTGCATCACAACCACATGTTACAGAAAGGGTATTATATATTGTAGATGTTGTTTTAACAATTAAGGGAACATGGAGGAACTGATATTACTAAGAGCACCCATTATTTCTTGAGGCTTCTTTCTTGACTTCTTAACCAAAGCAGAGTATGGAAATGTTGAAAATGACTTGTTGTACCATGGAAATGTTGAAAATGACCTGTTGTACCTCTGTAGAGAAATTAGGACGCATAGAAGCATGCGACTAAAATATTTCAGTTACATTTTAGACATCTTAATAGCCTAAATATTGAGCAATCATAGAAGCTCAACCACAAACCATCTTGAGGCGAATCACCACAGCAAAATATGTTGTGTAAATCTCACACACAAGATTCCAAAAAAACTGCTCATAGCTAAAAACCACTTTGGCTAGGCTGCCATACTACCTTAGATACTACTTTTAAATACTACTTTGGCTAGGATGCAATACATCAAGAACATTTAAGGATGTACCATTTTGTTGGATTGCCTATAAGACCAGTTTCAGGGTGAGGAATCCCATTTTTGAGTCCTAACAACAGCTCTGTTCTTGGAGATTAAAGGCCATTCATAAGAGCTGAGCAGAAGCCTTTCACAAGAGATGAGCTGACAACCTTAGCTCTCGAGAATGGCCTCTGATATCCAAAAACTGGCCTTTTACACAGTGACATGTTGTTTGTTGGGGAAGGCACAAAATGCACAATTCTTCAGAGAAATATTGACTTAGTAAGCTATCATGCAACATGTGATCAAGTTATGAAAGAAAAATTTACAGAGAACTATTGACTTAGGAAGCAAAAAAAGACATTCACATTCAGCTAGGTCAAAACAAAATATGTTGTGTAAATGTCACACACAAGAAGGTAAGACACTGCTCATAGCTAAAAGCAAAATAGGATTGTCATTTGGCAACATTGTCTACAACAATGGACATGAAACAATAGTATCTGGATCATTATGTACTAATAAAAAAGTGGACCAAAGAAACACAACTATAGCTTTCATCTCTCTACACAGTATCCAAGAATGCAATTATCTATCTTTACACTTCATGACCTGCAACAAATGGAAACGACTTTAGATACTAGTTTTGTTTTCAATTATGTCATATTATAAGCAATACTATATGCTCACTTTGGCAGTAAATGTGATTTTCGGCCATGCTATGACATTGCCAATAACTTCATCCATATATTGATATTGCTCAGAAGGTCTGACTAGAGGTTCGTTGGCCATCACCACAACCTCTACATAAACACCAACACATGATGAGCCTAAAATTGCACCTCCCACCATTTGCAAGGGGTCAACCTCAGATACTTGACCGATTGCAACTTTATCATCTGCATCTGCGATACTCAACACATACACTTCCTACAAAAAAATACAATTTAAATAAAAAATTTATATAAACGTAGAATGATGTACAATTTACAAAAATACAAACATACTTGTCCCTTATAAATTGTTGAATGTCTCATTCCGATCTGCACAATTATTTTATCTTTGTCATAAGGCCATCAAAATTCAACATGGAAAATAATTGATACCACACATCTCATATAAAATGTATTCATACCTGGCCAGTGCGTACATGTTGTGCTGATTGATTGTTTCCTGATCTAGACATGGCTAGTATCTGCTCTATTTTTGCATTTTGTTCTTGAATTTTAGCTTCAAATTCCATCCAGTGTTGTTCAAGCTGATCCTGAAAATGCTTCCTTTGCACTTCATCATCTTCTCAGGATTTATGGTTCTTGCCCCAGATATCAGAAGGTGATGGTCCAAGTCCATAACCACGAACATATCCTAGTCTCTCTTCTCCCATAACCTGCCTATACATTTCAGCTGAAGTAACTTTAGGTTGGTTTCTTCACAGCTCGTCTCCTACCTCAGAAATTTTTTCCTACACACAACAGAACATAGGAGATGAATTTTATACCAAACATATAAATGTTTCCATGTAGTAAATGTAACATAATACTATAGGATAGGAATCCTTGTACCAAAATTTTGGCGGATTCAATATCAACTATGCTCCCATCTTTTTTACGATGAGTTTTCTCAAAAAACTCAATGGGGTCAACTTCCCTGCCTGTTTCCTTCTCCAAGTGTATCATTCAAACAAGGTTATTGCTATAATCATTTAAACGGATGTCTCCAAATTGTCCAATTGGATCACAATATTGACTAACTTACATCATGTTTTAGACAAGCAAATGACTTGGTTCCTGTTGTGTGGCTAACCTTTTGAAATTTTCTACTTGGCTTGTTAGTTATACACTTCCTCTGTGAAAAAAAATTGTAGTATTATCCATAGTAATTATCTGTGAGGTAAATTAAATATCAATTAATAGATACAAAAAATTACCTTTCCTTTATTGTTCCTCCAGTAATCCACAAGAAATTTCCATTGAGACGTTTCCACATGGGGAATAACTTGTTCAAGTTGTTGTTCATATGGACTATCTTCTATGAAGTATAGTTTCCGTAACTCCCACTTGTGGTCCTTCCATTTCTTTCCTAGTCTCTTCATTGTCCACTCCTTTAATTTTATGTCCATCATGAATTTACTCTACCGATAATAAGGATATCAATCAGAAGCTTCATTTAACCATTTAAAAATAAATTTTAATATTGTACCTTCACAAAATTCCATATGGATTCTTTTTTATTTGCTGGAATTTGTCTCCAGTCCTCGTAGTTTAATGGAAAAAGATTGGGATCTCTTGCAATGGTTGTCAAAAAACTTGATAAGTGACATTGGTTTTTACCCACTGGTTGTCCAAATTGATTTATCTCAATGGGAATTTGATCGTCGGGTTTCTTTTCCAGACTTGCAAACATTGTGTTCGGCCACGTGTGCGATGTATTTGACCTAAGCATTCATTTATATATTATTAGATGCAGCACTATAAATGCAATGATATGAATAAACCGAATACCTAGCACATCAGTAGGTGTTGGCATAGCATTCAACGACTCATCATGGTGATCAGAGATGTCATTTTGCTCCATGGTTTCTTGAAATGCATTGCTATTTTGGCTATTGCCAGCTCTACTCTCTACTCTTCTTGATTGATTGGATACGGGAACATTGACAGTAGGCACCGGGGTCGATGTCTTTGACCTGAGCATTCATTCATAAAGGATACAACATAAATGGAAATTATATATCTTTATATGAAGCACTATGAATGCAATGATATGAATTAACTGATTACCTATCCCATCAGAAGGTGTTGTTGTAGCATTCATCGACTCTTGATGGTGATCAGAGAGGTCATTTTTCTCCATGTGGTCATGAAATGGACGGTTGTTTTGGCTATCGGTAGCTCTACTGTCTACTCTTCTAGAATGATTGGACACCGAAGCATTGCCATTAGGCACCCATGGTCGATGTCTTTGACCTGAGCATTCATTCATAAAGGATACAACATAAATGGAAATTATATATCACTAAAGGTAGCACTATATATGCAATGAATTAACCGATTACCTAGCCCATCAGAAGGTGTTGTTGTAGCATTTCACAAGTCATCATGGTGATCAGATAGGCCATTTTTCTCCATGTGATCATGAAATGCATGGCTATCTTGACCATTGGCAGCTCTACTGTCTACTCCTCTTGAATGATTGGACACCGAAGCATTGCCATTAGGCACCCGTTATCGATGTCCTTGACCTGAGCATTCATTCATAAAGCATACAACATATATAGAAATTATATATCATTAAATGCAGCACTATAAATGTGATGATATGATTACCTTATCCATCACAAGGTATTCTTGTAACAGCAGAGCTAGCAACAGTGTTATTGAATTTCCTTGGTCTATCATTTTGAACATTAGGTGGAAGGGAAGCTAAATTTTTTTGGGAGCGATTACTGGATGACAGGTTCAAAGCTTTCCAACAAGCTTGTGCAGTAATTCTAGGTAAATGAGTCCTCGTACAAGAGTCAATGATGTTGTTCTGATCATTCCTTATAGCTGTGTTATTATGGAAGTTGTCACTTAACTATTCTCTCATCATGAGTATATCAAGTCACACAAAAATGAAGACACTTAAACCAAAATTGAACAACAGAAAAGGTATTTACTACTCGTTCGGTCATCCTCTGCCATCCAATAATTATCCATTCTTAAAAATAGTAAAAAATATAACATTTATGAGTAAGTCTGTCATACAAACAACATAGTTATAATAAGGATAAAAGTAGAACATCACTTTGAGGCAATCCTTGAAGAAAAACATCACTCAAAACCACACCAGAGAAAAACATTTGCAGGCCATCATCAAGATCACATTGGGTACCTTAAATTCACAGTACTTGATTGATTACTAATGTTCATTAAGTAATACAACACAAATTATTTTTTTTGATTATTTCCTAATTTAAAAGTTAAAAAAATCATCAAAAAGTATGACGGCCGTTATGATTGTGACGTGTCCGTTTTGTTGATGATGTTGTGTTGAGGATGGAGTCACTGGAAGACAAATCCGAACTGATGGTCATGGGGTACAAGGCGGTACCAACGGGCAAGGATGGTACCTCAGGCATGCCGAATTCATCGAATGACATCTCCTCAGATACGGTACAGCCTGGCTTGTACATATACCATCTCAAGTGAGAAGGCAAACTATTGTTGTAGTTATGTATATAAGCATGTATGGTATTGTCGCCAATAGGACGAAGCAAAACCTGGTCCGTACGGCCAATTCTCATTCTCCCAATCCACCCACGCCAACTGGTTGTGGATACCAGATTGCCGTCACCATCATACTGAACCTCGATTATATTTTTCGAGTTCCCAAACTTTAAGGTCATTTGACCAGCCGTGTAGCATCTTCCATCCAGATGATGCCAATGTCTGGGAATGGTGAGTTGTGCAAGTGTACGCTCGTCTAGGGTGATGTCCAGCTTTTCTGCTTCAGGGAAAAGGAGCGGGGGGGGGGGGTAGATGCCCAGACCATAGTGACTGTTGTGGGTGAACAGAGACTGCAAAATATTAGTACTAACAATTGTAAGTATATATAACGATATTGTAAATTTTCAAAAAAAGTAGTATAAATTTTCAAAATATAGAACAATATATTTTTTAAAGTGAAGCAAGTAGTCCATAAACATATTCCCCATGGTTTCTATCTACATCGACAGGAATGAACCCATTAGAGAATGGGCAACATCATTATCTAGTTTGATGAAACTTGGTCAGGGACCATACAAGTGTACAACTTGTATAAGATCTGAGTGTAGAAGACCCAGAACTTGGAGGAACTGGTGTGCCAGCCAGCTGATGGTTCCTGGCCCAAGGCGAGAGGTTGGAGTACATATATAGTAAAGGTATATAATTGGCTATAAACTTCTTGAGTAACAGAACATGCCATCAAAAGACAAAAATTGATTTAGGATATGGAACTGAAGTAACCATAATGCAATGTGTTTACATTAAAGTAGTACTGAGATAAGACGTACACTCCAGAAAAAACATGAATCAACCATTATGTAAACATCACTGCATAGAAGCCATGCAATTTCGTTCAATAAAGAAATCAAGAGGGCAAACCAGACTTCCTATGGTAGAGAAAAAATTATTGTTGTTCCACAATGGAACCCCTGCATTTTGTGCAATCATAGCTTAGTGTTAATAACAACTTGTCTGCATGCCCTTGATATCTTGCTTCATTGTTGCTTAAAGACCCTAATTTTTAGGGATGGTGAAGGTTTTTGTCAATTGGTAGTGCAGAAGCATATAGACCATTCAAGTTTACGGTAATCAAAGGAAAATTGAAGAAACCACACCCAAAAAAACATGTATACTATAAGTAATTATACAAAGGTCTTATTCTTCCTTAGACATTTCTAAATCCTAGAATATTACACAAGAAATGACCATCTCATAAACCTTGTTCTCTCCTTAGCCTCTTCTTACATACATAAAGATGAGTATCTCTCCCCTTTATTAGCCCAATGGTGGGAACCCCTGTTCTCATCAGAGAGTGCCAACCCACCAAAGGTGGTGGCCTAGGTAAGGATACATTACTTGCCTATTTGTTAATGATTTACAATCAAAGATACAGGAGATGTGCATACATCACATGAGCACCTAAGAGACCACTTTTTAGAAAGTGGATGCTTCATTTTCCTTACAATTTAATACAACAATACACACATTTTTATATGAATACACTAACATTTAGAAAACTTATATACATAACCAAAACCAATGCGACACTATAAAATAAAACAATGGAATCATCATATTTCAAGACTATAAAATAATCCAAGTTTAAATCTAACAAAAAAGGATGGTCGATGGCTTGATATAAATGATTAAGGAAGTGATTGTTGGATATAAAACAACAGAATCATCATATTTCAAGACTATTTTCATAAACTGATTATCATATATACCTTGATAGAATAGAAATTGCGAGAATGGATGGGAAAGACCATGTGTGTTTATTGTTTCGTGGGGTGTACTTACCTGTCGCGTGCCGAAGCAGCAGGGTGGCAAACCGCTGCAGTCCTCGCCGACAAGTTGGGAGACGGATCTCTTCCTCTACGTCCCCTCCAACCCTTGGCAACGTCGCCGACACCTTGGAGAAGAGCAGAGAGCATTCCAGCAGGTAGCGTCCACGGTCTGGCAGATTAGGGTGAAAAGGCTAGCTAGGTTGACTTCGCGGGTTCTGCGAGAAGAGCAAATGTTGGGATTAAGTGTCTCTACCCAACGCGTAGAGAAGAGGAACTGTTTTGCATGCCGGGGAAGCCGCACGGGAACAGAATTTTTTTACTAATTGTGGCCCGCTCGTTTGATTTGGAAATTTTGAAATGCCACTAATTAATTATAAAAATGCCTTAATTGGTAAGTCTTTTCTATAAACTCCATAATATGTGGTTTAGAGGCATTTAAATTACAAATGCCACTGCATTACATAGATAGTGGTGTATTTTTTAGAAAAGCCACTGGAATAAAAGCCACTAATGGGTATTTTTGTTGTAGTGTCTGGTCGTGCAATCACCATGTTAGTAATAATTTTCTGGATCATTTTGATGAAATAGGAGGTTATATAGGCCGTCTTTGATTTTCTCAGGATGTGTTTGGCCTCCCCTTCAATCTTTCCTAGGTCTTATGACTTCTAAACCCTATGGCATCCCTATCATATCTTATTGCCGTACATGTGTTGACTTGGTCTTGTGTTTTAGTAAATATTCCATTTAGAATGTTCTCTATTACAAAGAAGTCTTTACCTCCCATTCATATTTGTAGTTTGTACCCCCTCCTACCTCATCCTTCTCTTTGGCTTTGAAAGGCATCAATTATAAGGGAGGACATGAACTCTAAGGTCAGGCTTGTGTAAGAATGTTGAGCTACAATGCATATGACATATTGGTTCACCCCCTGTAGGAACTCCATGACTTGATCACAGAGTCCTATTGTAACATACTGATACTTGAGTATATTCTTAGTTTAGACTTAGTCTAAGTTTTCATAACCCTTATATCTTTTTTGGCCTTGATGTTTAATTTGTAGAAATATTAATGATTTGGAATATAATTGAACAATAACTATATTAATGTAAGGTTATATTCATAAATATCTTAGTGGATGTTTCAATGAGGGTCTAAAATGCAATTTAACCACTTAAGTGGGAAAATGATAAAATAAATTCGACCTGGAACTTTCTATGGGCTTTTGGAACAAGAAAGAAAAAAAAATAGAAAGCTACAAACATGACAATGTGGGATTAAATAATTTAGTTTGATAAGAGATGATAATGTGAAGTAAACTTCCTCAAATTCATAAAAGGAAAACTCAAAAGATAATTCTAAGCTCAAATTCATTTTCCTTGGGTTTGAATTTGCTTGTATGACAAGTTTCACAATTTTGGAAAATTATTAATTATCTTAGCTTTAAATAAAAAAAAAAATAAGGTTTTCTCTAAATTATCAAATAGATTATTAAACAACTTGAAAAGTGGTAACAAACCTCAAATACATAATATACATGTCAAACTTAGTATGTGTGTGAATTTTCATCTAATTTGAATAATCTTCAATATATTTATTTTATCCATGAGAGAGAAAATAATTTAAGACCAAAAATATTAAATATTATGTTAAAAAAAATTAATGTCAATATCGTATTCCTCCCATTTAATATTGCTTATAGGCCAATTTTCATATTTTCATAAAGTTTCTAAATGCCTCTAATTCATTAAAAGGATAAAATAAGTGATAAGATTTAAATGTATTAAATAAAATAATAAAGTCTTCAAAAAATAAACTAATGCCAAATTTGTGTTCCACATGTTAAAATGTGCCTTTGTGTGAATTTTCACTCAATTTTAGAAAGATTTGATGAAAAGGTGAATATAGGAGAGAGAAAGTGTGTAGAACCTTCAAATCATTAATTACAATAACAAACAGCATAAAAAAATGAATTAATGACAAACTCATGTCCAACACACTTAATATGACTTGTGGGTGAAGTTTCATTAATTTTGGAGAATCCTAGAGTCATTATGCAGGAGGAAAGAGAAAATATGCCTTGCTTAATCAATAAATAAAAAAATTCAAAAGGCAAATCTAATTGCATATTTGGATTCTACATCCTCAAATTAGCTTAGCTGTCAAATTTCATTAACTTTAGAGTTCATTTGCACCCTCAAATAAGGAAAGAGAAAAAGTTAAATAATTAAATAAAGAACTTTAGTCGGAATTGAATTTGGCAATTATTTTTATGTCACGCATGCGTGCTCATTTTTAGCCATTGGATCTTAAGTGGACAGCCACGGTTTCATCTCCTATTCATCTCCTACCTCAGGAAGGAGATGCTCGCTCGGGTGAACAGTACTCGTGGTGACTTGGCCCGATCTTTTGCGATTTTCTCGGCCGCTTCTTGACCATTCTTCAAGATTTCTTTTGTGTTAGATTCGTGATATGTTTCTGCATCCATTGGTATATTACTTGTGTCATTTTGTCAAGTATTATGTAAACTCCCAAAACCGACCGAAAGCTCCTCACGACCACCATGCTTGTGCCTTACACCCATGCCCTATATATATACCTAAGACTACCTAAAGCTCCATTTTTCTTCAAGAAACCCTCCTCTTATCTCAATTTCTTTGCACATGAGCACTTTGGCCATCGATGATAAGTTCCCTTTGTTTAGTTGCGACTCTTCTCCTAGGGCCTCATCAACACCGGTGAATAAATTGTTTGTGGAGGTGAGTTCATGTGATTCTCATCTTTCTTCCTCTAGTATTGGTTTGAAGAATGATTGCCAATTGGAGTTTTCCAAAAATCATGATGACACAGATGCTTCTAGTTTGTGTCCATGGCATGTCCAAGCAAGGGAGAAGAAAGATGTGGGATGGATTGTCAATTATGCCCATGCTCATCCCCTTGTTTTACTTTTCTTTGCCAGGGTTAGTTTCGCCATTTCACTGTCTCTTACCTTGTTTTGTATGAGTCAAAGGTGATTTTCGACCCGGTGACATGGCCGCTTATGATTGGGTCATGTCAGCTAGTTCGAACCCCCTCTCTCTTATATTGCTTATTTGGCAATTTGATGATTTATGATTGGTTTAATTTTCTAAAAATTGTATCTTTTGATCCGCTTGTCCAAAAATTAAGTAAAAATATGTTTTGGAATCGAAAAAATGTGTTCTTTCCAATAAAAGTAGTTTCAATGCCTTATTTCCATGTTTTATAAGGTTTCCTTTTTGAGAAACTAATGAATTGATATAAAGAGCCTTAAAATTGGTAACCAATTCATCTTAACTCCAAATATAACAAATAAATATGTTTTCTTGATAAAAAAACATAAGGAATCATTTGTTCTAGGTTTTGAGTCGAAATTTTGAGTTTTTTAAAAAAGGTCTAAAATTAGGATTTCATTACATTTATATGAATCTCAAACCCTAATACATGTGCATAATTTGTAATTAGGAAAATTTGATCTTGGAAACAACTAGGTTGGTGAAGAGTGTTTCTAGGACTATAAAATAAGGTATGTTTTCATCCCCTATTATTCATTTGAGCAATCAACCTATTTTCTTCTTTCTCTTGGTCCTATGGACAATAGCCTACACAATATCTTTTTCATTTGAAAATATGCTTCATGTGAAGTACCTTTTATTTGTTACTAATATTGTGATCATGCTATTTGATTTGACATTCTCTTGGAATCTTCCTTATATATTTCTCATGGTGGAACATTCTTTTGTGATATGTGCTTGTTTGCCCACCTTTGTAGTGGATGTTTATATGGCACGTTATATGATGGCTGGATCCTCTGATCCTAATTTATTTTATTGGATGTTCTCATGTTTCTTATTTATAATTTCTTATTGTTTTTTTATGCATCCTGTGGTGACTACTAGTATAATGTTACATGTTCTTTTATGTGGATGTCAAAATTCCCACATGTGAATGCATATGTGAAAATTCCTACATATGGAAATATTTATGGCAGACATGCCTAGGAAGATGTTGATAGACCAAGCCACCTCGTATTTTAGAGCATATGTATACAAGACCCTGCTCACCCCACATTATTTTTGGTGGATGTGTTACTTTTCCTACCTACATATTTATATTGTCTAGTATTGTCACAGATGAAACACATGAATGCTTTATTTTTATACTTTGCTCCTATTAGTCTCTTTTATTGAGATTCTTTTATTTTATGCCTGATTGGGTAGTCCTTTACTTTTCTATGGGAAGCCAATTTTTTTGACATCCTTTAATCCATAAAATTTCTCAACCATATTTTAGTATGCACATACCAACCATTGTTGTTGTCGTCTATTTTTCTCTTCTTGCTGGGGTATTCTTCCAACCCTAGGTGAAGGACTTGGATGGCACAACATGAAGACTTAGACTAGCTTAAGGAGAAAAAGCTTGGAGACCATCTTGTTATGGTTTAGATTTCCCTCTACTAGATCCTTATGATGTAATATCCATGTAAACCCTATGTGGGGGATTATGTGTACTTTTGAAAAATTGGTTATCACCATTACTTTTACTCTGTTGCTATACTCTTTGGTCTTTTGAATACCGTTATTTGAAATTTGAAAATTTTAAACCTAATCCAGCATACCTTTTGAGTTTGTTTGGAATGGATGTTTTATACTTCAAATAATATTAGGGAGTGGATCCCCTCTAGGTCTGACTCCATACACTATTTTTTTTGAAGTCTTCTCTATCTATGAATTGCGTCGCTTGAACGCCTTTGTTTTCATGAACATCTCATATTTCACCATGTGTTCCTGGTCTCGATCTTGGAATGTGGGTTGTGGGTGCTTCTTGCCTTCATCATCTAATTTTTTGTGTCTCACAACTGTTGAGTCCTCTGGCATGCTCATTGACCTTGCTCTCCTAGACTGTGCCTTTTATTTCATATCTACCTTCTTCTTTACTGATGGGGCAACTAGACCTGATCATGACCCCTTTTGCTTTTCTTTTTCCTTGCTTCTTCTTTAGATGACACATATTCAGATGTACTGGTTGCTATAGATGTGTGCAACTCCTCTTTAGACTCGAGGGACTCATGACCTAGTAGGGTTTCATATTGCTCCTTATACAATTGTAGTTGTATCCTTTTATCCAACAACATGTTAGGGTACTCTTATAGATATTTGTGATCATCAGAATTTCCTCCTCTATTCCTTCTAGTGAGGTGGCTAGTCTATCCAGGGAAACTAAGGTGGAGGATGAAATCTTATGGATCAATGAACATTTAATTCATCAAAAGAAGAAAACTAATAAAATAGGAAATTGGGGTGAAATTGAAGGTGAGAACTTTTCAACAATTCTAATTTTAATGAAATCAAAAATCCTCAACGGCCGTTGAGATTTAAATAATCTCAATGATATCTTAGAATTATGATCATCCTATACTAACTTGGCGGTCGTTGAGATCTTAATCTTGGCACTAGATAAGATTTTAGAGAATTCAGAAGGTCAACAAGAACATAGCGAGCAGGGGGTTGCTAAGAATTATGATTTTAGTGATTGCTGAAAGAAAGCATTGTGAAGTCAGTTGCTGAGAATGACGGTCTTTAAAAATGGTAGTTGCTAAAATTCAATGCAGCGACCAAGAATTCCCTACAGTGGCCAAGAATGGTGGTCGCTAAAATTTCTTGTGATCGCAAAGTATTGTGGTTGCCAATAACTCAAAATGACAGTTATGAAACTCAAGGTTGGTAAAGAAATACTTTCTGTGCACTCACTAAAAATATTCAAAAATCTCAGATAGAATGGAAACATGGTGGTCTCTGAAATTTAAGAAGACTCTACGGTGGGCAACAAGTCTCCGTTGTCGCCAAGAACTTGGGTTTAAGTGGTCATAGAGAAATTTTCTCTAAAATCGCCAAGAACTTGAAATGATTGCTACCAAACTCAGGGCCGCTAAAACTCAAAAATCATTGATGCCTTGTGAGGCTTGTGATGAAAGGAGGAGATCATTTGCAAGATATATGTTTGCCTCCCTCGGCGATGAACTGGGTTTGATACCCTAAAACATTGGTTCAAGGGGCAAAAAGGGGAAGTGATCAATGGTGGGTTTTTTCCAGTTCAGGGAGCAGTTACATGTGTAGAATGACATTGTGATTAGAGATAAAGATCATTAGGGTTAGAGGGTTACCATCCATAAGTTTGAGGAAGGGTGTGGAAGGAAATGAGGGTTCTGAGGCAGACAACTAGTGTTGTGCCTTCCTTGAACAACATCAGAGTAGTTGCACGTCTACCAACGGTAGGGTTGTTTTGTTTGTCGATGGAGGGAGTACGGTATAGTCATCTCGAGAATCCTTCAGGGCTTTGTTCATTCTAATTGTTAGGGGAAAGGAAATGATACTAACCTGAGAAGTTTTCATACTCATGGGTTTTGAACTCAATGAGAATTGTTCTTAACAGTCACCAAAGTTTGGGTGTTCCTGGGTTGCTAAAATTTTGGGTCTAGCGGTTTCCAAGAATCTATAATCAAGGTCGATGGGAAAACTAAACTTCTATCTATCAATGATAGTTTTCTTAAGCGGTGGCCAAAAGTGAAGTTATGTGGTCACTAAAAATGAAGCTTTGCGGTCCCTAAAAAGGTCGGGGAAGGATGGTCGCTAAGTTTTTCACAATCTAATCAATCACTAAAAAAGTAATCCTCAGCAATACATGATTCTAAATTATACCTTTTGAAGTTGAGGCAAGTTCATGCATTTCATTTTCAATTTATTGTATACACTAGAAATTAAGAGACAAGGAAAAAGGGTTCAAAACTTGTGAATAAATCTAGAGAATTAAGAACACTTAAAAATATGCAAAAAAACTTTTAATTTTATTCTATGTACACTACAAACTTATGAAACAAAACCAAATCTAGGAGGAGAGTTGAAACATTATTATTAAATTCTAATTGATGGAAATCTGAGTAAACTAAAGATAAGGAGGAAAAGTTAAGAAATGCTTGGGTTACCTCCCAAGAAGTGCTAATTTATAGCCATTAGCTTGACTTTTTTGCTTATCACTTTAGATGTCTTCTAGTGGTGTAGGATGGGGTTCTTCCAATTGGATTTCCGATCTTATGATGAATTATTTGTCCACATAGTACCTCTTTACATGAAGTCCATTTTCATTGAGCGTTCTTGTATTTTCACTACTAATCTCCATCATTCCTGAAAGGTATATCTTGGATACTGTGAAAAGGTCAAACCATCTTGATCTAAGCTTACCAGGGAACAGTCTGATACTAGAATTAAATAAAAGGACCTTATCTCCTTCCAATACATCCTTTCTTATTAGATGGGCATCATGCCACAACTTGGTCATTTGCTTATAGATTCTAGAGTTTTCATAGGCATGCAGCCTAAGCTCTTCTAACTCTTGAAGTTGCAAAAACCTCTTTTTACCTACTTGGTCGAGATCCATGTTCAGAAAGTTGATAGCCCAAAAGGCCTTATGCTCTAGTTCCACTACAAGGTGACATGATTTTCCCATAAATAAGTTAGTAGGGAGTAGTCTCTATCGGAGTCTTGTAAGTGGTGTGGTAATCCCACAATGCATCGTCAAGTTTCATCGACCAATCCTTCTGTTTCATGCTGACCGTCTTCTCCAAAATTTTCTTGATTTGCCAATTTGATACTTCAACTTGTCTAGATGTTTGTGGATGGTAAGGTGTTTCCACCTTGTGCTTAACTCTGTATTTCCTTAACAACACTTCAAATTGGCATTCCCCAAAGTAGTATCCCCCATCACTAATGATGGTGTGTGGGACACTAAATATTGGGAACATGGTCTTCTCGAATAATATGATAATAACTTTGGAGTCACAAGTGGGGTCACCACCACTTCTACCCATTTGGACACATGATCAACAAAAAAAAGTATATATTGGTTTCCCTTGAATGAAGGGAATGGACCCATGTAATCCATTCCACAGATGTCAAAGATCTCTACTTCTATCCATTATGACATAGGCATCTCATTTCTCCTAGAGATGTTCCTCGTCCTTTAGCACTCATTACATGCCTTAGCATATGCATGGGTGTCTTTGAATAGAATGGGCCAGTAGAATCCAAGTTGTGGGACCTTTGTTGTTGTCCTTTATCAGCCAAGATGTCCTCCATATAGTGAAGAATGGCGTGTAGAATCTTTGGAACTTTTTCTTTTAGGATGCATCTCCTATATGTGTTGTCTTTGCATCTTTTAAGCATGAGTGGGTTGTCCCAGTAGTAATTCTTCAAATCTGAGAACAACCTTTTCTTTTGGTTGTAAGTGATGTCAGGTGGAAATCGTTGATAATCTAAGTAGTTATAGATATCGAAAAACCAAGGTAGGATGGGCTCAACAAATCTTGCCATCATTAGGGCTTTGTTGAAGTAATTGTCATTGAACGGAAAAGGATCCTCTTTGGTAACTATGATCCTTGACAAGTGGTCAGCAACCACATTTTGTATTCCTTTCTTGTCAATAATTTCATGATCAAACTCTTGAAGCAGCAATGCCCATCATAAGAGCCTTGGTTTTGAGTCATTCTTCTACCTTATTGCACCATGATCCGTGTACACTTTCATCTCTTTGATCCACTCAAATACGACCTGAACTTATTGAAGGAAAATACCATCACTAGAATTCTCTTTATCTGCTTGTGTAGTTCACTTGTTCCTCATTGAGAGTCTTTCTAGCATAGTACACACAAGGTGCTTCTTATTCTTCTTCTATCCTAAAACATCTCCAATTGCAAAATTTGTAGCATCACACATTATTTCAAACATCAGCTCCCAGTCCAGGGCTTGGAGAATTGGTTTCGTGGTAAGAGCATCCCACAGGTTCTCAAAATCCTTGAGACAATCCTTAGAGAAATCGAATTCTACATCTTTGATGAGTAGATTTGGCAGGGGCTTAGCTATTTTTGAAAAAATCTTTTATAAACCTCATGTAATATCCCACATGTCCAATAAAACTCCTCAGTCCTATTGTAGAATTAGGGGGTGGGAGTTTATATATATCCTCCACCTAACTTACATATACTTTGATTCCTTTCTCAAAGACTTTGTGCCCCAACACTATCCCTTCTTGAACCATAAAGTGGCATTTTTCCCAATTCAAGACTAATTCTTTCTCTTCACAGTTCTCAAAATCTTAGATAAGTTTCTCAAACATATGTCAAAACCATCTCCATAGAATAAGAAATCATCCATAAAGACCTCCATGATTTCTTCTAGGAAGTCAAAAAAAATGGAGATCATGCACCTCTAAAAAGTTGTGGGTGCATTGTATAGTCCAAATGGTATTCTTTTGAAAGCATAAGTGCCATAAATATAGGTGAACATCATTTTTTCTTAATCATCAGGATGGATAGGGACTTGATAGAATCCAAATTAACCATCTAGGAAACATGAGTATGAGTAATGGGGCAGGCGTTATAAGACTTGATCAATGAAAGGTAAAGGGAAATCATATTTCCTAGTTACTGCATTGAGTATTCTATAATCAATGCACATCCTCCATCCTATGAATGATCTTGTTTCTACTTTGTTGCCCTTTTCTCTTTTCATGAAGGTCATCCCACCTTTATTTGGCACTATGTGAATCTGACTGACCCAATTGTTGTCGCTAATCGGGTATATAATCCATGCATCTCGTAGCTTTATCACCTCCTTCATGACTACCTCCTCAACATTTGATTCACCTTTCTTTGAGTTTGGGCCAGAGGTTTGGCAGTTTCTTCCAAGTTTATCTAATGTATACATACAGAAGGACTTAGCCATTTGATATCCTCAACATAATATCCTATGTCTTTCTTGGAGATTGAGTTTTTTAATAACTTCTTTCTTGGTCTTCCGTCAAGGCTGAGTTTATAATTACTAGATTTCTTTCCTCATCATCTAGAAATTTGTACTTCAATCCTTCAAATAGTTTCTTCAATTCTGGTTTCAACTTGGGTTCCTCCTTCTCTTCTTGTGTGTGCTCCAGTGAAGTGTACTTTGTGGCTTCTAGGGTTTTCTCTTCATCATTATTATATCCCTCATTTGGCTGGTTTAGATAATCAAGAATATCTACTACTTCTGGATCCCCGATGCTTGGATCAGGGTTGTTGAGTGATCACATAAGCAGATCGACAATGGCATTATCCTCGTATACTATCTCATAGAATTGGTTTTAGCTATCCATGAAGTAGACTAACTCAAACAAAGAGGTTCCCCTCATATCATATTGGATGTTAAATTCGATGTGATCATTCCCTACTCAAAGAGTGATTACTCCTACTTCTACTTTAATTAAAGCTCTCCTAGTAGAGAGGAAAGGTCTCCCAAAAATCATGGGGAGTGTTTGGTTCTCTATACTGTCGATTACAACAATATCACATGGAATGAAGAATCATCCCACACGAATTGAGACATCTTCCACTACTTCCACTGACTTTATGAAAGTATGGTCAACCAACTGAATCCTTGTCCCATTTTTTTCCATGTCAGTGAGTTTAAACCTCTGAGCTAGAGTCAAGGGCATGAGACTAATACTTGCCCCAAGGTTTTCAAGTCCTTTCCTTACCTCATTATCTCCCACATGAGCATCTTAGCTTGAATAAAGGCACTAGATATTTATCTAGTCTTATGATTTCTACATAGTCTCCTTGCCTTCTTTTTGTAATCAGGTCTTTGAAGAACTTGGTGTAAGTTGGCATTTCCTTGATTACATCTAAGAAGGAAACATCAAGGTGTAGTTTCCTTATATATTCCATAAACTTCTCATACCTTTCCTTTATATGGGTCTTTATCATCTTGTAAGGGAAAGGAACCCTTGGGAAGTACGAATCTATATTGACAAGTGCCTCCTCAATGGAGTTGGTTGTCTTATCATTGGCTTGCTTCTTTCCCTTTTTTTTGCTTTATCCTTCTTGGTAGCCTCCCCTTCTTCGTATGCTTCCTCAGTTATCTCTGGTTTAAGATGTGATTCAATGTCAGTGTTACCTTCTTGGTGAACCTTATCTTGCGGGTTCTAGAAATTTTTTCCAAAACAAAGACTATCCATTTTTGCACTTTCAATATTTGATGGAATCTTTCCTTGTGGGTTCTTGATGAATTATGACAACTGTGCCAATTGTTGATCAATCTATTTTTGGTGTGTATGCACGTCGGCCATCTAAGTTTGCATAGAGTTTAAGAATCATGTATTGGTGATATCACTTTGTGTCAACTATTTATTTACAGTGGCTTGTCTTTTTGTAAACTCAAAGATCTCAATCATCATGTTAAGTTGGTTGTTTCTTTTACTCTGACTCTGATCTTGGCCTTGCCTATTATGGGTACAAATGATGCGGGTCTGGCCATACCCATACCCATACACATCTAATTTAGTGGGTCTGGTTCTGGTTCTAGACCCACATAATACAAACATGGACCCACACCATATTCGTACCCGCAATAATAGTGGGTATGCGGGTAAGCAGTTCTATAAAATATCATATAGTCTATGTAAGAGAAATGACTATGTTATATATATTTAATAGAACAAGATATTTTTATTATATAGTATATTAAAATGTAGTAGTTATATTAGACTATGCTATATTTATACATTACCATTAATTGTGTGATTGTTTACATATTTGTAGTCATGATCATAACGTTTAACTTATGTAGAAAGTAATGTAAATTAGTCTACATTTTGATTTTAAGTTTGCAAATGATGTTCATTATTGTAACTAGAATACTTAATTCTTAATTATATGACTAGTCTCAACCTTATTTTGGTTAGAGTAGGATATAATCTCAAGAATTATACTAGTTAGACTAGTAAAGTATAATATATATAACATATTATTTAAGTAGTTACTTACGTATAGAGGGTACACGGGTCTAGCGGGTCTGGGTCCAAGCATACCCATTATTCGAACCGCTTATATGCAGGTCCAAGGGTATATGGTTCCAAGGGTATGCAGGTATAAAAAATTAGACCCGTGACGGGATTCATAAGGGTCTGGATTTATGAGTCAGTGGGTCTACCTGTACCCATTTACAACCCTATTACCTATTCCAATTCTTGTTCTAGTTTTGGCCTTGTCCTTGACCTTGATAATTGCTTATGTTCTGGTGATAGTTCTTAATGTGAGTGAACACATCTTGTCCCCCTCCTCTTTTGAATCCAGATGGTCCTTTAGATGAAACGTTTAATTGATGATAATTTTCAGTAATATCCTTGTTCCCATAGTTGAAACTAGGGTGATATGGCCTCTTGAAGTTTGCATAACAAACATTTTTAGTTTCTTCCTCATTGCAATCCTCCTCTAGTTGAGTATAGATATAGTTGTCAATGGCATGCCCTCCCTCTCCATAGGTGACACACTTCATAACTCTCTTTATGGGTTTCTTCCCTTTTCTCCCTGAGTCATTTAGTTTCTTAACGTTTGTGGCTATCTTCTAGATATGGTTGTTGTGGTTTCCAAAGCCTTTAATTCTATAGTTGTTCATTCGACTACTGCCTTGTTGCCATGTCATCTATCATATTCTAGTCATGCTTGAAGTGCATCCATATTGTTGATTATGACCATGGTCTTCTTCTGATTCTTGCCCAAAAAATCACTTCCTGCTACTACATTTAGTAAATTTTTCTTTACAGGAGTAAGATCATTGTAAAAAGTCGTGACCAAGAATCTTTATCAAAATTGTAGTGAGGACAATCTCTTATATATTCTTGAAAATGTTCCCATGCCTTATACAAATTCTCTCTAAGATTCTTCATGAATCCATGATCTTGAGGGTCTTCTCCACTAGGTAGAACTTGGTGACAAATGCGTCAGCCAGGGGTGCCCATCCATTAAGTATTCTATCAGGTAGAGCAAGGTATCATGATAACACTTTATCCCTCAAAGAGAAGTTAAATCCCTTGTGGTATATCACCTCATGTGGCACCCTCTTCATCTTGATGATGTCGCATATGTTTTTGAAGGCGTCTAGATGGTTGTAGGGGTTTTCATCATGAGAATTTACTCCAAATGATTTGTTTTGAATGATGTCGATCATGTCTAGCTTAAATTTGAAAATTAGAGCATTGAATCTTGGAATGATGATTGGGCATCTTGATTTGTTGGCTGGTGTGGCTGCCAGTTTGCAAAGAGAAGGACCTCCATCAACATCGTCATCTTCATTGTTATCTTTGTCATTGTTGTTGTTGTCGTCCTTGTTGTTCCTCTCATTTCTCATTGCTCTATCTCTTGGTCAACACTCTTCATCATGATGTCGTTCTTCACACTCCTCATTTTAGGGTGGTATTGGTATGTCATGAGGTGGTTTCGTAGGTATTGCCTCATCAAATTGATACTCCTCAGGTTTAGATTCAGATTTAGGTGAAGGACGAGCTTGCTCAACTCTTGGGTTTTAGTCTCCTTCTTGGTGTCCTCCCCTATGAGACAACATATTTCTTGCAAGTGGGTTTTTGAATTCACTATCTGCTCCTCTTCAGACTACCTAAAATAGTTTGCACGGTTGAGCTAGAAATTGGACATGTTAAATGAAGTATTTAAGATAGTTAGAGATAGTGGATTAAAATTTGTGCAGTCAAGTCTATCACTCGACTTGAGGCATTGGTGTATGGTGAGTAGATTTGGGTTCTTAACAGTACCGATTGCCTTATCCCAGAAATGGTGCCAAAAAGTTGATTAGCATAAACCACACATACAAAAAGGAGGGGATGTAGAGTAGTCAGACTCTTAAATGTATAACCCAAAACTCAAGACCCACAACTATTATACGGGGTCTGATGTAGAAAATTGGGGTCGCTCCATAGGGACAAGGAGTGGTAAGTGCTAAGAACATAGAACCTTGGTTCAGTTACACCAATCAAGAGGGTAGATTAAGTTTTGTGTTCCTTATGGAACAATGTTACCTCAGCCAACAAGTAAACCAAAAGAAGTAAAACCAAGTATGAAAACAAAATAAGAGAACAAGTTCAAACAAAGAGTGTTGTAATTAAAATGGAAGGGAACTTGGACTGGGTTTCACTATCTATGGTGTCTCACCAACATGCAATACTCACACACATAGTACACTCTTAGAAATATCACAATCAATCATCATATATGTCTACTCCCTCCTCTCTCGAGTTTAGGATCGATCTATGTTATAAGGTTTTCTCCCTCTCGATATGGCAAGAAAACAATCACAAATATAACCATATGGTCATTTTTCTTGACCATTTAAACATTCTCATGCATTTATGCAACTCCATAACACTTAGATAAGATTATTACTACTCTTCGAGGAACTAACAATCAAACATCACATGATGGAAACAAGTGAAGCATGAAGACCAAAAATATGGACATAATCTTTTCTAAGAGCATATATTCCATGGATATAAGTATTTACATGTTGGGAGAGCCTTAGTGGATAATCCCAATCCAAGTTAGATGTTTAGCCACTCATGTTCATGAGTAGCATTATGGATCTACAAACGAGGAGAGACATGAGAGAGAATGATGAAATGGATGAAATAGATGGATGTAGATGAACAGATCTAGAGGGATAGAAGGGAGATACACCAACTGTGACCACAAAGGACCAAGGGTTGATGCACGTCTCCTTCAGATATGGATTTGGAGTGGGTGCGGGAAAGAGGACAGTCCTTCTATCAAAGGATAGGTCAATAGTGTTTATGATGGTGTGGATCTTCTCTCTCCTCTAGAATTTTGTCTTTAGATAATAAAGATCAATAAAATGACTAATGGATGGCTTTGGGATGCTGCAACACTTCATCCTCTCTTGCACATCATGACCCCTTCATGGATGAAGTGGGTCTCTATTTATAAGTGTCGATAACTGACTTAAAACCTCAGCAGTCATGGAGGTGACGAGCCTTCATTGGTTGCCAAGGTTTAGAGCTTTAACAATCATTGAAGCATGCTGATCACAGAGGATGCTCAACTCTTGTGGTCACTGAGAATGGCCAATGAGAGTGACTGTTGATGAGATGATCTTCATTGGTTGTCGAGATGACTTGTCCTTTGGTCACAGAGATTGACATAATTGACCATAGAGGTGGCACAGAACCCATCAGTCATAGAGGTGAGGGATTCTAGTGGTCGTTGAAAGATTTTAAGGTCAGCGATCATTTATCTTGGTGTAATTTCTATTGATCACCAATGTGCTAGAATCTTGGCAACCACTTGGTTTTAGGCCTGGAAATTGCTAAGATGCTTATTCTGTTTAAAGTAGAGAAGAGGAGTGAGTTTTGGTAGATACATCCAAACCTTTCAAAACAATTACAACTATCTAGACAAAACATAGTAGAGATGATAATATGAGGATAAAATAGGCACCCAAGTATCCACAAAATTGTATGTTATTAATAGTCTACCAATAAATATAGTTACTAATATATATATATATATATATATATATATATATATATATATATATATACACAACAGGTCTAGGTGTGATCACAATTATTTTGATGAAGTTGGTATTATAGTCCCTTTTTGACTAATTAGCAGTGCATCACACAAACATATTACATACCTATATAACCATGCTACTGCAAATAAATTTATATACATATAATATAATCTATATTTAGACACTAGCATGGTCTTTCTTTCCCATACTCCTTTCACAATTATCTATATTTTGTATTCCTATCTATCAATTATGCATCAACAGTGATCATATACTAACCTGTAGAAACCACTGAGTTGTTGTCGATGATCCATGGACGACACTGGATGGTCATAGATGGGAGGAGAAGAGATGGTGTTGTAGTACCTTGATGATAGTGTTGATGGTGGGAATAGGTTGTTTAGGTGGAAAATGATCCCTAGACCATCCATAGAGGTATCACTGATAGAGAAACATACTTCAAATAATGTGGATGGATCAAACCCTAGGGTGGAAAGAAACACTGAAAAGAAGGGAGTAATTCATGGAAGGTGTGAGGAGGAATAAGTAGAGGTGAGGAGAACATTGTGGGAACTTGCATATCATCTACTAACTACTTAGAGTAGCGGGTCTTGTAGTCATGGCCACTGAAGATAGGGTGAGGGATTGTCGGCGGCTAGGAATAAGCCAAAAAGAGGACTAGAGGGGGAGAGAGTGTGCAGGTCAAACATGGAAGGAAGGGATATGATGAGAGGCTAAGAAGAAGTGAGCGATGCTCGACAGTGACCATCCATTGTAGAAGGCATAGAGTGGGTCTCCAGGATGGAGACACTATTTGCAGATGCAATCGATACTAAGACCATATTAAAGTGTGACATAATAAAAATGAACCAAAATCTTAGGGAAACAAAAGTGTCACATTGACTATAATCATTAGACCTAGGTTATTCAATGTATTACTTTATTATTTTGATTGGATGTAGGCAATCTGAGATGCTATGAATTCAAATTTAGGATCAATTTTATCTCTTTTGAAAACATTTCATATTAGATGTCATTACTAGTGTATTAAGCCTAAATTTAATGTAGTTACTCCTCTCAATTACTCGATTGTGACATTAGAACGCATATCTACTTGATTTCTTTTATCTTATAATCCTAGGTGTATTCTATACTATAAATTTGGACCCAAGTCCATTATTTGATATATTTTCACCTCAAAAATTATTACTCCATGTATCATGGTTATTTTATCTTTTAAACATCATTTAAATGGTATTTATGAATATGTGATAAATTTTGAGTAAAAATATTCCCAATGCATATGAACTAGGTAGATGGGTACTAATTATTAAAAAAATAAGATAGGGACCTAGAACAAAGGGAGGGTTAGTATGTATACCTATATTTGGGTATGTTACAATATATATATATATATCTGTGTGTGTACATATATATATATATATATATATATATATATGTACACACACACACACACATATATATATATACATACACATATGTAATCTAATTATACTTTGACTTATGGATCTTACAACTAATATATATATATATATATATATATATATAATATATATAGAGTCAGGCTAGAATACACTCGAGTGTATCCGGAGCGGAATACACTCAAGTAGTTTTTCATGATGCAATATTTTTTTTGAAAATCTAATCCATTGATCTTCTTAAACATCTCTTGAACCATTCATACGCAAAATTTGAGCACATTTGGATATGTATAGATCATGTTATGAAGACCGCAAAAATTATGCATTTCAAATTAGTTTCGCGCGTCGATTTTGTTGCCCTTGGATGAGTGACTTACACTCATCCAAATGAGCTCAAAATTTGTATGTAGCCTAGTTATAGTATGACGGTGAAGATCAACAATTTACATTTTGCAAAAAATAGTCTTGATATGCAAACACACTTGAGTGTATTCGTGCGATCCGTACACTCGAGTGTATTCTAGCCTGACTCTATATACTCTCTCTCTCTCTCTCTCTATATATATATATATATATATATATATATATATATATCATGTATCCAGTTGATTTAAGTTTAACAGACCTAATATGATATAGATGATCAAGACTCAGATAAGAACAATATAAAAATCTATAATACAAATGCATACACACCATTGCTTTGCTTTGTCTAACATATCTAGTATGTTCCTATGATGAATACTCAAATTTTAGGACCAAATCCAAAAAAAAAAATTAGGACCAAATATATCTATTGAGTTAACCGTGTATCATGAGGACCAGGTATGTGCAGTTTCTATTTAAGTTTATGCATTTATGTGACTTTGGTATAAATTTTCCATAATGAGACATCTCTTGACATTACCATTTCTTATTGGAAACTCTTTTCCTTTTGTGGTAGTCATTTTGAACATTACTAAGACCCTACTTTGTTCGTGCTATATTGGATTTTTTTATCCCTCCTACCATGTTATTTATAATTGGTGGATATATCTCTTTCCTTCCTTTTCTATATAGATATTAGACTAAGATACTAACGTATATTCTTATGCATAACCATATGTGTCATTCCACCCAAGGTTCATCTTTTCACCTCTTATATGCATACATGGGTGCATATTTCTTCCCAGCATGTAGCTTTCCACCCAACCCTTGTCTAAGCTCCAATGGTGTCTGGGCCCTACCTTATCTACCTTTAGTCTAAATTATTTACATGAAATTGTATATTTTTATATATTGTGGATTGTGAAATGGAAAGACTCTTTATCTTCCTTTTGTCTCTAATTTTCATATGCCTCAATCTTTTTATGTTCATTCTTTTATTTTAATTAATTGAACTTACCTACTTGATATTATATAGAAACCTCTTGAATGGGAACCCCCTTTGTTGCACTCTTCTAATCTAAAACATATGAAAATTTTCTAATGCACGTACTCAGATTATCGACTCATACTTCTATTTTTTTGGGGTGTTGTTCCCAATCTACCCAGATCTATGTGCTTTAGAGGAGTTTGACTCAAAAAGATCATCTATGGAGTTTGGAAATGAGGATAGCATGGTATATTGCTCTATGCACTACTCCTAGAAATAAGCAAGATATAATGTTTTATATTTGTAATGCCACCCTTGTGGTGAGGAACAATGCATGTTTTATAACAAGAATGTTTTTAATTGTTCAATTATCCATTACTAATTAAAGACCCTATTTAATATATCATACTTGAGAAACTAAAATTCATCTTTTCCATAATGCATATAAGTGTGTGGATTGGATGGATCTATTACTCAACTATGTAAGAAGTGGATCACCTCTCGGATCCCACTCTTTATTAACTATGCTCAATATGCTTGTCAAAGTTTTAGAAATTTTTTCATGATTTCTCTTGTAGATCTGGTGATTGTAAGTTTTAGGGACAACCCCATATAAAATTTTTGCTTCTATATTGGTGTTGCCTTCATCAAGGGGAGTAGACTTGTTTTTCTTCTACGTGCTATCATCTTCAGGGTGTGTTAGAACGCTTCATTTTTTATATTGTAAGATTTCGTGGGAGATAATTTTTTTGTCATGGGTGATCTATCTATGTATGGACTATTTATCTTTTACATGTATTGGCAAGCTGGAAATGTTCTTCACCTATGCTCCATATTAAGGGGCAGTGTTAGAGTTATTATTTATTATATATATGAATTAGCCCATAAGGGTTAAGTTTGTTGCCTAATAGTTTCCTCCTCTCCTATATATAACAAGGAAGTTTTCCATCTTTCAATAACAAATATCTCATTAGCAACTGTATCCTATCTTCATAGTTTTATTTGGTGGTCATCTAATATGGGTCTACTAATCATTTCTTTAGTACTAGGGGTCCTATTTTAGCCTCAACAATAACATGAATATTGTAGCATCTTAAAATGTCTAGACTTTGGTGAGTCCTTGTATTTATATTGTATTAATTTAATTAGTGATATTATCTTTAAACTGCCTAATTTGTATACCTTTATTTTACAATGGAATCTTGATCTAAAAATTTCCCAAATGAACATTTGGTGTCTTCCATAAATGCTAAGAATATTTTTATATGGTGAATAAATCAATTTTTAAACAATGTACAAGGCTCTGTAAGATTCTACGATAATTAGATACTTTAATAAGTAAGTGTTGAATTATCTCTTTTTTTATAATCAAGTTTTAGTTATCAAACAAGGTTACTTTATTTTTTTCCCTAAGACTAGTTAATCACAAAATAGGGTTTATACAAAATCTTGAGGTAAAGCTGAGTTATGACATGGTCTAGGAAAATATTTAATTGAAGTAGGATTTTATCTAAAAAAACAAAAAATAACAGTGACAAATTTCACTGGGACCCAGACATCAGAATTGGGTAAATCAATGAGCATAGAGTTACTCTCTCTCTCATTGTATCTTGCATCTCTAGGATCCAAGGAACTCACCTACTTTCTAGACACTTCCTCTCCCTCTTTGAATCACCTCCCCGTACAATCCCACTACCATTAGATTTATTGGATAATGGTGAATCCAGGCCGCCCTTTACTTACCATTATCGTCAAAGAATATGAAAATACCCAAATCCTCATTTTATCTAGAGAGGCTTATGGCTAAAAAATTACCTCCTCTACAACATATCCCATGACTATATAAGGAATCCTATAGTTCATTCTTGACCCACAGAGCACAACACACTCCCTAATTTCCCTCAAGAAGCCTTGTAGACCATTAGAGATCCCCCAAAGAACTCTCATCCTCCCCTAGCCCTAAAATAAGGTACATTGCATCAAATTGACTTCTTCTTATCTGGTCTCATTTCCCAAAGATCTAACCTATCTTCATCCCTCCTCTAGACACCTCTCCCTCTGTATTGCCTCTTGTCGAGTCTGAGGAAGCTTCACAAAGGCAATGGAATTCTCATTCGCAACAACTAAGGACATAGTAGAGATTCATCCATGAAGTTGACTCCATGGTTGTTTGGCTTGCACATGAGCTGAGGAGGAACAATCCCCTTGGGTGATTTGACACCCATGACCTCGATCCATGTGACCAAGTTAGGTCACTATGTAGGGGCAAAGAGGACCTTCTCCCCAATGTGAAATCCAATTGAGTCGCATCTCACTTGAGTGATATGGTGGGTTGTGATTGGTAGAATTGTGCTTTATTTTATAAAAATTATAGTAAATCCATACTAGGTATATATAGGAAATATATATGTATATATATAGAGAGAGGGGGTGATCTCCAATGGATTGTGATCCATGCAGACCATTCACTCCCTATGTATGACCTCTGAGATTCCTCTTCTCCTCTCACATTTATGTTTCTCAACTACCATAATTTCATCCGTATTTTTCTTCATCTTTCCACATCGATACCGTACTAGCAGAATCTTGGCAAAGAACGATCCCTCACATCTGCACAAGACACCAAATCAACATGAACAATCTACCCTAGACTAAATTACTTTCTTTTTTGTGCATCCTTGCCTTACTGCATGATTCACCTTTTCTCTCACCTTCATCTAGATGTACATGAACAATATTTGGTTTCCTTCATTCTCTCCAGTGCAAACCTCTCTATCTCAGTTCAATGTTTTGCCCAAGCACCACCACAATCATATGGTTGAGAGGATGGATAATGTGTAGTTGTTTAATATTATCCAGTGAAGTTATATATACTAAAGTCAAAAAAATCATGGTCTTGACTTTTTTATCCACTGTGGAGCCAAAAGTTGAGAGGAAAGTGGCTTCCTAAGGCTTGCAGGAAGAACACAATGTGCTTGAACATCGTTTTCCATGTGATATTGTTGAATGATTTGCCATGGATTTCTTGATGATGCAACAATGGTAAAATTGATGAACAATGCATAAGTAATTGGATATTTTGTGCTCCATAACGTCTCAGAATAGATTGATGAAAAAAATATTTGGGAAAAGCTCAAGAAATATATGAGCAGAAAATTGCCACAAATAAAGCTTTCTTGGTCAGGAAGTTGGTGAATCTAAAGTATCAAGTTGGTTCAAATGTTGTCGAGTACATGAATAAATTCCAAAGCCTTGTAAATCAACCATGGTCCATGAATATGGTTTTTGATGATGAACTCTAAGTGCTACTTCTTTTGGGATCATTACCTTATAGTTGGGAGGCACTTGTTGTAATAGTCAACAAATCTAGACATGAAGGCATATTGATACATAATTAGGTGAAGAGCAATCTTCTGAATGAAGAGACTCAATGATGAGCCTCAGACAACAGATGATTGGAGGTACACTTCATAGAAAGTAGGGGTGCTAACAAAGTAAGAGACTATGGCAGATCACAGAGCAATGTTGAGTCCCAGAATTGCGGGAACTCTCATGGAAGATCTAAGTCAGAGAGTAGAGGGTGCTTCTGTTGTAGTAAGCTAGGTCATTTCAAGAAGGATTGCAAGGTGTGGAAAAGAAAACAAGGGTCTTAATCCAAAAACAAGAAGGATGATGACAAGAATACTATAGTGAAATTTCATATGAAAGGGTCGGTGATGGCAATGTGTCATTTGTTGGGTTTTATGGCCTCAGAGTAGGCAGTGGAAACAAAAAAAATTACTAGACATTAACCCATACCTGGAAATCGCATCAATGATTATGTAATGGGAAGGATGGTTTTAGCGAGATATACATGGTCCTAGGGCTTTCCCAGTGACAACACCTCACATCCATGTGTGGTCTTCAACGCCATGTCTTAGACAGTGTCTGTGCAACTCCTGGTCTTTGGCCATGGACTCTGGCCTCCACCACAGACTACGACTGACATGTCCTCCTGAGTGGCAGACATCTCCCGCTTCTACAGATAGTCCAAACAGACCACTAGGAATTCCTATCATTCTATAAGAACTAGTAAGAAGGAGATGACCCTCCTATTGGTGTAGTAGCACCAACCTACTCTTCTGAACTCAGACTACTTTTCTACAGTTGTCTTTTCCTCGTTGTGCCTCCCTAGTCAGGTAGCACTTGCTCGGGCTCTCTTAGTTACCAAAACTAGAGAGGAAAAAAACTTTGTAGAGAAACTGATGTTCTAAGTTGTGTGTTCTGATAATCCCCCAGTACCCCTCTATTTATAGTAGAGAGAAGGGTCAGGATTCCCAATCTATTCCGGAGTAGAAAGATCTGAAAATTCCATGAATAGTTTGTACTGCGGCAGGCAAACCGGTCAATTCATAACTAAAATGGTCGTTTGGCAAGGTGAGTCGATCGGTTCGCCAGTGAACCGGTCAGTTGGTAGAGTGAACCAGTTGTTTCACCTAGTGAATCAGTCATTTCACTTCCCAGACTTGCCTATAAATGACTTTCCTCAATCATTTCCAATGAATGCAAATATTAATCCATATTCCAATCGATTTGAATAAGTGAAATGTGAAAGTTTTCCTTCAACTGGGAAAATCCTTATTTCTTCATTTGGCAGGAATGTGAGCTGTCCAGTTCACCAAGTGAACCGGTCAGTTGGCTCACACCATACGATCGACTCACAAGGGTGAATCGGTCGGTTGGCAGTCCTGACATTGCCAATGTAGTCTCCAATCGACCTGACACTAACCATCTAGTTCAACACTTGAACATGATAGTTGTGAGTCCAGTTAGTCAATTGTATGTTTAATTGAGTACCTAAACACCTTTAGTATCAATCTAAACATCATTCATGGACAATCTCCTCTTATAGGGGTATCCTAGGTGTGTGACCCTGCAGGTTCCAATTTACGTTGGCAATGAATGTTCATAACAACTTATGACATCACAAGAAATGAAAAGAATCTAGTAACTCATCATTGCTACCCAAGTAACTCAGAAAGTTGGAGAACAACTTCAACCTACAATACGTGATTAGTGTTATCGTGATCATTTAGTTCCTTTGTCTCTGACATCTGGATTGAACTTGAGGCATGAAACACTATCCTCTTCAACATTCAATCCATGTTCCTTGACCTAGAGCAGACTGTCTGAGATGGATGTGAGTTCACATATTGTATATTGAATCACATGAGTATGGCCATACAATTCTCAGTCTCACTTATCAAGGGGCCCTGGATATCATACTCCTTGTAGGAGGGACAAATCCCATATCTATCACTCACAGTCAAGTCCCCAAGTGTCAAAGTCACTCAATCATCACCCTTATAACAACTCATGTTTCAAAATTGCATTTGATGATGTCAAAGTGTACCCAACCACATGTGATGAGTGCAATGATTTCATGTCTAAGAACCACAATCACCGCCATCACTATGAGAGATGACTGTAACTACCATTCCATGGTATCCATGTATCACTCTCAAGGTGGGTCTGTCTGACATACTATTCTCTAACATATATATGTGTTCTTAACTTGATATCATATATCATGACTAATGAGACTTTATCATCAGTCAACACACACTCTAGTCTTATGTATTACTGTTGTCTATTTTTCTTCCACAGTAATATCTGACTATGGACATATCAAGAATGTATGTACTCTTATCATACATATGGTCTCAATGTTCAGGTCCTCAACCTGAAGACATATGTCATCGAGTCACATCATTCTTTAGACATCTATCATGTATGTGTCATCATCTCATGAGTGAGACAAACATAATAGATAGAATTATTTTTATCATTATCAAATCAAGTATCATATGCCTCGTTGCAATCATCATATGATTGTCTCTCTGGGCATACTATACCAATAGACTCCCACTTTCTCTTAGAGCCAATCACCCACAAATCATATTCTAAGTGATCTTAACATGTCCATCATGTTTCTATGCACAAGTGCTTTTATAGTGGGCAAGCAACATTTTCTTCATGTCAGTATATTTCATGTTTCACATCCCCTCGTTGTACGACAACTCGTATGAGATGGAAGTGTTGTGGTATGCTATCTGAAATTCCTTTGCCTAACTAGTAGCTTCATTGTTGTCACAATATTACTACTGAGTCATCAATGGTCGGAACCTCCCACAAGTTCATCCATATGAACTTCTAGATGCATACAGTATCCTTTATAGTGTTCATCTTCTTATTATAGAATTTTCAATTGTTTTATGTTGGAACATTTCCAACTAACAATTCTTATTCCAATGTCAAGGACAATTTTGTCATTTTGAAAGCTTGCATCGGTGTAACTCTTTACACCCAACTCTTCCTTGTTACCATAACTAAATAACTAAACATTTTAGTACTTCGCAAGTATAAAAGATGTCCTTCATGGTATTCTAGTAACTCTTACTGGAGTTCGATAGATATCCATTCATCATGCATGTCCAATACATATGAGATAACTATATATTTATATCATCTTGTCATAGAAGATGATGATTTCATATCTTCTTGTCATGTCCAATACATACAAGATGATGAGTTTGTATATTCTTATCATGCCCAATACATACAAGATAATTAGTTCATATTTTCTTGTCATGTCCAATACATACAAGATAACGAGATGGGTTCATATGGGATAGATCCAATTGCGAATGCATATGGCATCTATCCATGTGTTCCTTATGTTTCATAAGAATTGGGACACTCGACTCCTGAGAGACTAACTCCATGGAACATGGACAAGTTCTATCTCACCCGCTGAACTCATTCAACATCTAGCCAAAGTATGTTCTCTTTCCTAGGACAAGAAGCCCCCTTGATCTATCTCTATATATATTGATTCCCATCACATAGGATGCTTCTCTAAAACCTTTTAGAATGCACTTCATTGCCAGATTTTATAGTATAAGGATGATACTCCCCATCAATATGTGGAATATATATATTCTCCCACTAATTCTTGTAATCACACATTACATCTACATTCTGACTCAAGTCAAACTCTTTGACTATCTTATCAAATTGAAGATCCAGTTATGAGATGCTTGCTTCAATCCAAAGATTGATCTATGCAACTTTATAGACTTTATTTGTGTTATTGGATTTATAAAACCTTTAGGTTGTGTTACATACACATCCTGCACAATATTCCATTTAGGGAATGTGGTTTTAACATCCATATGCCAAATCTCATAGTCATATTAAGCTACAATGGAAAGCATTATCTAGATGGATTTATCCATGGTAACTGCTAAAAAGATTTCACCATGTTCAACACCTTGAACTTGTTAGAAACTCTTTGCAACCAAATTACCCTCCATGTCAGTCTTCTCTTGGAAGACCCAAAAGTACCCTATGGGTTTTACCCCTTCAGGTGGATCAACCAAGGTCATACTTTGTTGATGTACATGGAGTCCATCTTGGATTTCATGGCTTCAAGCCATATCTCAGTTTCTGGTTCTCATTAGCTTCTAGGTAGATTGTTGACTCATCATATGATCAACTCATTGCCTTCTTGTCCACAAGATATCATATATCATTCAAGCTCTAGGAATTTTCTACCAGAACCATGAGTTATGTGTGTTACTTAAGGAACTTTGAGATTCCACAACATTTTGTGATACTCTTTATTCCTAGTGTTAAGCATGTGCCCAAAAGGAAATTTGAAGTTTAACTAGTAATCACTCTCTGACTTATTAAGGTGTGATTCCTTTTTTCTGATACACTTCTCATGATACACTATCATTGTGTTTCAGCTGTAGTCCATCATGATACATTATCATGATCTTCCATAAGGTTCTCTAACTCTTGGTTCATAGTATTTCCATATCGATCATATCGAAATTTAATACTTATACCAAGTTTGTTATGTACTTCATTTATGATCTCCTCGAACACTTCAAGAGATTCATGTTTGTATTTTATTAAATACAAAATACCATATCTACTGAGGTCATCAGTAAATATATTAAAGTACTATTGATTACCTTTAGCATTTATTCTAAAAGGTCTATATACATCAATATGTATAATCCATAATAGAATAATCAGTCTCCCACTACATCTAATGAAGAACTTTTGTCATATTGCACAATGAATGAGATTGGCATGTCTCTAATGGTTCAATAACCAAAATGAGTCTAGATAACCATCATATGGATTTCTATAAATGCAATTCTCATTTATGCACTACAGATGACAATGTTATAGACCTTCAAGTTTGAGTTATCATGTCATTCATTACATGTGTCACACACATTTGTCTCTTTAACTATCAAGTATAGTTGATGAGGCATAGGCATTTCCATCATAGATCATATCTTTAAAATGAAACACAGTCCATAACACTCTTGCCCATACAAGATGTATGATGTTTTCATTGATGGCATGCATATAATAGCAATTCACTAATCCTATTACATGCCCATGAATATCATAATGTAACTATAATGGTACCAACTCTTGCTCCACTAACTATAATGGTACCAACTCTTGCTCCACACATTTTCTAGCCTACTTCCTCTTAGGTCTTGAAGTGGAGATTTCTATCTCTTTCATATTCCCAAGATCCTCTATAAATAGGTTATTTCCCTTTCCAATGTCAAACAGGTGATAATGGTGGCACTTTCTTTCCTTATCTTTATAAGTGAAAAAGGGCATATTCCCTTTTCTACTTACCCCTCTCCATATCTTGACTGATGAAGACTTGGACCTAAGCTTGGCTTCAGAACACTTCTTGACCTTGCTTTAGTATATGGACTTTACTTTACTGATCATTATCATAGGTTTTGTCCTTTCTTCATTCATGCTTTGGCATCAACACGCCAAGCACTTCAAACAGTGGTTTGGCCAAGTTTCTCAACATTTGATAAACTGGCTATATGATTCACACAATGATTTGTAGAATCATATGTTTGGTCAACTCTTGACCTATAATAAATCATAGTTAATCTATATGCACAATCATATTGAGCATATGAGATTATACTTGATCTCCATATGTCTGATTATATTCAAACATCGCTTTGAAGAGATTATACGTTTCATGCTTTACATGATTCTTAAGATGTGTTACCATCTTGAGAATGTCCATGCTTCAAGCTATTTATGCAACTCATAGTTTATATAGCTTAGCATAAGGTTCTTGATGTCTTAGGCATCATTGGCATACTTCAAGTAAGCATCCAATTTTAGCCTTAGGCGTACTTGGAGTGGTTCTACTGGCTCTAGTCTTTCAAGGACTTTAGAGTTTACACTCACTACTGAGAACACTTCTCAAAGGTCCTAAACCAGATTTGAAGTTTATCCCGTTTATGAACTGATCACAACGATAATGTATTTGTGTTTTCCATTTGGATTCTACAAAAGAATTTTGCAACTTTTCAAAACATTTTTTATTTATTTGATTTGATAACTTCGACGATAGTAATTAGGCCTTTAATTTATTATCTCTCCCACTATTTTGTTTCAAATTGATAACCCTCATGTATCAATTTGGAAGATTGTAGCATACAATCTTTGTGATAAAGTGGACTTTTGAGGTTATTGGTTGCTCAATTCAGTGGTTGGATTATGAATTGGTGATTGGAATAATCTATTTGAGTCCATAGATATATGTAATGAGTAATCTTACTTGGTTTTACATATTGACATAATATAATGATGGTCCCTGGAGTGAATTTTGATCATATGAAAATGACATGGTTCAAGTCTTATGAAGTTTCGACACCCCTAGAGAAAGTAAGTTAGGGTTGAACTTTAAGGAATAATACACATCATTGATTATTTATAGTTTAATTTTTGAGGTAATGGTGTCACAGACCCTTTTAAGGGGGGGCAGCCACAGATTGCATCCTCTAGTGGGCCATTCCAAGCCCTCAGATGCCATCCTACAGTCAAGGAGATCATATGCCTCCTTGCGGTTACATTCCAGAGGACATCTGTGATCATGCACATTGTGGTCCTTTGGTTGTGGACAGAGAGGGTGAAGGAAGCATGCAGTTGGAACCATCTCCTTCGTATCTTCCTTATACTTCATGGTATACAATACGAGTTAGAGGGGGTTCGACTCCTTGGCTCTCTCTCAGCCTATGCACTATCTCAATGTTGTGGTGAGTCATATCCACATGAATATGTGGTCTGCGGTGGAGTCTCTCACTGGCGACGAGCTCCAGGCCAGAGTGAAAATGAGCAGACAGAGCCCTTGATCAAGACAGGCCTTGGAGGAGGTGCCCTCCTCCTGATTTACTGGTGGCAGGCTTAAGGAGTAATGGTTCATGCCCCACCCAAGTAGCGATTGTGAGAAAGGAGAGGCTCTAGAGGAATTGAACAATGCTAATGGAAGGGTGTAAGAACTAGTGAAGACCACTGTGGTTTCTCTTGATGGCGAGGAGGCTCGAGGAGGCGTAGGGTTCCCTGTCATCCTTCCTGTGTGTAGATGGCACTGAGGATGTGAGGGTAGTAGAGGAAGATATGGGGCTGAAGGCATGAAGAAGCACTATTCGAAGATCATGGAGACATGATCCTTGCACTAGGAACCATGGAGCTGGCTGATTCATTGCATGAACCCCATCACCGATGGAAAGATCTGAGCCACAAGGAAGATGTTCTGGTGTCTATCTAGAGAGACCGAAGGAGAGGTTGTGATATGGGAAGAGCTATTGGGGGAAGAGTGCTATAGCTCAGGTGAGCACTCGCCAGAGCATTGGTGCCTCGTGGAAGACTAGAGTCCCATTCGGGACTCTACAAGCCAATCACGCAATTACGAGGAAGAGGAAGCGGGCGGTCCAGAGGGCCAGGCAAAGGCAGACTAGACCAGGTGGACCAATAGTGACCCAGACGGCTCAGCGAGTTCAAAGAAGAGATTGCCACCTTGTCCGCCATGTGGCGGTTTGTGATAGGCAGAAAAAGGTAATTAACTCCAAATTCCCAGTAAATGCCCAGATCTTGTATAATTTGTAGAAATTAGCACACTTATCAAAAAATGCAAATAAGGTACCAAAATTCTCAGAAAGTTACGTAGAATATTATAAAAGTATAATATTAGGCTTTTGATGCACATGTCTCAGTAATATCATGTAAGATGCTATATACTTATTTCATGGATAAAAAATATCAAACGATAGCCTAAAATTATGATTTTATGTCAGTAAATCCATAATTATGTTTTTAATGCATCTTATATCAGAGAATGTAATATTGATGTGTGAAATCTTGTAATTTTCTCAATATGGCTAATTAGGGAAGATAACCCTAATTAACATGCAATAATTGTAAGTATGCTCAATAAATCTTAGAAACTCCAGAATATATTCATATCAGTATATGGAACCTTATATCAAACTCTGAGATCATAATGATACACATAATTCATGATAATATGAAGATGATCCTTATAAAATGGGTTGTAACCCTAATATGAATAATACATGTAACTTAGGGTTAATATGTGCACATCATTATGTGAAATATAATTATCAGTTAATGAAGCCTAATTTTGGAACATAACTAGATTATCACATCAGTAATCTAATTCCAAGACAAGAATGTAAGAGATAATGGAAATATCCTAATGAGATAAGGCAAACCCTAAAATGGTGATAACTAGGGTTAAGATGAGAATCTAATAATAGTACATGATCTTGTCTTAATCAGGGTTTGACCAAGAGTGATAGTTGACAAGGACATAGTTGACATCAGGAATGTGATATGTGATGATTAGGTATGTTCTTGATCAAGGTACACCATTACCTCTTACTTGGCTTATTATACAATATGCTTATGTTATATGTGTAGTAGAATACTTGGCATATGGTATTGGATGAAATGATTGTTCTTGTATGATATCTTGGTTAATTTTCCATACTTATGGCTATGAACACATGAAACATAATATAAATGCCCCATTATATCTAAGCACTTCAACTCTTTGGTAGTCAAGTACTTGAAAGTGGTCCAACTCTTTGGTAGTCTGATCACATTATGAAATGATCCAACTCTTTGGTAGTCAATCATAAAGGCCTTAATGCATTCAACTCTCAGGTAATAAATGCATGGATGATATAATGGAAAACGTGCCTAAAATATGTGTTCTCTTTTGGTAACAAATATTTTTGTGCAAGTATATGCTTTTTCTTATATTTCTTTATACCTTCCAAGTATTAGTTTTATCTTATTACCAAGCTTAGTAATGAGAGGTATATAAAAGACATGTAAGCATACTCAATACAATATTCTTGAATATTGTGCTGACGTGTACCACATGTAATCTTTTGTTTAGGTTGTGGATATATGATCTCGAAGATCTAGGGTAGTTGAGAGTTGTATGGCGAGCTGATGTACAGGTGGACATGTTGTCTTAAGATCTTGTTGTTTAGTGGTAGTATTGTATATGAAAAAGAGTTTACTATTCAATGTGTAATATCAAATGTTGTAATAATTCATTATGTAATTATATGTTGAATGGTGAACATGTGTTGTATGGTTTTATTATTGTTCATGTACATGTGCTAATGTTGTTTCCTTCTAACTTCCTCTTATTTTCTTCTTCTTAGCCTAGTGTGGGGTGTTTAAATTGGGATTCTCACTGAGGTGAGGGTTTCAATTTGGACGTCACACATCAGATCAAGTTTTAGAAAATCTGGGGATGTCACAGGTGGTATCAAAGCATGAATAATAGAAAAGTCTGACATTTGTTCATTATGCAACTCAAATTAAAAAACCTTGAACTTAAAATAAATCTATTAGGATTAGATTAGTCATCTTTTAGACTAGATTTGACCTAGCCTCTAGGTTAGCACCTAGATGTCTGAGAACTAGGTCTAGACTGGTACTTGTTGTATAGCAAGTCCTTAGATGTTGTTCTTTCCTTATAGTACAATGGTATGGGACATTGAATTATTTGGAAATGATGTGAATCAAGGGAAGAGGAACCCTAGACATATGGTGTTCATTGTCTAGAGTAGCTACACTACTCTACACTTTGTTCTCACCCTTTTCACTAGTTTTCATGGCATTGTACTCTTTACTATGTGTGGGACACTCGTTCTGGATTTGGGTTTTAATTCCAATCAGATCGAACCTTGATAGTTTTCTCTGACGCATGTTTTATCGAAGAAAAACTATATAATATTTTATTATATATATGTATTATAAAAATGTGTCCCCACACAAGTATGAGTAGGAGGTGGTCATGTAACCTAAGTGAAAGTGAATGACACCAGTCTAGAAGAGAGTAGTTCTAGATTAGATGTCTAGAGCCTTGTTTGGAATATATGATAGATGGAATAGATGAAATTAGTTTTGATGATATGATGTAGGTCTTACATAGATGATATAAGATGGTTTATGATGATCAATGTTTGTCTTTGAGGACTTAAGTTCAGTTTTGAGGATGCAATATTAGTCTTCATGATGCAAGTAACTAGGATTTTTATGAGATAAGATATGATAAGTTAAGACAAGGTTGTGAGTCAGCATGAGCCTCAAGCTCTTTTACAAAGGTGGACCTCTACTGTTGGGACTAGTTATAGGGTTAACTCCAGAGAGAGTGGGACCCATGGGGAGAAGGTCATAGAACCTAAACTCTAAGATATGATAATTATGAGAAATATGTGTTATAATATGTCCTAAATAAGACTACTCCTAAGTGATTATGTTGAGTTGTGTTATGCATGATTCTCGTAGTCTCATTGAACCCTAAATGTCCTTGGGGGGGGCAAACCCTAGAGTCAGAATGAGGCTGGTTATGTATGCACATGTGAATAAGAAAATGTGAGAACCTACCATCTGGGTGAGGGAGAGAGAGTCCCAAGACCCTGGAGGAGGTAAATGATGTTAGTACGCTGAGAAGCCTCATGCTCGGGTGGGTGTTTCCTCGCATAGGACTCTAGTGGCATATGTAAGTGAGATAATTGGGTAAGAATAACTGATGGAGAAAGACCTATGAAGAGAATTTCATATCATGTTTGGTTTGTTCTTATGTGACTAGAGTTTGTAAAGTTGGTCACTAGTACCAATGAGGTAATTCGAGAACCCAAGACAAAGAGAGGAAGGATAAAGTATATGCATATGAGATACTCATAGAGTTGATTTAGCTCAGTTAAGGGTTAGGAGAACCCTTAGTTAAGGGTTAGGAGAACCTCAATTGAACTAGGTGAAGTTCTAATATATGTTTAACAAGCCACTCACATATGTTTGTTTAGCACAAAATCATGATATAATATATGTAAGGACATGATTTAATCTTGAGACATGATATATAGACATGATTTGATGGAAACCTAGATATGGTTTAATAGATATCAATGCATAAATGGTTAACCATATATAGGAATAATGACGATAATATGAATAGTTGGCTAATATCATTATGAATCTCTAACAGAGTTTTCAACCTAATATGAGAAAGTGCAATGAGATGACACTAGTGATACATGTTATATGAATAGTGATGACATAATATGGTTAGTGAATCTAGTGATGAATTCACTAATAAAAAAGTGTAACCTGATATGAAATTGAAATGAGCTCATGTTAATGACATGTGTTAAACTATGGTTAATGTCATTTCTTAATAAAGGTGTCGAATATAGTTTGAAAAATTGGCACAACATAATGACGATGGCACCTTGATTTTAGGTGGATGGATAAAGTGGGTTGATTATAATTAACCCCTTCATAAAATGTATAAGCTAATGGTTTAATCTTAATGCTCGGGCGAAATGAGTATGACAATACTAATGTGAAATAGGTTATGACACAACCTAAACATCTAAACCATGTCACACGGTGAGGGGTGGTTCACCCTAGATGTTTTTATAACCTCCTAGGAATGGTTAAAATATAGTTATGGAGATCATTCTTATGGAATGTTGCACTAGAGTGGTGCCCTAAATATGAATGAATATCTTTGGTTTCCTTATAAGTAATTTAAGTCTTAATTTTGAGGACAAAATTTCTTTTCAGATGTATACGATGTGATAGAGTGGCTTTTGCATTAATTTCGAGGACGAAATTTATTTTAAGGTGTGTATGATGTGATAAAGTGGACTTTGAGGTTCTTGATTGCTCAATTCAGTGGTTGGATCATGAATTGGTGATTGGAATAATCGATTTGAGTCCATAGATATATGTGGTAATGAGTAATCTTACTTGGTTTTACATATTGACATAATATAATGATGGTCCCTGAAGTGGGTTTTGATCATATGAAAATGACATGGTTCAAGTCTTATGAAGTTTTGACATCCCTAGAGAAAGTAAGTTAGGGTTGAACTTTAAGGAATAATATACATCATTGATGATTTATAGTTTAAGTTTTGAGGTAATGGTATCACACACCCTTTAAGGGGCGAGAGCCATGGATTGCATCCTCTAGTGGGGCATTCCAAGCCGTCAGATGCCATCATTCAGTCAAGGAGATCATCTGTCTCCTTGCGGTTACATTCTGGAGGACATCTGTGATCATGTGCGTTGTGATCCTTTGGTCGTGGACCGAGAGGTTGAAGGAAGCGTGCAGTTGGAACCATCTCCTCCGTATCTTCCTTAGACCTCATGGTATACGGTATGAGAAAGAGGGGGTTCGACTCCCTAGCTCTCTCCACCTATGCACTCTCTCTACGCTGTGGTGAGTCATATCCACATGAGAATGTGGTCTGCGGTGGAGTCTCTCACTGGCGACGAGCTCCAGGCCGGCGTGAAAATGAGCAGGCGGAGCCCTTAGTCGATCGAGACGGACCTTGGAGGAGGAGCCCTCCTCCTGATCTGCCGGTGGCAGGCTTGAGGAGTAATTGTTCCTGCCCCACCCAAGAAATGATTGTGAGAAAGGAGAGGTTCCAGAGGAATTGAACAATGTTGATGGAAGGGTGTAAGAACTAGCGAAGACCACCGTGGTTTTTCCTGACGACAAGGAGGCTCGAGGAGGCGTAGGGTTCTCTGTCGTCCTTCCTGCGTGCAGCTGGCGCTGAGGATGCGAGGGTAGCGGAGGAAGATATGGGGCTGAAGGCGTGAAGAAACACTGTTCAAAGACCATGGAGACGTGATCCTTGCGTGAGGAACCATGGAGTCGGCTGAATCATCGCCTGAACCCCATCAACGATGGCAAGATCTGAGCCACAAGGAAGACGCTTGGATGGCTATCCAGAGAGACCAGAGGAGAGGCGGCGATCTGGGCGGAGCTGTTGGGGCAAGAGCGCTGCGGCTCAGGTGATCACTCGCTGGAGCGTTGGTGCCTGGCAGTGCCTCGCGGAAGACTAGAGTCCCGCTTGGGACTCTGGTAGCCGATCACGTGATGGCGAGGAAGAGGAATCGAGCAGTCCAGAGGCCCAGCCAAAGGTAGACCAGACCGGTCAGACCAACAGCGACCCAGATAGCTCAGCGGGTCCAAAGAAGAGACCGCCACCTTGTCCGCCATGTGGCAGTTTGTGATAGGTAGAAAAAGACAATTAACTCCAAATTCCCAGTAAATGTCTATATCTTGTATAATTCATAGAAATTAGTACGCTTATAAAAAATATAAATAAGGTACCGAAATTCTCATAAAATTACATAGAATATTATATAAGTATAATATCAGGCTTTTGATGCACACATCTCAATAATATCAGGTAAGATGCTATATACTTATTTCATAGATAATAAATATTGAACGATAGCCTAAAATTATGACAGTATGTCAGTAAATCCATAATTATGTTTATAATGCATCTTATATCAGAGAATGTAATATTGATGCACAAAATCATATAATTTGCTCAATATGGCTAATTAGGACAGATAACCCTAATTAACATGTAATAATTGCAAGTATGACATCTAGAGGATTAATTAGATGATAATGATATTTTATTTCATGTATAAATTTCCCTTTTAACCTTTGTTTAACTTCTTCAAGAAGATTTTTATCTTCCATTCTGTTATCAAACAAAGTTTACAATTTGAAATTATTGGATTCGATTGGTTAATTTATTAAATATGAATCTTGGAAAGTAAAACAATGATCTTTGTCTCCTCACCCTACCTTAAATGGGGATAACAAGGGAGGGGTCATTACAATTGGTATTAGAGCCTTGATTTTGTATATAACCCTTGCAATTAATAGTTTCACATTTTTCTTATAGCTGAAAGGGTGGGGACTTTCCCAAAGGAAATGATTCCTATAAAGGATCACAATGCGGGGCTGAAAAGATTTTCCTTTATCCAATAGTTGGTTTATTAGGACTCCCCAACCATTGTGAATCTGACCTGGACAAAGCCTAAGGTTTTTGCTTGAAATAAAACACCTCTAGGTTTTCTCATCTAATAATCCATCTATTTCTTCATCTAATGCTTTCCCCCTAGACCCTAAGGACCCAACATACATTTTGCCTTTTAAACTAGGTTTTATAATAGTTAAGGGTATGTCATCCTTCAATAGTTATTAATGTAACAATTGATAATAGTAAAATGTTTTTTTCTTATGGTTATCATAAATATAAACCTAACATAAACACATGTATCTTTTGATACAATTTTTCCTAAAGTAAGACAATTGGGATCATAGATGCGGTCCCCCTAGAAAGATTATGAGAAGTTGTCTCCCATAAGAAGAAGTTATCTCTAGACAAGAACAGGAGGGCAATGAATGGCGAGTCCTTCAAAAAAAGGTAGGGGCCAAGGAAGCCTTCTATGGGAGTGTCTTAGAACCCAATAAGGTTCTTGATCCATTGATGGACCAAACCTTGATGATGGCCCTAAATCTAACAATGGCCTAGATGTTGATGCCAAGGATAAGCTAAAGATACCTGGAAATCTATAGGTAGAACAATGCAATGTGCTTACTGACACCATTAATGCCTAATCACTTAGGGATATAGCATGAGATGATAATGGTGCACCCCATCCTATCCACCCTAGTGGAGCTACAATCTTGGACTTCATCAAGCTGAAAATTAAGAAGTTATGGGGAGAGGACAAGTCTGAACTCATGGATAAGGCAAATGCTTGGTTGTTGGTAGTGGATAATGGTTTCTGCATTTTTGATGGTGAAACCAAACAAGAAGGTGATCTTTTCTACCCATCTACTCGAGGGATCCACCAAGATCTGGTGGAATAACTACATCATATCATGAGTTCTAATGATTTGATGGCATGGGAAGATTTCCAAGCCATATTCACCCCTCATATCGTCCCCATATCTTCCTGGAAGGAGAAGGAGAACCACTTCATGAATCTCCATTAAGGAGATATGAATTTTACAGACTACACCAGGAAGTTCAGACTCTTCAAGTATTATGTGCATATGGTTGATGAGGAAAGTCAAGTGGATCACTTTGTTAACTACCTAAATCCTCTGCTTCAACCTAATCCCATGGCTAGAAAGCTCCCAAACTTCACAAAGGCTCTTGATTTCACCTTGAAGATAGAAAATATTATGATGCCCTCAAAGAACCCACATTTAGGTTATCTAGGGTTTACCAAAGGTGTCTCTACTCCAAGGAATGATTGAAGGAAGACAAAAGGACACAATTGTGGCAAGGTCAAAGGTAAAGGAGGAAAGAAGCCTTGTAATGAAGTTTGCAACCGGGAGGGTCCAAAGAGATGCAGTAAAATGGAATTTGACAAGCTATTTTTCTATCAATGGAAGCAAAATGGGTACTTTCAGTACAACTTCCCCCTCCCAACTCCATAGAGTTTTGGCCCTATTACAGCTCAACCAATTGTTGCAACCTAGCATGTAACACCCCAACATGTTGCAGACTATCAATTAGCTAAAGTTTTTGCCATCGACAATGAAGAGGCCCAAGATACACTACTACAGAAACAACGTTCAACGTCGCTTTTCAAAGCGTCGGTTATTTAACGAAACTGACGCTGATAAACATTACACGTCAGCTATTGAGGAAAACCGATGTCTATATTTGAAGACCAGTCAGACACGGGTATCGCTTTTTATTCAGCATCGGCTGAAGAAAAGAAACTGACGCCCAAAATAGCCCGTGAAATCCAATTTTTTGAGCGAAAAAAAATTGCCCCCAAAGTGTAACATATAGTGTCGGTGTTTTACCTAATAACCAATGCCTAAAGAAGATAAAAATTGCATGCAATTTTTACCATATGGGCTTCGGTTGTCGTGGGATAACTGACACTGATAAGGGTTTGCGCGCCCTCCCCGCCAAAAATTTTAGGGTAAAGGATTGTCCAATTAACGTCGGTTGTTATATTCAGTCGGCGCTTATTCCATTTTGGTATCGGTTTTTAAGATAAATGACGCCTTTTATTAACTTAATAGTCCCCACGAGAAGCAGACTCTTCCCCTTTCTTCTATTTCATCGCGAAAACGATTGTGCCTTTCTCCTCCCGATGACGCTGTGGCCGCACCTGCTTCCCCACTATCTCTATTTCATTGGTCAATCATTTAGGTCTGGCGATCGATCCTGCCGCCATTGCTCCCCCGTGCCGCCGCCGCTCATTGTTGCTCTCCTCACTGACGCCGCTACCAGTTGCCCTGGTCGCCACCCGCTCGTCGGTCTCCTGCCCCTGGTCACCGCCCGCTCACCGCCTCTTGGCCGCCGCCCGCTCACCAACTCCTTGCTACTCCAGCCACCCGCTCGCTACTCCTGTAGGTCTCTTCTTGATCCTTGCCCTTCTTTTCTTCCTTCTCCCTCCTTACCAACAGCAAGAACGACCGTGTGGGCTGGCCACAGCCGTGGCTGTATTGGCCGAGCACACACGACCGTGGCTGTGTTGGCCGAGCACGGCCATGCTCAGCCAACATAGCCACAGCCGTGGCCAGCCCACATGGTCGTGCTTGCTGTTGGTAAGGAGGGAGAAGGAAGAAAAGAGGGTATATATTCAAAGGAAATCAATTATGAATTTGTGATGAAATCAATTATATGATGAAATCAATTATGTTCAAATTAATTATGTTCAATTATATGATGAAATCAATTATGTTCAAATCAATTGTGTTCAATTATATGATGAAATCAATTATGTTCAAATCTTGTGATGAAATCAATTGTGATGAAACCCTAACATCTACATGAATCCCTATTACATGATGAAACCCTAACATCTACATACTCTATATGATACCTAAAATTGTGATGAAACCCTAACATTTATATATCTATCCAAGATGATGAACATGCATGGACACTTGAAATGTTGAAATCAATGTTATAGAATATGATACCTAGATTAAATGATGTTACATGAAACCTAGGATATGAATGATAAAACTAGGATTGCAGGTATTGGAATGACAACATACATGTATTTGTTGGCCTAGAAACCCGTCCAAGATTTACTCATTAGGAGTAAATCTTGGATAGTCCCCGGTTTGGGACTATTCTTGAACACCTAATCTCACTTAGGATGTAAGTGTATAATGTGTATTGGGTTTTCAAGAAAATTTCGGCAGCATTTCCCCATTAGTTCTCTAAGTACATATGAGCTTGGAGAACAGCGGGGAAATTCTGCCAAAATTTTCTTGAAAACCCAATACATATTATACATTTACTAGTGAGATTAGGTGTTCAAGGATGGGATATGTGGTACATGTACATTTATTATATATAAGAATGACATCACATGTATTTGTTAACCCTAGACCTTAATCTTGTCCTAATATATACTTGTTTTCTCTTTGATCATAGAATGGATAGATCATGGATGTCCATTCACAATCGCTGCACCCCAGAGTTTATATCTGGTCTTGATCAGTTTATTAGATTTACCAAGGAACATAGGAAACAACCTGGAGATAGGTTCTACTGTCAATGTAGGCATTGCGGTAACAACTTGAAAGTCAACATTGGTGACGAAATCAAAAGCCATGTCATGTGCAAAGGGATTGTACAAGGCTATACAAAATGGCACTGGCATGGAGAGATTTCAAACCCGGAACCAGTGGATGTCGATAGCAGTGCTTGGGTGGAAGAAGAAATGGTCTCCGATGACGTAGATGTAAACGAATCAGTTCCAGTAGACATCATTGATGTGATGCTGGATAGTTGTGGGGTAGAGCACACTGATCCACCTCCCATCTTTAGAAACATTGTGCATGATGCTGAGATACCATTATACATAGGTTGTACTAAGTTTACAAAGCTTAGCATTGTGTTGAGATTGTATAAGTTAAAAGCTAACAATAGATGGAGCGACAAAAGCTTCACTTCATTGTTAACTTTATTGAAAGAAATGCTTCCTGAAGGAAACGAGCTTCCAATCTCAACATACCAGGTAAAGAAATTGTTGTGTCGATTGGGAATGGAGGCCAAGAAGATACACGCATGCCCGAATGATTGTGTATTATTTCAAAAGGACTGTGTGGATTTGAAAGATTGTCCAAAATGTGGTGCGTCGCGGTATAAATTGATGACTTTGGGGGAGTCCAAAACTGGTTCTCCTGCTAAGGTGATGTGGTATCTACCTATAATATCATAGTTTCAACGCTTGTTTGCAAATCTGATAGATGCGAAGAATTTGAGGTGGCATGCAGATGTTAAGAAAAATAATGATGGGATCCTACAACATGCGTCTGATTCCCCACAGTGGAAGAAGATTGATCTATTGTACCCAGAATTTGGTGAAGAAGACATGAATCTAAGACTTGGGCTTTGTAGATATGGGATGAATCCGTATGGGACATTGAGCAGCCAACATAGCACTTGGCCAGTCATGCTTGTTATATACAATCTTCTTCCCTGGCTGTGTATGAAAAATAAGTACGTTATGATGTCATTGTTGATATCGGGCCCAAAACAACCTGGAAATGATATCGATGTTTATCTTGAACCTCTGATTGATGACTTAAAGAAACTCTGGGGTGAAGGTGTGATGACCTATGATGCTTCACGAAGAGAGACATTTCGTTTGCACGCTATGTTTTTTTGCACTATTAATGACTTTCCAGAATATGAGAATTTGTCTGGATATAGTGTCAAAGGAGCTAAAGTGTGTCCTATATGTGAAGAGAACACTGATTCAATAAGACTAAAACATGGCGGAAAGACTGTATATCTTGGTCATTGAAGGTTTCTTTCAAAATTCCATCTGTATCGTAGGAAGCGCAAAGCATTCAATGGATGGAATGAAGAACGGAGTGCATCTAAACCTATACCAGGGGATGTTGCTTATAAAAGAGTAAAAGACATTGTCAATGAATTTGGTAATAGATCACAATGTACTATGGCCACACAGAGTGACAATTCTTCATTCAAGAAGAAGTCAATATTTTGGGATCTTCGTTATTGGAGTTCTATGACAGTCAGGCATTGTATCGATGTCATGCACGTTGAGAAATATGTTTGTGATAGCGTCATTGGTACTCTGTTGAATATACTAGGTAAGACTAAAGATGGGATAAAATCCAGATTGGACCTATGTGAAATGGGAATAAGGTCTGAATTAACAGAATTACATGAAATGGGTAATAAAAGAACATACTTACCTCCCGCTTGTTACACGTTGTCTAGAAAGGAGAAGAAAGCTTTTTGTGAATGCTTGGCAAATGTTAAGGTGCCACAGGGTTACTCATCCAACATCCGTAGATTGGTATCAATTAAAGATCTAAAGTTGATAGGTCTTAAATCTCATGATTGTCACACTCTAATGCAACAAATATTACATGTGGCAATTCGATCTATATTGCCAAAGCATGTAAGGTTTGCAATCACCAAACTTTGTTTCTTTTTCAACAGTCTGTGTAGCAAAGTTATTGACCCTGATACTCTCGATAATTTGCAAAGAGAAGTGGTTGTTACCCTATGTCAGCTTGAGATGTATTTCCCTCCTTTGTTCTTTGATATCATGGTACATCTTATTGTCCACTTGACTAGGGAAGTGAAAATGTTGGGACCAGTTTTCTTGCATTGGATGTATCCCTTTGAATGATACATGAGCATTTTTAAAGGTGATGTTCGAAACCGTTATTATTGAGGGTTATGTGGCGAGAGAGGTTATGGATTTTTGCAATGACTTTCTGAGTGGTAATGACACTCCCGTTAATGACAAGAATATTGAGGAGGGCAAAGGAATTTTGGGATCACGGGTGAAAGTAATCAGCCGTGAGCAATTGGAACAAGGTCACTTGTATATTTTACACAACATGGACGAAATGAGTATTCATATCGAGGAACATACCAATTTAATCAAGAGACAATATCCTCGAGCTAGTTCAGTGTGTTTATTTTTTCAAATTTTAGGTTGATGATGCACATGTACCCTCTGAAGCACTGGAGGCATTTGATGCGCATCACCAAAAAGTTAACAACAAAAGGGGCATCACTCTGCTGAAGAAGTTAACAGTGCTAAGGGGCAGTGGATCCAGATTGGATCTGGAGTTTGATAATGCAGGAAATGCAATTGGAGTGAACCGCAATAATTTTGTAAACTATCTTGGGTTTGTCACTCGAAGCCATTGTGGTGTTAAGTATGATAATTGGCATAAAGCTCCTCAGGCAAAGAAAGACTTGATATGGAAGGATTTATGCGTGAGTTATTATTATTTGCAATTCTATTTTGTAGATTACAAATTCTATTATTTACAATTCTATTTTTGGATACTAGTTAATAGCAATTCTATTTTACATAATCTGTTTGCATTGGATGATAAGTTGCATCGTAAAAGCATGATGCAACACGCTGGAAAGATGCTAAGGAACTATAGGACAAATCTCAATAGAGAATACACAAAAGATGGTGATAAGAATAAGAAGTCATCCCTTGAACAGTGGAACTTCCTGGACAAAGCAGATTGGGACACGTTTGTTGCTTCAAGACAAACTCAAGAATTCAAGGTATTAAGCATCACTACCAATTTAATTAATATATGTTGTATTCACCTATTCAAGATTAACCTTTAGTGTTACTAACCAAATCAATGTGCATACTAACTAGTCATTCAATGAGGCGCAAAGAGCAAGGTGTGCATTGAATGTGCATGACCACACAATGGGTCCAACGGACTATGCAGGCATTTGCCAAAGACTATAGGCGGAATCTGCTGCTACTCAGGAGTCCTCTACTACATGTACCACACCCATGCCTCGCCATGATGTTTGGATAGCTGGGAGGCAAAACAAGAAGGGTGAAATAATGAAGCCTGTAACTGCTGAGGCAGCTATGAAAATGGTAAAATACAACTCTTAGAGCAATCGTTCGAATATTGATTATTTGTGGTGTTTACTTACCAATTTCTGTTGATGGTGATTAGCGGGAGCTGCATGAGCAGAGGAAACATGGCACATTCATCCCTCAGGGCACAAGGGATGAATTGACAGTTGCTCTGGGTAACCCAGAGCATCCTGAATGTGTTAGGGGTGCAGGTGTTGGTGTGGGCATCAAAGCGTTCTTTGGGCCATCCCAGCACAAACCTGTCGCAAGAGTAGGACTTTCACAAGAAAAGGTAACCTATTCTTTTCTTAGAATGTTACTGCAAAAGGGAATTCAATAATAAGAAGCTAATGTTTCTTTTATCCATGTATAGGATAATAAGAGAGTTGAGGATATAGTTGCTAAGAAGGTCAAGGAAGAAATGTTGTGGTGGCAAGCATCTTAAGCTTCCAATCAGCCTATGACGACCCGCTCTTCTCCTGGTGTACAAGCTGAGAGTAATCATGTAGACCCACCACCTAGCACGTCTGCTGTAAGTATTATTTATGACATAGTAGCTAGTTTTTTCAAGATGATATGTTTTCAAGATGATATGTATATATGTATAACATTCTTTACGTAAATTTGTAGGCGTTGAAGCCATGCCACTTAAAAATTGAAGATTATATTGTTGCAGAGGCACAGGCTTACCTGTCCCTTCCTGGGGAAATAATTCATGGGACTCCAATGTCATAGGGTTACGTTCGTGTGATCCTGATACGTGTATTCCCTGATTGGAGGGAAGCTGCATTTCCATATGCCCACCTAGATATTGATACACTTGCTGAGGTAGAAGGTGGGGTGATATTGTGGCCCAAAGTGGATGTCGCCTACACTGCTGAAATTGTAAGATAAAATTACATTACGTTAAATTATTAATGTGTATATATGAGGTCAATTGATCTGAAATTATATATACAGGTTAAAAAGAAGACACCCGGAGCATCTAGGCCTCCACCTCCTTTCCTACATTACCAAGTTGGGTTCCAACTAATTCCCATTAGGTCCTGCTTGTAAGGTAATGGCAGTATAGCTACACGCACATAATATACATTGCCCTATAGTTGTTTCTTTAGAAGTGGATTATGTTGGTCAATCATACGAAAGCTCTCTATTTATACAAGATATTATTGAGTTGTTTATGTATGATTGGCTGAATACATCAATGATAGAGGTGTGGATAAGGTGAGATCTTATTTATACATCCATACACCTTGTGTAGGATCTGGTGATCTGGTTTCTTATATATAAATGCATACGTAATACATGTTTCGTAGCTACTTAGTCGAAATTCAATGTAAACAATTTGGATTTGAACATGTGGGATTTTTTATTCTATCATTGATTAGTATGGTAGCTAAAGACCCTGATAGCATTCAACAATACTGTTGTGATGCTCTTACAATTTTCGGTCAAAAAATAAGACGATAATAATAGCTCCATTCAATGTGAAAACTTTACTTTGCTTATAATTTGGACTTAAGAAAATTACATTTTTATTGTGGATTTTGAGTTATTAATTTTTAACTTTTTTACCTCTAGCGCAAAGCATTGGGAGTTACTAGTTATTCACCCCGGGACGTTCACTGTCTATTGTCTAGATCCTGCGGGGAGTACATTGAATCCAAAAATTGGACACGTAATGAGAATGACATTATTCTGGTGAGAAATATTTCATTGTTATATACGTTAACATCTGTTATTACATTACTATTTAATTATGAAATTTATTATGTTACATTAACATGTAGGGTTTAGATGCATTCAAAAAGGCTGGAGGAAAGGTCCCCAGTAAAAAGAACCAGCCAATAATTTGGGAGAACGTAAAAGTAAGTTCCCGACTCCAATGTATATGTTATTTATGTGAACTGTTCTTATTTGTATTTTTTAATATTTTGTATCCATTTTATAGTGTGCTACACAAGACAACGGCTGGGCATGTGCATACTATGTGATGCAGTTTATGGACATGATTATCAAACATGCATATGAAATCAATGCCATACCTAAGATATTGTATATAGTCTCATTAGATAATATGAAATATATCAATCTTATTTATATATTATTACTTATATATATACATCATTCTCTTTGCAGGTGTTTAAAACTGACCCCACTACAAGTAAAGCCTTAAAAGATGGATATGCTCCATATACGATGGAAGTATTAAATGACGCAAGAGAAGAATGGGCAAGAGCCATACAAGTAGTGGGGACTGTAAGATATAATTGGGATGCTGATAGAGATGATGAATGATATTTTGTAAATAAATATTTATACATGTGTTTCTACATGTATTTGAATGTTTATACATGTGTGAATGTAAAAATTGAATTGATGTCTGAATGTATCTACCTATGTGTGAATGTGTGAAAAGAATATTTGTTGATTTTGCAGGTTTGTGGCCTATTTGTTGGCTGATATCAATGGATGTCATAAATCTGCAGTTTAGAACTGAATTGCGGGTTTCTACATCCTGCTGACCAGCCACAGCAGGCATGCAAACATATATGAAAAAAAAATCAAAACATAGTCGTCGGTTATTTATCTAAAACCGTCGACAAAGGCTTAAAACATCGGTTAATAGCAAAAAATAGTTGCCTAATGTTGCCAGACATCATGGCCATGCTGGCCAGCATGACCGTGGTGGCAGGTGATATGGCGTTGGTTACAGCATCGGTTAATAGCAAAAAACCACCGCCGAATGTTTCCAGACAGCACGGCCGTGGTGGCAGGTGATATGACGTCGGTTATTAGTAGAAAACCGACGTTGATAGTATCCTAGATGGTACCCTTTTTGTGGCATGGATGATTATAGTGTTGGTTTAGTTAAATATAATTGACGCCGATGGGGCCCTGCTGGCGCATTTTTAGTGGCGCGAAGTGTTTTGGCGTCGGTTGGAAAACCGACACCGAAAGGGTTTGACTTTTAGCGACGCCCACATAGGTTTCGCTTGGAAACCGTCGTGAAAAGGGCTTAAATAATCGACGCCAAAGGACAGATCTGTAGTAGTGATAATTCCAACATACTTGTATAAGGTACTAGAATTTTAAAATATATAAATATGTTTTTTACGCCATATAATAAGATAATCTAGGACTTGATTTCCATGTATAAAATTTAGGTATGTTTGATATAATGGGCCATTGGGTCAAAGCTTTACTCTACCCAATTCCACAAATACAACCAATTATCAAAATCTCACAACTACTTTCGATTTGGATTTCAAGGACTTAGGTTATGTCCTAATAGTGGTCACCACCCCTAGTGAAGAATTTTCTCATATTTTCTAAACACATTGGCCATACCTATTGAGCATCATAACTTTGAAATCCCTACTGATTTCATTCTTCTTGATATAAATGACTTTGATGTCATTATGGGAATGGATTGGATCTGTAATTAACTTTCAAAAATAGACTATAAGAAAAGCAAGATAAGGGTAGAGAGACCAGAGTACCCACCTATCAACATCCATTGTAGGAAAGAGCTACCACCAGTCATTATGTTTTAGCCTTAAAATCTTAAAGGATGATAGATAAGGGTTATCTAGCATTTCTCATTGGTATCTATGCCCATAGAACCAATCATATGATGATTGTGATGGCATATCTTGTAAATAGTTTGATTAATAAAGGCAACCTTCCAATTTGTTTTGTTTCAATCAGTTATGGGATAATGATGAAACATAATAAATGTCTAAATAATGACATTACTCAATGACATATGTCTTTAGGTTGATGACCTAAACAACAAGATCATATGAATGTAAAGAGTATGTACATTCTTGTTAAGTCCCTAGTCGGATGTTATTGTGGAAGGATAATAGATAACAATGACACGTAAGACTAGAGTGTGTGTTGGTTGATGACAGAATCTCATCAGTCATGATATGTGATAGAAAACCAAACACATAGACACTTGTTAGAGAATAGTGTATCAGACAGTGACACATGGAAACCATAATTGGTGGCCATAATCATCTCTCATAGTGAAGGTGGTGATTGTGGTTCTTAGACCTAAAATCTCTACACTTATCACATGTTGTTCAATGTCCTTGAACATCATCCACCGTGACCTTGAATAATGGTTACCATAAAGGTGGTGCTCGGGTACATTGTGACACATGTGGATGACTGTGAGTAATGTAGATGGGATTTGTCCCTCCTATTGGAGTTTGATATCCAAGCTACTTGATAAGCAAGACTGAGAAAAACATGTGCATGCACATGTGAATAAATATATGATATTGAGGTCAGATATATATCAGACAGTCTGCTCTAGTTCAAGGAACATGGATTGAACATTGAGAGGATGACAATTCCATGCCTCGAGTTCTATTTGGATATTAGTGAAAAATGAATTATACAATCACTGTAACACCAATCACATATTGTAGGTTGAAGTTGTTCTCCAACTTTCCATATTACTTAGGTAGCAATGATGTGTTGCTAGATGCCACTCATTGCTTGTGATGTCATAAGTTAATCATGGGCATTAACTGCTAACATAACTTGGAACCTATAGGATCACACACATTGGATACACTTGGAATAGGAGTTCATTCATTTACATGGTTTAAAATTGCTTACTAAAGAGTTAAGGTATTCAATTTAAACAACATTGGTTGAATATCTGAGTGAACTGTGAACTGACCGGTTCGAGTGTTGACTGACCGTTTTAGTGTGTCAGGTCAATTAAACTAACTTTGGCAATTCTGAACCATGAATTGGTCAATTTAGGAAGTGAACTGATCAGCTTAGGTACATGAACCGACCGACTTAGGTTGTGAACTGAGCGGTTGGTGGATCAATTTGATTAATTCAAGGACTTATGCTGACATCACGTTGTGCATTAAATCAGATAATAATTTCTAATACAATTGGGGTTGGGAAAAATGATGAAACGATCGGTTTGGGGGTTGAACTGATTGACTCACATGCCAACTGATCGGTTCACTTGTAAACCATCCATTTTGTCTCTCGTAGGATGGGAAAATTTGTGAAATTCCAATCTCTTCCATTCCCACACAGACTGGGAACCCTGACCCTAACCCTCCTATAAATAGAGGGGTATTGGGAGCTTCTAAAAAACAACTCAATTGTTTCGGACAATTGTTTGTCTTTTGTTGTTGTGGTAATCGAGAGAACTTGAAGAAGTCCTACCTGATAAAGGAAGGGATAGCAATGGAGAACAATTGTGGGGGGAGCAAGTTGGTGTTAGTACACAACTGATAGGGGACAACTCCTTCTTGTTAGTTCTACTAGATCAACAAGAGTTCCTGGTTGTTCGTGTGGATTACCATAGAGGTGTAGAGATTTTCCCGCTAGGAGGACAACATCAAGTTGTTTCCGTGGTGATCAACCAGGAGCTGATGTTGACATTGTTTGAGTGTGACTTGAAGAAAGGTACATACTGCAATGAGGGAATAGTCACTAGACTTTCTCTAGGACCAAGTATGACCTTGTAAACCATCCCTTCCCATTACATAGTTTTTGACACAATCATCTGTCCTAGGGAAATATAGAAGATAATATTTTTTTGTTTCTACTGACTATCTGATGCTATATTTTCCAGCATTTCTAGCTATAGTAACTGAGCCAAATTCTAAGGAACTCCCCCTTGAAAAAATAGAGGTAGTCACAGACTATGTTGATATGTTCTAGGAAGATTTTCCTGGCATAACCTTAGAAAGAGAAATTATATTCTTCATTGAGCTAGCTCCCGAAATGAATCCCATTTTAGGTGCCTCATATATATTGGCAGATGGTGAGTTGCTTGATTTGGAAAATAACTCCATGAACTCTTAGACAAAGGCTTCATCTGACTCAACACCTCCCCTTGGGGGGGTATCCTCTTTGTGAAAAAGAAAGATGGTTCACTTTGCATGTGCATCACTATCAAATGTTGAACCAAGCCAATATCAAGAATAAGTGTCCTCTACCTAGGATCAATGACCTCTATGACTAGATGAAAACTCCACAGTTCTTTTTAAAGATAGATCTATAATTAGGGAACCACAACTTGTGAGTTAGAGAAGAGGATATCCCAAAAACACTTTTTGAATCTATATGAAAAATTGTTAATAATGCCTTTTGGTATATCCTATGCACCAACCTTATTAATAGCATGTTCCAACCATTCCTAGATACCTTCGTCATAGTCTTCATTGACAAAATCTTGATATTTTTAGAAAACATAGAACAACATTTTGACCACATCTAGGGTCATTGTCATCCTAAGAGAGAATAAGCTTTAAGGGAATTCCTTAAATGTGAATTTTAAATTAATTGAGTCATGATAAAGGAACATCATGTATAGAGGAATTATTGCATTAGACCAACCATGGCGGTGGGAATTTGTGATTGGAAAAAAACCGAGTCAGTGACCGAGATCCATAGTTTATTAGGATTAGCCAGTAATATGGGTAGTTCAACTTGAATTTCTTAAAGGTTCTTGTTTCCCTCACCAAGCTTACCCATAAGAATAAGAAGTTTCTTTGCTCTTACATTTGGGAATTCAAATTCCAAGATATTAAGGATAATTTTACCTTGACTCATGTGTTGACCCTACCCTCAAGAAATAATAGGGTCATCATCTTCACTAACACATCAAAGATTGACTTAGGATGCATCTTAGAATGAGACCAACATGTGGTCACTTTTCCTTGAGACATCTCCAGACTTATGAGTTGGATTATTTCTCTCATGACATGAATCTCACACAAATCATCTATGCTCGAAAGATATGGTGACACTGCCTCTATAGAGTTGTGTTTGGTATCTTCACCGACTGTAAAAGCATGAATAGCTTTTGACCCAGAAGGACATTAACCTACAAAAATGATGTTGGATTGAATACATGAAGGACTACATATTCGATGTATCCTACCATCCCAGTAAGGCTAGAGTGGTGGTCTACTCCCTCAGTTTCAAGTAGTACAATTGTTCTTCTTGTTTAGCAATTTAATGGAGAAAATTCAAAGAGTTTTTCATATGAAATATGAAGACCCTTCCTGATAGGTTTCTCGTAGACAACATACATATCCTTCCCTACCTGCTTTCTAAGTCGGTTGCCACCAGCTGTCTAGCCCTACCCTAAATAAGATGAAGGGCCTTCTCTCTAAGCCTTCTCTCTAAGCCTAAAACCCACCTATGTGTGACTATTGATGGAAGGATTCAATGCAAAAAATGTATCCAGGTCCCCTAAAGATCCGTTGTTGAAAACTTGCATCATGCAAGAGGAACATGGGTCTAACTTTACCGTAGATCCCAGGACCACCAAAATGTTAAAGACCTGCAATAGTTTTTCTTATGGAAGGGTATGAAGAAGCACATAGCTTCATTCATGGATAGATGTCTCATGTTCTAGATGGTGAAGGAAAACCACCAATGACTAGAGGGTTTACTACAAACCTTTGAGATTCCCAAATGGAACTGGGACCATATTACAATGGATTTTGTGGTGGGTCTTCCCAAGTTCAATAATGGACACGACATTGTATGGGTCATAGTGGACTGTTTGAAGAAACTAACACACATATTAACCTGTAAAATCACTTCCAAAGATTCTAACCTTGTTGATCTCTACATCTAAGAGATTGTATGCCTCCATGGAGTTCCAAGATCCATCATCTTCAATCACAATCTAAAGTTCACCTCCATGTTGTGGAAGAAAAACTAAGAAGAACTTGGCACGATATTAAAGTTTAGTACTGGCCACCACCCAAATTAGACAGACAGTCATAACACTCAAACCAAACCCTAGAATACTTGTTAAAGGCTTGTGTCCTATACTTTAGTGGATTGTGGGGACAAGATGCACCTTAAGCTGACTTTGCCTATAATATCTACCTAGCCATGGGATCCCCCATTATGAAGCTCTTTATGGGAAGTTACATCAATTACCACTTATTTGGAATGGCTTAGGGAAGGGGAACTTGTTCAAGTCTGAAGCACGACAACTATACACATATAATGTAGCCTTGATCAAATAGAGGTTGAAGAAAGCCAAATATTGATAGATACATGTACGCATATGCAAAGCGAAGGGATTTGCACTTCTCTATTGGAATCATGTGTTTTTTATAATTTGGCCCATTCAATCATTAACTAAAAATCATAGAAGGTTGGGTCCTTGATACATGCATATGTTTGAGATTTGGGAATTGATTGGAAAGACCAGTTATCATATTTCCCTATCATCTTAACATAGTATGATGTCTGATGTATTGTATGTATTCAATCTAAAGCACTACGGGAAGGATGTTATTCACTTATTGAACATTGAACCTTTATAGATTCAAGGTAGGTTGACCTACCCAGAGATACCTATAAGGATCTTGGATTCAAATGTGGAGTTCACGAGTAGTAGAATTGAGATGGTTAAAGTTATATTCAACACTATGGCAAGGATGAAGCCACATGGGAGCTAGAGACAGACATGGATAAAGAAAACCCATATATTTTCCTTAAGTAGGTTGAGTTTGTAGAAAAAATTCATAACAAGGAGAGAAAGAGTAGCATAATGGAATTTCTATTTTTTTTTTGTAGCCTTGTATTGAAATTGTATTGATTTAAAAAATGTTCTCTTTAGATTTCTGATTTATGTACCTTTGTTTTACAACTGATTCCTTAATATACAAATTTTCTAAAATTAATATTTCATGTCTTGAAAACATGATAAGGATATTTTTGAATTGATGGACAAAGGATTTTTAAATGATGGATGAGAATGTAGAATATTCTAAGATAATTATTAGTTTGATAATTAAGTATTGAATTATCTCTCTCTTTTCTTGAAAATCAAAATTTTCACTTATCAGATAAGGTTATTGTGTTTGTCCTTTATCTTAAGGTTAGTTCATCATGAAATAGGGTTTAATAAAAAACTTTAGGAAAAATTGAGTTATAACGTGCCCTAGACAATACTTCTTTAGAAGTAAAATTTTATCTAAAAGGAAAACAAAAACTATTAACAGTAGAGTCCATCCCGACCTAGACACTAGGTTTGAGAACAACCACTAGTAGAGAGGTCTCCTCCTGGCCTCTAACATCTTGAAAATCTATGGAACCCTCCTACCATATAGACCCTTCCTCCCTCTCTATATCACCTCCTCACCCTTTATTATCATTATCTTCAAGGGATACGATAATGCCCAAATCCTTGTTTTATTTAGATACTTAGGGCTGGAAATGTGTCACCTCTATGCTCTACCCCATGCCTATATAAGGACTCCTACAATTCCCTCTCAATCCCATATCATGATGCATTACCTAATTGCTCATGGGAATCCCTCTATCCCCCAATCGATCTTCAATTTTTTCTTCAATGACCTTGACATTGTTCCTATCAACTTAGTGAAATCCACACGAATGGCCTTGGCCCTGATCACTACTAGAGGTCCTTAAGAGTTCTCCATCCTCTCCTAGCTCTCAAATAAGGTAAATTTCCTAGAATTATTTTCTTATTCTCTGATTCCATTTCCTACATACCTAACCTAGCTTCACCTGACCTTCAACCACCTCTCTCTCTCTCTCTTTCTATGTGTTTTTGCTTGTCCGGTGTAAAGGAGCCGAGAAAAGGCAATGGAAGCCTCAGACACACTTGCTAAGGTTCATAGATAGAGTCAACCATGGATTTGACTCCATGGTTTCCTGGATTATACATGGGCTAAGGATGAAAATCCCCTTGGTGATTAGACACTCCTCCCCCTGATCCGTGTGACAAAACTAGGTCACCGCATAGGGGCAAAGAGGTCATTCTCCCCGATTTAAAATCCAGCCTAGTTGCACCCCCACTTGGTGACATGGCAGCCAGTGATTGCTTGAAATGTAATTTATTTTGTAGAAAGTATAGTCGATAAATCCTTGATCTAAATATATGAAATATATATATATATATATATATATATATATCAAATTCTCAAAATAATATGAAGAATATGAAAATATAGGCTTCAAGAGAAATTCGAAATCAAATTCAAAAAGTATATTTTGATGCATAAATATAAGATAATGATTATATGAAAACCCTAATTTGAGAAATAGTGATGTGTATCTTGTTCAATAAGAATCCAATGTGATATAATTTGATCTTTCTTAATGATAATAAAATCTTATGATAGCTATGAATATTAGGATTACCTATGATGTTTAATTAGGGTTTCATAACCAAAGGACTAATGTTGTGAATCATTTATGGTTTTGAAGTGTAACACTAACTCAATTCTATTTGACGCTAAACCAGATTCCTAGGAACAAGACTAGGCTTAATCCACTTTATTTGAATACAATGGTGACACCTTAGTGTTATGTAATACTTTTCGATTGATTCATTGGACTAAGTCTTAGTTGGATCTGAACTTGATTTCTTGTATAATTATTACATACAAAATCACCTCTCATTGGAAAGGTATGTGGTTACTTTATTAATAATCGTTCACTAACAAATTCTGGTGAATTTTTGATGTTTTCCTAATGATTGATCATGTACCTAAACTAGGTGATTATTTCAATTTCATTTCAACTAAAATTCATTATGTGTATCACCTACATATACATTAATTTTATGAATCCAACATGTAGTGTCTTAAGGGTACTTGAAATAGATAATTACTCCCAAATATAAGGGACAATCATCATGGAAATGATTGAAAATTGAATGATGATATTGTGAAAAAGTCCAATGCTAGATTGTCACCACAAAGTCCCATGCTGGATCAAAACCCTAGAGTCCATGGATGGAACAAGGGAGTTAATACACCCCAAGAGTTAGAATAAACATGGGTTACGAAAATGAAAGAAAATGTGAAGTTTGATTACTGTTAATTTTTTCTTGACATACTTTATATATTGTTATTCATATATGCACAACATATTGTATGCACCCACATACTCAGTATAGAAATGTGGTGACCACATTTTTGTGTGTAGGCATTTTAGGTTAGCTCCTTTATTTAAAGCCTGAAGATATGGACATCTAGAAGAATGCATTAAAAGGAAATAAGGCTAAAGACGTGGTGTATTTTTTAGATAATGAATATATTTCCTTTCACGTAGCAAGTTCCTTTTAAAACTTTATGTATATCCTTCGAGGATCATTTATCTTCCATTCTATTATCAAACAAAGTTTATAACTTAAAATTGTTGAATATTATTGATTATTTATTTAATATAGATTATGTGAAGTAGAGTAATGATTCTTGTCGCATCGACCCTCCTTCAATGGATATAATAGGATCAAGGGGTCGTTACAGATAGAACCGTCAATTTTTAAAAGATAATGGTATTAGTTTGATTTTAGTTATACTATAATGTTTTCTAGATAATCTATTAATTTTATTTTGTTGATTGGATATGATATATTTATTCGAAGCATTTGAGAGATTATAAAATTTTATCAAACGTTCCATCAATATTAAACTACATTTATATTTTCAACAAAAAGTAGATAGTATGTTGATATATTACTTTACTTTCAAAAGATGCACACAAATAATCAGCAATAAGGAAATATAACAATATGTATTTAGTTGTATTACTTACATATAATTATATGATAAGTTCAAATAATTACTTTGAGATAAATTGAGATATATTTTGCAAAAGAAATGAACGTAAGATTTTTTAAATATAAGAGGAATATTTACCTAACGTATATAGTCAAACAAAATAGAAAACATGGAGGTGAATTAAGTGAGGAGAGTGCATTATTTATAAATTTCCCATCTAATAAAGTAGTAAAGTGAAGAAAATCATTAGATAAATATCATTTGAACTGGTTATATATACAAATAATAAAAAAATCCTTTGCAACATTTTTCTATGAATAGTTTATTCATCTTGACAATTCATTTATATATAACCCATGAGAATATTCATAATAAATGTGGTTGAAATACTCTACATGCACTATCATATGTTAGTTTAGAAGTAAAGCTATCAACAACCTATAACGAAGGTCACTTGCACACAAAAAGGTTGAACTTAAAAGCATATAAGTGTAGTATGTGATTAGAAAGAGTTCAATAAAGACATGCACGTAAATATGTGACTACAATAGTTTGAATTATATTTGATAATACATAATGGACACACTTAACTACAAGGAAAGAAAATTCATTAGGAAATTCTTTTTGTTTAATGAGCATAAGAGAAGTAGCATCATCACAACAATTTGATGTATCCCAGTTGGAAAATGAGACACGTAAAAAGAAATCATATAATTTATAATGTTTTTTAAATACATCTCATACCCCATATATGAGTGCACATCTTACAGAACACAACCATCTTTTAAAAATAAATGACTCTCAACCAAATCACTTATATCAAATAATGCCTTAACATACTTGTGAAAATGTTATTCCTAAAGACCTATAATTCTTTTGCATTATCCACTTCATAGTGGTCAAATTCATAATCCTTATAGAAGCAAAGACTTGTATTGGCCTAGTAACAACTTCATAATCTTAAATGAGTGTTAAATACAGATATGGTAGACATTTTGCTAAATTAAGAATGTAATTAAGGTTATTGTGAATGTATATGTGAAATATGCGACTTCCAAACCCATTATCCAATATGTACATCATATTTTGACATATTGTTCTCAAAATTTGTTCAGAAAATAGACCATCAAATAAAGTCAGGTGATGAATTGCAGTTAACAAAACATGAAATTATGGATTATGTACTAAATGGGATGAAGGGAGATAAAAAGGATTTTATTGTTGATTCTAATCTAGAAAATATACTAAACAAACTAGAAATTTGAGTTGTAGGTGTGTGAGTTACGAAAGTTATCTATTAAAAAAAATGATAATGTAGTCTTGATTTCCATTAGAAGTACATCCCTCAAGAAACAACGATCATAGACATCAGTTGCAATTTTTCACACAAAATTACATACTAAGATTTTCATAGAGTAATGGAGTAACAAGGAATCAACACCACTATGATACAAAATTAAAAAAACACAAGAGGCATCTTAAGATTGTAATACAGTAATAATGCAATAACAAGGAATAAAAAAAACTATGATATAAAAGTAAATAGACATACAATGGCAGATACAATTTACCATGGTCAATGCACGTTGGTCTTCTAGATTCCACCTACTTTGTGGTAAAAGTATGTTGGGCCATATAGGGGATGAATTAATCACAATAGATTTTGAAGCCACTTTTGTAGTAAAGAGAGGAGCACCATCAACTAATTTCAACCATTTGAACCGTATCTCTATAGTGATAATTAGGTTCCCATTTTTTACCTCTCATGCACACATATAAATTTATGTGGTTGGAGTTTGGAAGAGGAAAGAAGGTTATACATACTAATTTAGCAATAGTTGGAATAATGAGTATTTTTTTCATTGATTAAAATTATTGTATCAATGTTACATGTATTACTTGTCATTTGTTATGATTTTAAACATGTCTATTATTTGTTTCATATCTCTTTCTTTGATGCTTTAGGTTCTAAACTGGAAATCAATAGTGGATTCAATTGTATCGACAATTAATCTAGTTGTTCCCATTCATAATCTCACTTTGTTCAAGACCTAATGAGGAGAGAGAGTGCTATAAGATTTGGGAATCAATGTAATTGAAAGAGATAATGGAGAACAAATAAAAACTAATTTTATAGAGTTTTGGGATGAAATAATATGATTGGAGTGAGATTTCCATATTAAGGAGAGAGTTGAGGAAAAAATATGAATGTTGAGAGAGAATTGTATGAGTGTCTTACCTTTCACCCACCATGGGTATGGTAGAAGAGTTAATGAAATCTAAACTTAGGAATAAGTATAGATGAATAGAAAAATCCTTGAACATAAAGAAAAGATAGTATAGATGAGAATGTAGCACTTTCAATATATTGAAGTATGATCAGTCAACAACATTATTATTAGAAATTATAGAGAATGAAACAATGGTGCATTGACCAATCAGGCCATCAATTGATGAGATAGTTATTGTTGTAACAAAATATCTAAAACTGAGCGATAATGGAGAGATTGTCATGAAAAAGTTACACTAATCCAACCACATATTTTAAAATAATAGGTTTCATCTTATAAACAATGATGGATAGAAAATATATAAAATTGCATGCTTTCTTCTTGTGATTGATTTACTGAATTACTATGTGTACTATATCTGCTGTTATGAGGGTCATCAGTCAAAATCAAATGGTAAATGCAACAGTTATGTCAATATATTTCATTGTTCAAACTCAAATCTTTTAGTTATTCTTATGCAACCATAAATTAGAAAGAGTAAAAATGAGAGACCATGAGGAAGTTGGAGAGTCAATGTGATCGGTAGATATAACAGCAAAGAAAGAAAAATTGACATTGGGAGTTAATGAGGATGGAATATTGTAAGTGGAAAGAGGTAGAAAGATTGAGGAAGAGAGTTAAATAGATGTTGTGCATGATGAGAGGTTTCCACAAGTGACTTCCATTTTGTGGGTATGGTGGGGTTGCAACAACAATAGATAAAGCCTATATTTAGCAAAAAATGTATGATCCTTATGATTTTTTTAAAAAGAGAGAAAAGAGAGAGTCAAAGAGTGTGTAGCATTTAAAAAATGAAATTAGATTAGTTAGAATAATGATACATTAACCATACACACTATCATTTTATGAGTTTTTTTGTGTATATAATAAAAAGGTGGAAATGAAGAGTGTCATACAAAATTACTCTAGTCTCACAAGTATTCATTAATTGATGTGGTTATTGAAAATGGAAGGAATGCAAAAAAATGACATTATGCATGCCATTTGTTAATTTATCTTTTGGTTATTAAAAATATTAAAAAGGAGTGAAAATGTGAAAATAGAGAGGGTTAAGGAGATTGCCTGATTATGAAAATACTTGGACATTTTCTAGATACATATAAATGCCATTTTGTAGTCGTTAAACACAATCATTCTTTCTATTGTAGTATATGATTTGTTTCTTAATTATTGTATATGACAGTGTTATGGGATCAAATATTGATTCAACTGGGTATCTAAGTTACATTTAATTAACTCTGTGTTGTCATATTCTAGATTTGTCTAATGATTCATATATGATTTGACTTACATTTTAATTTTATATCAATACTGATATCCCTTCATTAAAGCATAAAAAGGTTATAAAAAATATTGAAGTTCTCTTTGGATGACACCTCGGTGCTTCATCTCTTCCTGGCTAGCAATATGAATCTCTTCTTTTTTTTTTCTGGCTTAAATGCATCACATGGATGCTCTAAACATTCTTTTCCACTTTTCATGATCCCAAACCATCCTTCTATTAATCCCATATTTGTGGATAGATCTGTCAAACATGTGGGTGGGTTGGGTTGTTCCTGATGCAGGTCTCATGGGTGTAGGTCAAAAAGACACAGTTTTAGATGGGTAGAAGAAAAGCACACCCAAAGTTGACCCATTGGGTTGTCAGTCGACACCAAGGTGCCTATATAAAATGGGGGTTGGTCGGGGGAACTTGTCCCTCGATCTCTTGCTGAAAACGAGACGCCCCCCAGGCAATGGTTGCCCCTGGCTAGGCGACTCCAAGGGAAGATCCATTTATGAAATAGACAAAGAAAGAGTCATCTCATTTCCTTACTTCTTCCTTCCACTTATTTGCTTGGGTACTTCGACGGCTGAAATAATGAAAACATCTCATAACTATATTTTTCATGTCAAATATGTCAACCTAAGGGTTACACATTGTCCATATTTTCATATTGACTTACCATTCTATTCATATGTATCTAATATGTTTATTTGAGATTGATTTCAGGCATTAGGTACATGAAAAGGATCAAATCTATGAAGCCCTATCTTGTTCTAGTTCAAGTCAAAAGCAATGCAAATGCACTTTTGTGGAAAACACTCCAAATAACTTTATATGAATTTTGTAATCATTTGTATTGATTATATGACTTGTAAATAAGATGAGAAAAAATCAAGAACCCTTAATCCAAATGTTTGATCAGTCAAAAAGAATTTTCCAGTATTCATTACAGATTGTTTGTCGATCAAGATTCAAACTCGATTGATCCCTTATTGAATTTTCAAAGTTCTTTGGTTCATTTGAATTTTTCACTCATAGAACTCAACCGACACCTACACTCAGCAAAATTGATTTCAAGCAATCAGTTGAGTTGCACACAAAACAAACTTGACCGATGCTTCAAATTGTCTTTGTCACATAATGCAATCAGTCGAGTTGCCTTGATGAAAATTCAACCAACTACACTTTACAAAAAATGTAGAAAAAGTGATTCTAACTGTTGGAGTGTTGTAAAACTCAAAATTATATCTGTTGCCACACCCCAAATAGTTATAAAACGTTTTTAAGTGTTCCTACCCTCTAGTGGACACCCTCAACTATAAATAGGACCTCTTGGAGTTAATTCTAAGGTTGATCATTCATTCTATTCAAGGTCCTTGATATAGTTGAGTGCATTCAATTCACTTAAGCCCCTTTCTCTCTCTTGATTACACTTTATTTTGTCCATATGAGTGAGATAGGATTTGTGTGAGAGAGCTACTTCATTGTATACTTGTAAAGCTCTAAAAGCTTCTCCTTCCCAACCCCTTTCTTAAAGATCAAATTGGTAAAAGCTTCTCCAAGTGAAGGAGAAGGTGCAAGCTTGTTCAAGATGTAGTAGAACGCGCAAAAAGCTTCTATGGGTTAAGGAAGAGAACAAGGCTGAATATTCGAGAGTAGAGTGGGTAAATCCTTCAAGGCGGAATACTCGTTGCAAAGAGGGGATCTCCTTAGCGAAGGCGTCCCACTGCTTGCAAGAGTCGGTAAGACCTTGATGAGGTAGAAAACTCTAGCTCTGGATAGGTAAGACATTGGTTGTAAGGTTATTGGCTCCCTTTACCTCAAAGGGAAGCTGGGTATCCTTGTCCCAAAAAAAGAAGGTCAATATAATGGAATATAAGTATTCATAGGTTTCAAAATCCTAGAGCTTGACCTCTCTAGGTAGTGGACTAACTCTCTCCTAGTTTGAAGAATGGAACCACTCTAAATAGCTTGTTCAAGTGCTTGTTTTAGTCTCTCTCATACTTGATATGCATGTTTAGATCGCCATCAAATTCACTATTTGTAATTGTTACTAGTTGAAGTAACTTGAATTTCTAATGAATTTTGTGCAAGTGATTTTGTCTCTGTTCACCCCCCTCTAGAGCCCTTTGATCCAACAAGTGGTATCAGAGCCACAGTCTTCTCTAACACATTTCACATGAGATGAGAAGATGGGTGACTTACACGGGTCCCTCAACCTAGAAGGAGGCTTCTCCAGGAGACCCCCGGTCTTCGACGACACAAATTTACTCTATTGGAAATAAAGGATGCAATTTGACCTTGAAGGGATGAACTACGACATGTGAAATGTGATGATTCTTCCATACAAGGAGCTGGAGGATGAGTAGCTACCTTGGATGAAGCTACACTCAAGAAGGCACAACTGAATGCAAAGGAAATAATCATCATTTATGATGTCCTCACTCCTTCTGAGTTCAACCAGATCTCATCTTGGGACATAACCATTAATATTTGGAACAAGTTGTGCATTATTTATAAAGGTACACAACAAGTCAAGGAATCAAAGATCTACATGCTTAATGGACTGCTTAAAAACTTCAAGATGGGTAAAAAGGAAAGAGTGGTTGAGATGTATACAAGGATCAACACCATCGTCAATAGGCTTTCTACTTTGCGCCACACCTTGGATAGATAAACCATCAAAATAATATCCTAAGGTCTCTTCCTAAGAGATGGGAACCCAAGGTGACTTCCATTTAAGAATTTAGAAGCCTTGGTGACTTAGCCACTGAGGAGCCATTGGAAACCTTCAAGCTCATGAGACAAGACTTCATAAGCAAGAAGAAGATAATAAGCAAGAGGAGAAGGAATCAAAGAAGATCAAATACAATGCCTTCAAAGCTCAAGTGGAGGCAATGATTCCCCAACAACAACTTGTTTTCCTATCCTCTCCTCCCTCCTCAGGTGAAGATGATGGCCCTAGTGATCATGAAGAAAACTTCTCCAAGGGAAAGTCTTCCTAATCCTCTACTCGTATATGCTATGAATATGATCAAATGGGGTACTATAAGAATGATTGCCCAAGACAAAGAAGGCCTACCGCAAGAGCAGACATAAGAAGAAGGATGACTACAATAAGGAAGGAAAGTATAAGAGGAAGTGCAAGAGAAGAAAAGATGCAGCCCATGTTGCATGGGAAGAGTCCTCTTCAAGTGTTCCAAGCTTCGATGAAGGAGAATGTCACCTTGCACTCATGGCCTCTACAAGTGAAGACATGGGTGAGGTCAGTGATGTAAATGAGGTAAGCTTGCATGAGTTATCTAAGGAAAATATTATTGATATGCTTAATGCTACCTGCTCTTCTTATTCCAAATACAAGTCTAAAAATAAGAGGTTAAGAAAGATCATAGATGATTTGTATGCTAAGATTGACATCTTGATCAAAATGAGAAGTTGCATCATGATAGCATTGATTCCTTACAATGGCAATTTCTTGATATTGATCTCCAATACAATGGATTTGAAGTAGAGTATGGTATCTTCCTTAAGAACATCAATAGTCTTAAGGAATAAAATCGAGCCCAATTAGACGAGCGTGCTTTGCTTAAAAGAGTAAGGGACCTCCTATCTTCCATGAAGAGTCATGGGGCTCTAAAAACCCTATGGTTTGTGTGCATTGTAAGATTGATGACGATTACTCTACTTATTGTCCTTATAGAGAGAAGGGGACCAACCCAAAGATGAAATGGGTCCCCAAGATAACACTAGATCCTAAGGTTTGAACTGGGCTCCGACATCTTCCTTTCTTGGAGGTCAAAGGAAAATCAATTGTTGATTTTGGTTTCTCAAACCATGTGACAAGTGAAATAAGCCACTTCAACCAATTCACAAAGAAGAAAGGAGGATCGGTAACATTTGGTGACAACAACAAGTGTAAGGTGATAGGTGAGGGTGATGTAGGCAATTCACTATGCATCAAGAATGTTCTTCTTGTGGATGGCCTATATCACAATTTAATAAGTGTTAGTCAACTTTGTGATAATGGTTATCTTGTTCTTTTTACCTCACTTGAATGTCTGCTTCTATATTCCCTCTCCTACAATGTTATATATAAGGGAACTAGAAATGGTAATATCTATTTTATTGTCCTTGACTCTATTAATCCTATTGTTGGCATATGCCTTGTTGCCCATTCAAATGATATTTCTTTATGGCACTATAGGCTTGGTCATGTAAATATGTATCAATTGAAGAAGTTGAGCAAAAAGTATTTGCTAAAGAGACTTCCTAAATTGGATTTGAAAAGGATGAGGAATGTCAACCTTGTACCCAAGGAAAGAAAACCAAGTCCTCCTTCAAATCCAAAGGAGTCCTTAGAACCAAAAGAGTTCTTGAAATTCTTCACATTAATCTATTTGGACCAATGTGTACACAATTGCTTCATGGAAACAAGTATTGTCTTGTGATTGTTGTGATTTTTCTCAATATACTTGGACCTTCTTTCTTGTTTCAAAAAGCAATACTCATGTTGTTTTCCCAACTTTTTACAAACATTTTAAGAATGAAGCTTCATGTCGAATCGTCTCTATCTACAGTGATCATGGGGGAGAATTTGAAAATAATTTGTTTGAACATTTTTGTGAAGAATTTGGGTATGCATATGGCTTTTCTTCACCTTGAACACCTCAAAAAATTGGGGTTGTAGAGAGAAAGAATAGTCACCATAGGAGACGACTAAGACTATGCTTCTAGAGTATTATATGCCAAAGAAGTTTTGGGCCAAAGCCGTTAGTACTTCATGTTTTGTGCAACACTGGGTTTTCACTCATCCATCTTTGAAGAAAGCCCCCTATGAGCTATGGCGTGGTAGAAATCCTTCCATTGAATTCTTTTATGTTTTTATTTGTCCTTGTTTTATTTTGAACACCAAGGATTCCCTTGACAAGTTTGATTTGAAGTCTTACAAGGATTTCTTTCTTGGCTATAGCACTACTAGCAAGGCTTATAGAATATTTAACATTGAATTGTCTGAAGAAGAAGAATCTATCAATGTTAGATTTGTTGATACTAATCCCTCTATTTCCAATAATATTGTTAATGATGATATTATAGATGAGGTGATCCCTCACTTGAAATAGCTCAACATTTTTGATATATGGAAATAGGTATCACTTCATCTACAATATCGATAATCCTTTTGAAAGGTTGAGGACGCATGTTGTATTCAACAAAGAATAATTTGACAACACCTTCATCTCTCAACTTGAGCCAAAAGGTGTCAAAGAATCTCTCAAGGATTGTGAATGGATCCGACCCATGCAAGAAGAGTTAGAATAGTTCGAGAAGAACAAAGTGTGGACCTCAGTGCCAAGACCAAGTGATAGAAAGATAATTGGAACCAAGTGGGTCTACCACAACAAACTTGATGAAAGCGGAAAAATGGTAAGAAACAAAGCAGGGTTAGTTGTTCAAGGGTACAACCAATAGGAAGGTATTGATTTTAATGAAACTTATGCACTTGTAGTTGGACTTGAGTCAATTAGAATGTTTCTTGTTTTTTCTAGTCATACAAATTTCCTGCTTTATCAAATGCATGTTAAAAGTGCTTTTTTGAATGGTACAATTGAGGAGGAAGTATTTTTTGCTCAAAATCTAAGCTTTGAACATGATAAATTGCCTAACCATTTTTATGAGTGTATGAGTGTGTAGTTGTGACACTATTATAGGGGATGACCTATCTAAGTGTTGTGTATGGATAGGGAGGATCTAAACGCTTGATTTACATGATGTCTAAGTATTTGCACATTATATATTTGTACAAGTTTTTGCATTTGATTACAATCATGAATTAAAGCATTTTGAGCATATAGATCTTCCAAGTTGTGTCATCCACCTAGTTCCTGCAACACTCAAGTAGCACGTTAGATCAACAAGGATGAAATGTTTGTCATCATCAAAACAAAGGGATTATAAAAATGTCCAATTTATCCAACAATCTCTCCCTTTTTGAAGATGACAAACATTTCCAAAATATAAAATAAGGAAATGTAAATCATGTGAGTTTCATACCTGAAGTTTACCTTTTGTAGCCATTCTCTTGTTTGCAATGCGAATGATTATGAAACTCAATAATATTTTCGATTTTATATTATTTCTCCCCCTTTGTCATTTCAAAAAGATAACCATGATAATAATTAAGTATGACTTTATTACTCCCCCTTAATTTGATAATTAGATGCTCCCCTTAATAAGATATTCAGATTTAAAAACAAGGGATGCAAACACAATTGTCAAATTTGGCCACAATTTATTTCTCAATCATTTGCAAAGGATGAATCCTTTAAGCTTAGAGTACATAAATGTATCTCTAACTAAATACACGGGATGTTAAGCCCATATTTGTTTAGAGAATTCCATTATATTCATACGTGTAGTAAGCTACAAAATTACTTTAAAGATACTAAGGTCATAACTAGCCTCAAATTTTCTTTATGATGTTTACAAAATTTTGTAAGCTCCTTCTTGATCTTATAGTCAAGATGGTTTTTGTGAGCTCCCCCTTAATCTTATAATCAAGATAATTTAAGGATTCTAAGGTCACAATAAGTATAATAAGTTAACCTTTTATGAGAGTTATGCACTAAAATCTTGTTTTCAATATATTAAGTGCAAGTAAATGATTTACAAATAAGCATTTTGTCAAGCTTATTTTAGGTCTACCTTGACTTCGACCATAGCGCCCCTTGGTCAAACTTTGTTTCGACGAAGAGGCATTTCCTGCAGATTTATAGTTTAAACACTCATATGTGAAGTATAATGTCTGTAGGTGACTTGATTAAATGAATATCAATTTGAAGCACTTTGAGTGATATCTATTATGAAGATGTTTTATCAATGTAATAACTTAATATAGGCATCATAGTGAAGTCTTTGTCCTTGATTTTCCTAGAATGTATGTTTTACATTCATTTTGAATGATGTCTCCTAAGCTTTTCTCAAATCCCAGTTCTTCTTGTACCCTTATTTTCGTATTAATCATAAGATTCTTTAGAAACATATATCCTTAAAAATAAGATTAATATCTTAAAGTCAAGATTTTGCAAACAACTAGATAAAATATTAATATTCTTGTTCTAAAAGACATTGTTTGGCTTGTTATAGCATCATCATTCATTTATTACAAGCCATGCACACAATAATCATTGTCTATTTAGTCAAGATGCATTTATGCCATAGAGTTTTACTGTTATGCAAAATGGAATTTTCAATGATAGCATTATCTTTATTTGTAATGAATTGAATCACAATGATCATTTTGAAAACAACATCCATTTATGGTTTGTATATATATAGATCAAAGATTATTTTAGACAAACCAAGGAAAAATGAAACACAATGATCATGGCACAATGATTATAATAGAACAATAGAAGCATATAATTTCATGAAATACAATGATCATAATCATTTAAACTAAGTTTTAATATTCATGGTTCCTATATAGATAGACCAAGTAATGCTTAGGATAAACCGTGTGAATGATAGAATAGTAAAATCAAAATGGTTCATAATTTTCAAATTTAAGACAAACTATGTAAATGAACATGCTTAATAAACTTTTTCAATCAATGAAGAAAGTATGTTCAATATCAGTTTTCATATATCACTTTTGCAATATGTTTAAGGATTTCATATTCATAAGGTTATACCTTCATTCAACAATTCATGATGCAAAAGATCAATATGTCTTGATTAAAATATGGTCTCCAAGAATTGTGAAAATCAATTTTTATTATTGTTGAATTGATAGCAAATAAGATATAGTTGAACATGTTTTCCAGACTCTTTCTCGGTCGAACAATTCATCGACCGAATTATTTTCAATTGAATTATTTCTCGACCGAGAATGTTTTTGTAGATTTTATTCAGCAATCTGTATGTTCTAGTTTATGTGTTGAATTACTTTCATTTATTTGTTATTCTATTGTGTGAAGTTGAGATAGATATAAAGTTGTTCAAATCAAGATTGTTGATCATATCTCAACTTGGTTAGTGCATATCCATTTAGGTGTCACAATGAAAATTTTAAGATAGACCATTTATGCTTAATCATCTTTTTCAAGACAGTAGTAATTGAAATTTGATAACATTTGAATTTTCAAAGAAAGCATAATCAATTTCAATTTGCATAGAATTTCACAAGTTGTAGTTTGCATCAAGTTTAATAAGGATGTGATTATCATATATGTAATGATGCTAACTACTAATATGCTCGAGATGACTTATTTTTGCAATCAAGTATGTCTTCTTGTAGTAAGAGTATAGATTTCAGTATCATTTTTCTTTGCAAGCAACATTTTTGCAGTAGTTTTAGTAAAATTAATCCTTTTCTATTGTATACTACAATTTAATCATGAAAAGTATTCAGTTTTGATGCTCATATATTCTTCCTTTTGATTTGGATCATTCAAATATTTAAAGCACAAGAATATGTAGAGTTCATTGATTGCATTTTAAGTGTCTTGTTTTTATTTAAATAGTTCTACCAGAGTTTTACTTAGTCGACAAAGTTCTCGACCGACAGTGTCTCAGTCGACAACCTTCTCGACTGAAAATTTTACTGTTTCTCCAGAAAAATATAGATTTAAAGCTGAAAGCCTATCGGTCGACTAATTTCTCGACCGACATCGTCTCGGTCGAAGATTTTGTCAACCGAGATTGTTTCTGTACTGTTTTCAGTAATTGTTTCCAAGTCAAACATAGATTATTTTCAATCCAATTAAGCAGTTTGAAAACTCAATTTAGTTGAGATAAAACAATAAATATCAAAGCAATATTTAGATCAAATCTCAATTAATAATATTCAAATATCTAGGTTTTGGGAACTCAAACTGAAACAAGTTATTAAAGATGTGTCTCTGCATGTTTATTAAAATGTGTATTTTTAATTTAGAAGTTTTAATTTCTTGGATCAATTTGTTATCCCATTGTGTTAAGTTGAGATAGACATAAAGATATACAACTTAGAGTCTTTGGTCATATCTCAACTTAATTTAATTCATTTAGTTTGGGGGTTTTGGAACCCATACCAACTCAACATCCTTTTTCTTCTAAGGTCATGAGAAGGAATAATGTCCAAGACGCAAACAATAATGGCAACATATAGAATCAATCTCATTTCTCTTTCTATAAGTTTGATCTAGATTGTTCTTGGGTACATATGTATATTTGCTTTTAGGTACATACATAGATTGAGTCTTTGGCACCTGTGTCCTTCTCCCACTAGGTTTTTGATAGGATTTTCCCTTAGGCTTGTAACCTAGTCCTCTCCTTCCAATTTGACAGTAAGAATCATTTAAGATTTTATCAAGAATACCATTGTTACTCAAGCTACTAACTTCTTGTTGCAACTTAGCTATCTCATCCATTCTCTTCTTGATATCTAACTTTGCTTGATCTAGATTAGATAATAAAGAATATCTTTCTTTCACAATAATATCATAATCTAGATGTGTACACAAAACAAGTTGTTTTTAAGATCATTTACTTGAGTTTACAAGTTTATCTTTTCTAGGGAGAGAAGATTGCAATTTGCTTCTACTGATTTCAGCTTAATATCATGATCTTCAATAGCCTTTTTGAGATCTTCATTTTCAGATGTGAGAGCAAGAATTTTAGCATGTAACTCATCATTTACTTTATTTGATTTCTTTAATTTCTTCTTGCACTCAATATATTTTTCATGTATTTCTTGAAGACTAGCAATTAACTCTTCTTTAGGTAAATCAAAAAGGCTTACCTCTTCTTCTTCACTTATTGTAGCGATAAGGCATTTTTTATGCACATCTTCCTTCTTTAACCTCCATGGACAGATATGTGTTGCGTGCCTTGTTCCTAAGCACCAATTACAGCTTGTTGAAGATTGGTCCATGCTTTTCCTTTGCTTGCAGTTGTAGGCACCACCACCCTCCATTCTTCAAGACTTGATTAGAGTTCCTTGAAGCCTGCTCTGATAGCAATTGAAAAACCACTAGAGGGGGTGAATAGGGCTTTATGAATATTTTAAAAATAATTTAACCAAAACAAGAAACCACAAAAAGATTGGACAAGGGGACAATGATTTAGAGTGGTTCCAACCTTAGCAAATACTAAGGCAGTCAATCCACTACTCGATTGCTTACCCAACCGGGATTTTGAAAGTATTTAAATTTTATTACCTCACAAGGATGTTACATAAAATTACAAATACTTTCACCAAACCCTTTGGACAGCCTTCACCTAGAAGTAGTCTCACCAACCTCGAAGCAGCCTTCCTTGAAGTAACCTCAAGCTCCCCCTTGAAGTAGCCTTCCTCTTGAAGTAGCTTCCCATTGAGACAGCCTTCTTGAAGTAGTCCAAAGTCCACCTTCTCCACCGAGAAGACCCTTCTCCACCTGAGAAGATAAACCCTCTCCAATCCGTAGCCTCCAACCCTAGGAGTAGCAAGGAGAGTACAAACAATATAAAGGAACAAGAAGGAAAAATGGAAATTATACTACCGTTGTAGCACAAGGCTTGATTTCCTATATCAAGTGTTTTGATCTCCTAACCAATTTATATGGAAGTGTAAGTGTAGTGGGTAGGAGATGCTAGCCTATAGGACACGAAATTGGAGCAATGGAAATGAATAGACAATGTTGGAGTTGCTCAATTGCTCACACAAATGGATTGCAGATTGCAAGTAATATGCTCAAGTGTTGCACAAGTGTATTTTGGGTGTCCTAAGGCATGCCCTATTTATAGGAATGGCCTATGAATGCTTAAGAACATTCTAGACACTTTCTAGGGGGTTCTTAATGCTTAACTAGCCATTAGTTGTCCACTAATTACTTTAGTAACGGCTAGTTAATTAACTCTGAAAAGTGCAGACAGAGACAGTCTCGGTCGAGGAATTGTCGACCGAGATCCTAGTCGGTCGAAGTTTTTGTCGATCGAGGGACTGTTTGGAGGAAGTGTGTATAATGTTCGATTCCAACTCCCAACTACCTTGTCTGCTGTGTCTAACGGCTACTTGGGTCATTCTCGGTTGAGGAGATTGTCGACCGAGAGTGTCTTGGTCGAGAAGTTGGTCGACCGAGAATGACTCTATTTCAATTTTTTAAACTAAGTACTAAGTGTGTGTATGAGTGTGCAGTTGTGACACTATTATAGGGGATGACCTATCTAAGTGTTGTGTATGGATAGGGGGGATCTAAACGCTTGATTTACACGATGTCCAAGTACTTGCACATTATATATCTGTACAAGTTTTTACATTTGATTACAATCATGAATTAAAGCATTTTGAGCATATAGATCTTCCAAGTTGTGTCATCCACCTAGTTCCTGCAACACTCAAGTAGCACGTTAGATCCACAAGGATGAAATGTTTGTCATCATCAAAACAAAGGGATTATAATAATGTCCAATTTAGCCAACATAATCTTCCTGTTCGGTGGAGTTTCCAACCTACATAACTTGACCGATCGCGCAATTGAACCAAATTAAAATAGGGTATCAGCCAACTTTCCTCCCTCTCATCTTGGGGAAAATTGACCGATCCCGAGCTCCAGTGCTCTAGTTATCAAACCCTACAATTGTATCTCCTCTCTTGGGCTCTGGTTGACCTCCCTTGTCTCCTTCTACACCAGCCTAGGTGGTTAGGCAATTTACTAATGACATTTTCCTTCTCCCTCACTTATCTTTTCCTCTCCATTTGCCTTCATCGCTTCAAGTCATAGGAAGAGAGTTATCCCTATTGGAGCACCATTTTGTCCTCTTTAACCTTGCCCCATATCCTTTGATGGAACCTCCTTCATATCCTCTCAAGATCTAAATCACTATAAGGAACTCCTTCTTAGGAGTCCATTCCCTTTTTGATCTTTATATGAAGCTCGTTTAACCACAAGTGATGCTATAAAGGATGTTGTTGAGGTGTTTTCAACCCATCACCCTAGCACATTGTGTGTAGAATGTTTGTGCTACTCAAATTCTATCATTGGCACTAAGGTGGTCCATGCATTTTATGCTAATATTTAATGGAACTACACTAAAAATGTGCCACCACCTGATACTCAGGTAGTTCTAACTTCTACGATCGTCGGTACCAAATTTACCATCTGTGAAGATTCCTTAAATATCCTTTTCAATGGTATTGAGGTTACCGATTCATGGAGGGTTGACTACCCTGGCAGTCATGACCTGCTTGACCCTGAGGCATTAAAGCTATGATCTTACACTTCCTGATATATATATAAGTTTTTAAATAATCCCAATGTCCCCTATAGGAAGAAGTCAACCTTGCCATCCTCTTCCCTAGATATCAAAAACCATCTTATTGCATTGGTAGTTAACTGCAATATCCATCTGAAGAAAAATCAAATGGAAATTGCAAAAAACACTATTGTAATAATGTATTGTCTTTTGAAGAATATTTGAGTCAAGTGGTCTTGCTACATTCTTCATCACTTGACCTACCTTGACTCTAAGAAGAACACCTCTGGCACCCATCCTCCTTATCATGTCTTGGTATGTGGTATCTTTGCTTTTGCAACTCAAAATTCCCTTTTCTGTTATCTCTGCTACAAATAAAGACAGAAAGGAGTCAACATTAATGACACTACAATCAAGAAGATCTTTCTTCATACCTCTCCTACCACTCTTGGAGCCTCTACCTCCACCCAAGCCCCTCCAGCACCACCTCCACCCGTCCTGACCGTGCCTCTTTTAATGTATCAAATGAAACCCTCATGGGATATTTGATGCATCAACATGCCTATAACGATCAGGTTCAGGATCATCTCCACCAGGACCTTTTCCAGATAATGTCAACCATGAATCTATCATGTATCCATCCCTATCCTACCTACCAGGCATACCCTAGATCTGACTATGCCTGCTATGCATACAGTCAGTTTTACCCTAACCCTCCACTTCTTGATGCTTCCACTGCCACCCTTGTTGCTGATGGTGGACCTACCCCTACCCCTACCCCTAGTGATTTTCCTCTACTAGCTTTGCCTTCTAGTCCTTTTGCCACTCTACTTGCTATTTTTGATGGGACTTCTCCTCCTACAGTCCCGCAAGCTAATGTACTACATGCATGTGGCATGTCATGGGATGAGTAGAATGCCAGGTGGTCTGGTCATGCTTTTGGACCTCCTCCTGGTGAGGAGATGATAATTTAGGACATTGAGGATGTTGTTGAGGCTACCGAGGAACATGGTTCTGAGGATGGTTTTGATGACAACTTTGTTGGTTCTTTTGATAATGATGGTGAGGATTGTTGTCCCCACTGCACCATCATATTATGACGAGGACTACCATCCCAAGGACGAGGAAGATAATGATGTTGTTTATGTCGTAGATAGTGTTGATGTTTAGTTCTATAGTCTTTAGAGTGATCTTATATATATATATATATATATATATATATATATATATATATATATATATATATGTGTGTGTGTGTGTGTGTGTGTGTGTGTGTGTGTGTTTATTCTATCATGTATTAGACATTAGGGCATTGTGTCTATGAGGCATACTACTTTATCATCTCATTTCTTCTTGTTGGTTTGTAGTTTTATTCCGAGAGGACATGCTTAATATTGTAATCTCAATCTCATGTAGCCTTGACTCTTTATTTTCTTTATCTTATGAGTTCCTATTATGATATCCTATATTTTTATTATGACATTCAATTTTTGTTTCTCTCTATTTTGTCTATATTTGGTGTGTGTTATATGTTGTTGCTTGTTTAGTTCATATTCATGGAGAAGACTTGTGCTTTTTTCTCTTCTACCCCCTTGCCTTTTTGAAATGACAAAGGGGGAGAGAAAATGAGAGAATCAGTAATGCATGTACTACAGGGAGAAATGACCTTATCATATTATTTTATTTCTTATACGATCCTTTTCTTGTCAATTATCTGCATATCATGTGACTTGCTAGAGGACCATATAGTATATAGATGTGCTGTGGTTATTTGTGGAAAGACTAACCATGCAGGATAAGTAAGCGTGAATTGAGGGGGAACAATTCACATTGTTCAATCATGTATCCCCTTTGCAATTCACAAGGTAAAGTTTCAACTTTCGCATCCTCCTTCAAAGGTAAAGGTTTAACTTTCATACCCTTTTCAATATGTTGAGTAATGGTTTGTCATTGCCAAAAAGGGAGAGAAGTTTGACCTGAGTGTTACACATTGTCCATATTTTGGCAATGACTTGACCATTCCATTCATATGTATCTAATATGTTTGTTGGACATTTATTTTAGTCATAGGAACATGAAAAGGATCAAATCTATCAACCCCTAGCTTGTTCTAGTTCAAGTCCAAAGCAATGCAAATGCACTTTTATGGAAAACACTCCAAATCACCTTAGATGATTTTTGTAATAATTTGTATTGATGATATGACTTGTAACAAATATGAGAAAAAAACCAGGAACCCTTAATTCAAACATTTGATCACTCAAAAAGAATTTTCCAAAATTCGTTACATGTTGTTTATCTTTCGAGATTCAAACTTGACTGATCCCTTAGAAGAATTTTGAGAATTCTTTGGTTCAGTCAAGTTTGCCACTATAGAACTCAACCGATCCATACACTCGGCAAAACTTATTTCAAGAGATCAGTAGAGTGGACAGATTCTTCAAATTAGCTTTGTCGCATAGTGAAATCTTTCAAGTTACCTTTATGAAAACTCAACCAACAACACTATACGGAAAACACAAAAAAAGTGATTCTAATTGTTGGAGTGTCACAAAACACAAAATTATATATGTTGCCACACCCCAAATGACTAGACAATGTTCTTAAGTATTCCTATCTTATAGTGGACACCCTCAACTATAAATAGGACCTCTTGGAGTTCATTCCAGGGTTGCTCATTCATGCTATTCAAGGTCCTTGCTACAGTTGAGTGCCTTGAGCCCCTTTCTCTCTCTTGATTACACTTCATTTCATACATATACATGAGATAGGTTATGTGTGAGAGAGCTACTTTATTGTATACTTGTAAAGCTCTAAAAGATTCTCCTTCCCCAACCCCTTTCTTCAAGATCAAGTTGGTGAAAGCTTCTCCAAGTGAAGAAGAAGGTGCAAAAAGCTTTTCTGAATGAAGGAGGAGGACAAGGCTAAAGATACGGGAGTAGAGTGGGTAAATCCTTCAAGGTGTAAGGATCGTTGCAAAGAGGGGATCTCCTTAGAGAAGGTGTCCAACTACTTGCAAGAGTGGTTAAGACCTTGGTGAGGTAGAAGACTCTAGATTCAAATAGCTAAGACCTTGGTTGTAAGGTTACTGACTCCCTTGACCTCAAAGGGAAGCTAGATATCCTTGTCCCAGGAAAGGAAGGTCAATTATATGTATTATAATGGAATATAAGTATATATAGGTTGCAAAATCCTAGGGCTTGACCTCTCTGGGTAGTGGACTAACTATCTCCTAGTTTGGAGAGTGGAAACACTCTAAACAGCTTATTCAAGTGCTTGTTTCAATCTCTCTCATCCTTGCTATACATGTTTAGATTGCCTCTAAAAATTACTATATGCAATTATGCCTAGTTGAAGTAACTTGAAGGTCTAATGAACTTTGTGCAAGTGTTTTAAGCACTATTCACCCCTCATCTATAGCCCTTTGATCCAACAAAATATAATTAAAAGAACCAACCAACTACTATGGTTGACGTCCAACCAATAGATTAGTTTTCAATCTATGTTTATAAGAAATTCAAAGAAAAAATAGTTACTAGCTATTGGATTTTTTTGTAAAATGGAGAAAGTTAATAGAGTTTTTGTCTACGAAATATAACACAAAGAAATACATAATTTTTTCATCTAACATTAGAGTTTATAATATACAAGTAGTTGTTACCGATTGCGAACATAAAATAAAGAAAATACAATTTGTTGCAAATTAAAGTTAAAGATTTAATTTGTGTCAAATTACAAACATCTCTTAATATGTGTATGTGCATAATAAATATATTAATATATTGATTTCACTTAATTGGGATGTGGGTCACCAGTACAACCCGCTATATAAACAAGTGGATATGGGTTTGGGTGATTTTCAGCAGATCATAGATATCATCACCCAAACCCTATTTAAACAGGCTACATCGTGTGTGTCTATGGATTTTAACCCAATTTGATATATTTATCCATGGGTTTCCCAACATTGTGAAAATGAGAGTTGAACAAATTTCTAACCTACAAAATGTTGGATATAATGGCTATATGTCATTTATCTAGATGGGTTAATCCCAGTGTAAGTGCAGGAAATACATAAGGAGGGTGGGGAGAAATAGTTTATTCTTTTGTACAAACTAGGAATAGGATTTGGAAATTATCTTCTGCCTTCCATCTCCTTTTTTACAAAAAAAATATAATTAATGAATTAATTGTTTAACTAATTCTTTTTGAATTATAAATAGACTCATTGTTCTCTTTATTAATTGGAATTAGATCTTTTCCTTCTTAATTGGAAAGTCCATTGGGATCGATCCCTTCAACCCTATTTGTCATGGGAGGTCACAAGAGGAAATAAAAATGATGATTAGCAAATTGAGATATTAGGTATACCTGTTCAATTCTTTAGTTGGAGCTCCTTATTTTCCTTATTAATTGGAAAGAGATGTTTTCCTTCTTAATTTGGAAATGGACTTTTTATTTTCCTTATTAATTGGATAGAGACTCTTCGTTTTCCTTTTTACATGTAAATGATTGATATTACGATCGTGTCCTACTAGGAGTGGGATGTGGGGCATTGAGAGGGCTATAAAGTCTCAAGTCACTAGAGTTAAACACAATACAAAGATAAGATTTAGACAACATTTATCGCCATTCATGTGTGAGAAAACCCTTGTCATAGAAACTTGTCTTATCTCTATCATTTCTCCAGGAGTTCCTCATGAGGATCCTTCTTCTATGGGAAGCATGTTCATCCTTCCTTCTATCATAGATGTTATCTATTAGGTGGTGGTACCTATAATCACTACGTTGCACTGGTAGTGCACCTTGTCTTTCCTCAATGACATTTCTATTGTAGATTCCTTATCGGATAAACTAGAAGAACGACACTCATCCATGATGATTGTGAGGTGTTGATTTCTTTAAGTATTACATAATATTGATCAAAAAATGGTTTTGTCTAGAGTTTTTAACTCTATTTTCTTTTATATTCTCCTGTTATGTTTGTTCTACATATTTCTTATCTGAATGTAGCTTGAAATTGCTAATTAATATGGCAACTATTTTTGTTTTTGATAACAACATAAACATTTATATCCAATAATCTTAAATAAATCAACATGCTTGATTCCTTTGCGATCTCTTCTGGTCTTTGTGTAAATTATGAAAAGAGCTCTACCATTTTCAGCAAACATGTCAACAATAGTCCCATCATTGAGATTACCAAAATTAAAGAAAGTCAATTCCCATCGAAGTATCTTGTGCTTCCCTTGTTTTCTAGTAAGCTTTCTAAAAGGCTTTGTGGTTCCTTGGTGGATAAGATCAAATTGAAACTTGACTCATGGAAGTCTAAGTTATTGTCTATGGCTGCCAGACTAGAACTCATTAAATCCACTCTCTCTAATATGCATTTGTACAATGTAGAGATTTCCTTTGGGGTGAGACTGATGCAAAAAGGAATCTTCATATCCTCAAATGGGATAAAGTTACTGTGCCTAAGAAAGATGGAGGCCTTGGAATAAAAAAACTCAAGTATGTCTCTAGAGCTTGCTTAATTATCAATGCATGGAACTTTGCAATCAAGAAAGACACTCTTTTTGTTAAGTGGATTAATGAAAAATATTTGAAGTACTCCTTTTGGAACATCAATGAATCCTCTAATCACTCATGGATGCTTAACAACCTCATTTGAGTTAGAGAAAAAATTTTGAAGCATGTCAAGTTTAAAATTGGTGATGGCAACTTCATATCCATCTGGCAGGATCCTTAGTGTAGATCTAATTTTTTTAGTTATTATGTGGGTAGAGATTGTATTATCAGATATGGTATCCACTAGAATGCTAAGTTAAATACTATCATTATTGAGGGTAAGTGGATTATGCCTAAACCCAGCAATAGTGGTCAAACTAATATTCTCAATGTGGTCAATTCTATTTCTATTTGCCAGGGTCAAAAAGATAGTATCTCTTTTGGCTGCTCAAAGAATGTTAATCTTCACGAAGTTTGGGATATCATAAGAACCAAGATTGATAGTAGTTTCAACTTTGATTGGATCTGGAAGATAAATACTCATAAGCGAGCCATTCTTCACTTATGGAAATCTAGACATAACAAGCTTCCAACCTCTGACTACTCTAGAAGGAGGGGCCTTTGTCTTACGTCCATGTGTTTTTTGTGCTCTAATGACTATGAAGATACCAACCATATTCTCTTTTGTCATAGCTTTGCAGAGAAGATCTGGAATTTCTTCAATCTCCCTATGCCCAAGTCGTGGGATGATGCAAAAAATATTTTTGGTTCTAAGTTAAAATGTCTGATGAGCCTTGTATACTATCATTGCTGGGTTGAAAGAAATTATTGAGTTCATGATGATAAGCATAAAACTCCTGAGCTGATTTCTAAAGTCATTAGAGATGATCTAAATGGTTTTTTTCCTGATGTTGGTTAAGTTGTCTGTTTGTGATCTAGCTATATGTCTTCTGCTGGTTTTCTGGGTTCCAGTGATAGTGTGGTACCTGCGAAGTTCTTTTTTGTTTCAAGGCTAGTATGCCTTGTTTTTATGATGGCCCTTGTGAATTTCTGATGGTTTTCTGTAGGCTTCTCGTGGATGTTTCCCTGGGTTTTTGGCTTGTTTCCTTGGTGATGGGCTTGAGCTTATCCCGTCTGGGAGTGGCAGAGCTTGCCTTCTTTTCCTAGTTTTGCTTTTTCTAATGGTTGCTATAGGTGGATCTTATCTTTTTTGAAAGGGGCAGAATTTTCCTATCTTTTCTGGAAGTTCTTCTTTGGACATCTACCTTCTTCTGAAGATGGGGGTTTCTACAATGTTGACTTGCTTGTTATCTTGAAGTGGTTGTATGTCATTTTTTGCCTTGATCGGATCCTGACTACAGATAGCTTAAAGCTACTTATTTGGTTTTGTCTGCTGATGCTTCTTGAGTGTTGTCTCCTTCTTGGTGGAACTCTAAAGTTGCTTAATCCAGAACTATGGGTTGCTTTGGATGGTTCGTTTTCCTTTCTGGGTTGTGGCAGTTCTCCTTTGTCTCTTGGTTGGTCTGTTGGTTGCCTGCTCCTTTCTAATACTTTTGATGGAAGTCTGAAGATCTGGCGTAACCTTTAGTTTCATTCTGGTGTGGCATGATGTGTCTTGGTTTTGGGAATTTTTGAGTCTGTGATTATGGCTCTCTTTGAAGATATCTTATGCTGCCTACTGTTTTTCTAGTTTGGCATGTTTTGATAGTTAGAATCTGATGTATAGATAGATACTTCCTCACCATTGGAGACTGAATGTATAGATTCTTTTCCTCTCTGTTGGTTATTCTAAAAACCAACAAGTTTTGTACTCCAAAAAAAACCAAAAATTATAAAAAGCAACAGGAGTTTTTGACCGAACAAAAAAAATGGTCGGCCATGGTTTTAGCACAAAAATTGACACATCCAACATACTTAAAGAAATATGCTTCTACTAACTTTACCTGTTGGTAAGTAAAATTAGGTTTTTGAAGAGGATAAACTAAAATCAGACGAGAATATACTTGATATGCAAAAGTAATTACAAATTGTAAGAAGGCTGATAAGACATGTCAAAAATTAATTTTATTTTTTTAAAATAACAAATTGTGTGACTCATACTCTAAGATGTCTGTTACAACTTTGAGGATTTTGTGGGGTGTTGGTGTTAGAAAATAAATACAATAAGGATCACGATAATGAAAAGTGTTATGTTTCCAACTTTCTAAAATTTTAGATGGTAGAGGGTAAACCAATTTTTGACCAAACTCATGATTTTCAACTTTTGTGTCATGAGCTCGAAGATGTGAGCATGAACTTTCCTGATAAGTTTGTTGGTATTTCCATCATAGAGAAATTCCTTAAATCTTGGGAGTATTTTGGCATGATTGTCAAGCATCACAGATGAGACATGATAATGAACAATCTCATGATGGACATTAACATATAAGAAGAGTGCTCAAAAGAGAATTATGTCAAGTTACTGATGCATCCCTATTTTAGGGCTTCATCTTGTGTCCTTTTGCACTTTGATCACATCTAAATTGGTTACAATGTATGTCATTTCCCTTCATATGTATATCACTATCAAATATACTTATGGACGTTCTTTTGTGTTTTTTAGGTACTTTTACCAAGCTTGGATGATGGGAGAGAAAGAGGGTGACCTTATGGTTCTTTCATCATTGGAGGGGTCTAAGAAGGGTCCAATAACTTTCCCAACCTACCCCAGTGGCCAAGAGTCAATTTCAATAAAAGAAGTACTTTGAAACTCAAAGTTGAAGAACAAAGTGCTTTAGAAGACCCCGACATGACCATGGTGCCAAGGAATGGTTGTGCTATCAGATTCAATTTGACAATGAAATCATAGATAGCAAGCATTGAAATCAAGCTCAACAACTTGGTTGTGATGGACCGTAGGCTATTCCAAGGAGGATCCAACATGATTGTGTGTCCCAACATGGACGCGGTGCCAAGACCCAACATGTCTGTGCCTCTCAAATGGCCAACACTCATTCCCAAGATGAATAATCAATCTTAGCTTTGGAATCAACATTAGAAGCAAGGATAGATGGATATCTCTTACTAAAATGAGCAGCTTTGTCCTAAGATGTAATGTAGATCTCCATGGGATGATGCCATTTAAGTTTACTTTTACCATCCAACCAGACAGTGATTTACTTGATGATGAGGGGTATCTGGTGTATATACCATTTAAGTACCATGTATAAGCAAACAAATTGCACAACAAAGTAGAGGTTATGTATACTCTCATAACATCAACTTTAGGGACCTACACGCATGGAGTCATAGGTAGCGTTGGAGAGATTGAAGGAAGCACATGAAACATCAAATGTGGATTTAAGAAGCCAACGTGATAGTTAAAAAATTCTATAAAACAATTTTTTTAGGTCAGGGCCATGCTATATGCTTCTTTTGAGACAGCGTCGGTCAGTGACCTATAGAGATGCATGAAAGTGGGAAGGCATTAAGAAAATATGATCATTTTAAAATGTGTCCTTCCTAACACTAGTAGACTTCATTGTTGTGTATCTACTACTTTTCAGTGCAACTCAAGAAGCTAGCATCAATGGGAACTGTGAAAATGTCATCGTGTCACATTGGGGCAGTGAGAAGCGATCAAATCCAACGTGTTGTCAAACAACATAGTAGTATCATGGTCTTAGTAGTTAGGAGTCGTGTATCCTTGAACGTCTATGGTGCCACCTTCCCACCACGACTATGGTGATCACCACAACCATGCCACCAAGATCCAAAACTCTAGGTTTCCACTAACATCATTTCCATTTTCTCACCTCAACCTTGAGAACGGCCATTTTGCACCTTAGCCACCATGGTCGTGGTGGCCAGAAAACCCAACATAGTTTTTCACTGCATTTCCCATAATATAGTCACTTCACCTAGTGTTTACTCACGTCCTATATATACTTGGGTGGAAGATAGAGCATGAGGTTAGATACCTCTCACCTCCTCTTAGCCCCCTCTTATCCATTCATTCCGCCCACCACCCCATTCCATCATCTTCCATCCCAAAACCCTTCTTTTTAGGGTTTTGGCCATTTTCCACCCCCATTTCCATGTCATCCTACCTTGGGGGAGGAAGTTTCTTGAGCTTCTACTTCTAGGAGGTTGAGAATGGGGAGTCTCCGTCTACTATGACTTTCCACTCCTCTACACTTCTTTCTCCATTTTTATATTTTCCTTTGTTATGAGTAGCTAGACCCCTAGGTGGGTTGTTTGGGGTTCAAAGTGCTAGTTTGATACCATGTTGAGGGAAAATGATATCTAAACATTGTAAATTCCAATGCTAATGATTTTGTTTTACTTTCATTTCTTACCCATAACTTTTCTTGTTGGTTTGTGCTTGAAATCACCTAGGATTCTAGGGAAATTTCTTAAATGTAGCTATTTTGGGAATTTCCCTTAGGTCAAGTTAGTGGATCACTAGAAGATACCCATCTTCCTACATGCTAATAAATTTTCCTACACCTAAGTGAGAGATCTAAGTACCTAGATTAGAAGCATTTATTATAATTGGTTTGGAGCTTCCTAAGGATAGATGGTAGGTGATGTAAGGCATAAAACCCTCACTTCCACCCTCCATTACTACCCTTGGCCTTCATTTGTGTTAAGAGATTCTATCCTATAAATCTAGACTTGATTAGATCCTAATAGAAGTCCACCTAAACCCTAATCCAAGTGAGCCTCATAAGGTTGGATAGAGGGTGATATGGGTTAGTTCCCCTATAACACCCTACTCCGCCCATGGCCAGTTAGCAGTTTTAGACAATTCATTAGCATCTATTTTGTTGATTGGTTTGGTAATATACATGAAAGAGTAACATTTACATGTTATATCCCCCAACTCAATTGGCAAGTACATTCCCCCAAATAGCCCACACTTCCCATTATTGCATAACAACTGTAATTTGTCTTATTGCTTAGTTTATGCTTTCTTAGCTAAACTCTTTACTTTCCTAGTTATTTGTTCTTGCTATTGCCTTGTTCTTTCTAGTTTAGGTCTGCAATTTCCTTTTAGTCCTAATTGCTAGTTTAATGTAGTGTTAGAATCTTGCTTTTCTTGCCTTAGTGTAATTTGCTCCTTTCGTTGTGTAATTTCTTTTCTTTCCCATTAGAACTTAGTTGTCTAAGGTTAGCTTAGGTTTTAATCTTGTTTCCCTTTATTTAATTGTTTGTTCATCATTAGTGTAATCAATGCAAATCCCAATCAAACCCTTCAATCCTAGACACTAAAGTAGTAACCCAATACAAAACTAACCCAGCTCTAGTGGCCCCTCTCTCCTTATGTTTGTTGTGCTCAAATACTGCAATACAAACCTATATGCTTGTGGGGTAGTATTTCTTTGAGTATTTGAGTGTGTCCATGTTAGTCTCTTATAAATGTTGTAATCCCAGGTGTGTGTGTATTGTGTGTGTACCAAGCTTTCTAGCATTATTTCTAGGGAGAAAGGCACCCAGTCTAGCTAGTTAGTTTTGCTTTGATCTTTTCCTACTGCTCTCGTCATTTCTATTCTTCATTTTTGTATTATTTTTTCATGTTGGTTTTCTAACTTATCCTCATTTGTTTGATTGTACCTTGTGCATGTGATAAGAAACCCATGGAATACAATGTGGAATGCCACAATACACCTCACAATCCACTTCATGCCTAGCAACTACAAATCATCAATTGCAAATAGAGTTGATCAAATTTGAGGGGAGAAATTCTTCACCCCTCCGGGACTTCTTGGGATCCCACCTTCCTTCTATGTCTTGGAGAGTGATAGACCCTACAAACACTTGGATTCTTTTCTTGAATTATGCTCCACCTTCAGGACGTCGACAACTTGTGATGACTCCATTTGGCTTGCTTTGTTCTCCTTCTCGTTCAAATATAAGGCCAAATATTTGTATGACTCAATGATAGATATCATGATTTGGAGGGATATAGAGAATGCCTTTCTGAAGAAATTCTACTTCATTGCAAGGTAGAGAAAAATGTAGTGTGCCATAGTGAGTTTCATCCAAATGGGAAATGAGTGATTTCATGATGCTTGGGAAAGATTTCAAAAAATGTTGAGAGAGTGCCCACATCATGAAATTCCTTTATGGAATCTTTTTCAATCCTTTTACTCTGGTCTATGTCAAGTGGATCACACTACTATATATTCTTCTTGTAGATGTGCTTTCATGGATAAACCAACCAAAGAGTCATGGTCATTGTATGAGCACTTAACGCAAAATTTAAGGAACCAAGCTTCCTGCATGGTTAATGATGGTGATTGAGCCTTTGGTGTAACACCTTAAACTTCTAATGATTCAAGCCCACAAATGATAAAGATTCTTGTTAAAATGATGAATCTTATGAAGAATCAAGTGGGAAGTGTTTCTTGTCACTCAGTTAATTCTATTGAGTCTTTTGGTGAACAAGTGAAGGTAATTCATTCTCATAGCAGCCCGTAACAACTAAATATAAGATATAGCTCAAGGTTTTAGGATGAAGTTCTCTATAGGTTCAAAAGCGTTGATGATGTGCAAAAGCATGTGACAAAGTTGAGAAAAAGAAAGTTTTGATGATATGCAATAGCATGTGAAAAGGTTGAGAAAAATGTGGAGCAACTCTCTTCAATACTTGCACAAGAGGAAGTAAAATTATCCTCCCAACGCATAAGAACTTTAATCAATCAAGTAACCAATAGGTGCATCTTAAGTTTTCTATAGTCCACCTCCTATGCAAGTTCATCCCATATATAAATTTCAAGGCCATCCTAAGACTAATACTAATTCTCCACCTCCATCACCCCAACCATTCCACAACTTCACTTACCACCCTCAATATTCTTCTCCACCTCAATTCCAATACCAAGGGCCACCTCCACCTCCTCCAGATACACAACATGCTCTACCTCTCCGCTATGAGAAAGGTAGTATCGTGACAAATATAAGGAGTGGGAAAATCATGAAGCAACCAACAAGTCAAATGAGTAGTGATCATGTGAGACAAGGGTATATTTATGAAAAAATGTTGAAGAAAGCAAATGTTGATACCATGATTGGAATTTCTGAAGATGATCCCATGACACCTCATGTTGAGAATGTGGTACCATGTGTTCCATATTTTACTCCTTTTGCAAATTTTATAGTTCCTAATATTCCATCTATTATGCCAAAGGTAGCTCATGTTGTGCCACAAGAAAATCATTTTGATGCAAGTAAGTCAAGTGAAAGTAAACCACCATTCTCTTAGGCATTGGATGATCCCCCATCATCAAAGAGGATAAAAACACAATGTTAACATTCTAGAGATTTTTCTGCAAGTGAAGGTGAGTATCCCTTCATTGGATACTATCAAGCAGATTCCATATTATGCCAAATTTCTCAAGGATATGTGCACTTTCAAGAGGATGTCAACGGGGAGGATGCCTAAGAAAAGCTAGTTTACAGAACAAGTGACCTCCATTATACAACACTATTTCCAGTGAAGAGTAAAGAACCCCAAGCCCCAATCATATCTAGCTACATAGGGGAACATCCCATAGACCAATCCCTACTTGATTCAAGATATAATGTGAACTTGAAGCCATATAGCATTTATATTGAGTTGGGGTTAGGCAAGTTGAAATCAGCTAATTGCACTCTCCAATTGGCAGATCATTCCATCAAAGTGCCTATAAGAAGAGTGTATGATGTCTTGGTAATGACAAACAAAGAAAGGACAATGCTCAACTGATTACATTTCTCTTGACATGGATCCGGATGATAGGAAGATTCACATCATCTTGGGAAGGCCATTCCTATCTATAGTTGATGCCAAAATACATGTGTGTGGCACAATGATAGACTCTTTTATCTACATGAAGATATAGATCAATATGTTCAAGGCTCCCAATCGGAATGAACAAGATGAGACTGTTGAGCATGATCGCTAGAAGAATCCAAATGAATACTTGAATAATGGAGATCTAGATGGAACTCTTATGGAAACTTGTACAAACAATTGGATAGATAACAACTTTTGAATGCAAATGAGGGAGGTATCTATTTCAAGAGTGGAGACACAAGAATTATAAATGATTGATTGATTGAGAGAACTACACAAAGCCCAACTAAAGGCTTGAAACTTAGCACTATTGAGAGGAAGCCCACCTAGGTTTGGAAATTTTTTCATCCAACCTTCACTTTTTTATTTTTTTTTGGTTATTTTTACACTTTTCTAACAAACCACACACATGTACTTGTTTTTAGTTTTTTTTGTTTAGTTTTTAGATGTGTAGACAAAAAGAGTGATCAATGAGGCAAATCCTGAAATGTGGAAGGGAATTGATGAATAATTACTTTGGTTCAAAGATTTAATGTGTTGAGGAATTTCAAAGTGGAATGACCTACTACACTATCGACAATGACTATGACACCATGGAGTGGTTGTAGTGAGATGCTCATTACAACAGAGAAATTGAAGAAATCTCAAAATCAACAAAATAGACATGGTAAAAATCACAGTTGTATGGAAATATAGTCACCACAGCCATGTGGCACAGAACGGATGTGCTTCTAGTAAGACAACACAGCCATAGCATGTAGTATGGTGTACCATCCGCGAGCCCCCCCACCTAAGTAACCTGATCCAACAATTTTTCATGCAACTCACTTCATTTCGTGCGACCAAAACTAGAGTGTGATTAGCTATGTGATACAAGAGGTCATGCCTCTAGGACACTTTGATCCCCAATTCTTCCTTCTTCACCTCAAATACACCTCCATCACCTTCGGTAATCTGTCCACTACCTCCATCTCTCATTTCCACACTTCTTCCACCACCAAATCCCCTCATATTTCTCCATTTTACCCCACCTATACAACAATATGAAAACCTAATTTCCCCATGTATCCAACCCAACATCCACTCAAAATGAAGGCGTTTATGAAGTAACTGAAGGAGGAGGGCAAGGGTTCCATCTCCTATAGTCGTTGCCCCAAGAAGGGCTCTTCTATAGCTGTGTCTACATCTCTCTCTCTACCGCTACTGTCGAATCTAGGCTCTTACACTAAAACATTTGGCTTGCTGGTGGCCAGTTTAGATGCATTGATAGATCCCATCATGGAAGAAGCCACAAATTAACCAAAATGTGGGGGAGCTATTGAAACACCATCTTCACTGCAAGCACTACCACCATGCACATCATCTAGACATTCCACTTCCTCTGCCATGTCATAAGCCTGAAGGCGGTGACTAATACTTGATGAGGAGGAGGAAATGGAAGAGGAACAACGGAAACAACATGAGGAGGTGCAAGAACAACAGTATGAGGAGGTGTAATATGAATAATATGAGGAGGTCCTGAGCAGGAGAGACAACCAACGGATAAATCCATTACACCTAGAGTGCATGAGACATAGAGTGATTGCTATGTGCTATTATTGCCAGTAAACAATGGATGCATTGGGGATATTTTCTTATATCAAAGATATCATGAAACCCTTTGGTTTGTTTTATGTGATGATGATTTTCTATGATACTTATGTGGATATTACATTCCAGTTCTTTTCCACCCTGGAGAAGGTCACTTATGAAGGGGAAAGAGATTTAGGTTTTATATTAGAGAATGAGAGTTTCCCCCTTACTTATTACATATTGAACAAGATTTTTTCTCCCAGTCTTGAAGTAGCAACCCTCCTTGATCAAGGGAGGATGGAAAAATATTCTAATGTGAATTATGCATCTATGTGAAAGAGGTTCACTGGGCACATCAATTTTGAGCAGGGAAAATAAAAACTAGTTTGATCAATAACCCCTAGATGTGATATGTCAAGAAGATTTTAGCCAATACCATATTTTCTTGATATTAGAACCAAGGGAACTGCACAAAGAAACATCAATTTGTGTCGGGATGGATAGCACAAAGCAAGTGTGTCAATCTAGGGGCACTTCTTATTGATTGTATAAAGATAATTCCCTCCAAGAGAAAGAATCCTTTTGTGATGGGAGGGATTGTGTCCTCAATTACATTATCCCTAGATCATGACTTGACTAGATACATAAAGGCAAAAGGAAGAAAGATAGTGGACCTAAAATACCTTATTTGCTCATTTATGATTTTTTAGTTGATAGAATGATCATAAACCAGGTCAACCCCCCCCCATGAAGGAGTTTCACTTGAGCTACTTTACCGTTATATACCTCTCCTAGAGTCGTATGACCCATCTCCAGATTTCTTGAACACTTTTAGGAGATAAAAAGAGGAGCATGCTAGGGATGAAAACACCCCATAGTGTTCCTTGAGGGTTTTAAAGAGTCACATGTTGAGAACCAGAGGAGAGCAGTGGAAGAGAGAGAGAGAGAGAGGCTCATAGAGTGAGGAAACAAAAGGTGGAGATAGCACCACAACAACCCACAATGAGCACCTCTGACATGTCTACTATACAGGATCAACTAGAGGGAATTTAGAGAACACAGGAGGATTTCTAGATGAGGAATTATGCCATACGGTTGGACCAACAACAAATTCATCATCAAGCAAACCACATCTATCAATTTCAGCATGGGTAGGTGCAGAGGAACCCCCAATTGGGGGAATATTGGTAGGGTGCACTTTCTGGTACCAAGATACATACTTACCTCCACAAGCGGACTGTTGGGATAGTTGTTACTAGTATCCTCCACCACAGGGGAGCACCCCTTGAGCCACCCCATCAGTAGTGATCTTCTACCCTATCACTCCTAGTCTTTAGTATCATGCTGAGGGAAACATGATTCAAAATTTTGCAGTGGTAGGGTGGTACACCCTCATTTCACTCTTGATATCATGTCCTCTTGCCATTTACTTTTGTTTTCATCTTTAACCTGTCTTTATTACATTTTTTATGTTTTTCATACATGCATATCATGTAGTTCATTTTCTTGCACGACTTACATAATTTAAAAAAAATCTTTTCATGCCATTCCATGTCAAGCATTGCATGTCATGAAGATTTCGTAATTGTGTGTGCTTTTAGTTATAATTTTCTTGTATATTTCTTGTTTCTTCATAATGTAGGCTTATATCTGATTGAAGGCATATTGGCACCATTTTGGCCAATTTTTCCCAAATTAGGAATTCTTTCTTAAAAGTGTGTTTTTAACCAATCTCTACATAAATTGAAAATGTTGACTGATAAATGCATACTACATTCTCATGCCTATTTCTAAATGGTCTCAACTCTTAACTTTTTACATGTAAGTCACCTCTTTTATGCTTGTGGAATGTTTGGTAAAATTGTGATCCAAGTGAGCGAAAAACTCCTAGGGTTTGTCAAATCTCATGATAAAAATGTGGTTTTCATATTTCTCATTCATGTGGTGTGTCATTGTTTGATGAAGTTTTTGGAGCATTTTTCATGCAGGAGATCTCATGTTGAGGACCATATTAGTGACCCCTCTTTGACTCACTTTTATTTCACCATTACTTACCTCTCTGCCTCATGAAAAGATGCCAAGGAGCAAATATCAGCCTCGTCCACCATCCAAAAGTTTGGGGTGACCATATCTACATCCCTCCACTTCACTCTCACCACCATGTACCCTACCTACACCAAGGTCAAAAAAATGCAAAAAGAAAATATAAGATTATTCTATGTAATCACATCTAAATAAATAAAATATGAGGTATCCTATGTAATAGCACTCCAACCTCTTACGACAACTCCTTTCTTCTATTTTCATGCCCATTGTTCTGGGAAACATCAAACCTAGATCTTTTAACCTTTTTTGCATCCATTTAGATTAATTAGTGTGATAAAGTGAGTTTTCATATTATTTTCCTCCATATTTACTTCTCAAATTGTTGATAAAAATATCCACTAGTATCTCCCTCACTAATTTGACTAAAAGAAATTACCAATTTCATAATAGTGCAAACCCTAGTTTCATATAAAGGTGAAATTGTATGTAATATGATGCCTAGTCATATCAGGTAGTCAAACTTCAAATTTGGAACCCAATTTTCTACCATGGCTAGATATTATCATCATTAAGATTTGTTTAAAATTTTATTCTTTTTTAATAACCCAATTAGGAATTATGAGCAATTGAAATTAATGTACATTATTTCATTTATTTAACCCGAAAGACCTAAGTTGTTGTTTATTCAATCAATATGTGTTCATTTTGATGTGTCACATGACTGAGACATGGATCGCAATCTATGGGGTCTAATCTCGGTCGTCTATGGAAAGATTGGATGACTAAAAAGTCTTCTCCTACCCATGACAAACTCAGCCCTATGGTAACAACCTGAGTCACAGATCGGTTTTTTCCCCAAGAATTACCCTATCCCTTATTCGTGATTCTAATAGAACAAATATATTCCCTCTCTAAAATGAACTCAACAAACCAAACTCCGATCTCCCTCACCCTCAGATCAGGGAGACATGACTCCCTCTTTTTCACACCTCTCACTAGAGGTAGTAGTGGGTTTAGGACTTCCTTATCCTTGCTCCCAAACACCTATATAAGACTACCAGTAGCTCCGGCCACCCTCCTTTTGTCATCACTTCTCCTCAATTCAAAACCATTGATGCCTGAGCACCATAGTCACACCATCGTCTTCAACCTATGGCAACTTTCACTGCCCCTCTACACCAGCGCACCCCATACCAGTTCTTCACTACCTTCACCTTCGCCATCCTCCAAGGAAGCCCCCCAGTTAAGGCCCGAGATCCCAGACACCTTACACCCCTAATACACCCCTCTCTCTGATGACCCTCCTCCACCTTCACGCTGGTAGGGGACTCCAGCGGGAGACACATTCTGCAAATCGAACACCTCTAATCAGAGCAACCTCATGGAGTCTGGATTAGGTGGCTCGAGCAGCACACCTGCAAGGGAGAAGGAGGAGGTGACGTGGTGCCAGGTGGACCAATTAGGGAGCTCCATCTCAGCTGACAAGTCATGGGTCTGTGAGGAACTGTAAGGTAGCCACTCACCTGTAAGGACCCTGACGCACATTTTGGGATAACCCTATTTGTTTTTCCTAAGTATGGTGCTTAGAACCTTGCTCTAATCATCTGAGATGTAATTAGGGCCATTAGAAAGCTTAAGTTTATCATTTGAGCTTGTTTGGATGATGCTTGTGTTTTGTGGTGAGGTTTTGGTGCAAATTGCAATTCACCCAGAGTAAGGGTTCATGTACAAGTTTGCCACCACTAGAGTGATCCTTCTCTCTCTTATCATCATCTAGAGAAGAAAGAGAGATGGGCACCTTATTTGGGTCTTGTTTGTATGGTGACATCCTTAGTGATGTATATGACACATGTGTGAGATGTGTTTTCCTCTTAGATGTGTTATCTCAGGATAGAGAACCTTGGAGAGGCTGCCCTATCATTTTGTGAGTGTGAAGGGTTGTGCCCTATCAGTTTGTGAGTGTGTAGGGTTGTGCAGTATTGGTTTGTGAGTGTGTAGGGTTGTGCCATGTCAATTTGTGAGTGTGTAGGGTTATGCCCTATCTATTTGTGAGTGTGTGGGGTTTTAGCATATCAAGCATGACCTTGGTAGGAGACCAAGAGGGTGAGATCTATCCTATATCATGTCACCATGTCTTTCATATAGTTTCATGTGGCTCCTTTTACGTGGAAAAGTGTCACCTAAGCTCCTAAGGTGATGACACCTCTTCCATGACCTCACTCTCATCCCCCTAGTGTATAATCTTCTTTCTCTCCATGTAAGATGATTCTTTTAGCCATCCTTACTTCCTCTCCTTCTTGGTGGACGACCTTGAGAAGCTTAAGGAGCTAGAGAGGTTCACTTGGATCTTGGTGGATGAGTTCCAAGTTGTGGTATTCTTTGATCATCCTTCATCTTCTACCATGGTAAACCATGTTTCGTAGCTTTCTTCTTCTTCTTCTTCTTATTCTCGACCATGGATATTGGGTATCTCCTTTTAATGTTAAGCCATCTTAACCTTGGCCTCGTCTTCTTCCTTGGAGGTGTTGGGGTGATCAAGTTTGGTGGATCATCTTCTACCTTGAGCTCGTGAGCTTGAAGCTTGACCTTGGAGATTGGATCCTGGTGGTGATCTTTGAGGTGGGTTATATAACTCTTAAACTCCTCTGTTACTTTCACTCTTTCATGTGTTTATGTTGTTTCTCATCTCGAGATCGTTTATTTCATGCATACTAGTACTTTTTGGTGGTTTTGAGAACTATTTTGATGAGGTAGTTTTGTTTAAGTTGCTTCCCATACCTTGCACCTTCTTGCCATGATAGTAGATGGTTTTGTGGACGATCTTCCTAAGGTTGAATATGATAAGTTCACACACACATGCTCTAAGTTGTGAGTGGTTGTCATCACTCGTTGTGTCCAAACTGACACATATTGTAGCAAGTTGTTATGACTTGGGGATGCCTAAACCGATACCTTTGATAAACAGTCATGACCTAGAAGGGCTTAGACCGATATGCTGCTAAACTGTTATGCTTTGGGGGTGTTAGCCCATCATGACCAGGATTATACCTTGTAATTCTAGCTCGTGATGCCATTGGTTGAGTAAGAGGACGACATGCCTAACCCTAACCCTAACCCTAACCCTAACCCTAAAAGCCTGTCACCCCTTCAAGCAAAGTTTCCCGTCACACCCTCAAGTTGGGGCTTCCCGTCACACTTTTTAGAGGGGCTAAACTGATCACACCATGAGTGTTAAACCGATACACATCATGAGTGCTAAACCAATACACCTCTTGTGTGGTTAATCAGACACCTCAAGTGTAGCTAACTGTCACACCTTATGTGTAGTTAAAATGACATGTTTGGACATGAGGGTCTAAACCGATACACCTAGATGGTTTAAACTGACTAACCACAAGATAGTCTAAACCAATACCTTTTGATGGTGGTCATGTTACATTATGTTGATGATAGGTTTACATGGTATGTTATGACACCCTATGGGGTGGTTGTATGAACCATAAAGGAGTGCTATTTTGCATAACTTGTAATCTCTTAACATATTCTATAATGATGATGGCAATGATGAATGGAGATTGGTTGTTGATCCAAATTTGTATACCCTAATCGATTAAAGAGAACCCTAACCCTAATGATGTAATGTGAATGGAATGAATCTTATGAGATGGTAGTAATGATGAGGTATTATCTTTCTTGTTATAAGCCTCTAACCATGTAGGTAACACAAGTTGATATGCATAGATAGATAATATATATGGTGTTATGATATATTTGAATGGGCCTTATGAGGCATATGAGATGTTGGTATCATAGAAAGATGAGGAAAACGGTCTTATGACCTAATGAGGGCTTATTTACATATATGAGATGATGATTTCCTTAGTAATGAGATGATGGGTTCATACCTCAAAGTATGTGGTCCTAGTGATGGAAAATATGGCGAATGACAAGCATCAAATGATAATGTGATGAAGATCACACCTTATATGCTCAAATATTTTCTGGTGATGTGTCATTCCCTTCTCTGTGTTGAACTTATTTAAAGTTCATATGTTGTAACTTAATTGATGTAAAAAGGCATTTTAATGACCCAACTAATCAAGTGGAACCTAATCTAGTAGCTTGCCCTGTGCCATAGATCCATTCAGTGTCAGCTTTTACTGGATGGTGAAATGAGTTTAACTCAGAGCACATATTTTTGAATATGTGGGATGCAAGTAGAGTATTCCTTCGCATCCTTAATTACATTTTGTGTGAGATGAACATGCGTGAGTCGATCTCGTTGTGATATGCGGATGGTCATGCATGAGCCACTCCTTTTGATAGAACAACCATGTGTGAGCCTATTCTTCTAGCGCCATACTTGTACCAAGGTGGGCTAGGTATGATTATATATGTGGATGGCCATGTGTGAGCCAATCCCTGAGCTTGACTATATGTCATTGTTGCAGTTGACTGATAATCTCTATGGTGTTTTCTCTTGTGTTGACCAAGAGGTGTGGGAAGGTCATGGATTCGGGATCTTCCATTCATCTTGTATGGCACCGATTTCGAATCAGCAGTGGTCGGTTGGAATTGGGTGGTATGACTCAATTATTTGGGGCAAAATAAAATACGTAAATAGTCAAGTAGTATACTTGTATAGGATCAAATACATAAACATTGGATGAGGTCTTGCTTGCTTTTGTACAATAGTGTTGGTAGAAAACATACATGTTCTTCATATTCCTTTTATAATGTTAAGATGTTTCATAATCCAATATTAATTGCTTATTCTATTAATAATGATTACCTACCTATCATGATTATAATCTTACATGTTGCTTTAATCATTTTATTTGTGATAATAATAGAGTTGTGGATCGTTATATATCCTGCTGAGATTTGGAATCTCGCCCCATGGGTTTCCCACATCATTTTTAGGTGGACATGCAAGAGGAGGCAGAGACCGTGCAGTAGAGGTTGAGGAGCAACAAGAAAGATAGTAGCTAACAAGGTTGGAAGTGTTGCTGGATGTCTTTTGTTGTTAGAGTCTTATAGTCATCCCTTTACACTCAGGTCTTTGGGGATGTTTTATAGACGTGCTTTTGATATGTGGTTGGCTTGTATGCCTCTCTTGTGCATAGCTATGGTGGATATATGTATACATATGTTCTAGAAGAGGTTTCCTTATAATAGGTTGGTGGAACACATGGTAAGTGCTTTGAGGCATGAAAGGACTCGTATGTAATGGTTTTTGTTGTTTGACAATTTATGAAAATGGTTTTAACTTTCAGTATTTTTCAGTAATTTGTTTGTTTAATATTTCTTACACAGTTTTGATTTGAGTAATCTTGTTTTGTGGTGTGATGTGTCACATCGCCTAAGTGGCCCAATCAGAAAATGACACATCAGCAAGGATCGCATGAGTCAACGCTCAAGCCTCACCCAATATTATGAGATATGATCAACCTGAGTCGTCGATCCATTCGGATCTGTCTGTTGATTAAGGTATATCTCGACCCTTTTTATTACTTAATTGATGGAAACCTAGTTATCTTAGCAAAATACTAGAAAATGCTTGAAATATCATAAAATAGAAAACCTATGTATGATTTTTATCAAACAAATATGAGGAATCTGATAAAAATGTTATTATAACTTTAATCTATTTCCTCTTCAAAAATAATAGCCTAAATCCCTAATGGTCATTTTATTATTATCATATTGTGTAATGATAGTGATCCATGGTTGAGATCTGATATGCGGACATCTAAAACCCTAATTGAGTCCCGATCCTCTTTGGTCTCGAAACCCTAATCATGTATGGATAATTATCTAGAAACCCTAAGATTCAGTTTCTCTCTCTAAAGATGTGCACATGCATGCATTAATAATGAAATCCTAATTTCAAGATCTGATCTCATGACCCTAAAAATAAGATAAAAGCCAAAGAAGAACCCTGATCTAACGATAGGAGATGAAAATAACCCCAAATAAAGGACAAAACCCTAATATTCCTAAGTACCCTAATGATGTAGCACTATTTTAGGGCTCCATCCTGTGCCATTTTGTACTTGAATCACATCTAAACATGTTAGATTATAAGATTTTTTCCCCTAATATGTTTATCATTTCCAAATGCGATTATGGATGATGTTCTTTGCACTTTTTTTAGGTACTTGGACCATTCCTTTGATGGACGAGAGAGAAGGAACAAGTTCGAGGGCTCCTCCACTCATGGGGGGTCCAAAGAAGGCCCTAAAATCTCCCTCAACCTACCTCCAATGGCCAAGGGTCGTCATCAAGCAAAGACATCCATAAATGATGAAGATTGAAGGACAATCAAGTGATGCAGACCCCAACATGCCCTTGGCACAACCCCACAGTCGTGGCATTTATTGTGAAAGATCAACAGAGACAACAGGGGATTTGCACCCAGATCGCCATGACCGTGGCCATCTTCCACGACCGTGGCCCTTTGAAGACACCACAACCGTGGCCATCCGCACGGTCGTGGTCTGAAGAGTGAAAGAAGACTGTGGGAACCCCCCATGGTCATGTCGTTTATTATGAAAAACCAACAGAGCCAACATGCAATTGCCCCCCCAAATTGCCATGACTATGGCCATCTGCCACGACCATGGCCACTGAAGACTAACTCGCCCGTGCTGCTGCTCCACGACCACGCCCTCCTCCTCCAAAACGGTTGTGTTATCCAACACGGTCGTGGTGCCACTCACCCACCATGACTGTGGCACTCCACCATGGCTGTGGCCACCACCTTCCTTAGCATATCTGCACCCTTTCCATACCACGCCCATGTTCCTACTCCACGACCATTCCATCCTACCCTCACCACAGTCGTGGCACATCAACACGGTCGTGGTGACCAACCTACCCTACTATACTTTTACACTGATTTTCCTATCTTACCCCTACTTACCCTAGTGCTTCCCCACCACCTATATATACATAGGTGGCAGTTGGGGCATGAAGGGAAGCATCCTACAGCCACTCTAGCCTCCCGATTTCATCCTCCACCCACTCCCACCTCATTCCACCTCCATTTCACCATTTCCACCATCAAAACCATACTCTCCTCCCATTTCCACCATACATCCATGTCATTCACCTACCTTGGAGAAGGGAGCTCAAGCTACAGCTGCTAGGAGGTGGAGAATGATGAGTCTTCACTGAGCTCATCATGGATTTTCACTCCTCTACTCATTCTTCTTCCTTTCTTTTTGTATTTTCCATGTCTATGAGTAGCTAGGCCCCTTGGGTGGGCTCTTTGGGGGAAATTATGTTACTTTGATACCATGTTGGGGGGAAACGACATGTAAACATTGTAATTCCATTTTTAATGATTATATTCTATTTCTATCTCATTATCCATGGATTGCTTGTTGGTTTGTGTGTGAAATCACCTAGGAATTTAGACAAATTGCTTATATGTGTGAATTTTGGGATTTTCCCCTAGGTCCAATTCATGGATCCCTAGGTTGCCTCCCATCTTCCTACATCCTAATAAATCTCCCTAAACCTAAGTGAGAGATCTAAGTAGCTAGATTGGATAATTCTAGTGCAATTAGCATGGAGCCTTCTCAAGGCTAGAATGTGGGGGAATTGGGGTCCAAAGCCCTAATTTCACCTCCCTGTTACTACCCTCGGCCCCCAATTGCCCTAGGAATGCCTAATATAGAAACCTAGACTTGATTAGACTCTAATTGAATTGAACCTAATCCCTAACCCAATTGAGCCTCATAAGGGTAGTAGGGGGTGTTAGGGACTAGTTCCCCTATACACAACCTAGCATATCCATGGCCAGTTAATAGCTTTGGTTAATTCATTAGACTCTAACTTGTTGTTTGGCTTGGATAATCTAAATGGAATCATAATGTTCATATGTCACCCCCAACTTAAGTGATAAGTTCATACCCCTAAACAGCCCACACCTCTCTTTATTGCTTAAAATCCTAGTTTTGTGCTTGCTTAGCTTAGTTAGATTCTTGCGTTGCTATTGCCTTAATTCATGCTAGCTTGGCTCTTTAATTGCTCCTTTGCTTCTCTCTTGCTTGCCTTAGTGTAATTTACCTTTTTATACCTAGCTTAATCCTTTCTTGTCTGTTTAGCCTTACTCTAGCCTAAGATTAACTTAGATTTCATTCTTGCCTTTAATTGCTTGTTTTTCCATAGTAGTTTAACAATCAAAACAACCTTCAAACCCTTAACCCTAGTCTCCGCAGTAGGAACCTAGCCAAACTAAACCTAGCTCTAGTGCCCCCTCTTTTCCATGTGGATCGATTCTATACTTTCCGCTTACCTATACTACGACACAACCACGTGCGCTTGTGGGTGTAGTGTTTTGGTCGACGTAGGTATCTAGTGTAGGTTTTATAAATTTTAAAAGTGAATCCCATCTTTTGCTTCCATCTGCGGGGTTGCATCTATTCAAAACTGCAATTGAGTAGTGTGTAACACTATTGGCGGGAGCACACCAAGCTTTCTGGCACAGTTTCTGGGGATTAGAGGTGCTTGGTCTAGCGAGTTAGTTTTGCTTTGACTTTTCCTACTGCTCTCATCATTGCTATTATTTATTCAGTATTCTTTGCATTCTTTGTGTATATTGGTTTACTAACTTGTTCTATTTTGTTTGGTTGTTCTCTGTGCATGTGACAAGCCATTCGGGGGAAGACAAGATGGAAGGCCAAAATGCACTTCACAAGCCACTTCAAGACTACTTCATGCCTAGCAACTACAAATCGCCAATTTCTAGCAGGGTTGATCAGATGTCAGGGGAGCAATTCTCCATCCCTCCAGGTCTTCTTGGGCTCCTGCCCATCTTCTACGGCTCAGAGAGTGTGAACCCCTACAAGCATCTGGACTCCTTTCTTGAAGTATGCTCCACCTTCAGGACGCTGACAACAAGTGATGATACAATCAGGCTGACTTTGTTCTCCTTCTCCCTCAAAGACAAAGCCAAAGAGTGGTATGATTCAAGAAAGGACATCATGAGTTGGGGAGAGATGAAAAATGCTTTCTTAAGGAAATTCTACTTTATAGAAAAGCTAACACAAATACGGCGTGCCATAGCAAGTTTCAGTCAAATAGATAATGAGCGATTCCACGAGGCTCGGGAGAGATTTCAAAATATGTTGAGAGAATGTCCACATCATGAGATCCCTTTGTTGCAGCTAGTTTAGTCAACAATGATTCAAGCCCACAATTGATGAAAATGTTTAGTGAAATGGTGAGCTTCATGAGAAACCAAGTGACCAAACCTCCTTGTCATTCAGTCAATGATATTGAGTTCTATGGGGAAGAAAAGAAGACACGTCACTCCTATAGCTACCAGGAACCACAAAGTCCCACATATTGCTCAAGGTTTGAGGAAGAGGTTCTCTCTAGATTGAAAGTATTTGATGATGTCAAAGAGATGTTGCAAGGTTAGAAGAGAGAATAGAGAAGCTATCTTCCATAATCACTCTCCAAGAAGAAAAATTAATTGTCTTCAAAACCCATCATGAGCCACCATGAAGCAAGCAAACCTATGCCTTCTTCCCACATTTTCTATAGTCCACCCCCATGCAAGTACATCCCATTCACTCTTTCCAAGGCTATTCCAAGCCTTACACTCCTCCACCACCTCCCTCACCTCAAATTTCTCAAAACTTCACTTTCCAACCCCAATTCTCTCCTCCTCCTTAATTCTCTTCTCCACCTCAATTTCAACCCCAAGTGTCATCTCCACCTCCTCCACAGCCACAACATGCTCCCCCTCTCCACCATGAGCAAGGTAGTGTTGTGACAGTTCTAAGGAGTGGGAAGTCTCTTAAGCAGCCCGCAAGTCAAAGAAAGGTTGATAAAGTGAAGAAAAGGTAGCCAAGTGGTGATACTGTGATTGATATTGCTAAAGATGATGTTGTGATACCGCATGTTGAGTTTGGGATTCCATGCAATCCATCACATATCCCCTTTGCAGGTCCTATAATCCCTATTGTTCTGCCTCATGTTCATGGAAGTGCGGCAAAAACTAGTGATCCTCCATTCATAGAAGCACTAGATGAGCTGCCGGAATTGAAAAGGAGGCAAAAGCACAATGTTGATATTCTTGAGGTTTTTCGCCAAGTGAAGGTGAACATTCCACTTTTGGATGCTATCAAGAAAATCCCATCATATGCCAAGTTCCTCAAGAACCTATGCACTGTGAAAAGAAGATCAACGGGGAGGATTCCAAAGAAGGTGAGATTAACTAAACAAGTGAGCTCCATCTAACAACATTCCCTTCCCGCAAAGAGAAAAGACCCAGGAGCCCCACTTATACCTAGTTACATAGGGGGGCATCGCATAGATAGGTCCTTACTTGATTTGGAATCTAGTGTGAATTTGATGCCATACAATGTCTATGTTGAGTTGGGCTTAGGCAAGTTGAAGCCAGCACATTGCACTCTCCAGTTGGCAGATAGATCCATAAAAGTGCCTAGGGGTAGAGTGGATGATGTCTTAGTGATGATAGAAAAATACAAAGGTGTGGTATTCCCGGCGGATTTCATTGTACTTGATATGGAGCTGGAAGATAGGAAGATTACCATCATCTTGGGAAGGTCGTTCTTGTCTACAGCTAATGCCGACATTCATGTGCGTAGTGGCACTATGACAGTCTCATTCATGGGCATGAAGATCAACATCAACATGTACAAGACCTCAACCCGGCGAGTTTGAGATAGGGATATTGGACATGATCACTTCACAAGTCCAAATAGGCATTTGAGAGGACGCCAAGGTGAAGAAATTGGTAATGATTATTGTGATGAAAGGGATGAGGAAAACAGATTGAGTGCAAATGAGGGATGCATGTTTTGCAAGAATGGACACATGAGAATTCCAAACAGGTGAATGAATGAAGAATCACCAAGAAGCCTAGCTGAAGGCAAGAAACTCAACGCTTGTGGGAGGCAACCCACCTAGGTTTGGGAATTTTTTACCCAACCTTACATTTTTGATACTTTTGCTTTATTTTTAAAATTTTCCAAGAAAACACACACACACTTGTATTTGATAGTTTTTTTTGTAGCTTTGATGATGTGGAAGGTGCAGACACTAGAGTGAGAAGGGATAGAAGTTGAGTCATGGTCATTAAGGCAGATTTGTGGCCAAATGAAAAATAAAATTGAATTTCTTGTTTTTGGTTTGAGAAAACTGAAGAAGTACCACCAAAATGGTCGTGGAGCTCGACCACGGCCGTGCCAAAAGTGTCCCAGCACGACCGTGGCCATCCTCCACGGTCGTGGGTTTTATTGCTTCCACTTGGCCAAGTTACAGGTTGTTTTGGAAGAATGGCCATGGCTATGGCCACCTGCCACGGCCGTGTCAAGGAAGCATGGACACGACCGTGGGCATCCACCACGGTCGTGGGGTTTATTTCATCAAAGTTATAAAATATGTCAGGTTGTTTTGGTAGGAATGGCCACGACCGTGGGAATTCGCCACGGCCATGTTGAAGTTGATTGGCCACGGATGTGGCTCCCTACCACGACTGTGGTAAAGTCATACCGGGGTGTTCTTCATCGACAACATGATCGTGGCACCCACCACGGTCATGCCACCAAGCCCTGGCCATGACAGTGGCCACCCTCCACGACCATGGCCGAGCCCGGTTCAGCAAAAAAATATACCTTTTTAACGTCCAAACCCAACCCCTACCTTCATTTGTTCATTTTCTTCCTCCAGCAAATGGCCGTAGCGGCACGTAGCTCGCTTGTGCTCCCCCAATCTCCACCTTCGACCACAAAAAACACCCCCAATCGGCCTCCAATCAATCCCAAATCATTCTCCTGCCATCCCCCTTCCATTTCCACCACCCATTCTCTCTCAACCGACCCTCCATCTCCACCTTCATCTCCAATCCACCCAACAGCCCCCTCTCCCCTCCACTAAACCTCCATATAAACCCTCCATTTTTTGCCCAAATCAACAACAAACCCCACATCCACCATCCAAACATCATTCTCCTTCCATTCCACACCCAAATCCATATCCATATCTCCCCCTCCACCAAAATATGAAATTCACCTCCACTTCCAAACCCAACCATGAAGAAGTTTGGAAAGGCTATCACCAACGGGGCCAATATCATCACTGGAGGAAAGTTGTGTTCCAAAAACGCCTCCTATGATGCTTCTGTGCCCTCCCACCACCTCCGCATACCAATCCCTCCGCCACTCACAATTGGTGAGCGCATCCCACTCCCGCTCATCCGATAGTCATCGCATCACCAACGCCACATATGAGGGTGAAGAAGAAGATGAGGAGGAGTCCATGAAAATTGACTTGGAAAACATCATAGATGAGGTCGAGACGGTGGCTGCAAAAAGAAGCCAAAGATCCAAAGCAACACCGTCCTCATCCAAGCTACCGCCAAAGCCCACTCCATGCCGCCACTCGATGTCTCATACGATGGCGGGGCATAGTGTGCAGCCGCAACCTTCATTGGCAACTACGTCATGGTGAAGAACAATCCACACACTGGTACAACCTCGACACAAGTTCAGGGTCTCAATCATACAGAATGGAGGAAGATGAAGATGAAAGTGAGGAGGAAGAGATGGAGCTGGTGCCCGAGGAAGATGATGTTCTGGAACAATTGGAGGCAGATAGAGTGAAGGCCTTAGGTAAGGCCCCAACAGAAGTGTCCTATGGCAGAGGACACGGGAAAAGAAAGATCGCTCTCAGATACCCGAAATGCATGACACGGAGAGTCATCCCCACTCGATATGGTAGTGAGAAGGTCATTGATGAACTAGGCATCAAGGAAGCGGTGGAAGGAAGTTTAAAGCAAATGGGGTTGTGGAACGTCCTTTTCACACCCCAAGAAACCTACTCCACTCTTAATAGAGAGCTCCTTGCCACTCTGGAGAAGACAAAGGTGAGAGGTAGTGAAGCTATCAAGTTTGCCATGATGGGTAACATGCACACCCTCACATCTACTGAGTTAAACTGTGTTTTTGCTGCAAATCCTGAAGAGGCCGAGAAGATGGATGACGGCCTGCTAGAAAAAGAGAAGATTTTGATTATGCACATTGCTAGAAGACTCTAATAGGCAGAGATGATTACAACGTAGGGAGGTCCAAAACATCTGCATTAAGAAACCCCCTCATCCATTATGTGCAAAAGGTCTAAGCAAATACCATTGTGGGAAGGTATGATAACCAAGGCTCCATTTCTCAAAAGGATATGTTTGTCTTGATGGCTATGAGCCACAAAAGGTATATAGACCTTGGAGTGCTATTGATTGATCACATGAGGTCCATACCCTTCAAGAGTACAACACCTTTTGTTATGGGAGGGTTTTTCACTTCAATTGCACTCGCTTTGGGGTATGATCTTTCTGGGTTTGAAGACGCATGTGAGGCAGAGTTTGTTGACTTCAATTACCTTATGCGCTCACACACTATTAAGATGAAGAAAAAAGGATGATTTATCTCACAAGTAGTGTGTCGGACATTGAGCTTGATCTGCCATACCACGTGGTGCCACTTCTATCCATGTTGGGAGTTTTCTATAAAATGAGGGAAAATTACTGAAATGGCAGCAAGAAAACCCAAGAGAGACATACACTAGGGGAGCCGCTGCCACACATGAAGATATAGCTGAATCCAATGTGTAAGGGAAGGATCAAGAAACTGAAGGAAACAGGAAGCCCCAAAGAACAAGAAGGAGGGATGAAGGGGCATCCCAGCTACAGCAACCCTCAGTGAATGCCTATGACATGTCTACCATCCAAGTGCATCTCGAAAGAATTCAAAAGACACAGAGTGATATGCAGCTTATCCAGCAATACATGTGGCAAGACCAACAACAAATGCACCAACAGGTCAACCACTTGTATCACTACCACCATGCCCAAGCAGCAAGAAACCCCGAATGGGGTGGAGATTTTAGGGTGGCATAGCTGGATATCCAGAGACATACCCTCCACCCCAGGATGACTACTAGGGGCATTACTACCAGCATCCTCCGACAGGCTCAACTCCTCCCTCAGCTCCTCCTTCAGATCCTCCACACATGTCAGACCAGCCGCCACAACAGCCATGACACTTCCCCTATCTACCCTAAGCTATAATTTCATGCTGAGGACAACATGATTCTAAAGTTTGGGGTGGGTAGGGCGATATGCACCACCCTATCTTTCTCTTAGTCATTTTGTTCCACCTTTGCCATTCAGTTCAGTTTAGTTTCATGCAATTTTTGCCTAATTTTTCAAAATTTTTGCTCTTTTTGCTCTTCCATATCATGTGTAGCATTCTCATGGAGTTTTTTTTGTAATTTCTTGTGCATCTTAATTAGGATTTGCTGCTTTATGTTTTAAATTTCCCTAAAGTAGGTTTAGATGTGATTTAATGCAAATTGGTACCATTTCGGCCAATTTTGCCCAAATTTGAAATTTCTTGCCTAGAAAGTATGTTTTGACCCAATCTCTATTGTTTTGAGTGAAAATGATGAGCTTTGGCAAATGCAAATGAAATGTCATGCTTTATTGCTAAGTGGTATCAATGTTTTGACTTTTTACATGTGCATCACCTCTCTTATGATTGTGATTGATTTGGTTGAATTGTGAAGTTGAGCAAGCTTTGAACGCTTAGTGTTTGTGGAATCACTTGATTGATATATCGATTTCATCTTGTTCATTCATGTGGTGTGATATCTAGGATGAAGTATTGGATTAATTTTCATGCAGGATGTCTTATGTGGAAAATCATACCAATGACCCCTCTTTGATCCGACTATTCTTCCACCATCTTCATACCCCTCCGCCTCATAAAAAGATGCCCTAGTGCACATAATCAGCCTTGGCCACCTCCAAAAGTTTGGGGTGGCCATATCTTTATCTCCTCACTTCACTCTATCCACCATATGCCCTATCTACACCAAGGGTAAGAAAAAAGGGGAAAGAAAAAGAAAAGCAAAAACAAAATAAAAGGATGCTCCTATTTAAGAGCATTCAAATAAAGAAAAGATGAGTGTGTAATATCACTCCAAGAATCTTATTGCAACCCTTTCTTCCAATTTCATACCCATTGAGCTAGGAAACATCAAACCTGGCTCATTTTGCTTCTTTATGTAGCCACATGGGTAATTTGGTGTGATTTGAAATATAAGATTGAATGCATGAAGGTGAAACAACACTCCTAGTCATTCTCGATTAATGCCACCATGAAATAGTTTATGGAAGAAATATGGATAACTTGTGTATTCTATGCACTATATTTGAAGTTCATATGCTTTGTGCTCTCTTCATGATTGGATTGTGAAAGTAGGAGAGGAGAGACGTGAAATACATGCACTCAGTCATCTTTGATCCCATTTATCAATAATTAGCTTTTACATTGCATTCGTCATTTCTTATTTGTGGAAAATTTGAAGAGAGATTGAGTTGGAGCATACTTGAGGACAAGTATGTTTTACGTTTGGGGTGGTGATGTAGCCTTATTTTAGGGATCCATCCTGTGCCATTTTGTACTTAAATCACATCTAAACATAGATTACAAGCCTTTTTCCCCTAATATGTTTATCATTGCCAAATGCACTTATGGATGTTCTTTGCACTGTTTTCAGGTACTTAGACCATGCCTTAGATGGATGAGAGAGAAGAAAGGAGTTCTAGGGCTCCTCCACTCATTGGGGGGGGGGGTCCAAAGAAGGCCCCAAAATCTCCATCAACCTACCTCCAATGGCCAGGGGTCGTCATCAAGCAAAGACATCCATAAATGATGAAGATTGAAGGACAATCAAGTGATGCAGACCCCAACACGGCCGTGGGAACAACCCCACGGATGTGGCATTTATTGTGAAAGATCAACGGAGACAACAGGGGATTTTCACCCAGATCACCACGACCGTGGCCCTTTGAAGACACCACGGTCGTGGCCATCCACACGGTCGTGGTCTGAAGAGTGAAAGATGACTGTGGGAACCCCCCCCACAGTCGTGTCGTTTATTATGAAAAACCAACAAAGCCAACATGTAGTTGCCCCCCCCCCAAATCGCCATGACTGTGGCCACTAAAGACTAACTCGCACATGTTGCTACTCCACGACCACGCCCTACTCCTCCAAAATGGCTGTGTTATCCAACACAGACGTGGTGCCACTCACCCACCATGCCCGTGGCACTCCTCCACGACCGTGGCCACCACCTTCCTTAGCATATACACACCCTTTCCATACCACGCCCATGTTCCTACTCCACGACCGTTCCATCCTACCCTCACCATGGTCGTGACACATCAACACGGTCATGGCACATCAACACGACTGTGGTGACCAACCTACCCTACTATATTTTTACACTAATTTTCCTATCCTACCCCTACTTACCCTAGTGCTTCCCCACCACCTATATATACATAGGTGGCGGTTGGGGCATGAATGGAAGCATCCTACAACCACTCTAGCCTCCCCATTTCATCCTCCACCCACTCCCACCTCATTCCACCTCCATTTCCACCATCAAAACCATACTCTCCTCCCATTTCCACCATACATCCATGTCATTCACCTACCTTGGAGGAGGGAGCTCGAGCTACAACTACTAGGAGGTGGAGAAGGAGGAGTCTTCACTGAGCTCATCATGGATTTTCACTCCTCTACTCATTCTTATTCCTTTCTTTTTGTATTTTCCATGTCTATGAGTAGCTAGGCCCCTTAGGTGGGTTGTTTGGGGAAATTATGTTACTTTGATACCATGTTGGGGGGAAATGACATGTAAATTTTGTAATTCTCTTTTTTAATGATTATATTCTATTTATATCTCATTCTCCATGGATTGCTTGTTGGTTTGTGTGTGAAATCACCTAGGAATTCAGACAAATTGCTTATATGTGTGAATTTTGGGATTTGCCCCTACGTCCAATTCATGGATCCCTAGGTTGCCACCCATATTCCTACATCCTAATCAATCTCCTAAACCTAAGTGAGAGATCTAAGTAGTTAGATTGGATAATTCTAGTGCAATTAGCATGGAGCCTTCTCAAGGCTAGAATGTGGGGGAATTGGGGTCCAAAGCCCTAATTTCACCTCCCCATTACTACCCTCGGCCCCCAATTGCCCTAGGAATGCCTAATCTAGAAACCTAGACTTGATTAGGCTCTAATTGAATTGAACTTAATCCCTAACCCAATTGAGCCTCGTAAGGGTAGTAGGGGGTGTTAGGGACTAGTTCCCCTATACACAGCCTAGCATATCCATGGCCAGTTAGTAGCTTTGGTTAATTCATTAGACTCTAACTTGTTGTTTGGTTTGGATAATCTAAATGGAATCATAATGTTCATATGTCACCCCCAACTTAAGTGATAAGTTCATACCCCTAAACAGCCCACACCTCTCTTTATTGCTTAAAACCCTAGTTTTGTGCTTGCTTAGCTTAGATAGCTCTTTTCTTGCTTAGTTAGCTTCTTGCATTGCTATTGCCTTGATTCATGCTAGCTTGGCTCTTTAATTGCTCATTTTCTTCTCTCTTGCTTGCCTTAGTGTAATTTTCCTTTTTATACCTAGCTTAATCCTTTCTTGTTTGTTTAGCCTTACTCTAGCCTAAGATTAACTTAGATTTCATTCTTGCCTTTAATTGCTTGTTTGTCCATAATAGTTTAACAATCAAAACAACCTTCAAACCCTTAACCCTAGTCTCCACAGTAGGAACCTAGCCAAACTAAACCTAGCTCTAGTGCCCCCTCTTTTCCCTGTGGATCAACCCTATACTTGTTGCTTACCTATACTACGACATGAACTTGTGCTCTTGCGGGTTTAGTGTTTTGGTAGACGTAGGTAGCCAGTTTAGGTTTTATAAATTTTGAAAGTGAATCCCATCTTGTGCATCCGTCCGCGAGGTTGCATCTATTCAAAACTGCAATTGAGTAGTGTGTAACACACCATTGGAGGGAGCGCACCACCTAATATGAGATGATGAGTACCCATAATAACTTTAGGTCCTTATCTTTATTTCAGAGTAATCTACTCTCTACTCTAGAATTTTTGGAATCCAGATCTAAGATTCAAGGTACATTGGTTTTTATTAATTATAAGACTACTTTTCATGGTTGCATATTGATATAATGTACCTTAGATGAATCTATTTGGTTATAAATTATTGGATGCTTACCAATATTGTATGCTTCACCAAAAATTAAAGGAACATAAAATAATTTTGATGAGTTATAGCTACTGAATTCAGCATAACCCCATAGCCTAAGAGGCGGGGAATGGCCCAGTATGGATGTATGATGAATTGCCCATTATGGATGTATGATGAATTTCCTAGTATGGATGTATGATAAATTGCCCATGATGAATGTATGATAAAGTGTTGATATAAATAGTAGTACAACTGCATCTAAAGATATGCCTAAAAGATGTGCTTACCTAATTTTCTACCTCAACGAATGGTTTTCCTTTCTTTCTTCTTTCTTCAAGTATTTTGAAATATGCCAACATAGAATTGTATTCTTTAACCACGTACCGACCTTGTGTTGATGATTTTATTTCTCGTATTTTCTAGGTGCAAGGAATAAATAATGCATCTCAAAGTATAAGAAGCTATTAAATAAATGGTCATGGAGGGTAGCTAGTAGCTAGATTGCTACTTCTCACCTTTGTTTATGTTAGATAGTTATTTACTTCTCTCTAGATGATGTATAGGATGATTTATTCTCCTATGTATTTTCTTACATTAGAAACAGTCATTCCTTCTACTGAAAATGTACTATGATTTTCATCTTTATGAATGTTGGTTTGAGTGTCTAATTAATGATGTAGTGAACAATGATCTGGCTCCTTATTATAAGTTAGTTGACTATTGCAATCCATTATATTTTCCCTTTTAATATCCTATAGATATACGTGCACACATATCTGTGGTTTGACACATGATATTGAATGCATTAAGTTAAAACAACAACTCTAGTCATTTTTATCATCACTTCCATGAAACTATTTACCCAGAGTTGTCTTAAAAGCCATGTGGATCGATTGTGCATTCTATGCCCTATATTTAATATTTGTATGCTTAGTTTTTTAATCATGATTGGTTTGTAAAGATGAGAGGAGATAAGTGAAACATATGTACTTAGTCATCATTGAGCTCATTTAGTCAATATGTTCTTGTTGCAATGCATTTATCATTTCTTGTTTGTTGAAATATAGAATAGAGACTGAGTTGGATCATACTTGAGGATAAGTACATTTTAAGTTTGGGTTGGTGATGCATCCCAATTTTAGGGCTTCATCTTGTTTCCTTTTTTCAATCACATCTAAACTAGTTAGAATGCATGCCATTTCCCTTAATAAGTGTATCACTAGAAAATGCACTTATGGATGTTGTTTGCATGTTTTAAAGGTACTTGGGCCAAGATTGGATGGATGGGATAGAAGGAAGGTGATCCTATGGTTCCTTCATAATTGGAGGGTTCTAAGGAGGGTCAAAGAGCTTCCCCAACCTACTCCTAGTGGCCAAGAGTCAAGTCAAGAAATGAAGTCCATCAAAACCCAAGGTTGAAGAAGAAACTGCTTCTAAAGACCCCAACACTGTCATGATGCCAAGGAATGATAATGCTATTAGATTCAAATTCATAAGAGAATCATAGAGAGCAAGCATTGAAATAAAGCTCAACAACACGGCCGTGCTATACTACACGCCCATTCCAAGGAGGACCCAACATGGCCACCTAGACTAACACGGTCGTGGTGCTAAGACCCAGCATGCACATGCCTCTCATAACATCCAACACCCATTCCTCCCAAAATGGTCGTGTGGTCTTGCATGGTCGTGGTGCCACATTCCCACAATGGTCGTGGTGATCACCATGGTTGTGTCGTCAAAATCAAAAACTCTAGGTTTCCACTGGCATCAGTTTCATTTTCTCACCTCGATCATTCCACTTGAGCACGACAATGCTTCATGTTAGTCAGCATGTCCATGGTATCCCATACAACTGTAGTGGCTTGAAAACCTAGAACACTTTTGTAGTACATTTCCTATTATACCCTCACTTGACCTAGTGCTTCCCCACCACCTATATATAATTGGGTGGAGGTTATAGAACGATATTAGCTACCTCTCATCCTCTGTTAGAACTCTATTATTCATTCATTATGCCCACTACTTTGTTCCACTTCCATTCCATACCTTCCACCCCCAAAAACCTTCTTTTTAGGGTTTTGGCCATTTACACCCATTTCCATGTCATCCTACCTTATAGGAGGGAGTTTCCCAAGCTGTTGTTGTGAGGAGGTGGAGGAGTTTGTAAAGCTATTGTGTCTTTTCACTCCTCTACTCCTTCTTCTTTCTCTATTTGTATTTTCCTTTTTTATGAGTAGATAGGCCGCTAGGTGGGTTTTCTGGTGTCAAAAATGTTACTTTTATACCATGTTGGGGGAAAGTGATATGTAAATATTGTAATTTTGTTTGATAATAATTATATTCTATTTTCATTTTATTTCCCATAAATTTCTTATTGGTTTTTGTTTGAAATCACTTAGGATTCTAGAAAAATTGCTTACATGTAGCTACTTTGAGAAGTGCCCCTCGGTCCAATTTGTGGATCCCTAGATAGCTACATGTCTTCCTACATGATAATCAGTTCTCTTACACCTAGTTGAGAGATCTAAGTAGCTAGTTTAGAAGTATTTAGTGTAACTGGTTAGGATATTCCTAAAGTTTAGATGGTAGGTGATGTAAGGTGTAAAACCCTCACTTCCACCCTCCACTACTACCCATGGCCTCCAATAGCCCTAAGAGCATATATCCTAGAAAACCTAGACTTCATTAGATCCTAATAGAATTCCACCTAGACCCTAATCTAAGCGGGACTCATAAGGTTGCTGTGTTAGAGTGAGTTTTTACATATATTTTCTCTCTCTTACAATTTTGTTATTCCCCATAATACCCTCAACCATATCCCTCACTAATTCGACTAAATGTAATTATAAATTTCATAATAATGCAAACCCTAGTTTCATGTAAAGGTGAATTATATGTATTGAGATACATAGTCAATTTATGTAGTCATCCTTTGAATTTGGAACTCAATTTTGTACCATAGCTAGGTAACCTTTGTATGAAGCTCCATTGAAAATTTCACCTTGATTGAATGAACCATTTAGGAGTTATAATCAATTAAATTCAATGTACACAATATCATCTATTTAGCCCAAAGACCTAAGTTAGTGATTAATTCAGTTATATGTGTGACATTTAAATGTCATGTCAGTTATAAATTAGCTCAAGTGTGGGTCAGTCACCTGGCTCATATCCTGGTGACCCAATCCTTTTAATCGTGGATTAGGGAGCATCCAACGCTTTGAAGATCATCCCTAACCTCCCGCTTATCTCGGCTTTGACTCCAACAGCCCAAAAAATGAATCAACCCTCCCTACAACTCATCCTCACTCCCGATCTCAATCCCAGTGGGATGCTTTTCTTCCCCTCCCAAAATCGAGCCCAACAGCCCCTGCCACATCACCCCTAGCCCTTGAATATGGGAGAACAACCTCCCTATCCATCACTTCTCTCACCTGGAGGTGGTGCCCATTTTAGGGCTTCCTATTCTAGACCTCCTCACACCTATTTAAGGACCCCTATAGCTCTTCCACCCTTCCTTTCCTCATTCTCAACTATCAATTGATTGTGCAGACAACCAAGCAACCCTAGCTACCTCCACCATCTTCAACCTACAGACCTCCCACCACCCCACTACCACAATTCTCCTCGTACCAATCCTACCTCACCAACACCTTTTCCAACCTCCGTTGGTGCTTTGTGGTAGGGTACCGAGGTCCCAAAACATCCCCTCACCCATTCCACCACCTACTCCAGTGACCTCCCATCTAGGACTCGACGGCGTCCGGTCCACTGGGAGTTGCACCGCCCAAGGGTGCTGCCCTGCTTCATGGTGACTCGCTAAAGGTGTGGGCACCTCCCTTCCACCACCAATCACCCTAGCCCAAGCAAGCCCTCACCAGAGTCGTGAGACAAAGTGTTGTATGCAAGGATGGTATGAGGAAGGAGTTTGATGTGTCGCCAGCACCGAACCCAGGTGGACCAATTACGATCCGCCAACTCATCCAGCTTGACCAATTATGTGACGCCACGTCAAAAAGGAACGTGTGGGTCAGCAATCAAGTCATGCCCAATCACACAAGATTTAATCAATTTGGGTCATTAATCCAGTCAGATCCGACCTTTGATCAAGGTATTTTCTTGACTTATCTCAATTAATTAAATAGAAACCTATTTATCATAGAAAAACTTAGAAAAAGCTAGGGGTATAAAAAATAGCAATATTATATATCAAAATTATTCAAAAACTATGAGGAAACGAATGGAATCATTTTCATAACCGAATTCATTACCCTTTTCCAAAAATACTAGCATGTAGCCTAATGATTATATATATGTCATTTAATATGTAATAATTTGATACAACTGGCATGTTGTGATAATCAAACCCTAACAGGGTTCCGCCCCTCACGTGTCACGAAACCCTAATCAAGTAGGGATACTTAACTCAAGATCATAAAATCCCTAATTTTTAGTTTCTCTCTCTACATGTGTGCTTTCATGCATTTAATTGCCAAACCCTAACTATGTCATGACCCCCTTACGATCAGAATTGAACCAAAATCCCTAGATCCAACCCTGAGCCCCTTGGATCATGTGAATCCAAAAAGGAAACCATTATTGATCTAAACCTCTATATAAACCCTTAAACGAATGTTTCTTTCCTATATTATATGGACATCATTACTTAGATGAAACCCTAATTTTGAGATCTATTATTGTGACAGATAAAAGTCAAAGATAATCCCTGATCTAATCTTAGGAAGATGAAAATAACCCCAACTAGAGATCAAACCCTAATAACCCAAAAAACCTAATATAGGATGATGAGAACCCATAATGACATTAGATCTTAATTCTATTTCAGGGTGATCTAGTCTCTTAATCTAGGCTTGTTGAAAATACAGATCTGATCATAACATGTATGTGGGTTTCATTATATATAAGACTAGTTTTCATGGATTCATAATGATATGATGTACCTTGGATGCTTATATTTGTATATAAATTCTAGGATGAATACTAGTATTTATGCTTTGCCAAACATAAAATAACATAAAAGATTAACACTACTACAGAAATGGCTTATAAAGTCACTTTTCAAGGTGTCGGTTGTATACATAAACCGACACCTAAACTCTACAGTGTCGGTTGATAACATAAACTGACATCCAATCTATGAAGGTCGACCAGACACAGGTACCACTTTTATTAAGTATCGGTTAATTAATAAAAAACTGACACCTAAAATCAACCGCCAAAACCAAAATTCCAGCGAAAAAATTACCACCAAAATTGGACATATGGCGTCGGTTCATAAATGAATAACCAACGACTAAAGGTTTTTCGCGGGACAAGAATAGTTGTCGGTTGTCTTTTAGTTAAAAACCGACGACTATAATCTAGTATAGGCGTCGGTTGTTGGAAAAGAACCGACACTTTTGGTTTAGTTGTCGGTTATTTTGAATAACCGACGCTTATTGTCAACTTAATAGCTCACCAGCACGAGCAACTCTTCCCCTTTCCCTGTTTCATTCCCAATTTCAGTTAGGTCCGGCGATTTTCTTGCTCGCCCTCGCCGGTCGTTGCTCTGTGCTCGCGCCCGCCGTGCTCCTGCTCCTGCCCTCGCTGCTGCTCCTGCTCCTGCCCTCACCGCTGCTCCGTGCTCACCGGCGGCCGTGCTCCTGCTCCTACCCTCTGTGCTCACCGGCGGCCGTGCTCCTGCTCTGTGCCCTCACCGCTGCTCTGTGCCCTCGCCGCCGCTCCTGCTGATCTCCCTTCCGCAGCCGCTCCTCGCCTTGCTCCGGCCGCTGCTCTCCTCTGCCCTCAAGGTATGCCCGCCCTACCTTCTTCCTTCTTCCTCTGCTCCGGAGGCTGCTTGGGCGGTGCCAAGGCAACCACGACCTTCTTCCTTCTTCCTCTGCTCCGCCCTGCTCTTCTTCTTTCTTCTCCCTCTCTTTACCAACAGCAACCACGGCCGTGTGGGCTGGCACGGCCATGGCTGTGTTGGCCGACCACACGGCCGTGCTACCCAGGCTGATGTTGTGCATTTTTTTATTTTTTTTTAAGTTATTTACTTATTGGTAACTTGATAAATAACTCATATACACTGATCTATGACAATGCCTTAGTTGATCACTCTTTATATTAAAGCTGCAAGCCTGTAACATTAAGTAATTTTTTAAAGTAAAATAATTATTGACTGTAATATATTGAACTTATATACAATACATGTTCTATGATAAGCCTTAGTTAATTTAATATGCATACTTTGTATGTAAAACATAGTAATCAGGTACTGCTGTATATCCAAGTAAATTACATGTAACTAATCATGACATAGATTTTAGAATGCATACTTTGGTTAAATTTTATGCTGTAATTTTTTATCAAGTGATGATATGTAAATGTAGCAATAAGTTAGTAAGGTATCAATGATAAGTCTGTTGTAATGTGATGCAAAATAGTTATTGTATCATGCATATCTTAATACTTTTTTGTTTTATAGTTGTATAGGGTGTTTTATGTGTGACAAGTCTATTGTTTAATAGTTTAGCTATAATCATTGTTTAATAGTTGTGTTATAAAGTATTTGGGTGTTTAGTATGATTATTTAGGGTGTTCAGATATGTATAAAGGTTCCAAAAAGTATAGTATATATATGCATACATGTGCATTTTTTATAAAATTGTATAGAAAATCAAAACCCGTTCTTGGTGAGAATCCTAATCACCCTTCTTTCTTAATGATGAATTATAATGCACACATGTGACATGCTTTGAATGACCACTAGGATTTTAGGTATAAGAATGATAAAACATTATTTTTTGGCCTAGAAACCCGTCCAAGATTTACTCATTAGGAGTAAATCTTGGATAGTCCCCGGTTTGGGACTGTTCTTGAACACCTAATCTCGCTTAGGATGTAAGTGTATAATGTGTATTGGGTTTTCAAGAAAATTTCAGCAGCATTTCCCCATTTGTTCTCTAAGTACATATGTACTTGGAGAACAGCGGGGAAATGTTGCCGAAATTTTCTTGAAAACCCAATACACATTATACACTTACTAGTGAGATTAGGTGTTCAAGAATGGGATAGGTGGTACACATTTATTATATATAATAATGACATCACATATATTTGTTAACCCTAGACCCTAAAATTGTTGTAATATATACTTGTTTTCTCTTTGATCATAGAATGGATAGATCATGGATGTCCATTCGCAATCGCTGCACCTCAGAGTTTATTTCTGGTCTTGACCAGTTTATTAGATTTGCCGAGGAACATAGGAAACAACCTGGAGATAGGTTCTACTGTCCATGTAGGCATTGCGGTAACAACTTGAAACTCAACACTGGTGACGAAATCAAAAGTCATGTCATGTGCAACGGAATTATACAAGGCTATACAGAATGGCACTGGCATGGAGAGATTTCAATCCCGAAACCAGTGGATGTCGATAACAGTGCTTGTGTGGAAGAAGAAATTGCCTACAATGACGTAGATGTGAATGAACCAGTTCCAGTAGACATCGTTGGTGCGATGCTGAATAGTTGTGGGGTAGAGCACACTGATCCACCTCCCATTTTTAGAAACATTGTGCATGATGCTGAGATGTCGTTATACACAGGTTGTACTAAGTTTACGAAGCTTAGCGCTGTGTTGAGATTGTATAAGCTGAAAGCTAACAATAGATGGAGCGACAAAAGCTTCACGTCATTGTTGTCTTTATTGAAAGAAATGCTTCCTGAAGGAAACGAGCTGCCAATCTCAACATACCAGGTAAAGAAATTGTTGTGCCCAATGGGAATGGATGCCAATAAGATACACGCATGCCCGAATGATTGTGTATTATTTCAAAAGGACTATGCAGATTTGAAAGATTGTCCAAAATGTGATGCGTCACGGTATAAATTGATGACTTCGGGGGAGTCCAAAACTGGTTCTCCTGCCAAGGTGATGTGGTATCTACCTATAATATCACGGTTTCAATGCTTGTTTGCCAATCTGATAGATGCGAAGAATTTGAGGTGGCATGCAGATGTTAAGAAAAATAATGATGGGATCCTACGACATGTGTCTGATTCCCCACAGTGGAAGAAGATTGATCTATTGTACCCTGAATTTGGTGAAGAAGTCAGGAATCTAAGACTTGGGCTTTGTACAGACGGGATGAATCCGTACGGGACATTGAGCAGCCAACATAGCACTTGGCCAGTCATGCTTGTTATATACAATCTTCCTCCCTGGTTGTGCATGAAAAATAAGTATGTAATGTTGTCGTTGTTGATATCGGGCCCTAAACAACCTGGAAATGACATCGATGTTTATCTTGAACCTCTGATTGATGACTTAAAGAAACTCTGGGGTGAAGGTGTGATGACCTATGATGCTTCACGAAGAGAGACATTTCGTTTGCATGCTATGTTGTTTTACACTATTAATGACTTTCCAGCATATGGGAATTTGTCTGGATATAGTGTCAAAGGAGCTAAAGCGTGTCCTATATGTGAAGAGAACATTGATTCAACAAGACTAAAACATGGCGGTAAGACTGTATATCTCAGTCATCGAAGGTTTCTTCCAAAAATCCATCCGTATCGTAGGAAGCGCAAAGCATTCAATGGATTGAATGAGGAACGGAGTGCACCTAAACCTATACCAGGGGAGGTTGTTTATGAAAGAGTAAAAGACTTTGTCAATGAATTTGGTAAGAGATCACAATGTACTATGGCCACACGGAGTGACAAATCTTTATTCAAGAAGAAGTCAATATTTTGGGATCTTCCTTATTGGAGTTCTTTGACAGTCAGGCATTGTACCGATGTCATGCACGTTGAGAAAAATGTCTGTGATAGTGTCATCGGTACTTTGTTGAATATACCAGGTAAGACTAAAGATGGGATAAAATCCAGACTGGACCTATGTGAAATGGGAATAAGGTCAGAATTAACAGAATTTTGTGAAATGGGAAATCGGAGAACATACTTACCTCCCGCTTGTTACACATTGTCTAGAAAGGAGAAGAAATCTTTTTGTGAATGTTTGGTAAATGTTAAGGTGCCACAGGGTTACTCATCCAACATCTGTAGATTGGTATCAATGAAAGATCTGAAGTTGATAGGTCTTAAATCTCATGATTTTCACACTCTAATGCAACAAATATTGCCTGTGGCAATTAGATCTATATTGTTGAAGCATGTAAGGTTTGCAATCACCAGACTTTGTTTCTTTTTCAACAGTCTGTGCAACAAAGTTATTGACCCTGATACTCTCGATAAATTGCAAAGAGAAGTGGTTGTTACCCTATGTCAACTTGAGATGTATTTTCCTCCATCGTTCTTTGATATCATGGTACATCTTGTTGTCCACTTGACTAGGGAAGTGAAAATGTTGGGACCAGTTTTCTTGCATTGGATGTATCCCTTTGAACGATACATGAGCATTTTTAAAAGTGATGTTCGAAACCGTTATCGGCCTGAAGGGAGTATTATCGAGGGTTATGTGGCGAGAGAGGTTATGGATTTTTGCAATGATTTTCTCAGTGGTAATGACACTCCTGATAATGAAAAGAATATTGACGAGCAATTTGGCAAAGGAATTTTGGGATCACGTGTGAAAGTAATCAGCCGTGAGAAGTTGGAACAAGGTCACTTGTATATTTTACACAACATAGACGAAGTGAACGTTTATATCAAGGAACATACCAATTTCATCAAGAAACAATATCCTCGAGCCAATACAATGTGGCTTGCTAGAGAGCATAACAAGACATTTATTAAGTGGTTTGAAAATAAAGTCTTACATCAACTATCTCAAACACCAGATGATATTACTGAAACTATCAAATGCCTCGCCTTTAAACCAAAATTGATTGTTATGTCTTATGAAGGGTATGACATTAATGGATTCACATATTACACAAAGTGCCAAGATGATAAGAGTGTCGTCCAAAATAGTGGGGTCACCCTTCAAGCATCGACTATGTTTTTTGCAAGTGCAAAGGATAAGAGTCCACATGAAGCTAAAATGTCATATTACGGTGTCATTGAAGACATATGGGAGTATGACTACATAGATTTCAGAATTCCGCTCTTCAAATGTAATTGGGTTGATAACACCAAAGGAGTTATAGTGGATAAATTGGGTTTCACTTTAGTGAACTTTGAAAAGATTGGCGAGAAGGATGAACCATTCATATTGGCATCACATGCGAAACAAGTATTTTATATCGATGATCCTGCAAATGATAAATGGTCGGTTGTTCTTCATGATAAAAGACAGTTCATTGAAGATCCTATATATGAAGAACAATACTATGATAAGTATGATGACTCCAGTCCATTCTCGGTTGGGTTGCCAACACCAGCAAATATTGAAGCTAATGATGACTTGTATGTGTGCAGAGATCACAATGAAGGATTGTTAATTGATAAAAAATCGCAATATTAGAGGCATGTTTATACAATGTTTTTTTATATGTTTTATTTTTCTGAATGTGAACTTTACAATGTGAATGTGAACTTTACAATGTGAATTTTACAATGTGAATTACTTTATAATGTGAACTTTACAATGTGAATTTTACAATGTGAATTACTTTATAATGTGAACTTTACAATGTGAATTACTTTACAATGTGAATGTGAACTTTACAATGTGAGCTTTACAATTTGAATTACTTTACAATGTAAACTTTACAATGTGAATGTGAATTTTCAGATGACTGAGCATTCTCATGATGACCATGCTGATGATTACCGTGAGGGTGAGGACATCAATGTGCCTCCTCACAATGTAAGTTTTAAAAATATATCATATATTTATATCTATATGTCCATTTATAGTTATATCTTGTAAATGTGTTTATTTTGTCAAATTTTAGGTTGATGATGCACATGTACCATCTGAAGCACTTGAGGCACTTGATCAGCAACACCAAAAAGTTGACAGGAGAAGGGGCATCACTATGATGAAGAAGTTAATAGCGCAAAAGGGCAATGGACCCAAACTTGTTGTGGATTTTGATAATGCAGGAAATGCATCTGGTGTGAATCGCAATTCATTTGTTTCATATCTTGGGTATGTTACTCGTAGCTATTGCGATTGTAAGATAGATTCTTGGCATAAAGTTTCTAAGGAGAAGAAAGACGTAATATGGAAGGATTTATGTGTGAGTTATTATTAATTTGCAATTATATTTTGTAGATTACTAATTTTTTGGATACTAGTTAATAGCAATTCTAATTTGCAGAGTATATTTGAATTGGATGAAAAGATGCATCGTAAATGCGTGATGCAACGATGTGGGAGAGTCCTAAGGAACTATAGGACAAATCTCACCTGAGAATACATAAAAGAAGCTGATAAGAGGAAGAAGACAGCCATTGAACAGTGGAACTTCCTGGACAAAGAAGAATGGGATGCGTTTGTTGCTTCAAGACAAATGGATGAATTCAAGGTATTAGGCGTCAGTCCCAATATCATTAATATATGTTGTATTCACCTATTCAAGACTAACATTTATTGTTACTAACCAAATCATTAATGTGCATACTAACTAGGCCCTTAGTGAGGCACAAAGATCAAGGCGTGCACTGAATGTGCATGACCACACAATGGGTCCAAAGGGGTATGTAGGCATTCGCCAAAGACTACAGTCTGAGGATACTACTCAGTCTGCTGCTACTCAGGAGTCCTCCACTGTAGGTAGCACACCTCTACCTCACCATGATATCTGGATAGCTGGGAGGCAAAATAAGAAGGGAGAAATAAGGAAGCCCGCAACTGCTGAGGCGGCTGCAAAAATGGTAAAATACAACTCTTACATCAATCGTTCAAATATTGATTATTTGTGGTGTTTACTTAATTACAATTTTTTTTGGCGATTAGCGGGAGCTGCATGAGCTGAGGAAACAAGGCAAGTTCATCCCTGAGGGCACAAGGGATGAATTGACAGTTGCTCTGGGTAACCCAGAGCATCCTGGACGTGTTAGGGTTGCAGGCACTGGTGTGGGCATCAAATCTTTTTTTGAGCCATCCCAGCACAAACATGTCCCAAAAGTGGGACTTTCACAAGAAGAGGTAACATATTCTTGCTTTATAATGTTACTGTAAAAAGAGAATTCAATAATTAGAAGCTAACATTTCTTTTATCCATGTATAGGTAGATAAGCTAGTTGATAGGAAACTGGAAGAAGCACTGAAAAAGTGGCATGCATCTCAGACTGCCACTCAGCAGACAATACCTATCATAGCATCCCACTCTACTCCTACTGCAGAGGTTGGGAGTAATCCTATAGACCCACCACCTAGCACATCCACTATAAGTATTTTTATGACATAGTAATTAGTTTTTTAATTCAAGATGATATGTTTTCAAGATGATATGTATATATGTATATAACATTCTTTACACAAAAATTTGTAGGGGTTGAAGCCATGCCGTCTAAAAGTTAATGAATATGTCGTTGCAGAGGCGTCGGCTTACCCATCCCTACCAGGGAAAATGTTTCACGGGTCTCCATTACCAGCTGGTTGGATTCGTGTGAGCCCGGTACATATATTCCCCAAGTGGATGGATCTTCCATTGCCATATGCCCACCCAGATTGTGAAACACTTGGTGAGGCTTTAGGCGGAGTGGTATTGTGGATAAAAGTGGATGTCATCTTTACTGAAATTGTATGGTAAATTTACATTACGTTAAATTGTTAGTGTGTGTATATGATGTCAGTTGATCTGAAATTATTATATATATGTACAGGTTAAAAAGAAGACACCCACAACATCTAGGCCTCCACTTCCACCTCCTACATTACCCAGTTGGGTTCCACATGACCTAACTGTCCCATTAGGTCCTAACTGTATGGGTATGGCAATATGGTTAGGCGAACATGATATAAACTGCCCTAAAACTGTTTCTATAGATTCAGATGCTACAGGTCAATCATACGAAAGCAAACTATTTATACAAGATATTTTGGAGTTGTTTCGATATGATTGGATAAATACATCTGTGATAAAGCTATGGATAAGGTGAGATCTTCTTTATACATCCATATACCTTGTGTAGGATCTGGTGATCTGGTTTCTTATTTATTAATGCATGCATAATTAATACATATTTTGTAGCTACTTAGACAAGATATGTGCAGATTTTGCATTCGAACATGTAGGATTTTTGATTCCATCTTTGATTAGTCTAGTAGTTAAAGACCCTCCGTCAGTTCAACAATACTACTGTGAGGCTTTTTCAATTTTCGCTCAAAAAAAGAAGACGATGATAATGGCTCCATTCAATGTAGAGTAAGTTTACTTTGCTTATTAAGAAAATTATATTTTTATTGTGGATTTTGAGTTATTGATTTTTAACTTTTTTACCTCTAGTGGTATGCATTGGGAGTTACTGGTTATTGTCCCCGAGACGTTCACTGTCTATTATCTAGATCCTAAGGGGAGTAAATTGAATACAAGATTTGGACACATAATGAAAATGGCATTATTCCGGTGAGAAATATTTCATTTTCATATCCGTTAACATATGTTATTACATTACTATTTAATTATGCAATGTACTGTGTTACATTAACATGTAGGGGTTTTGATGAGTTCAAAAAGGCTGGAGGAAAGGTCCCCACAAAAAAGAACCAGCCAATAATTTGGAAGAACGTGAAAGTAAGTTCCCGACTGCAATATATGTATATATTATTTATGTGAACAATGCTTAATTAGTTGTATTTTTTAATATTTTGTATGTTTGAATTTATAGTGTGCCACACAAGACAACGGATGGGCATGTGGATACTACGTGATGCGATTTATGCACATGATTATCAAATATGCCGCAATGGACATCGATTGTATTGCTGAGGTATTATATAGTCTCATTAGATAATATGAAATATATCAATCTTATTTATAGCTCATTAATTATATATATACATCATTCTCTTTACAGGTGTTTACAACTGACCACACTACAAGAAATGCCTTACCAGATGTACATGCTCCCTATACGACGGGAGAATTAAATGAAGTAAGAGAAGAATGGGCAACAGCCATACAAGTAGTGGGGGATTTAAGATATAATTGGGATGTTGATAGTGAATAATGACTAAAGAATGATATTTTGTAAATGAATTTCTGAATTATAATATATGTGTGAATGTTTCTACCTGTCTGGATGTTTCTACATGTGTCTGAGTGAAAATGAATGAAACTGTTGGTTGCTATATGAATGTTTCTATATGTGAATGTGAAAATGAATGGAACTACAGATTGCTAGCTACATGAATGTTTCTAAATGTGTGAAAATCAAATGGAACTGCAGGTTGCATTGTTAAATGTGTGAATATCTTTCTTGTTAATTTTGCAGTTTTGTGGTCTGTTGTTGGCTGATATCAATGGATGTCGTAAAACCTGCAGTTCATATCTGAACTGCAGGTTTCTCATCCTGCGACCAGCCATACAGCAGGTCTGCAGACTGACAGAAAAAAAAACAATAGGCGTCGGTTATTTGTATAAAACTGACGCCAAATAGTTACAGTGTCGGTTTGTAATAGAAACCGACGTCTATTTCCTTAACACCACGGGCGTGCTGGCCAGCACGGCCGTGGCAGCGGACCAGATACCACGGCCGTGCTGTCTAGCACGGCCGTGTTGGGACTTATATGGCGTCGGTTATTAGCTAATAACTGACGCCTGTAGTGCCCAAGTTGGCGCCCTACTATGGCGCGAAGGTATATGGCGTCGGTTTCTTAGGTAATAACCGACGCCTATAGTGCCCTGCTGGCGCGTTTTCGTTGGCGCGCGAAGGGTTTTTTTTTTAAATTGAACATGGTGTAGCGGTTGATAGGTTATGTACTAGTGTAAGGTGAGTTGTAGCTACTGAAGTGAGATAGTAGATCCCTCTCTCTTCTAAATACTAATGTCGAGCACAACCTCATATCCCAAGGGGTGGGAGTCCCCATAGCCCTAGGGGTGGGGAAGGGCCCAGCATGTATGTAAAAAATAGGTGCTTACGCAATAGTACAATTACATCTAAAGATATGCATAAAAAGAATGCTTACTTGATTTTATGCCCTAATATAATGTTTTCTTTTCTTACTTTCTTTCTAAAATCTTTTATTGTGAAAGTTACTATACAAGTATTTTTACCCACATTCACAACTTTGTTGATTCATTTGTTTCTCATATTTTCTAGGTATAAGGAACAAGTACAACACCCCAAAGTACCTAAAGATATTAAATAATGTTCATGGAGGATGTTTATCTAGATGGATGCCTCTCATCTTATTTATATTTAGTTAGTTGTTTCATTTCATTTAGATGATGTGTAGTATGTCTATGTCCTATGTATTTTATTTCCTTTTAAGAACTCATTTCTTCTTTCAATAAATAATGTAATATGACCTTTTATCTTTATGAATGATGGTTTGTGTGGCTATTTATGTGATGTTTATGAACAATGATCCAGCTTCCTTATATACTAGATGACAATTACAATTTGTTATATTTTCCTTCTTGACATCTTATACATATGGTGCACACATATCTAGGGAATGTCAACTTGGAAAGTATATAGGAACTGGGTTCGTCACAGTTGGTATCAGAGCAAGTGTTCCTACATCACAGTCACACGCAACCTCATTCACACTATTGTGAGTCTAGGGTAGTCTTTGAGTTAGGGATATGAAGGGTGGAGGTGACTAGGATAGCATCTTCCATGGGTCTTGTTAAAGTCTCCGAGCCACTTTGCTTAGAAATCACAAGGCTACCTATATGGCAGTATAAGTCTAGCTATCCAATACCCTAAGTGTACCCTACTTCTTGGGCAGACCTTAATTAAGGACCCTTCTCAACTATAGATATTCCCACTCATCTCCTAAATAGAAAAATTTCCCCCTCATCTTTATTTTGTAAGTATTTCCCTCTCATCTCTATAATATAAGGTTAGGAATGAGTCACTCTATTTAGAAGTCATAAGGACTGACTAATTAGGAATTTTAGGGTATCCTCCAAAAGTCATAACACCAAGATCATGAATAACCAATAAAGAAGAATAATAGAATATAATATAATTCAAAAAAGATAAAAAAAATATCTAATGCATTTCACCTAATTTTTAGGATTCCTCTAAAAACTCATAATTCCAAGCCTTCTGAAGAGTCATCCTCTAAGAAGAGAAAAGAACTTGAAACTATTGAATAACCTAATTCTAAAAAAATGTCTAGGTATAGGTGGGAAGAACAAAAGAAAGTCCTCCTAGACTTCATGGAGACCATTGCCCTAAAGGGAACCCCTGAATCTAGTTCATTTAGGAAGAAGGAAGTGACTGTGCTAGATTTCATCATACTTAACCCTGACACCTTTTAGGGGGGGAAACAAGCTCGAGGTAATGGATAAGGCTAAAGCCTGGGCCCTATCTGTGGAAAATTCCTTCTGTACCCTAGAATTATTCAATGAAAAGAAGGTCAAAATTGCCACACATCTTCTTAAGGGAGGGGCTAAAATCTAGTGGGAAAACTATGGCATGAATACAGGAGAAGAAGTGAATAGAATGGAATGGGAAGCCTTCAAAACTCTCTTCACTGATCATTTTATGCCCATATCTGAGAGGAAAAGAAAGGAGAGAATGTACACTGAGCTCAAGCAAGGTAATCTCTTGGTGGTTGACTACAACTGAAAGTTTAGACTTCTGGAGCATTATGCATACATTAAGACTGAAGATCGCCTCCTGGAGCACTATGTTGAATGCCTAGCCACCCATTTGAAAAACCTAGTAATTGCCTCCCATCCCAGGAACATAAATGAAGCCCTAGATATGTCCCTTAAGCAGGAAAGGGAATAGGGTTTGTAGAAGCCTTAAAGCATGGGATACCTAGGGTTAACCACCATTGAGGAGGATAAGTCTAGGAAGTTCCACCTTGTCCATAGCAAGGGATCAAGAAAAGGAGGAGATTCACGTAAAGGAGGACATAGAAACAACTAGAATCAGCTGAAGTCCTACCACAACAAATGTAAGACATGTGGATGAGGACATGAAGGACCTTGTCGCTATGCCAAGCCGATATGATATAACTTCAAGAAGGATGGATATTTTATTGCCAAGTTCCTTGCTTCTTCTATCCTTGGCAACCCTCCAGTAGGTTCTCCACCTCCTTAGGGACATCATAATGCCAGAGTGTTTGCAGTGACCGTAGAAGAGGCTAAGGCAAACTCAAACCAACTAGTTGAAGGTAACCTTAATTCCTTTCATTTATCTAATATCTTGTTCAATACCTTCAAGTATTCATGATATAATATCCTATGTAGGCATTGTATTCCTAAATTATCATCCTATTAAAGCTTTATTTGATTCTAGATCTAAAAATACATTCATATCTCAAAATTTGACATCTATGTTACATCTACATATAAGAGACTTGGGGTATATTATTGATGTGGCAACTCCTAGTGGAAAAATACTCACTACATTATAGAAAACTGACTTCCTACCTCTAAAGTTTGAAAATCATGACATGCCCTTTGAATTTTATCCTCTTAACCATGGAAGACTTTGATATTATACTTGTTATGGATTGTCTATACAAGTATCATACCCAAATTGACAGTAGAAACAAGATGGTAGTCCTCTCTCAACCTCATTGTTGTCTTGTGGTGATCCCTAGGGAAAGAAGATTCTATAATAATATTATAATTTCCTCTCTTAAAGATAAAAATATCATTTCTAAAGGATGTAAAATCTTCCTTGCACTAATCTTAGAGACTAGTCCTAGTAGCGGGCATGTAGAAATACTAGAGGTGGTATGCGACTTTCTTGACATATTTCTGGAGGAGCTTCTTGGACTGCCTCCAAATAGAGACATTGAGTTCTCCATACATCTTCTTCCTGGAACTACTCTAATTTCTAGGGCACCATATAGGATGGATTCTTCTGAGCTTATGCCTTTGAAGAAACAATGACTAGAACTTCTCGACAAAGGTTTTATGTGTCCTAGTGTTTCCCCTTGGGGTGTGCCTATTCTTTTTGTCAAAAAGAAAGACGATTCTATGCATATGTGTATTGACTACCACATGTGGAACCAGGCCACTATTAAAAATAAGTATCCCCTCCCTTTCATTAATGACCTCTTTGATCAGCTTCGTACTGCCAAAGTCTTCTCTAAGATTAATCTTCATTCTGGATACCATCAATTTAAAGTCAAAGATTATGATATTCCTAAGAATGCTTTCCAAACTCGTTATGGGCATTACAAATTTTTAGTGATGCCATTTGAATTGACCAACGCACCAGGGGTATTTATGAATCTGATGAATAAAGTCTTCCAACCTTATCTTAATGAGTTTGTGGTCATCTTTATTGATGATATTCTGATCTATTCTAACTCTATGGAGAAGCACCATGAGAACTTGAAGGCAGTCCTTAAAATCCTTCGAGCTCAGAAGTTCTATGGCAATCTCTCTAAATATGAATTCTCGATTGATAAAGTCATGTTTCTTGGCCATGCCATTTGTAGGGGTAATATATATGTCGATCCCACCAAAGTATTTGTTGTTCTTGATTGGAAACCTCCTCAAGATCCTTTTGAAATCTAGAGTTTCTTGGGCTTAGTTGGATACTATCGTCGCTTCATTCCTAATTTCTCCAAAGTTGCACTTCCTCTGACTAAGCTTACTCAGAAGGATGAGCATTTCATCTGGTTATTTGCTTGTGAGTCTAGTTTTTAGGAGCTAAAGCAGAAGTTGACATCAGCCCCTATTCTAGTTTTGGCAATGAAGGGTTTGTGATCTTTACGAATGCTTTGAGAAATGGGTTAGGATGTGTCCTGCAATAAAATGGAAAGGTGGTGTCTTTTACATCCAGACAGCTAAAACCCAATGAACTTAACTATCCCACACATTATTTGGAATTAGTTGTATCCATTCATGCCCTCAAAATCTGAAGGCACTACCTGTACGGGGTGACATTTGATATCTTCACCAACCACAAAAGCCTAAAATACATCCTGACTCAGAGGGACATGAACCTGCGTCAATGCTGATGGATTGAGTACCTGAAAGACTATGATTTCACTATTGTATATCATCGAGGAAAGATGAATGTAGTCACAGATGACATTAGTACTAAAGGGTAGTATGTGCATCTTTATCTGTTCTCAAGTGGAGGAACATGGAGGATCTAGTGGGATGGAAGCCACAATTTTTGCTTGATAGTCTCTATGTCAATAACATCATAATCATGTCTGATCTTCATTTTGAACTTATTGAGGCATAGAAAGCTAGTATTGACCTTAAGGAGCTCTCATCTCTACTATCAAAGCCTCAAACACACTTGTTTGTGGGTCTTGATGGTGGTCTTCAATACAAGAATTGTATGTCAGTTTCAGAGCAGTCGGTAGTGAAGACAAATATTCTCAATGAGGCACATGAGTCAAAGTACACCGTTCATCCCAACACAACTAAGATGTAGAAAGACCTACAACGTCAGTTTTGGTGGAGGGGCATGAAGCGTAATATTACAGAATTCGTGTCTAGATGTCTGACATGCCAGAGAATCAAGGCAGAGCACCAGAGACCAGGTGGTCTACTACAACCCCTTGAAATCTCAGAATAGAAATGGTAACACATCACCATGGATTTTTTGGTGGGGTTACCCAGGATCAGAAAGGGATATGACACTGCATGGGTTATAGTGGACCGTCTTACAAAGTCAGCCCACTTTCTCCCTGTAAAGACTACTACAAAAGTATCTAAGTTGTATGATCTCTATATACGGGAGATAGTACATCTACATGGAGTTACAGCATCCATTGTCTCAAATAGGGACCCAAAGTTTACTTCCAAGTTGTGGAAGCATGTTCAAGAAGAACTGGGCACCAAGTTGAACTTCAGTACAACATATCATTTGTAGACAGACAGGCAGTCAGAACGTACAGTATAGATTCTGGAGGATCTTCTGTGAGCTTGTGTTCTCGATTGGGAAGGCTCTTGGGACCATTATCTGCCTTTAGCTGAGTTTTCATATAATAATAGATGTCATGTGAGTATCATGATGCCTCCCTATGAAGCCCTCTATGGTAGACCCTACAGATCTCTGCTACATTGGGATGACATTGGGGAGCACACTTTGATGAAATTTGAGGAGATGTAGTTATATACAAAAAAGTTGCACTAATTAGGCAAAGGATGAAGTGGGAACAAGATAGGCATAAATATTATGCAGATTCTCACTCGTAGGAACGTCAGTTCAAGGAAGGTGATCATGTCTTTTTGAAAATCAGACCTATCTGAGCTTTGGCCAAGAATAAGGGGAAGCCCAATCATCATTATGTGGGACCCTTTGAGATCCTGAAAACATTGGTGAATGTGCTTATCATCTTGCTTTGCCACCTAAGTATAGTTGCATGCACCATGTCTTTCATGTATCTAATGTGAAGCCTTATGTCAAAGACCTGAGTCGCATTCTAAATCATGAGCCTTTAGAGTTGAAAGATTATCAAACTTATGTTGAATACCCAATCAAGATTCTCGATTCCAAGACAAAGGAGCTTCGTAGTAACCAGCACATAGATATGGTGAAAGTTCTTTGGAGCCACCATGATTAGTCTGATGCCACTTGGGAGCTCAAGTCTGAGATTGATCAGAAATATCTGCATCTCTTTTAGGTTGTTTGAATTTTGAGGACAAAATTCTTAAAAAGTAGGGAAGAATGTGAAAGAATGAGTTTTTACATATATTTTCTCTCTCTTACAATTTATTTATTCCCAATAATACCCTCAGCCATCTCCCTCACTAATTTGACTAATAGAAATTATCAATTTCATAATAATGCAAACCCTAGTTTCATGTAAAGGTGAATTATATGTATTGAGATATATAGCTAATTTATGTAGCCTCCCTTTAAATTTGGAACTCAATTTCTCACCATAGCTAGGTAACCTTGATATGAAGCTCCATTTAAATTTTCACTTTGATTGAATGAACCATTTAGGAATAATAAGCAATTAAATTCAACGTACATAATAACATATATTTATCCTAAAGACCTAAGTTAGTGATTAATTTGGCTATATGCATGACATTTAAATGTCATGTGGGATAATAGATTAGCTCAGGCCTAGGTCACTCACTCAGCTCACATCATGTATGCCCGATCCTTTTGGTCGTAGATTAGGGAGCATCCAATGCTCCAGAGATCATCCCTAACCTCCCGCTTATCTCAGCTTTGACTCCAACAACCCAACGACTGAATCAACCATCCCCGTGAGTCAACCTCACTCTTGATCATGATCCTAGTGGGATGCTTTTCTTTGCCTCCCAAAATTGAGCCCAACAACCCTTTCCACATCACCCTGGCCCTCGCATCAGGGAGAACAACCTCTCGATCCATCACTGCTCTCACCTGGAGGTGGTGCCCATTTTAGGGCTTCCTGTTCTAGACCTCCTCTCATCTATTTAAGGACCCCTTTCAATTCTCCACCCTTCTTTTCCTCATTCTCGACTATCAATTGATCGCGTAGACCACCGAACACCCCTAGCCACCTCCACCATCTTCAACCTTCAGATTTCCCACTACCACTGGGCTCCTTGCACCAATCCTACCTCACCAACACCTTCGCAAATGTTTGTTGGTGCTTCGTGGCAGGAATCTAAGGTCCCAAACCATCCCCTCACCCATTCCACCACCTATTATGATGATCTCCCATATGGGACTCAGCAATGTTCTGGTCCACTTGGAGTTGCACCGCCCTAGGGTACTTCCCTACTTCAGGGTGACTCGCTAAAGGTGAGGGCACCTCCCTTCCACCACCAATCGATCCCTAGCCCAAGAAATCCCTCAACGGATTTGCAAGACAAAGTGATGTACGCAAGGAGGGGCTGAGGAAGGAGGCTGACATGTCACCTACGGCAGACCTAGGTGGACCAATCGCGAGCCGCCAACTCAACCAGCCTGGCCAATTGTGTGACACCATGTCAGCAAGGAAGGCGAGGGTCAGCGATCAAGCCACACCCAATATCATGAGGTATGATCAATCAGAGTCATTGATCCAGTCAGATCTGGCCTTTCATCAATGTATTTTCTCGACTTATTTCATTTAATTAGCTAGAAACATGTTTATCATAGAAAAATCTTAGAAAATGCTAGTAGTATCAAAAATAGCAATATTATATATCAAAATTATCAAAAAAATACGAGGGATCAAATGGAATCATTTTCATAACCTGATTTGTTGCCCTTTACCAAAAATACTAGCATATAGTCTCATGATTATATATATGTCTTTTATTATACAATAATTTGATACAACCTAAACTGTTGTGATAATCAAACCCTAATAGGGTCCTAGGCCCTCATGTGTCACAAAACCCTAATCAAGTATGGATAGCTAACTCAAGATCATAAAAACCTAATTTTTAGTTTCTCTCTCTATGTGTACTTTCATGCATTTAATTGCCAAACCCTATCTATGTCATGACCCCCTTACGATCAAGATCGAACCAAAAACCCTAGATCCAACCTTGAACCCCTTGGATCATGTGAATCCAAAAATGAAACCATTATTGATCGAAACCTCTATAGAAACCCTAAAATTGAATGTTTCTTTCTTATATTATATGGGCATCATTACTTAGATGAAACCCTAATTTTGAGATCTAGTCTTGTGACTCCAAACAAGATAAAAGTCAAAGATAATCCTTGATCTAATCATAGGAAGATGAAAATAACCCCAACTAGAGATCAAACCCTAATAACCCAAAAACCATAATATGGGATGATGAGAACCCATAATGGCATTAGATCTTCTTTCTGTTTCATGGTGATCTAGTCTCTTAATCTAGGATTGTTGAAAATTCAGATCTGATCATAATAGGTATATGGGTCTTATTAAGTATAAGACTAGTTTTCATGGATACATAATTATATGATGTACCTTGGATGCTTTTATTTGTATATAAATTCTTGGATGAGTACTAGTATTATATGCTTCGCTAAACATACAAGAACATAAGGAGATTAAGATGAGTTGTAGCTACTGAAGTGAGATAGAAATTCCCTCTCTCTTCTAAATACTCATGTCAAGCACAACCCCATCGCCCAAGGGGTGGGGAAGGGCCCATCATGTATGTAAAACTAGGTGTTGACACACTTAGTAGTACAACTACATCTAAAGATATGCATAAAAGAAATGTTTTCCTGATTTTTTGTCTTTATATAATGTTTTCTTTTCTTTCTTTCTTTCTTTCTCAAATCGTTCATTATGCAAGTTACTATATAAGTATTTTTACCCACATACACAACTTTGTTGATTTGTTTGTTTCTCATATTTTCTAGGTATAAGGAACAAGTAAATCACCCCAAAGTACATGAAGATATTGAATAGCATTCATGGAGGATGTTTATCTAGATGGTTGCCTCTCGACTTATTTTTATTTAGTTAGTTGTTTCATTTCATTTAGATCATGTGTAGGATATCTATGTCCTATGTATTTTATTTCCTGTAAGAACTCATTTCTTCTTTCAGTGAATAAAGTAATATGACCTTTTATATTTATGAATGATGGTTTGTGTGGCTATTCATGTGATGCTTGTGAACAACGATCTGAATTCCTTATATACTAGATGACAATCACAAGTCCTTATATTTTGCTTCTTGACATCTTATATATATGAGTGGACACATATCTAGGTAATGTCAACTTGGAAAGTGTATAGGAATTGGGGTCGTCACAGCTGGATAGGAGGTGCTAGGGGTTAGTTCCCATATACACACCCTACTCCACCCATGTCCAATTAGCAGTTTAGGAAAATTAATTAGCATCTATCTTGTTGTTTGATTTGGTAATCCAAACAAAAGAGTAAGCTTACAAGTTATCACCCAACTCAATTGATAAGTAAATTTCCCCAAACAACCCACAATTCCCATTATTGTGTTACAATCTCAATTTTCCTTATTGCTTAGCTATAATCTTCACTTTTCTAGTTAGTTGTTCTTGCTCTTGCCTTGTTCTTATTAGTTTGGGTCTTTAATTGACTTTTATTCCTAATTGCTAGTTTAGTATAATGTTAGAATCTTGCATTGCTTGACTTAGTTTATTTGCTACTTTTATTGATTGTTTCTCTTCTTGCTTATTAGAACTAAATTATCTAGGGTTAGATTAGGTTTTAATCTTACTTCCCTTTATTTAATTGTTTGTTCATAATTAGTGTAATCAACACAAACCCCCATCAAATCCTTCAACCCTAGACTTCATGGTAGGAACCCAACACAAAACTCGCCTAGATCCAGTGTCCCCTCTATCCATGTGGATCTACCCCTATCTTGTTGTCCTCATATATTGTGATACAAACATGTACGCTTACGAGGTAGTATTTCTTTGTGTATTCGAGCATGTCCATCTTAGGGTAATATTGTAAGCCCAAGTGTTTGCATATTGCACGCACACCAGTTTCCTACTGATCTCAACCTTACTATCAATTTTACTGTAGTTAAAGATAAAGATAAGAAATCAATGATTGCACTTAAACCTAAGTATAAGATGCAAAAGAAACCAAAAAAATCTTATTGGACATGTGGACAGGTTGTCCATTAGAATAAGGATTGTCCTTCAGAAAAGGCAAAGAAAGCTACCACATCTACAACTGATGAGGTTGTATCCAGCATGATGACTACATCCTTGAACCTCAATGATGTGGTATGTATCTATATAACCCAAAGTCCTTTCAATTTTTAAACCTCTTTACTAGATAATTTACATTGAGGCTATTGTACATGTTTGTGCTTGCAAGTCTATGTTTATTTCTTACATGGACTCAAGAGGTCAGTCTGTGACTTTAGGCAATTCCAACTTTGTAGAAGTCAAAGGTAAAGGATGGTTTACTTGGAAGTTTCCTTCGGGGATGGTTCTGACACTATCCATTCGAGATAATATCCTTGGTGGAGTCTCGGAGTGGTCTTAAATAGACTGCAAATGTAATATGAAAATCATTACACACCTTTGTGACTCCTTATTTTTTGACAATGGGTATTTATGTGACATGGAGACCTATTTAATATTTTTGTTGAACATATTTCCAATTCAGTTTTATGTTTGAATGAAAGTAGTTCCGTTTGCATGAATCTTGTATGTTCTGGTGTATGGCGTAGTCATTTGGGACATGTTAATTATGGCTCAATGAAATAAATTATGTATCTAGATTTATTTCCTAAACCCGACATTAACATTAGTATATGTGAAATATGTGTGCAAGCTAAATTGCAAAGAAATTCTTTTCATTCTGTGAAAAGGAATTCAAAAATCCATGATTTAATGCACACTGATATATGTGAGTTTAATAGGATTTCTACTAGGGATCAAAAATGTTATTTCATAACATTTTTTGGTGATCCGGTTAGATTGTAATGTTTGTTTACTTAAATATGAGGCATTAGAAAAGATATAAAATATTTTTAAAAAAATATGAAACTCCAACTAGTAAAATACTTAAATAATTAAGGTTGAATAAGGGAGGAGAGTACATATGGAACTTGGTTTTGAAATTTTGTCAATTCCATAGTGTAGTTCATGAGGTTACCGCTCCTTATTCACCAAAAACCAATGGGATTGCAGAATGTAAGAAGTGAACCCTAATAGAAATGGTTAATATATTACTCCAAACCTTAGTTCTACCAAACTTTAAGTGGGCAAAGCTTTGAATATGGTTTGCCATATTTTGAACAGATTTCCCCATAAGTTAAAGAAAGTAGTCTATTTGAGAAACAGAGAGGGAAAAAATTGAGTCAGAAATATATTTGAGTGTGGGGGTGCCTTGCTAAGGTACTTCCCTGAACACAAAAGGGAGAAATTATGATCCAACACAGTTGATGTCGTCCTCTTGGGTTATGTACAGACTAGTTATGCCTACAAAATCTTGATTGTAGAATATGAAATCACAAGCATTGATGTCAATAGAATTGTGGAACTATGTTATGCCACATTTTTTGAGAATGTGGTTCCCATGAAATTTGGTATTCCCAAAGAAGTATCTCAGGATGATTTATTCACTACAAGTTCCATTCCTAAGCACATGGAAATGATATAAAATGGTGGGAGAGACTCATAATATACTATTTATGAATATAATGATTATAAAGAAATGGTTGAACCAAGGAGAAGTAAACGGACAAGGACATCCAATGATTTTGGAAGTGAATTTTCACTTACAATATTTAGAATGTTCATGTCTCTTTCAAACAAGCTACCGATTCTCCAGAAGCTAAGTATTAGAAAGAATCCATTAACAATTAAATCTAATCAATTCTCTAGAATAGAACTTCAAAATGAGTGGATTTACCTCCTAATTGTTCTGTAGTTGGATGTAAATAGATCATTGGGAATAAACTTAATGTAGATAGGACAATCAACAAGTGTACAACTATATTGATTGCTAAGGGTTATACACAGAGGAAAGGAATATATTATTTTGATACATATTCCCCTTTTTTCCACATGACCAAAATATGAGTGCTTATAGCATTGGCTTCTATTTATAATCTATCTATCCATCAGACGGATGTGAAAATCACATTCTTACATGGTGATCTTCAAGAGATATATGTGGAAGAACCAGAAGGATTTGTGGGTCATGGGAATGAATCCAAAATGTGTAAACCTATTAAGTCATTATATGGCCTGAAACAAACCCCTAAGTAATGTCATGAGAAGTTTTATTCTATAACATCATTGTTTGACTTTGTTTCCAATGATTTTGATACGTATGTTTTCTACAAAATTGTCAGTGATGGAATCATTTTGCTATGTTATATGTAGATGATATCCTATTTTTTGTTCCTATATGAAAGTAGTAAATGAGATAAAGTCATTCTTGTGTAGTAAGTTTGAGATGAAGGATATATGTATAGTTGATGTGATTTAAGGGCTTAAAATCATAAGGTCTATTGATGGTATAACTCTCTTATAGTCCCATTATATTGAGAAGGTACTGAGAAGGTTTGAGTATACATCACATAAACTTGTTAAGACTCCATACCATTCATTAAAGGCCTTGTTCAAGAATTATATTGGACCAATGTATCAATTACTATACTCCCAATTATTGGAAATTTAATGTATCTTATGAACTACACATAACCAGACATAGTAGTTGTTGTGAGTAAGTTAAGTAGATACATTAGTTGTCTCGAAAAGACCCATCAGGGTGCTCTTGACATAGTTTTGATATATATCAAGGGAACTTCTTCTTTGCATTATGGTATATAGTCTTATGTATTCGAAGGATATAGTGATGCAAGTTGGATTTCCATGAACTTTGGGAGTAATGGTTTCTCGGGATCTATATTCCTGTTGAGAGGAGGTGATGTTTCCTGGAGGTTTAAGAAACAAACCATTTTGTCTCAGTCTAATTTTAAGGTTGCGTATTGTGCTTTAGATGAAACTAGATTGGAAGTTGAATCATTGCATGGACTTATTTCTGATTTACCTGTGGTAAAGAAGTTGCATCCTCCAATTTAAGTTCATTGTAATAGAATTAAAATCATTGCTAAAATAAAGAGTTCCAAGTACAATAAAAAACAGTGTAGGAACATCCAAGTTGAACTCGAGTATATAAGGTAAATAGTGCCTAATGGGGTAATGGTTGTGGACTACTTAGGTACCAAAGATAATGCAAATGATCTTTTGATTAAAGATTTTAACCTAACCTTAGTTGAGAAATCTAGATTGGGGATGATACTAAAACTCGTTTGAATTTGTAAGCAGTAGCAACCCAATCTATAAGAGTGGAGATCAAATTGGGTTCAATGTGGTAATAAGAATTTTTCGAGTTAACTAAATGACACTATGAATTTTAATATAATGCTTCTTGAATCTACGTGTCTATCCCCTACGAAACTTGTTAGTGTCATGACTATAAGTCAATAAGAGATTAATCTCTGAATGGTGTCATGTCTTAGGACAGGATGCTAGCAGTACATCCTTGGATACTCTAACTAAATGATTGATGTTGTATAGGTTGCAACATCGGAATGGGGTTGCTCCCTAATATCAATCATGGCATGTTTTGGATGCATGGCATTAATGCATCATATTTCTTTTTAGTCTTGTCTTTATTATGTTATTGCCAACGGATATTCTTCACCCAAAGTTCAAATTCAAGACTTTTTTTCACCTAGTTCCTGTACGAGTTAAATTTGAATAACTCAGGCATGGTTCAAACTGAAAGGGACCTACAGAAAGCATAGTATGGAGGACTAAGTGGCAGGACACACGACACATTGGATATTGTTGGCGATTTTTGGATATAATGATTGTATGTCATTTATGTGCATGGGTTAATCCCAATGTAGGTGCAACTAGTGAGTAAAGAGGGTGAAGGATAAAATATTTTATTCTTTTGTACAAACTAGGAATAGAACTAGGAAATTATTTTCCATTTTCCATCTTTTATGCAAAAAAAGATAATTGCTTAATTGATTAGTGGATTGTTTAATTAATACTTTCTGAATTGGAAATAGACTCCTTGCTGTCCTTATTACTTGGAAGGAGACATTTTCCTTCTTAATTGGAAGAATTTTTTTTCCTTATTAATTAAAAAGATCTTCTTAATAGGAAATGGACTCCTTATTTTCTTTTATTAATTGGAAAGAGATTGTTCGTAATTTTACATGTACAAGAATAATTGTGATCGTGTCTTACTGGGAACAGGACGTGGGGCATTGAGAGGGTTACCAATAAGTCTTTGGTCCTTAGGATTAAGTGCAACACACAAAAATCTGAAAGACAGTCGTCGTCTTTCATGTGTGAGAAAACCCTTGTCCCATAAATTTATCTTGACAGAGATGATTGTCTGTCCTCCTTCTCTAGTAGATGTGATCTACGAGTGGTGGTACCTATAGTCGTTGGGTTAGAGAGGTAGTGCACCTTAACTGTCATCAACGACATTTTTCTACTACGGGTTGGTGACTGGATCGACTAGAAGAACAACACTCATCTAGGAGGATTGCAAGTCGATGATTTGTTTAAGTATCATGTATTGTTGCTCAACAGGTTATCTGGTCTGGGGTTCCTAACTATGTTTTCTTTTTTGTTCTTCTGCTATGTTTGTTCAATGTATTTCTTACCTAGATCTTGGCCTAAAATTGTTAATTAATATTACAAATGCTGTTGTTGCTTATAACGATAGTAAATATTCATATCATCATCATCTAAGACTCAATCCCAACTATGTTGGGGTCGGCTACATGAATCCTTCATTTCCATTTAGCTCTATCATGGGTCATATTCTAGTTGAGATGTAGAGATATAAAATGTCTCTTTATAAGCTCTTCCCATGTTAATTTAGGCCTTTCTCTTCTTCTATTAATTGTGCTTGCCTAAATAACATTGTTTCGTATAGGCGCATTAGTCGATTTGTGTTACACATCTCCATACAATCTGAGTCACCCTCATACAACTTGTCCTCAATGCTCACCACCCCCACTTTATTCCTGATACAGTCATTTTTCAAGCGATCTTTTCTTACCTTCCCACACATCCATCCCAGCATACATATTTTAGCCACATTCATCTTGTTGAGTCCTTGTTTCTTCACTGCCCAACATTTACCCCCATAGAGCATGGTTTCTTATTAGAAGTTCTATAAAACTTGTTTTTTAGTCTGAGAGGGATCTTTCGATCGTATGATACTCTAGCTACATTCCTCCATTTCAACCATCCTACAGTGATATTGTCACAAATGTCCTTTTAGACATCCCCGTCTATTTGAATAGTAGAACCCAAGTAACGAAATTTGTCACATTTTGGTATATCTACTCTATTCAACTTGGCTCCATCATTCACACTATGAGATTGGCTGAAATTGCAACACATATACTCAATTTTGCTCCTACTAATCATCAATCCATTTGATTCCAATGCCTTTCTCCAAAGTTCAATTTTATCATCCAATATATCTTTAGTTTCATCAATCAGTACAATATCATTAGAAAATAACACACACCAAGGAATATCATCCTGAATATTCTTTGTCAACTCATCCATAACAAGAATAAATAGATATGGGTTGAGTGTGGATCCTTGGTGTACCCCAACTGTGATAGAAAATGTGGGTGTCTCTCCTCTAGGAGTCTTCACACTTGTAGTAGAGCTACCATACATGTCTTTAATCAAGTCAATGTATTGGATTGGCCCATCTTTATTCTTCAAAACCATCCACAACACCTCCCTGGCTACTCGATCATATGCCTTTTCCAAATCGATAAGAACCATATGAAGATCTCTTTACTTTCCCTATACTTCTCCATAAGCCTTCTTATAAAAAATATAGCATCTGTTGTTGATCTACCCGGCATGAAACCAAATTGGTTGTTCGATATTTGTGTTATAGATCTTAGCCTCTGCTCAATAATCCTCTCCCAAAGTTTCATTGTGTGACTCATCAACTTGATACCTCTGTAGTTTGTGCAACTATGAACATTACTTTTGTTCTTGTAGATGGGGACTATAATACTATTTATCCACTCATCTGACATCTTCTTGGTCTTCATGATCTTGTTAAATAAATTTACTAACCACATAACTCATTCATCCCCCTTACTCTTCCATACATCAATGAAAATACCTTCCGGTCTGCATGTCTATCTCATTTTCATCTTTTTCAAAGCATTCTTGACCACAAATAGTGAAACTCGTCATGTGTAAATGATAGATATTGTATTCATGTCACATGAGTCTCTAACATTATTTATAGTATCTTCATTGAAAAGCTTATGGAAATAATTTTTCTATTGGTTCTTGATGTCAACGTCCTTCACCAGCACACTACCATCTTTATTCTTAATGCATTTTACTTGACTCAAGTATCTTCCTTTCCTTTGTCTTATACGAGCCATTTTATATATATCTTTTTCCCTTCTCTTGTGTCCAGCTTCTTATAAATATCATCAAAGTATCTAGACATTGTCTCGTGAACAACTTTTTTCTCTTCTTTGTTTATTTGTTTGTATCTCTGGAATGTTGCATCATCTCGAGATTTGGACAAGCTCCTATAGATCTCCCTTTTTAATTTAGTAGCCCTCTGTACTTCATCATTCCACCACCAAGTCTCTTTCTGTGGAGGCCCGCAACTTTTAGATTCCCCCAAAACCTCTTTGACAATTGACATAAATATTTATATCAAACATAAAAGTTCAATGAATCTCATTTTCATCATACATTTTGCAGGTATAAGGAAATTTCTAGGTCCGAAGGATAATGTAGTCTAGGGAGGAAGAAGACAAAGGATGTTTCTATGTATATGATATATTGTATACGGTGATCTTATGAAATAATTAAGTTGCATTTATACGACCTTTTTAGGTGTGATATAAAGTGGAGTTCGTTTAACGTACCCATTTAGCCCCAATCAGCTAATAAGAGGCCTGCCCCACTGGGTATTATATGCATTCTGCACCACCATGCGGGGAGCACTTGGAAGCTCGTGAGATACGGCGGCCATATATATAGGCCAGTACTTTGGTGTCATGATGTCATCCTATGGGCTGCTACAACCAACTGTTAATCGATGGTTGAACACCTGAATACGTGTCATTGTTGTTCATAAGGAATTTTAACCTTTGTTAGTAATTTATAGGGCTTTAATGCCTTTTTCCCTAGGATCCATGCATGCACAGGCTGAAAACACAATCATATGGGTGCACAAGGTCATATAATTGGTGGTTCATATGGTGAACCAACTCAAACACCTCATGCAAAATCAGACACACTTGTAACGCTCAGTTTAAGGCGGATTGTGTATATGGGAATTGGCACCTTGGTGAAGCAGTGTGTACCTTTGTGCAAACGGTAAAGATCCTAATGAGACATGGCATCCTTATCTTTAAAATCAGGATAGAAAATCAATATTATATGACGATCATCTGTGAGAAATGCTTCTCATACTATGCAGAGGGTGAAGAGAAGTTCACATATTGCCGAATCAGGGGCTAAAGTCAGTATCTTGCCTGCTAGCGAAGTCACCCAAATAACTGTTTATGCAACAGATGCCCGAGTAACAACAAACAAGTACTTCTTACAAGAATGCTTACTTCCGCAGATGCCTGAGACAGGCCATCTACATCACTTAATACCTGTATCTATATATAAACTTTTGAGGTTAGGTGGTTGTAGCTCTGTGACAGTAGGTAGGACTTGTCCGTGACAGTATTATCAATTCAGCATTACCTGTTAAAAAGTAAAACTTGTCCATGACAGTAGGTAGGACTTGATTCTAGATACAGTATGATGCATACAGTAACGGCCCTCAAGGTATGCAGGACAGTCAGAGGAACCATCAACATTCTTGCTTTCTACACAAATACACCAAACTCATGGAGTAGATTACACGCAGCACTGTTCTCTGCCTCTTTCACTTTGCTCTTGATATCACCGTATGCAAGAAATTCCCGGCGAGAAGTAGTGACACGTACCATGCATCGGAATTTCTTATCATGTGAAGGCCCCTCATTGAAAACAATCCTACGCATGGGACATGATCATTCATCAGCAAACATAGTTGATACTTAAAAATCAGCAAAAAATAGTTGATACCTAAAAGTGGAAGAAGAAAATATGACCAACATGGAAAACATTCTGAAAAAACATACAAAACAAGCCTGGGCATTATTGTAGCCCACTCTTACCTATGAACTCTATCTAGGTCACAAATTTGGCCATCCAAGGATGTGTTATAGATACGTTTTTCAGTGTAGTTGCCGAAAATCTAACCAGGCGTAGAAGAGGTCTACAGAATTATGTGGGGATGCTAGTGATTCAAAACGCAAAGAGCCAGTTACAGAGAACATTGAGATATACAACATAAATAAATACTCTTAACATAATGCTCAAATTAGAAAGCAGTAACTCAGAAGAAAAAGAGTGCTTATTACATTTCAGTAGTTAAAAAGCTCTTTAAAGTTTGTGTGAAAATCAGAAGGATACCATAGAGCATGACTGGTAACACTCCCAACATGTTAGATGAGTATCAGTTCGTTGCTAACTTGTCTAATTAATCCTCCTTGACTATTCAGTTCGTTGCTAACTTGTCTAATTAATCCTCCTTGACTACCAAGGACTGATGTATTGCCAATTCAGAAGTTAGTTTTAACTCTATAATTCTAGTAAGATATGAATCTTGTTTCCAAGACACCAGTTGAAGCTTTTCCAATTCTGCTAGGTACAGTCATAGGGCATATTGGGTGCCTTAACTATACAAATTCAACCACGAGAGCATCAATATCAAAAGCTAAACTAGAATCAGATGAAAAGTTAGACCTGATTATGATCAATTTCTCGTATCATATATAAAATTGATAGTCGGATGGAATGTAACTAAATAATATGAATCTTGATTCCAAGACACTAGTTGGAAGCTTTTCCGGTTGTGCTAGGTGCAAGATGGTCATAGGGTATATGGTGTGCCTTAAATATACGTATTCAACTATAAGAACATCAATAATATCCTACTAGAATTCGATGAGAAGATAGACCTTCAAAGTTTATGATCAATTTCCCCTGTAGTACATAACTGATAGGTTGATGGAATGTATAAATACATAGAAGGTGAATGGTGACAATGTAGGAAACTGGAGAACAGCATAGTCAGCATACCCTAACTTCCATACATGTTTTGGACAAACAGTACCGGTAGGAAAGGAATATATAAAAAAAAAAGCTATATGCAAAGGTATGAGCAATTGTTATCTCTGTCTTCGGCATGTTGGGCACGTGCTTTACCCATGTTCAGCATCAGCTGAAATCTGCTGTTGCAAGTTGCTGTTGCACTTGCTGTTGCATTTAATCCCAACCTTACATTTAACTCCAAAGACCCACCCCTAAAAATATTAATTGGGTGTTTCACGGCTGAGATTTAATGCAATACACTGGAACAGCGTCCTCGGAACAGTGAATTTGGACCCGTTCAACATGAGGAGTGTTGAGAGGGTTATGAGTTACTGAGATTATCATGTATATACGATTAAGTGTGTTTAGCCATTAGGGTCGTGTGTAGTTTGTGTCTGAGTGTCTCTCTCTCCTATATATTGAGTTTTCACTAATAGAATCTTCTCATTACCTCTTAGTTACCGTCTAACTCTTGTGCTGTGAAACTCCTCATGAGCAACATAACTGGAGGTTGCTGACACAGCGTATGAATATTGTTGGTTTGGGTTGGGATTTGCGAACAAGAGATTCTCACAGATATGAGTAAGGATGAGAGCAGAATGAGAGGCTAATTAAGAGATTTGGCCCCTTCATCCAGGTGAGAGCAATGCTTCATTCAGAGGGATAGAAATTTCCATCATGGACTTAAATGAAAAGATGCTTTATACTCAAGCTAAAAGAAAGAGCACCCTTGATGCCATGTGGAAATCAACTAGCGTAGTGTTGACAATAGTAGATTATGATGAGCCAGGAATTAGAAAGCCCAAGGCAGAAAAAATCACTGAAACAATACAAGGGAGAATGTCAAAACTGTTGGGAAAATTAATTTTGCTCATGGATCTAAGCTCATCTAGCAACTGAGCCATATTTGCAATGTCCGGTTAGTGTGCCATTGATGAGTCAAGTAACACTGTTAAAGGCCCTACGTTGAACTGATGAACATGTACCTCCCAGAACTAAGAAAAATCAAGTGTGTACTTGTGGAAAATAAGATTGGATTGAATGCAATGGGATGAATACAAGACTGGACGCCCTCTCCTTTATATAGGAGAGGGGAGACGCCCTAAGACTTAGGACGCAAGTAATCTAAACGGGCTGAGATACAAAAGCCCACTAACTAATTAACCTATTAACTAAATAGGCTAATATAGACTCTCTAACACTCCCCCTCAAGCTGGAGCATGGGTGAAACACATGTCCAAAGGTTGGAGGTTACAAGACTCGATAAAACGATAAAAGAAATGATAAATGAAAGATAAAAGATAAATATCACTCCCCATACAAAAATTGATACTCCCCTTGAACCATACGATGACACCTCTTTCCTTTGAAATTGTATTCTGCAGGCTGGAGATCCTCGAGTTTTGATGGTCTTTGGAGTGCATATGGAATGAAGAGCATCTGAAATGGAACCTGATACTACAACAGTAATTCTCCACTTGGAGCAGACGATCTTCAACACCATCACTACATCATCTTCATTGGATTACGTACTTAACGCGGCACGAACGCGGATGCCCAATGTAGATGTAGCAGTAGCAGAGTCTTCGAATTGTCTGAGAAGACGTGCATAACGTGGCACAAACACGAACAGACGATGTGCTGGAGATACGATGCAGCCATGCAGGTACCATAACTCTGTCGCATGAACCTTGGGGGCTTGACAGGAAAGGAGATTTCATCCATCAAAGAAAATCCCAAGTAGATCAGCGGAAGTCGATGCCGTAAGAACAGATGCATCTCGGAGAAGACATGATGAAGCAGCTCGGTGAAGATCTCTCTGGATGAACTATCAACCTTGCAGATGTAGACTTGGCAGGCTTGCTGAGATTCTAAAATCTGAAGAAACACCCATCTGTCTCATGTAAATGCAGCTGAAGAACACCATCAACACCTGACGTACATAACGCAGTACGAACGTGGATAGCTTGGTGTTGACGCTGAATGAAGATCCTTCATTGCTGTCTGCAGTAGAGAACAGATGTGCTGAACAATGCGAAGCTCCATGAAGATAATAGCCTGAAACATATATAGCATGAATACATATATCATCTCTTCTCATACTCTCTCTCATACATATTCTCTCACTCTCTCTCTCTCTCTTCTCATCTCTTCCTCTCCTCTCTATTCCCCCCCCCCCCGCACTGTGAAAAGGGATACACACATGATATGGGTGGGTGGGAAAGGAATCGATGGATTTGAGAGGATTTTGTGATATGGAGATGTGTAATATGTGGAAAATGAAACCGATAACTGAAGAGAATATGCTAAAGATATGACCAATTAGCAAAGATATGACCGATTAAGGAACTGAATAGGCATAATGAATATGGGGGCAATAAAAAAAATAGAGGACGACACTCATACTTGGGAGAAGACAATACTAATTAGGTGTTGATGGCATGGTTGAATATGGTGGAGTGCTTTGGCCACGGATAGGTGATGGCGTTGGGGTAGCAACAACGAGGATTCAATGACGATGGCAATGGATAATGGATGTCAGCGACAGCAGGATGGAGCAGAAGCCAGGGGCCTGGATGATGGCAACGTCGACTGAAGAGTGTGATCGTCAGCTGGGGATACGGTTGCTGCTAAATGAGGCAACAACACTGCAGTGAACGGACACACAATGATGGCGATGATTATGTCGCTCGGCTGATGTAGCACTTGGCCGCAACGAAAGAGATGATACTGGTCTCCTGCACGGCTCCGGAGATATTGCATGCCATGAGGCTGCATGCGGAGTCTAGTGTGGAGCCTCTCCTTATGAGATGACGAAGGCTGGAGTTGAGGACATCATGGTGATGCAGCGGAAGATGGCTACTGAATAATACGAGTGTGATAGTGTCGACGGATGTGGATGGCGGCTGCTTCTGGGCGGCGTGGCGATGACGATGGTTGCTCCTACTTTTATGGTCGGCCGCAACACTCTTACTGGTCGTCGTCGGCTTGATGGATGGATTCAGCGGAGGATGGAGATCTTTGTTGGGTGCTGCTTGCTGCTGGCCGCAGTAGTTGTTGCTATTGCTGGCCGACTGATGTCCTGGCAGGCTGTGGCTGCGGCTACGGTTAGTAACCGGTAATGGCTTTACGATGGCTGTTGATTGCACCGGGACAGAGATAGCCGGCGTACGGAAAGAAAAATTAAATCTTTAAAAAAGAGAAGGAGAAGCCATGGAGGCCGGGATGTGTCTGGCGGGCTGTCGGCCTAAGCCATGGCTACGGCGGTCGCCGCCCGCAAGCGAGGGTTCTTCCCCTCGGTTGCTCTCTGGAAAAGACGAGCGGCGACGGCTAGGGTTGCGTGCGCACCGGAAAGGAGAGGGAGGAGGGGCGGCGGCTAGGTTTCCCTCAGGAGCGAACACGTTTTGTTCACATAGGAATTACTGTTCACCCCGCCTAACTATTCACACCGGAGTACTGTTCACCGACGGAGTTACTGTTCACGCCGCCGTTTTTGTTCACCGCTCTGATACCATGTGGAAAATGAGATTGGATTGAATGTAATGGGATGAATACAAGACTGGACGCCCTCTCCATTATATAGGAGAGGGGAGACGCACTAAGACTTAGGACGCAAGTAATCCAAACGGGCTGAGATACAAAAGCCCACTAACTAATTAACCTATTAACTAAATAGGCTAATATCGACTCTCTAATAGTACTAAACAACACTACCAGAGTCCAGAATACAGGGTTGAATGTGCAGTGTATGAACCGAGAACCAACAAATACATAAAGTGGATGGTCAGACCTTTTTCACCTACTGTTGCCAGACTGGTTATTCCTTGACTCAATAGATGTTTATAGAGGGGTTAATATCAAATCTAAAAAATTATATAATGAATTAGGAAAGTAGTTGTGAAAATCTTTTTTGCGCATGAGATCCCAGCTCATAGCATCTGAACCATATTTGTAACACTTGATTAATGTAACAAGGGATTCACATAATAATATAAAATCTCATACTGCAAATGAACTGATGAACATGTAACTTACAGAATAAATGAAAAGAAATTCAAGTGTGTATTGAACAACAGAAGGATAGTCAGTCGGAAATATAGGTACAAACCCATGTGTGATGGGTGGAACAACAAAAGCTGAAAATAAATGACCAATTTTCCTGCCTGTTGTTAACGAGTCACATAATTCCAGAACTCAGTAGATGCTTATAGAGAGACCAAGAACACAAATGCAAGTAAAAGTTGGTAGCAAAATATATTGAGGATATTGATGCAGTGGAACATGTTCTGTGGATAGCTAGAGAATGGTGGAAACTGTAAATAGGCAGGGAAGGTGTAGGAACAAACAGTTCGCATTTTGGGTCACATGGGCCACATACTACACAAGCCTGATCTTTAAAGCCACGGGCAACCCACCCAATATTAAGCTACTAGTCTTTGAGGTTAGACTGATTATGGTACAACAACGTGTTTTTCTTTGTATCAATGAGGAGTTCAAGGTATCATGGTGAATTACTGTTCAAATAGGGGTCACTGATTTGGTAAAATCTGGTGTATGTTTTTTCTTCGTGATAATTTTGACGATCTAGGAAACCAAAAATGGAGTTAATCACAAACTTGAGGCATGGAAATACCTAGGAATCTAAAGGTTTTAAGATTAGGAGATAGAAAGTGTATATACATTGGATAGAGTACAAATCCCAAAATGCAAAAAGTTTTGGTACTTTGGGTGCACTGATCATATGGAAGATTGGAAGGTGAAACAAGAGGACATCTCTCATAGTATCAAAACAAGTTGAATGAAATGGAAGAGTGTGGATGAATTGTTGTGAATGAGTCTTAGAAAACAATGACGTGATGAATGAGTCTTAGAAAACAATGAGGTGATGAATGAGTCTTAGAAAACAATGAGGATGATGAATGAGTGTTTGAGCATCTCTATTTCATTCCTCACCTTGGACTAAATAATTGGAAGATCGGTTCTCAGGCAACTGAGGGATATTACCCAGGATATACAATTTCTCAAAAGGGATTAATGGCACCGATCTGACAGTATGATGGATATATGTTACTGTGGACGTTGTCTTTTCGGAGGCTTGGGCTTACCTTGCTCCAACTAGCACTCTTTGCTTTAACTTAGTGAAGAAGCGTTTCCAAGATATATAGAATAAATAAAGTGCCTAAATAATGCGAATGTTCCATAGTAGAAATTGTGAGTTGAGAGCCTAAGACGGGTAGGTTCCTCAGGCATCCAGATCTTGTTCCAGATGGGAAATCATGCCTAGGTCCTTTTGCAAGAGAACATTTATTGCACAGCAAGGACGAGTTCAACTAATATACCAAAGGTTGGTTTTTAGAATTCTCAAAAAATCAACATGGAGAGAGATAGATAAGTATAGCGCATTTGATGTTTCTAAATTTAGGTAACTGGAGAATACCCAGATCTGTCGGAACAGTGAGATGATACATATTTGTTAGGAAGAAAAACTGGAATAACACACTTCTAAAAGAATATTTTACCGGTATATCAAACTCTTTCCAACTAAATTCCTGAACTAGCACCCTTTATAGAGAAAGCGCCACATTAACAGAATCCTGGGATGAAAACGCCAGATTGGCTATGCGTATGAAACGCCACAATCAGGCGCCTACTACTGACTTGTACACATAAAACGCCAAGTACAAGGCGTTTTTTGCTTGATTACCAATTCAAGCAATAGAGTTGGCGTATGTTCTTTCGCACATCCGGCTGTTCGTGCGGCTGATTAAATAATTCAAAATGTCAAGAAGTTCAAGCAGTATATTTGTTATTAGATCGGTATTCCACTGACCCTCTGTAGATAGCTCCTAGTTTATATTTCAACAAGACAGCCTTATTTCAGAGAGGAAAACAACTATGAATGAGAGAATCATACTCATATTCTGGCTTAGGCCAGCGATTCTTGGAGCAAATCTCGTGCAATTTGCTTTTCCCCTTCCGTTCATCATCCCAATTGCTGACAAGAAGTACGCAATCGTTCCTGCTTAGGCCTTCGCCTAGATTCTCCCACACCTTGCTCAGGGCTTCAGTAGCCGCCTGGAGTTTGGCGAAGCTCTTCCGCCCCACCGAAGTCCCCTCCCCAAGGAGCTTCCCATCAACGAATACACTGGTCAGGTTGACCCCATCCTGACGATCTTCAACGAACTTCAACTCCTTCCCATGCTTCTGGCAGAGCCCGATGAGAGCCGACACGGGATGGTCGAGGAGGTTGTCCTCCGTTATGATAGGCTTCAGCATCTCGTGTACCGCTACCCAAGTCCGCTTTAAGTCGAAGTTACAGTCAACGAAGACAGCCCCGGCAATGGATTCAACGAGATCGGCTAGAACCTTGGGAGCGCGGACGGCAGCCATATCACTGGCAGCAGGGGTATCCGGACCGCCGTACTCGGCTGCAACAGTAGAGGTGAAGTCCCGGATCAGAGTGTCAAGAACCGCGATCTTGGAGCGGCGGAGCAGCGGGTAGAGGTTGTGGCGGACGGCGACTCGGGCCAGCTGCTCGTTGTTGACGTTAGCAGCGCGTAGGTTGGTGAGGAGACCCGGCCCGGCGGAGGGGTTGGTAAGGAAGAGGTGGTTGGAGATGGCGCAGCCGATGGCGGAGTCGCCGAGGAACTCGAGACGCTGGTAGGAGCCTGTCGTGGCGGCGTCGGGATGGGAGTCGTGGGTTAGGGCCTCCACTATGAGCGTGCGGTCTTTGAATTGGTAATCCAGGATGGATTCCACCTTCGCTATTGCATCGGTCATGGCGGACACCGCGCTGGCGAAGCTGGAGCCGGCGCTGTCGGCCTCGTCGCCGGCGTCGACAGCGTCGGAGGTGTGGCAGGAGGACGAGGAGAGCTCCATGACAGGCTTGACAGCTGAGAACGCGGTGCCTTCGCGGTGAAGGTTGGGAGTGCGAGTGTACCGGGGGCGGAGAGCAGTATTCGTTTCGTGGAAATAGCGGACGAAGTATGGGTCCAGTGTTTTGAAGAAAGTAAAAGAAGGTTGCGACTTACAGCGAATGTGATTGGCCAATTCATACAAAGCAATCGTGCCGCGCCAAATGTGTCATATTTGTTTCCCTAGAAAACAGAATGTCAATAAATTCTAGTAAACCCGCTACAGCAAATGACATGGCAACAGCTCACTTGTGTCAACTGTCATGGCATTTTTTTTTTGTGTCATCGCATGTTTCGTAACCGAACTATGGTTTTGGGGAAAGGGTTTTAGACTAGTGTCAAAGAAGAAAATGAAAATTTCATGTCTACTATCTACTATTTCATATTTTACTGTGAATAAAGTAAAGCAATGGATGTTTGCTATTCCAAATGAATGTCGGTAAGCTTCATCTTTAGCCCATGTTTGGTTCGAGACTGGGTTCAGATTTGGCTCTGTCGCCTTGCACCACGTCAGCACAATCTGGTCTGGGTTGGCGAAGATCAGTGTTTGGTTGAAGCTCCCAGAACGGCCCCATTTCGGGGTATTGTTGTCCCGAAATTCGGACCAACTCAGTCCAGGTCCTAATGGGATTGCGATTTTCAGTCTGGATTAGCTCACCCCCCCCAACTCTCCCCTCTCGCTCCCGACTCCTCTCACTCTGCTCTCACCCCCGACACCCCCTTTACTCCAGCTGAGGGAAACAGCTGTTGCAGCTGTGTTCGAGGAAGAGGATAACCTACTGCATCTACGAGTAGGTGTGTTGTTTGTCGTCTACTCCAGACCTCTGCCCCGACGACGCCATGTACTCCTCTCACCCCCTTTTGACCATGCGACCCCTAGCATATGTCCCTGCCTCTATTGCCTCTGGGAGCGGTTGGCGCTTCACGGGCCGTACAGGTCATAGCAGGCGTCGAAATGAAAGCAGGTAAGGCAGGCATATTGTCTAATCTCGTCTTCTCCCAAGGCATTTGACCATGCTTCACCATTTTTCAAGGACAAGGAAGCTACAAGAAGAGGAAGAGGTGAGAAATAAGCCCTCGTTTGCTATAAATTAGAGTCAATGTTGGTCCAAGTGCTCCCCTTTCACTTGCTCAGTGTTATCAAGTTACTCTCAGACGCGTTTTCTTGATCAACAGATTCTTCCTTAAGGCGAGTTATGTTCTTCCGGTTATTTCTGTGTTGTTGTCTTTCTCCTATCTTTTTGCCGATAGAATAATACTAACTTTTTCTTTGTTTTTTTTATAGTGTTCTTGCTCAAAACGATCTGGACTTCCTGCTAGAGAATGTGGATGCCTTTGATTTTCTGATTGTTTTGATCCTCCTAATAGTCAATACTGAATTTATTATGAATGGGTGATGCCTCTGTACATGAGATTGTAATATGCAACTGATTATTCTAAAGTCAATGTTGTATGTAAACTGATTCCCTCGCCTATGCAATTCTAATTTAGATCTGATTGTTGAAAAAACAATGGTCGACAGATAAATATGTACCTGGTTAGAGTTCCATAATAGCCACACACCTACGAAAAAAGCTCAAGCTTGTACTTGACTAGAGGAGTTAAAAATATTACATTGATAAATATGGCATGATTAGAGGAGTTAAAAACGTCGAACTTGTACTTGATTAGAGGAGTTAAATATGGCATGATTAGCCACATTGTCCTTGAATTCGTGTTAGTTTTGGTTTTTTTATTAATGAAAAGTTGTGATGAATATATATGAATAGCCTAAGGCAAATCTGTTCTATCATTTCATTGGTGATTCATACATGATCAGTTAGGACTTTTGTTTATACAAAACTTATGATCTTATTGATGTTTTAGTAAATATAAACTGTTCAAAAACACCTTACAACTCTTATGATTAACACTTTCATTAGGATTTTTTTGAGATTTTATGTATCAATCTTCCTATACAGTTAACATCTTAATCATAGTTGATTTTGTTCTATAGTTAGAGTAGGCAGTGAAACTGGAACTAAATGCATTTTACTTGAGGGATGAATTTTTTTTAAATGGGCATTGTTTGTAGGGTACGTGCTACCACTAATATTACAAATTAAGCTGATCATATCAGTTTGATCAATACCATTAACTAGCCCCAAACCAATCTGAATTTGAACTAGTATTATGGGAGTGGGTTCAGTTTGAAATAGTTTAGTAATATTTAGTAGAAAAGAAGTATTTGAATTTACAACTACACCTGCCATTTGTTCTAAAATCATAAAATGATCATTATTATTTGAGTTAGTTTTGTAGGCCTATTTTCAATAAGTTTACAAGCCGATTTTTTTGTATTTCACAAGGTGGTTTCCCTATGAGAGGATACTCTGTTGATATTCTAGAGCATAGTTCTTTGATTAGAGGATAGTCAATTAACCCACAAGGTTAAAGTCATGTGAATGAGAGAGAGAGTACAAACTTATGATATTTATCCATGCACGTTCAGCAAATATAACATGCCCTAGGATTAGGGTCAGTGTTCTTCATACATTGTCGATTAGAGTTATACCCTATGATTGTATCATCAAAACCTAATTACACCATTTCCTACTAAGGGATGTGAATCCTTAAATTACATGTGTAAGGGAATTTAATTCAAACTTATACACTTATTAGGTCATTAGACTCGTTCATATAATTCCTACTCAAATGCTAATACAATTTATTCCAACAAAGCTCATATCACCACCTTGTACTGACATGGTTGTGCCATTAACCTCACCTGTCATTAACCTCACCTACAAGCTCATAATCACCACCTTGTTATTCCAACAAAGCTCATAATCACAAAGCTAATATTGTAAACCTTCACTTCAGTAGTATTTTCTAATTCAGATTGTTGTTGATTTCCATAATCTTCAGTTCAATAAGGCAATCCATGATTTTTTAATTCAATGAGTGATGTACTTGTATTAGTTGGTTTGGAATTATGTATGGTTTTTCTGAGGCTCAACTTTAATTTTTTTTCTTTGAGCATGACAAAATTTCCTAAATTTGTGTCATAATGTTCTTGCTGAATTTTGACTCAATGGAATGCAGGTCAAATTTGACCCTACAAGAGTTGTTTCGTTGGGCTTAACAACCTGGTTACTATATTGCTAGAAACCAACCTAAGTTAGCTGGATTAATAATGAGATTATTGTTTTACTATGAGTTGTACCTATTAATAACCATGTAAGTCATTATATATTTAAAATTACTATAAACACCCCTCATTGTCATCATATATTGCAGCACCTACGTGAGTATGTCTTATGCAGACTCCGTGCTCTAATTTGTATGGTCGAGAGAGTCTGATGACGCTCTAGTTTCAACATTGTGGAGGCAGTATAACATAGGTAAGTGTATTGATGGCCAGTTTACTAGGGACGCTTGGAGGGAGACACTTTGTGAATGGAAAAATAGGATGGGGAGGGCAAACTGTATGTTGGAGCATGTCAAAACTCGATGGAATAACCTGAAGAAGGACTTCGCCAGATTGAAGCTTGTCACCGACAAGAGTGGGGTCGCATGGAATGAGACTAGGAACAAGCCCAAGCTGACTGACACCCCCGAGTGGAGAAAAACCCTTGTAATACGTACAATAATCACACACTAACCCAAAATTAATGTCCTACATTTAAATACTCTAATAAAAAAAATTCATAATTAGGCAAATAAGGATCTTTCCAGGTTGATTGACTGACCCTTTCCCCACTACTATGACGTCGAGTTCATGGCGGGGAGGAACATTTCTAGAGGACACCATGCAATGTCTTCTATAGACAAACAAATGTCATCTAACGTCACCTCTGAGGATGAAGTTGTTGTCGACTTAGATGCATCTGATACACCCATGAACACGGAAACCAACATAGGGGAACTGGACATAGGCCCACCTGGTATTCAGAGTGAGGGTGACATTTATTGACCAGATAACCAGTGTGATGACCCTGATTTTAGGGCTTTCATACGCGATATAATTGATAAGCCTTAGGGTGTTAGCATCATAGCTAGTATTGTTGAACTTATCTGATCAGGATGCTATTATTTCCTACGCTGAGTTCAAGTTTTATGCACCTATTATAAGGTTGTTTGGAGAATTAGTTTTCATGACCAATTAATGGATTTTAGTGACTCAAACTTTGTTCGAAGATACACTATGATGTTATAAGCCTATGTTTAAAATTTGAGAACGTTTGAAGATTTCTATAAAAAGATGTATGCATTTGAAGTTGAGGACATTAATGAAATATATGTGGTGGAACTTTAATCTTTTAGTGATACGATTTAGTATCTGTAACATTTGATGTCACGCTAGCCAATTCCCTTTGCTTAGGCACGCCCACAGCCTATTGAGGTGGCCTGATCTCAGCCACCAGTAGGGAGGATCAGACGGCTAGGTAATATCTTCAACCTCTGACAAATGCGGGAAGAGTTGCAGAGCAATATGTCGATCCGCCCAGCCTTGATCATCTATTCTAGAATACCTCTCACACTCCTCTAGCAAGTTACCCATATCCGAGAAGTGTGGAGATCTACAAAAAACCCAGATTTAGGTTGGGAGGTGACGTATTGGGAGAGAACCAAGCTATGTCCCTAACACCATCTCCATCCGTGAGAACCAGAGAGATCGACTCCTCATCCCTCGCTCTTTTCACGACTACATTCTGCACTGACCAAGTAAAAGTGATCAAGATCCCTTCCGCAACCTACAGCACTCTTAATTTCTCAGTGCAAGGGACAGTGATGGCCATCGAACCTGCAACCTATGGTGGAGCGCGAGTGTTTTGGGGGAGTTTTGACCAGCTGCATCACATCTGGGCGATGTCATCTACCTCGTAGAGTACCTGCGACCATTTTCGTACTATTTCTGAAGCAAGAGGATCCATAAGATTGAAACCCCCAAGCTGGTTATTCCTCCGCCGTCAGCCTGGACCACCATCGGTGTAGAGGTTCGAGCTCGTGGAGGAAGAGGCAAGATTTCAGAAACTTGTGGAGGGTCTAGAGAAGGGTCCACGACCTTGGAATCTCGACTCCAGTGAGGCTCATCGATGATCGAGGTGGATTTTCCTTTGGACGACGAGGTTCCAGCCGCCGTGTGCTTCTCCCTCTTTCTGTCCTCAATCACGATGAGCATCTGGGTTAGGGAGCAGTCTCCATTGGTAAGCCACCATTGTCGAAGCTACGGTGGTTCGCCTACTACTTTTCCCCATCCTAGGGGAAGACCGGACCGCGGTGCACTTCTTCATCATGAACCCAGACCACGATGACGCCTGGGTCCGGCGTCTGCAGGTGATGCCCGTGAAGCGGACCACACATCACGTTGGGCGATCAGTCGAAGGAGACAGAAGGAAAGGGGGCCGCCCGGTCCAGCAACGAACCAGTGAGCCAATCTTAGACCAGTCGGCCCCTATGGGCAAAAAGGAGTCATCCTTGAGGGCTACATGTTGCCCATCCAATGGCCATAGTAGGGATCTGACGGCTCGCGATTTTTCCAAAAAAAAGGTAATAATTCAGTAAATGCCCTGATCTTCATTAAATCACAGTAATTAGCTTGATTATCAGAAAAATGCAAACAAGGTATTGTTATTCTCACAAAAATTAGTAGAACAATATGAAACCTCAATATCAGACTTTTGATTCTTAAAATACTACAATATAATGTAAGATGCTTTATACTTATTTCATGAGTAATAAATATCATATGATGATATAAAATTATGGGAAAATGTCAATAAGACCATGACCATGTTTATAATGCATATGATGTTAGATATGGTCATGTTGATGTACGAAACCATATAATTTGATTTATATGGCTAATTAGAGCTAATAACACTAAAGATAATGTATTAAATGCATACATGCTCTATAAATGATGAAATTTACAGAGAAAGCTCATATCAGTATATTGAACCTCATATTTAATTATGAGATCATCATGATGAACATAATCTATGTTATATGAAGATGAATCTTAATGCATGTTATAAAACCCTAATCTAGGTTAATGATGTAACCTAGGGTTAATATGTGCACCAAAAAAGATATGGGACCTAATATTCAGATAATGAATCATAATCTGGAAAATGACATCAGTAAGATAAATATAAGACAACAATGCAAGTAAACATGGGAATATCCTAATGAGATAATATAAACCCTAATGAGCATGACTAGGGTTAAGATGATGAGAATCTGATGATCGTATGTGGTCTTCTCTTAATCAGGTGATGACCAGACTTCTAGATGATCAAGGATAAGTTAGGAATCTCTAAACTCAGGTACGTGGGATTTATTAAGTATAAGACTAGTTTTCTGATTGCATATGATATGTGATATCTTGAATGCTCGTATTTGGATATGATTGCTTGGTTGAACTAGTATGAGTTATACTTCGCCAAATCTAATGGAATATAAATGAGTATGATGGGTTGTAGCTACTAGAGCACATAGCCTGGTGTGGATGTATGTTGCCTAACATGGATGTATGATTCCTTGGCCCATGTTAGATGTATGATGATACTATATTGCCCATACTAGATGTAAGTCAAGTGCAAGTATGAGTAGTACAACCACATCAAAGTGAAAGCAATAAAAGGAATGTTTACATGATTATCGCTTTAAATAATGTTTTCTTTTACTCTTTCTTTCTCAAGTTATTTCAATTATGCAAACATATTAGTATGTATCTTTCTACCCACGTGCACAACACCTTGTGTGTTGATTCGTTGTTTCACGTATGTTTTAGGTTCAGAGCTAGCTTGGGATAAAAGATGGGAAGTGAGCAGTTGTTCAGGTTGTACCTATTGTCTAAGATCCTGTTAGCATACATGTTCAGACTTGTAGATTTTCATTCAATATGTAAATGTAAAGCATTTTGTAATAATTCATTTTGTATAAAAATACATGTTGAATGTTGAGTATGTTATGGTTGTATGTTCATGTATGCGTATTATGCTTCCGCATCGCTCTCTGATATGATTGGATGATGTTCTCGGATTCTGACATCTCATTCCCAATTGGGTTTGGAGAAGCCAAAATCCGGGGACGTCACAGTTGGTATCAGAGCATGAACAATAGCTACACCTAACAATTGCTCACCATAAAATATAAAAATAAATTCCACCTTTCACCTTAAATCCTAGAAACTTAGTAAGTTGTTCTATATGAATAAGGTTTGACTTAGCCTCTAGGTTAGAACTTAGATGTTCGAGAACTAGGTTTAGACAAGTGTCTGAAACCCTTTACATATAGATCTCATATGTATTGGGTAGCTACACTAGTCTACACTGTGTTCTCACCATTTCACTAGGTGACATGGCACTAGGCTATCTACTGTGTGTGGGACACTCATTTTTCTGATTTGGTTTTGTTTTCCAATTGGCTCAAGCCTCGACAGTTTTCTCTGACGTCTGCCTTCTCGGAGAAAAATTATATAATATTTTATTACCTATATGTAAATGTGAAAATGTATCCCTCACACTGGAGTATAGTTAGTGTTCATGTAATCTAAGTGAAAGGGAGTGACATCAGTCTAGAAGAGAGAGTAGTCTAGATTAGATGTCTAGAGCCTTATCAAGATATGTGATACATAGAGTAGATGATAGAATGATAGTTGAAATAAGTATGTGAAAACTTATCTAAGTTTGATCTCTGATAGTATAAGTTTCCTTATTAAGATTTGAGTTATATATGAACCAAATCCACTCTTGGGAGGATCTATGCTAAGTCGTGATGATGAAAGTATATTCCCTTTTCCTATTCAAGATAAGCTTAGTTAAGATGGAGATGAGTGTGCATGAGCCTCAAGCTCTTATACAAGGAGGATGTCCAGTGGTAGGATGAGATATGTGGTGAACTCTAGAGAGAGTAAGACCCACAGGGAGAAGGTCATAGGACCTAGCCTCCAATATATGAGATATGTGTTTAAAAAAATGTCCTACACTAGATTACTCTTGAGTGTTGAGTTGAGTCCTTATGCATGATTCAAATCTATATGTGAGAATTGGGTAAAAGAAAAGGATGGGTAGATGACCCATATGATAAAGTCAATCCTTTTGCTGAGTTCGGTCCTAGCTGGAGTGACATATTTTGTGAATCTCATCATGAGTTGCAAGTGAGGTAATATATGAACTCTAGTTATGAGAGTATGATGCTTGGTGTAAAAGATACTCAAAATACATGTTCTCCCTTCTTATTCTCTTTCTTAATGTACGATGATAGAAACCTCACTTGAGCTATATAGATGATTTATATATGAGGAGTCACTCGTATAAGCTTGACCTATTCTATAGTTTCCCCCCTATATCATACATGTAGTACCCAAGATTGAAATCATGATAAGTTTGACTTTAAAATATTCTTTTCCCCTTCATATGAAACATAAAAGATATGATGCTGAGATCATGGGATAAACTTAGTATATTCTATTTTTCCCTTCACATAATACATGCAAGACATAAAAAGTTGAACTCATGAGCTTGATATAAAGATATTTTTGGATCATAAGATATATGATCAGAAATATAGTTCATAACTTTGATCCTTCTCAATGTATGCTTCTAAGTTGAGTATGAATATCACACCATAGGGTGAAACCCTAATGGTCAAACATGTTACGTAAGCCCTTCTAAAGTAGAAAAATCTTAATATCAAGGATGAAGATAAATCTCCTCTAATGCTGAAATCATTGTAAGATGTTAATGATGTTAGATTTGAACGATCTGAATATCATGGCATAAAATGAATTCCTCTTGACCTTAAAAGTATGAACAAAACATGTATCCTTAGGGGTGATATAATTCTAAGATATCATAATGTCATGTTATGGTTAAGTGATGCTTCCACATATATACAAGGTGGGGTGGACACACCCAAGAATCGCTAGACCCTAAGCTGACAACTTAGAGTGCATATAACTATGATGGTCTTAGAACCTAAGCAATGATGATGTATATGAAGTTGAACTCCTCAATAGCCTCTTAAGTATGAGATTAGTTGAATTTTGAGGACGAAATTCCAAATAAGGTGGGGTGGATGTGATGACCCCAATTTTAGGGCTTTCATACCCGATATAATTGATAAGCCTTAGGGTGTTAGCATCATAGCTAGTATTGTTGAACTTATCTGATCAGGATGCTATTATTTCCTACGTTGAGTTCAAGTTTTATGCACCTATTATAAGGTTGTTTGGAGAATTAGTTTTCATGACCAATTAATGGATTTTAGTGACTCAAACTTTGTTCGAAGATACACTATGATGTTATAAGCCTATGTTTAAAATTTGATAACGTTTGAAGATTTATATAAAAAGATGTATGCATTTGAAGTTGAGGACATTAATGAAATATATGTGGTGGAACTTTAATCTTTTAGTGATACGATTTAGTATCTGTGACATTTTGATGTCACGCTAGCCAATTCCCTTTGCTTAGGCACGCCCACAGCCTATTGAGGTGGCCTGATCTCAGCCACCAGTAGGGAGGATCAGACGGCTAGGTAATATCCTCAACCTCCGACAAATGCGGGAAGAGTTGCAGAGCAATATGTCGATCCGCCCAGCCTTGATCATCTATTCTAGAATACCTCTCACACTCCTCTAGCAAGTTACCCAGATCCGAGAAGTGTGGAGATCTACAACAAACCCAGATTTAGGTTGGGAGGTGGCGTATTGGGAGAGAACCAAGCTATGTCCCTAACACCATCTCCATACGTGAGAACCAGAGAGATCGACTCCTCATCCCTCGCTCTTTTCACGACTACATTCTGCACTGACCAAGTAAAAGTGATCAAGATCCCTTCCGCAACCTACAACACTCTTAATTTCTCAGTGCAAGGGACAGTGATGGCCATCGAACCTGCAACCTGTGGTGGAGCTCGAATGTTTTGGGGGAGTTTTGACCAGCTGCATCACATCTGGGCGATGTCATCTACCTCGTAGAGTACCTGCGACCATTTTCGTACTATTTCTGAAGCAAGAGGATCCATAAGATCGAAACCCCCAAGCTGGTTATTCCTCCGCCGTCAGCCTGGACCACCATCGGTGTAGAGGTTCGAGCTCGTGGAGGAAGAGGCAAGATTTGAGAAACTTGTAGAGGGTCTAGAGAAGGGTCCACGACCTTGGAATCTCGACTCCAGTGAGGCTCATCGATGATCGAGGTGGATTTTCCTTTAGACGGCGAGGTTCCAGCCACCGTGTGCTTCTCCCTCTTTCTGTCCTCAATCATGATGAGCATCTGGGTTAGGGAGCAGTCTCCATCGGTAAGCCACCATTGTCGAAGCTACGGTGGTTCGCCTACTGCTTTTCCCCATCCTAGGGGAAGACCGGACCGCAGTGCACTTCTTCATCGTGAACCCAGACCACGACGACGCCTGGGTCTGGCGTCTGCAGGTGATGCCCGTGAAGCGGACCACACATCGCGTTGGGCGATCAGTCGAAGGAGACAGAAGGAAAGGGGGCCGCCCGGTCCAGCAACGAACCAGTGATCCAATCTTAGACCAGTCAGCCCCTATGGGAAAAAAGGAGTCATCCTTGAGGGCTACATGTCTCCCATCCAATGGCCATAGTAGGGATCTGACGGCTCGCGATTTTTCCAAAAAAAGGTAATAATTCAGTAAATGCCCTGATCTTCATTAAATCACAGTAATTAGCTCGATTATCAGAAAAATACAAACAAGGTATCGTTATTCTCAGAAAAATTAGTAGAACAATATGAAACCTCAATATCAGACTTTTGTTTCTTAAAATACTACGATATAATGTAAGATGCTTTATACTTATTTCATGAGTAATAAATATCATATGATGATATAAAATTATGGGAAAATGTCAATAAGACCATGACCATGTTTATAATGCATATGATGTTAGATATGGTCATGTTGATGTACGAAACCATATAATTTGATTTATATGGCTAATTAGAGCTAATAACACTAAAGATAATGTATTAAATGCATACATGCTCTATAAATGATGAAATTTACAGAGAAAGCTCATATCAGTATATTGAACCTCAGATTTAATTATGAGATCATCATGATGAACAGAATCTGTGTTATATGAAGATGAATCTTAATGCATGTTATAAAACCCTAATCTAGGTTAATGATGTAACCTAGGGTTAATATGTGCACCAAAACGGATATGGGACCTAATATTCAGATAATGAATCATAATCTGGAAAATGACATCAGTAAGATAAATATAAGACAACAATGCAAGTAAACATGGGAATATCCTAATGAGATAATATAAACCCTAATGAGCATGACTAGGGTTAAGATGATGAGAATCTGATGATAGTATGTGGTCTTCTCTTAATCAGGTGATGACCAGACTTCTAGATGATCAAGGATAAGTTAGGAATCTCTGAACTCAGGTACGCGGGATTTATTAAGTATAAGACTAGTTTTCTGATTGCATATGATATGTGATATCTTGAATGCTCGTATTTGGATATGATTGCTTGGTTGAACAAGTATGAGTTATACTTCGCCAAATCTAATGGAATATAAATGAGTATGATGGGTTGTAGCTACTAGAGCACATAGCCTGGTGTGGATGTATGTTGCCTAACATGCATGTATGATTCCTTGGCCCATGTTAGATGTATGATGATACTATATTGCCCACACTAGATGTAAGTCAAGTGCAAGTATGAGTAGTACAACCGCATCAAAGTGAAAGCAATAAAAGGAATGTTTACCTGATTATCGCTTTAAATAATGTTTTCTTTTACTCTTTCTTTCTCAAGTTATTTCAATTATGCAAACATATTAGTATGTATCTTTCTACCCACGTGCACAACACCTTGTGTGTTGATTTGTTGTTTCACGTATGTTTTAGGTTCAGAGCTAGCTTGGGATAAAAGATGGGAAGTGAGCAGTTGTTCAGGTTGTACCTATTGTCTAAGATCCTGTTAGCATACATGTTCAGACTTGTAGATTTTCATTCAATATGTAAATGTAAAGAATTTTGTAATAATTCATTTTGTATAAAAATACATGTTGAATGTTGAGTATGTTATGGTTGTATGTTCATGTATGCGTATTATGCTTCCGCATCGCTCTCTGATATGATTGGATGATGTTCTCGGATTCTGACATCTCATTCCCAATTGGGTTTGGAGAAGCCAAAATCCGGGGACGTCACAACCAGGGTGTTGGGGCAAGGACTCCTTCTAGCCAGAGAAATAGGAAGCGGCCATCAATGAAACCAGAGTGTTGTGTGCTTTCTATTGAAGTGGTATATGAATTCACATAGGTTTATGCAAAGGTACACGAGTTAGACACAGGTGTGGCCACCAGAGCCATTGAAAAAGAAGAGATTCCAACAATTTTGCAACATTTCATTAACACTTTCCCCAAACCCCCTACCCCTGTATTTATAACTCTTATGAATGCCATTAAGGGTTTCAACAAACTATAACATCTACCTCAGTCTTACACATACCCCACACAAAATAACAATATGGTTGCAAGACCTTTGGGAAAGGTCCCAAGGCGGTAGTGCAACACCACAACCTTCAATGTCATCCTCTTTTGTGTCATCTCAACATGGATTTTCTTCACATACCCCATCATCAAACTTCAATAGCACATCAAGTATGCCATCTATGTGGTATACTGAATCCAATGATGTTGGGACAAGTGGGAATAAGAAAGGCCCTTCAACATCATAATTTAGAGGTTGGTGATGGTTATGATTTGGTTTCCAATTTTGTTTTGGTTTAGTACATTAGAAATTTCTTTTGTCATTATTTTTTTGTTTGGAAACATCAACACCAATTTGATTATTGTTGTAATAATTACTTCCCAAACAAACATATGTTGCTCGTAGCATTTAAATTGTATCTGATGTTGATGTAGTTCTTTTTTTTATCATGTATTTCATATTATGTTAAGGTTTTATCCTTTTAATTTTAGGCATCACGTGAAAGTTGTTGTCCTTTTAATTGTAGGCATCATGTTTGATAGTGATCACATAGAAACAACAGACTTGATTACAAAAATTTTGAATATTGTGTCTGGTCCAACAAATCACATTGTTGATGTAGTAGCTGACTCAATATTGAACTCCATCATGGACAACAATTCCGATGATGACGAGATACCACTGATAACACCAATTTTTGTGATGTTTTAGACTATTTTTCTGTTATCAAAACTGCCCTTTTCTGACATCTTCCTCTCTTTTATATGCATTTTTGCAATAATTAGCCAAGCAATGCTCTCAGTCCAATATTTCTATCTTTTGCAGAGTTTCCTCCCATTTTGGCCCATTTAGCACCAATAAGGCCGTTCCGGTCTGCAAATAAGTCCAAGTCTGTTTCGGCCCCCCCTGACGCCCGATACGCACGCTGCCCGGCAGGGCTGCGCGATACGACGAAGCGCGACGCAAGGATGCCACGCGAGAAGGTACCGATGGACGACATGCCTCTTTACCCGACAGGGAGCCGAGCACGCCGCAACTACTCCATGTGTCGCACGATATCGGCCACCCACCGGCAGGCGCCTCTCGCCACGACGCCCGACAGCCGGCCTCCTTATACCGGGCGATACCCGCGTCAGCCGACCGCCAACTGAATGGCGGAAAGGAGGACACGTGGCGCTTTGAGCACCATATCTTCTCACGACCAGCTGCCTATAAATAGCAGCTACAGGGAGCCAAAAAGACAGTTTAGACAGTTCGGACAAGCTTGGTCACTTCAGGTTTCAGATAGTCGAGTGATCTTCGGAGGAGACTGCGAGAGTAGGCGTATCGTGCTCCAGTGTTCGTACGGGGCGACACTAGGTGAGCCCTTCCTCATCCCGAGAGGGAGGGGACTGGTTCACCTAGGACTGTACTGGGCGACACTGGGAGCCGATATCGGCCGATGTAGATACAAGACACGAGTGCCCGACACCAGTGCCCGGCAATAGGATACACAGCTCCATGCCCGACACGATAACGAACCCGATACGCTCCGCCCGTCAGGCGTGTCGCCCGAGAGGGTGTACCGCCCGACTTGAGCGTATCGGCCAGGTCCTTGAGCGATGCAGTCGCCTATCGCGGTGTGCCATTTGAGAGAGCGTGCCGCCCGACACGGCTGTATCGGGCTAGGCCCCTATCCGATATCGGGCGGGATGGTTACTATAGCCTGTCGTCCTTCTACATCAAGAAGGCGACACATACCTTTAATTCTATCATTTAATTGTAATTAAGACCTTTAGTGTTTATAGAAATGGAAATGCTTAATTACTTGCTGCTCTATACTTGGTGCAATATGTTGGATGACTGCTATGTTTGATATCTGGACTCTAGCTTGCATGTTTTGGATCATGTTTTGCTTAGCTACCGAATCGTGTTTTCCCATCACAACAACTTCGAGAGTTGTGTTGTGGCTTTAGTGTTTGGTCCGATTCTGGAGTACGAGAGTGCCTGGAACAGAGTTGTTTCAGTAACATTCCATTCTAACTTTGAGCCCAGCAACCTCGAGAGGGGTGCCGAGGCTTGGTTAGAGGTGCCCGCTCTGAGAGGAGGGGTGCAGGGTGTTACTGGTGCCGCTTGTTTTGCAGTAGTTTTATCCTTCGTACCTTGCTCTAGCTCTAGTGTTATCTTTTGGTTTCTGTTGCATGAAAACCCCTAAAAACTACTAAATGCTTAAAACCTTAAATCTCTCTAGTAACTCCACTTGGAGATAGTTTTCTTGTTTTGTTTGTGACATCTTTACGCTTCCCTTCTGGGGAATTTATAATCTCTTTTTACATGCCAGAGTGTAGCGTGTCGATTCTGGGTTCTCAACACTACCCCCCTTGTCCCTGTGTTCGACCCCGTATATCTACTTCGACCCCGTAAACAAAGTTGCAGGGGCCTAGAAGGATTCGGGTTTATAAATGTAAAAGCTCTACTACCTCAAATCCGCCTCCAAATTTAGGACACGCGATTTAGGCCGGTCAACTTTTTGGCATCGTTGCCGGGGACAAGGCAAAAACGGTACTGTAGATGAATCTGAATCCACTAACTACACTCCTGTGCCTCAAGCTTGGAAACGAACTTGACAACACCCTTTTTCTTTTTCTTTCTCCTTACTATTATTCTTAGCCTAAGCTAAATAATTCAATTTTCTAACTTGATTTTTATATGCTCTTGTAGGAACCCTGAAAGCTGACCTGCTCCATCGAGTTTTGATATCATGTCTCGTTGTGAGCAGTCTCTTCCTGAAGGTGAATGTTAGGGCCGAGGCGGGAGGACGAGGCAGCCTAGCTTGGTTGGTCATCTTTCTTCCTACATAAAGAGACAGGATACCATTATCAGCAAACTGGTACAGGGTACGCTTCCCGACCCCAGAGCTCAGAATTCCATTCAACACCAGATGGCGAGTCTGCAGATGCGCCAATGGGAAGTCGATCAACGATTGGTCCGGATGGCTGCACTGATGAAGAACCCTACGGGAGAGACACTCTCCTACCCGGAAACTGCCAGAATGGCAGTACTAAGGTCTGGGAAGACGGTGGAGCGCGCACCTGAAGCCGAACCGGAGCCTAAACCGAGGTCTGAGAGCACCATTCCAGCAGAGGGAGAAGGTGGACAAGCAGAAGCTCAAGAGCCTGCACAGAAGCCTTCAGACAAGCTACCTGGTGGGAGGAATCCTTATACCCCAAGGCCGCCGTTCCCGTATAAGCTGATAAAGGCAAATCTGAAGAAGCGTCATGAGAGGTTCATGGACTCGATCAGGAAACTGCATCTTGAAGTCCCCTTCCTGGACGCTTTGGAGGAGATGCCCACATATGCCAAGTTCCTCAAGGACCGTGTCACCAAGAAAAGAATGGGAGGAAGGATAGAGACAGTTCACCTAGATTCTGCTTCCTCTGCCTTCGTAAAGCCCGACTGATAACATCAGTTTTTGTGACGTTTTTTCCCTTTATTTTGTTATCAAAACTACCCTTTTTCTGCTATTTTCCTCTATTTTATTAGCATTTTCGCAATAATTGGCCAAGCAATGCTCTTACTCCGATTTTCCTATCTTTTATAGAATTTTCCTCGCTTTTGTGCAATAAGGCCGATTCCGGCCCATGAATAAGTCCAGACCCGTCCCGGCCTCCCTGACACCCGATACAGCCTCTGCCCGACACAGGCTGGGCAACACAAAGATGCTCGACGAGGAGATGTCGCACGACAGGAACATGTCGGCCGACAGACCTTCTACCCGACAGGGAGCCAAATCCTCCTCGACGACCCAGCTCGTCGGGCGACACAGCCACCCACCGGCAGGCGTGCCGCCTGCCACGTGACCAATAGCCAGTACCTTGCGCCGAGAAACACTTGTATCGGCCGTCCATCTCCATCGACCGGCGTACAAGGGAGCTACGTGGCGCTTCGAGCACCATATCTTCTCCCCAGCCACGCTGACTATAAATAGCAGCTACATGGAGTCGAAAAGATGGTCGTACAGTTAGACAGTTAGAGCCTTGAATCCAGACAGTTGGGAGCTTGAGCGAGGAGATTGCGAGAGCACACGTATCGTGCCCCAGTGTTCGTCTCGGGCGACACTAGGTGAGCTTCTCCTCATCCTGAGAGGGAGGGGACAGTTCACTTAGGACCATCCTGGGCGACACTGCGGGCCGATATCGGCCGACATCACTGCCCAACACAAGTGACCGACATCAATAATGCTTAGCTCTTAGCCCGACACGATATCAACCCGATACGCTTAGTCTATCGAATGTGCCGCCCGAGAGGGTGTGTCGTCCAACATGAGCGTATCGGCCAGAGCCCTTGACCGATGCAGTCGCCAGTCGGCGCGTGCCGCCGGAGAGGGTGTGTCGCCTGACACCTCTGTATCAGGCTAGGCCTCTGACCGATATCGGGCAGGAGAGCTACATCACCCTGTCGCCGTTCTACATCAAGGAGGCGACACCTATCTTTTAATTCTGTTATTTAATTCTTTGTTTATGCAATGTATTAAGACCTTTAAATGTTTATGGAAATGGAAAGATTCAATTACTTGTTGCTCTATGCTTGGTGTACAATGTTGGATGACTGCTCTGTTCAATATCCGAACCCTAGCTTGCATGATTTGGATCGCGTTTCGATTAGCTACCGAACCATTTTCCCGTCGCAACAACTTCGAGAGTTGTGTTGCGGCTCTAGCGTTTGGTCCGATTCTGGAGTACGAGAGTGCCTGGAACGGAGCTGTTTTCTGTAACATTCCACTCTAACTGAAGCCCAGCAACCTCGAGAGGGGTGTTAATGTAGAGGTTAGAGGTACCTGCTCTGAGAGGAGGGGTGCAGGGTGTTACCGCTACCGCTATCGCTTGTTTTACTACAGTCTTATCCTCCGAACCTTTCCTGAGCTCTAGTCTTTATCTTTCTGCTTCTGTTGCATGATAACCCCTAAAATTTCTAAATGATTAAAACCTTAAATCTCTCTTGCAACTCCATTTGGAGATAGTTTTCTTGTTTATTTCGTGACATCTTACCGTTCCCTTTCGGGAATTCATATCTCTTTATACCCGCTGGAGTGTAGCGTGTCGATTCATGGTTCTCAACACTGCCCCCTTGTCCCTGTGTTCGACCCCATATGACTACTTCGACCCCGTAAACAAAGTTGCGGGGGCCTAGAAGGATTCAGGTTTATAAATGTGAAAGCTCGATTACCTCAAATCCGCCTCCACTTTTGGACGCGTGATTTAGGCCGGTCAACTTTCTGGCACCGTTGTCGGGGACAAGGCAATAGAGGTATTGTAAGATGAACCTGAATCCACTAACTACACTCATGTGCCTCAAGCTTAGAGATAATCTTGACATCACTCTTTTTCCTTTTTCTTTTCGTAGCATTATACTTTGCTTTAAATAAAAATTTCAATTTTCTAAACTTGATTTTCCATGCCTTTTCAGAAACTCTGAAGATCTGCGACTTGTTCCGCCAAGCTTTGAGACATGTCTCACTGCGAGCAGTCCCTTTCTACAGGTGAATGTCAGGGCAAGGGCAAGAGGTCAAGCCAGCCTAACTTGGTTGGCCAACTTTCTGCCTATATAAAGAGACAGGATGCCATCATCAGCCGATTGGTGCAGAACATGCTCCCTAGCCCTGGGGCTCTGGATTCAATGCAGTGCCAGATGGCCAGCTTGCAGACGCGCCAGCGTGAGGTTGATCAGCGACTGACCCAGATGGCTTCTCTGATGAAGAATCCTATAATAAAAGCACTCCCACACCCTGAATCTGCCGTAATGGTAGTTCTGAGGTCTGGAAGGATGCTGGAGCGCCCTGATGAAGCCAGGCCTGAGCCTGAGCAAAGGCCTGAGGGTGCAGATCCAGCAGAAGGAGAAAAAGACAGGCAGACGTTTGGGAGTCTCCGCAAGGTTCCCCTGAGGAGCTACCTGGCAGAAGGAATGCCTATGCTCCTAGGATCCCATTCCCGTACAAACTAATAAAGGCGAATCTGAAGAAGCGTCACGAAAGGATCATGGACTCGATCAGAAAACTGCATCTTGAAGTCCCCTTCCTTGACGCCCTGGAGGAGATGCCTACGTACGCCAAGTTCCTCAAGGACCTTATCACGAAGAAGAGAAGGGGAAGAAGGATAGAGACAGTGCAGCTAGCCTCCGTCTCGTCCGCCTTCCTCAAACCCGACTTACCAAATAAGAGAAGGGATCTCAGAGCTTTCACAATCCCTTTCGCCATTGGGGACAACGTCGAGCGCAAAGGTCTAGCGGACTTGGGGGCAAGCATTAGCCTCATGCCTCTAAGTTTCGCACGAAGGGTGGGCTTGACCGACATGGTTGGAACCAGCATGCAGATTCAACTGGCGGACCACACCTTTAAGAGACCCGTTGGCATTGTCGAAAATGTGCCGATAAGGGTTGGCGATTTCTTCATCCCTTGCGATATAGTAGTCATGGATACAGCTGAAGACTCCCGGTGCCCGATCATCTTTGGGCGCCCCTTCTTGGCAACAGGAAGAGTGCTAATTGATGAGGGGATGATCACCTTAAGGGTTGGAAACGACCATATGGACTTCAAGCTGAAAAAAATAATGAGGGGCCCATCCATCTCTGAATCAGCACAGTTCGCAGATAGTTACAATAAATTCTGTGAGGAGATAGAGGAGGATTTCCGGACAGTAGACCCCCTCTTGAGGGCTATAAACTGTAAAGATCCTGACCTCGAAGATCCTGAGGTCGCAAAGCATCTCGACCTTCTCAGCCTTTCTGAGGAAGGCTTGTCAGAGGAAGATGTGGCGGTAGAGTCTGCGGTGTATGTCTCTCTTGAAGGAGAACCTCAGGAGAAGACACCCGGACCAAAACTAGAGTTAAAAGCGTTACCCGAGGGCCTGAAGTATGAATTCTTAGATGAAGAGCACAGAAACCACGTCATCGTGAACGCCGATCTTTCGAGCAGCCAGCTAGACCGACTCCTTGAAGAGCTAAGACTCCATATGGGGGCTATAGGATACTCAGTGGATGATATCAGAGGCCTTAGCCCTGCCTTGTGCATGCATCGCATCAACCTGGGGGAATCTGCCAAGACCCTGGCCCAACCCCAGAGGAAGCTGAACCAGATGCTCAAGGAGGTCGTCAAGAAAGAGGTTTTTACCAGGTACCCATCTTACCCGACGATCAAGAGAAAACAATGTTCACCTGCCTTTACGACACTTATGCCTTCCGAAGGATGCCCTTCAGACTCTGCAACGCCCCCGCCACCTTTCAACGATGCATGATATCAATGTTCTCAGATTTTCTAGAAGACAACGTAGAAGTTTTCATGGACGATTTCTCTGTCTATGGAAAAGACTTCGATAGTTGCCTGAAGAATCTGTCATTGGTCCTTCAAAGGTGCGAGGAGAAAAGCCTAGTTCTGAACTGGGAGAAGTGTCATTTCATGGTACGGGAGGGCATCGTCCTCGGGCATAAGATTTTGAAGCGTAGGATCGAGGTGGACGCAAGCAAGGTTGAAGCAATATCCAAGCTTCCTCCACCAAGATCCATGACGGGGGTGCGAAGCTTCCTCGGACACGCGGGATATTACCAAAGATTCATAAAGGACTTCTCAAAGATCTCCAAACCACTATCCAATCTTCTGGTAAAAGATGCTGAATTTGTTTTCTCTAATGATTGTCTAAGTGCTTTTTAGGCCCTAAAAGACGCTTTAACCTCACCACCAATCCTTCAAGCACCTGAATGGGGTTTACCTTTCGAGCTAATGTGCGACGCTAGCGACTACGCGGTTGGGGCAGTCCTGGGGCAAAAGAAAGATAAGAAGCACCATGTGATCTGCTACACGAGTCGCACGTTGGACGAAGCTCAGGTGAACTACACGACCACTGAGAAGGAGATGCTAGCAATCATCTTCGCGTTTGATAAATTCAGGTCATATCTCGTTGGAGCCAAGGTCAAGGTATATACAGATCACAGGGCTATAAAATATTTGATGAAAATGAAGGATGCGAAGCCCCGGCTGTTGAGATGGGCCTTGTTACTATAGGAATTCGATCACAAAATTATTGACAAGAAGGGCACAGAGAATGTGGTCGCAGACCACCTATCAAGGATCGTGACTGGAAAAGAGAGAGAGGACCTCCCATCAACGACGACTACGCCGATGAAGCTCTTATGTCGGCCGAAGCCCAAGAAGAAAGCCTACCCTGGTTTGCAGACATCTGCAACTATCTTGCTTGTGGTGAGATGCCTCCTGACATTACGTACAATCAGAAGAAGAAACTTCTCGCGGATGTTAAGAACTACTACTGGGATGATCCCCTCCTGTTCAAAAGATGCGCCGACAACTTATACAGAAGGTGCATCCCAAAAGAAGAAACCGCAGACATCCTGAAGCAATGCCACGCCTCTCCCTATGGTGGTCACCTAGGCAGCAAAAGAACGGCTGCAAAGGTGCTGCAGTCAGGTTTCTACTGGCCATCCCTGTTTAAAGACGCGGCACAGTTTGTGAAGGTTTGCAAAGAGTGCCAGTTCACGGGGAACATAGGAAAGAGGAACGAAATGCCTATGGCAAGCTGGATTGAAGTGGAGATATTTGACGTATGGGGGATCGATTACATGGGACCGTTTCCCCCATCCCGGGGGTATCAATACATTCCCGTGGCTGTAGATTATGTATCGAAGTGGGTGGAAGCGGTAGCCACCCAGACCTGCGACGCCAAGTCAGTTATCCAGCTCTTCGAGAAGACCATCTTCCCTCGTTTCGGCGTCCCACGAACAGTAATAAGCGACAGAGGGTCGCATTTCGGAGAAAGACAGTTTGAAGCACTTCTGCGCAAGTATGGAGTGAAGCACAAGATCGCTACACCCTACCATCCCCAGACATCAGGACAGGTAGAGGTTTCTAACAGACAAATCAAGCAGATCTTGGAAAAAACTGTCAGCCGGACAAGGAAAGATTGGTCCATGAAACTAGACGACGCACTATGGGCATACCACACCGCTTATAAAACACCTATTGGAACCACACCCTACCGTCTGATCTACGGAAAATCCTGCCACTTGCCATTGGAATTGGAACATAAGGCCCTTTGGGCAATCAAGTTCCTAAATATGGACCTCGACAAAGCTGGAGAAAAGAGGTTTTTGCAGCTTCAAGAGCTCAAAGAGCTGAGAATGAACGCCTACAAAAATGCAAAAATCTACAAACAGAGGACCAAGTTGTGGCATGATGCCCATCTCAGGAGAAAAGATGTAAGCGAAGGAGATAAGGTCTTGTTATTCAAGTCCTCTATTGGTCTTTTCCCTGGGAAGTTGCAAACAAGGTGGTCGGGACCATTCACAGTGTCAAAGATATATCCATCAGGGATGATGGAGCTCTACGACAAAGACGATCCGAGTAAGGCCTTTAAGGTAAATGGGCACATGGTGAAAAGGTTCTACGAAGACGAAGCGTTTGTCAAGAGGACAGAGACCAGTCTGCAAGATATGGGTACAATTAAGGGCTGAACATGATGATCCTACACCAGTCGAGCTGGCGACGCAAACCCCAGCGCTCCTCGGGAGGCAGCCCGAGTTCTTCTTTCTTTCTTTCTTAGAATAGGTTGCATTTTTCTTATAAACGGAAAAAACAAACTTTATGAATTGTAATAAGGCCCGAGTCAGAGCATGCACCGAGCGTACCGACTCTTCTGTTTTATGGGTCATCGCTTAATTTTCCGAAGCTTTGACGAGCATATCTGTCTGAGGGTGATGGGTTCTTCCCTGACCTATGATGTTTTGCCCGTCAAATGCTTTTTCCCGCTTTGCTTTAAGTTTTAGGCCGTGTCGGGCAGCCGCTCAGCTGGCGCACAAACTCGCTCGTATCGGCCAGAGTTTCTTGGGCACCGTAAGCGCCGTGACGGTTAGCATCCCCGAGCGACATCCGTTTCGTGCGAGGAGTAAATGCCCTTCACTTTGGCCGACGGGACCGTCGTCTCAGGGACGATATGTTTTAAACCGGTCGACGCGTGCGCCCTGATCTGATCGATTTGCCCCCAGCTGAACTCGGCATAAATACGAAGGGGGGGGACCATCGTGTCGGGGTACCTCACTTGTTCACTTTTCAGCCACCTGGAACGCATGCAGTGACCCGTCTTTTACTCGTGTGTCGGCCATCTCGCCTTCACTCTAGTATCGGGTGATGTCTCCTATGAGCAAGGGTATAGCCCGACACACCACTTACCCGACACGTTTTCTTTTACCCGACACGAGTCTTATATTGTGCGCTTGGTATCGGTCGACTTGTTATTTTCTTATCGCCCGACATGCTTATCGCTCGAAGCAGTAAAGCGCTACATATGACCTTGTCACTCGATACACCAGTTTCGGGTGGCGAGTCGTATCGTGCGGCATTCCTCGTATTGCCCAATTTTGCATCGACTCGAGTTTCTTTTAGTGGACGATACCCGGATTTCTGAAATAAGTCTTGTTTTTCTTTTATCGAGCGACACGTTCTCTTTCAAGGCGTCCTGTCGGGAAGTTGCCCTGTGCGACATTATCGCCCGATACACCTATATCAGGAAGGATATTGTACTGCGCGACAGACATATCGCCCGATCCCGTCTCGCCCAAGCTTTAATAAAGTTTTTCCTTTTTATCTTTATCTGCCTAACGTATAAATAAATTTTGATTTTAAATAACAGGTATGGCTCATACAGAGCAAACCACCAGCCGCCCCAACAACGGCGCGGAGATCAGCAACGATTGTCGGGCAGAAACGGCAACAACAATGAAAGGGGAGATTTTTCTTGATTTGGTAGCTCCAATAGAAAGTCACCTAGTTATCAACCTGTCCCTGTGGTGGTTTATGACCATCTCCAGGGGTAGCAAGAGTGCGGCAACCAAGGCCTCCGAACAGGTTTGAGGCACCCCGGTTCCGTCCTCATAAGGGAGAGGGGCCACCCTGACTACACACTCCAGGGAACTGAACAAGGGACTGATGATCAGTCCTTTTGTGCATGTTCACAACGGAGATGTGGAGAAAGAGTGGGCCAGAAGTGAATTTTGAGGGTTACGCTCCCATGAAAATGCTACATCGCCGAGCGAACCCACTAGACAACCTCCCAATGGCATGCTGCAACTTTCTTGGAGCATATGGCAGTACATCAGTGAGCTAACCCTCACTGGCTAAACTTTACCTTACCTTTGCTTTCTTCTCTACTCTGGGACAGAGTATGGAGTAAGTTTGGGGGGTACCCATATGCCAATGAGGGAGGTATAAATTTTTCTTTAACTCTTCAAGCTTTCTACGCTGATGTGCTCTTATAGCTTCCTGTATATTTGATCTACGCATGTATGCCATATATAAAAATTTTAATTTTCAAAAACCTGCCCTTTACAAATTTCTGTCCCTATGTATATGTACAAAGTTGCTGTTATAATAATAAAGATCTGTTGTTACTTTTTGCAAAGTTTATTTTCTTTATGCTAAATGTGAAGCAAGTCCTGTTATATCTTTTTGATAATGCTGCCCCAAACAAACCAAAGATTATGTATTGACTTGCCAAAAATTTAAAAATAATAAAATTTTCTCGCAAACAGCTAAGAGACGAGTATGGAGAAGGAAAAAGCTGCCCAAACAGTAAGAAATCTCTTTGCCTTCCCTTACCCAACAAAAATCCCAAAAAGAGAAAGAAGCTTTATGAGTGAGAATAAAAGCATTAGAGTTGTGCCTTATAAAAAAAGTTTATATATACACACTCGTTTTTTCAACTTTTACCCGTCTTTCGGCATGGTAGATCTGGGGCAGTGGTACGTAGGATGTGAAATCACTGCTCTAAAGCCAACTGGCTTGGACTGCAGGGACCACTTGCCTGCTAACGGACCCTTACCTGGATGGACTGATGGAAAACGAGAGAAAACCCAAAAAGCCTTAGCCTACCCCTACACAACTTTCTGCCCCGAAAATAAAGCTGTTTGGTGTGTAAGCTAACTTCGGAATCATGCAACAAAGTCTCGGCGAAGCTGTAGAGAAAAACCCCACTTAAGTAAATAAGGTAAGGAACGTGAGATCTTTTGTTTGTTATGAGCCAGCATTATCATTAAGGCATTACGATTCTTATTTCTCCTTACGTTCAGAAAACTGCGCCAAGCAAGAAGAAGCAGCACACAAAAAAAAATTTAAATTAATAGTCTAAATATTGATTGAGGGCAATCAAAACGCTAAGTTTGGGGGAGTTGATAACATCAGTTTTTGTGACGTTTTTGCCCTTTATTTTGTTATCAAAACTGCCCTTTTCTGCTATTTTCCTCTATTTTATTAGCATTTTTGCAATAATTGGCGAAGCAATGCTCTTACTCCGATTTTCCTATCTTTTACAAAATTTTCCTCGCTTTTGTGCAATAAGGCCGATTCCGGCCCATGAATAAGTCCAGACCCATCCCGACCTCCCTAACGCCCGATACAGCCTCTGCCCGACACGGGCTGGGCAACACAAAGATGCTCGACGAGGAGATGTCGCGCGACAGGAACGTGCCGGCCGACAGACCTTCTACCCGACAGGGAGCCAAAGCCGCCTCGGCGACCCAGCTCGTCGGGCGACACAACCACCCACCGGCAGGCATGCCACACACCACGTGACCAATAGCCAGCACCTTGTGCCGAGAAACGCTTGTATCGGCCGTCCATCTCCATCGACCGGCGTACAAGGGAGCTACGTGGCGCTTCGAGCACCATATCTTCTCCCCAGCCAGCTGACTATAAATAGCAGCTACAGGGAGCCGAAAAGACGGTCGGACAGTTAGACAGTTGGAGCCTTGAATCCAGACAGTTGGGAGCTTGAGCGAGGAGATTGCGAGAGCACACGTATCGTGCCCTAGTGTTCGTCTCGGGCGACACTAGGTGAGCTTCTACTCATCCTGAGAGGGAGGGGACAGTTCACTTAGGACCGTCCCGGGCGACACTGCGGGCCGATATCGGCCGACATCACTGCCCGACACAAGTGACTGACATCAATAATGCTTAGCTCTTAACCCGACACGATATCAACCTGATACGCTTAGTCTATCGAACGTGCCGCCCGAGAGGGTGTGTCGTCTGACATGAGCATATCGGCCAGATCCCTTGACCGATGCAGTCGCCAGTCGGCGCGTGCCGCCCGAGAGGGTGTGTCACCTGACACCTCTGTATCAGGCTAGGCCTATGGTCCGATTTTGGAGTACGAGAGTGCCTGGAACGGAGCTATTTTCTATAACATTCCACTCTAACTGAAGCCCAGCAACCTCGAGAGGGGTGTTGATGTAGAGGTTAGAGGTACCCGCTCTGAGAGGAGGGGTGCAGGGTGTTACCACTACCGCTTGTTTTACTACAGTCTTATCCTCCGAACCTTGCCTGAGCTCTAGTCTTTATCTTTCTGCTTCTGTTGCATGATAACCCCTAAAAATTGCTAAATGATTAAAACCTTAAATCTCTCTTGTAGCTCCATTTGGAGATAGTTTTCTTATTTATTTCGTGACATCTTACCGTTCCCTTTCGGGAATTTATATCTCTTTATACCCGCCGGAGTGTAGCGTGCCGATTCATGGTTCTCAACACTGCCCCCTTGTCCCTGTGTTCGACCCCATATGACTACTTCGACCCCGTAAACAAAGTTGCGAGGGCCTAGAAGGATTCGGGTTTATAAATGTGAAATCTCGATTACCTCAAATCCGCCTCCACTTTTGGACGCGCGATTTAGGCCGGTCACCAACTTGCCTAATAAGAGGAGGGATCCTGGAGCTTTCACAATCCCATTAGCCATCGGAGACAATGTCGAGCGAAAGGGTCTAGCAGACTTGGGAGCAAGCATCAGCCTCATGCCCCTCAGTTTTGCACGAAGAGTGGGTTTGACCGACATAGTTCGAACCAACATGCAGATTCAACTGGCAGACCACACCTTTAAGAGACCCATTGGCGTTGTCGAAGATGTGCTGATCAGGGTTGGAAATTTCTTCATCCCCTATGACATAGTCGTTATCGACACAGCTGAAGACCCCCATTGCCCGATCATCTTTGGACGTCCTTTCTTGGCAACAGGAAGAGCGTTGATTGATGTCTCTAAGGGGATGATCACTTTGAAGGTCGGAAATAACTATATTGACTTCAAGTTGAAGGATATCATGAGAAGCCCTTCCCTGTCTGAATCAGCATGTTTCGCAGATAGCTACAATAAATTCTGCAAGGAAATAGAGGAGGATATCCGGACAGTGGACCCCCTCGCAAGGGTTATAAGCAGTCAGGATCCTGACCTCGAAGATCCTGAAGTCACAAGGTATCTCCACCTTTTCGACCTTTCTGACAAAGATCTGCAAGAAGAAGATGAGGTGGTGGAGTCTGCAAGGTATGCCTCCCTCGAAGGTGAGCCTCGAGAGGAGGTACCCAGACCGAAGCCAGAGTTAAAAGTGTTTCCTGAAGGCCTGAAGTACGAGTTCTTGGACGAAGAGCAGAGGAACCCCGTCATTGTAAATGACAATCTTTCAAGCAATCAGCTGGATTGACTCCTTGAGGAGTTAAGGCTCCACAGGGGGGCTATATGATATTCAGTAGAGGATATCAAGGGCCTTACCCCCCTGTGCATGCACCGCATCATATTAGATGAATCAGCCAAGCCTCTGGCTCAACCCCAGAGAAAGCTGAACCAGATGCTCAAGGAGGTCGTCAAGAAAGAGGTAATAAGGCTTAGGGATGCGGGGATTACTTATCCAATCAGCGATAGCAATTGGGTAAGTCCTATCCACGTAGTACCCAAGAAAGGCGGAATGACGGTGGTTAGGGGCGAGAAGGGAGACGAGGTGGCGGTAAGAACCGTCACCGGATGGCGGATGTGTATTGATTATCGAAAGCTAAATCAGGCTACAAAGAAGGATCATTTTCCGCTACCTTTTATTGATCAAGTTCTCGAAAGGTTAGCGCATCACGGTTTCTTTTGTTTTCTTGATGGCTTTTCATGTTTTTACCAGGTACCCATCTTGCCCGACGATCAAGAGAAAACAACACTCACCTGCCTTTACGACACTTATGCCTTCCGAAGGATGCCCTTCGGACTCTGCAACGCCCCCGCCACCTTTCAGCGATGCATGATATCGATGTTCTCTAATTTTCTAGAAGACATCGTAGAAGTTTTCATGGACGATTTTTCCGTCTATGGGAAGGACTTCAATAGCTGTCTGAAGAATCTGTCGTTGGTTCTTCAAAGGTGCGAGGAGAACAGCCTAGTTCTAAACTGGGAAAAATGTCACTTCATGGTGCGGGAGGGCATCGTCCTCAGGCATAAGATCTTGAAGCATGGGATCAAAGTGGACGCAAGCAAGGTTGAAGCAATATCCAAGCTTCCTCCACCAAGATCCGTGACGGGGGTGCGAAGCTTCCTCGGGCACGCGGGATATTACCGAAGATTCATCAAGGACTTCTCAAAGATTTCCAAACCGCTGTCCAATCTTCTGGTAAAGGACGTTGAATTTGTTTTCTTTGACGATTGTCTAAGTGCTTTTCAGGCCCTGAAAAATGCTTTAATATCACCACCTATCCTTCAAGCGCCAGAATGGGGTTTACCTTTTGAGCTGATGTGCGACACTAGTGACTACGTGGTTGGAACAGTCCTGGGGCAAAAGAAAGACAAAAGGCACCATGTGATTTGCTACGCTAGTCGCACGTTGGACGAAGCTCAGGTAAACTACACAACAACTGAAAAGGAGATGCTCGCTATCGTCTTCGCGTTTGATAAGTTCAAGTCGTATCTCGTCGGAGCAAAGGTCAAAGTATACACAGATCATGGGGCAATAAAATACTTGATGAAAAAGAAAGACGCGAAGCCCAGGCTGTTGAGGTGGGCCCTATTGCTCCAAGAGTTTGACCATGAAATTATCGACAACAAGGGCGCAGAAAATGTGGTCACCGGCCATCTATCAAGGATCGTGACTGAGAGACAGGGAGGGCCACCTATCAACGACGACTACACCGATGAGGCCCTTAAGTTGGCCGAAGCTCGAGAAGAAAGTCTACCCTGGTTTGCGGACATCTGCAATTATCTTGCTTGTGGAGAACTACCTCCTGACATCACGTACAACTAGAAAAAGAAGCTATTCGCAGACACCAAGAACTATTACTGGGATGATCCTCTCCTATTCAGAAGGTGCGCTGATAACTTATACAGGAGATGCATCCCAGAAGAAGAAACCGCGGACATCCTGAAGCAATGCCACGCCTCCCCCTACGGTGGTCACCTGGGTAGTGAAAAAACATCAGCGAAGGTGCTACAGTCAGGTTTCTACTAGCCCTCATTATTTAAAGATGCCGCACAATTTGTGAAGACTTGCAAAGAGTGCCAATTTACAGGGAACATAGGACGGAGGAATGAGATGCCAATGGCAAGCTGGATAGAAGTAGAAATATTTGACGTATGGGGATCGACTACATGGGACCATTCCCTCCATCCCGGGGGTATCAGTACATACTCGTGGCAGTGGATTATGTATCGAAGTGGGTGGAAGCGGTAGCCACCCAAACCTGCGACGCCAAGTCAGTTATCAAGCTCTTCGAGAAGACCATCTTTCCTCGTTTCGGTGTCCCGCGCACGGTTATAAGCGACGGAGGGTCACACTTCGGGGAAAGGCAGTTTGTAGCACTCCTGCGCAAGTACGGAGTAAAGCACAAGATCGCTACACCCTACCACCCACAGACATCAGGGCAGGTAGAGGTTTCCAACAGACAAATCAAGCAGATCTTGGAGAAAACTGTCAGTCGAACAAGGAAAGACTGGTCCATGAAGCTTGACGACGCGCTTTGGGCCTACCGAACTGCTTACAAGACGCCCATTGGAACCAACCCCTACCGGCTTATCTATGGAAAGTCCTGCCACCTGCCTTTGGAAATGGAACATAAGGCCCTTTGAGCAATCAAGTTCCTAAATATGGACCTCGACAAAGCAGGAGAAAATAGGTTTTTGCAGCTTCAAGAGCTCGAAGAGCTGAGATTGAACGCCTACAAAAATGCAAAAATCTACAAACAGAGAACAAAATTGTGGCATGATGCCCACCTCAGGAGAAAAGATGTAAGCGAGGGGGATAAAGTCTTGTTATACAAGTCCTCTATTCGTCTCTTCTCTGGGAAGTTACAAATGAGATGGTCAGGACCGTTTACCGTGTCAAAAATATACCCATCCGGAATGATGGAGCTTTACGACAAGGACGATCCGACCAAAGTATTTCAAGTGAATGGGCACAGGGTGAAAAGATTCTATGATGATGAGGCCTTTGTCAGGAGAGCAGAGATTGACCTGCAAGATATGGGCACAGTCAAGGGTTGAACAAGATGATCTCACACCGGTCGAGCTGGTGACGCAAACTTCAGCGCTCCTCGGGAGGCAGCCCGAGTTTTTCTTTCTTTCATAGAGTAGGATGCATTTTTCCTATTCTTTGCAAAAACAAACATTATGTCATGTAATAAGGTCTGAGTCGGTGCACGCGCCGAACGCACCGAATCTCCTGTTTTGTGGGCCATCGCTGTAGTATTTCCTGAGGTCAAAGGCTTAACCCTTGGCCGATGATGTTTTACCCTTTAATCGCTATTTCTGCTCTTAGGTTTTAGTTTTTCTCCCGCCTATTTTACCTGTGTCGGGCAGCCGCTCAGCTGGCGCATAGGACCGCCCATACCAGGGCTTTGGTCTCGAGGGCATCGCAACGGCCATAACAGTTGGCATTCCTAGGCGGTGTGCACCCTATCGTGCATAAGAATAAATGCCCTTAATGAGACTGATGTGACCATCGTATCGGGAACCGCCTTGCTCATATAAAATTTTTGAAAAATTTTGCTTATTTTGTTCCCAGACATATGTACAAAGTAGTTATAGTAGTAAAAATCTCATGCAACTGCTTGCAAAGTTTGTTTTCTGTATGTTTAATGTGATGCAAGTTTTGTTATATCTTTCTGATAATGCTGCTTCAAACAAACAGCTAAGAGACAGAGTATGGAGAAGGAAAAAGTTGCCCAAACAGTAAGTATCTCTTTGTTTCCCTTACCCGACAAAAATCCTAAAAAGAGAGAGAAACCTTATGAGAGTGAATAAAAGCATGAGAGTTGTGCCCAATAAAAGAAAAAGAAAAAAATACACACACACTTGTTTTCTAAAAGTACCCATCTTTAGGCATGGTAGATCTGGGGCAGTGGTACGTAGGATGTGAAATCACTGCTCTAAAGCCAACTGTCTGTGACTGCAGGGACCACTTGCCCGTTAACGGACCCTTACCTGGATGGACCGATGGGAAACAAGAGTAAAACCCAAAAATCCTTAGCCTACCCTATACACAACTTTCTGCCCCGAAAATAAAGCTGTTTGGTGTGGAAGCTAACTTCGGAATCATACAACAACGTCTCGCCGAAGCTGTAGAGAATAATCTTACTTAAACAACAAGGCAAGAAAGACGAAGTCTTTTGTTCGTAATGAGGCAGCATTATCTCTAAAGGCATTACGATACTTGTTTTACATCTTGGCCTGAGAAGCATACTACGCAAGAAGAAGCATCGCCAAATAAAGTTTAAATATTGATTGAGGACAATCAAAAAGCTAAGTTTGGGGGAGTTGATAACACCAATTTTTGTGATGTTTTAGACTATTTTTCTGTTATCAAAACTGCCCTTTTCTGATATCTTCCTCTCTTTTATATGCATTTTTGCAATAATTAGCCAAGCAATGCTCTCAGTCCAATATTTCTATCTTTTGCAGAGTTTCCTCCCATTTTGGCCCATTTAGCACCAATAAGGCCGTTCCGGCCCACAAATAAGTCCGAGTCTATTTCGGCCCCCCCTGACGCCCGATACGCACGCTGCCCGGCAGGGCTGCGCGATACGACGAAGCGCGACGCAAGGATGCCGCGCGAGAAGGTACCGATGGACGACACACCTCTTTACCCGACAGGGAGCCAAGCACGCCGCAACTACTCCATGTGCCGCGCGATATTGGCCACCCACCGGCAGGCGCCTCTCGCCACGACGCCCGACAGCCGGCCTCCTTGTACCGGGCGATACCCGCGTCAGCCGACTGCCAACTGAACGACGGAAAGGAGGATGCGTGGCGCTTCGAGCACCATATCTTCTCACGACCAGCTGCCTATAAATAGCAGCTACATGGAGCCGAAAAGACAGTTTAGACAGTTCGGACAAGCTTGGTCACTTCAGGTTTCGGATAGTCGAGTGATCTTCGGAGGAGACTGCGAGAGCAGGCGTATCGTGCTCCAGTGTTCGTACCGGGCGACACTAGGTGAGCCCTTCCTCATCTCGAGAGGGAGGGGACTGGTTCACCTAGGACTGTACCGGGCGACACTGGGAGCCGATATCGGCCGATGTAGATACGCGACACGAGTGTCCAACACCAGTGCCCGACAATAGGATACGCAGCTCCATGCCCGACACGATAACGAACCCGATACGCTCCGCCCGTCAGCCGTGTCGCCCGAGAGGGTGTACCGCCCGACTTGAGCGTATCGGCCAGGTCCTTGAGCGATGCAGTCGCCCGTCGCGGTGTGCCATTTGAGAGAGTGTGTCGCCCGACACGGCTGTATCGGGCTAGGCCCCTGTCCGATATCGGGCGGGATGGTTACTGTAGCCTGTCGTCCTTCTACATCAAGAAGGCGACACATACCTTTAATTCTGTCATTTAATTGTAATTAAGACCTTTAGTGTTTATAGAAATGGAAATTCTTAATTACTTGCTGCTCTATGCTTGGTGCAATATGTTGGATGACTGCTATGTTTGATATCCGGACTCTAGCTTGCATGTTTTGGATCGCGTTTCGCTTATCTACCAAATCATGTTTTCCCATCGCAACAACTTCGAGAGTTGTGTTGTGGATCTAGTGTTTGGTCCGATTCTGGAGTACGAGAGTGCCTGGAACGGAGTTGTTTCAGTAACATTCCATTCTAACTTTGAGCCCAGCAACCTCAAGAGGGGTGCTGAGGCTTGGTTAGAGGTGCCCGCTCTGAGAGGAGGGGTGCAGGGTGTTACTGGTGCCGCTTGTTTTATAATAGTTTTATCCTTCATACCTTGCTCTAGCTCTAGTGTTATCTTTCGGTTTCTATTGCATGAAAACCCCTAAAAACTGCTAAATGCTTAAAACCTTAAATCTTTCTAGTAACTCCACTTGGAGATAGTTTTCTTGTTTTGTTTGTGACATCTTTACGCTTCCCTTCTGGGGAATTTATAATCTCTTTTTACCTGCCGGAGTGTAGCGTGTCGATTCTGGGTTCTCAACACTACCCCCTTGTCCCTGTGTTCGACCCCGTATATCTACTTCGACCCCGTAAACAAAGTTGCGGGGGCCTAGAAGGATTCGGGTTTATAAATGTAAAAGCTCGACTACCTCAAATCCGCCTCCAAATTTAGGACGCGTGATTTAGGCCGGTCAACCACCTCCAATACCTAGGTCAGTTAGTATTAGGAGTGGTCACCAAAAGGTGCTAGAAATCATAACCGTCCATGAATAGGGGGCTTATGACCTATATCGAATGCTACCACATACTATAATATCCCTCGTGGACAAGCTTGAGAGTCGTGGCTTGTTACAAAGTAGTAGATGTGTCTCGTCAATTGAGGTTATATGCTACTTCCTATAAATGGTTGGCCAAGGTCATACAAATCATGTTTTAGCTGAGGACTACATTCATTCTAGCGAGACCATAAGTAGAAAGTTCAATGAAGTATTGGAAGGTGTGTGTGCCTTGTGTCATGAAAATGTTGTCATACAAACCACAACCACAACAACACATCGTCATATATTGGAGAGCCCAAGGTTCTACCCTTACTTCAAGGTAATAATTATACCCTACAATTTAAAATCATTTAATTATTTTGTACGTTGAAACCCAATTTTTGTGTTGTAGAATGCCATCGACGCAATTGACGGGACACACACCCCAGTTTTGGTGATACACGATAATCAAAATTGTTACCGAGACAGAAAAGGGAATGTCTCTCTGAATGTCATTGTTGTAGTAGACTTCTCAATGGAGTTTACATATGTCCTGACTAGGTGGGAGGATCGACAGTAGACCAAAGGGTCCTACAAGTAGAAATGACCATAGGAGGTTTCAAAGTATCCCCAGGAAAGTTTTACCTAGTTGATGTAGGGTACGCCAACACTCGTCAGTTTCTTGCACCATATCACAACACAGCTTACCATATATCTAATTACCAAGGAAATAAACACTCATACAATAATAAGAAGGAGATGTTCAACCACTGCCATGCTCAATTACATAATATTATAGAAAAAGCATTCAGTGTGTTGAAGAGGAGGTATGCCTACCTTAAAAAAAGGGATGATGTATCCCGTACACTCGTAGTGTCGCCTCTTATTGGCTTGTTGTATCCTCTGCAATTTTATATGTTGGTAGAATGATGGTGACATTATAATGGAGGAAATCCCAGAACACAGTTCAACATCTACCTTCCCAGGCAATGGGGTCGACCTGAGTTCATTACAGAAAACAACTTCGGTCGATGCAAGGGAGGGTGATGTATTACATGAAACAATTTCCAATTTCATTTAGGAAACTCGTTGACCTTACTTTGTACTTGTCATCATTGTGTAGTATTTGAGAACTCATCCACCACTTGACATGTGCTCCAAAATGTTTCTTTCATAAAATATTTGTATGGCTCCTTATTAAAAATGTCACATCATGTTTAATTAGGTCATCTACAAATGGCGAATGGAATGTCATTGTGTCCATTCGGCCTCCAACGCGCCATATGAGTCTACATGGATGCCACAGGTGCGGCAAATGGACGGTTTGAAGACAACAACCCCCCGCATGATGTATTTTACATGTGGTAGAGGTCTTATTCCAAACAAATGTCATATGATGTTGCCCGCGCAATGAGTACAACCTACCGTGGCCACCCTTACTACAATTAGGGATGCACTACTAATACAACTTGCATATGCATGCAACGAATGCAAGCAATGGTCTGAACAAGGCAATTTTGTCTATTCAACAAGAGCAGACACCGATAGGAGAGTAGCAAAAATTTCAACTATGTGGAAGAGGCGCCTATATTTTCATGAACTACTTAACCTGCCGACCAATAGTGACTCTTCAGTAGAGAAAGAGGCTACAGTACATCATAGTTGTAATATAGTATGATCTATAAAAAATCACTTGTATGTTAGAACAGTCAACTTGTCATATCAAAATACTTTTCAAATTAGATATGAAATCTATGTTTTGAACCTGACATTATGTTACTAATTAACAAATGTGTTTTAGATGTCGATGAATCCATCTGAACTTCTGAGGTGTCATTGTGGTCTAGTTGCAGCCTTGCAGATTAACACAGAGGATGCATTATATGACTTTTCCATTCTAAGTGAAAGGCCAGGCAAAATGTATTACATGTATCCTACTAGTCAGGTACGATAGTAAAACTATAAATAACGGGTTGCCCTTATTGTGTATATTGTGCATTTGTTGTCATTAACTTGAACTTGGGAATACATTTTAGGGAAAAGACCAATGCAAATACTTCCATTGAGCAGTCGATCTCCCCCCAACAATTGATTCTTTGAAGGTTGAGATAACATCACTAACGGGAGAGCACAAATTAGTGTGGGGCCAGGTAATGAACATGGACTTTGTTGAAATCCATCACAACTTTGGAGATATATACATCTCCAAAAAGTACAAGTATGAAGTTTTACAAACCTCCGTTGACAAGATGGAGGAAACTTTTAGTCTTCTTTTGGACATCCCTTCACCTTTGATGACGCCATAAAGTTGAATGACAGAGTTAGGTTTAGATTATCTTATCAATTTAGATTGTCTATCGTTGGATGTTATTGACATCATAAACTTTCTTAATTTCATTGTGATGTTGTTTGAATTACATTATAAGGTTGGTGGTTTTTATCATAATGTTGTTGAATGTATTATGTCTAGATCTGATAGGAGGGTGTATGTTATTTAAATCTGAATAATCATATTATATCTGCATAATTATGATATACATCCTTACATACAAAATCTATAATATGGTTGGGAAACCCACTAGCATGTTTGCTTTATGGCATCCAGAGCACGATCAGATCCTACTTTATGTCATGAGAAGTCAGTATGACATGGGGAGATGTATCAATGGATTTTATACTTGAGAGGCTTGGATGAATACATGGTGTGACATTCAAAATATAAAGGGGATGCATTTCATATCTTTGGACCAATGGAAAACCCTTTGGAAGAACCTAAAGAAAGAATTTATCAGACAAAATCGCTTCCTTTTGGCACATTAATTGCCTCCTCATCCCTTAGTACAATATGTGATCCCACAGGAGTTGTAGAACACTTAAACAATGTTGAAAACAACAACAATGGAGTTGCAGGAGTAGGTCGTGAGGGCAACAAATGAATTTGCAAGAATACCTATGTTCTATTTTTACTTCCTACAATCGGACCCCTAAGTTTGCTTGTTTTTAAACCTACATCATAAGCTTGCTACTTTATGTATGCTCTTTTTTATAGTAATGTTGGTTTAATTTATGGCTTCACCAGATATATGCACATTAAATCTTTATATTTTAATTATCATATTATGTTCTCACCATTGTAAAATAAACCCTTACCATTGCAATATATTACATATAGAATTTGTAATTATGGATGGGCAAGGCACGATGTCGTATGTTATATGGTGTACAGAGCATGATGTAGTCCTCAAAGGTTTGATGAGAAACCAATATGACCTGGAGAGATGTGTGAATAGAGTATATACTGCATAGGCTTGGAGGGAGGCATGGCGTGACTTTCGAAACATAACGGGGTGCCTTACATATCTCTCAGTGAGGTGAAAATTTGATGGCAATACCTCAGGAGAGAGTTCATTGGAGAAAATCATTTCCTTTTGGGATATTTTGTACCTCCTTAGCCATTGGCCATGCAACACATCATTCCATGCAATTTTATGATGACTAGGGACACTTACCCCCCAGGAGTTGAAAACAACAATGATGCAACTACAAGATCAGGTGGTGAAGGCAACGAATGAAGTATCAAGAAATTGTTCACCACCTTAGGGACACTCATTTTTTGTTGTGTATGCATTTAAAAACGTACTTGATTCGATGATTATGAACATTAATTGCAAATTATTGTGACTGTTAGTTTGTTACCATCAGTATTTGGTCAAATGAGTACTTATATATATTTGTTCACCAATTTTTATATTTTCAATGATTATGAACCACTACATGTTGAAGTCTATGTCAAATACACTAACTATTTATTTCAATTTCTCTTAACTATTTTCCTAGTTTGTGTAGCTTATTGTCATCCTTACTTTGTTGTTATCATAATTTTCTCAAACTTGTACTTATTATGTTTAGATGTCGAAGTCATTTTCAAAGTTGTGTTTAAAGTTTAAAAAAATGTTGATGTAGTGTGCAAGGATATATAAATATGTAAACTAAAAACTCGTGTTCAAGAAGATTTATTGTGAACCTTCCCAGTTGCATTCCCCAAATGTGAGTTTGGAACAAAGCAATGACGGTGTTACTCACCCAGTTTGTCACCTACTGTTGTTGTTTGATTGGCCTAAAGACAATGTCAAAGAATAGGACAAGGAAGTGTCGTAGGAAGAGTGTCTTGCGTCATGGGACGAGTACGACGAGGCCCTAAACTGGGCCAACTGGTACGGTCCTACCTAGGATCAACAAAAACATGCCTATACACCAAAGAATGGACATCATAATGGTTGGTCACCATCTTAGACTGCTTGTGGGTTTCTAGATCGATTCAACTGCCATGAGTCGTTGCCCAGGGCACGTCGTTCCTTTTTTTTGTCTTCTCTCCCTTAGACAATGCCACATTGGCTCAATATTTAGATATGATATTATCTTTTTTTCACAATTTAGGTTGTGATGTAGGATGTGTCATCTAAATTTCTGCAAAACAATTACGTTTATATGTATTTGAATTAGAATATGAATCTAATATGTTTGGCTTATTTGAGTACCATTGGTTGAACAAAGTTTCTTGTACCTTACATCTAATTACATTTTATTTTATCCTTTATTGCACATGTATCATGTATCTATATTATTTTAAAGCAATTTCTATCACCTACTTTTTTGTTATTGAATATATTGGATCCACTTATGTCACCTAATTTTGTCGAATACATTGGTTTGATAGTTATTAATCTATGCTACAGAAGCTCTCGCACACAATGAATCATTTTTAATGGGATGATGAGTCAAATGTCACACTCGAAACAATGTTGGGTTGTCAGTACTTCTTGTGGTACATGCATAGGACTCATGTACGTCAAGGCTGGTGTGATGTCCTTGCAGAATTACATATATTAACTGGGAGGACTGACATAAAGATGGTTGTCTTTAAGGCAAGGTGGAAAGTGCTAAAAATTATAGATGCAGTTCCGCACACATTTTGGACAAGTCCCCATACTTGCCCACCAACAATACAACAACAACTTGATCAAGTGAGAAGCTCTCAACCATGTGCAATAACCGATAATTAGAGAGATGGACAAACAACCTAATATTGTTGGAGCCAATAATGATGCAGATAATGAGTGTAACAAATGCATATTAGTACTTAACATCATTTGACCTTTTTATATTTCAAATTTTGATGATACTTGTTTGTAATGTATGTTGTATTGTGTATTTTGATAAATTTAAGTTTTCTGTCGCCAATTATTTTGTTACTTACCAATTTACATAAACATGCACAAGTACACATACATTCAACAAGACATGTTTCATACATTCACACAGTAGTGGTTAAAGTAATATTTACTTTAAATATACATATAAAAGTAATATTAATCAACTCATATTCACAAAAGAAAAATAACAAATAGAATCAATCTTGTGTAAATTTATATATTTGTTGTAAATTTTAATCTTGTATTGCACAGTCAACACAATTATGTGGTCATTATTTTTAAAATTGTTCTGTAAGAATAGGACAAATTGTTCTGTAAGAATAGGACAAACTGTTATATAAGAATAGGACAGGATAGCTAGATCCTGACTAGGTTGCCAAATAGAATCAGACCAGATCCTGACTGGTAGCCAAACAGAATCAGACTGAATCATGACTCAATCCTGACCACCTGACCAGAATCAGACTAGGTTGCCAAATAGAATCAGACTGGATCCAGACTACCCCAATCCAGATCTATTGACTAACCCCGACTAACCCAATCTAGACTATAGAATCTCAGTCTGGAACAAAACATGGGCTTAGAATATTTATGAGGATGCCAACTTATTATTCCAACGGCATGCCCATCTCTGCTTCATTGCTTGTTTGGATTGTTTGGAGAAATGAAATGGAATATGATCAATTTGTTTGTTTTGACAAATCACTCATTCATATTTATAGCAAAGGGATGATACTTTTAAGCATGTTTGGGAATCAATTATAGTTCATAATCAAGACAACCATATGCACTGCCCAACAAATTAAATTAATAATAGATTTTAACACTCCCTCTCAACTAGGCACTTGCAATAATCCTAAATCAACTTACAAATATATAGACTATAATAAGATAGTGTATTTGGAACTCAAGCATCTTTGACTCATAAGTTTGCAAGTATCACCAACAACAAAATACCAAACAAATCACTCTTCCATCTTATTTCTTCACATGGTACCAGAGCAATCGATCATGTGCCCGTAAACCCACGTGAGAGAGGGAGCCAAGGAGGAGTGTGACCTGACACTTTAGAACCTTTGTTGTTTGTGCTTTTGCTACATGTTTATGGGTACATGATCAACTACTTTGATACCATATGGAGAAATAAGAAGGAAGGATAATGATTTTGTTTATTTTGTCATTCTATTAGCAAAATCCATCATTCTTATTTTTAGGAAATGAGTTATACTCACAAAGTTATGACTCAAGCATATTGTGATTTAAACACTTTTTGGATTGAATAATATTTGGGACTCAAAACTACTATATTGGCTGGCCCATTTAGATAATAAGATAAATTACTAGTAACCTTTAAAAGACTTTTTTAAGCTGCATTTGCTACATGGTGAATTTTGGAAAAGGAAATTGTGAGGAAATAAAAAAGTATTGTTTGTTTTTCATGGTGATGGAGAAGGAAAAATATTCCAGGGGAAATTTGACCTATTTTCGTCCCTATGGAAAAATAGGGTGAATTATGGTAAGATTTCTTTTCAAGATTCCACTACTTATTTAGCCACATACGCAAAAAAAAGTGATGGGATGCATACTTGTGTGGGATATATTTTATAAAAAAATTGTATCTTCTCATTCACATATCTATATAACAAATAACACTTTTTAAGTTTTGCTCCAATTCTATTCCTTTCCCTACGAACATGTTACCAAACAATAATTTTAACCATTTTCCTTCCCTTTTCCAATTCACTTTCTCCTTCACCATTCCCTTCACCTTCCTCATCTATTTTTCACCATCTATCAAAATGCAATCTTAAGGAAAATATGGATTTGAAATAGAGCCGAAGATGTTTCAACTTTGTTCATGCTTGACCACTTCATCCCAAGATGACATATCCTTATCCATGTGTTTATATATTTGATTTTTTTTTATTTTTTTTTATTTTCATTGCTACTTTTAGCTATATATATAGTCATCAATCTACTATGTCTTTGTATTCCAACATCAATGTGCTAATTGGTGATCGTCATCTATGTGTTCTAGCAACTTGTGTGCTAATGAATCCAATCTATTTGTGTCCTCACAAATTGGAGAGATTTAACTAGATGTTAATGGAGTTGTTCTCTCTTAGTTAGTTGTATATTATATTGATTATTTTTATACAATAGCTTAACACTTATCATGATCCCGATGAAAAGAATATTTTCATATTTAGGGAGAGTTCAACAACCAATTTGTTTCTTTGTGTCTTAATTAGTTTAATCTATATTTGTGCCCCCAAGTTAGAGAGTCAAAAAGATGTTAATAAGTACCTCTCTCTTAGTGGGTTGAAGATCAGGGACTGGTGACACAGATGGTTGAGATGAAAATAGAGAAGAAAAGAGGATTTAAGATCTAAAGGGGGTTGGGACCAGAAACCCAAGAAAAATTAGGGTCAACTTGTGTGGAATGGTGTGAGGACGCTATTAGAAAAAATTGTGATGTGAGGAGAAACATAGAGAGAGAAAATTAAGGAAAGAAAATCACGACACTAAGGCATCAAACTAGGAAAGAAGTGAAGATAAAAGGGAACCACAAATTAAATATGAGTCATCATCATAATCACCAACTAAGCCTCAATCCCAACTATGTTGGGGTCAGCTAGATGGACCCTTCTTTTCCATTCATCTCTATCATGTCATATTCCGGTTGAGATGTAGAGATTCAAAATATCTCTTTATAAGATCTTCCCATGTTAATTTAATCCTTCATCTTCTTCTATTAATTGTGTTTTCCTCAATAGTATTGCTTTGTATAAGTGCATTAGACGGTCTATGTTGCACATGTCCATACAATCTGAGTCGGCCCTCACGCAACTTGTCCCCAATGTTTGCCACCCCCACTTTATTCCTGATATAGTCATTTCTCAAGTGATCTTTTCTTGTATTCCCACACATACATCTCAACATACGCATTTCAACCACGTTCATCTTGTTAAGTCCTTGTTTCTTTACAGCCCAACATTCACTCCCATAGAGCATGGTTGTCCATGTAACAATTTTATAAAACTTGTTTTTTAGTCTGAGAGGGATCTTCCAATCACATAATACTGTAGTTGCACTCCTCCATTTCAATCAACCTGTAGTGATCCTATGACAAATGTCATTTTGGACATCCCCATCTATTTGAATGATAGATCCCAAGTAACGAAATTTATCACATTTTGGTATGTCTACTCCTTCCAACTTGGCTCCACCATTCACACTGTGAGATTGGCTGAAATTGCAATGCATATACTCAGTTTTGCTCCTACTAATTATCAATCCATTTGGTTTCAATGCCTTTCTCCAAAGTTCAACTTTATCATTCAAACCATCTTTAGTTTCGTTAATTAATACAATATCATCAGCAAATAACATTCACCAAGGAACATCATCTTGAACATCCTTTTTCAACTCATCCATAATAAGAACGAACATATATGGACTGAGTGTGGATCCTTAGTGTACCCAAAATGTGATGGGAAGTGTTGGTGTCTCTCCTCCAGGAGTCTTCACACTTGCAGTAGAGCTACCATACATGTCTTTAATCAAGTCAATGTATTGGATTGGCACACCCTTTTTCCTCAAAACCTTCCACAATACTTCTCTGGGTACTCGTTCATAAGCCTTTTCCAAATCGATAAAAACCATGTGAAGATCTCTTTTTCTTTCCCTATACCTCTCCATAAGCCTCCTTATCAGAAAAATAGCATATGTTATTGATCTACCATGCATGAAACCAAATTAGTTTTTTATTATCTGCATTATAGATCTTAGCCTCTGCTCAATAATCCTCTCCCAAAGCTTCATTGTGTGACTCATCAACTTGATACCTCTATAGTTTGTGTAGCTCTGAACATCGCCTTTGTTCTTGTAGATGGGGACTATAGTACTATTTCTCCACTCATCCAACATCTTCTTTGTCTTCATGATCTTCTTAAATAAATTTGTTAACCACATAACTCCTTCATCCCCCATACTCTTCCATACATCAATGGGAATACCATCTGGTCCGCATGCCTTTCTCATTTTCACCTTTTTCAAGGCATTCTTGACCTCAAAATGTGAAACTCGTTGTGTGTAAATGATATCTCTTATATCCTTGTCACACGAGTATCTAACAAATTAGATATGAGTATAGTGAAAAAATCATCAAGAAGATCCATTCTACATGTTTAATTGTGTAGAACCAGAAAAGGAGAAAAAATTCACATAAAATAATTGAACCAAGGAACTATAGGAATTCGATTTTTTAAACCAACTATTTGATATTTGAAGGACTATTGTTTGACAAGTAATTTAGGGATGAATAAAAGTTCAAGTAAACTCTAATGTATTGCATAGACCAATTAGGACATGTAGATTCCACATTATTCAATAGATCCTTAATTTGAGTTCATACATTATGCTATTCAACATTCTAGACCATAATGTTATTACTACCATATTTAGTAAGTATCTGATGCAAGGATTTTGAGTCGCTTTTATAGACTAATTTTACATGTGTTTTATGTGTTATTTAGTCACTTTTGTGGTTAGTATCACATGATTCACTTGCTTTAGTCTATAATCTCATTTTGCATCAAATCTACTGTATTTCATCTTTTTGGTTATAAATGATCATATGGATGTGTTTTAGCAAGGCTGATTCAGATTTATCTTGAATTTTCAGGAAAAATGAATACATGCAGCTGTCGATAGTATCGACTCGGCCATAGTGAGACAGCCACAAGGAACCAAGATGAGTCGATACCATCGACACTGAAGTCGATGGTAGTGAGATACCTACAGCGAGCCAGTAGTCAATTGGTCGATACTATCGACCTCGCCCAGCTTCAACGTCAGATTGGTGATAAAAGTGACGCCTAAAAGTGCTAATACTATCGACACTACAGTCGATGGTATCGAGTCTGCATCATTATGGAACGTCATAAAAAGGAAGACGGACGCCGTCAGATCAGGTTTTGTTACAGATCGTTGCTAATCGGATGGTGGTGATCTTTTAGCGGTCTAAAGTGGTGCATATACCTAATTACGGCGGCCCTAAGCAGGGTATCACGTCATTAGTCATTGCACAAGTCTCAAGGAGGAGAGGAGAGAAGAACGGAGCCCAGAGCCATGCCCCGACCATTCCGAGAACCGCAGAAGACATTTTCCACCGCCGGAAGGCCGTAGATTGCTCATTCTACGTCGAGGAATGCCCGAATCTCCTCCGTTCAGGGGTTTACATCACTTCTATCCACATTTTCCCCATGTTTTCCCTTTCTCTTGTCATGTCTTTCATTGAGATGAACATGCAGGGCTAATCTCCTTTATCTTTAGGACCGGGAGTAGCCCGGTTGATTGTTGTATGACATTTTTACCATAGTATTTCATAATTTGTCTCTTAAATCTGTGGTATGATTTCGTTTTCTCCATTATATCATTATGATGGATCACCCTAATGATAATTTAATGCCTTTAATTACTTTGAAAGAAGAATTAACGGTTGAAAAGAGATGAAATTCACATTAACTAATAAATCCTTTGAACAAGGCGATGTACAATTAATGGTGGAAACCCAGAGTATGGACCTCATGCACCTAGTTTAGGGTATATGTTACTACTACTGTGGAACCGACCTAGATTTAGGTAGTGAATTGTATCACGAAAGTGAGCAATTTTGAATACAGGCCACTACTCGGAATGAGAGACGGATTAGGTTAACTGTGTAGGAATGAATACAATGAGAACCTGTGGTGAAACTGCAATCCTAAAGATTCCCATTTGAATTGATTAAACCAAACATTTAATCGATTGTTCTGTTCTCTTTTATTTTTGTTTTCTTTTTCAAACAACTCTCAAATCATTTTAATCGGTCTAGCTGATTGCAAGTAGTTAGTAGTAGTCTACCAACAATTACATTTCCCTGAGTTCGACTCGGGCCTCACAAAGGCCTATATTACTCTGACGCGTGTACTTACATTTTACGCACGGTAAACTCGTGTCAAGTTTTTGGCGTCATTTCCGGGGAAACGACAATTGTTGGCACTACGAGTTCTATAAGTGACCACTCTATGCTACCTTTTTCTTGTAATTACATTTTTAAATTCTTGCAATTAATTGTCTATTTTTCATAAATCTATATTTGTCTAGCACTGTACTTAACTAAATATATCATTTTGCAGGTAACAGTGCATGGTGAGCACGCGTAGTACAGACTACGCACAATCATTACCAGAGGCCCCATCTTCGGGATCAGACGACGAGGAGCACTACATTCAGAGTCAATCCGAGAGAGTAAATTTAGATTCTAAACAAGAAGAGATGACTGAAGAAAAGATGATATGGGAAAAGATCAAGGCGTCTTCTTCCTCTACATCGAAAGGGCCGATCAAGAGAGATGCAATCAACATGCCGACTTATAAAATTGATTTGAAACTAATAAATCTAGTCAAAACTCAAGAATTCCATGGGCTAAAGAACGAAGATCCAGTGGCCCACATAAGCACCTTTGTGGAAAATTGTGATATGATCAAGGTCGATCGTTTTCCGCAGGAGACACTATACCTGAAACAGTTCCCAAGTTCTCTGTCAGGAACTGCAAGAGAGTGGTTCTATAATCTGGATGATGAGATTGTTGAGACTTGGGATCAAATGATCGAAGTCTTTTTCGAACGTTTCTTCCCACCTGAGAAGACTAATGATTTAATCCAAAAAATCCACAACTTTATTCAGAATGTAGGTGAAACTTATTCGGAGACCTGGGAAAGATTTCAGATAATGCTGAGAAGATGCCCTCATCATGGGTTAGATAAGGAAAAACAGGTGAAGATTTTCTATTTCACGCTTAATGAGCACGACAGAAGCAATTTTGATTCAGCATGATCATGATTCTTTCTGAACAATACTGATATAAGGTGTTGGGAGATTCTTAAGAACATGGCAAAGAAGCAGTCCTGGGGTACCAAAGATGCACCTAAACAAATTAGATCTGTAGGGGACGCTAAAGCCATTAAAGAACTGAATGAAAAGATGGATCTTATTGTAAAGAAACTTCTGGCAAAAGAAAATGAAGAGTCTGATGATGAAGCACAGGTGAAATTCATGTGTTAGAAACAGGGATATAGGAATAATGACTATTCTTGGAGGAAAGATAAGAAATTTTTCTAGAAAGATCCCAACAATTTCTTGCAGGATATGGAAGCTAAGCCACAACCCACTGTAGAAGAAAAGAGCAATGAGTTGCTCAATCAAGTAATTAAATAGAATCAAGAACTCATGAGCACATTTGGTCAACAAATCAAGCAACAGGGGGAGTTCATGAATCAGTTTGGGCAAATTTTACAAAGCCATGGGGCTCATATGAGGACACTCGAGACATCCTTAGCACAGATGGCAGTAGAGATTTCAAGCTTGAAGAAACCAACGCAGCAAGGTTTTCTAGGAAATACAAATGTTCTAGGAGAAAATCAACAAGCCAAAGCAATTTTGTTAAGGAGTAGAAAGAAGATTTTAAACTCTAGGGCCGATGAACCAAGCACACCCCAGCCAGAAACCACAGGTGAGGCTACAGAGGAGGTCACAATCACAGAGCCAATAGAGGATGAAGTAGAGAAAGCTGCAACAGAACCTATTACTGAGGAAGAAACTCAAAAGAGGACACCATATGTGCCGCCACATCAGAGGGCACAGACCGTTCCAGTTCCCTATCCAAACAGTCTAAAGGCAAAGAAAGTGGACGCCCAGTTCAAAAAGTTCCTAGAGAGTTTTAGAAAACTTTCTGTTAAGATCACGCTGATAGAGGCTATTGAGCAGATACCCTCTTATGGTAAATTTCTCAAGGATATAATTACCAAGAAGAGGAAAATTCCTGATGCTGAGGTGGTGGTTCTTAAAGAGTAGGCTGGCGCCTTCATTTTGGGAACATTATCACCAAAACGACAAGATCTGGGTTGCTTCAAAATTTCATGTTACATTGGTAAGGTGAAATTCGGTGAAGCGTTGTGCGACTCCGAGGCAAGTATAAACTTGATGCCCCTCTCGACATTCAAAAAGCTGGGTCTTAAGGAATCTAGACAAAGCAACATGAGGATTCAACTCACAGATAATTCTGTGGTACGGCCATATGGTATTTGTGACGATGTCCTAGTAAAGGTTGATAGATTTGTATTTCCAGCTGATTTTGTGGTAATGGAAATGCAAGATGACCAAGGGAATGAGCTACTCCTGGGGAGACCCTTCCAGGCTACTAATGATATGATACTGGAAATGGGAAGAGGCCGTCTGATATTGGGAATAGTGGATGACAGATTTGAAATGGTTATGCCACCAAGTACAAAATAATCACAGGCAAAGGAGGAATGTCGCATGGTGAAGCATTTTGATCAAAACATTTGTCTTTGTTTAGGGAAGCCATTTATAGATATGGCTCATGTAATGACCAAGGTAGATAAGGGGACTCTGGCAGCAGATATTATGGAACAAACAAAAGTTGTTTCTCTTTGTAAAGCTGTGGGTTATCCAAATGATGAAGAGGAGGAAATTCCTCTTTCTACTGAGGATGATGCAACAGCAAGTTCTGTCCTTGACGCATATCCAGAACTGCCCCTTGAAGCTTGCCTTGTCAACATAATGCATGATTGGATGAGAAGCATGTCATTACAAGAATGTGTCAAGATGCTTCAAGTGCTCCCGTGCTATTATGCCAAGCATTATGAGGATCTTAGGCTACTCCCACCACCACTTCAATCATCATTGATCTGTCCACCAAAATTAGAACTGAAGCCACTACCCCCTCACTTGAAGTATGCATTCTTAGCCGATGGTGAAAAATTACTGGTGATTATTTCAGCATATCTGAGTGTCGGTGAAGAAGAGCAGTTGATGATCGTGTTGAAGAACCATTGTGGCGCATTCGGGTAGCCAGTTGCTGATATTAAGGGGATTTCTCCTACGCGATTGCCAGCACAAGATCTGGCTCGAGGAAGGATCCAAGTCTGTGATTCAGCCACAACGTCGACTCAACCCAAGCATGATGGAGGTCGTCAAGAAGGAGGTGATCAAGCTCCTTTCAGCGGGCATCATCTACACTATTTCAGACTTGACGTGGGTAAGCCCCACATAGGTAGTCCCTAAGAAGGGGGGATCACAGTGATGTAGGATCTTATGAATGAACATGTTACTACTCGATTGGTAACCGGGTGGTGTGTTTGCATCGACTATCGTTGCTTGAATTCTGCAACTCTAAAGGAACATTTTCCGCTCCCATTTATTGATCAGATTTTAGAGCGGCTGGCTGGCCGCTCTCATTTTTGCTTTTTGGATGACTATTCCGACTATAATCAGATTTCTATAGACCCTAAGGATCAAGAGAAGTCTACCTTCACTTGTCCTTATGGGACTTTTGCATATCGCCGCATGCCGTTTGGGTTGTGCAACGCACCAACTACTTTTCAGCGTTGTATACTTGCTATTTTCTCGGATATGGTTGAGCATTGTTTAAAGGTTTTTATGGATGATTTTTCCATCCACGGCGCATCTTTCGATGAGTGTCTTTACAATTTGGATAGAGTGCTACAAAGATGTGAAGATACGCATTTGGTCTTAAATTGGGAAAACTGCCATATGATGGTCAGCGAATGAATAGTGCTTGGGCACAAGGTGTCTAGCAAAGGACTGGAGGTAGATCTAGTAAAAATCGAGGTTATTGCCAAATTACCTCCACTGAACTCGGTGAAGGGAGTAAGGAGTTTCCTTGGGCATGTGGGTTTCTATCGCCATTTTATCAAAGATTTTGCCAAAATTGCTAAACCCTTGTCTGAATTGCTTGAGAAGGACGCAGTGTTTGATTTTAATGATAAATGCATGCATTCCTTCAATATTCTTAAAGAAAAATTAATTTCGGCAACAGTTGTTCAGACGCCGGATTGGACCAAACCGTTCGAGCTCATGTGTGATGCATCAAATTTTGCTGTTGGGGTTGTGCTCTGACAATGTTTTGAGAACAAACCTACAGTAATTTTCTATGCATCAAAGACTTTAAATGATGCACAACTTAACTATACTACCACTGAAAAAGAACTACTTGCCATGGTTTTCACATTTGAAAATTTTAGGCAATATTTAGTGGGGTCAAAAGTTGGGGTTTGGACGGACCACACTGCTATTAAATATTTAATAGAAAAGAAAGATGCCAAACCTAGATTAATTAGGTGGATCTTACTCTTACAAGAGTTTGATATTGAAATTAAAGACAAGGCGGGTATTGAGAATGTGGTTGCAGACCATTTGTCTCGGTTAGAGCGGGTAGATGAGTGAGATATCAATATACCCATTACCGAGACGTTTCCCGATGAGAAAATCCTTTCCATAAAATCCGAAGATCCGTGGTTTTTGCATATTGTAAATTATCTTGCATGTGAGGAAATACCGGACGATTGGAATTTTCAAGAAAATAAGAGATTTTTCCATTCTTTAAGATATTACTTTTGGGATGACCCCATTTTGTTGAGGCAATGCATGGATGGCATTTTACGCAGGTGTGTACCAGAGGATGAATATGAGAGTGTACTTACACACTGTCATACATTACCCACTAGAGGCCATCATGCGAGCATAAGGACAACGGCCAAAGTGTTAGAGAGTGGTCTTTATTTGCCTACACTCTTTTGGGATGCCTATGACTATGTGAAAAGATGTGACGCGTGTCAAAGGGCAGGTAATATATCAAAGCGGCAAGATATGCCCCTCAATGTGTTTCAAGAAGTTGAGGTATTTGACTTATGGGGCATCAATTTTATGAGACCATTTGTGTCCTCAAATTCTAATTTATATATTTTGTTGGCTGTTTATTATGTGACGAAGTGGTTAGAAGCAATACCCACAAGAACTAATGATTCTACGGTAGTGTGCAGGTTCGTGAAAGAACATATTTTTTGCAGGTTTGGTGTGCCTCATATGATTATAAGTGATGGTGGAACCCACTTCACAAACAAGAAATTTGCTACACTAATGAGAAAATATGGGGTCAAACACAATGTTGGTACCCCGTATCACCCGCAGACTCAAGGACAAGTTGAGGTTTCCAATCGCGAGATCAAAAAGATATTGGAACGCACAGTGGCATCTTCTAGGAAGAATTGGAGTGCACTCCTACCGGATGCTTTATGGGCATATAGGACCACGTTTAAAACACCTATAGGCACTGCACCTTTTAGGTTGGCTTATGGGCGGGCTTGCCATTTTCCGGTTGAGTTAGAGCCCAAGGCGCACTGGGCGCTATGGAAGATAAATGTGAGTTATTATGATGTAGGGAAAAAAAGATTATTGGAGCTAAATGAGTTAGATGAGCTTAGGATGAATGCCTATGAGAATCAAAGGATCTATAAAGAGAGGACAAAGCACATCCATGACCGCCACATTCAAACGTGCGTTTTCAAAAAGGGTGATCGCGTTTTACTGTTCAACTCGAGACTGAAGCTTCATCCTGGGAAATTGAAATCCAGGTGGAGTGGACCTTTTGTGGTGGAGGAGGTGTGCCCACATGGTGCTATTATGGTGAGAGATGGAGAGCTCACGTTCTTAGTTAATGGTCAAAGGTTGAAGCTTTACTTTGGTGAGAACTACACGAGAAAAGTGCATGAGGTTAAACTCATGGCACTTAAGGATGAATGAAGAGCTTTATTGCGTCTAGCCAAAGACAGTAAACAAGGGCGCTTGTTGGGAGGAAACCCAACCATCGGTAGTTTTAATTTGTAGTTCCTTTATTTTCTTTCACATTTGTAAGTTAGTTTTGTTTAATTTCATTTTGTGTGTAAAAATGACACCTTAATCATTTTGTTTAGTGTGCAATACTGATTCAAAGTCGATACCATCGACCACAATGTCGATGGTAGCGACATGGGTACAGGACGCGACTGCATAAAATTTTCTGAGTCGATACCATCGACGGCCTCATCAATGGTATTGACCTACCATCAGTGACATTAAAGAAAAAGACAGCGTCGGGTCAATAGTATCAACTAGAAAGTCGATGCTCGTGAGATCCCTGAAGATTTACAGAAGAATTTGTCTCAGTGAAGTCGATGGTATCGACCCGGGGTCAGCGAGGAAGCGGCGCCCAGGCCTCGCAAGGGTAATCGAACCATAAAGAGTCGATACCATCGACACCCAGTCAATGGTATCGACGTGACACATCACCGATCCACGAGAAGAAATTAACGGAGCCCACCAATTTCAGAAGTCGATCCGTGGGATGGGTCGATACCATCGACCCCCGTCGATGGTATCAACGCATCATCGATCCGGGCCCCCACATCAAGCAATCGACAACCGTCGATGGTCGCGAAGAGCGGATTGTGCTCCAGGTGTCGATACCATCGACACCCCGTCAATGGTATCGACGGAGCGACAGTAGCGACGAGTTCATCTATAAAAGGAGGGGTAGTTTTTCATTTCTATTCACACCTTCAGAGTGAATCCCCTCAACTCTTGCGCCAAGCATCCCGAGTAGCCAGAGATATTCACCAAGCAAAGAGCAATCAAACAATCTTCACCGAGCTCTTAATTGACGTTGCAGGTCATCTTCTCTGAGCAACTCCAATCTTTATCAAGCTCCATTCTTCTATCCTCTTTCTTTCATCATGAGGAGGAACACGACTGTATCATCTTCGAGTGGGCACTGATGGCGATTGAGACGTTTATTCCGCCCCCACCAGGCTCCATCCCTCGCCCCCGACTTGCACATCCTTCTGCGGATGTGAAGAAAGTTTACGAGGAGCTGCTGAAAAGGACTATCGAGCCGACACGATATTGCGACAAACAAATGATCTGAGATCTCAGATTTGAGGATAACTTGATGTTTTTCCTCCATGGTCAGGAGGGGCGTACGAGCAGGCTCGACAATGTGATCACACATCATGTGGAGGGCTACCCCATTTTCGGCGAGTGGCCGACTTATAAAGAATTGGTGGTGGAGTTCATGGCGTCGCTTGATATCTATGTTGTCCCAAACAGCCTCAACGCCTCCGACAGGGAATGGATCAAGGGCCACATGTCTTCAACAGGAATTATAATCTTACTATGTAGCAATTCAACTCCATCTACAATTGGTGGCACCCCCCGAACAGCACCGGCGGCCAGACAACCGAGCTGATTATGATGCCATGTTCACAAAGCTGGTGACAACCCCTCAAGGTAAAACGATCAACTATCACAATACCGCAGTGGCTGATTTTGAGCATCCTTTTGTGTGGGTTTTACACCGCATGTTGTTTATTACCTTCTTCGCTCGAGGAGAGCTTTCACTGAGCAAATTCCAAGAGACCGACCTCTTCTTTTTGTATAATCTGCTGACACGTGGCAAGCTTAACTAGGGTGCGTTCTTCCTAACGCGTGTAATGGCGGTGAAGAAAAGTACTCGGTGGGCCCCAATTCATTTTGGGGGACTCATCACTCCTCTAGCCCTCTACCTCGGGCTAGACCTTTCCTCAATGTCTCCCTTGCTAAGTAAAAGTTGTGTCAACCTTCTTCATTTGCATCGGTCTAACTTGTTGACAGTTCGTGATGGTGTGGTATATGCACATTGCCATGTAAACAAAGAGTATCAAGAGTGCGCCCTTCCAGATCCCGTCTTCAACATTCAGGGGGCCCAACATTTCAGATGGCCCATAATTGTCATTGACGACTTCGACAGTAGAGAAGACGATGACGACAACGACAATGATGATGGTGACGAGCAGGAGGAGGAAGAGGAGACTGTTACTCCTCTTCATTCACGAGTGGCACCTAGGAAGCGACCGCGCTTCTACCTGGGTGCTTCATCATCCTCGCAGCCTCAGCCACCACCACCCTCTCAACAAGGAGATGATGTTTATTCTGTGCAAGGCATGTACACCATGCTACAAAGCATTCAGGAGACGCAAAAATAGCATAATGTGTCATTTGCTAATATCCAGGATACTACAAATCGGTTGTATGTTAATCAACAAGCCATCTTTGAGAATGAACGTCAGCTATTCGCCAATCAACAGCATGTCTATGACCGGTTGGGGAGGATCGAGCAACAGCAACAACCGTTCTATGAACACTACTAGAGCCAAAACTACTTCGGGGGATATCCTCAACCTCCACCCATGCCCCCATATGATCCAAATTTCCAGGAGCAATATCCATCATGGGATCCCAGCGCCCCACAGTACCCACCATAGTACCCGCCACCTGAGCAATAAATGGTATCACTGTTCCACCTACTGGATTGTTTTTGACTATGAGGCCATAGTCGAATTCAAGCTTAGGGGGGAGATGGAATTTTTTTTTATCTTTTATTTTCCTTTATTTTTATCATTTATTGCCTTTTATTTTATTTTAACAATTTATTAGCTTGTAGCTTTTAGGATCCACATGCTATCTAGTGTATCCGTGGATGTCTAATGAAATTTATCATCTCTATGTTTTTCACATGGGATTTATGGGTAAATTTGAAAATTTTCATGAAATTGCAAGCTTGCTTTATTTGAAATTGAGCACTTAACTTATGAAAATAATTGGGTATGTCAACTTTAAAACATAAGATCACAATTGTACATGCCTATGATTCAAGAAAAGTGGACGAAATTGGATGTTGAGCCTAAATTGATCAAATAGTAATGCGACTTTAATCTGAATCAAGAGAGAGAAACTCCTTGATTTTACACATGTCAGTAAGGAGGGACATGTAATATCTTCTAATGGTTCTGTCAATTAATCTTGTGATCTATCCACCTCATCTCATTTACACTCCACCATAAGAATTGGGAGCACTTTACAGTTTGACATCTCTTGAGTGCATATCATATAGATAGGATTGCATTGTAGTTAGTTTTTACATCTGTTGCATATATGAAAAAAAAGAGAAAAAAATGTTGCATTATAGTCATGCATGCACAAATTTTTGAATGCATGTCAATGTCATCTTAGTTACAGTTTGCATAATTTTAACCATTTTTTACGTGATGTGCCTTGCTTCTTCTAAAAATAAGGAACTTGTTTTATACTTTTTGAAAAATAAAATATAATGAAAAAAATAGCAGTTATGAGAATAAGCCCAAGACAAAGATGTGCAAATTTCATCTTAGTTCATGGACAAAAATGAGGGCTGAAAAAAAAGAAAAAAAAGGAAGAAAAAATAATAAGTTAGTGAAGATCAGAAAGAGGAAGGAATTTGTTCATATGCATAATAAGAAGAACAAGCACATGTGTAGTTTTGTAGATATTTTGTCTCTCATCGGGATGGAAAGATAGTGCATGCATCATTCCACCTAAAATGTAAGCATTAGGTCATTTCCATACCCATGAGCATCATATAGGTCATTTTTTGTATTGTTGCATGTCAAACTGTATTGTGTTACTTTTTCTTACATAAATCGCCTATCTCATCTACCCGTTGCTCAAAATGGTAGGCCACCCGTGATTATCTCCTCACATTTATATTTTAGGAGATCTGCTTCCATTTAGATGGTAGTTAGGTTATGAGTAACGTAGATAGGAGATCACAAGATGCACCAAGTTTGAACCAGAAGATTTTATTATATTAACTGCCTTATTTGATAGTGTTCACCAATCTTAGAGTGGATATCTATTATGGATTATCATTGTCACCTGTAGGGTAGTTACCATTTTGTGGTTAGTGAGGGCTGATATGTGAATGTCTGGTGGGAATCATACGGTAATGTCTGTTGTGATAGTATGTTTTTTTAGTTGACCCTCGCAATTTTATTCTATAGTTTTATTGCTCGAGGACAAGCAATGTTTAAGCTTAGGAGAGTTTGATGTGAGGATTTTGAGTCGCTTTTATAGACTAATTTTACATGTGTTTTATGTGTTATTTAGTCACTTTTTTGGTTAGTATCACATGATTCACTCACTTTAGTCTATAATCTCATTTTGCATCAAATCTATTGTATTTCATCTTTTTTGTTATAAATGATAATATGGATGTGTTTTAGCAAGGCTGATTCAGATTTATCTTGAATTTTCAAGAAAAACAAATATATGCAGCTGTCGATACCATCGACAGCTGTCGATAGTATCGACTCGGCCACAGTGAGACAACTGTAAGGAACCAAGATGAGTCGATACCATCGACACTGAAGTCGATGGTAGCGAGATACCTACAGCGAGCCAACAGTCAATTGGTCGATACTATCGACACAAAGTCGATACTATCGACCTCGTCCAGCTTCAGTGTCAGATTGGTGATAAAAGCGGTGCCTAAAGGTGTCGATACCATCGACACTACAGTCGATGGTATCGAGTCTGCATCAGCGTGGAACGTCAAAAATGTTGGCTAAATGGACATCTATAAATCCCTTTGTTTTGATAATGACAAACATTTCATTCTTATTGATCTAACGTGCTACTTGAGTGTGCAGGCACAAGGTGGATGACAAAGTACTAGGGAAATCCATATGCTTACATGTTTATATTTTCATGAAATGTAATCGCTTTGTAAAAACTTGTACAAATATATAATGTACAAGTACTAAGATTTCATGTAAATCAAGCGTTAGATTCTCCCTAGCTAAACATCACATTTAGATAGGTCATCCCCTTGAATAGTGTCACATATGCATACTCATACACACACTTAGTGCTTTAATTGGAAAAGTGAAACAGGGTAAATCTCGGTCGACTAACTCCTCGACCGAGACACTTTCGGTCGACAATCTTCTCGACCGAGAAAGGCCCAAAGTAGTCGTTAGACACAACTGACAAGGTAGTTGGCAGTTGGAGATAAACGTTGCAAAACACTTGATTCAGAGAGCCTGTCGTTCGACAAGAGTTCGACCGAGTAGGTGTCTCGGTCGACCATTCCTCGACCGAGATGAACTCTGACAGCAACTGCAGAGTAAATTAATTAGTCGTTGCTAAAACAACAAACTTATACCTAACGGCTAGTTAAGCACTTAGAAACCCCTAGAAGGTGTCTAGAACGTCCTTAAGCATCCATAGGCCATTCCTATAAATAGGACAAGCCATAGGACACTCAAACTCACTTGTTACACTTGAGAAATCCTTGAGCATACTTTGAGCAATCTGTTTGTGAGCAAATTGAGCGTTGTGACAATTGGCTACTTCCTTCCTTAGATCAAAATTCGTGTCCTATAGGCTAGCATCTCCTATCCACTACAATTAGAATTCCATATACTTTGGTTAGGAGATCTACACGCTTGATCTAGGCAAATCAAGCCTTGGGCTATAAAAGGATAAGTTGTAATTTCCTTTTTCCTTTCTTGTTCTCTATTATTGTTTGTACTCTCCTCGCTACTCCTAGGTTGGAGGCTGCAGATTTGAGAGGGTGGAGATCTTCTTGGTGAAGAAAGAGACCTTGAGCTACTTCAAGAAGGCTGGTGCAACGGGAGGTTACTTCTAGAGAGGAAGGCTACTTCAAGGGGGAGCTTGGAGTTACTTCAAGAAGGCTACCTCAAGTTGGTGCATCTACTTCAAGTGAAGGCTGTTCAAGGGGTGCAAGGAAAGTATTGTATTTTGTATAAATCCTTGAGAAGTTAATAAAATAAATACTTTCAAAATCCCGGTTGGGTAAGCAACCGGGTAGTGGACTGACAATCTTAGTATTTGCTAAGATTGGAACCACTCTAAACACTTGTCTCCTTCTTCCAATTTCAATTGTGGTTGTTTGAGTTCAATAATTTTTAAAATCTTTTTAAAACTCTATTCACCCTCCCTCTAGTGTTTTTCAATTGGTATCAGAGCGGGCTTCAACGAACCCTAACAAGGTCTTGAAGAATGGGTGACAGAGTGCTCAACAACCTTAACCTTGAAGGGACACTTGTTGCTAGACCTCTGGCGTTTGACGGAACAAACTACACATATTGGAAGAGAAGGATGCAGTTCTACTTCCAAGGCATCAATTGGGACTTATGGAGGATGGTGTCAACCCCATACGAGCTTCCTCAAACACAATATGCAGAGTGGGATGCAAACACGGTAAAGTTGGCTCAAATGAATGCCAAAGCTGTAAGCATTTTATATTGTTCAATTTCAGTAGGAGAATTTAATAGGATATCAAACTGTGACACAGCCTATGACATTTGGCATAGACTGTCCATAACTTATGAGGGTACAGTTCAAGTCAAGAATTCTAAGATTAGCATGCTTAAACAAAAGTTTGAACATTTCCGTATGGATCCAAATGAATCTATTAGTGAAATGTTTGCAAAATTATCTTCTATTGTTAATGGTTTAAATGCCTTAGGAAAAACTATTCTTGAAGAAGATCAGGTATCCAAAATCCTTCGATCACTTCCTCCTAAATACAAGCCAAAGGTGACAGCCATTGAAGAAGCTAATGACCTCACTCGGCTGAAAATGGAGCAACTCATTGGAAATCTAGAAGCCCATGAAGCAACCCTAGAAGAGGAAGAAAGAATAGAACGTGAACTTCAGCAAGGAAAGAAGAAGGATGTGGCTCTAAAAGCTTCAAAGATAATCACACCAGAAAGTGAGGAGTCAAGTGAAGAAGAAGGAGAAGAGGCATTGATTGTAAATGGTAAGAAATATAGAAGATTTAAATCTAACAAAATTTCTAGTTCTTCTTCTTCTCCTCCTAGGTGCTTTGAGTGTGGAAAGAAAGGGCATTTCAAAAATGAATGTCCTAAAGCAAAGAAAGGAAAGAAAAGCTCACACAAGAAGAGGGGAGAAAAAGCATATAAAGCTGCATGGGACGAGTCAAGTGAAAGTGAAAGCGAGGAAGAAAAGGTGGAATGTCTAATGGCTAGAGAAGATAATGAAGACTCTCAAGAGGTAAGCCTACTTGATCTTCCTAAAGAAGAGTTAATTACTAGTTTACAAGAAACTCATGATAAATATGTTGATGTCAAGAAGAAACTAAAGAAGGTTATCAAAACAAATGATGAGCTATATGCTAAATTAAATGATCTCTCTTCTGAAAAGAACAACATTGATCTTGAGAATTTGTCTTTAAAATCATCTTTAAATGATTACACTAACAAGCTACTCTCTCTAGAAACAAATGTTGATATTCTCTCTCAAGAAAAGACTGAATTGTTAGCTAAACTAAAAGATTTTCAGTCTCAACCAATTCTGTGTAACCATCTAGACTATGAAAATGTTGTACAAGAAAGAGACTCCCTGTTATTTGATTTAGATCAAGCTAGAAAAGATTTACACAAGAAAATGAATGACATTGCTAAGCTACAAAAGAATCTACATGAGTTAAGAAGAAAAGATATCCTTGACAACATCCTAAAAGCCTCCTCTAGTTTCAATGGAAGAAAAGGTTTGGGATATGCTCCAAAGAAAAATCAACCCAAGAGAACTCAAACTGTGTTCGTACCTAAAAATACAATTCCTAAAAAGAGATATGAAGTTGACTCTATTACTTGTCATTTTTGTCTACGTCTTGGACATTATTCATTCTCATGCCCTTATAAGACCAAGGATTCTGATTTAGTTTGGGTCCCAAAACCTCAAACTTAGTAGAATAAAAAAAAACCATACAGTTGAGATATGATCAAACGCTCAATTTGCAATTTATATTATCTCAACTTAACAAAAGGTTTTCATGCATATTGGTAATTTTCTGAACTGCTGTACTGAAACAGAAAAATAGTCGGTCGAAGTATTGTCGACCGAAATATAATCGGTCGAACTTTTGTCGACCGACCAGATGCCTGTAACAAATCAAAATCTACAGCAAGTATTTCGGTCGAAAACTGGTCAACCGAGCTGAATTTGTGTGTTTTACAGTAACCTTCTCGATCGAAAATTACTCGACCGAGAAAAATGTCGGTCGAACAATTGTCGACCGACTGGATTTCTGAATCAGAATTTTTATGCAATTTATACTTAAGTGATTCTAACCATATCGCACCATCACATGGGTACCAAAATCTATATTTTCATGCAGGATTGGGTAGTTGACAGTGGATGTTCCAAACATATGACTGGAAATAAGGATGCATTCAAAACTTTTCAAGAAAAGAAAAGTGGAACAGTCACCTTTGGAGACAACGGTAAAGGTACAATCGTTGGAATAGGTAATGTTGGTACAAATCTCGAAATAAAGAATGTTCTACTTGTTGATGGTTTGCACCATAATTTGATAAGTGTTAGTCAATTATGTGATAGTGGCTATGATGTTTTATTTAACAAAACCTGCTGCAAATTATTAATAGAAAACACTACAAATGTTGTTTATGAAGGAAAAAGAGTTGGAAATCTTTATATTCTTAGACCTAACTCTATGAAATCTGTAGTAGGAAAATGCTTGCTTGCAAATGAAAATACTTTACAATTATGGCATAAAAATCTAGGACATGCTAGTTCACATGTTATAAAAAAGTTAGTAAAATATGATCTTGTTCGTGGTTTGCCTACTTTATCCTTTGATCAAGTTGAAAGTTGTGAACCATGTACATTGGGAAAGCAAACAAAAACCTCTTTTAAACCTAAAAATGAACTTAGCACCAGTAGATCTTTAGAATTAATTCACATGGATTTATTTGGACCTTTGAGGACACAATCTATCGGTGGCAAAAGATATTGTTTTGTTATTGTTGATGATTATAGTAGATATACATGGGTACATTTTATTGCAACCAAAGATGATACTATTCATGCTTTTATAAAATTTTGCCCTATGATTGAAAATCTATTACAAAGCAAAATATGTACTATTAGAAGTGATCATGGTGGAGAATTTGAAAATCATATATTTGAAGAATTTTGCACATCTCAAGGGTATACTCACAACTTTTCTGCTCCACGCACTCCACAACAAAATGGTATAGTTGAAAGGAAAAATAGATCTCTACAAGAAATGGCTAGAACAATGATGCTCGAACATAACACACCCAAAACCTTTTGGGCTGAAGCTGTGAACACCGCATGTTATGTGTTAAATAGGGTAACTGTTCACTCTCATTTGAAGAAAACTCCATATGAAATAATACATTCTAAGAAGCCTAGAGTTGACTATTTTCATACTTTTGGATCCACATGCTATATCTTAAATACCAAAGATGATAGAGATAAGTTTGACTCTAAATCACACAAAGCATTCTTTTTGGGATATTCCACTTCTAGCAAAGCTTTTAGAGTATATAATACTATCTCTAGAAAAGTTGAGGAATCTATTCATGTTTCTTTTCATGAAGAATCCAAATCTGAAAATCTAGAAATAATTGATCTCACTAATCAATTCGAAAACTTAAACATACCAAATGATAGTGAGAAAGTCACTACAAACAATCACCAAGCTGAACCACAATCCGCACCTAGGCTTATTAAGGATCATCCTCAAGAACTAATTATTGGAGATCCTAATGATAAAGTAAAAACTCGGTCTTCCTTTAAGGATGTTGCAAACATGGCTTTTGTTTCTATCATTGAACCTAAGAAGATATCTAAAGCTCTTAAAGATGATTATTGGATAATAGCAATGCAAGAAGAATTGAATCAATTCACTAAAAATGATGTATGGGATTTAGTTCCTAAACCACAAGATAAAACCATCATTGGAACTAAATGGGTTTTTAGGAATAAGCTAAATGAAGCAGGAGAAGTAATAAGGAATAAAGCTCGATTAGTAGCACAAGGATATAATCAACAAGAAGGAATAGATTTTGATGAAACATACGCACCGGTAGCTAGACTTGAAGCTATTAGAATGTTACTAGCTATTGCTGCACATAAAAACATCAAATTCTACCAAATGGATGTCAAAAGTGCATTTCTAAACGACATCATTCAAGAAGAAGTATATGTTGCCCAACCACCCGGTTTTGAAATACCGGAAAAAGGTGACTATGTTTATAAACTTAAGAAAGCACTTTATGGTTTAAAACAAGCACCTAGGAATTGGTATGAAAGGCTCAAGACATATCTTTTTGATAATGGTTTTTCTATTGGAAATTCAGATTCTACTTTATTTTTCAAAACATATACATCTGATTTCCTAGTTGTGCAAATATATGTTGATGACATTATTTTTGGAGCTTCAAATGATTCGTTGTGCACACAATTCAGTGACATTATGCAAAAAGAATTTGAAATGAGCGTCATGGGTGAACTAACTTTCTTTCTTGGTTTCCAAATTAAGCAAACACCTGCCGGAATCTTTATAAGCCAAGAAAAATATACTAAAGAACTCTTAAAACGTTTTGGGATGGATCAGTGCAAACATGCTACTACTCCTATGGCTACGTCTATTAAAATTGATAAGGATGAAAATGGGGAACCTATTGATGATTCCTTATATAGAGCCATGATTGGTAGTTTGCTTTACTTAACTGCTTCTAGACCGGACATCATGTTTTCCGTTGGTCTTTGCGCTCGATTTCAATCACAACCTATGCACTCTCATTTTCTAGCAGTTAAACGAATTCTTCGTTACTTAGCCGGCACTACCTGTTTTGGTTTATGGTATCCAAAAGGACAATCCTTGGATTTTAAAGCTTATACTGATGCGGATTATGCTGGTTGTCGACTTGATCGCAAGAGTACTAGTGGTGGCTGTTTCTTGTTAGGGAGAGATTTAGTATCTTGGTTTAGCAAGAAACAAAATACGGTTGTCCTATCTACAACTGAAGCTGAATATATGGCAGCCGGATCTTGTTGTGCTCAAGTGCTTTATATGCAACAAGTGTTAAACGATTATGGTTTTACTCTTTCATCTACGCCTATTTTTTGTGACAACACGAGCGCTATAAACTTAGCACACAATCCTATTTTACACAGCCGAGCTAAACATATTGAAATCCGTCATCACTTTTTAAGGGATCATATCTCCAAGAATCATGTTTCCCTTCATCATGTTGATACGGAAGATTAATTGGCTGATATTTTTACAAAACCGCTTCCACTAGACCAATTTAACAAAATTAGGAAGCAACTGCTTATCACTCCTTTGGAAGATGTTTTCTTTGATATTTGTGCTTCTTAACTAAACTTTTACTTGCATCATTTTGGATTTTAATGGACATCTTTTTCATTGGATTTGATGGGACATCTAATTAAGGGGGAGTTTTTAATTCTTAAACGGATATCTTTTTGAAATGACAAAGGGGGAGAAATAAATATAAACTTAGTAATTATGCAAAACTCAATCAATGAGTTTCATAAATCTCTTGGCTTTACATTGAAAGTTGCTATATTCCCTAAAGAGTTGGATTTCATGTTCCATAATTCATGGGGAATAATAAGAACACATGTTATAAACAAGAGAGAAAGCTACAAAAGGTAATCTTAATGTATGAAACTCATATGTTGTATATTTCCTTCATTTATATTTTGGAAATGTTTGTCATCTTCAAAAAGGGGGAGATTGTTGGCTAAATGGACATCTATAAATTCCTTTGTTTTGATAATGACAAACATTTCATTCTTATTGATCTAACGTGCTACTTGAGTGTGCAGGCACAAGGTGGATGACAAAGTACTAGGGAAATCCATATGCTTACATGTTTATATTTTCATGAAATGTAATCGTTTTGTAAAAACTTGTACAAATATATAATGTACAAGTACTTAGATTTCATGTAAATCAAGAGTTAGATTCTCCCTAGCTAAACATCACATTTAGATAGGTCATCCCCTTGAATAGTGTCACATATGCATACTCATACACACACTTAGTGCTTTAATTGGAAAAGTGAAACAGGGTAAATCTCGGTCGACTAACTCCTCGACCGAGACACTTTCGGTCGACAATCTTCTCGACCGAGAAAGGCCCAAAGTAGCCGTTAGACACAACTGACAAGGTAGTTGGCAGTTGGAGATAAATGTTGCAAAACACTTGATTCAGAGAGCCTGTCGGTCGACAAGAGTTCGATCGAGTAGGTGTCTCGGTCGACCATTCCTCGACCGAGATGAACTCTGACAACAACTGCAGAGTAAATTAATTAGCCGTTGCTAAAACAACAAACTTATACCTAATGGCTAGTTAAGCACTTAGAAACCCCTAGAAGGTGTCTAGAACGTCCTTAAGCATCCATAGGCCATTCCTATAAATAGGACAAGCCATAGGACACTCAAACTCACTTGTTACACTTGAGAAATCCTTGAGCATACTTTGAGCAATCTGTTTGTGAGCAAATTGAGCATTGTGACAATTGGCTACTTCCTTCCTTAGCTCAAAATTCGTGTCCTATAGGCTAGCATCTCCTATCCACTACAATTACAATTCCATATACTTTGGTTAGGAGATCTACACGCTTGATCTAGGCAAATCAAGCCTTGGGCTATAAAAGGATAAGTTGTAATTTCCTTTTTCCTTTCTTGTTCTCTATTATTGTTTGTACTCTCCTTGCTACTCCTAGGTTGGAGGCTGCGGATTGGAGAGGGTGGAGATCTTCTTGGTGAAGAAGGAGACCTTGAGCTACTTCAAGAAGGCTGGTGCAACGGGAGGTTACTTCTAGAGAGGAAGGCTACTTCAAGGGGGAGCTTGGAGTTACTTCAAGAAGGCTACCTCAAGTTGGTGCATCTACTTCAAGTGAAGGCTGTTCAAGGGGTGTAAGGAAAGTATTGTATTTTGTATAAATCCTTGAGAAGGTAATAAAATAAATACTTTCAAAATCCCGGTTGGGTAAGCAACCGGGTAGTGAACTGACAATCTTAGTATTTGCTAAGATTGGAACCACTCTAAACACTTGTCTCCTTCTTCCAATTTCAATTGTGGTTGTTTGAGTTCAATAATTGTTAAAATCTTTTTAAAACTCTATTCACCCCCCCCTCTAGTGTTTTTCAAAAAAAAGGAAGACGGGTCAATACCATCGACTCAGGTTTTGTTACAGATCGTTGCTAATCGGATGGTGGTGATCTTTTGGCAGTCTAAAGTGGTGCATATACCTAATTACGGAGGCCCTAAGCATGGTATCACGTCATTCGTCATAACACAAGTCTCAAGGAGGAGAGGAGATAAGAACAGAGCCCAGAGCCACACCCCGACCGTTCCGAGAGCCACAGAAGACGTTTTCCACCGCCGGAAGGCTGTAGATTGCTCATTCTATGCCGAGGAACGCCCGAATCTCCTTCATTCAGGGGTTTACATCACTTCTATCCACGTTTTCCCTTTCTCTTGTCATGTCTTTCATTGAGATGAACATGCAGGGCTAATCCCCTTTATCTTTAGGACCGAGGAGTAGCCCGAATGATTGTTGTATGACATTTTTACCATAGTATTTCATAATTTGTCTCTTAAATTTGTGGTATGATTTCGTTTTCTCCATTATATCATTATGATTGATCACCCTAATGATAATCCAATGCCTTTAATTACTTTGAAAGAAGAATTAACGGTTGAAAAGAAACGAAATTCACATTAACTAATAAATCCTTTGAACAAGGTGATGTACAGTTAATGGTGGAAACCCAGAGTATGGACCTCATGCACCTAGTTTAGGGTATATGTTACTACTATTGTGGAACCGACCTAGATTTAGGTTGTGAATTGTATCACGAAAGTGAGCAATTCTGAATAAGGCCACTACCCAGAATGAGAGACAGATTAAGTTAACTGTGTAGGAATGAATACAACGAGAACCTGTGGTGAAACCGAAATCCTAAAGATTCCCATTTGAATTGATTAAACCAAACATTTAATCGATTGTTATGTTCTCTTTTATTTTTCTTTTCTTTTTCAAACAACTTTCAAATTATTTTAATCGGTCTAGATGATTGCAAGTAGTTAGTAGTAGTCTACCAATAATTACGTTTCCCTGAGTTCGACTTGGGCCTCACAAATGCCTATATTACTCTGACGTGTGCACTTGCGTTTTATGCACGGTAAACTCATGTCAGTATCTACCACTCATATTTTGGGACTGGGTTGATATTTATTTATCTTATAATGTAACATGTTCCTTAATACTTTTTGTCAAGGTCAAGGCCTCACATCATGGGTTACAATGTCATTATTATGACCAAGTTTCCCTATTAAAATTCTTTTTGTAATTTGTTTATCAACTTGAAGCTCAAGATTAGAACTATTATAACTAGTATTCCTTCTAGTGTTTTGGTTTTATATTTCATATTCCATTTTTGTTAGTTATATAATCCTATGAAATTTCTACTTAATTTATGTAATGCTAAAACTTCGTAATGAGTGAATTTATGTTATACGCCTCACTAAAACCCTATGTGAACAATTTACACTAGATCCTCCTAATTATGAACATGTATCTTAAAAACTACATATATAAGATCCTAATACACCTCTTATCATCCAATTAAGAGGGAAGTGGAATTGAAACCAATCTAACAAGAAAGGCATAAAAAAGACATGATTAGAAAATACACTTGGGTTTCAGTATGTCATAATGACTTGATGTACATGTGATAGAATTATGATCAATGATATCTCTAGTTCAACAACTATGTAAGATCCTTACAATCACTTTTAAGCCTATTGGTTGAAGAATACAAGAGGTACATGATAAGTGGTGAGGATGAGGTGTCATATTCACCATTCCTTAGTTTCTTGTGCCTCTATTTGGGTAGCTTCTGTGGCTTCTCTCACTAGGGTAGAAGGGAGAAATTTCTAGAGAAAGAGGGTATCTTAGACAAGAGAAAGTAGTTATTTTCTCTCACTAGGGTGAAACAGGAATGTGATTGGGGCTTAGAGAGCGGGAGAGGGTAATTTGGGGAGAGGAATTTCAAATTTCTTTGTTTCAAAAGGGAAAAGAGAGTTTTTTATTATTTCATAGAGTTGGAAGTTTCTACCAGATGAGAGGTCTAGAACAAGGAGATTGATGCCCACTTCTACTTCAGTGCAGTGATGAAGGATTGTTTCCATTATAGTGGGGTCAAGGAGGGTTTCTTATATAAGAGTGGTAAGGGGAATACTATCATAGGATATGCTAATTTTTGGATAACATATGGGAGTGTGTATCTCACAAATAAGTGATATAAAATGTATCGATGGTCAATACTAATTTGTGTCAAGGGTAGAAGGTGCAAGTTGTTAAAAGTAGATGAAGCTATAACTACCTACTTTCTTCATCAAGTAGTCTTTTTTCCACCCATCTACTTGTTTATAAGACAACCCCATTGCCATCTTACCCAGGACCCTAAGAAATGTCATATTTATATTTCCCACAAATAAAATCACAAATAAATTGGTTTAAATGAACTTTTTAGTGATAAAATGGTATTTTGATATAAAATCACTACTAACAATTTCTAGAGTTGGCCATCTCTGTGACTAGCCTTAATCAATCGATGTTCATGGACTCATATAACTTTCATAGTGTGAGATTCTTAACACTAATATATTGGGTGTGTAACATCCAAAATTTCATAGCTAATATAAAACTTTAGTGTGATTTTTTCAAATAAGATTCCACTAAGAGACTAAATAAACCTACCATGGTTTAATATGTAATCAGTTCATAAAATGTGTATTATATTCCACATGGATCACCAATACACACATAATAGTCTAATGTGTACAATTAGTAATCAAGTATGTATGAATATGAATGAATGAACAATAATGTGACTAATGGACATGATGTGATAATTAGTGATGTTTAAGTTGTTGGAAAATATGGCTACATGGCAAGCAGTGGAAACAAAAGTCTTATCTACCATATTCCCATAAACAATGGATCACGTCAATAAATATAATGTAAGAAGAATGGTTTATGGGATATACTTGGTCCTGGAGCAAGTCTAGCGATAATCCTCATTGTTGTAGATGCACAACTTCTGAATCTGGATTGCATTGGGACTCATTTGACTGTTGTGTCTCCTGGCGCACACCATGGACTGCAGCCATGAACGTTGTCTTCTTTGATAGCTCCTCTTTTCATGGACTGCTGGTTGACATTATCATACAAGCGATAGACAATGACCTCGTGCATCTATGGTAGTCCACACAGATTGCCTAGAACTCATGTCATCCTACTAGAATGATAAAGAAGGAATCATCCCTCCCGTTGATGTACTAGTCACCAACTTTCTCTCCCACGACAATGATCTCAATTGCTCCCTCCCTTGTTGTTCCTCCCTAGTCACGTAGAACTTGCTTGGGCTCTCATGGTTACCACAACTAGAGAGGACAACATTTGTCAAAACAACTATTTCTCAATTGTTTGTATTGTACTCTGGGAAGCCCCAGTACCCCCTCCATTTATAGGCAGGTTTGGGTCCAAGTTCCCATTCTGTGTGGGAGTAGAAGGGACTGGAAGATCTAAAAATTATGCAACAATTATGAAATTTTTTGCAACCTGTGACAACCTATATGGTCATTTGGCATAGCCCAGACAGTTGTTTGGTTGTTTCCCAGTTGCACCCAAAATTGGAAATTCTTTTCCAATTAATATTCCATATTAATTTCCTTGCACAACAACTAATGTGTAGTCCAAACAAACTTGGAAATATCTAGAACCTTCCCTCGGTCAAACTGGATCATCTCACCCATGCGAGATGGCATCTCGGTCACCCAGATGGTTGTCTGGTGACCTGAGTCGAGCCGATCCATTTGGTAGATTCACTTCCTTAGCCAATTCGAACTCATAATAGGCATGACTCCCCAGATGCCCATCTCAACTCTAGAGATAGTCATTTGTCACTCCAGACGGCCGTCTCAACTCTTGAGATGGGTGTTTGGTAGTGTTGTCAGCCTATTCATTGCACGAATCAAATAATTGAACACTTTAATACTTAATTCAAATGTCATTTAAGATCTAAACTTCTCTTCTAGGTCGATATCTATGTGTGTGACCCTATAGGTCCAGTATGACATTGGCAGTGAAAGTCCATAACAACTTATGACATCACAAGCAATGAGTGGTGCCTAGTTCCACATCAATGCTACCCAAGTAAATTGAAAGTTGGGGAACAACTTCAACCTACAATATGTGTATGGTGTTGCAGTATTTGTATAATTACTTTGTCACTGATGTCCATATTGAATTACATACATGGAGAAGTCACCCTCATCATTCTTCAATCTTGATTCTTGAACTAAGAACAGACGGTCTGAGATATATGTAATCTCAATATCACACATTGACTCACATGTGCATGGCCATGTTTTTCTCAATCTCACTAATCAAGAGGTCTAGTACATCACACTCTAGTAGAAGGGAAAAATCCCATATCTATTACTCACAGTCAATCCCCATGTGTTAAAGCCACCCAATCATCATCGTTATAACAACCCATGTTTTAGGACTACGTTTGATGATGTTGAAGTATACCCAATTGTAAGGCCCCTAAACTTGCTTAATGAGTTGAATAAGATTAATTATCATAATTAAATTCATTTAACCCTAATATAACCTTTTGATATGCTTTGAAATCATAAGATAAGCTTAAGTTTCAAATTTGGTCCAATTTGGACACTGTTTGAGTAAGTTATGCAATTTTATGCACATTTTGAACTTTTCTACAATTTACCCAATTGAGAGGTTTTCTTTGCAATTTATCATTTGCATTATGTTCCTTGGATATTATCTCATCATTATTGATCTTGTTTATCTATGGGCCACCTATTTAATCCTTGGTTTGAAGGTGTTTTTTCCAAGGGTATTTTTGGGTTTACCCCTTCATGGATGAGCTACCTTTAGTAGCTATCAACTAATGAATTATTTGTTTTTCTTGGATGGAAATTCAAGAAAAAATGGATAAGCATGTCTATATGGATGGTGGGGGGAGCTTCTTGTGTGTGTGCTTGTATATTCTTAATAGTTTAAGGCCATGGATACTTGGAAAGATACTAGAACTTCAACCTTTTCTTTTTCTTTATCTTAAAGTTTCATATACTTATCCCTAAGCACCAAAATGAGTCATTTTATCTCCACCACTTCCTTCCTTCTATGAACCTCGTTCTCCCTCTATGTTGTTGTGGATTTCCTGTCCAAGGAAGAAGAAAGAGGGGATCTTCTTGGAAAAAGAATCTAGGGTTGCAATTGACTTCCTTTAGGGTTTGAAAAGCTTCCTTCTAGTGATATTGACCTAAAAGAGGTTTGCTCATTTGATTAAGAAAGGTGCTAGATGGACCAGTTCACAACTTATTCTTGGATTTTCTACCCTACCTGCTCAAGTTTTCTTCTGTTTGGGATTTCATCTTCTCATTAGAGGCAAGTTTTATAACTTTCCCCACATTTATTTCTTACCATAAGCTTTCTACATCATATTCTTGCTTGAAAATGATGATTCATGCACTAAAAAGCTATGCTTGACTTGGATTTCTATTTTTATAATGTTCCATGTTCTGATTTTAGTTCTAGATGAACATGTGATCATGTGTACGTTATTCCTAAGGTATAATATGACTTTGATCAGGTTGGTTTGACAACCTATGGTGCTAAGCACCTATCAACCAATGGTCAATTTTAGGGTTTTAAGCTGATTTCTTCTATAAACCCATGACCCAATGATGGCACCATTGCAACAATCCTATGGTTCTGCCTTCATGATAATTGATGGTGGTAACCAAGGGTGTCAACTGATGTTCACCCCTTAGGTCATGTTTTGGCCTAATTAAAAGCCTAGTGATTAACAATGAAGTATCCTAATGATGCTATCAATCAATGGTGATATTAGTTTGATATTTGATGTTGATTAATGAATATAGTGCTAATCTAACAACCTATGGTTACTTAATGGTCACTAATGATGGCGGATCAGATCTCCAAAACCTATGGTGAGTTAAGCATATAGTTGTAGCATCAATTAAGCCTTAGACCAATGGTTTCTTGGGTCACTTGATGCAATGGTCGAACCTATACTATAATTGATGGTTTTAACACACGAACTTGACCCAATGGTCAAGATCTAATGTTTATTCCTCCAATAAATTAGAATGATGGATAATGTAATATGTTGGTCCTAATAATGTGACTTAGATGGTTTCCTTTATATGATCAACTTAAGGAGCTTACTTGTTGACAATGGATGGCCTATTTTAAATGAACAGTCGATTGTGGGTTTTACCCTACTCTCAATGGAACTTTTGTGTTGTTAATCAAGGGATGTCTAGGGTTAGATGGTGACTCTTTCTAGAGAACAAATCAAGGACTTCATAGGTGGTTTATCCAAGGTGTTTACTTATGTAAACAACCAATGGTCTTACCTTATAAACATCCAGTGGTTCTGGGTGACATTTTGGTATGGTGATATGAGTTGAATGATGATGGAATAAATGGAGGGTTACCCTTAATAAGGTAGTCTTACCTATTCACTCGTATAAATAGAAGGGATGATAACCATATTGTGATAATATGTAACCCTAATGAGGTATAGCTTGTTATACCTAGCTTTAATATAACTAAATGATGGTAATTGGGTATGAATAGTCCTTGAATGACTAATACAATCATGGAATAATCTATTATTTTTGTTGAAACCCTAGTATGCTATAAATCGATGGTTACACCTTGATTTATGTGGGGGTTCATACTTGAGAATACTATGGAATGTGATGGTGATGCTTCACCTTATGCATCCATGATCTAATGGGGATGTCGTGAGTTAGGGTTTGGATATGAGTGTTGATTAGTGACATTAATATAATTTATTTTGTTGAACGTAACTCTAATGCAAATAGATAAAGATGAGTATTCATGTTTAACCTTCTTATATGATGGCATGATGGTGAAATAACCTCCTTAATATGATCATAACCATAATGTGTTAGTTGATGGTTATCATAGCCGCATGGTTCATACTTTCTTATGCTAAAAATGTGCATTATGAATATGATGAGGGTTAATCATATCTATATTCCTTGCATATTGATGTAATAAAGGAATGTTCTTAATGTTAATATAACCTTGCTATGATTGTTTATGAATATATCCTATCTCATTAATGCAATATTGTGTTGATTCAGTGTATTAAATGTAAGTGATGTTGTTGAGCCTTGTTATAAGGCATGCAAAGATAATGATGATCTTGCAGGGAATAGTATGATGGTCTTAATGACCTTTGGGCATGGTTGAGCCCTGAATGAGGTGTAATCCTCTTGTGTTGATAAGGGTTGATACCCTGTGATATTGTGAAAAGGATTTATATCTTGTGATAGTATGATGGTCTTAATGACCTTTGGGCATGGTTGAGCCCTAAATGAGGTATAATCCTCTTGTTTTGATAAGGGTTGATACCCTGTGATATTGTGAAAAAAATTTATAGCTTGTGATAATATGATGACTAGTGTGGTCTCATGAATGGCAAGTAAATAATACCATGTGATGATGAGATGAGAAATTATGTTCCACATATTTTATAGCTTTTAAAAGTTGTGATATTTATATGATTGCTAGAAGTGAATTAGGATTTGTATGTCCACTTGTTTGATGCAGCCTTAATTCACCCAATTGGCATAACTAATCAAGTGGAACTCTAATCATGTAGTGCCATGCGCCATAGATCCATCTGAGTGTCAGAACTAGCCAGATGGTGAAATGAATATTCCTAAGGGAAACTTGGAGCGCATACTGATGAGTATGTGGAGTGCTTGTCATCCTAAATTCAAGTGTTTAGGGAGGATGACTTTGGTCATACCTAGCCCTCATTTTGAGAATGATTGTTGTCATGTCTCGATGATTATTTATGTGATGAGATTGGAGAACAACTGCGGTTGTACCTCAAATGGTAGGGTATGCATACCCACCTCCTTTCACTAGTGTCGTGACATGTACCAAGGACGGACTAGGCTGTTAGCAGCTTGACCTTATGTGTCGCTGTGGCGGACCCGTACTGACCGAGGGCGGAGAAGATCTTAGGAGTCTGGCTCTTCCTAGATCTTGTATGGCACTGATTGCGACCAAGCGGTGGTCACTTAGAACTTGAGTGGTATCCTCAAATTCCTCAGAGCTTAATAAAAGATGTAATACAACCGTGTAGCATATTTGTTTAGGGTTATGCACGCCATTTCACTTTGGATGATAACCCTTGCTCATTATCTTTACATAAAGATGATGCTTAGTGCAATTAAGAGATAGTAGATATACTTAGGTTGTGGATATGCTTAAGATTGTATATCCGTACATACAGTAGTTATGCTTGTGTTGATAACTATATTGCTACTGCTGATTATAATCATGATGCTAGCTATCTCATGTTGTTAGTTATGTTTAGCAAGCTAGCCATGCCTTTGTAACTAGAGATGCATATACTGCTAATCATGCTTATCTAGATAGTTGTGCTTATGTTGTAGCTCTTCTTATGATATTGATATGTTCAACCTGTTAGACATGCTGATGTTGTTAGCTATGCATGTGATACTATATTTATTTATGATGTTAGAGATGCTCATGTTGCTAGACTCCTTATATTGTTAATAGGGATATGAGAATAGTCTGGATAATGAAGATGGTTATTATCTACTCCTTTATGTATTTTGTTAATCATCAGTGTTGTTCATCTTATTTGTTGTATATGATTAAACTGCTTAAACTATTTCATTACCTAAAAAAATGTTGGAATCAATAAACATTATTGGAGGTTATATCTCTTGCTGGGACATGGGTCTCACCCTTGTGGTTCGCCACATCTTTTTAGGTAATCAGCAGTGATGACAAAAGAACTGTGTAAGTAAAGAGGAACTACAATAATGAATCTTTGAGAAAGTTGATTAGATGTCTAGTATGTCCTAGAGTCATCCTTGTACTCTCAGGTTCGGGTAGGAAAAGTTTGTATATGGTGTTTCAAACGAATCGAAATTTTGTTAGCATGTTAATGCTTGTTTGTGTGGCATATAAAAATATTATTATCCTATGTATATATGTTGTGGATAAGGTGATAGAACAATTTGTATCAAATTTTTGTCATAGTATGGATAAAAGAAAGATGTTGGACTCTTATGCAAATGTTTCTGAGAAGGTGTTGACATTGAAATCAGTTTTAATTTACCCATATATTTGGGTAAGTGGTTAATTGGTGATTGATTGTATTTTATGTTTTGAGTAATATCATTTAGTGTAACGGGTTCTGACACCAACAACATGTGACGAGTGCTGTGATTTTAAGTCTAAGAACCACAACCACAACCATCGCTGTGAAAGTTGACTATGACCTTATGATGACGACTTTCGTGTGTCAGTCTCACGGTGGGTCTGTCTAATACATTGTTCTCTAACATGTATCTATGTGATTGGTTTGATATTGGTAGGTCATGAAAAATAAGATTTTGTCATCAACCAACCTACACTCTGATCTTAAGTGTTATTGTTGTCTATCAACCTTCCACAATAACAACCAATCAGGGACATAATGAGAATATGTGTATTTACTCTTAACATATGTATGATCTCATTTCTTCCAAGTCTAATACTTGAAGACATACATCATTGAGTAATATTATTCTCTAGACATTTATAATGTTACATCATTATCTCATAACTGAATTAAATAGAATAAATTTAAAGCTTGCCTTTTATTAATAATAAAATCATTTACAAGTTATGCTATTACAATCATCACATGATTGGCTCTCTGGGCATACATACCAACATACTCCCACTAGCACTTAGAACCAATCACCTATGAATCATATTCCAAGTGATCTTACATGACCGTCATGCTTCTGCTGTGAAAGTGCCTTTATCAAGGTGTCATCAACATTATTCTCAGTTGGTATTTTACAAATATTTACATCCCCTCATTATACAATCTCTCGTATGAAATGGAACCACCTTTGTATATGTTTTGAGCACTAATGCGAACTAGGTTCCTTAGCTTGTGCAATAGCTCCATTATTGTCACGACATATATCGATTGCCTCGCTGATGCCTAGAATGACCCTAAGTTCTGAGATGAACTTATTGATCCATACAATCTCCTTTACTACACTCGATGCAACAATATACTCAGCCTCTATTGTAGAATCAACAATTATCTCCTGCTTGAAACTCTTCCATCTTACAACTTTGTTGTTAAAGCAAAACATGAATCTTGATTTTGATTCATAACCATCTTGATCAGTCTGGAAGCTTGCACCTTTACTACCAACTCTTCTTCTCCGTTGTAGACCAAGAACTGATCCTTAGTCCTTCTCAAGTACTTGAGGATATTCTTCACTACTATCTAGTGAGCATCACATGGATCTGACTGAGATATGCTCATCATGCTCAAGGCATATGAGACATCTGGATGGGTACACAACATTGCATACACAATTGATCCAATTTCTAAGGCATATGGAATCAAACTCATGTGTTCCATTTCTTTACAAGAATTGGGGCATTGAACTCTAGATATGGGGACACCATGACGTGCAGATAATTTTCCTCTCTTTGAGTTCTCCATGTTGAACTGCTTCAATACTTTGTCAATGTATGTTCTCTGAATTAGTACAAGAAGCCTTCTTGATATGTCTCTATATATCTTTATCCCCAATATGTAGAATGCTTCTCCCAAGTCTTTCATAAAGAATGTATTTCTAAGCCATGTCTTAACCTTTTATAAAGTATATATTTCCCCATCAATAGTATGCCATCTACATACAATATGAGGAATGTCACTATGCTCCCATTGACCTTCTTTTACACAAAAGGTTCATCTTCATTTTGAACAAAGCCAAACCCTTTGACTGTTTCATCAAAACAAAGATTCCAGCTCTGAGATGTTAACTTCAATCTATAGATTGACTTTTGTAGATTACAAACGTTATTTGCATCCTTTGGATTGATAAAACTCTCAGGTTGTGTCATGTACACATCCTCGAGTAAATTCCCATTATGGATTTTTTTTAACATCCATCTACCAAATCTCATAGCCATGATAAGTTGCAGTGGCAAGCATGATCCTGATGGACTTAACCATGACCACTAGAGAAAAGGTTTTGTCATACTCAACACCTTAAACTTGACTGAAACCCTTTGCAACCAATCCACCCTTATAGGTTTGAACATTTCCATCCATGTCAGTTTTCTTCTTGAAGACCCACTTACACCCTATGAGTTTTACCCCTTCAGGTGGATCCACCAAAGTCCATAATTTGTTGGTATACATGGATTCCATATCAGATCTCATGGCCTAAATCCATTTCTCAAACTGCGGTCCCTCAATAGCATCTTTATAGGATATTGGCTCATCATCTATGACCAATTCACTACCTTCCTAAGTTACAATATATCTAAATATTTAAGCCTCAAGGTGTGTCCTATTAGATCTACGAGGTTCCTGTGTAACTTGAGGAATTTGAGACTCCAAAACATCTTTTGATTCTCTTTATTCATCTTGTACATCTAATGGTTCAATATTTTTATGTTGGTCTCAAACCTCTTTGAGTTCCACTTGTCTCCCACTGATTCCTTTGAATATATTCCTTTTAAAGGAATGTAATATCTCTGGAAACAAGAACTTTGTTGTCATATGGATTATACAAGTAGTATCCCATAGTTTCTTTAGGATATCCAACAAATTAACATTTATCAGATCTTGGGCCAAGCTTTTCAAGAAACATTTTCCTGACATAGGCTTCACATCCCCAAATCCTCATAAAAGACATTTTGAAATGCTTCACAGTCCATATCTTATATGGTGTCTTTTGAACCAATTTAGATGATACTCGGTTTAGTGCAAATGTGGTGGTTTGTAGAGCATACCCCCAAAAGGTAGTTGAAAGTTCAACTAAACTCATTATTGATCGCACCATGTCCAGTGATGTGTGATTCCTTCTTTCTGATACACCATTATGCTGAGGTATTCTAGGTGGAGTCCATTGGGATACAATCCCATGGGTTCTAAGAAGGTTCTCAAACTCTTGGTTCAAGTATTCTCTACCTCAATCACAATGAAGTGCATTAATACTTTTACCAGGTTGGTTCTGTACTTCATTCATAAACTCCTTGAACTTTTCAAGATCTTCTGACTTATGCTTCATTATATAAACATAGCCATACCTACTGAAGTCATCAATGAAGGTAATGAAGTTATTATATCCACCTCTGGCAGTTGTTCTAAAAGGTCCACATACATCAGTATGTATGGGTCCTAATAAATCACTAGCCCTCTCATTGTTACCAGTAAAATGGGTCTTAGCCATCTTTCCCAACAAACAAAATTTGCATGTCTCTATTGATTCAAAATCAAAAGAGTCCATATAACCATGTCTATGGAATCTATATATGTGATTTTCATTTGTGTGCCCTAGACGACAATGCCAAAGGTATGTTTTGTTTGAGTTGTTAAGTTTTAGTCTTTTGGTATTACCATTATATACATTTGTCTTCAAAGCTAACAACTAAAGACCATAATACATTGGGGCACTGTCATAAAAGATCCCATCTTTTGAAATAGAACATCGACCATTTTTAATATGGAATTCAAATGCATCCTTGTCCATACAAGATACAAAAATGATGTTTCTATTTATAGTAGGTACATAATAGCAATTCTTTAACTCTATTACATGCCTTGTGAGCAGAGATAAACTATAGATTCCAACTGTGTTGGTTGTAACTCTTGTGCCATTAGCAACTCACAGTTCCACCTCACCTTTTCCCAAAGGCCTACTTCCTTTCAGATCTTGCATATGAGAACATATGTGATATCCACATCCAGTATCTAGTACCCATGATGATTAAGTAGATAGATTTATATCAATAACATATATACATGAAGTGGAGATTACCATCCCCATCTTCTTCTTCCTGAATGCCTTCAAGTACAAAGGATGAGATCATCTTGCACTTTTCTTTCTCCTTATCTTGAGCATTGAAGATTTGTATTTGGACTCAGACTCAGAACACTTCTCAGTCTTGTTTTTATCCTTGGACTCAGCTCCACTGATCACCATCATGGGCTTGCCCTCTTTAATTTTTCTTCAACATGAATCAACATGGCAAGAACGTCTGACATCTATCCAACCATATTATTCACATGATAAAATGCAATAAAATGGTTATATGATTCCGATATAGTCTTTAGAATCTAATTAGAGGCCAACTCTTGGCTCAAGTTGAATCCCAGTTCTTCAAGATGATACACATGTGCAATCATATTGAGCACATGTTCTTCTATTGAGGTTTGCTCTGTCAGCTTTGACTCAAGAAGCACCTTCACGATACCCTCCCTTTCTTGCTTTGTATGACCGAGTTTCACTTTCTTAAGATGTTCTACCATCTCAAGAACACTCATGTCTTCACATTGATCATGTAACTCGTAGTTCATGCAGCTAAGCATAAGTTGCTTTATCTCCAAGGCATCATTGGCATGCTTACATTAAGCATCCACTTATGTCCTAGGTGCATTCGGAGTAGGTATTTCTGGCACTAGTTTGTCAAGGACATAGATCTTGCACTCTTCATTGAGAATCCTTTTCAAAGTCCACAACCAATCAAGGAAATTTCTCTCGTCAAATTTGTCCTTCTTTAAGACAAATTGCAAATCGGATTTGTTCGTCATTTGATTCTACAATAGAAAATTTGCATTTTTCAAAATCCTTTTTGATTTGATTTGATTTGAAATTTTTTGACAATATTAATTAGGCCTTTAATTATTATCGCTCCCACTATTTTATTCGAATTTATAGCCCTCAATATCAATTTAAAACATTACAATGTACAATATTCTAGTGGTCCAAGATCCATATTTCATCAAGTCATGAGTCAGCTTTTGTTGATCACCCACAATCTGACTATTTAGGTAGGCCATCATGCCAATTGCATCAAATGAAAATCTTGGATAGATGATATGTGCAACTCTTTGCCATAAGCATTTGCATGCCTCTAGGCTTGGGCTCTCCAAGTCACTAGTTAAGCCTAAACCAATAGCCAAAAAAATAGATGTGCACCATGCTTTGTGCAAATCTATATATCTACCATCATACTTCCACGAGATAGACGTCACACCATGCTTTGTGCAAATCTATGCTTGGTCGATCAAGCTTTTCATGTGTACTGGTAATGGAACACATCTAAGGCTTAATATTTTAATTGAGGGAGTTTGTATAAATACATATACTTTATCCAATCACCACATATATAGCATGTATCATATACATGCTATCCCACAATGATGTAATAAACAAAACATTTGGTTATGGCCAGTCCTAATGTAATCCCTTGGAGCCACAAGGAATTACATCATCTAAATCTACATCACATGTAGAAACTTATTGTTGATCAAGATCAGTACTTTCCATTCTTGGTTGATTGGTTCAACCTTTGAACCGATCGGCTCGCCTCCTAGCCGGTTGTTAGATCATCTCACTGGTCACCTAGTTCCATTGGTCCACCATCTACTAGCTCCTTCAGCGGATCGATCGGGCCACCATCCAATCGGATTGTCCACCATGTCCTCTAAAGTCCTTCAGTTGGTTGGCTCATCTTTGGGACATCTTCATCTTCATCATAATAGGAAAGTAAACTATCCTACTTTTACATAATTATAGAGAAACCTCGAGTTATATTTGAGGGGAGTAAGGGTAGGAAAGAATTAACTTTACATGGGGAAGATAAGATAGAGGCTTGGTACATATACTGAGATAAACAGATAAACCAACCACACAACCATGCACATAATTTAGGGTTTATTGGCCATAAACATGCTACACATCCACCATCAAAATCTCTTTTAGGGCGACACATGTAAATTGCATATGTATCATATATATATATATGTTAGTTTAGGATTATTGTGGTATTGGATTTGAAAGAATATTATTCACATTTTATGTAAAAATAGAACAACAAAACCCAAAATTTGATCATATCGATTATCCCATAATATAGTAAATTGATGTTGACTCTGATACCACTATTGCGAAATATGTCTACAGAACAGGAAACGGAAACAAAATTATACCTACCATATTCCCATAAGCAGGAAGGATGGTTTATGGGATATACTTGGTCCTGGATCAAGTTCATCGACAATCCTTGTTGTTGTAGATGCACAACTTCTAAATCCTAGTTGCATTGAGACTCATCTGACTATTGCGTTTCCTAGTTTGCACCACAAACTACAGCCACGAACGTTGTCTTCTTCAACAACTCCTTTTATCACAGACAGTTGGTTGACGTTGTCCTCCAAGCGAAAGACAATGGCCTCCCACCTCTATGGTAATCCAAACGGGTCGCCTAGAACTCTTGTCGTCCTTCTAGAATGATCATGAAGGAGGCATCCCTCCCGTTGGTGTATTAGTCACCAACTTGCTCTGCCGTGATAATGATCTCAATAGCTCTCTCCCTTGTTGTTCCTCCCTAGTCGGGTAGAACTTGCTTGGGCTTTCATGGTTATCACAACTAGAGAGGACAATGTTTGTCAGAGAAACTATTTTTCAATTGTCTGTGTTGTACTGTGGGAAGCCCCAATACCCCCTCTATTTATAGGCGGGGTTTGGGTCTAGGTTCTTAGTCTGTGTGGGAATATAAGGGATTAAAAGATCTCAAATTTTGTAATAATTTTGGAAATTTTTACAAACTATGACAGCCCAGACGGCTGTTTTGCTATTTCCCAATTGTACAAAATTGGCAATTCGTTTCCAATTAATATCCCACATTAATTTCCTTACACAACAAGCAATGTGCAATCCAAACAAACTTGGAAATATCAAGAACCTTACCTCAATCGAATATGCCATCTCGCCTATGTGAGGTGGCCATCTCGGTCACCCAGACGGTCATCTGGTGACCTGAGTTGAGTTGGTCCATTTGTTCAGTTCACTTCCTTAGCCAATTCAAACTCATAATAAGCATGAATCCCCAGACACCAGTCTCAACACTTGAGACGAACGTTTGGCACTCCAAACAACTGTCTCAACTCTTAAGATGGGTGTTTGGTAGTGTTATCAGCCTATTCATTGTGTGATTCAAATACCAAAATACTTTAGTACTTAATTCAAATGCCATTCAAGATCTGAACTCCTCTTCTTGGTCAAAACCTATGTGTGTGACCCTATAGGTCCCATATTATGTTGGCAGTGAATGTCCATAACAACTTATGACATCACAAGTAATGAGTAGTGCCTAGTCAGACATCAATGCTACCCAAGTAAATGGAAAGTTGGGGAACAACTTCAACCTATAATATGTGTATGATGTAGTAGTGTTTATATAATTCCTTTGTCACTGGTGTCCAAATTGAACTAGAGGCATGGAGCAGTCACCCTCATCATTATTCAAGCTTGTTTCTTGAACCAAGAGTAGATTGTCTGAGATACATGTAAGCTCAATATCACATATTGACTCACATGTGCATGGCCATGCTTTTCTCAGTCTCGTTAAACAAGAGGTCTAGGACATTACACTCCATCAAGAGGGACAAATCCATATCTATCACTCACAATCAATCTCCATGTATCAACGACACCCAATCATCATTGTCATAACAATCCATGTTTCAGGATTGCATTTGATGATGTCAAAGTGTACCCAATGACATGTGATGGGTGTAGTGATTTTAGGTCTAAGAACCAAAACCACCACCATCACTTTGAGAGTTGACTATAACTTCCATGATTATGGCTTCCATGTGTCAGTCTCACTGTGAGTTTGTCTGATACACTATTCTCTAACATGTATCTATGTGATTGGTTTGATATTGCCATATCATGACAAATGAGATTTTTTCATCAACCAACCCACACTCTGATCTTAAGTATTATTGTTGTCTATCAGCTTTCCACAATAACAACCGATCTGGGACATAATGAGAATATGCATATTTACTTTTAACATTCATATGACCTCATTTCTTCGAAGTCTAATACTTAAAGACATACATCATTGAGTAATATTATTCTCTAGAAATTTATAATGTTACAACATTATCTCATAAATAAATTAAATAAAATAAATTCTGAAGCTTGCCTTTTATTAATAATCAAATCATTTACAAGTTATGTCATTACAATCATCACATGATTGGCTCTCTCTGGGAATGCATACCAACATAAGTAAATAAATGTGTTGGATATAAGTTAAATAAATGGAGACAACAACCTTAATATCAAAATTCATGTAGAATAACATCATGTAGCTTTGACTAGAAGTAAGATGATGACCATGGGGCCCGTAATCCTAAATATTGATTACTAATGTGATGTATAGGAGTTAATATCAAAATAATTAGTTGAAACCTAATTGTGGTAAAACTCATAAAATATAATCTCATAAGTTAAATATGACTCCAAAATCATAATCTACATGTTGGGTTTATCTTAGTATCAAGTTTCAACTTAAGAAAATTACTTTTCTCTCCCAAATCGGTTAAATGAGCTAATCCTCTTAAATGTTCCTTTTTGTATCTTCTAGATTTGGTTGATTGGTTTTTAAATCAAGATATCAATCACACGCTTTATTTTCTTGAATTTTTCTAAGTTCTATGTCACGTTCTAGCTTTTTGTGCCTTTTTGTATCTTCTAGCTTTTTGTACCCAATGTTTTTGTGACCATTGGATCGAAATCATAGGGTAGAGCCATTATCTTTTACCTCTTATGTCACTCTAGACCCTACGAGTCCTATAAGAACCCAAAAACCTCATGGCTTCCACGGATATGGGTGCTTCTCATTGCAAACTAAGTGTCCCACTTGATCCAGGACAAGATCACAAACCTACTTATACCCATTTGAAACCCTAACTTCATCCATCCATAAAACACCCAATTCTTCGCCGGTCACCTTCTCCAATCATGAGTTGCAGTCACGAGTCTTCGACTCTTCATCACCTGATATTGATTCCAAGAGCCTCAACGTCCTTTTAGGAGTTCGTGAAGAAGGTCAATTGTAGGCGAGACACCTAGGTTTTTTGCCACCAATCCAACTTTCATCTATGGGGATGACGACACAATATTCTCAGTTCCAAACACAGTAGTTTAATTACTCCTATGGTAAGCTTCCTCTGTGATCCCTGATTGACTTTCCATTATTATTTTTTGTTTGTTTTTCCCAATAATATACCCTATAGATCATTTTTCAGTTCTCACCAGTGTTTGTCAACATGGCTATCCAATGGTTGTGTGACTATGGAACAACCATATTCATCTCCACCCCACATCCATGAATGTAACTCCAAACTTAGAAACTAATATCTGACCCTATTCCAATGCTTTGAGCCTATAACTCCTTCCCTTGTTTCTTGGACATCACAATGGTTTCTTGCAGTGAGGAACGTGCTTCTACATCAGGGGATACCTTCCCATCTGTGTGTTTTGGTGAAGAACTCATTTCAAACTGTGATTTGTTTGAGACATAGAACATATATGAGTTCTTGTCAGAGTTATAATGCTCCAAGAGCAGGTGGTTGTGCCATGGCGAGAAGGCATTCTCCTTGCAACCTGACTAGCTTAGGGTTTCTAAAGGGGCTCAAACTGACTGGAAAACTTCAAAGAGAAGCCTCCTGGAAATAGTTTCGTGAAACCTAGTTTTCCCAATCAAAGTCAATGCATATGTTTTGTTTTCTCCCTTGTCTCTGTTGACTTGTATTGTTCTCATTCTGGGAACAAGTCGGATGGTAAGAGTATCGTGATGCCCTTGCATCGTTTGAAGTTTTATCATGTTGTCATGGATATCTACAAGATTCAATATTTCTTTAGGTTAATAAATTGTAGGTAACAAAGTCTGGTGTTTTACTAATGTAGCCTCTGTCACAGTTATTATATGAAAATGGAGTAATGGGTATATCTATCTCTCCATTTTTGGTTTATCCAAACCCAAAAATTATTAAATGCTTTTATCATGTTCCTGATTGGCCAAACCTCAAGAATTCACATCTTTTTATTGGTTTGTCAGATGGAGGCAAGTCAAATATGAAAGTCGATCGGTTTTTCAAGATCTAGATAATGGACTAAGCTTAAAGTGCTATTTTGACTCTGAATTTCCCTATTTTAGCCAAGAACCATAAAGCCTAGAAACTAAGTTGAATACAAGTATTAATGAATGATTATTCAATGAACATGGTAATTATCGTTCAACCAACCCAAGAACGTGATTAGGGATTATTCAACCTAAGAAGAGTAATTACATTTTATTCAAGAAAGTTAAGTGGGCCATGTCCTTGAATTCTTCACATGTTAGTTTGATAGTCTAATTATCATGTTCTGAACAATCCATTAGACATGTGGTCTAATGTTCATATGTAGAGCATTATTTTCAAGTACAATAGAAGTACTTCCTCAGATATATCATGCCTAGATTCTATAAATTATCATCTTCAAGTTATTATTCATGCACAATTGTTAGAAATCAGCATGTGGATTATTAGAAGTCAGAATATATAATGCAAATTTATTTCAGTATGTTAATTCCTTACAATCATTTAAAATTTAGAATATCTTTAAGAATATCATATTTAGATGTAGAAACTAGATTTCAAACTATCTCAATTCTTTACTAGTTGAGTCTTAGAATTCAGAATAGGATTATTAGAACTCATAATGAAAATATTAGAAGTTGTGTTCCGTTTTTAGTTCTTTATTGTTAGAAAATAATATGATTTATCATACATATTAGAATAGAAATTAGAACTTAAAATGCCAGAGTAAATTATGTACTCGATATTTCATCTCAGATAGTTGAGATACAGAATCGTAATAGAAATAAAATTAGAATAGAATCATAATCATAAATAGAATAAGAATAGAAAAAAATAGAAAATCACACCAAAATATAATTTATATTGTATACTAAGTCATCACAGAATAGAAGTATTGTGGTACACAGAACATAAGGATTTTATGTCATAGAAGGTGCATTGCACCATGGATGGCACTTTGTGCCATTGAAGACACATTGTTTCACTAGAAGGCATTTCATACCACAGAAGGTGTGTTGCACAATAGACGACACATAGATCCATAGAAGAGGACTTATTGTATAATAGTGGCTTCAAAAGATAAAAGATAAAAATAGAAGATGTTCACTTCAGTATAGATTTATAGTTTATAACACAATTTTTTTCTTTCCGGTTATTGATTTCAACACTACTTGCTGTGACCTAGGTTTTCCTTTGTGCATAGCTTGGGACGAGATGTCCGTAGGTGTGGAGTAGGAGCATCAATAGTACCCAGAGACTTGGAGCACAAAGATAGATAAGGATGAGATCTGGTGGGGGGACAACTATAATATGATCATCAGATTTATAGATTTGACTATATGTTTACAATGTTTAAAACTTAGATTATAGACTTTGTAACAAGATGTTGAATGATTTTTTATGTTACAGCCTTAATGTTTCCTTTTGTAAGAACAATGTTGAGAATGTTTATGATTTGAAGTTTGTGTGGTTGATCATATTGTTGTTATGTATATCAATTTTATGTAATGTCCTCTTGAGTTCATGAGTTATGGATAACTCGGTGTTGCTTCCTCTATGTGTATATGTGTAATTAGGGAGGGTGTTACATGGTGGTCATTGATGCCATTCAAAGAACTCAACATGCTTATATCTGATTTGCCTTGATTGTCTATTCTTTATGTGCCTTGTATATAAGGATCTTTTATTTTGAATTTGGTCCAAACCACCACTTAGGCGTGCTTCATATAAATTTGATATGTCTACAAGAAAAGGGCATGATATAAACTGATAACCAACTGATTTTCTACACAAAAATATATCAAACTTAATTTTAACTTGATGGTTATCAACTCGGTTCCACCTTAACTATTTACATTGAATTGAAATGAATAAAACATTCAACATATGTGAAAGCCGACTTGATATTTTGGTACATAATATTTATACTACTATAAAGCGGGAGTTTTTATCTAATTAGAAAAATGTACCACTAGACAATAGAATTGCACCGTTTTAAAATATTGCACTCTCCTTAGTCCTCTCTCTTCTCTCCATGTTTTGAAGATTTTATGACTGTTTTTTGTTCTCCTTGAAGCCACGATTTCCAAGACTGCATCCCTCTATCCGCACGACTCTCCCCCATAAATCCCATAATCTCTCTTTCTCTACTTATCCCCACAAAAACCGAACGCTTCCCTTATCAGTTCAACAAATAATTCTCCTATAAATCGATGTCATTATCTTTTTTATTCCATCCATTAACAAAAATCTTTTGGACCCACCATCTATAAATAGCGGTGCATTCATGTTACGACATTTTCTTATTCTCCTAAATACCACGATCCCCAATACCCCCATATTCCCATCCCGCACCACTCTCTTCCCATAACTCTTGTAATCTCTCTTTTACTATTCATCTCATTCAACCCGTTTCCCAATTCTTTTCCACAAAAATCAAAACGCTTCCCTTATCAATTCCATAAACACTTCTCTTATACATATCTCAATAGTGCATTATTCTCTCCCTCTCTTTCATTCTTTATCCCACAATATTTGCCTAAATTTTTCTAAATACGTCTATCAATAAAAAAGTATCCCACTAAGTACACTTATGTTTCCCTTAATATTTATAATCTATATCTGAAGTTGTTGGTCCAAATTGTCAAGTACGCCTTCTTCCACTTCAAAGACTCAGTCACACTTCAAAGACTCAGTCTATTTTGGTAGACGCTTACTATAGAACAATAGTCCAATAATTCACTACAAGCAACCTCTCCCAACATCAATTAGCTATTCTCTCTTCTTTACAAGCCGACCGTGCACAAGACTTTTTACTTGTTATTCCCATTGATGATCTTGGTTTTTCTATGTCAGTCATTTAGTATCGAGCTATCCTTTGTTATCGGCTCATGATCCCCTTGTATCCCGGTGATGAACGGTGACCGCTTTGCAACATTGGAGACCCGGATGCCTTTGGTGATCATGTCGTGCATTGTTGTACAAGACTATGTTATAAGTTTCATCATGATGTTGTTCCTGATACTCTTTTCAACCTTGTTTCTCGAATTGAGTTAAAGGTCTTAAAAGAAGCTCTTGTGGCTTTCCTCGGCACTCTGACGGTCTCCACTCCTAGCGACCTGTTGATATCCTCTTATTCGACTGGACAGAAGGAAAACATACATGTGTAGACCTCACATGAGCGTCTCCCCGAACAGACCTGCTTTCTAGTAACTTCAAAATAAGCTAGACATCCTCTGACACCGCTTCACAAAAGGTTAAAAACTTGATATGAACCTTATGTTACTTTCTTGTACTTCTAATAACTTTGTTTCTAGATCTATTATTTTCGCCATCCAGAAAGGATTGGCAACTCAATTTATTACCCGCACTTTTACAAGGACATTTTTATAAGATGTTAAAGTTGAAAGAAGTCTTATAATTAGAAAACGTGGCCACAAAGATATCCAAATTACTATAAAAAGAATGAATACCTTTTTAATTAAAATCATGCCACCAATCAATCACGAAGTTGTAAATGCTATACTTTTCTTAACTTCCTCTATTCTCTTTCTTTTTAAAAATAAATTTTACTTTACAATTTCCTCGCATTCTCTCAAACCATCTCCATAACTTGCTCTCTGCTCCCCTCTTTGTTACGGTTCTTTCTCCCATTCCTCGTCTCATTTAAAACCATTGGTGAACCCTCTCTCCCTTACTTATTGTTTATCCTTTTATTATCCTAACTGCTCATTACTATTTTTACAAAACAAAATGTGGACTCCTTTTACTATTGTACCAGAACGGCTCCACAATAAACCCCAGCCACTAACAACGTGGCGTTAATTCAGTTTTTATATTATGATTTCTTTCTCTCTTCAGAGACATTTTCTTCCTCCCGCGTTTCTACGATAAATGATTGATTCACGAAATTCCTTTATGTCTCATATCTCTCTCCCTCCTTTGCACTGAAACGCCGTAATGGAATACTCATGTGCGCCATAGTGGAGTACTCATGTATTCTGTACTTTTATAATTGGTTAACAATAATGTTCTTCTTCTCACCTTCCAACTAGCACCGGTTCCCCCACCCATCCACATTCTACCGTCCCGCATTTCACTTAAGAGGAATAAAATTATAATAAAGTATTTGAAAAAGTTTACATTTAATATTATGGGTTTTGTAGACAATATAAAATAATATAGTTAATATTATCAAATATCGGGTAATATTAAATAGAACTCTTTATACCTTTTCACAATACCTCACAAAACAATGATAATGGTCTGTCTTCAAATACTTGTATAAAATTACAATAATAATCTATAGTATATAGGAATATGCTATCAACGGAGTAAGATTTACTATATATAGAGTTTATATATCCTATTTATTACCATGTTGCCTCATGCAATGACATCAATATATATATATATGATTTTTACTTTCAATTAAACATCTTACTCTCCAATCAAAACCCTCAACTAACATAGTCTTGGAACCGACTTGTATCTATTTTTTATGCCCATTACTTCCACATAGCAACATATACTATTTTCTTTAGATTCAGGATAAGTATTCTTCACATAATTAAATAGTGTTGTTAGAATGAATAAAAGTTGTTAGTTTTCTCTCAAATATTTTGAAGCAACGCCGCACAATTATGAATAATAATTATCCTTTACATGGATAATTCTCAACTACATAATGTGGACTCTTTTAAATTTTAACGTGCATGTGCACCTGACTGTTTACTAGTTTAATTATGAATCCACGAAGCCAAAAGGCATGTCCGTGGCGCCAGTAGCGCACGGCGCCATATGTGCCAAGTGGAAAATGAATTGGTGGCTGCGCAGTGGCCGGCAATATCTTGCCTTATCCACAACGGATCCCCTCCTCAGTGCGTGCTTACAGTGTGCCGTGAGGGTAGCCAAAGAAACCTGGGTGAAGAAAGGGTAAACGATGATGATGAGAGGGAGGAGTGGTAGAGAGCGAAGAGGAACGAGAGAATCAAGCGCTCGATCGTCTTGTTGAAAGATGAGGCAGCAGCTGCACTCACTATGCCCTTGCTCGTCTCCTATTGCTCAGCCTCCAACAGCATGTCTCAACCGGCGCCACGTCCGCTCTCTGCTCCCGGTTCGAGCAGAGCTCAGCATTAACCAACCTAGTAACCCTCCACCTATCGACCTCCGGTTGTCCCGGCGACAGCTCTCTCTCGTCGGCAGTACGACCTTGCCGCTTCTTCTATGGGCCAATGCCCACATCGCGCGAGCTGACGACTCGGACGCCGACGTTGCGCCCCAGCCTGCAGCTGACAACGCCTCAGCTTCCGATGGAGGTGATGCTTCTTCGATTACCCAGCGGGCGTTCATGGACGTGTCCATCAACGGCGAACCTGCGGGACGCATTGTGGTCGGCCTGTATGGAGCATCGGCGCCGAAGGGGTCCGCCCGGTTCGCTAGCCTCATCACTGGGGCACCGGGGACCAGCTACCGCAGGAAGGAGTTCATAAAGATCATGCCTGGCTACGTCCAGCACGGCGGTGTGCGAGCCTACGGCCCTGAGGCGGCAGAGGAGCTTCTAGCAGAATGGGAGGCGGCCGTGAGTGCGGGACGTTCAGTCAGGACGGAGGCTGGGTCAGTTGGGATCGTCGTCAGGGACCCCAACAAGCCGCCACCCAAGATCAAGCTTGTGGCACGGAAGGGGAGGCTGGAGGTGGACGAGGAGGAAATAGTCCCGCTGCCCAATGGGACCGAGTTCGTAATCGCAACGAAAGATGTCCCGGAACTTAGCGCGTCCACGCTGGTCGTTGGGAAGGTGATCGAAGGGATGGATGTGGTTGAGAAGATCGCTGGGGTCAAAACCGTGCAGGAAAACACCAGCTCACCTTACTTCAGGTATGTGTTTCATATCTTACAATTTACAAAAGATGTATGGTGTATGCACTGAAAGTACGCATTCGTACTGTTTGGAATCATCCTCTTTCTTTGCTGTCGTGTAGAGTGGCGAAGCTTATCGGTGACAAGAGGGCGGTGGTGGCAGAGAGGGGTTTTAATCGGCCTTATTCCAAGATTGTTATTACCAATTGCGGTGTGATAAGCTAGCATAATTGGCAATCATCGGTGGGCGCTATTTTGTTTTGATCTGTATTGTTGTTCCTTGTACATCCCTTAATTTCAGTTCACTGCTTCGTTCCTCTTTACACACCCAACATATTGTTGATGCATGTCAAATCGGAGGAACTCACCTCTCGTGAGGAGACATCCGGCAAAAAAATGTGAAATGATTATGTCAAGACAAACCTGATTGATCGTTGATTCAGAGAATCTTTCATGCATCGAGAAGAAGAACGAGAAAAACAACTTGATGGTGCCTACAATCTTACCTTACTAGAAATGTTACACATACATAATACACAAAATTTTCCCGGCATTTGCTTACGTCTATTGCAATGTCAATGGAAGCCCTTACTCTCATCCATTTAAGACGAAGTAATCATGCATCTAGGGGTGTAATCGGTGTGGCGGGTCTAGCCATAGTCATACATATATCTTTTTTAATTTAGCGGGTCCGGTTCTGATTCTAGATCCACATTATAAAAATCTAGACCCGCACCATATATTTACCCATAATAATAGTGGTTACGAGGTGCGGGTATGCGGATAAGCGGTTCTCTATGTAACATCATATTGTTAGGTAAGAGAAATTATAAATATGTTCCATATAATATAATACAATGAGATATTGCTATCATGTAGGATGTTAACAAGATATAATTATATTAAACAATGTAATACAAAGATTAATTGAGTTAACTGAATACATATTTGTAGTCATGGTCGTAATGGTTTAATTATGTAGTATATAATGCTACTATTTGATTTTAATTTTACATATGTAAAATTAGAATAATTATTTCTCTATTAGATGACTAGTCTCAACCTTATTGTAATATAATATGATATAATCTCAAGTATTATATTAGTTGGACTAGTAAAATATGATATAAATAACATATTATTTACGTATTTATATACGTATAGCGGTTACGCGGGTCTAGCGGGTCTAGGTCCAAGCATACCTATTAGTGGACCTATATATATGCGGGTCTAAGAATATACATGTCTACAGGTATGTGGGTACAAAAATTTAGACCCATGAAGGATTTTTAAAGAATTCGGATTTGTGGGTCTGCGGGTCTACCCGTATCCATTTACAACCCTAAATGCATCCTACATCTACTAGAGACACAACCGACACATTCGGCCTCGTCATTTAACATAAAGTACGTCAATACACCTTAAGGGCATGTTAGGAAATGGTTGAAATCAAACCCAAGTCGGGTTTTGTCCTAAAATAAAAATTGATCCGTAACTAGTATGATCTATTTCTGAACATGCCTTCAAATATAAATTGATCTTGGAACACTTGCCAGCTAGCTCAGCTGATCAAGTCTGTCGTTTGTGAAGCGTAGGTTGCTGGATCAAATCTCAACACATCATGTTGTGCACTGTAGGAAGAGACTAAAAGTCCTTTGTGGATGTAATTGGCTGGGAGGGGCCAAGACCCCTCGAGATTGTTGAAAAACATATTAAGTACTATGATACCCATGTTAGAGTTTTATAAAATCCAATATAATATTTGTTTATTATCTTGCATTTACAATTTCGTAAACTAGTATGATTATTCAATTAGATAAGCTATTCATATCAATCCAAATAAGTTAAACACATCGATTTTCTTATGTGTGGTGATCATTTCGTGTTTATCTTTGTCAAAAAATTGTATTGATAGTTTTATTTGCTAGTGTTAGGCAACATCAATAATGACCATTAGTTTTTCTTTTCTTGATAAATTTCTTGTCTGATGGTTATAAATTTTGAATATATAATACTAATCAAGGTGATTATGAAATTCTTTAAATACAAAACCAAAGATAAATAAACTTCTTCTTAGGTCATGCATCAGTTCGAACATATAGTATAAAGCACAAAAAAGACAACAGTGTCATCATGCTAGAGATCTAACTAATTATACTCTATAATTTTAATGACATACTACTATAAAAAGCTTCTACAATAGAGGAATATAAAATAGACATACAAGTATGATCTCACCATATGTGTTTGCAACATATTTGTTAAATATTACCATACTTCACCATCTAGGCATTATTATTTGAGTAAATCTTATCATGTCACTATATCTTTAGTTATATCTCTCTTTCATGCAAGCAATTACATTAGAAGTTCTTCCACCAAGTTTGTTCAATTTGTTATTCCCTTAATTTATAAAGCTTTTAAGTACATGTAACAATGGTGTCTTATATACATGATTTTCAAATAGCAATACCACACATAATGTATTATTTATAGCATTGATAATGCCTTTTTCCAAAGAAAACAAAGTGATACCAAGATATAGGAATGCATTGTTGAATTTTTATTATGGACGATTTTAAGAACTTACAAGATATAGACCTTATCATTTTTAGTGTTTAGACTTTAGAGAGATCACAAAATTATTCAACATTGACTATATTATTATGAATTCAAGTATCCAAAGAAGATGAAGATATTTTTTTCATATTAATAATTTTATCTCTTATCTTCCAATATATATTTACATATTTTTCTTATTTTTGTTGAAGTTTACTTTTGCTAATGTTGTTAACATAGAGAGAAAAAATGTGAAGGCTCTTAGTTGTCAATAAAAAATACTTGTAATGTTGTTTATGCATTACCCCCCCCCCCCCAAGATTGTTTCTCATAGTTGTACACAACAAATAAATATTACGTTACTTATGTATCACCCCCCCACAAACATTGATTCCCAATATTTGCCATTGTATGTGGTGGTTGTTCTTGTGGGAATGCATTGGGCACTCCTCTCCTATAAAGGAGGCATCCTTTCACTATAGAAAAATAATTGAAATAATATTCTCTTCTATTGCTTCCATTTCTTTTTTCTTCTACTCATTTTGTTGCTTTTTCTTCATCTTATGTTAGTGCTATTGTAGGGTTTTTGATACAATTTCTTCATCGTAGACAAATAAATGAGTTTCATATAGTCCTCTCACTAATAGTTGAGTAGCTCATCCACAAGAGTCATTAAATCTATCTTTAAAACTATGTTGTGTATGCACATCTTCTTTTTACGTTTGAGAATTTCCATCTTTCTCTTGCTATGTTCGTATGTGTAATAGTTATTTTATTGTGTTCTATTATGAACGACGCACATCTGAACTGAGTTGGTCAGATATTGCTTTTGATAGATCACACACTCTCAAATACAATTCTAAATTAGGCACATACTTGAGCTTTACATCTATAGGGACCAGATGCTCAATTCTAATTTATAAGTGTATGTGATTCATTGTAGAGAATTTGAATCATTCTCGGGAAATGTTAGTATAAATTGTTATAGCTAATGATTATTGTTAGCTGATTCAATTTGAAATATATGGAGAGTGATATTGAACTCAAGAATGATTGAAATAAAGAAAAAAAATGAAATATAAGTTAGTAGATGCACAATGATACAAGATTGAAATAATAGGCATTTATATCAGTGGTATCACCACCCTATTTAATCCAACGTTTGATTGTAACTAGCCCACATAGAGATCATTCTATTGAGCAATTTCGTACTATAGCTTTACCCTCATATTCTTAAATTTAGGTAACACTTGCATATTTTGTGGCAACACCTTTCTCAAAGTAACTATCAATACTCTCTCATTGTGGCATGATAACTAAAGTACCCAACATGACCTACTTCTCTTGAGTTTAATTGAATGTCCATGTTGTTTTAGCCCCGTTGTCATGGTGTTTATTTTTAGTTTATTGCCTATTCAAAATCATAAAAATGCAATGAAGTATAGAAAAATAATGTATATATATGACTTTCTTTTAGCAAAGATGATGAGATATTGACTTGCATCATATTACCACACTTCTTGCGCCATCGACTTATTTTAGTTTTGACAATTATAAGGTATGTTTGTATCATGTTTACAGTGATTAAAGTATAAAGGCATAAATCTCTAATCTAGAATGGGAGTTTGTAAAATCTAGTTGAATGTCATTTCAATTCTTCATATGCTTAACATGCATTAGTTGAAAATTACGTATTTTGGATTTTCTAAGAGACAAGTAACATATGCTAGGTCATTATCTAGATTAGGTTAGGGTTTAATGATATGAATCTACCATAATATATACTTCCATATCTTCCCATTACCTCACCCCAAAATTTAAAAGAAATAACCTAAAAAGTGGAAGAAAAGATAGCCATGACCTAGTGACTAGCAAGTTAGCATAAGTCATACATGCAATGATTTTATTGGGACCTAGTTAGATCCACTATTTAAACCCCTTACACATGTTTCCAAATAAACTAATACGTGATGATCATAGTAGGGATCTGTGAGTGGTGAATTCTGACTTAGAGATCATCAGTCAAGTCCTTCATATTCCAAAGTCTTCCCCAAGCTAATCCCTTCACCTCGTCTATTTTCTAGGGTTTGGATTCTAGTTCTCACTTGTAATGAGAATGGATTTCATATGATAAAGGAATGAACCTCACATATGGTGTCAATCTCCCTACACAAAATCTAGACATTCCACCTCCATTTCATTCAAAATTCACGTAGATATCATCCAACTTTTCTACTTTACAAAAAGATTCCATGCGAGTGGGATTAGTGGATGAATTTTGGGGGCATTCTCTATTTTAGAGAGTCTTTTAAACACTATTCATAATATTTTCTCGTCGCTGACACTACCATAACCCACAAGTCAATACAAATTATACCACTAAAAACCTTTTCTTGCCACCCACCATCATGTTTCACACAACTTTTAAAAGATCTAGAGGAGGGGTGCATAGAGCTTTTTGGTACTTTAAAATTTAATTAAAAACTTAAACCAAAGAAGGAGGAGGAAATAAGGAAGACACTTGTGTTTAGAGTGGTTCCAACCTTTGAATTTAAAGGTTGTCATTCCACTACCCAGTTGTCTCCAATTGGAATTTTGAAAGTGGTTAATTTTATTTACCTCACAAGGATGTTATAATAAAATACAATCACCTTCCTTGAAGTATCCTTCACCTAAAAGTAGCATAAACCTCCTTGAAGCAACCTTCCTTGAAGTGACTCTAAGCCCTTATGCAGCCTTCTCCATCTAGAAATAGCTCCACCACCTTGAGATAGCCTTCTGTTAGAAGTTGCCTCAACCTCCCTTGAAGCAGCCTTCTTTGAAGTAATCTCAAGCACCTCTTGAGGCATCCTTCTCCACCAAGAAGTAGCTTCAAACAAGATCCCTCAAGCAGCCTGCACGATCTTGGAGTAGCCAAGGAGCACAGGTAGCTTGAACTTGTGAAAGAGGATTGGAAGAAGGAAATACAACAATTGAGTATAGCACTTTTATCTTATATCCATCGTTTGGATCTCCTAACAACTTAAGATTGACATGGCTATATGTGGTGGCTAGGAGATTGTATCTATATGACACAACTCTAGAGCACAAGTAAGAAGATAGCAAGTGAATCTTAGCTTTGTTGCTCTCATTAGTGAATGGTCAAATATAGCTTAGGTGCTTTAGGTGTCCTCAGGACTCTTCTATTTGTAGCAATGGTTTGAAAGTACTTAGGGACATTCTAGGGAGTCTCTATAGTGTTCTTAGTGCTTACCTAGACGTTACATGTACATTAGTTGGCTGGAAATTGCTAATTTGTTCGTGGTTTAAAAGAATAATCCATAATACTACTTGGTCGACAAGTTTGTCGAGCAAACTGTGTCTTGGTCTGGATTTTCTTCGACCAAGCCTGGGCTTAAGGAAAAAGTTTGCAACGTCTATTTTCAACTCCCAACTATGAACCACTTAGTCTAATGGTCGCAAGCTTTACACTGAAGTTTGCTCAGTCAAAAATATTTTTGACCAAAGACCATTTTAGAGCACAAATGAGTAAGTTATTGAACATTGCTCACAATTTCGACCGAGGTGGTTCTCAATTGACAAAAACTTTGACTGAGTGTGTCCCAGTCGATAAGTTTTTTGATCAAGGGTGTCCCTATTTCAGACTTTTGAATCACATACTAAGTGTGTGTTTCAATGAGTGATAGTGACTCTAACTTTGGGGGGAAACCTATCTAAGTGTTTTAGGTGGGAAAGATCTAACGCTTGATTTACATGATGTCTAAGTACTTGTACATTATATTTTTGTACAAGTGTTTACATTTGAATACAATCATGATCACATATACAATTAAGTGCATTTAATCTTCAATTTTGCATTAATCTTCAATCTTTCCACTTAGTAGAATTTCCTTATTTCCTTGAACCTTGAGATACTCAAATAGCATGTTAGATCCACAAGTGTGAAATGTTTGTCATCATCAAAACAATGGGTATATTAATGTGCAATTTAGCCAACAATCTTCTCTAATGATCCTTTTAAGGAAATAATTTTACATTCATTTGAACAGTTTGATGTCCTTTTAAGTGGCATATGAATGACCTCAACTCTTATCCATTAATGCATGAGTCATATCAAAGTCTAATTTTTCTCATTATATCCTAGCTTCATTTGGTTTATTTCATCATGCCCATTTAGTTTCAATGAATCTTATGCATTATTCTTGGTAAGCTTATATAGAATCTATCAATAATCAACTCCTTTTAAGATATGATTAAGTTTTGTTGTGTGTATTCATCTTCAATTCTCTTAGATGTATTCCTATAAATCTTAGATGTTTTGTTAGATGTTTAATATTCCAGGATAAAGCATTTGTGTGTCTTAAGATCAAATTTGTCTTTGCCATATTTTATTATAGAGACATATTTATGTGAAAGAGTTTTTAAAAAATCTTACTTTTGCTTGCCTAGAATACACAAATGTCATATTTATAAAAAAAAATTAGGTAATGAAAGTTTCTTGTATGAACAATCTTTTTATGCCATAAACAATTTATCATTTTCAAATGGTGTCCATAAAGTTAAGAAGATTATAACCATTTTTCCTATTGATATTTTCCTATGAATCATAACTATTGTCATAATACTTATGATGTAATTCTTTTACACATAGCACATTTGAGAATTTTGTATGAACATTGCCTATGCCAATAGTTTTACCTTTGAAGCTTTCTCCAAATGTGACCAATAATTTTACTTTGTTTCCATGTGTGTGGAAGTCTTCTTATTTCCAGTCATATGCTTGTTGAGACAATCTCTATAAACCATTAAAACCTACAAAGTATAAAGTTTTGGTCCCCATATAGCGGTCCTTTTGGGTAGGATCATACATATATTTAGAATAATCTACAAAGTATAAAGTTTTGATCACCAAAATTAATTGTAAGTGAATGGCTTTATTTCTAATAAACAGTTCTGACAGAACTATCTTCGATTGAACTTTTCTTTGGCCAAAAATTTTTTCGGTCAAACTATTTGTCAACCGGGAAGATTTGCCAGTAAGACAATGTTGACAGAACTACCTTTGGTCAATCTTTTCTTCGATCGGAAGAGATCATGGTCGAGCATTTTATCGACCGAGATGAAGTTCTATGCATTTTTAGTAAATTCAACATTTCCAATGTAAACATATCATCTCATTATTTTTAGATAACATAATTAAGCAATCAAATCTTACAAAGATATACAAGTTCGAGCTTAATTTAGTTGAGATAAGACATTATAAATGTCAAGGTGAAGTTTAGGTCAAATCTCAACTAATATGTCCAACATTTCTAAGATGGGGGTTTTTGGAACCCAAACCAAGTCAACATCCTTTTTCTTATATGGGCAAGAGAATGAATAATGTCCAAGACATAAATAGTAATAACAATAGATAGAATCAATTTTATTTCTCTTCTTAGCTAGATTATCTTTAGGCACATACATGACCTTGGTTTTGGGTTTTTGTGTTTTTCTAGTTTTAGGCTTTTGATAGGATTTCTCTTTAGGTATATAGCCTAGACCCCTTCTTCCTTTTTTTACAAAATAGTTTTCCAAAATTTTATCTTGAATATTATAACTCTTTAGACTGTCAACACATTTTTGAAACTTAGTGATTTCTTCAATTTTCTTAGCAATATCTTGTTTTGCTTGATCTAAACTTGAAACCAAAGAATCTCTTTCTCTAGCAATGATATCATAATTTTAATGAGAGAATAGAATAGGTTGAGTTTGATAATCATTTATGTTTGCAAGTAATTCAACCTTTTCTTGAGAAAGAAGATTATTGTGGGTTTCTAGAGAAAGCAATTTGATATTGTACTCATTAATAGATGATTTCAAGGTAGAATTTTTATACTTAAGACTTTCTTTTTCAAAAGTAATATCATTCAATTTAGCATACAAATCTTCATTAGTTTTTGTAAGCCTTTTTAATTTCTTTTTACATTAACATAATTTTCATGTAATTCTTCAATACTAGTGACTAACTCCTCTTTAGATAAATCAAGAAGACTTACCTCATTTTCTTCTTCATTGGTTGTTGTAATGAGACAACTTACCTTGTCTTCTTTAGTCATGAGACATTCAACTTCTTCTTCACTCTTGCTATCGTATATTGAGTCATCCCAAGCTGCTTTATAGGCCTTTTTCTTCTTCTTTGGAAAATCTTTTTTTCTCTTCTTGAATTTAGGACACTCAATTTTTTAATGTCCCTTCTTGTCACATTCAAAGCACCTAAGGGAAGATGAAGAAACACAAGAATTGTTGTTAGTTTTAAATCTTCTATAATGCTTACCATTTATGATGAGTGTCTCCTCTTCACTACCTTCTTCACTTGATTCATTACTTTCTTTAGTTGCTTCCTTAAAAGCAATTTCCTTCCTTTTCTCCTTCTTGTGTTTGACTTCCAATCTTTCTTCTACTTCAAGGGTGACCTCATGAGTTTCTAGATTGCCAATGAGTTGCTCCATCCTCATTGTGGTGAGATCATTTGCTTCTTCAATGGATGTCACCTTTGGCTTGTATTTTGGAGGAAAAGATCTAAGGATTTTGGATGCCTAATCTTCTTCATTTATATACTTTCCTAATGCACTTAAGATGTTAACAATGGAAGAAAATCTTGCATACATCTCACTAATAGATTCATTAGATTACATACAAAATTGTTTAAACTTTTGTTTAAGCATAGTGATTTTGGTATTTTTGACTTGGGTAGTACCCTCGTGTGTTATTGAAAGTTTGTGCCATATATCATAAGTTGTATCACATGAAGAGATTCTATTAAACTCACTAACAGAAATAGAACAATATAGTATGCTTATTGCTTTTGCATTTAATTGAACTTGTTTTATCGTATTTGGATCCCATGTTGCATATTCGGTTGTGGGAAGCACATAAGGTGTAGACACTATCCTCCATAGCTCTAAGTTGATTCCTTGAAAGTAGAATTACATTCTTCTTTTCTAGTAGGTGTATTATCTTCCATCAAAAGGTGTTGGCCGGGTTGTGTGAGTTCGTTCAAGTTTGAGGTTGCTAAGCATGTTGTCCCCCATTCTTCAAGACATGTTATGGATCCTTGAAAACCTACTCTGATACCAATTGAAAGACTTAGAGGGGGTTGAATATAGCTTTTTGGTACTTTAAAAATTAATTAAAAACTTAAAGCAAAGGAGGAGGAAATAAGGAAGACACTTGCGTTTAGAGTGGTTCCAACCTTTAAATTCAAAGGTTGTCAGTCCACTACCCAATTGACTCCAATTGGGATTTTGAAAGTGATTGATTTTATTTACCTCGCAAGGATATTACAATAAAATACAATCACCTTCCTTGAAGTAGCATTCACCTAGAAGTAGCCTCAACCTCCTTGAAGCATCCTTCCTTGAAGTAACTCCAAGCCCTTGGAGCATCCTTCTCCTCCTAGAAGAAGCTCCACCACCTTGAGATAGCCTTCCTTTAGAAGTAGCCTCAACCTCCCTTGAAGCAGCCTTCATTGAAGTAATCTCAATCACCTTTTGAAGAAGCCTTCTCCACCACGAAGTAGCTTCAACCAAGCTCCCTCAATTAGCCTCCACGAACTTGGAGTAGCCAAGGAGCACAAGTAGCTTGAACCTGTGATGGGGGATTGGAAGAAGGAAATACAACAATTGAGTATAGTGCTTTGATCCTATATCAAGTGTTTGGATCTACTAACAACTTAAGATGGGCGTGGCTACATGTGGTGGCTAGGATATTGTAGTTATAGGACACAACTCTAGAGAGCAAGGAAGAAAATAGCAAGTGAATCTTGTCTTTGGTACTCTCAATAATGAATACTCAAATATAGCTTAGGTGTGTTAGGTGTCCTCAGGCCTCTCATATTTATAGAATGGTTTGCAAGTACTTAGGGATGTTATAGGGAGTCACTAGAGTATTCTTAGTGCTTAACTAACCATTAGGTGTACATTGGTTAGCTAGCAATTGCTAATTTGTTCGTGCTTTAAAAGAACAATACAAAACCCTACTCAGGATAAGTTTGTTGACCGAACTGTGTCTTGATCGAACTTTTCTTCAACCAAGCCTGGGTTTAAGGAAAAAGTGTTGCAACGTCTATTTTCAAATCCCAACTACCAACCACTTAGTTTAACGGTCACAAGCTTTAAACTAAAGTTTGCTCGGTCGAGAATATTTTTGAGTGAAGACCATTTTAGAGTACAATGTGTAAGTTATTGAACAATGCTCACAATTTAGACCGAGGTGGTTCTCAGTTGAAAAAAACTTCGACCGAGTCTGTCTCATTGAACAAGTTTTTCAACCGAGGGTGTCCCTATTTTAGACTTTTGAACCACCTACTAATTGTGTGTTTCAATGAGTGATGGTGACTCTAACTTTAGGGGGAAACCTATCTAAGGGCTATAGGTGGATAGGGAAGATCTAACGCTTGATTTACATGATGTCTACGTACTTGCACATTATATTTTTGCACAAGTATTTACATTTGAGTACAATCATGAACAAATATACTAGTAAGCACATTTGATCTTGAATTTTGCATTGATCTTCAATCTTTCCACTTAGTAGAATTTCCTTATTTCATTGAACCCTGAGATACTCAAATAGCATGTTAGATCCACAAGTGTAAAATGTTTGTCATCATCAAAACAAAGGGTATATTAATGTCCAATTTATCCAACAACTCCCCCACCTACAACAACCCATTTGGTTTTTTTTCTTGTCATGATAAATACCATGTTTGATAATTTGTTCTCACTTTTTACCTCATACCATCATTCCACCATCCATGACCATTTCCTACATATTTTCTAGAATTGTTATAAAGACATAACAACATAAGGTGGCAACAAGAAAAGGTTTCAAGTGAAAGTTTAGGATTCAATCTCAGAGGCATTTCATTATTTTCCCATTTCTCATTTGTTTCTCCTCCATGGTTTGCATTTGTTTGTTCACCAACTCACTATCTATACAATGTACTTGTTAGGATAGTTTGTTATTATAGGTTATCATGTGATTTATAATGTGAAGATACAAGATTAGTTAATGTATATGTTTGTTATAATTCATCCATTCTTTCACATGTTTGTAATGGGTGTACCTTTTTATGTTTGGTGTACGTGTGTGTAGTCACAGTTAATCATGACTTGAATTATTTAATTTCTATGGTAGGTATGATTCTCATATATTTCTACATGAAAGGTGAGTTTGATTTTTTTACCCTTGTGTAGCTTAATGTTTAAGTTAATAAGCTATGATAAAGTGGATTTTCTCTTTCATCCTTATATGCAATTACTCCCTAATGAAATGTTCAATGTTTTCAATTGTATCTCCCTCCATACCTTGGATAAATTTGGATTATATAATTTTTTGTTTGTGGTTGATTAAATGTCAATTTGATCCCTTTTTTAGAATGTCAAATGCATATTATATACTAGCAGTCTATTTAATTTTTTATACCCTCTAAGGTCACCTTGAATCTTAATATTTTTCTATAAGAACAAAGAAAAGTTTTGAACTAGTGTTGATAATTGCAATATAAGATATGATGGTATGTTATGAATTTTGAAATTTCATGCCAATTTTAGGCTTTTCATTCCTTTTTCCTAGCCTTTTCCATGTAAGTGATCCATTTTATCTTGGCTCGACCAATTGGAACCCTTGGATTAGCTCCCACAAATTCATTATTGGTCCAAAGATAACAAGGTCATCACATATGCCCTATCAGCCTAGGAGCACGGTGATAGTGTTGGTAAGGTATGCCCGTAGATCCACTCATATGATGATTGACATGTCATAATTACCTAAAAGGATTTGAGTAATAATAACATATATAAAGGAAAGCTTCCAATTCATCTATTTCACTCAGTTATGAGATAATGAGGATACATAGTAAATGTCTACAGAATGATATTACTCAATGATGTATGTCTTCAAGTATTAGCCTTGTCGAAATGAGATCATACGAATGTTAAGAGTACATATACATATTCTCATTATGTCCCTAGACGGTTCTTACCTGTAGAAGGTAGATAGACACCAGTAACACATAAGATTGGAGTGTGAGTTGGTCAATGACTGAGTCTCACTAAGTCATGATATGGCAATATCAAACCAAGCACACATATACATGTTAGGGAACAATGTATTAGACGGACCCAACTTGAGAGTGACACATGGTTTTGGTGGTCACAGTCATATCTCATAGGGAAGGTGGTGATTGTGATTCTTAGACCTACTATCAATGCAGTTCTCACATGTCATTGGGTATGCTTTGACATCATCAAATGCAGTCATGAAATATGGGTTGTTATAACGATGATGATTGGGTGACTTTGACACATGGGGATAGACTATGAGTGATAGATATGAGATTTGTCCCTCCTACTGGATTGTGGTACCCTAGCCACTTGATAAGCGAGACTTAGAAATGTATGAGCATGCATATGTGAATTAATATATGACATTGAGGTCACATTATCTTAGAAAGTCTACCCTTAGTTCAAGGAATATGGATTAAATGTTGATATGATGGCCTTCCATTCCTCAAGTTCATCTGGGATATCAGAGACAAAGGAATTATACAATCAATGCAACATCTTACCCAAATTTTAGGTTGAAGTTGTTCTCCAACTTTCCATTCACTTGGGTAGTACTGATGTGTGACTAGGCACTACTCTTTGCTTGTGATGTCATAAGCTAGTTATGGACATTCACTGCCAATGTGATACGGGACCTATAGGGTCACACACATATGAACTCATATAGAAGACGAGTTTGATCTTGAATGACAATTGGATTGATTACTAAAGTGTTTAGGTATTCAATTCACACAATAGATCGGCTGATTGATTGACTAAACTGTCAAATGGCCATCTCACTGAGTCAGATGATCATTTGTTCATCTAGACAAACGTCTCAAGAGTTGCATGGTTGTTTGGATTGTCAGGATGATTGAGGATTGAATTGGCTTAGTTTTGCCCTTGAACTGAGTGGTTCAATATGATTGAACCGTTTAGCTCATCTTGACTCACCAGACAAGCATCTGGGTGAGTGCGACATGCATCTTTCCTAGGTGAGATGGCCCAGTTGGTTCAAATAAAGGTTCAAGATATTTCCCTAATAGTTTTGATTGTACTTTATGTTGAATTCTAGGATGGGTGATTGGATGCTCTAAAGGGGGTGAATAGAGTTGAATGCGCTTGAACAAAATTCATTAGACTTTCAAGTTATATCACAAGATAAGGTTTCTAAATAGGAAATTTGAGTACAACTAAAACATACATAGTAAGTGAGAGAGAGATTTAACAAGCACCAAGTGACAAGCTATGTAGAGTGGTTCCATACTCCAAACTAGGACTATGTTAGTCCACTACCTAGAGAAGTCAACCTCTAGGATTTCTAAGTGTATCTCCCTCTATATATTCACTTATAAGAGTTACAACACATGACCCACCAAAGGACTTACCTATCCAATACAAAGAGACTTCAACCTACCCAAGGACTTACCCACTTGATCAAGATGTCTTCAACCTTCACGAAGGTCTTATCCACACTTGCATCAAGTGTTTGGCCATGCAGGGATTACCCCCTCTTCTTGGATCATCCACCTTTGACTTCACCTTCACTCGGAGAAGCTTTCACCAAGGACTTACCTACTTGATCAAGGAGTCTTCTGCCTTCACCAAGGGCTTACCCACTCTTGCTCCAAGTCTTCAGCCTTGTTCTTCACCGAGGGACTCCTTCCCTTGTTCTTCTTCACCTCTCTTAGACAAGAGAGAGAATCTTCATCTTCATGGTTTAAATAAGAGATTGGGAGGTGGACAAAGTGAGAGCCTTACAAGATATACATGTAGGACTAGCTATCTTAGAAATCTCTTACTCACTCTAATGGATGATGCAAGTGATTAGACTTAGAGAAAGAGGAGGTTATAGGATCACTCAACTATAAAATAGGGACCTTCATAGTGCTTGGCTAACCAAGGGATGAATCCCAAGGGGTCCTATATATAGTTGAGGTTGCCTAGAAGCCTTTGGGAACACTTGAGGATGAATACTAGCCATTTGGGATGTTGTGAAAGATATTTTTTCGAGTTTTGCAACATTCCAACGACTAGAAGCACTTTTCTGTAATTTTCCATACAATGTGATTGGTCGAGTTCTGTGTGTTGGAAACTCGACCGATTGCACTTTTAGTTTTTCCACTACATGGATCGGTCGAGCTTGTAACTAGATCGAACCTAGACATTTTCAAAATCCATCATATGATCGGTCGAGTTTGTAACTCGAGTGATTAACAACATGTAATGAATTTTGGAAAATGTCATTGAAGTGCTTAAATATTTGGTTTAAGTGATCCTAATTTTTTCAAAGCTTAATTACAAGTCATACAATTATTACAAGTGATTTACAACATGATTCTAATGTATTTACATCATATTCTAAAAATGTACACTTGCATTGACTTTGACTTGTCTTTTCTCCAAGTTGAGATGTGCAAGTTAGGGCATTTGGAGTGTGTCTATACATAATCTGAAAACACTCAAGTAGAGACATTAGACATAAATAAGCAAATGGTTAGTCATCATCAAAACAAGGGTTTAGTCCATTTAGACCTAGAGTCAACACTTTACTTGGGGTACAAGAAAATTAATATGTGATATTAATTGAAATTGAAAATTTGTATCCAATTAGGAAACTGCCAAATAGCCATTTAGCAGTGTAAGACGATCGTCTAGATGTGCCATATGACTATTTGGTGTCTCACAAGTTATGAAAGTTCAATTTCTTATAGTCCTTTCCACTCCCACGCAATCATGTACAGATCGGGAACCCTAGCCCAATCCACACCTATAAAAGGAGGGGCATTGGGGGCTTCCCAAGACACAACATAGACAACTGAGAACTAGTTCCTTTGACAATTGTTGTCCTCTCTCGTTGTGGTAACTAAGAGATCCCAACCAAGTCCTACCCGATGGGGAGGGATAGCTATAGGAGAGAAACAACTGATGATCGTTGTTGGTGGGAGAACATGTTGGTGACTAGCTAGTACACCAACATGAGGGACAACTCCTTCCCGTTCATTCTTGGTGGACGACAGGAGTTTGTTGATCAGTGTGGACTACTCAAGAGGTAGGATTCCTTTGTCTACTACACAAAGAGAAAAGTCAACCTACAGTCTGTGGAGAGACCACGGGAGTCGATGTGCAGGTTTCAGAGATAGATGTTCGTGGTAAAGACTAGGAGTTGCACAACCCATGTCCAAGAGAAATTAGTCAGCAGTTACAAAGAAGTGAGTTTTGTCATTGGACTTGCTCTAGGACCAGGTATGACTCACTAAAACCATCCTTCCTATATCATAGTAGTTGATGTGATCTTGATATTATTACATACAGATACATTTTTGTTTCCGCTATTATACTTTGTGCCCATATTTCCCAACATATAGCAGGCTGACCATGCCAAGATCGACATGGCCACACACGCCATCCCATCACCTTTATGGTTATGAATCCCCTTTCCAACTTCTTCCTCTCTCATTTCCCACTCTGTCCTATCTCAATCATGCAAGAATACCCTACCTTCTCCTTCCTTCTTCTTCCCTTCTTCCTATGATGTTGTCGTGGAGTCCTTTTGGGCATTTTTCATTGAACCCTGACATCCTAGTTTTATACGACTACCAAGTTTGATTAATGTATATTCTTCCTAGTTTTTGTTGTATTAGTTTGTATTCATTTTTCTCATTTTGCATTAAAATTGTCATGTATATTATTATTCTTAATTGTATATTTAACTTGTAAGAAATTTATCTGATTCCTTAATTTTTCATGGCAGATCCAAGATCCATATCATTTGCACTAGCATAGGAGATGGTGGTCGCACTAGTTGGACTAGATTTTCATTGATTCAGCCCTTCATTGATTGATGATTTTCATTAAGGGTGACTTCATCACACACCATGATCCACATGCCAATACCCACACCCTGAGGTGGGTTTTCTCCAACATGGATTGGCATCAGTTCACACATGAAGAGTTTCCATCGGTAGTCAACTGACGCAACCCCTACATGCACTTGTTTACTGATGAAATTTTGACATTGTCTACCAATGAAATTATTGCATGCGACAACTGATGAAACCCGTACCGATGGAATCCCTATGCTCATCAACTTACAAGAGTTCAACACTAATTAGATTGTAGATTTCATCCATTGATGATCTTCCTACCTACCTCTATTATTGAGACCCCAGATGCAGCCAACTGGTGGAACTGATGTAGGGAAATCGGGGTGACAAATAAGGCAGTGGAAACAAAAATTTAATGTTATATTCCCAAACCGGTGAGATTCCTTCAACAACAATGTATCTAGGAAGGAAGGGTTTCAAGGCATATACTTGGTCTTCGAGCATGTCTAATGACTATCCTTATTGCAACATCCTTCTTCTTGAATCAACACTCAAGCAATCGTCAACAATAGCCTCCTGGTGCAATACCACAAACAGAGGTTGACAACATTCTCCTAGTGGGTGGCAAAGGCCTCCTCGCCTCTAGTAGTCCACATGGACTACTGAGAACTCCATGTTGCGCTATTAGAGCCAACATGAAGGAGTTGTCCCTTTGAGCGTCAGCCTTCTTGGGTTGATTTTCTCTCTCATGTTGTCTCTCCCTTGTTGTCTCTCTCATTTAAATGTAGGACTTGTTCAGGCTCTCTAGTTATCACAATTAGAGAGGACAACAATTGTTAGAGCTTATTTTTGTATCTCAAAATGCCTAGACTACCCCCATTATATAGGATGGCTAGGGTCAAGGTTTCCAGATTATCCGGGAGTCGAGGAGACAAATTTTCATGAATTTTCTGGAAGCTACAAAAGTTGAACCGATCGGTTCCCTGTTGAACCTGTCAGTCCACATGTAAAATAGTCAGTTCAACACTTGAACCGATCAGTTCAGTTGCTTTCCTATTCCCAATCACATTGGCTTTCAATATTTTATTATTGCACAACATGACACCAACATTAATACTTGGTCCGATTGTATTGATCATTGAACCGGGTGATACACAAATTTAAACTATCATTTTTGACTTTGAACTGTTCGGTTCACCAACTTGGCCAGTCATTTTAGATTTCTGATACAACCAATGTTGTTCAATTGACTTAACACTTGAATCAGTTAGTTCAACACTTGAATCGGTTGATTCATATTCCAGTCAGCTAATTTTCAACCATTGTTGTTCAATTTGAATACCTTAACACTATAGTAATCAAGTTATACATATTTCATGAATAAACTCCTATTCCAAGTGCATCCTATGTGTGTTACCATATAGTTCCCAAGTTGCATTGGCAGTGGATGTCCATAACTAACTTATGACATCATAAGCAATGAAAGATATCTAGCAACACATCATTGCTATCCAAGTAATTAGATAGTTGAAGAACAACTTCAACCTACAATTCTTGATCAGTGTTAATGTGATTTTGTAGTTCCTATATTTTTGATATCTAGATTGAACTTGAGATATGGAATTGTCATCCTCTCAACATTCAATCCATGTTCGTTGAACTAGAGCAGACTATCTAAGATGCATGTGAGCTCACATGCACATATTGAGTCACATGAATATGGTCATACATTTCTCATTCTCGCTTATCAAGTGGCCTAGATATCAATCTCATGTAGGTGGGACAAATCCCATCTACATCACTCACACTCAATCCCCATGTGTTACAATGAACCTGAGCACCACCTCTATGGAAACCCTCATTCAAGATCATGTTGGAAGATGTGACAATACATCAAATGACATGTCATGAGTTTAGTTATTTCATGTTTAAGAACTAAAATCACCACTATCACTATCAGAGATGGTTCTGACTACCATCCCATGGTCTCCATGTATCACTCTGAAGGTGGGTTTGTCTGATACACTATCTATAACATGTACATATGTGCTTTGTTTGATATCACATATCATGACTAATGAGATTTTGTCATCAACCAACACACACTCTAGTCTTACATATTACCATCATCTATTTTTATTCCATAGTAATATCTGACTAGGGATATAACAAGAATGTATGTACCTTTATCATATATCTGATCTCATTGTTTAGGTCCTCAAATTGAGGACATATATCATTGAGTGACATCATTGTTTAGACATATATATGTTTATGTCATCATCCTGTGATTGAGACAAACATAATAGACAGAATTACCTTTATCATTATCAAATCAGGTATCTAATGTCCCATTACAATCATCGTATGATTGGCTCTCTAGGCATACTTACCTACATACTCCAATTTGTACTTAGAGACAATCACCTGAGAATCTTATTCCAAGTGATCTTAACATATCTTTGATGTTTTTGTTGAGAAATTGCTTTTATAGAGGGTTAGCAATGTTTGCTTCTAGTCAGTATATTGTAGGTTTTCACATCTTCTAATTGTATGACTTCTCATATGATATGGAGTTGTCATAGTATGATATCTGAGTTCCTTTGCCTAACCAATAGCTTCAATTTTGTCAAAGTATTTCTTCTATGTCATCAATGGTTGGCACCTCCCATAAGTTCATCTACATGAACTTCTTGATCCATATAGTATTGTTCGTTGTGTTCATATCACCAAGATACTTGGCTTCTATTGTAGAATTAAACAACTTTTCCAACTTGCAGTTCTAGTTTAAGGTCCAACACAAATTTAGATTATGATTGTTAATGTCCTTTGTCATTTTAGAATCTTGCATCGGTGTAACCCTTTACACCCAACTCTTCCTTATTACCATAACCAAGGAACCGATCCTTTTAGTGCTTCTCAAGTACTTAAGGATGCTCTTTATGGTAGTCTAATGACTTTCACTACTATTTGATAGATATCCTCTCATCATGTCCAATACATATGAGACAACAGGATGAGAACATAACATTTTATGATAAATCCAATTGCGAATGCATATGGCATCTTACTCATTTTTGCTGATTCTTCACAAGAACTAGGATATTATGCTCTTGAGAGACTAATCCCATGGAGCAAGGACAACTTTTCTCTTGTTGAGTCAGACATATTGAACCCTTCTAGCATCTTGCCAATTTATGTGCTCTTAATTAGACCAAGAAGCTTTCTAGGTCTATCTCTATAGATCTAAATTCCTATCATATAGGATACTTTGCCTAAACTCTTCATAGAGATGGTACTTCTCATTCAAGTTTTTAACATTTTTAGTATAAGGATATCATTCTTCATCATTATGTGGAATATAAATATGCTCCCACTCAAGTTTTGTAATTACAAACTTCATCTTCATTTTTACTGAAGTCAAACTCTTTGCCAACCTATCAAATCAAAGATTCCATCTCTGAGATGCTTGCTTCAATTCATAGATTGACCTTTCTAGCTTATGGACTTTATTTGCAATAATTGGATTCATAAAACCTTTCAGGTTGTTTCACATACACATCCTCTACAATAATCCTATTAATAAATGTGGTTTTAAAATCCATTTGCCAAGTCACATAGTCATATAAGCTACCATAGAAAGTGTGATCCTAATGGATTTAACCATGGGAACTGGTAATAAAAAATTGTCATGTTCAACACCTTGAACTTGTTTGAAACCCTTTGCAACCAATCTGTCCTTATAGGTTTGTACATTACCATCCATCTCAATCTTTTTTCTAAAGACCCACTTGCACTTTATGGGTTATACCCCTTCAGGTGGATCCACTAAGGCCATACCTTATTGGTGTACATGGACTCCATCTTCTATCTCATGGCCTTAAGCCATTTCTCAGACTCTGGTCCCTCAATAGCATCTAGTTAGGTTGTTGTCTCATCATCTATGACCAATTCATCACCTTTATGAGTTATAAGATATCATAATATTTCAAGCTCAAGGCGTGTCCCACTAGATCTATGAGGTTTTGTGCCACATAAGGAACTTGAGATTCCACAACAACTTGTGATTCTCCTTGTTCCTATTGTACCTCTTTAGATTGAATGTTTTCTTATTGGTCTCGAACTTTTTGAGTTCTACGTTTCTCCCACTGATTCCTTTGGAATTAAATTCCCTTAAGGAATATAGACATCCTGGAAACAACCACTTTTGTTGTTGGATTGGAATATAAAAGTAGTATTTATCAAGATAACGTTTATGTGATTTGTGGACAAAGCTTTCCAAGAAACTATCTTCTTATATAAGATTTCAATCCTAATCCTTATAAAATACATATCAGGACACTTCCCATGCCACATATCATATGGTGTCTTTTGAACTATTTCATACGGTACATTGTCTAGTGTAAAGCATGTGCCAAAAGAAATTGAAAGATCATCTAGATTTATTGATAATCACATCATGACTAATATGTGAGATTCCTTCTTTCTGATACATCATTATGTCTTAGGTGTAGTTCATTGTGATACACTATAGTGGTCTCCTAGAACATCCTCAAACTCTTGGTTTAAATATTTCAACATCGATCATAATAAAGTGTCTTGATGCTTTTACCAAGCTAGTTATGTACTTCATTTATGTTGTCTTTGTACACTTCATAAGAGTCAGACTTGTATTTCATTAAATAAAAATTACCATATATATTGAGATCACCAACAAATATAATGAGGTATTGTTAACCACCTCTAGCATTTATTATAAAATGTCTATATACATCAGTATGTACAAGCCCTATTAGAATACTCACTCTCCCTCTACATCTAGTGAAAGGTGCTTTTGTCGCATTACCCAATATATAAGACTTGCGTATCTCTATTGGTTAAATAACTAAAATATTCTAGAAAAACATCATTATGGATTCTAGAAATGTAATTCTTATTTATGTGCTTTAGATGTCAATGTTATAGGTATTCATTGTTTGAGTCATCGAGTCATTTTGTATATGTGTTATACATATTTTTCTTTAGAACTATCAAGTATAGACTATGAGACATAGGGCACTGCCATATAAGATCTAATATTTCAAAATAAAACATAAATTTATTCATGATATTCTTATCCATACAAGATACATGATGTTTTTATTAATGGTAGGTGCATAATAGAAATTCACTAGTTCTATTATAGACCCAATGGGTTGAATGACATATTCCATCTATATTGGTAGAAACTCTTACTCTGCATAGTTCTAGCTTACTTCTTCTCAGATCCTGAAGTGGAGATCCCTATCTCCTCCTTCTTCCTAAGATCATCTATGTAAAGAGGACAATTCCTTTTCCATTGTCCAGGATGGTTATAGTGGTGGCACTTTCCTTCCTTATTCAATCCTTCTTATCTTTCAATGTTAAGGACTTTGGTTTCTAGATATCTTTAGAACTCTTTTTAGCTTTGCCTTTAACCTTGAACTTCCCTCTTCTTATCATCATCACATATTTGGGGTTGTCCTTCTTTATCTTCATTTTAATTGTCCTCAACATGCTAAGTAATTCTGACAATGTGTCAAAATCATTCATGTTATAGTTCATGACAAACTAGTTGTATGACTCTTGCAATGATTACAAAATCACATTTGTGGACAAGTCTTGACTCAAGGGAAATCTCAATCTAGAAAGGTTGTCCACATACCCAATCAGCTTGAATGTATGGGGATCTACTGGATCTCCTTCTTCCATGTTGCACTTGAATAATATCTTAGAGACATCATATCTCTCTTGTCTTGCTTGATCTCGGTACATGTTCTTAAGATGTGTAACCATCTCAATAACATCCATGTTATCATGTTGTGTCTGCAACTCATAGTTCATTGAGCACAACATCAGGAACCTAACATCCACAACATCTTTAGAGTGCTTCCAGTAAGCATCTATGTCATCCGTAGTCACGTTGGAAGTGGGCTAATATGGCTTTAGTGTCTCCAGGACATAGAGAGTGCTCCCTTGAGAACAATTCTCAATGTTCGGAATGATTCATCGAAGTTAATCCCTCTCAGCTTGTCCTTATCAATAACCGATTGCAAAGAAAATGTGTTTGTGTTTGCCATTAAATTATACAAAAGGAAATTTGCAATTTTGTCAAAACACTATTGATTTGATTTAATAATATTGACTACATTAATTAGGCATTTAATTAGTTATTCATTCCCACTATTTTTTTCAAATTGATAGCCCTCACATATCAATTTGAAATATTATAACATACAACATTATAGTGATTCAAGATCTAAAACAATTGAGTTATTAACTAGCCACCGCTAGTGTCCATAACTAATTACTAAGGTAGGAAACTTTTGCTAATTGCATCTCATGTAATTATTGATAGATGTTATGTACAACTCTTTGCCATAGTCATATGCATGCTTCTAAGCACTTACTCACATTGAGTTCACCTAGTTAAGTCTGACCCAAAAGCCAACACAATAGTAATGCATCCTGCTTGATAGGCCCACATGACTACCATCACACTTCCACGAGATGGACATTGCATCACGCTTGGCGTGTCCACACTTATTCGATTAGGTTTTTTATGTGTGTTTCTTATGGAAAGCATCTAAGACTTGAAATTTGATTGAGGGTTTTATATTTATGTAAATACATATACATATCCAATTACCACATACAAATATGTATCATGTACATACTATATCCACAAAATAAATATGCAATTATAAAATTGGAGTGATGGTTTTGGCCATATTATTGTAACTCCTTGAAGCAACAAGGAATTACTACCACCAAAGGTCCACATCATGTGGCAATATTGTAGATGAATATCTATGTTGGAAGCGGTCCAAGTCAATCGATTCAACTCTTGAACCAGTCGGTTGGCCTCTTGGTTAGTCAGTTTGTCTCTTAGATCAGTCGAATGACCTCTAATTCAAGCGATGTCTGGACTCCTCTAGTCGATCAGTTGCACCACCACTCGACCGGTCGAGTCCTCATCTTGAATGCCTTCCTCGATCCTCCAGTCGATCAGTTCATCTAGTAAAGAATGTCTTCTTTGTCATAATATAAAATAAATACTATCTTATTCCTATTTAACATATAACATTGTAATTGGGAAACCTCAAGTTACATTGGAGGGGAGCATAGGAAGGAAAGCATTGATACTTTTACATTTGGAAACAGAGAGAAAAAATTGATATGTAGATCGAGATATGAAATAGGAATAATAACCATCCAAAAAAGCACAAAGATCTAGGGGTCATTGGTCATAACCATTCTAACATCCACCATCAAAACCAATTTTAGGGCAACACGTATAAATTGCATATATATATATATTTGTAGGATCATATGTGGTATTTAATTGGATATGCCGATTAATCATTTTAAATGTTCTCATTATATTCAATAAAATAAATCTATTCATATCAATTTTAGTCCATATACACCGTGAATTGATGTGGCTTTGATACCACTTTAATGAAAGTAGAGTGATAGAAAAGATAGCAGATACAAATATTTTATGTCTGGTTCCCAAACTGGCAAAATTGCATTAACAACAATGTATCTAAGGAGGACGGGTTGCAAGGGATGTGCCTGGTCTGGGATCAAGTCCAACGACTATCCTTGTTGCAGTGTGCTTCTTCTTAAATCAACACTCGAGTAGTTGTCAACAATGGCCTCTGGGCGCAACACCAAGGATGGAGGTTGACGACATTCTCCTAGCAAGTGTAAAAGGCCTCCTCACATCTATGTAGTCCATTCTTACCATCGCAAACTCCATGTTGCTCTATCAAATCCAAGAGGAAGGAGTTGTCCCTTCAAACGAAAAACTTCTATGGTTGATTTGCTCTTTCATGTTGTCTCTCCATTGTTGTCCCTACCTTTTACAGGTAGGACTTGCTCAGGATCCCTAGTTACTACAACTAGAGAGGACAACAATTGTTATAGCTTATTGTTATATCTCTAAAAGCCTAGAATGTCTCCCTTTATATAGGATGTCTAGGGTTAGGGTATCTAGATCATCTAGGAGTAGAAGAGACAGGATTTCATGAATTTTCTAGAAGTTGCAAACATAGAACCGATTGGTTCACTACTTAACTGGTTGATTCACATGTGAAATGATTGGTTCAACGCTTGAAGCCAGTCAGTTCACTTGCTTTCCTTTTCTCAATCATACTGACTTTTAATATTGATTAATGTACAACATGATGTCAGATTGAACATCAATCCTTGATTCCATCATTTTGATCATTGAACCGGGCAATTCACAAACTGAACTTGTCATTTTTAGACCTTGAAATGGTCACTTCGCCAACTAAATTGGTCATTTCATATTTTTGATTCAGCCAAAGTTGTTCAAATCACCTGACACTTGAATCAATCAGTTCAACACTTGAATCAGTTTATTCATAATCCAATCAGCCAACTATCAACCATTGTTGTTTAAATTGAATGTCTGAAGACTTTAGTAATCAAGTTAAACATGATTCATGAATAAACTCCTATTCCAGGTGCATCCTATGTGTTTTGACCCTACAGGTTCCAAGTTATGTTGGTATTGAATGTCCATAATCAACTTATGACATCACAAGCAATGAGTTGTATCTAGCAACACATCATTGCTACCCAAGTAATTGGAAAGTTGGAGAACAACTTCAACCTACAATCCATGATCCATGTTACCATAATTGTATAGTTCCTTTGTCTCTAATATTCAGATTGAACTCAAGGAATGGAATTGTCATCTTGTCAACATTCAAGCCATGTTCCTTGAACTAGAGCAGACTATATGAGATGCATGTGAGCTCACATATAACATATTGAGTCACATGAGTATGTCCATACATTTTTCAATCTTGCTTAACAAGTGGCCTGGATATCTCACATATCACATACTGAGTCACATCAGTATGTCCATACATTTTTCAATCTCGCTTAACAAGTGGCCTGGATATCAATCTCTCGAATGAGGGACAAACTAAATCTACATCACTCACACTAAATCCCCATGTGTCACAATGAACTCGAGCACCACCTCTATGAAAACCCTTTTTCAAGGTCACATTGGATGACATCAGAATACATCGAATGACATGTGATGAGTATAGTGACTTTAGGTCTAAGAACTATAATCACCACTATCAGTGTGAGAGTTGATTCTAAGTACCATTCAATGGTATCCATGTATCACATTCAATGAGGGTTTGTCTAACACACTATTCTCTAACATGAACCTATGTGATTAGTTTGATATCACATATCATGACTAATAAAATTCGGTCATCAACCAATGCACATTGTAGTCTTATGTATTATTTTCATCTATTTTTCTTCCATAGTGAAAACCAACTAAGGACATAACAAGAATGTATGTAATCTTATCACACATATGATCTTATTGTTCAGGGTGTCAACCTAAAGACATATGTCATTCAGTAACATCATTCTTTAGACATTTATTACGTTTGTATCATCATATCATGATCGAGACAAACATAATAGAAGAAATTACCTTTATCATTATCAAATCAGGTATCTAATGCCCCATTAAAATCATCATATGATTGTCTCTCTAGGCATACTTACCAACAAATTATACCTCCATCTTCTGATGAATTTCTATTATGACAACTGTTGACATCTTGGGTCTCTCAACTATTGAGATCTCTATTTATTTACCTACCGATGGGGTTGTTTCCCTTTCACCTACTGATGATAATTTTGAACAATACGACCTCTTGTCTTCCTCACACAACCACCTCATCACATCTTTAAGACCCCTGACCTATGTTTTGGGTTGACCTTGTTTGTTTTGGCTTGGTGGTTTGTGCTTGTTGTGCTAGTTCTGGTGCAAATTGCAAATTACTCATTCGAAGGGGTATTCTAGTAATTTTACACCTCTAGAGCGTTCTTTATCTATCTTGGCTTCTTGAGGGAGGTTGTGGTGCTTTGGGGCGCCTTGGTGGACCCTTAGTTGAGTGTTTTGACCCTTAGTGGTAATTAGGGTATTGTAGGGTTTGGTGTACCTTGACCATGTGACCCTTATTTGTTGTTTCAACCTAGGTCGCAACCTAAGGCCTGGTTGGAGGGTGTCTTGGTCGAGACACCTCCCCTCGGTGTGTTTGCCATGATCAAGATGGTCTTGGGTGTCTTGGGCCACGATGGATGCTCTTGTGTAGAGTGTTTCAACCTGGGTGGTTTGTGGTGACCCTGTGTCACGACCTAGTGATCCTTGGTGGTGTGTCACGACCATGGGTGGTTCCCTTGGTGTGTTACAGTCACGACATGAGGGTTGGGTGGTGTAGATGGTTGGTATCCAACCTATAGTGTATCACCATCTCATGCATGTGTACTTTATGTGGTTGCATGTTAGTTTCATGGATGGACAAGTGTCCCTTGGGGTCTTCTTTCATTGTCACCTCATCCCTTGCCATACCTCTCTCCTCCTTTGCTATATAAACCCTCTTTTCTCCATGGAAGTGGTCTTTTTTGGCCATCCTTTCTTAGACGATCTTGGATCTTAGTGGATCAAGAAGGATATGTTTTTGGTGCCTTGGAGGTGGATCAACCATTGCATGTGGTGCTTGTGGTGATCTTTGGCCATCATCTACCTTAGTGAGTGTTTAAATTCCTTTGTTAGTGTCTTCTTGGGATATTCTACCCCTTTTTCTTCCTTTTTCTTGGCCTTATACCATGCTTTGACATGGTGGTCGTTCTTAAGAGTAAGCTCCTCATCATAAGGGTAATAGGCCATGTTTTGACAAGGCTACACCCAAGTGAGAGGGGACTTTTTCTTTCTGTTTCCCCTTCTTTCTTGTGATTCATCCTTTATATTCTTGCCTCTTTCTTGAGCTGTCTTTTGAACTTGGTGTTTTCCTCTTTCTTTAGGTGATCTTGTGTCCTAAAAGTGGAGCTTTTGGTGGATCTTGATCTTCCTTGAAGATTGTGTGATTAGATCTTGCCTTCCTTAGAGTGATCTTCTTTAAGGCAAGTTATATAACTCTTAACCTTATCTATTATTGCACCTTCCATGTTTGCATGTTTCTATTTTTCTCTTTCTATATGTTCCATTAACTCTAATAGATGGTGATAGGCCTTAGACCTTGTTTGATGTCGGGATCATGCTTGGTTTGGATGCAATCCAAAAACCCTAGTTTCCTTTTTGTACCTGATTTTGATGGTGAGGGTGCATGGTGGCTTTTCTCTATCTCTTGGCCATGGTTTGAGTTACATGCATGTTGATTGAGTGTTTCTAGTGTTCCATGTGGTTTTGGTTCTATTTTGATGGTCACAATCTTGGCTTCTCTCCTTTATTGAGGTTCCTTTCCATGGTGGTTTCATGAAGCTTGTTTTCAAGTTTGATGATTGTTTTGCATGCAATTTTTGCCCTATGATGACAATGAGTTTCCCTTGTTGGATCACCTATTATATCAAGGGTTTATCTCTATTTGGACTTTGGTTTGATTTTGGTTCTTGGTCTTAGTTATGGCTTGACCCTTAGTGGTCGCCATGCCCGGTTTTGGTCTTGAGTCGTGACACCCTTTTTGGCTTGGGGTTTTGGTCACGGTCGTATCGTCGTGTTTGCCTTGATTTTCATAACGAACTTAACACTATGTTTATCTTGGAGTTATGATGGGTCCTCTCTTTGGTATGTCACGGTCACGACATCATGGTTGGATGTGACCCATGAGCTATTTTTGTTGGCATGCCCTAGTTGAGTGTCATTTTTTCCTGCCTTGACTTGCTAGAACCTTGCTTCTATTTTGAATGAATTCTTGCTCTTGTGTTGAAGATGCCCCTGTCCTTGTTTGGGATCATGGCATGCTCTCCCTTGGGTAGTCGAACCTTAACCCTAGATGTTGAGACTTGGTTGCTTAAGGGTCGAGGCATGGTGCATCTCTTGGTGTGTCATGGTCGTGACATGAGGAAGGTTGTCCACGATTGTGACACCATGGGTGATGGTGGCCATGACCAAAGGTGGTGGTGGTGGTCACAACACATAGTCGAGGTATGTTAGTAACACATGCTTGAGTACCTAACCCATGTAAATCTATGAACCATGTATGAGCCACGTGTAGAGCTATGTAGATAGCTACTTCTTAACCTTAATCATGCTTCTTAACTCTAAAAGTACTTTGATAATGTGGGAGATGCTATACATAGGGTTTGATGCTTGTATGCATCAACAAGACCCTAATCTTCTAAGCTTGAAACCTTAAACCTAAAGTGGAGTTATATGATGTGTTTGCTTTTTCTTTCATGAAAAGTTCATCATGTTGTAATGTTTTATCTCTTGTTTATAATCCATAACAATGCAAGTGATATGTATGCCATGGCTTGTGTGTGCTATACTAATGATGATGTGCTACAGGGTGGTGCTCATGAACACTAATGAGACAATTGTTGACTTGAGAGTTATACATTGCCCATATTTTGATAATGACTTAACCATTCCATTCCTATGTATCTAATATGTTTGTTAAAGATTGATTTCAGGCTTTGGGTACATGAAAAGGATCAAATTACACAAACCCTAGCTTGTTCAAGTTCAAGTCAAAAGCAATGCAAGTGTGCATTTTGGCAAATCACTCCAAATGACCTTAGATGATTTTTGTAATCACTTGTATTGATGATATGACTTGTAACTAAGATGAGAAAAAATTAGGGAAACTTAATTCCAACGTTTGATCACTTAAATGTCAATTTAGAAAATTTGTCACAGGTTGTTCATCGGTCGATTTGGAAACTCGACCGATCCGGTGATGGATTTTCTTAAGAGACCAATCAGTTGAGTTGCACACTCACAAAACTTGACCGACTGACTCACTAAGCAAAGCTGATTTTATCTCATCGGTCAAGTTTCCCAGAACAAACTCGATCGATAGTTTGAAAATTGGCTTTGTCACTTAGTGAATCGATCGAGTTACCATTATTGAAACTCGATCAAATGTATTACATAGAAAATGTAGAAAAAGTTATTATAACCATTGGAGAGTTGTTTGGAGCAAGAATAGATCTGTTGCAACTTGGAAAATGACTATTTTTTTGCCTTTAAGTGCTCCCACACTCAAGGGAACAACCCCAGCTATAAATAGGACCCCTTAGAGATCATTTAATTTTCTCATTCATGCTATTCTAAGTCCTTGCTATAGTTGAGTGTGTTGCAACTCCTTGAGCCCCTTTCTCTCTCTAATTTACATAGAATTTCATGATTATGCCATGAGTTAGGATAGTTGTAAGAGAGATAATTCCTTGTGCTTGTAAAGCTCTCATTCCACTCCATCTTCCCTACCCCCTTTCTCAAAGAATAAAAGGTGAAGCAAGTTACTCTGAGTGAAGGTGAAGCTGTTGTTATTCTTCTTCAAGGTTGAAGAAGAGGTAAAGATTTTCTCTAAGTGAAGGAGAAGGCAAAGGCTAGAATCTAAGAAGAGTGGGTAATTCCTTCAAGGATGAAGACTTGTGCAAGAGTAGGTAAGTCCTTGGAAGAAGGCGAAGACTCTTTGCAAAGTGAGTAAGTCCTTGCTAAGTTTGAAGACCCTTTGTATTGGATAGATAAGTCTTTTGATGGGTCTTTTATTGCATCTCTTATAAGTGAATATATAGAGGAAAGTACTTGCAAAGTCCTAGAGGTTGACCTCTCTAGGTAGTGGATTGACTCTCTCCTAATTTGGAGAGTGGAACCACTCTAACTGACCTTGTCCAAGTACTTGTTTCATTTTCTCTCATCCTTGCTATGCTTGTTAGTTAGGAATTCAAATTTCAGTTAAACTGTTGGTTTTGATTGATGTAATTTGAAGGTCTAATCTATCTTGTGAGAATTTTTGAAGCTCTATTCCCCCCTTTAGATCCCTAGATCCAACAAGTGGTATCGGAGTGAAGGATCTTGTCCAATAATCTCCCACAAAATGAGAAGATGGGTGGCAACCTACTTGGTTCACTCAACCTAGAGGGAGGCTTCTCCATGCGTCCTTCGGTCTTTGACGACACCAACTTCCTCTATTGGAAGAGGTGTATGCAGTTCTACATTCAAGGCATGAACTTTGATATGTGTAAGGTGATGGTCACACCATACAAGGAGCCAACCGGAGCTGTTGCAACATGGAGTGAAGTTGCACTTAAAGAAACCCAACTCAATGCTAAAGCCATAAGCATCCTATATGCAATCCTTACCCCAACGGAGTTCAACCACATCTCATCTTAGGACACGAACTATAAGATTTGGGACAAATTGTACATTACCTATGAGGGCACAAAGCAAGTGAAGGAGGCTAAGATCTACATATTGAACAACCTTCAAGGGAACTTTAAGACCAATAAGAAAGAAGGGATTGTTGAGATGTACTCTAGGGTCAATGTCATCATCAACTGCCTAGATACTTTGATAAACACTTTGGATAGAGGTGTGATCAACTCCAAGATCTTGAGGACTCTACCAAAGAGATGGGAGTCAAAGGTGACCTCCATTGAAGAAGTGGGGAGCCTTGGTGACATCCCAATTGAAGAGCTTATTGGTAACCTCCAAGCTCATGAGCCAAGGTCTAACAAGCAAGAAGAAGAATCCAAGCAAGAAGTGAAGGAATCCAAGAAGATCAAAGATAGTGATTTCAAAGCACAATTGGAGGCGGTCATCCTTCAACAACAACTTGCTTTCTAGACATCTTCCTCCTCCTCCAGTGAAGATGATAGACCTAGTGAGCATGAATCCAACTACATCAAGGGCAAGCACTTCAAGGGAAAGCAAGCCTCCTCCTCTACTCCTAGATGCTAAAAGTGTGGACAAAAGGGACACTACATGTAAAGAGCTGAGATCACCTCCTTACTAAAATTTAACGAAAAATACACAACATCCATCTTTTTATAAAAACTTTAAGATGAGGGATGAAGGCATAATAATTCCAATTAAATAAGCATGGACCAAATATAATTTAATGTCAATAGTAGCAGCAGAATGTAAAAACATATGCTATTACATAGCTTTATTTTTGAAAGATAAACTAAAACACTATAGGATTTGGCCATAGTAACCTAGCCATCTTGGTAGTCTCACGCCTGGTCAGCTACTCCTTGTTCTGGTTCTATCCGTTGTCCTGGCTCTGGGTGGTTGGGGTCACCCAGTAAAAGGAGATAAAATGTATGTGTCAATTAAGGAATAAGGACCTTTTAGCAACTTATAAAATGGCAATAAAACATTCACTAACTATGAGAATTCAAGAGTATGAGGCAAGTAACAAAATAAAGAATTCTGCCAATTTAAATAATAATGAGAGAGAGAGCATGCATGATTAAATATGACTACATTAAGATAACATAGGGCTGAGGCACATACCTAAACCTCAACCTCTAGGTGAGGGAGAACTTACACATTCCCAAGCACCCGAAATAATTATAAGATGGGAAGAATTATCACGTTCCCCTGGGTGAATTTACACATACCCACTATGGGCGGTTGTATAGATGTACACTATGTTAGTTAATTAGTCATTTTCATCATCATGCTAAAGTATTTCAATGGAAGATATAAGAATTTTAACAACATTACAAGTGGGGTCCAAGACCCTAGAACAATTTATGCAATAATAAGAAATAAATGAAAATAGGCTCATGCCTCATAGGGAAAATAGGACTGGATTTGAAACATGCCCAACTTAGGGTTAGAATACACATACCTCACTTGAGTTATCCTAGATCTGTCTTTTCCTCAATTAGTGATGTCTAACATCCTTAAACCCTAAATGCAAGTATTTTATCACAGGGATTAGGGTTTGCTGTAATTAAAGGGCTGAAACCCTAATTTTATACCTTCAAGACAAAACTTCAATTTTGGGTTTGAAAATTGACTCAAACAATTTGTGATATTTTTCTAATTAAGAAAACATATTTATTCTTCAAAATTGGAGTTAAAATGTATTAGTTATCATTTTTAGGACATTTTATAAGATTAAAATGGTGTACACACTAAATATCAATATAGGATAGAGATTCAGTATTCAAAAACCTTAAAATCGAATTCCTCATGAAAAATCCTTTCCAATGAGTATTTATTTGCATTTTTTTCGATAAAGCATCAATTTTCTATAAATTAAACAAAACCGACCAATAAGAATTCAGGAAAATGCCACATGGGCAATAAAACTCGCGAGATGCACTACCACAGGGCCTGCATGAGCTAGCCCAATCACTTGCGACTAGGTCACAGGTCAGTCATTTACTCGGCTTTGGTCAACGAGAACTAAAACAAGGTAAAATGTCTTTTTTACCCTTGGGAAAAAATCAAACGAAATGAGGCGAGCGAGGGTAGTCGCCGGAATTCTACAAGGAGATTCATCTCAACTCATGTTCAGCCATGGTGCTGAGCTCTTACACAAGAAGTAAGTTGAAGTTTGGGCAAATCCGAAAGACGAAGTGAAAGCTCGAGGTTATAGTCTAGAAATGAAGGCAAGGTGGTACCGAACTAACCTGGGCTCGCAATTTCCTTGTTGGTCTTGCCTACAACCCAAGGGAGCCACCACTAGGTCAGAGGGAAACTTGAGCAGTAGGTGGAGGTGGGAATGATGTTTGGCTAAATTGGGAGTGGAGCATGATTGATGGTGCTTTGGCGGAGCTCAGGGTGTGAGTATTTATAGGTGAGGTGGGGTGTTGTGGTGGAGGTGAGAAGCCACGGTCGGTGCCTTTAGGCGTTTTAGCTACATAATGCCTCACTAAAAGAGTGATGACTCAAATGAATTGGGGGAAGGATACAAAGTGAATGGTGAAAGAATCTCACAAAATGATCAAGGAACGAGGGAGAACAAAGTCAAGGAGCCGGATTCACTGTAGGCGTAATGGCTAGAGGTTGAAGATGGGTCCAGAGACATTGGATGCGGACCAGGCCTCACGCAAGCTATTGGATCAAGTGTCCATGATGGACCCAAGCGGAATGTCACATGTGACATTCATTTAAATCCGAAACTTATCTTAATTTCAATGTATAAATGATATATTCAATCAAAGTTTGGCCCCATTTTATTAAAAACTTGTTTAATGCATTTGGGGGGTCAAACATGGTACAAATGAACTAAAATTTAAACCATAGGCTAATAATGATGTTTAGATTAATGTTATGCAATTAGTTTTTCATTTCACCCAAGATTTGGCCCTCAACCACAATATTATCCATTAATGTGTATTTTTATGTATAAAATGAGTGAATTAACATGAAAAGGCTTTTTGATCAAGTTTTGGTTGTATTTTTTAGATAGGCAATACAAGAGTCTCACATTACTTCATTAATTACATTTCATATTTTATTACTCCATAAGAGGAGAGAGAGAGGAAAGATGGTTATTACTCCCAATATTAACTTCTATTCTCATTATTATTCATTTCTTATTCCATTGGCCATTAAACCTTTATGTTAACATTATCCATTGATTATTTTCATATTTATGTAATAATCATTTCATTTTTGTGGACATTTTGCAACATTACTCCTACTAAAAGTATTAATTGAGGTAATTGTGACTAACTCCTTAAGTTTGTATGCATATTTAATCCAAGTCCCTCAACTTCCACAAAATTAACAATAAAGACAACCAGAGAAGAAAAGCAAGATATCTTTATGAATAGGGTCAAATTTTAAATACAACAGAATTTAGTTTGTTACAGCAATCCACCCATTAAAAAGGATTTCATCCCCAAAATCTCAGACAAAAAGGGAAGGGTGAGTGTGCATCATCTCGTCTCTAAGTTCCCAAGTTGACTCTTCTAACCCATGATACTTCCACAAGACTTTCACTAGTTCAATCTCTTTGTTCTTCAACTATTTCACTCGAGTGTCAAGAATCTTCACTGGTAACCCCTAGTAGGTCAGATACTCATGAATCTCCACTAGTTCTATAGTGAGAAAATGAGAAGGATCTTTCACATACTTTCTCAGCACTGAGACATGAAAACATTATGAATCTTGTCGTAGGTTGGCAAAAGAGCTAGATAGTATGCACATTCCCCTCTCTTAGCCAAGATCTCAAAACAACCCACATAACGAGGAATAAGCTTGCCTTTGGATTTAGATCATGAAATAGAGTGTATAGGCTTGACTTTCAGGAACACATGGTCTCCCACTAAGAAACTTACATCAAACCTATTCTTGTCAGTTGACATTTTCTATCAATCTTGTGCAGCTTTCATACGCTTCTTAATCAACATGACCTTCTCTATCATCATTTGCATGTTATCAGTCTTCACAAGAGTGTGTTCTCCCACATCATCCCAATGCAATGGAGAACGAAAAGGTCTACCATATAAGGCTTCATATGGAGGCATCCCAATGCTGGCTTGGTAACTATTATCATACGCAAACTCAGCCAATGGTAGATATGTGTCTCATGCACCTCCCCAGTCCATAACACATGCATGTAGCAGATCTTCTAGAATATGTATAGTTCTTTTGGACTGGCCATCAGTTTGCGGGTGTTAAGTAGTACTGAAATGTAGGTATGTTCCCATTTCTTCTTGGATTTGACTCCATAGTCGAGAGATGAACTTTGGGTCATGGTCAGATACTATCGCCTTGGGTACACCATGCAGATGAACTATCCATTCCACATACAATTGTGCCATGTATTCAACTTTATATTTGGATTTGAAGGGTAAAAAGTGGGTAGACTTTGTCAAACAATCTATTACTACCCACACGACATCACAACCCTTTATGGTCTTGGGAGAACTAGTAACAAAATCCATAGTTATCTTCTCCCATTTCCATTCTGGAATCTCAAGAGGATGGAGAAGACCACTTGGTCATTGATGTTTTATCTTCACTTGTTCACAAGTCAAACATCTAGACACATATAGGGCTATATCCTTCTTCATATTCTTCCACTAGAAGATTCGCTGTAGTTCCTTGTGCATTTTGGTCGTGCCAGGATGAATTTCGTACTTAGACCCATGAGCTTCACTTAGAACACTCTGTCATAAGTCACAGATACCAGGAATCGACAATCTTTGTCGAAAGCGGAGAGAACCATCCACTTCGATAGAGAAATCAGACTGTGGATTCAGGGTTAAGGTCTTCATATCTTCTAAGCCATGGCTTTCTGACTGGGCAGCAACAATATCAGAAATCTAGGTTGGGGTGATGGATAAGCTAGCCATGTGAACACATAACTTGTTTGTAGCTTCATCATTCAGAATTTCTACAGGTTGTGGTTGCCAGCCAGAAATATACTCCATATTCTTTCATATACAACAGGTTATAGCAGCACATGTACCAGTTCTCTTCCGACTTAAGGCATCGGCAACTACGTTGGCTTTACCAGGATGATATGTGATGGTAAAGTCATAGTCCTTAATATATTCCATCCACCTATGTTATATCAGAATCAAGTCCTTTTGTGTCAATAGGTATTTTAAACTCTTGTGATCAGAAAAGACCTTGAACTTGACTCCATAGATATAGTGTCACCAGATTTTTAGAGCATGAACAATGGCTGCTAGCTCTAAGTCATGTATAGGCTAGTTTTCTTCATTCAGCTTCAATTGGAGAGAGGCATAGGCAATCACTTTACCTTCTTGCATAAGAACACACTCTAAACCTTGCTTGGAGGCATCAATGAAAATGACATAGCGTTTGCCTTCAATGGGTAATGCAAGTACAGGTGTACATGTCTGGCTTTGCTTTAGCTTCTGAAAGCTATCTTCACACTCAGGAATCCAAACAAACTTGACTTCTTTTCTCATCAATTTTGTCATAGGAAGGGCTAGCTCTGAGAAATTCTTGATAAATTTTCAGTAGTTTCCTGCTAAACTGAGGAAACTACATATTTCATATGGGTTCTTTAGAGCCTTCCACTTGGTTACAACCTCTACTTTATTAGGGTCAACAACAATTTGTCCAGAAGAGATTACATGACCCAAGAATATTACTTCTTTGATCCATAACTCACACTTCGAGAATTTTTCATATAGTTGATTCTCTCACAGTGTATTGAGTGCCAGTCTCAAATGTTCACGATGTTGTTCTTATGACTCATAATATATCAAGACATCATCAATGAATACTACAATGAACCGATCGAGATAAGGACAGAATACTCAATTCATCAGGTCCATAAAGGCAGCAGGGGCATTGGTCAGACCAAAAGGCATGACCAAGAATTCATAATGCCCATATTTGGTTATGAAGGTTGTCTTTGATATGTCTTCATCTTTCACTTGCATATGATAATAACCGCTTTGCAAGTCCATCTTTGAAAATACAGTGGCAGACTTGAGTTGGTTGAAGAGACTATCGATGTGTAGTAGTAGATAATGATTCTTCACTGTGACTTGGTTGAGCATGTGGTAGTCCACACACATCCGCATTGAACCATCTTTCTTCTTTACGAATAGGACACCCCCCCAAGGTGAGACACTTGGGAAAATAAAACCCATATCTAGAAGTTCTTAAAGTTTCTTCTTCAGCTCAGCAAGCTCAACTGGTGCTAAGCGATAAAGTGACTTCAAAATTGGTGATGTTTTGCGTGCAAGATCGATGGAAAAAATCCACATTACAAGTTGGAGGCAAGCTTGTAACGTCCCCCAGTTCGTTTTACCTTTTATATCTTGTTCATCTAGTTCACAATATATCTTGTTCAACATTCCTTCATAGAGACTATGTTCTATTTTTAATAGCCTTAATGCAAGCTTGTAACGTCCCCCAGCTCGTTTTACCTTTTCCTCCTCCACCAGAAGTTTCTTCAATGATGACATGAACTCTAGGCTTAGTTCAGTGCAAGATCATTGGGAATAGTAGCAGACAATCGGTAGGTTTTATTTATTTTAGCATTTTTTACCCTAGTGTATATTTATAATTTCTCTAGGGATTTCTCACAAAAAATATGTTGTTTCTTTAGATATCCTATTCTACACTATGGATTCTTTCTCTAGTGTATATTAGGTTGGTGTTCTTTGTCTAGGTTATTAGTCTGGTGTTTTTCTCTCTGCATGAAAATGTATAATCTAGGATGACATGTCCACTATGTAGATGACAGTTATTCATTGTGGGCCACTACTGCACGTGGTTCCACTACGGCCTCTGAAGGGATTATCTATTTTGTAACTACTTCTGATACAATTTTTGGTTGTTCAACTTCTTCTACTTTTGCTTCTACTTTTCTCCCTTTCCTAGTATCCTTCTTTGCAGGATATTTGGAGGTACATCCACGGCCTTCCTCTTTTTCTTCTTCACCTCCTCTTTATATGATACATTCAGACAAGACATGTGGTCTCCCTTTCATTATCAGACTATGGACTATTGGGGGCAAGGTGCTCTGTAAGCAATCCTTCTCTAGCACCATGTCAAAAAATTCCTTTGTGGGATTGATTTTGTTATCTCTGAGGTACTTGAGCACCTTCTCTAGCATCTTTGAATTTTTTCCTTGGATAGGGCCCCACTTTCTTCACATCTAGACATCATATTCTTTAGTATATCATAGAAAGAAGTTAGTTCCCAAAATCAGTTTAGATACCAATGAAACATACACATTGATGAAGTCTAAAAATGTTCATCGATGTAAGGTTTCTGGGATAATCGGCGAGTCCAAAAAGGTTTGGGCTGGATGTTTTGGTAAATCTAAATGCCAAAAAGAATTTATACTATTATAGAAATGCAGATATGTGAGAGAAATGCCCCCATTAAGGACTAAGTGCATGTGAGTAGAACCATCAGTTGGCTGGAAGAGTGGTCAAGCAATTGAAAAATGTTCTCCTTCACCAGTGAAAAATTGGGGTAAAGGTAGAATGATGAAATGAGGGTTAAATGGAGAGTGGTAAAAATTAAGGGTGGCAAGGTTTATGCCAATAGAAATGAATCATTAATAAGACTAGATATGGGAAAGAACAATGATGGGATCTTAACTCGTGGTCTAAGATGAATAATTTGCCCCATGTTCCTCATTTTGGTGGCAACAACAATCCTAGGACCTTTGCCAAGTTTTGTGCGGAAAACTATCAATGGTTCTCTCACTTCCAAAAATCGTGTCATCAGCAAGTTGGGTGTGATAGATGTCCATAAGAGCATAGCGGTTAGGAGGACTAGAGTTCTAGCTTTTGATTGGTAGTGAGTGGTTGACAATGCTCAACTGATGAAGGTCCTAATATTGGGGATCGATAATAGTTGGTGATCAGATTTGAATGGAAACTAGAATTTAAGTGATATTAGCAATTTAGGGTTTTTGTCCTCCTTGCAAAAGCTAGGGTTGTGAAAGAATTAGCAGATGGTTCTACTGTATATACCCAGGTCCACAAGTATATGTGGTACCAATTCAAGTTATCGATGGTCTAAGGACCAACAAAAAAAGTTTGTTTTCCACTAATGAAACTGGGAGCACATGTCCACCAATGCGAAACTGGAAGTGTCTCTGGATGAGGGCACAAAATTTGTAAACCAATGAAAGATGTAGAAGTTGCTACCTATGATCACCCATGTTCTCATATGCTAATGAAAATGTAGGTTTTTAGATAGATGAAAAAACAAGTCAAGCCGCCTACCGATGGAATAAATAGGATGTCCAATGAAAGGGTTTCTGAGTCTAGTGCACAGGTGGCCCTCCAAACCTTATTGACTGATGTGGATTCATTCTTTAGGGTTTGCTGGAAGTTTGGATATATGTCCTATTTTAGTGAACTGATCAAGATGTTCTTTCTATTTTCATTAGTTTCTGGGTTCTTTCCTTGGTAAATGGGATTCACATCATAGGTTTGACATGTCATTGATCAATTATATGTTCATGTTATTAACTATATTTTATTCTAATCAAACTAAAATAACATATTAAAAATTGCAATTAAAACAAACTTGTGTAAGAAAGGGATAAATAGGGCATGCACAATGAAAGTAAAAATTAAGTTATCAAAAAGGGAAACTTTAAAATCTAACATTTAGATAAAAATGCAAATGAACCAAGAGATCTTGGGTTACCTCCCAAGGAGTGCTAATTTTGAGTCATTAATTTGACTTTATCTATTCTTCAAGAATGGGTTGTTCCTTACCAAGTTGCAGGTCATCTCTCTTTATTAATGATTTGTCCTCATAGTACCTCTTTAAGCATGTCTATTTATTGGGAAAGTCCTAGATTTCTCACAATCAAGCTCCATCATCCCTGATGGATAGATCTTTATGACAATGAATGGTCGTTTAGTGCATGTTCCCACTTTCTAATGCTCTAGAATAGTTTTAGGAATTGACTGTGTGCTTTGTCCTTACTCACACACAAGTCGAGATCAAATTCGTGACAGGTCACCCATCCTAGTACTACTCTAGGTTGAGTGTGTTGAAACACAAAGTTCTTAGTGATAGGCTCCCTAAAAAGGAGGTGCACCTTAATGACATGGATGGTCTAATAATCCCTTTTAATATCATTTTATTTGAGGTCTCAAATCATGGATGTTACAATCTCCTATAGTTAGACTCTTTATGTCCTTGTCAAAGCTCAATATTTCCTTATTTCAGTGTATACCTTAATGACCTATGTACACCCAACTCTGAATCATGACTACCACTGCAAGGGTGGTTCCATCACCACAGAAAGCACTTTCCAACATGCTTGGACTAAACGGTTTAAAGGCATGCATTACACATCCCCAAGTAAGCCATACCTACTCGAGGGGAATTGGCTTTGATACCATTTGTAACATTCAAGTCCACTTTCCATGGCTCTAGTAGAGTTTTATAAATGAGGAATCGCCCCACACACCACCATTGGCCTTAACTGTATGATTTTTCCTCACTCATGCATAAGCTGGCATCAACTTCCCAACTGGTCACCCATCCTAGTACTACTCTAAGTTGACCATGGTCAACCATAGAGTTCTTATTGATGATCTCTTTGAAAAGGTGCCTTGGTGAAATGGGTGGTATAATCATCCCTTTTAAGATCATTTTATTTGAGGCCTCAAATCCTAGGATGTTTGAGGTCCAAATCATCTTGATCTTAGTTTTCCTTGAAATAACCTAATTGAAGAAATAAAAAGCAGGATTTTATCTCCCACCTTAACATCTTTTCCTTTGAGGTGTGAATCATGCCACAACTTGGTTCTTTCATTGTAGAGATGCACATTCTCATCAACATGCAACTTAAAATCCTCTAGTTCTTGGAGTTGTAGGAATCTCTTCTTCTCTGCCATGTCTAGGTCCATGTTGAGGGACTTGATAATCTAGAAATCTTTATGTTCTAGCTCCACGGGTAAGTGGCACACTTCTTCATATATCAACCAATAGGGAGTGGTCCATGTAGGTGTATTGTAGCTTGTTTAGTACGCCCACAAGGAATCATCTAACTTGGTGGACCAATCCTTTGTTGACTTCCCAGCTATCTTTTCCATGATTTGCTTGGTTTGTCTATTGAATACCTTGACTTGGCTGGATGTTTGCTAGTGATGAGGCATAGCACATTTTTTCTTTAGCATGTAATTTCTTCAAAGCACCTCCAATTGCCTTTATCCTGAAGTGGGATCCATTTTCATTTATGACAGTTATGGGGAACATGTATATTAGAACAATAACTTTTTGAAAAAGATGAATCACTGCCTTAGAATCACAAGTGAGAGTTACCACATTTCTGTCCACTTAGAGACATAGTTGACTGCAACCAAGATATTACTTATCACAAGAATAATGGTAATGTTTGGATATATTGTCATCCTTTGACGTTCTTTAAAAGTCTTTATTAAGGCTTGGGAATCTTTAAAGTTTAAACAAACCCACAGTAGAAACTCAACTATAACACCTTGGTTGTTATTCTATCTGCTCCCCGCCATATGGTGAAGCATGGCATTCGTGTTATATTTTTGGCTCTTGCAACTTATTTAGTGGTTGTCAGTAAACCTTCTGAATACATCAGGTCATCATAATGTTAGCTTTTCAGATACAAGGAGAGTCTTATCATTCTAGCTAGTGTTAGGAGGTAGTTGTTGGCAAGCTAGATAATTGTAGATATCAACATACCACAACACTTCTGGATCAATAGCTTTGGCTAACATGAGAGATTAATCCACATAACCATCATTAATAGGTAAAGAATGTTCTACTTCCAATTGGATCCCAAATAAATTGGTTGGCTATATTTTTCTCTACTCCCTTTTTATCAATGATCCATGACAAATTATTTCAAAGGAAGGGCCCATCTTAATAGTTTTGGCTTCATATCTTTCTTTGTCATGAGATACTTTATAGGCTATGGTTTGTGTATACAATAACTTTAGAACCTATTAGATAAGATCAAGACTTATTGAAGTCATAGACAATGGCTAGCATTTTGTTCATAGTGGTTGTATAATTTAGTAGGACTTCATCTACAATTTTGTTAGTATAATATATTACAAGATAGTTATTCTCCTTCTTCTAGCCTAAGATTGCTCCAACATCATAGTCACTCATGTTTTACATCATCTCAACTGAAGGTCCCAATATGGTGATTGCGTTACGGGTGTTGTTGTGAGATCTTTCTTTAGAGTTTTAAGTCTTTTAAGCAGATATCATTAAAATCAAATGTGGAGTCCTTTATAAGTAAATTTGGAAAATGCTTGGAAATCTTTGAGAAGTATTTAATGAAGCATATTGTAGTATCCTACATGGCATGGGAAACTTCTTACCTCCACTATCAACTTGGGAAATAGATGTTTGGATATGGCCTCAACTTTTCTCAAATCAAATTCCCTTGTGCCCCAACACTATTCCTTCTTGTGCCATAAAATGGAAAATTTTCCCAGTTGGGCACTATGTGTTTTTCTTCACATCTCTTTATCACAACTAATATGTTCATTAAGTATTCACAAAATGATGTATTGTAAATGGAAATCATCCAAGAACACTTCTATAATGTCCTCAAGAAAATCGAAAGAGATAGAAATCATGCATTTCTAAAAGTCACATGTGCATTATACAAATCAAATGACATTCTCCTAAAAGCATATGTACCATAGAAGTAGGTGAATGTTGTCTTTCTTGATCATTTAGGTGAATTAATGCCTGATAGAAACTTGAATATCCATCAACATAATGAGTGACAGGCTAGACGCTTCAACACTTGGTCATCAAATGTCAAGGGAAAATGGTCTTTCTTGGTGTCTGAATTGAGTTTCATATAGTCAATACTACAAGTTGCAATTTCATCAACATTTTCTCCCCTCATAACTATATACTGCCCATTTTGGGCACAACATGAATGGGGTCAACCATTTGCTATCATTGATAGTGCATTAAATCACAACATCACACAATTTGATGACTTGTTTCTTCCCAACCATTGTCAAGTTCTTATTAAACCTCCTTTATCCTTGAGCCATAGGTTTGACATCTTCTAGGTGAATATTGTGCATACCATAATTTAGATTTTGACCTTCTATGTCATCCATAGAGTATCAATAGCTTTCCTTCTCAGTTCTAGTTCAAAAAAAAGTTGCACATTCTTCTCCTTAGATAGAAAAGAGTTTATAATAACATGATTTATTCCTTCATTGTCTAAGAACTCATATTTAAGACCCTATTGAAGTAGCTTCAAGGCAGTCAGGGGTTTTGGTGCTTCTTTATATGCTGACTTGTTTCTGGATAGGCATAATTAACTGCTTCAATTTCTAAGTCTTTTACATATGCATAGTAGCCTTTGTCTGTATCAAGGTATTCCAATAAGTCCTCAACCTTGGGTCATCTATATTAGAGGTCAAGTCAGTTAGTGCTCTCATTAATGAGTCAACCATGTCATTTTTTTCTTGGATATCAGCACAAGGTTGGTTATAGCTATCTACAAAATACATAGACTCGAATAGAGATGGATCTCACCTAGACTCTAGAGTCAATGTGGTCATTTCTGACTCAAATTTTTATAACCCCTACCTCCACATCTATCAATGTTCTTCCTATAGAAAGAAAGGGCATTCCATATATCATCGGGAATTTGGGTCTTAAATGGTGTCTATCATGATGATATTGTTGGTATGCATGTCTAGAGAGCCAATCATATGATGATTGAAATGTGGCATTAGATACTTGATTTGATAATGATAAAAGGTAATTATGTCTATTGTGTTTGTCTTAGCGTGAGATGATGACACAGACATAATAGATGTCTAAGGAATGATGTTGCTCGATGTCATATGTCTTCAAGTACGTGACTTGAACAATGAGATGATACAAATGTTATGAGTACATACATTCTTGTTATGTCCCTAGTCAGTTATTACTGTGGAAGCAAAATAGAAAATAGTAGTACATAAGACTAAAGTGTGTGTTGGCTGATGACAAAGTCTCTCATTAGTCATGATATATTCTATCAAGTCAAGAACATAGTAACATGTTAGAGAACAGTGCATCAGACAGACCCACCATGAGAGTGATACATGGAGACCACATAGTGGTAATCAAAATTATCTGTAGTAGTGATAGTGGTGATTGTGGTTCTTAGACTTGAAGTCACTACATTCATCACATATCGTTCATGTACTTTGACAACATTCAACGTGGTCTTGAATAAGGGTTTCCATTAAGGTGATGTTTGGGTGTATTGTGACACATGGGATAGAGTTTGAGTCATGTAGATGGGATTTGTCCCCCTATAAAAGATTGATATCTAGGGCCTCTTGATAAGAGAGACTGAGAAATGTACAACCATACTCATGTGATTCAATATGTGATATGTGAACTCACATGCATCTAAGGTAGTCTGCTTTCAAGGAACATGTATTGAACGTTGAGAGGATGATGATTCCATGTCTTGAGTTCAATTCGGACATCAGAGACAAAGGACTATATGATCATGGTAACATGGATCAAGAATAATAGGTTGAAGTTGCTCTCCAACTTTTTGAACTACTTGGGTAGCAATGATGTGTTCCTAGATGCTGCTCTTTGCTTGTGATGTCATAAGTTTGTTATGGGCATTCACTATCAATGTAACTCAAGACCTATAGAGTCACAAGCATATGAATGCACTTGGATTAAAGTATTATATTCATGACTGGTGTTTAATTTTATTACTAAAGGTGTTAAGATATTCAATTAAATAATTGAGATCTAAAATTGACTAACTGGACTCTGAACCGACCGGTTCACCCTACCAACCGATCGGTTGGGCAGTGAACCAATTGTTTGGAGTGTTAGAACAATTGGAATTAACATTGGTTGATCAATGGCTGAACTAGGGTGTGACATGGTCAGTTTATAGAGTGAACCAATCGGTTCACATGTCCCAGTTGACCAGTTCATGGGATGAACCACCCAGTTCAATGGTTAATTTGATTGGATCAAGGATTGATGCTAACATTATTTTGTGCATTGATTGTACATTGAATACCAAAGTGATTCATAATAGGAAACTGTATGAACTAACCGGTTCACGGTGTGAAATGACTGATTCACACACAAATCGACTAGTTGGGCATGTGAACTGAGCAGTTCCCCATGTGCAGATTCTGAAAAATTCATGAGTTTGTCCTCTTCGACTCTCGCATAGATTGGGAACCTTGACCCTGGCCTCTCCCATAAATAGAGGGGTACTGGAGGCTTCTAAGATAAGACAATTGCCTCAGAAAATTTTTTGTCCTCTTTGGTTGTGGTAACCAATAGAGAGCCAGAGCAAGTCCTACTTGATAAAGGGAGGGCTAGAAAGAAAGAGACAATTGTAAGAGAGTGAATCATCCCTAGAAGGTTGACGTTTGAAAGGGATGAATCCTTCTTGTTGGCTCTAGTAGCACAATGTGGAGTTCTTAGTGGTTCGTGTGGACACTAATCTAGAGGTGGGAGGTCATTATCTACTACTAGGAGGACATCATCAACCGATGTCCTTGGTGCTACACTAGGAGGGCAGTGGAGACGATGATTCTAGTGTTGATGTTGCTAAAGGAGCATGTTGTTGTCTAAAGAAGAAGCATATTGATGCAAGGGTAATGTCACTGGACTTTCTCTATGACCAAGTATAACCCTGTAAACCTTCCTTACTAGATACATTGTTGTTGATGCAATTCTGCTAGTCAGGCCAATCACACATTTACATTTTTTATTTTCACTACCTATATCTGTGCTCGATTTCGTTATAGTGGTGTCAAAGCCACATCAATTTATGGTATATCTAGATTAAAATTGATATGATTGGATTCATTTTATTGCATATGATGTGAATATTAAACTAGTTAAAGTACACAGCCCATTAAATTCCACATACAACTTCACAACCTAATATATATATATATATAGGGCCCATCTTTATTTCCCCTGCGGGTAGCTACCCACCCACCTTTCCGACCACTTTTTTGAATTTTTTTTGCAATTGCAGAGGAGCATTTTATCTAGCTCCCCAAAAAATTTCATCCAAAAATAATATCATTTGCCCCACCAAAATAAAAAAACCCTTCCTTATATATCTACTATATATTTTGTACAGAGTTACTCTTTTAGTCGTGTAGTTATTTTTTTGACAGCAGAGTTACTTTTGTGGCCAGAAGAGTTACTTGTTTGGCTGCCGGGTAGCGAAATTCCAGGCTATCCGAGCGGGCAATGAATGAACGCCTATATATATATATATATATATATATATATATATATATATATATATATATATATATATATGCAATTTACACTCATCTCCCTAAAATCAATTTTGATGGTGGATGTTTGGCATGGTTATGACCAATAACCCTTGATCTATGTGTGCATGGTTGTGGTTGTTTATTCCTATTTATAACTTGATTTGTATATTGAACCTCTCTCTCCTTTCCAAATGTAAATTAATGCACTTCTCCCTATTTCCCCTCAAATGTAACTTGAGGCTTTACCTTATACAATGTAATAAGATGTAGATAGTTTTAGTTTATGTTTCATCATGAGAAGACATTTTGCACAAGATGAATTGATCGGTTCATGACACAAATTGATCAAATGTAGGAATGAGGAGGCCAGATGATTGGAGGATGAACCAGTCGACTGGTGACCCAATCGACCGGTTGGAGGAGTCCAAACATCACTTGAACCTAAAGACCAGATGATCGTTTCAAGAGCCCAATTGAGTGACCACGAGGTGAGCTGAATGGTTTAAGAGTTAAACCAATCAATCCATATTCGTTTGAGCATAGAACTTCATCAACAATAGGTTGCATAAGATGTGGACCTTAAGTGGTAGTAATTCATTGTGGTTCTAGGGAATTATAATAGAATGGCCATAACCATCACTTGTGTGTTTTATATTTCATGTTTTTATTGTGGTTATATCATTTATATGATATGTACTATAAGTATATGGTGATTGGATATGTATATTTATTTATATATAAAATCCCTCAATATAATATCAAGTCTTAGATGCCTTCCATATGAAACATACATGAAAAGCTTGTTTGACCAAGTGTAGGTTACGCCAAGCGTGGTGTGACATTCATCTCGTGGAATTGTGATGGTAGAAATGTAGGTTCTATCCAAGCAGGGTGCATTTTTATCGTGTTGTCTTTTAGGCCATCCTTAACTGAGTGTACTTAATGGGATGTGGACCATAGGCATGTCTACGACCATGACAATGAGTTGTGCATATCATCTATCCAAGAATTGCATATGATGCAATTGACAAAAATTGCTACCTTAATATTTGACTATGGATGTTTTCATTGGCCAAGTAATAGTCGAATTGTTTTGGATCTTGGCTCACTTGAAGATTGTGCATTGTAATCTTTTGAATTTGATACATGAGAGTTATCAATTTAAACAAAATAGTGGGAATGATAATAATTAAAGGCCTAATTAATATCGTTTACTTATCAAATCAAAAAAATAAAAAATGTATTGAAAAGTTGCAATGTTTCTTTCATAGATAAACATAAATATGTTATTATTGCGACCAGTCCTTAAGAAGGAAAAAATAAATGGGATCTACGTCCACATCTGCTTAAGGAATTTGAGAAGTGTTCTCAATCTTGAGAGAAATCTCTATGTCCTTAAAAGACCAAAGTTAGAGCAACCTGCTTTAAATGTGCCTAAGGCTAAATGGATGCTTACTTGAAGCATGTAAATGATGTTACATACATCAAAGAACTTATGCTATGCTATATGAACTATGAGTTGCATGAACAACATGAAAAATATGGACATTCTCGATATGGTAATACATCTTAAGAATCATGTAAAGAAAGTAAGGTATAATGTCTACAAAGTGTTGTTTGAGTGTAAACTGACAGTGGGAGATCCAGTAGAACCCCATGTGCTCAATAGGATTGGGCATATGGAATAATTGGGATTTATTTTAGGTCAAGAGTTGACCAAAAATAAGAATCTACAAATCATTGTATGAATCATTCAACATGTTAAACAAGTGTTACTACTTGAGTAACTTGGCTAAACTACCGTCAAAACTACCTGGCATGTTGATGCCAAAGTCATTATGAAGAAGGATAAATCTGTGATGGTGATCGGTAGAAGTGACTCCAAGAGCAAAAGAAAGGCTAAGCTGAAGTCCAAGTCTTATGCACTCAATATATGGAGAAGGGTAAGTGTAAAAGGAATTTTTCCTTTTCACATAAAGGATTAAGGAAAGAAAGTGTCACCATTGTCACATGTATGGACATTGCAAATGAATGGTTCTCCTTATAGAGGATCTCAGGGAGAAGAAGGATATAGAGATCTCTACTTTAGGACCTAGGAAGAAGTAAGCTAGAAATTGTGTAGAGCAAGATTTGTTGCCACTACATTAGGAAGTTTCATTCATGGGCATGTAATAGAAATAGTGAATTGCTATTATGTATCTGCCACTGATGAAAAACATTATATATCTTGTATGGACAAGAATTGATGTTTCATGGCAATGCCCTATGTCCCACGATCTACACTTGATAGTTGAAGAGACAAATGTGTATAACACATATGTTGAACGACTAGATGACTCAAACAATAAATGTCTATAACATTGTCATCAAGAGCACATAAATGAGAAATTCATTTCTAAAATTCATATGATGGTTATCTAGACTCTTTTGGTTATTGAACCAATAGAGACATGCAAGTCTTATTTATTGGCCAATATGACAAAATAATCTTCACTGGATGTAGTGGGAGAACAAGTATTCTATTAGGGTTAGTACATACTGATGTACATAGACCTTTACGAATAAATACTAAAGGTAGATATAAGTACCTCATTATATTTTTGTTGATTCTATCAGTAGATATAGAAGTTTGTATCTAATGAAATACAAGTATGAATCTCTTGAAGTGTTCAGGATATCATGAATGAAGTACGTAACTAACTTGGTAAAACGGTTACGATACTTCGATGTGGTCGATGTTTAAATATTTTAAAGCAAGAGTTTGAGGACCTTTTGGATATATTGTGATAGTGTATCACAATGAACTCCACCTAAAACACAATGATACTGTATCAGATTGAAGGAATCACAACTTGTTAGTTGCTATGCAATTATCAATGAATCTAGCTAATCTTCTAATTCCTTTTTGGGCACATGTTTTACACTAAAATGATGTACCGTCTCAAATGGTTCAAAAGACACCAGATGAGATAGGGCTTGGGAGGTGTCATGATATGTCTTTTATAGTGATTAGGGATGAAAGCGCATATAAGAAAACAGTTTCTTGAAAAGCTTTGTCCATAAATCACATAAATGTTATTTTGTTAAAATACTACTCATATCTCGATCCAACAACAAAATTGTTTGTTGATCTGGATGGTTGTATTCCAAAAGAGGAACTTAGTTCCAATGGAATTAGTGGGAGTAAAAGTAGAACTCGAAATGTTCAAGACAAACAAGAAAACATTGAACATAAAGAGTTACATCAGGAACAAGGAGAATCACAAGTTGTTGTAGAATCTCAAGTTCATTATGTAACACACAAGACTCATAGTTCTAGTAGAACATGCCTTGATCTTGAAAGATTATCTTATGGCTCAAAATATGTTGATTTGATCATAGATGATGAGTCAACAACCTACCTAGAATCTATTCAGGGGACCTGAGAATGAGAAATGGCTTAAGGCCATGAGATCAAAGATGGACTCCATGTACACCACCAAGGCATGACCTTAGTGGATCCACCAATAGGGTGAAATTGGGTCTTTAGGAAGAAAACCAACATGGAAGGGTAGACTGGTTGTAAAGAGTCTCAAACAAGTTCAAGATGTTGAACATGATGAAATCTTTCACTAGCTACCATGGCTAAATCCATCTGCATCATGCTTGTTGTTACATCTTGTTATGACTAATGAGATTTGACAAATGGAGGTTAAAATTACATTCCTTAACTGGAATAATTATGAGGATGTGTACATGACACATCCTAAAGGTTTTATAAATCCAATAATGCAAATAAAGTCTATAAGCTACAAAGGTCAATCTATGGATTGAAGAAAACATCTAAGAGTTGGAATCTTCTATTTGACAAGATAGTGTGTTTGACTTGAGTCAAAATGAAGATGGAATTTGTGATCACAAAATATTTAGTAGGAGCATATTTATATTCCACATAATGATAGGGAATAATGTCCTTATCCTACTTATATTAAAACATGGCAAGGAAAGTACCTTTTATGAATGGTCTAGGCAAAGCATCCTATGTAATAGGAGTTGGAATCTATTGAGATAGATCTGGAAAGCTTATCAAACAAAGAAAGAGAACATACATTGGTAAGATGATGAAAGGGTTCAACATACAGGACTCAATGAGAAAAAACCTGTCCCTAATTCCATGGAGTTAGTATCTCGGGATCCTGGTGTCCCAGTTCTTGTAAAGAACAAGAACGCATGAATAGACACCATATGCATTGGCAATTGGATCTATTATGTATGTACTCATCCAGTTATCTCATATGTATTGTACATGATGAGGGGATATATGTATATATGTATCCAGATATCTCGTATGTATTGGACATTTTTTTTTTTATTAAGCCAGGGGACCATCTATTCACCCCACTCCCCTCGTGTGGGCACAATCAAAAGCAAACATACATCTCCTGCTGAAACGCAGGTAACCCCACATAACACACCAACACATAACACACATCAAACAAGGCCGCACAAACCGACCCAAAAAAAAACCCCTCTTACCTCTCTCTCCTCAACACAACATAAGGCGTCTTGTGCTTCTCAAGAAACACCATGCCCCTAATCCTACTAGGAAGAATCCTCATATCAGAAACAACAATCGGCTCAGTCAAATGCATACCCCATCTCCCTATCTCCTTCGGGATCGAATTGATAACTTTATGCACTAACGATCCAGTAATGTCCCTCTCCGCAATGATCTCCTTCACCTCTTTGATCAAATTAACGATCTTCCAAGGTGCAACATCAGCTCCCCACAACATACCATAGACCGAACGATCATCAATCTCCACACTAGAAACATGTAAAAATTGATCTTCCGCAAACTTAACACCAACAGCACACGCTTGAACAAGCACCATCTGATAGCAATCAGCCGTCAACCAAGCTCTAGAAATCTGACAAACAGCAGCTTGATGGTTCCTAACAATCCCAGCCATCCACCATCTATTACGGCCATAGATATCACGGTTCTGCCCAACCGCAATGTTCAGCTTCAGATTATAAATGTCAGGATTCATCCACCTCACCAAACTAATCTCCTTCAGCACGTACATAGGATCCTCCACCCCATAAGCCTTAATCATGTTATGAAAAGAAGAATCAGCTATGCGGGTGAATCTTTTTTGCTTCATCAAATCGTTAATCTGGTATATCAACCAATCCACCTCCCTGTTCCAAAGAATCTTCCTGTTATCATATCTAACCGCACACCTCATCCGCCAAATACAGTACAGAATAATGGTGGCCATGCACGCCACAAGCCATAGCTGCAAATCGCCAGAACTACCAAAGGAACAAGCATCAATCAAAGAGGATATATGTGTGATACTAGTGAAGGTCACTAGAATGCCATAAGAACATCCTTAAGTGCTTGAGAAGAACTAAAAGGATCGATTCCTTGATTATTATAATAAGAAAGAGTTGGGTGTAAAGGGTTACATTGATGCAAGCTTCTAAAATGACAAAGAAATTTAATGATCACAATATAAATTTATGTTTAACCTTAAACAAAAACTATAAGTTGGAAAGGGTTCCGAGCTAATGAAACTTGTTCAAATCTACAATAGAAGCTGAGTATCTCAGTGTTATGAGAATAACACAGGATATTGTATGAATCTAGAAGTTCATACAGATGAACTTGTGGGAGGTTCCAACCATTGATGACATAGTAGAAATATCGTGACAACAATGAAGCTACTAGATAGGAAAGGAATCTCAGATAACATTCCATGACACTTCCATCTCATATGAACTTCTATATAATGAGGATGTGTGAAAACTTGCAAAATACCAACTGCAAGCAAATGCTTCTAAAACACTATAAAAGTGCTTGCATAGAAGAAACATGATGGACATGTTAAGATTGCTTGGAATAAGATTTGAGGGTGATTGGCTCTGAGTGAAAGTGGGAGTCTATTGGTATGTATGACCAGAGAGCCAATCGTATGAAGATTGGAATGTGGCATTTACTTAATAATGATAAAAGGTAAGTATGTCTATTATGTTTGTCTCAGTCTGAGATGATGACATAGACTTAATAGATGTCTAAAGAATGATGTTTCTTGATGTTGTATGTCTTAAAGTATGTGACTTGAACAATGAGATAATATGAATTTCAAGAGCAATATATTTTTGTTATGTCCCAAATTGGATATTACTGTAGAAGCAAAATAGACAACAATAATACATAAGACTAGAGTGTGTGTTGACTGATGATAGAATCTCATTAGTCATGATATATGATATCAAGTCAAGCACATAGATACATGTTAGAGAAAAGTGTATCGGATAGACCCACCATGAGAGTGATACATGGAGACCACAGAATAGTAGTTACAATCATTTCTCATAGTGATAGTAGTGATTGTGGTTCTTAGACCTGAAGTCACTACATTCATCACATGTCAGTCATGTACTTAGACATCATCCAATGTGATCCTAAATAAGGGTTGCCATAAAGGTGATGCTTGGGTGCATTGTGACACATGGGGATAGAGCGTGAGTGATGTAGATGGGATTTGTCCCTCTTATAGGAGATTGATATCTAAGAGAAATGTACGGTCATACTCATGTGATTCAATATGTGATATGTGAACATATGCATCTCAGACTTTCTGATCTAGTTTAAGGAACATGTATTGAATGTTGAGAGGATGATAATTCCATGCCTTGAGTTCAATATGGATATCAGAGATAAATGATTATGCGATCACGGTAACACTAATCACATATTGTAGGTTGAAGTTGTTCTCTAATTTTCTAAATTACTTGGGTAGTAATGATGTGAGTCTAGATGCCACTCTTTACTTGTGATGTCATAAGTTTGTTATGGACATTCACTGCCAATGTAATTCTAGACCTATAAGGTCACACACATAGGAATGCACATTTATTAAAGGAGTATATTCATGAATGATGTTTAACTTGATTAATATAGGTGGTTAGGTGTTCAATTAAATAACTGAGGTTCAAAATTGACTGACTGGACTCTGAACTGACCGGTTCACCCTGTCAACCCTATCGGTTTGGCAGCGAACTGATCTATTAGAGTGTCAGGACAATAAATGCCTATAGCATTGTCATATAGAGCACATAAATGAGAAATGCATTTCTAGAATCCATATGATGGTTATCTAGACTCTTTTGGTTATTGAACCAATAGAGACATGCAAGTCTTATTTATTGGACAATATGACAAAATAATCTTCACTAGATGTAGTGGGAGGACAAGTATACTATTAGGGGTAGCGCATACTGATGTACATAGACCTTTTAGAATAAATACTAAAGGTAGTTACAAGTACCTCATTATATTTATTGATGCTATTAGTAGATATAGAAGTTTATATGTAATGAAATACAAGTATAATCTCTTGAAGTGTTCAGGATATCGCGGATGAAGTACGTAACTAACTTGGTAAAACTATTAATATACTTTGATGTGATCGATGTTGAAATATTTTAAACCAAAAGTTTGAGGACCTTTTAGAGATATTTTGATAGTGTATCACAATGAACTCCACCTGAAACACAATAATAGTGCATCAGAAAGAATGAATCACACCTTATTAGTTGTTATGCGATTAGCAATGAATCTAGCTAATCTTCTAATTCCTTTTTGGGCACATGCTTTACACTAAAATGATGTACCGTCTAAAATGGTTCAAAAGACACCAGATGAGATATGGCTTGGGAGGTGTCATGATATGTCTTTTATAGTGATTAGGGATGAAAGATCATATAAGAAAATAGTTTCTTGAAAAGCATTGTCTATATATCACATAAATGTTATTTTGTTAAAATACTACTATTATCCCGATCCAACAACAAAATTGTTTGTTGGTCTGGATGGTTGTATTTCTAAAGAGGAACTTAGCTCCCAAGGAATGAGTTGGAGTAAAAGTAGAACTCAAAATATTCAAGACAAACAAGAAAATGTTGAACCTAAAGAGGTACAATAGGAACAAGGAGAATTACAAGTTGTTGTGGAATGTCAAGTTCATTATGTAACACACAAGACTCATAGTTCTAGTAGAACATGCCTTGAGATTGAAAGATTATCTTACAACTCAAAATATGTTGATTTGATCACAGACGATGAGTCAACAACCTACCGAAAAGCTATTGAAGGACCAAAGAATGAGAAATGGTTTGAGGCCATGAGATCAAAGATGGACCCCATGTACACCACCAAGGTATGACCTTAGTTGATCCACCTGAAGGGGTGAAACCCATAGGGTGCAATTGGGTCTTTAGGAAGAAGATCAACATGGAAGGGTAGACTAGTTGCAAAGAGTTTCAAACAAGTTCAAGGTGTTGAACATGATGAAGTCTTTTACTAGCTACCATGGTTAAATCTATATGGATCATGTTTGTTGTTGCATATTGGTATGACTAATAATATTTGGCACATGGATGTTAAAATCACATTCCTTAACTAAAATAATTATGAGGATGTGTACATGACACATCCTAAAGGTTTTATAAATCTAATAATGCAAATAAAGTCTATAAGCTACAAAGGTCAATCTGTGGATTGAAGCAAACATCTCAGAGCTAGAATCATCTATTTGACAAGACAATGTTTTCGACTTGAGTCAAAATGAAGATATAATATGTGATTACAAAAGATTTAGTGGGATCATAGGTATATTCCACATAAATATGGGGAATGACATCCTTATCCTACACATATTAAAACATGCCTAGGAAAGTACCTTCTCTAAATGGTTTAGGTGAAGCATCCTATGTGATAGGAGTTGAAATCTATAGAGATAGGTATGGAAAGCTTCTCAAACAAAGAAAGAGCACATACATGGGAAAGATGCTGAAAGGGTTCAACATGCAGGACCCAGTGAGAAAAAACTTGTCTCTGATTCCATGGAGTTAGTCTCTCAGGATCCTTGTGTCCTAGTTCTTGTGAAGAACAAGAACACATGGATAGACACCATATGCATTGGCAATTGGATCTATTATGTATGTACTCATCCCGTTATCTCATATATATTAGACATGATGATAGGATATATATACTTATCTATATATCTCATATGTATTGGACGTGACGAGAGGGTATCTGTTAGATATTAGATAAGGTCACTAGAATGCCATCAGAACATCCTTGAGTACTTGAGAAGAACTAAAAGGATGAGTTCCTCGATTATGGTAATAAGGAAGAGTTGGGTGTAAATGGTTACATTGATGCAAGATTCCAAAATGACAAAGAAATTTAATGATCGCATTCTAAATTTATGTTTGACCTTAAACAAAAACTATAAGCTTGAAAGGGTTCTGAGCTAATGACAATTGTTCAAATCTAAGATAGAAGCTGAGTATCACTGTATTATGAGAACAACATAGGATATTATATGAATCTAAAAGTTCATATAGATGAACTTATGGGAGGTTCCAACTGTTGATGACATCGTAGAAATATTGTGACAACAATGAAGCTACTAGATAGGCAAGGAATATTAGATAGCATACTACGACACTTCTATCTCATACAAATCTGTGTACAATGAGGAGATGTGAAAACTCACAAAATATCAACTGGAAGCAAATGTTCCTAACCTGCTATAAAAGTGCTTGTGTGGTAGAAAAATGATGGACATGTTAAGATAACTTGGAATAAGATTCGTGGATGATTGGCTCTGAGTGCAAGTGGGAGTCTATTATATGTATGACCAGAGAGGCAATCATATGATGATTGGAATGTAGCATTAAATACCTAACTTGATAATGATAAAAGGTAATTTCATCTATTATGTTTGTCTCAGTATGAGATGATTACACAAACATAATAGATGTATAAAGAATGATGTTGCTCGATGTTGTTTGTCTTAAAGTACGTGACTTGAACAATGAGATCATATGAATTTCAAGAGTATATACATTCTTGTTATCTCCCTAATTAGATATTACTGTGGAAGCAAAATAGACAACAATAATACATAATACTAGAGTGTGTGTTGACTGATGATAGAGTCTCATTAGTCATGATATATGATATCAAGTCAAGCACATAGATACATGTTAGAGAATAGTGTATCAAACAGACCCACCATGAGAGTGATATATGGAGACCATGGAATGGTAGTTACAATAATCTCTCCTACTAATAATTGTGAGTGTGGTTCTTAGACCTGAAGTCACTACATTCATCACATGTCATTCATGTACTTAGACATCATCCAATGTGATCCTGGATAAGGGTTGTCATAAAGGTGATGCTTGGGTGCATTGTGATACATGGGGATAGAGTGTGAGTGATGTAGATGGAATTTGTCCCTCCTATAGGAAATATATATGCATGGCCTCTTTATAAGTGAGACTGAGAAATGTGTGATCATACTCATGTGATTCAATATGTGATATGTGAACACATGCATCTCAGACAGTCTGCTCTAGTTCAAGTAACATGTATTGAATGTTGAGAGGATGACAATTCCATGCCTCCAGTTCAATCAGAATATCAGAGACAAATGACTATACAATCATGGTAACATTGATCATAGATTGGAGGTTGAATTTGTTCTCCAACTTTCCAAATTACTTAGGTAGCAATGATGTGTTGCTAGATGCCTCTCTTTTCTTGTGATGTTTTTTATTGAGATTCATTACCAATGTAATCCTAGACCTATAGGTTCACACGTATAGGAATGAACATGGATTAAAGGAGTATATTTATGAATGATGTTTAATTTTATTACTAAAGGTGTTTAGGTATTCAATTAAATATCTAAGGTTTAAAATTGACTGACTGGACTCTGAACCGACCGGTTCACCCTGCCAACTCAATCAGTTGGGCAGTGAATCGATCAGTTGGAGTGTCAAGACAATTGGAATCAACATTGGTGGATCAATGGATGAAATAGGGTGTGAATGGTCGGTTCACAGAGTGAACTGATCTGTTCACAGGTCCCAATTGACCAGTTCATGGGATGAACTACCCAATTCAATGGTCAATTTGATTGGATTAAGGATTGGTTCTAGCATCATGTTGTACATTGATCATACATTGAATACCAATGTTATTCATTATAGGAAAGTACATGAAGTAGTTGGTCCATAACACAACACTATTGGTTCATGCATGAACTGACCGATTGGGTATGAGAACCAACTAACTCCGCATGTGCAGGTTCCAAAAAATTCATGAATGGATCCCCTTCGACTCCTGCATAGATTGAGAACCCTGACCCTTGCCTCTCCTACAAATAGAGGGGTACTAGGGGCTTCCCAGATATGGTAATTTCCTCTGACAATTTGTGTCCTCACTGGTTGTGGTAACCAATAGAGATCCCGAGCAAGTCCCACCAGATAAAGGGAGGGATAGCAAGGGAGAGACAGTTGTGGGATAGTCAATCAACCCCAGTAGGTTGACGTTCAAAAGTTACAACCCATTTCCATTAGATTTGGTAGCACAACGTGAAGTTCCCACTGGTCTGTGTGGACTACTCTAGATGCGGGAGATTGTTGTCTGTCTCTAGGAGGACATCATCAACTATTACTAATGGTGCTACACCAAGAGCCTAGTGAAGATTAATGTTTGAGTGTTGTTATTGTTGAAGGAGTGTATTGCTTCTTAAAGAAGAACCATACTATTACAAGGGTAATGTCGTTGCACTTGGTCTAGGATCAGATTTAACTCTACAAACCTTCCTTTCTAGATACATTGTTGTTGACGTGATTCTGCTAGTTAGGGAATTGGGCATTTAGATTTTTTTTGTTTCCTCTTCCTATATTTGTGCCTGATTTCCTTACAGATACCACATGGAATAAAGAATCTTCCAACTCTTGTTTTGTGAAGGTGTGGTCAACTAGTTGGATCTTCATACCCATTTTTACCATGTTAGTTAGTGGAAGTTTTGTTCTAGAATCAATGGCATTCAAGTTATGCTTGACCCAAAATTAGAAATCCCTTTCCTTTCTTCATTATCTCCCACATTGAATGGGATTGTGAAAGCTTCATGGCCTTTCTGTTTATTGTGCATCCTTGCTTGCAGAAAGGCACTTGGCATCTTTGCAGGTTTAATGGTTTCCACTTAATCTCCTCACCTTCTTTAGTTATAAGGTCATTGGAGAATTTGGCCTATGTTGGCACTTATTTGATATCATCATGAAACATGACATTGAGGTGCAACTTCTTTACAACTTCTATAAGCTTTTCGTATCTTTTATTCAGATGGGGCCTTGATCATCTTATATGGAAAAGGGATCCTAGGAGCATACAGGTCTTTGTTGGAAGTAGCCTCTTAGTATACTCCAATCTCTTATCCTTAGAGAACTTCTTTCCCTTGCCTTTATTCTTAGATGTTTCCATTTATGAAAAATAGAAGGGAGTTTCTCTTGTTCCACTTTGACAATCAAATTGAAGGTCATTACTTTGGATGTTTTCTTGTAAAACTTCAACATATGTGGTCTCTATAATAGTTTTTGATCTCAGGGTGGTCACTAAAGTAGTTTCTTGACCAGTCTATGTTATGCATGATTCTCCAAGTTGGGATCTTTATAAGGTCAGACAGATTCACAAGTCTTTTATCAGTCATTTTGTTGTAATTTTGTAGATCAGATATGTGCATAGTAACACTACACATTTGAGCTTGCATCATGATTAATATGGTTATTGTTGATAGATATTGATTCAATATGTCATTTTTAGCTTGCCTTTTTGTAATGGAAAACTTCCAACTATCATACACGTCTTTGATTGATTTTGACTTTAGTTCTAGAAGTTGTCCCTATTGTATTGGAAGTTAGTGTTGCAAGTAAACCCAGTTGGTTCACTATCTCTCTCGAAACAAAGTGGTTTAAATGGCAGATTATTAGGTTAATTTATTGATTTGTCATCATGAACACACAAAATTCACTAGAGAAAAAGTATCCTTGGGATTTAACCTTAGATAAATAAATAGTCCCACTTGAAAGAAAATGTATTGATGTATTACTTTAGGTATCAATCCACAAGGATGGCGTGTCAAGTATTAAATCAAATCAAACTTGTAAATAACAATATTTAAAACAAAGCTTGGGGTAATAATTAATCTAGAACAGGGAAATAAAATTGTTAAAAATGAAAGTTGTTGAATCAAAGTGCAAGATTTGAAATTAAGTTAACAACATAATGTAAAATGAAGAGTGCAAAAAGTAGAAGGAATTAACCGATTGAGGTCAATTTTGATTTTATAAGTTATCAGAAGCCTATATTTCACCATCACAAACTTTATAGTTCAATTAACTACTTTTAGGTTCCTTTTCGATATTTAGAGGTTAGGACCATGAAGACATGTCCTCTTCAGAATCAGATCCCATAGATCAAACTTTCTATGGTCTTGTGGTCATTAGTGATCCATAGGTCCTTATTTAATCGTCCAATGTATTCTCATAATGGGTCTTCTAAGATTACATGTGTTTCATCTGGCATCCACAAGTCTATGATTATTTCATCATGGATCATGACTGTCATGGAGCATGGCTAATCAGATCACATTCTAAGGTATTGAATGGATAATAAGCACCTCTTTTATATTTTAAAGAATTTTCACAAGTTGCCAAGATAAATTTTGCAAATCATGGGGCCAAACCCCATGTTCCGACAAGGAGGAACAACTCAAACATGATACAAGTGAGCTAAGACTAGAGTATGGAAAGTTGGGTATAAGATATGCGATAGAAGATATCATTTTTTTAATCCTCCCTCCTTTTATAGGGGGGAAAGGAAGGGGCAAAATCCAACATGAGTGGCTTTCTTCTGCCCGAACTTACATTGATCAAACTTTGACTGCATTGATGACTTTTTTATTTTGGCATTTGAGTGAGTCTTTACTTGTATTCTTTCTTTCACACAAAGCATATGGCATTCATCAGCTTTCCTTTGTTCTTGGTCAAAGGAATATCTTTAATTGCTTCCACAAAATAGATAATGGAGGATTTTATTTAACTGTCTTCCTTTAATTACTTTGATCACTCATTAACTTCTTAGACTCTCTTTATTGTAGAATTCTATTATAGGAATTTTGAGCATATTTCGATCCCATCAAAAATTCATGTTTCATAGTGATCTAGATCATTGATTCTGGATGTGGCCATCCATGTTTGGCCATATTGCACACCCACCAGCCTTAATCCTTGGAGCTACACGCCCTTGCCTGGATCTGTGTCTTCTTGACCCGAGAGCCAGATGTTGTCTATTTGTTGTGTGCTTTCTCTGTGGAATAGAGCTTGGCCACGAATGAGCTCTTCTTCAAGATCATGAACTCGATGCTAGAAAAACTTCTCATCTTGAAACATGCTCCCTTCGGTCTGCCATGGCTCTTTGTGACTCAATCACATGGTTATAAGGATGAGCCTGGTGGAGGTTTAAAGCCTCCAAATACAGCCGCGGTGTTGCCTCAGCCTCTCCACTCATTTTCGTGATAGCTCTCTCTCTCTCTCTCTCTCTCTCTCTCTCACACACACACACACACAAAAGAAGCCTAAAACTCCCATTTCAATGAAACCAAGGGCCTTTTATAGCGCCATTTCCCTAAGACATCGGAAGAGAGCCCCTACCCTGAAGGCATACGTGTCCCCTAGTCCGTGGTAGACTGGGAGTAATCCTCCCCCGATAGATTCTTTTTATTAGAGAGTCTAAATAATTTAGTTAATCAAGTTATTTGAGTCTAATTGTATATGGGTATAAGTGTGTCTTGGTCCATTAGAGTTTAATCTAAAATATGTACACTTCCCCTTATCTTAAAAGAAGTAGAATCATCTTATCAATATATCAAATAGCTTTCTTTTACTTTACAATATGTATCAAAATCCATTACTGAGAAATTTTTCAAACTACCCCAGAATCATTTTATGCTATCATTTGATCTTGTGAAGACCGATGACAAATAATTGTTGCATTCCATGGCCCGCTGGTTATTTACTTGTCGTATTATTTACTGCAGATTCTATTTCTCTATAAACGGGTGTGGACATTTCCGAGGTGTTTGTCTGCGCTCCGAACCTGTTGCCCCCCTTTCCCCTCAGGACTTACAGTGGCATCTGAGATATTGTACTATGCACACGTTTGTTTTGATGGATATGCGCTTATTGGATTGTATTTCTGGTTCCAGCAACAAAAATATCAAATTTGATTACTTGGAGTCGTAAAAGTAGTCATCTCCTGCATTTGCGGTCAGTAAGGGCATGTTTGGTTACTTGGATTTTGCTGTATTGGATTGTATTTTGGACTCCAGTTCAACAAATTTTACGTTTGGTTTGCAGGATTGGAGAACTGAGGCTAATCCCGGGATTTTCAGATATAATAGGAATCCCGCATTTTGGTCTCCATCAAAATTCTCCCGGACGCCAAAATCCAACATGGCGAACGTATGGCGAACGTCGTGGACACGAAAAAAAATAAATCTCGCACTTACAAAATCCAGCAAACCAAACATAAAATTTTATTTTGCGGAATTTTGACAATACAGCATTTTAATAATGCGGGATGGACAAAATACAGGATTTCTAAAAATCCTGCAAACCAAACGTGCCCTGCTGCACTTTATTTTCTTGTTCGAATCTGCGGGGCGCTGTGATCCCACACTCCGTGAGTTAGGCGCCCCATGCATTTCCCGGCCATCTCCGTATACATGTGCGAACACTCCGTCACTGATTCCCGTCCGTCAAGAGCAAACATATTTTTTTGCTTTACAGTATTTCTGTAACCCAACGGTTCCGCATTACTGGATTTACAGTATTTCTGTAACCCAACGGTTCCGTATTACTGGATTAGTTGAATGCAGGATTGTAGGTAATCCAACAAGATCCTACAATCCAAACGATGCCCTATCTGGTACATATTGTTGACTTCACCACCTACTCGTCAGGCTACAATTCCTTCTACTTCATCCAGCGTTGTCCATTGTGCCCAGCAATAACGAGAGATGAATTCATCAAACTCGAACAATCGGACCATCCCACACCAACAGCGATTAAAATCATGTTCCCGGTGGCTGGATAGTCACACTACGGTCTACATTAACATCAAGATATGAAGAACGTGTGCTTGGAAAATCAGAGCATTGAAGCTAATCAACACGACCTCCTCTAGAACGTTCGCCCGCTGGACATCAACAACAGAAAGTTGTCGAGCAAAACTCACAAAATCAGAAAATTTATCTTGGTGTGTGCGTGTCTTATTAAAAAAAAAAAGGAAAAAGAAACAAAACAGATTACGAATCAATGAGGAAAAAGAAGAAGAAGAAAAATCAATGAAGACTGATTTGACATTTTTACTTACAGTCCTTGGCCAGTCTTTGACCAGCATAATAAATCATTTCCTAACAAATATAACACTCTCAAGCGTTACCGTTGTAAAAAGAAATAAACTGGCAAAGACTTTTATGGCCTTTGACCGGTAAAAATTTGATCTTTTTTGTTATTTATTTGGTAAATAAAAAGACTCTGTGTTATTTTGTAAAATACCAATTTTTTGTCCGGACCAACATAATAGGTCATGTTGCATATAGACTCAACTTGTTTGTTACCTCCTCCATATATTTACCCACATAAATACTACCTTATCATTATTTTTACTATCTACCTCAATCACTTTTTTTTTACTCTTTTTGTAGTTGGAAATAGAAGATAATGAGTAGATGGAAGAGATGAGATGGAAGAGAGAACAAACTTGTGGTCTGCCTGCTTGTAAGTGAGACCTCCCCACGGGTTATTATTCCTCCAGACACATTTGGTTTGCAGGAACGGATATAAGCGGGATTAGGCAATGGATTGAAATGGATTGGATTTGATTGGAAGTGGATATTTTTCATCCATCCCAAGTTTGTTTTAACTAAAGAATTGATATATATTACAACAACATATCAGACCTTGTATAAAAAATTCACACGGATCAACAATGACTAAGACAAGTTAGAATGTGTGGACGGTGTGCAGATTGAATGGAAACGCTCTTTCTTTGTCTACAGTAACATTTGACCTTTCGCTTGGAGATGGTTATAACGTAATGGAGGAAAATAGCACATATTACCAGTTTGCTACGAAGCCATTACAAAGTCACATACACAAAAGTACTTCATTTGTTCTTCTTTTAGATCAGCAGCTGCCGGATCGTACTTCGTAGACTGACGCAACAACAACCTGCTATTTGAAGAATTTCAAACATGGCTTCTTCGAAGAAGCGCATGTTACATAAGGAGAAGCGCACAGCCATGTGTGAAGACTGTTGTCGCTGGGGCCGGCAAAACAAGACCTGATCCGATCCGAATCTGAAATTTTAAGCAAATTTAGGGTCTAAAGTTTTTTGACCCGACCCGAAATTGACCCGAACCCGAAGAACCCAAAATTAATTTAGGGTCGGGTCCAAGTTTAGACTTTAGACCCGAATTGACCTGATTGACTCGAAATTTAGAATAATATTTTTAAATAAAATTACAAATACTATACTTTAAGACACCCCATGGCCCATTAATTTACTAATCCATCAATCACAAAGTTTATTTTGGCAATTCTACATGATTTTGTATTGATTTGTATGATTTATTATACTAATTATATTAGGAATTTGTGTTTAAAAGTCTCAAACAAACTACAATAGGCTTTATATGTGTTTGTCAATCACATTGTAAGTTTATCACAATGAAATTTGTTAATTACACTTGGAAATTATCAATGACTAGACAAATCATAGCATTTTTTTAAAACTATTGCCTTGGTGTTGGATTTACGGGTCAGACCCGATAGACCCAAAATTATTTGCGGGTCGGGTTAGGATCAAGGGTTTCGATCCGAAAATCCATCTTTTATAAGTTTAGGGTCTAGCCAAAAAGTGTTGACCCGAAATAAAACCCGATCACCAAACCCGACTGCCACCCCTAGTTGTCGCTATGCAAATGGCGTTGAGTCTCCGTGAACAAATCGCCGGGTGTTGTTGAAGAGCAAGTCGGGCCCTACGGAACACGGAAACGTAAAACGCGACCAAAGTTCCGGAAAAATGGAGCGTGATTTTTTCTAGAAGTGGGGAATTTCACCCCTGTCCAAGGTAGCAGGAGAGAGAGAACACCATCAGCTACACTAAGGGTTATAATCCCTTCCTGTAGTACCCCAACGAGTTCGTTGAGATTCGAACCCGCAACCTACGTTTCACAAGCAACAGGCTTAACCAACTGAGCTAGTTGAAGCGTGATAAATAAATAGTATGTTCAGATGGATTAAATAAAGCTAGCTATAAATGTGGAATTTGTTTATCCTGTACATACCGGAATTCAAACCTATCAAAATTCCTATCCGTTTGTGACTTCTTCCAACCCAACGTAGGAATGACATTAGGTGCTGGCCAATCCCATATCTAAATTGACACGATCCAAATATAGCCTAAGACTTTGGTCATCCGCCTCATCCTAGCAGAGTATCCTTACGACCTCTTCGCATTGCTTCACCTAAAGTATTGAATGACATTCTATTTCAGAAAGTTAAATGCAAAGAAATGCAACCTTAACTGAAGAAAAATGCAGATTTTAGATTTTTTATGACAAATCCATTGCTCAGGAGAGATCTTAAACATAAGCAGCTGTTGCATCGTATGTGACAGAGATATGGTTGTCTTATTTTTTGTCCGTTTGTTTCTTCTATTCAATGGCTTGTATGAAGATTTGTACTAGATTTCTCTTAAAAAAATATTGTAGATTTTTTTTTGGGAGGCTTTGCCACCGAGCTCCCGCGAGGGTCGGTCTCCTCTCGAACCCCACCCGCTGAAGAATAGTGGGACCCCTTAATTGCGTGGCCAAACCCCTGATAGTGCTATACTTTATTTTTATATATGAGGTGTTTTTTTATCATTCTCCACCCCAACAACTTTTGGTTCTTTCCATGATTGGTGTTAGGGGAAGAAATAGAATAGATATGAGATTGGGGAGGACAATATAATTATATTGTCCATTATTTTTGTGGATCTTTATGGACTTCTTGAAGAATTTGTGGACTTCTACTATTGAAGTTGTAATGACCTCACTTTGCAACATCTCATAGTTAAGTAAAGACCTAAAAAGTTGAGAGTCATTACCTAAAATTTTCTAAGATATAGATTTAACCAAATAACAAATAATACCAAATATTTTCCATTAATTCCAATATGCTTTACAATATGCTCCTCTAAGGAGCTATATCAATTTCTTACACAAGAACTGCACATATGAGAAGAAGTATCTATCTAATCCTCCTTACAAGTTAGCTATAATGTCTTCAAGTAATTTCATGTGTCCAACATACCTTGATATCTTCATATTTAGCATTTATGAAAATGCCACAAAATAAAATTGTGGCTCAGTATATTGCTATACTGTGTGCGTGGGGTGCATGCAAAAGTATGTAAGTACATAACAATATATATTCAATCAATTATATACATATAAGAACTAACATTTTCTTCACACAGTCTTTCTTTATGTGATAATCATAGTGGCATTACAGAATATAAATAAACATCCAACCGTTTAGTTGTTCAATCCTCAAGAAAATCTCGACAAACACCAGAAAACTAACGTGGGTAGTTATAAGCGTAACCACGTACCGTTTGTAGAATAATGCATATCTTGCAGTCATACTTCAAGCATATTATCCAATCAAGCAAGCAAACCAAGTAATCAACATTTTAATCTTCATGTAAGTAAATCCTAAAGTGTCACCATCACATTAATTAGCAAACCCTACTTGGGTCCTAATCTAGGGTTTAGGTTTCCATCATATCAGGTTATCATTAGAGTCATGCTTTGAAACCCTAATTACCATATTCAACATATCTTGTCATGGTGATCACTTAGATTTTATTAGTTTTATTAACAACATAGCAAGTTAGGATCTTTAACCCTAATTATTCACATGTATGGTTATCCACTTCATTAACCATAATTGTCATCTTTATTATCATGGTCATCATGGAAGTCAGATTATTCAACAATATGAAACTACATGAACTAAGAACACTTGATGTATTCAACATGTTAATCTAGGGTTTCCATCTACCAATGAACACTTTGACACACATTTAACACTATTTTTAGAATTGGGATTAGAATTAGGCATCACTAATATTTATTCACTTTCCTCTCATTTTTCTGATCAACTTTCGTGCACAACTTGTCTTGATCTAATAACCCTAATAGTTACTATAGATTATGCAAGATAAAATTGTTGGGTTTTATGGCCTCAAAGTAGGCAGCTGAAACAAAAAAATTACTGGTCATTAACCCATAGCAGGAGATCGCATCAACGACTATGTAATGGGAAGGATGGTTTTAGCAAGATATACCTGGTCCTGGGGCTTGCCCAGTGACAATACCTCGCAATCATGTGTGTTCTTCAACGCCATGTGTTGGATGGTGTCTGTGCAGCTCCTGGTCTTCTCCATGGACTCTAGCCTCCACCACAGACTGTGTTTGACGTGTCCTCCTGAGCGGCAGACATCTCCCGCCTCTACAGATAGTCCACACAGACCACCTGGAACTCCTGTCATTTTAGAAGAACTTGTAGGAAGGAGACAACCCTCCTATTGTTGTACTAGCAACAACCAGCTCTCCTGAACTCAGACTGTTTTTCTGCAGTTGTCTTTCCCTCATTGTGCCTCCCTAGTCAAGTAGCATTTGCTCGGGCTCTCTCGGTTACCAGAACCAGAGAGGACAACAACTTTACAGAGTAGCTGGTGTTCTGAGTTGTGTGTTCTGAGAAGCCCCCAGTACCCCTCTATTTATAGTAAAGGGTAGGGTCAGGGTTTCCAGTCTATTCGGGAGTAGAAGGATACATAAATTTCATGAATAACTTACAATGTGACAGGCAAATTGATCGTTTCACAATTGAAACGGTCGTATGATAAGGTGAGATGATCGGTTCACTAGTGAACCATTCAGTAGGGAGTGTGAACCGGTCATTTCACTTCCCAGACTTGCCTACAATTGAATTTCCTCAATCGTTTCCAATTAATTCAAAGATTAATCCTTATTTCAATCGAATTGAACAAGTGAAACGTGAAAGTTTTCCTCCAACTGGGCAAATCTCAATTTCTTTAGTTGGTAGGACTGTGAGCAGCCCGATTCACCAAGTGAACCGGTCGGTTGGCTCACACCAGCCGATCGACTCACCTGGGTGAACTGGTCGGTTGGCAGTCCTGACATTGCCAATACAGTCTCCAATCAACCTGACACTCAAACTAGCTAGTTCAACACTTGAACTTGATAGTTCTGAGTCCAGTTAGTCAATTGTATGTTTAATTGAGTACCTAAATTGTAAGGACCCTGATCTTCGTCTAGGGTTTACCCTGGTTGCTTTACTTAACCTTGGTGCTTTGGTGCTTGCTAATCACCTTTAGTGGTGATTAGGGTTTGGTTGTGCTTTGTTGAGTGTTGCCTTTGCTTCTTTGTGCCCTGTGTCGGGCAAGAGCAAGCTGTGTCGGCCTGAGCTTGTGACGCCCAGGGTTTGTGTCGCCCTAGTGGTGTATCGCCCATGTGTGTCGACCATGTTGGGGCTGTGTCACCCAAGTGTGTCGCCCATGATCTTTGACCTAGCTTTGACCTCATTTGTGTCACCACTAGTGGACACTTGGTTCATGATGCTTGCATATGGCAATGACCTTGGACATGTGTTAAGGGCTTGCTAGAGTGGTGGATCGTGTACTAGGACAAGTGTCCCTAGGTAGGCGACACCTTGCTTGGTTCTACCTTGTTTTCTCCTCCCTTCCCTTCTATATATGTGTTTCCCTTTCCTTTCAAAGGATCCCTTTTAGCTCTTTAGTCTCCCTCTCCTTGGTGTGCACGACACACCCTTCTCCTTTGCAAGTTGGTGACCGATACCCCTTGGAGGAGCAGCTTGGTGGCCGTTAGCTTTGGAGTCTCCTTCTTCCTTGCTTGGTGGTGCTTGGAGCTTGCTTAAGGCGGGTTACATAACTCCTAACCCTAACTACACTGCTCTCTTTCCATGTTCTTATATGTTGCTATGATCATGTCGGCTATGTTGTAGTTAGTTTGGTTTTCTTGCTTAAGTATCCATGTTGGCCGATCTTTGTGATCTAGGGTTTTGTGGTGAGCAATACTCCTTTCTCTCCTTGGTCTAGAGGAGTGAGTTTAAGCTTCTAGTATCATGAGCAACACCCCTCTTTCTCTTAGCTGATTGAGGTGAGCTTGTGTTCTAGTTGCTTGAGCAACACTCTCCTCTCACCATGGACTTGAAGGGTGAGCTTGGTTGTTGTGGACCTTGTTTAGAGTTGGTTTTTGTGTTGCCCGATGGGTGATAGGTGGTGTGTAAGACCCCTCCTTCTTAGTTGATTGAGGTGAGCCATCTCCTTGACCCTCTAGGGTTTGGTGCCTTGTGACGATCTTGTGAGTTAACCCTTGGACGTTTTGAGTTGGGGAGGTGCTGCCCGACAGCCCTCTTGACCTAACACCTTGGACGTTATGCTATGTTGGTGACGGGCGATATCCCTGGTCCCTTGTGACGGGCGTCACAATGTCACTTTGCCTTGTGACGGCCGAAAGGCCCTGGCTTAGTTGGTTGCATGATAGGTCTCCTAAACGTTGCCCTTGTGGAGTACCTTGCACACACACACACCTGACTTAGATATGGTTAGTGTCGTTATGTGGGCGTTGCTGAGCATCTTGTGACGGGCGTCACGATTGGTTGTGTGTCGACCGATAGCTCTGTCTTGTGATGGGTGTTGCCCGATAGGCTGGGTTCCCGACACCCTGTCACACGTTTAGTTTTCCTACTGTTGCACGCCCTGATGTTGTTGTGACGTTGTGTTGCCCGACACATGTTGTGCACTGCTCCCTGACGCGGCGTTGCTGAGTGTTGGCCATTATATGATGAACGATAGGTGAGGGCAGGTTGCCCGATACATCTTCTAGTGAGGGTTCTACATATCACGGAAGGGCGATATGATGAATATGTTATTGTGTAACACGATGGTGACTCTTTGCATGAACATTATGGTAATGCTTACTTATATAACGCCCATATCTTTATACATGAATTTGATCATCATGATTATCTTGTATAATGCTAAGGAAAATGGTAAGCATGTAATATGACTTGCTTAATGATGTGCCTTATGCATGTGATCATAAGTTGATGCTTATTTGATAAAGTATATAATCTTTGATGTCACCTTATATTGATAGCATGGTCTTGCTGTTAAGCCTATGATTATTGAGTAGTACTAACCATGCAGGTGATGCATAGCCAAGTAAAGGGCTATGAGGAATCAATATATGAAAACAATGAGTTAACATGTACAATGTGATTGCTATACCATGATGATGATGATGATGTGAGCCTTGAAAGGTAGTGGCAATATATGTTGAGGGATTGAGATCCCATGGTATGTGATGATCCATGTGATTGATCTAGATTGATTGGCAAGAGGCCAAGTGATAACATGTGAAGTGGGATCCTTGTGATGGATCAGTATGATGTGAAGTGTAGTATAAGCACAATGTTGAGTTTTATATTGTTTACTTTTGTTATAATTGCATGTTATACAACTTGGTTGAATCTTGCAATCCATATAAAAGATACTAATTAAATACAGTGGAATATATCATGTAGTTGCCCTGGCCATAGATCCATCATCGTCAGGCTTTTGGTGATGGTGAAACGGGTTCTCCTACGGGTTAACCTGAAGCGCATATTGTTGAATATGCGAGGTTGCTCCTAGCCTAAAGTGAGGAGGTAAGAGTGCAACTTTGGTTGTAGACTCCAGGGTGCAGATTCAGGCCCGTAGCCCAAATGTGATAAGAGCATGGTGAACAGGCCCATGGCTCGGGATATGTGATATGAGGAGCATGAATGCGTTCATGGATCATAGCACGGTGAACAGGCCCGTGGCTCAGTTTCACTAGTGCCGAGACATGTACCGAGGCGGGCTAGGTAGAGGGTAGCCTGACCCTGTGGCTAAGATCACTTCAGCATGAGACTGCGGTCCTGCTTGTGTTGTACTTGTGCACTGACCACGAGGTGGGAGGTCATGGAGTCCAGCTCTTCCATTGACCTTGTATGGCACCAGCTCCGGGTTTCGCAGCCGTCGGTTGGATTTGAACGGTACGATTCACTTCCTCAAGGCATAATAATATGTAATCCAGTCGAATAGTATTTACTGCTTAAGTTAAACACGAAACATTGGTTGAGGTCTTGCTTGCATAGTTATTCTTGTTATATCTTGCAGTTACTTATATGTTTCTCATATGTGGTAATGTCTTATTTTGTTAAATCATGCTCCATAAAGAAATGCTTGAGTACATCTGGTAAGTTTGCCAAAGTATGAACAACTTTATTTTATAACTGCTCTTGTAATACTTGTTATCAGTTAGATGCTTTATTTATATATGAGGTTTTGTAGTTTCGGCGGGGAGTTATGTTTCTCACTGGGACAATGTTCAATTGTCTCACTCCTCTAGTTTACACCCTTTTTAGGTGGTCGATCTAGACGTGGTGGTGGTCGCGGAGTTGCGGCCGAGCAGCAAGAAGAGCAGTAGAAGGCAAGCGATGGATATGATGTTGTTTCGGATGTTTTGTAGTAGAGTCTAGAGTCATCCCTGTACTCTCAGGTCCTTGGGAGCGTTTTGACGTTGTTTCACGATGTATAACCGTCTATGTTTTGTATATCCTGCTATTGGCCAGATGTGGGCCTTTATGTATGTAAACAGGTGATGGACTCATGTGATGACAAGACAGCTATTGCTCTAAGCTGTGGACAAGTTTCAAAGCTTGTATATGTTTATATAACATGTTTTCTTGCAGGATGTGGACTGGAATGTAATAGTTTCTCAGTTTATCAGCTTTCCGCAATCGGTTTTAATTAACCTGTGTTTTTGGTAATCTGTGGTTATGGGGATTTCCGCATGTTTTTGCGTAACACCTCGTTGTTTGTGTGATAGTGGGATGTGTTGCCACATAAACACCTTTAGTCTCAATCTAAACATCATTCATAGATGATCTCCTCTTCCAGGGGTATCCTGTGTGTGTGACCCTATAGATTCCAATTTACGTTGGCAGTGAATGTTCATAACAACTTATGACATCACAAGCAATGAGCAGAATCTAGTAACTCATCATTGCTACCCAAGTAACTCAGAAAGTTGGAGAATAACTTCAACCTACAATCTATGATTAGTATTATAGTGATCGTATAGTTCATTTGTCTCTAACATCTAGATTGAACTCGAGGCATCGAACGCCATCCTTTTCAACATTCAATCCATGTTCCTTGACCTAGAGCAGACTTTCTGAGATGCATGTGAATTCATATATCATATATTGAGTCACATGAGTATGGCCATACAATTCTCAGTCTCTCTTATCATGGGGCCATGGATATCATACTCCTTGTAGGAGGGAAAAATCACATCTCTATCACTCACAGTCTATCCCCATGTGTCAAAGTCACCCAATCATCACCGTTATAACAACCCATGTTTCAGGACTACGTTTGATGATGTCAAAGTGTACCCAATCACATGTGATGAGTGTAGTGATTTCAGGTCTAGAACCACTATCACCACTATCACTATGAGAGACGATTGTGATTACCATTCCATGGTATCCATGTATCACTCTCACGGTGGGTCTGTCTGATATATTGGTCTCTAACATATATTTGTGTGCTTGACTTGATATCATATATCATGACTAATGAGACTATGTCATCAGTCAACACACACTCTAGTCTTATGTATTATTGTTGTCTATTTTGCTTCCACGGTAATATTTGACTAGGGACATATCAAGAATGTATGTACTCTTATCATACATATGGTCTCATTGTTCAGGTCCTCAACCTGAAGACATATGTCATCGAGTCTCAACATTCTTTAGACATCTATCATGTATATGTCATCATCTCATAAATGAGACAAACATAATAGATGGAATTACTTTTATTATTATCAAATCAGGTATCTAATGCCTCATCACAATCATCATATGATTGGCTCTCTACACATACCATACCAAAAGACTCCCACTTGCACTTAGAGCCAATCACCCACGAATCATATTCCAAGTGATCTCAACATGTCCATCATGTTTCTGCTGTACAAGTGCTTTTATAACGGGCAAACAATATTTTCTTTAAGTCGGTATATTGCATGTTTCACATCCCCTCGTTGTATGACAACTCGTATGAGATGGGAGTGTCATAGTATTCTATCTAAGATTCCTTTGCCTAACCATTAGCTCCATTGTTGTTACAGTATTACTACTGAGTCATCAATGGTCGGAACCTCCCACAAGTTCATCCATATGAACTTCTAGATCCATGCAGTATCCTTTACATTGTTCGTAACACTAAGGTACTCGGCTTCTTATTGTAGAATTAATCAATTGTCTTATGTTGGAACATTTCCAACTAAATTTTTTTATTCCAAGGTCAAACACAATGTTGTCATTTCAAAAGCTTGCATCAGTGTAACTCTTTACACCCAACTCTTCCTTATTACCATAACTAAACCTTTTAGTACTTCACAAGTACACAAAGATGTCCTTCATGGTATTCCAGTAAATCTTACTGGAGTTTGACCGATATCCATTTGTCATGTCCTACACATATGAAATAATTGGATATTTATATCATCTTGTCATACAAGATGATGATTTCATATCTTCTTGTCATGTCCAATACATACAAGATGATGAGTTTGTATATTCTTGTCATGTCCAATACATACAAGATAATTAGTTCATATTTTCTTTTCATGTCCAATACATACAAGATAATGAGATGAGTTCATACACGATAGATCCAATTGCGAATGCATATGGCATCTATCCATGTGTTCCTTATTCTTCATAAGAATTGGGACACTCGGCTCTTGAGAGACTAACTCCATGGAACATGGACATGTTTTCTCTCATCATGATGAACCCTTTCAGCATCTTGCAGATGTATGTTCTCTTTCTTAGGTCAAGAAGCCCTCTTGATCTATCTCTATAGATCTTGATTCCTATCACATAGGATGCTTCCCAAAAAACCTTTTAGAGTGCACTTCGTTTCCAAATTTTGTAGTATAAGGATGATACTCCCCATCAATATGTGGAATATATATGCTCCCACTAAATTTTTATAATCACACATTACATCTTCATTCTGACTCAAGTCAAACTCTTTGACTATCTTGTCAAATTAAAGATCCAGTTCTAAGGTGCTTGCTTCAATCCAAAGATTGATCTATGCAGCTTTATAGACTTTATTTACATTATTGGATTTATAAAACCTTTAGGTTGTGTCATGTAAACATCCTACACAATATTCCATTTAAGGAATGTGGTTTTAACATCCATATGCTAAATATCATAGTCACATTAAGCTATAATGGTAAGAATTATCCAGATGGATTTATCCATGGTAACTATTGAAAAGATTTCACCGTGTTCAACACCTTGAACTTGTTAGAAACTCTTTTCAACCAACTTACCTCCATGTCAGTCTTCTTCTGGAAGACCTAAAAGTACCATGTGGGTTTTACCCCTTAAGGTGGATCAACCAAAGTCACACTTTGTTAATGTACATGGAGTCCATCTTGGATTTCATGGCTTCAAGCCATATCTCAGTTTCTGGTTCTTATTAGCTTCTAGGTAGACTGTTGACTCATCATATGATCAACTCCACCGCCTTCTTGTCCATAAGATATCACATATCATTCAAGCTCTAGGCGTGTTCTACCAGAACCATGAGTTTTGTGTGTTACTTATGGAACTTTGAGATTCCACAACATTTTGTGATTCTCTTTATTCCCAGTGTAAAGCTTGTGCCCAAAAGGAAATTTATAGTTTTAGCTAGTAATCACACTCTGATTTATCGAGGTGTGATTCCTTCTTTCTAATACACTTCTCATGATACACTATCATTGTGTTTCAGGTGGAGTCTATCATGATACATTGTCATGATCTTCTAGAAGGTTCTCAAACTCTTGGTTCAAAGTATTTCTATATTGATCAAATCAAAATTTAATACTTATACCAAGTTTTTTATGTACTTCATTTATGATCTCCTTGACTACTTCAAGAGATTCATGTTTGTATTTCACTAAATACAAACTATCATATCTACTGAGGTCATTAGTAAATACATTGAAGTACTAGTGATTACCTTTATAGTAATTATGATTTTAAAGCATGACTATAATGATAATCTGATAACAAGGACACCTAAATCCTAGATTAGGACCCGAGCAGGGTTTGATCTGAATAATGTGATGGTGACACTTTAGGATTTACATACATATAGATTAAAAATTGATTACTTGGTTTGTTTGCTTGATTGGACAATATGATTAATGTATGACTGCAAGATCTACATTGTGCTACAAACGGTACATGGTTACACTTATGACTACCCACATTAGTTTTTTGGTGTTTTACAAGGATTTCTTGAGGATTGAACCACTAAACTGTTGGGTGTTTATTTACATTATGCTCAATTACTATGCCAGTATGAATATCACGTAAAGAAAGATTATGTGAAGAAAATGTTAGTTTTTATATTTAAGTAATTGATTGAACGTAAGTTGTTATGTACTTGTACACTTTTTCATGCACCCCACGTACACAATATAGCAATATATCAAGCCACTTTTTTATTTCACAACGTTCTAGGCACATGCTCAATATGAAGATATCAAGATATGATGGCCATGTAAAATTACTTGAAGATTAAAGCTAAATTGTAAGGAGGATTAGATATATAATTCTTCTCATATGTGTAGTTCTTGTGTAAGAAATTCATGTATCTCCTTAGAGGAGAATATTGTAAACCATATGTTAATTAAAGGAAATTATTTACTATTATTTGTGATTTTGTTAAATTTGGATCTTGAGAAATTTTAGGTCATAACTCTCAACTTTTTGGGTCTTTCCTTAATGGGGGGATGCTGAAAATTGAGGTCATTACATTTGTATCACATCTTCAAAATTTTCAATTAATATTTAATAGTGTATAATTTCAAGTAATGTGTAGAAATGTAAGGAAACTTATTAAGGCATGACTTGATGGTAATGTTATCTAGAAGTAGTCATGACTTTGGGTGTTGGGAATATTTTCCTCCACACAATTAAGTTGGTTTACAAGGACTCCCTTAGCTATAGTGATACCCGCCTAGACAGAACTTGGGGTTTGCCTAAAGTAATGTTCCCTCTAAGTCTTCTCATATCAAATTTCACCCACTTCACATCCTCTTTCTTAATAAATCCAAAAAGATACATCCCTCCTCATATCAAATTTCATCCACTTTGCATCCTCTTGCTTAATAAATCCTAAAATATACTTCCCTCCTCATCTCAAATTTGTGTTTTGAGAAGAAGTAGGATTAAGGCATACTCCGCCAATTAATGTACATGTAATGTGGAAATAATATAAAGAGAAATGTTTTATGGGTTTTTCCTTGCAAGGGTAAACCCTAGATGGGACCTGGGTTGGTGTAGGAAAACCCAGACTGGGTCAAGGGATTCATAGAACCATAAGGTGTAGTGATAGTCCCTAACCCAAAGCCAAAACTGTAATCCTGGAAAATGAGAGTGAAATTGGTAAAATGGTAACCCTACCCATATGAAACCTAATTAGGGTAAGAGTAATGAGAATTAAGAAAAATGTAAATAAGTATATGTAATCCAGTATTCCATGCGTAATTGTGGAGAAATTTATGAATGATACATGTGAAAAAATTGACTATACATGAAAAACATAAGTAACCAATGGCCATACATGAAAATGAAAAACAATATGAAAATAACTTGCTCATCACTTTATTCTAAAAGGTCTATATACATCAATATGTATAATCCTTAATAGAATAATCGTCCTCCCACTACATCTAGTGTAGAACCTTTGTCATTTTTCACAATAAATGAGATTAGCATGTCTCTATTGGTTCAACAACCAAAAGTGTCTAGATATCCATCATATGGATTCCAGAAATGTAATTCCCATTTTTTCTCTCAATATGACATCGCTATAGGCATTCAAGTTTGAGTTATCATGTAATTCATTACATGTGTCACACACATTTGTCTCTTTAACTATCAAGTATAGTTAATGAGACATAGGCATTGCCATCAAAGACTATATCTTTCAAATGAAACATCAGTCCATAACACTCTTTCCCATACAAGATGTATGATGTTTTCATTAATGGCAGGTATATAATAGTAATTCACTAATTCTATTACATGCCCATGAATGTCATATTGTAACTGTAATAGTAGAAACTCTTGCTATGCATAGTTTCTAGCTTGCTTCCTCTTAGGTCCTGAAGTAGAGATCTCTATCTCTTTCATCTTCCCGAGATCCTCTATAAAAAGGTTATTTCCCTGTCAAACAAGTGACAATGGTGGCACTTTCTTTCCTTATCTTTATAAGTGAAAAAGGACATATTCCCTTTTACACTTACCCCTTCTCCATATCTTAAGTGATGAAGATTTGGGCCTTAGCTTAGCTTCAGAACATTTCTTGACCTTGCTTTAGTCTAATGGACTTCACTATGTTGATCATTATCACAAGTTTTGTCCTTTCTTCATTCATGCTTTGGCATCAACATGCCATCACTTCAGATAGTGGTTTGGCCAAGTTTCTCAACATTTGATAAACTGGCTATGTGATTCACACAATGATTTGTAGAATCATATGTTTGGTCAACTCTTGACCTTTAAGAAATGATAGTCAATCTATATGCACAATCATATTGAGCATATGAGGTTGTACTTCATCTCCATATGTCTGATTATACTCAAACATCACTTTGAAGACTACCTTTCATGCTTTACATGATTCTTAAGATGTATAACCATCTCAAGAATGTCCATGCTTCAAGCTATTTATGCAACTCATAGTTCATATAGCTCATCATAAGGTTCTTGATGTCTTATGTATCATTGGCATACTTCAAGTAAGCATCCAATTTTAGCCTTAGGCACATTTGGAGTGGTTCTACTGGCTCTGGTCTTTCAAGGACTTTCGAGTTTACACTCGCCATTGAGAACATTTCTCAAAGGTCCCAAATCATATTTGAAGTTTATCCCATTTATGAACTGATCGCAACGATAATGTATTTGTGTTTGTCATTTGGATTCTACCAAATAATTTTGCAACTTTTCAAAACAATTTTGATTTGTTTGATTTGATAAATTTGACAATTATGAATTAGGCCTTTAATTAATTATCACTCCCACTATTTTGATCAAATTAGTAACCCTCGAGTATCAATTCGAAAGATTGCAGCGTAAAATCTTCTAGTGGCCAAGATCTAAAACAATTACATCAATACCCAACCAACGTTGGTGCTCATGACCAATTATTAAGGTAGGCAATCATGCCAATTGCATCATATGCAATTCTTGGATAGATGATATGTGCAACTCTTTGCCATAAAATTTTGCATGCCTCAAGGTGCTTGATCCAATCAAGGTCACCAAGTTAAGTCTGACCCAAAATCCAACACAATGAATATGCACCCTATAAAGGCAGACCCACATATTCACCATCACACTTCCACGAGGTAGACAATGCACCACGCGAAGACGTGCCCACACTTAGTCGAACAAGTTTTTCATGTGTGTTGCTTTTGGAAGGCATATTCAACTTAATATTGTATTTGAGGGATTTTATATAAGTACATATACATATCCAATCACCATATATATAGTAAGTATCATATACATGTTATAACCACAACAAGAAAACATACAATATCGATAAAAGTGATGATTATTGCCATCCTATTGTAATTCCTTGGAGCCACTAGGAATTATGGTCATATAAGGTCTACATCATATGCAACTTGTTGTTGATGAAGATCTTTGTGCTTGAACCATTCCGGGTTGATTGGCTCATCCTATAATACGATCAGCTCACCTCCTAGTCCATTGGTTGGTCGGTCTGGCCTCCGATGCATGGACACCTCCAACAAGCAATTGGGCTATCAGCCAGTCAATCCGGCTCCTTCGCAATCCTCCTCGGTCCTCCAGGCGGTTGGCTCGTCTGGTGTTGAGCGTCTGCTTCTACGATGTAATAAAAAATAAACTATCATATTTTTACACAATCTTTGGGAAACCTCGAGTTACATTCGAGGGGAGCAAAGGTAGAAGAGAAAGAATCTTGAGTTACATGTGGAGTAGAAGGTAGAGGACTCAGTAGTAGACCAAGATCCAAACAACCATAACCAACCAAGCACACATAGGGTTTATAGGCCATAACCATACTACACATCCACCATCAAAACCATTTTAGGGTGACGCATATCATTTGCATATATACCATATCATATATGTATATTTGTTTGTGGTCGCATGTGGTATTTAGTCAGATAAGTACATTAGTCATTTTGAATATTTGCATCATATACAATAAATAAATGATGATAAAATTAAAATCCAATCATATTGAGTTATCCCAAAACACGGTACATTGACATGGCTCTGATACCACTGTTAGGTTTTATGGCCTCAGAGTAGGTAGCGGAAATAAAAAATTTACTGGCCATTAACCCATAACATGAGATTACATCAATGACTATGTAATGGGAAGGATGGTTTTAATAAGATATACCTGGTCTTCGGGCTTGCCCAGTGACAATACCTAGCAGCCATGTGCAACCTTCAACGCCATGTCTTGGATGGTGTTTGTGCAGCTCTTGGTCTTCACCATAGACTCTGGCCTCCATGACAGACTGTGGCTGATGTGTCCTGCTGAGCGGCAGACATCTCCCACCTGTGCAGATAGTCCACATGGACCACTTGGAACTCATGTCATTCTAGAAGAACTAGTAGGAAGGAGACGACCCTCCTATTGGTGTACTATCACCAACCTGCTCTCCCAAACTCAGACTATTTTTCTACAATTGTCTTTCCCTCGTTGTACCTCCCTAGTCGGGTAGAACTTGCTCGGGCTCTCTCAGTTACCAGAACCAGAGAGGACATTAACTTTACAGAGCAACTGATGCTCTAATTTGTGTATTCTGAGAAGCCCCCAATACCCCTCTATTTATAGTAGAGGGCAGGGTCAGGGTTCCCAGTCTGTTCGGGAGTAAAAGAATTCGGAAATTCCATGAATAACTTGCACTGTGATAGGCGAACTGATCATTTCACAACTGAAATAGTCATTTGGCAAGGTGAGTCGATCGGTTCACTAGTGAACCGGTCGGTTCACTAGTGAACCAGTCAGTTGAGAGTGTAAACTGGTCAGTTCACTAAGTGAATTGGTCGTTTCACTTCCCAGACTTGAATGCAATTGACTTTCCTCAATTGTTACCGATTAATTCAAAGATTAATCCTTATTCCAATCGAATTGAACAAGCTTATTTTGGCCAAATTCCCCGCCCTGAGCTGAGGGTGGGCAGGGAAGAGGTGTTTGAACCCTTTACGCGGTCGTCATCTATTTTCCCGCCGCTTTCCCACCGGAAATTCCGACAACACGAGCTCCCGTTCTGAAATGTGAAAGTTTTCCTCCAACTGGGAAAATCCCAATTCCCTCGATTGGCAGGATTGTGAGCTGTCTGGTTCACCAAGTGAACTGGACAGTTGGCTCATACCAGCCGATCGGCTCACCTGGTTGAACCAGTCAGTTGGCAGTCCTAACATTGCCAATGCAGTCTCCAATCAACTTGACACTCTAACCAGCTAGTTCAACACTTGAACTTGATAGTTCTGAGTCATGTCAGTCAATTGTATGTTTAATTGAGTACCTAAGCACCTTTAGTCTAAATTTAAACATCATTCATGGACAATCTCCTCTTCTAGGGGTATCCTATGTGTGTGACCCTACAGGTTCCAATTTACGTTAGCAGTGAATGTTCATAACAACTTATGACATCACAAGCAATGAGCAGAATCTAGTAACTCATCATTGCTACCCAAGTAACTCAAAAAGTTGGAGAACAACTTCAACCTACAATCTGTGATTAGTGTTACAGTGATCATATAGTTCCTTTGTCTCTAACATCTAGATTGAACTCGAGGCATGGAACGTCATCCTCTTCAACATTCAATCCATGTTCCTTGACCTAGAGCAGACTGTCTGAGATGCATGTGAGTTCACATATCATATATTAAATCACATGAGTATGGCCATACAATTCTCAGTCTCGCTTATCAAGGGGCCCTGGATATCATACTCCTTGTGGGAGGGACAAATCCCATCTCTATCACTCACAGTCTATCCCCATGTGTCAAAGTCACCCAATCAACATTGTTATAACAACCTGTGTTTCAGGACTGCATTTGATGATTTCAAAGTGTACCCAATCACATGTGATGAGTGCAGTGATTTCAGGTCTAAGAACCACTATCACTATGAGAGACAATTGTGACTACCATTCCATGGTATCTATGTATCACTCTTACGGTGGGTCTATTCGATATACTATTCTCTAACATATATCTATGTGCTTGACTTGATATCATATATCATGACTAATGATACTATGTCATCAGTCAACACACACTCTAGTCTTATGTATTATTGTTGTCTATTTTGCTTCCACAGTAATATCCGACTAGGGACATATCAAGAATGTATATACTCTTATCATATATATGGTCTCATTGTTTAGGTCCTCAACATGATGACATATGTCATCGATTCTCATCATTTTTTAGACATATATCATGTATGTTTCATCATCTCATGACTGAGACAAACATAATAGACTGAATTACGTTTATTATTATCAAATCAGGTATCTAATGCCTTATCGCAATCATCATTTGATTGGCTCTCTGGGCATACCATACCAACAAAAATATATTTAGGTCAATCATACACTTACACATTAGCCAACTTACTTGTTTCCCTCTTTTGTAGTTGGTCCAGCCAGGGAAACGCAAAAGGACCATTTTCCCTTGCACCCTACAAGTGCATGTAAGGGTATAAACATCATTAGATCGCAAAGCTTCTTCTTCTTCTTTCTCGCATGGAAGCCGCTCAAGATCACAGTGCGTGACAGTCGGGTCAGCTACCTCAGACCTTGAGACTCGAGGGTTAGGGAAAGGTTTGGGAACACCCTCCCCTTTTGACCTTCCCGCCTACCAATGCCTATGATAGCCAACCCTAGCAGTAGTCCACAACAATCCGGAAGCTAGAGACCCCCCCCATCCTTTTGTCCAGACGCATAGCCATTGAGAACATGTGCTAGAAGGGGGAAACTCTCATTGTCCTCCCATCAACAAGTTCGCGATCCATCATCTTTGGTAGGTGTGTTATCCCCTCCAATGGACATGATATATCCAGGATCTGGCTCGGCCTCCTTGGAACATGCATGAAGAGTTTTCTTTGTAGAAAATCTCCATACATGAAACCTAGGGTTAGGGGGAAAGGTGATGAAGAGATCAATGGATCCAGTCTCTCCCGAGAAGGGTAGAACCTATATATACTTTATACGGAAATATGGCTATAAAATAGGTTGCGGAAACAAAAAAATTAACTACCATATTTCCCTTATAACATTAGATTGCGTCATCAACTATATAATGGAAAGAATGGTTTTGTGGATATATCTAGTCCTAGAGAAAGTCCAATGATAATATCTTCATTGTAGTATGTGCCTTTCTTCTAGTTGCACTCAAACATCATTTGTAGTAGCTCCTTGTTGGTCACCGTGGGTGGTAGTCTGATGTTGTCCTTCTAATAGGAAAAGCTCCTCGCCTCTATAGTAGTCCACACAGACCACCATCAACTCTTGTCATTCTAGAAGAACAGACATGAAGGAGTTGTCCCTCCACATTAGTGTACTAGCACCAACTTGCTCTCCCACAGTTGTTCTCCCTTGCTATCCCTCCCTTTATTGGGTAGGACTTGATCGGGTTGTCTTGGTTACCACAACCAGAGAAGACAACAATTGTCAAAGGCAATTGAGTTGTGTCTCTAGGAAGCCCCCATTACCCCTATATTTATATGTGGGTTGGGTTTAGGGTTCTCAGTCTGTGTGTGAGTGGAAGGGGCTGGAATCTCATGAATTTTCATAACCTGTGAGCGGCCAATGGTCAATTCATGGGTGAACCGGTCGGTTGGTATGCAAGGCAAGTTCAACCCTTGAACCGACCATTTTGTCACGTTTCACAACCGCTTGATGCAATCAAATTAAACACAAGATGACATCAGTCTAATCCTTAATGCAATCAAATTGATCCATGAATCGGTCATCTGGAGACCTTGAGTCGATTGCTTCACTAAGTGAACCAGTAGATTCATGCCCTGCTCATTCAGAATTCAGCCAATGCAATTTCCAATCAACCTGACACTCCAACTGATCAGTTTGACACTTAAATCGGTTGGTTCAAAGTTTGTTCAGTCAATTGTTGTTTAAATCAAATACCTAAACACTAGTAATCAATTTAAATATCATTCATGACTAAACTCCTATTCCAAGTGTATCCTATGTGTGTGACCCTATAGGTTGCAATTTACATTCGCAGTGAATATCCATAACCAGTTTATGACATCACAAGCAAAAAGCGGCATCCAACAACACATCATTGCTACCCAAGTAAATAGAAAGTTGGAGAACAACTTCAACCTACAGTTTGTGATTGGTTTTATAGTGTTTGTATACTTCCTTTTTCACTGATATCTAGATTGAACTCGAGACATGGAGTCATCATCCTCTTCAATATTCAATCTATGTTCCTTGAACTAGAGTAGATTGTCTGAGATATATGCAAGCTCAATATCACATATTGACTCACATGTGCATGACCATGTATTTTTGAGTATTTTTAATCAAGTGGCCAGGATATCATACTCCTATAGGAGGGACAAATTCCATCTACATCACTCACAGTCATCCCCATGTGTCACATTGCATCTGATCATCACCTTTACGGAAACCCTTATTCAAGGTTATGGTGGATGATGTCAAAGTACAGTGAATGACATGTGATGAGTGTAATGATTTTAGGTCTAAGATCTACAATCACCACAAATATTATAAGAGCTGATTTTGACTACCAAATATGGTTTCCATGTATCACTCTTATGGTGGGTCTATCTAGTATGATGTTCTCTAACAAGTACCTATGTGTTTTGTTTGATATCACATTTCATGACTGATGAGATTCTATCATCAACCAACACAAACTCTAGTCTTTTATGTTATTGATGACTATCATCCTTCCACAATGACATCCGACTAGGGACATATCAAGAATGTGTATACTCTTGGAATATGTATGACCTCATTGTTCAATCATAAAATTGAATACATATGTCATTGAGTGATACAATTTTTTAGACATTTATTATGTTACTTCATTATCTCATAATTGAATTGAACATTCTAAATTGAAAGATCACCTTTATTATTAATCAAATCATTTATAAGTTATGCCATTAAAATCATCCTATGATTGGCTCTCTGGGCATAAATACCAACATACTCCCACTTACACTTAGAGACAATCACCCCATGAATCGCATCCCAAGTGATCTAACATGACCATCATGATCCCACTGTGAAAGTGCCTTTTTCAAGGGGTCAACAACATTATTCTTGGTTGGTACTCTACAAATCTCCATATCTCCTTGTAGCATGATCTCTCGTATGAGATGGAAACATATTTATATATGCTTGGAACACTGATGCGACTTGGGTTCCTTAGCTTGTGCAATAGCTCCATTGTTGTCACAATATAGCTCATTTTCATCGCTGATGCTTGGAACAACCCCAAGTTATGAGACAAACTTCTTGATCCAGAGAGCCTCTCCTTTGTTTTGTTGATGCAGCAATATACTCGGCCTCTTTTGTAGAATTGACAACTATCTCTTACTTGGAACTCTTCCAACTCACAACTATATTGTTGAGGTAAAACATAAATCCTGATTGCGATCAACAATCATCTTTATTAGTATGGAAGCTTGCATTGGTGTAACCCTTTACCACCAACTCTTCCTCTCCGTCATAGACAAGGAATTGATCATTAGTTCTTCTCAAGTACTTATGGATGTTCTTTACGGTTGTCCAGTGTGCATCATCTGGATCTGCTTGATATCTACTCATCATGCTCAAGGCATATGAGACATCAGGACGAGTACATAACATTGTGTACATGATGTATCCAATTGCCATTGTGTATGGAGTCCTACTCATGTATTCCCTTTCTTTACAAGAACTAGGGAACTGAGCTCTAGAGATGGAAACTCTATGAGACATGGGCATGTTTCCTCTCTTTGAATCTTCTATATTGAACCACTTTAACAATTTTTCAATGTATGTGCTCTGACTTAGTCTAAGAATCCTTCTAGATCTATCTTTGTAGATCTTAATTCCTAAGATATAGTATGATTTTCCTAACTCCTTCATAGAGAATGTATTTCCAGTCCAGGACCTATGAAGTTAGGATTTTATTCCCCATCAATAGTATGTCATCTACATACAATATGAGGAATACAATAATGCTCCCACTAACCTTCTTGTACACACAAGGCTCATCTTCATTTTGACTAAAGACAAACTCTTTGACTATTTTGTCAAATCAAAGATTCCAACTTCGAGATGCTCGATTCAATCCATATATTGGTCGTTGTAGCCTACAGACTTTATTTGGATCATTTGGATTTTTAAAACCCTTAGGTTGTGTCATGTACATATCCTCTAGAAGATTCTCGTTAAGGAATGTGGTTTTGATATCCATATGACAAATCTCTTAGTCATGATAAGCTGCAATGACAAGCATGGTCCTAATGGATTTAACCATGGCAACTAGAGAAAAGTTTCATCGTAGTCAACACCTTGAACTTGTCTTAAACCCTTTGCAACCAATCTTCCCTTATAGGTTTGTACTTTACCATACATTTTGGTCTTCTTCTAGAAGACCCATTTGCACCCTATGGGTTTTACCCCTTTATGTGGATCCAGCAAGGTCCATACCTTGTTGGTGTAGATGGATTCCAACTCATATCTCATGGCCACAAGCCATTTTTCAGTCCCTTTGCAACTTCTAGACAAGTTTTCGGCCCATCGTCTATGACCAACTCACTGCCTTCCTGAGTCACAATATATCCAAATCTCTTAGTCTCAAGTCATGTCCTACTAGATCTACAAGGTTCCTATGTTACTTGAGGAATTCGAGTTTCCAAAATGACTTGTGATTGTCCTTGTTCCTCTTATACATCTACTAGTTCAATGTTTTTGTTGGTCTAGAACCTCTTCGAGATCTACTTTCCTCCCATTGATTCATGTTGAAATAATTTTTTTTCTAGGAATGCAACATTTCTGACAACAAATACTTTGTTGTCGGATAGGGAAAAAAAGTAATATCCTTTGGTTTCCTTAGGATATCCAACAAATTAACATTATCAGATATGGGTCCAAACTTTTTGGGAAACTACTTTCTCACATAAGCTTCACAATCTCAAATCTTCATAAAAGACACATTGGGACGCTTCCTATATCATATCTCATGTGGTATCTTTTGAATTGATCTAGATGGTAAACAATTTAGTGTAAATGTGGCAGTTTCAAGATAAAACCCCCAGAAGGTAGTAGGAAGTTTAGCTAAACTCATAATTGTTCAAACCATATCTAGTAATGTGTGATTCCTTTTTTCTGATACATCATTATGCTGAGGTACACCAAGGAAAGTCCATTATGATACAATACCTGGTCTTGTAAAAGGTCCTCAAACTCTTAGCTTAAGTATTCTCCACCTCAATCAGAACATAGTGCCTTAATACTTTTTCCAAGTTGGTTTTGTACTTCATTCATGAAATCCATGAACTTCTCAAGGTTTTCTAACTTATGTTTCATTAGGTAAACATAATTATATCTATTGAAGTCATCAGTGAAGGTAATAAAGTATTCATACCCACCTCTAGTAGTTGTTCTAAAAGGGCCACATACATCAGTATGTATGAGTCCTAATAGATTTGTAGCCCTCTCATTGTTACCGAAGAAAGGGTTCTTGGTCATCTTTTCCAACAAATAAGATTCACGTGCATCTATTGAATTGAAATCAAAAGAGTCCAGATAACCATCTTTATGGAGTCTAGATATGCAATTCTCATTTATGTGCCCTAGATGACAATGCCAAAGATAAGTTTTGTTAGAGTTGTTGAGTTCAAGTCTTTTGGTATTTATATTATAGATATCTACTTTTAGATCTAGCAAATAAAGACCATAAAACGTCAGGGCACTGCCATAAAAGATCCCATCTTTTGAAATAGAAAATTGATGGTGCTTAATATGAAATTCATATGCATCCTTGTCCATACAAGATACATAAATGATGTTTTTCTTTATGGCAGGTACATAATAGTAGTTCATTAACTCTATTACAAGCCATGTGAGAAGAGATGAACTATAGGTTCTAACTGCGGTAACAACAACTATTGCTCCATTTTCAACTCACAGTTCAACCTCGCCCTTTCTTAAAGGCCTACTTCTTTTCAGATCATGTATATTCGAGCATATTTGAGATCTACATCTAGTATCTAATACCTAAGAAGAAGAAGAAGAATATTTTGTCTCAGAAATGTATATACCAAAAATGAAAACTATATCCCCATCTTCTTCTTCATGAATGCTTTCAAGTACAAAGGGCATATTCCTTTTGTACTTTTCTCTCCTTATCTCGAGTGATGAAGATCTAGATTTAAGCTTAGCCTCTGAACTCTTCATGGCCTTGCTTTCATCCTTGAACTCTATTCAAGTTGATCGTCATCACGTGTTTGTTTTTATTCATTCTTACTTTGGCATTAAGAAGCATGCCAAGCAAATCTAACAACAGTCTAGCCATGTTATTCTAGTGATAATACTCGATAAAATAATTATATGATTCAGGCAATGATTGCAGAATCATGTCTGTGGCCAAATATTGGCTCAAAGAGAATCCCAAATCATCTAGATGTTCGACATGTCCAATCATATTGACCACATGGGTCTCTACTGAGTCTCCCTTTGTCATTTTACACTCAAAGAGAACCTTTGAGACATTGTGCCTTTCTTTCTTTGTGAGATAATGGTTCAAGTTCTTAAGGTGTGTTACCATCTCAAATATCCTCATGTCTTCACACTACTCATGCAAAATTATAGTCTATGCAACTTAGCATAAGGTGCTTTTATGTCCAAGGATTCGTTGGCAAGATTCCAGTGAGCATCCACTTCAACTCTAGGCGCATCAGTAGCAAGTATTTCTGGCACTAGTTTATCTAGTACATAGAGCTTATGCTCATCATTCAAAACCCTTCTCAAAGTCCAAAACCAATTGTGGAAGTTTGTTCTGTCAAGTTTGTCCTTCCTAATGACTGATTGCAACAACGATTTGATTGTCATTCGGTTCTACAATAGGAAAGTTACATTTTGTAAAAACACTTCTGATATGATTTGATATAAATAATTTGACAATATTTTATTAGGCCTTTATTGAATGATCACTCCCACTATTTTATTCAAATTGATAGGCCTCACATATCACTTAGGAAGATTGCAGCATACAACCTTCTCTTGAGCCAATATTCAAAATAATTCAATTATTACTTGGCCAACATCAACGTCCATAATCAATTATTAAAATAGGCAACATTTTCCAATTGCACCTCTATACAATTCTTAGATAGATGATATGTGCAACTCTTTGCCATAGTCATTTGCATGCTTCTAGGTGCTTAATCTCATTAAGGACACATAGTTAAGCCTGACCCAAAAGCCAACACGATAGTAATGCACCCCGCTTGGCAGGCCCACATTACTACCATCACAATTCTACGAGACAGACAGTGCATTATGCTTGGCATGCCCACACATAGTCGATCAAGCTTTTCATGTGTGTTGCTAATAAAAAGCATATTAGACTTAATATATTATTGCGGGAGTTTGTATTTATAAATATATATACATATCCAATCACCACAAATATATAGTAAGTAGCATATACATGTTATATCCACAAATGAAAACATACAATAAACAAAAGTGATGGTTATAGTCATACTAATGTAATTCCTTGGAGCCACAAAGAATTACCACAACCTAGGGTCTACATCTCATGCAGAAACCAGTTGATGATGAAGATGTGTGCTTGCTGATCTAAGGTGATTGGTTCAACCCTTACACTAGTCATCTCACCTCCTACTCGGCTGGTTGGTCATCTCCCATCTCGTATGGTCTCTGATCCACCATCTTATGGATCCTCCAATCGATCGGTTGGGCCTTTAGCCGGTTTGTTCGGCCTCCATAGTCCTCCAGACGGTCAAGTCATCTTCTAAAATGAGTGGCTTGTCTTCTTCATTGTAATAAGAAATTAAACTATCCTAATACTACATTATTGTAGAGAAACCTCGAGTTACACTCGAGGGGAGTAAAGGTAGGAGATAATAATACTTTTACAATTGGCAGATAAGGTAGAGGCTCAGTATGCAAATCGAGATGAAATAGGAATAAACACACAACCATCATTCATGGATAATAAGGGTTATTGGACATAACCAGTGTACGCATCCACCATCAAAACCAACTTTTAAGATGACGTGTGTAATTGCACACACACACACACAGATATATATATATATATATATATATATATATATATATATATATATATATATATATATATATATATGGGCCCATCTTTATTGCCCGCGTGGGTAGCTACCCGCCCACCCTTCCGACCACTTTTTTTCAAAAAAAAATTTGCAATTGTAGAGGACTATTTTGTCTAGCTCTCCAAAAACTTTTAGCCAAAAATAATATCATTTGCCCCTCCAAAATCAAAAAACCCGTTCTTATATATATTTGTTGTATATTTTTTACAGAGTTACTCTTTTATTCGTGTAGTTACTTTTTGATCATCATAGTTACTTTTTGGACAACAGAGTTACCTTTTTGGCCAGGAGAGTTACTTTTTTGGCTGCCGGGTAGTGAAAATCCAGGCTACCCGCGTGGGCAATGAATGAACGCCATATATATATATATATATATATATATATATATATATATATATATATATATATAGGACAACGATCCAGTGAGAAATAAATCTTGGTGAGAGCATGAGAGGCATTTTAATAACACTCTACATAGATCAATTTTTCATAATCCAACTGCATAGATTACATGTATACCTTAATATTTACCTTCCTATAAAAAAATTTCACCATCTGATTTGTATATTATTCACAACAAAAAATACTTTTCAACACTCCATATTGAATTTCAGGCTGACCGTTGGATGTAAAATGTGTATATTATACATATGACAATGCAAATAATGCTTTATTGTAATGATTTTTTGTGGGAAGGTAAATAAAATGATGCTTTAACAATCTATATGGTTGGATTTTAAAAAAAATCTGAATTTGTAGTTATTCAAATGCCTGTCATGCTCTCACTGTAGGATGTCTCTCACTGGATCGCTACCCTATATATATATATATATATATATATATATATATTAGTTTGGGATTATACATTGTTCTTGATTGGATATGCACAATAATGTTTGCATAATATGCAATAAATCTACAATGAAAACCAAAAAACCAATCATATCAATTATCCTAAAGTATAGTAAATTGACGCAGCTTTGATGCCACTGTGGGGAATATGGCTATAGAGTAGGTAGCAAAAACAAAAATTTAACTGGCATTTTTCCCTTATAACAGTATATTGCATCAACAACTATATAATTAAAAGGATATTTTTGAGGATATACATGGTCCTAGAGCAAGTCCAGCGATAATCTCCTCATTGTGGTGTGTGCCTTTCTTCAAGTCACACTAGAACAATGTATGTAGTAGCTCCTAATTGATCACCATGGGTGGTAGCCTGTCATTGTACTCCTAGCGGAGAAAGCTCCTCACCTCTACAGTAGTCCACACAGACCACCATGAACTCATGTCATTCTCAAAGAGAAAATAGGAAGGAGTTGGCCCTCCACATTGGTGTACTAACACCAACTTGCTCTCCCACAATTAGTCTTTCTTGTTATCCCTCCCTTTATTGGGTAGGACTTACTCAAGTTCTCTCAGTTACTACAACCATAGAAGACAAAAATTATCAAAGGCAATTGAGTTGTGTCTCTAGGAGGTCCTCAGTACCCCTCTATTTATAGGAGGGTTAGGGTCATCTTCCCCGTCTGTGTGGGAGTGGAAGGGGCTGAAATCTCATGAATGTTCGCAACCTATGAGCCACAAACTGTCGGTTTGCGGTGAACCAGTTGGTTGGCATGCAAGCAGATCAGTTCAACCCTTGAACCAGACATTTTGTCATGTTTCCCAATCGCAATTGTATTGGCAGTTCTAATCCAATTAATATACAACATGATGTCAATACTAATCTTTGATGCAAATGAATTGATCCATGAACCAAGCAGTTCATCTCTAAACCACTCCTATGGCAACCTTGAGCTAATCAGTTCACTAGGTGAACTGGTCGGTTCATTACCCTGGTTCATTCGAAATTCAGCCACTACAATTTCCAATCAACCTGGCACTCCAACTGATCAGTTCAACATTTGAACCAGTTAGTTCAGAGTCCAGTCAGTCAATTGTTGTTTAATACCTAAACACTTTAGTAATAAATTTAAATATCATTCATGAAGTAACTCCTATTCTAAGTGTATCTTATGTGTGTGACCCTATAGGTTCTGATTTACGTTGGTAGTGGATATCCATAGCCAGTTTATGATATCACGAGCAAAGAGCAATATCTAGCAACACATCATTGCTTCCCAAGTAAATGGAAACTTGGATAACAAGTTGAACCTACAATCTGTGATTGGTGTTATAGTGTTTGTACAATTCCTATATCATTGATATCTATATTGAACTCAAGGCATGGATTCATCATCCTCTCAACATTGAATCTCTATTACCTGAACAAGAGTAGATTATCCGAGATATGTGTGAGCTTAATATCACATATTGACTCACATGTGCATGGGCATGCATTTCTCATTCTCACTCATCAAATGTCTAGGATATCATACTCATATAAGAGGGACAAATCCCATTCACATCACTCATAGTATTCCCCATGTGTCACAATGCATCCAATCATCACCTTTATGGCAACCCTTATTCAAGGTTACACTGGATGATGTCAAAGTACATTTAATGACATGTGATGAGTGTAGTGACTTCGGGTCTAAGAACCACTATCACATCAAAACTACAAGAATTGATTATGACTACCAGTTATGGTTTCCATGTATCACTCTTATGGTGGGTCTGTCTTGTACATTGTTCTCTAACAAGTATCGATGTGTTTGGTTTGATATCGCATATCAAGACTGATAAGATTATGCCATCAACCAACACACACTCTAGTGTTTTGTGTTATTGTGTTTATCAACCTTCCACAATAACATCCGAGTAGGTACATATCAAGAATTTATATACTCTTGGCATCCATTTGATCTCATTTTTCAAGTCATCAACCCAAATACATACATTCTTTATACATTTATTATGTTATGCCATTATCTCATAACCGAATAGAATATAATAAATTGGAAGATTGCCTTAATTGTTAATCAAATCATTTACAAATTATGTCATGACAACTGTCATATGATTGGCTCTCTGGGCATACATACCAATATATATTGTTGTCATGGAAAACTCCCTCTGGTCCCATCATCTCTAGTATTCATTTCCATCCCCACATCAAGTCTTTCCAATTCTCTTGTTCATTTGCCATTTCAAAGCACTTCTTATTTCTCCTCCTACTAATCCCTTTATCTCTCATGATTATGACTAATATTCATTGAAAGTATGTATGGAAGTCAAAAGAAAAGCATTCAATGGATTCCCAAAATAGGGACACACACATGTCCTCGATTTATTACCAACTTTTACACTGAAAATCCATAAATAAAAGAATATAACTATATCAAACTTTTTGGATAAATTGCTCCTCAAATTGTTAGAAAACTCTTTATGACTTGGGATCTAGATAATTCAAGTGTCTCCTCTTTGATGCATTCCTTAAATCAATTAATTATCCTTATTGCAAGGAAACCCTATGATACCTTTCCCAATGTATATTCAATGTGTGAGATCTAGTGAAATATCTTTCCCATACAAAACTTTCTCCTTTTAAACATTAATTAAAACAATACAATTATCTCACGGGATATCCTTTTTCTCCCAATTTCTAGAATTCTCTTCTTTTCTTTACTATTTTCAAGTATACCAAAAGTTAGATCAAACCATTATTATTTGATGCCTCAAACATTATGTTGCCAAACTAGGTTAGATAATTATTCCATTAATTATTTAATACACCACACATTTTTTTTTCTTTTGGAAACTTGCACATCACCTCGTATTTCTATTATCTAATAATTCATAAAGCATTAATATTTATTTGTACATAAAATATCTTATTACTTTTTCTTGTTCCCCAAGGACATATTTGCAACACAATTAGTCTCATAAGTAACATTATCATTTTGGCTATGATATCATTAGAGAATTTATTTATCAACTCATGGCTTATATTTATATAGTTCAATTTTACCAAAATTGAGGATATAAAGTTCACTCCTCCTTAAAAATAAATTTGTCTGCAAAATTCACACCCGGTAAGGTTAAGATGAAAGATAACTCATTTTAACTTCACAACTTAGGGTTAGAAAACTACTTAGATATGCAAAATCCTAACATTATTACTAAGATTTGTACATAAAGTCAATTCAATGTATATCCACATTCTTAGTATGTACATGATACCATCTTTTAGTGATTACATTTTCATTTGTGATTTCAATTTCACTTGGTGATCACCCTCTCACCTATATTACAACCTATTATTCATTTACTTTCACATACGGGTGAGGTAACAACTCAAACCATAGATCATTTCATTAGAACTCAACTTAAGGTATTCATTATCATGTGTCAATTTTAAGCATAAAATGTATCTACCCAATCTCTATCACTCATACTAAGATGAAATAAGCATTTGATTGTAGCTCTAAAACAAAGTTCATACCATTCCAAGAGCAAAGATGGTATACACACATTTACCTAAAATTTCACATTTTCAATCGAATCATTCTCAGCATGACTCTAAACCACAATTACCTTTAATTCACAACATTCTTATATTTCATGAAGTCTAATGTCTTTATCACTCTTAAGTGTGTGCACATCTTCCTTTAAGATTCCATTCAACACAAATTGTTGCTCGGTCTTCTGTTAAGGAATTTATGTAAAGTTATATCTTTTATATTTACACATCATGTATCATTAGCCTCAATCACTTTCTCAAGGTCTCTAGGGATACATGTGCTTTTGAAGTGATCCCATCCTTATGCACCTATAGAGTGTCTCTCACATTCACCCCTTGGGCCTCATGAACTCATGAAGGTGGCCAATCTCTAGATTCATGTGCCTCAGGAAAATGGGGTTGAAACCTCCCAAACCTATGGTCTTATTAATTCAAGGCACAATCGCCTCCTAATATTATCAATGTTATGTACCTTTAATCATCCCTTCTTGACCTTAGGATTGACCTAGTGCTCTATCCTACCTAAGGGTTTATCCAGATATCACATTTTTCAATTATTGAGCACATTATCTTCCTACATAATTCTTTAACCTGGATCATCTTCATATCTCTTGGGGTACATATTTTTCACTTTGTGTCCTAGCATCGGGCTCGAGCCACCTTCCCTATGGGGGGCTTGGTGCCATATTGGTCTTCCCAATCTAGGGATTGATCACTTGTGTCCCTCATAGATTCCACACTTGGATTCAAAGAATGTATGTGCTTTCATATTTATATCCTTAATCTTTCACACTTTAGGTGACATTCAAGGCTACCTCAATGCTTAAACTAATTGGTCAACTCACTTTTCTATGGAAGGTCCTAATCTAGGGTGACCTCGTGACTCACATGAGGATGTTAGGTTCTCTAGCCACAACCTGACCCCATGGGTTTAGGGTTTTGCCTCCCCCATATGTCCCTTTTCCCCACTCTTGGGTTGACCCATCCTAGGTCAGGACATCGACCCTAAAAGTTGAATTTTCATTTTTTTATGTAACAATAATATGTTAAACATACATTTTATAGTATAACTTCTTAGCCCGTACTAGCTCTCTATGTAGTATACACTCTCATTAGGAGTATATCAATGATCTACCCACTATCTGAAGGTGATCACCATCCATACCCACTCACTGGGGGTATTTACAAGATCATACTCACTTGTTAGGAGTACTTCAATGATGTACACACTCGCTGAGGGTAATCTCTAATCATACCCACTCACTAGGGGTGTCCATAACATCATACTCACTCGATGTGAGTACTTCGAGGACATACCCACTCTCTGGAGGGTTTTTTCAATTATTTCTTCAACAACTCACCCCAAGGAGAAAGTATCATATACTACTCACTCTCTACAACTAGGGTACTTTACAAATATCCTTTCATGATGATCACTTAGATTCTGTTAGTTTTATTAACAACATAGCAAGTTAAGATCTTTAATCCTAATTATTTACATGTATGGTTCTCCACTTTATTAACCGTAATTCTCATCTTTATTATCATGGTCATCATGGAAGTTATATTATTCAACAATATGAGACTACAACGTGAACTAAGAGCATATGATGTATTCAACATGTTGATCTAGGGTTTTCAACTACCAATCACCACTTTGACACACATTGAATGCTATTTTCAGAGCTGGGATTAGAATTGGGCATTACTAATATTTTATTCATATTCCTCTCATTTTTTTATCAACTTTCATGTTTAACTTGTCTTAGTCTAATAAGCCTAATAGATACTACAAATTTTGCAATTTAAAGTATATTTAGACTAATCACACGCTGACACATCAACCAACTTACTTGTTTCCCTCTTTTGTACTTGGACCATCCAGGAAATGGGGAAGGGACCCCTTTTCCCTTGCACCCTACACATGCATGTAAGGGTATAACCATACTTAGATCATGAAACATCTTCTTCTTTCTTGCTAGGAAGCTTCTCATGATCACAAAGCACGACTGTTGGGTCGGTTGCCTTGACCCTTGAGACTCGAGGGTCAGGTAAAGGTTCGGGAACTTCCTACCCTTTTGACCTTCCTACCTACCTATTCTGCAGAGGGGAAGCCCTAGCAGCAACCAACTATTGTCTAAGAGACAGAAGTCTCTCCCTCATCCTCTTGGTCCATCAACGGGTCATCGGGAACTTATGTTGGAAGGGGAAGACTCCCCTTGTCCTCCCATCGGCAAGCTCATGATCCATCAGCTTCAATAGGCATGCTAGCCCCTCAACCGGCCATGAGATAGCCAAGATCTGGCTTAGCCTCCTTGCAGCATGCATGAAGAGTCTTCTTTGAAGATAATGTCCATATAAAAAATCTAGGGTTAGGGGGAAACGTGATGAAGAGATTAAGGGAGTCAGACTCTCCCGAGAAGGCTATAACCTATATATACATTGCTCTCATGGAAAATTCCCACTAGTCCCATTGTCTCTAGTATTTGTTTCCATCCCCCATTAAGTCTTTCCAATTCTTTTGTTCATTTTCCATATTCATGAGTTTATGGCTTTAGTCAAAACATTCCTTTTTATTTTTCCTACTAACCCCTTTCTCTATCAGGATTATTGCTAGTACTCATGGAAAGTATGTATGGTAGTCAAAATAAAAGCATTAAATGGATTCCCAATATAGGGAAACACACATGTCCTCAATTTATTACCAACTTTTACACCAAAAATCCATAAAGAAAAGCATATAACTATATGGAACATTTTGGATAACTTGCTCCTTAAATTATTGGAAAACTCTTTATGACTTGGGATCTTAATCGTTCTTTGTCTCCTCTTTGCTATATTCTCAAAAAAAATAATTATCCTTATTTCAAGGAAACCCACTAATACATATCACAATGTATATTCAATGTGTGGGATCTAATGCGATATATTTCCCATACAAAACTTGTTCCTTTAAAACACTAATTAAAAAAATACCATTATCTCATGGGATATCCATTTTCTCCCAATTTCTAAAATTCTCTTCTTTTTTTATTATTTTCAATTATACCAAAAGTTAGATCAAAGCATTCTTGTTTGATGCCTCAAACATTGTGTTGCCAAACTGGGTTAGATAACTATTACATTAATCTTCTAAAACATCACACATCTTATTTTCTTTTGGATTGCATATCACCTCGTATTTCTATTATCCAATAATTCATAAAGCCATTTATATTTATTTGTACAAAAAATATCTTATTCCTTTGTCTTGTGCATCAAGGACATAATTGCAACACAATCAGTCTCATAAGTAACATTATCATTCTATCCATAATATCAGTAGAGAATTTACTTATCAACTCATGGCTTATATTTATATAATTCACTTTTACCAAAATTAAGGATATAACATTCACCCCTCCTTAAAAGTAATTTTGTCCCCAAAATGCACACCCAGTAAGGTTAAGCTGAAAGATAACTCATTTTAATTTCACAATTTAGGGTTCACAGCCCTAATTAGATATGCAAAATCCGCGCATGATTACCAAGATTGGTACATGGTTTTTTTTATGACCGAGAGAGCCCACCCCATGAGAATATGACATGGTAAACTCTTTAGGGATGAGGGGGTGTGGTTCGGTCACCCCCCCGCACCAAGTCAGTGTGGATTGTCGTTCGCAAAGTGCCTTTGGTGAGGTTCTAACCCAGGTCCTTCATTGGGACTTACTCTGGTCGGACTAGTAATATTTACATGATACCATCTTTTGGTGATTAAATTTTCATTTGTGATTTCAATTTCACTTGGTGATCACCCTTTCACCTAGATTATTCATTTACTTTCACATAAGGGTGAGGTGAAACCTCAAACCATAGATCATGTCATTACAACTTAATATTTGTTCTCATGTGTCAATTATAAGCATAACATGTGTCTGCCCAATCTCTATCACTCATAATAAGATGAAATAAGCATTTGACTATAACCCAAAAACAAAGTTCACCCCATTCCAAGAGTAGAGATGGTATGCACACACTATCCTAAAATTTCAAATTTTAGGTCGAATCATTCTCAACATGATTCTAAATTACAAGAACCTTTGATGCACAATATTCTCATATTTCATGAAGTCAAATGTCTTTATCCCTCTTAAGTGTGTGCAAAAACTTCCTTTAAGATTCCATTATTACATGACTTCTTAAATCTTTTATGTTTACACCTCATATCTCATTAGCATTAGTCATTTGCTCAAGTTCTTTAGGGGTACATGTACTTTTGGAGTGATCTCATCTGTATTCACCTAGGGAGTGCCTCTTACATTCACCCCTTTGGCCTCATGAACTCATGAAGGTGTCCAATCTCTTGATTCATGAGCCTCAAGCAAACATGGTTGTTACCTCCCGAACCTACGGTCATATGCATTTAAGGCACAATCACCTCCTCATCTCATCAATCTTATGTACCTTTAGTCCTCCCTCCTTGACCTTAGGATTGACCAAGGGCTCTACCCTACCTAAGGGTTTATCCAGATATCACATTTTTACAATTTCTTGAGCACATTATCTTCGTACATAATTCTTTAACCCAAATTTCTTGCATCTCTCTTAGGGTACACATTTTTCATTTTATGTCCTAACATCAGGCTCGGGGTAAGTTCCCTATAAGGATGTTGGTGCCATATTGGTCTTCCCAATATGGGGTCTGACCACTTGTGTCCCTCAGAGATGGCATACTTGGGTTCAAAGAATGTATGTGCTTTCATATTTCATCCTTAATCTTTCACACATTAGGTGACATTCAGGGCTACCTCAATCCTTAAACTTATTGGTAAACTCACCTTTCTAGATAAGGTCCTAACCTAGGGTGCTTTCTTGACTCGCATGAATATGTTAGGTTGTCTACCCACAACCTGGACCAATAGGTTTAGGGTTTTGCCTCCCCCATAGGTCCCTTTTTCGGCAACTCTTGGGTTGGTCTACCCTAGGTCGAGACACCAACCCTAAAAGTTAGATTTTCATTTTTTATGTAACCATAATATGTTGAACATACATTTTATATATAACTTCTCAACTCGTACTTGCTTAATCTATGTGTTATACGCTCTCTTTGTGAGGTATTCCTACTCACTTGTTGGGAGTATTTCAATGATCTACCCAATCTCTGTGGGTGATCTCCATCCATACCCACTCATTGGGGGTATTCAGAACATCAAACTCACTAGCTGGGAGTATTTCAATGATGCACCCACTCATTGGGGATAATCTCTAATCATAGGCACTCACTGGGGGTGTCCATAATATCATACTCACTCATTGTGAGTATTTCAATGACATACCCACTCGTTGGGGGTGTCCATAATATCATACTCACTCATTGGGAGTATTTCAATAACATGCCCACTCGTTGGGGGTAGCATACCTACTCTCTTGAGGTTTATTTCAATTGCATACCCACTCGTTGAGGGTATCATACTCAATCTCTGGAGTTAATTTCAATAACATACCCACTCACTAGGGTTGGTTCAATTGCATACCCACTCGTTGGGGGCACGTTCAAAAACATACCCACTCTCTAGGGGTAGAATCAATAACTTACCCAGTCGTTTGGGGTAGCATACCCACTCACTGGAGTATTATTTATCCATCCATTCTTTCAGAGAGAGCATTAGGGTGATGAGAAAATTATATTCATAATGTTTTTTCACTTTCATGTACGTCCATTGGCTACTTATGTTTCTCATGTAAATTTCAATATTTTTACATGCATCATGCATTAATTTCTCCACATTTATGCATGGAAGACTGGGTCACATAGACCTATTTACATTTTTTTAATTCTCATTACTCTTACCCTATTTAGGGTTCATATGGGTAGGGTTACCATGTTACCTATTCCACTCCCATTTCCCATGATTAGGGTTTAGGCTTCAGGTTTGAGGCTATCCCTACACATTAGGTTTGTATGGTTCCCTTGACCTAGTGAGGGTTTTCCTAAACCAATCCTAATACTATCTAGGGTTTTCCCTTACAAGGAAATACCCATAAAATATTTTTATTTACATTATTTTCACATTACATGTACATTAATTGGTGTAGGATACCTTAATCTGACTTCTTATCAAAACTCTAGCTTGAGATGAGGAGGGAAGTATCTTTTAGGGTTTATTAAGTAAGAGGATGTGAAATGGATGAAATTTAAGATGAGAAGACTTAGAGGAAACATTACTTCAAGCAAATCCTAGGTTCTAACCAAGTGTGTATCACAGTGGCTAAGGGAGTCCTCATAAGCTACTAAATGGTGTAGAGGAAAATATTTCCAACACTCAAAGCTATGACCCTTTCTAGACACCATGACCATCAGGTCATGCCTTAATAAATTTCCTTACATCTCTATGGATTACTTGAAATTATAAACTATTAAATATTATTTGAAAAATATGGGGCTCTGATGCCAAATGTAACGACCTCACTTTTCAAAATCCCTTAGTTATGGAAAGATCCCAAAAGTCAAGAGCCATTATCTAAAATTTCCCAAGATCCAGATTTAACCAAATAAAAAATAATAGAAAATAATTTTTATTAATTCAAATATGATTTACAATATGCTCCTTTAAGGAGCTACATGAATTTCTTACATAAGAACGACACATATGAGAATAAGTATCTATCATATCTCCTTACAAGTTAGCTTTAACATCTTCAAGTAATTTCATACGTCCATCATATCTTGATATCTTCATATTTAGCATGTACCTAAAATACGGTGAAACAAAAACCCAGCTCAGTATATTTCTATATTGTGTATGTGGGGTGCATGCAAAAGTGTGCAAGTACATAACAACTTATATTCAATGAATTACTTGCATATAAGAATTGGCATTTTCTTCACATAGTTCGTCTTTGTGTAATACTCATAGTGGCACTATAATTGAATGGAATGTAAACAAACATTCAACGGTTTAGTTGTTCAATCTTTGAGAATTCCTTATCAAACACCAATAAACTAATGTGGGTACTCATAAGAGTAACCACACACCTTTTTTAGAATTGTGTAAATCTTGTAGTCGTACTTTAAGCATATTAACCAATAAACCAAGCAATCAACATTTTAATATGCAATGCATGTAAATCTGAAAGAGTCACCATCACATTAGTTGGAACAAACCCCACTTGGGTCCTAATCTAGGGTTTTGTTTTCCTTGTTATCGAGTTATCATTAGAGTCATGCTTTGAGACCCTAATTACTATATTCAACATATCTTTTATGATGATCACTTAGATTCAATTAGTTTTATTAACAACATATAAAGTTAGGATCTTTAACCCTAATTATTCACATGTATGGTATCCACTTTATAAACCCTAATTATCATCTTTATTATCATGGTCATCTTAGAATTCATATTATTCAACAAATCCATGGCCCCTTCTAGACACCATTATCATAATATCATACCTTAATAAGTTTACTTACATTTTATGGATTAATTTAAATCATAAACTAATAAATATTATTTGAAAAATCTGGAGCTCTGATACCAAATGTAACGAGCTCACTTTTCTGCATCCCCTAATTAAGGAAAGACCCAAACAGTTGAGATCCATTACCTAAAATTTCCTAAGATCCAAATTTAAGCAAATAACAAATAATAGCAAATAATTTTCATTAATTCAAATATGAATCACAAGATGCTCCTCTAAGGAGCTACATGAATTTCTTACACAATAATTGCACATATGAGAAGAAATATCTATTGAATTCTCCTTACAAGTTAGGTTTAATGTCTTCAAGTAATTTCATTTGTCCATCATATTTTGATGTCTTCATATTTAGCATGTACCTAAAATGTCGTGAAACAAAAATGCAGCTCGATATATTTCTACATTGTGTACGTCGACTAAATGTAAATGTGTGCAAGTACATAACAAACTATATTCAATCAATTACTTGCACATAAGAACTGACATTTTCTTCACATAGTCTTTCTTTACGTGATACTCATAGTGGCATTATAATTGAACACAATGTAAATAAACATCCAACAATTTAATTGTTAAATCCTTAAGAAATCCTTGACAAACACTAGCAAACTAATGTGGGTAGTCATAAGCATAACCACATACCTTTTGTAAAACCATGCAGATCTTGCAGTCATACTTTAAGCATATTATCCAATAAAGCAAGCAAAGCAAGCAATCAACATTTTAATTTGCATGTATGTAAATCCTAAAGTGTCACCATAAAATTAGTTAGATCAAACCCTACTCGGGTCCTAATATAAGGTTTTGTTTCCTTGTTACTGAGTTATCACTATAGTCATTCTTTGAAACCCTAATTACTATATTCAACATATCATTTCATGGTGATCACTTAGACGTGATTAGTTTTATTAACAACATAACAAATTAGGATCTTTAACCCTGATTATTCACATGTGTGGCTATTTAATTTATTAACCCTAATTATCATTGTTATTATCATGGTCATCATGGAAGTCATATTATTCAACAATATGAGACTACAACATGAACTAACAGCATATGATATATTCAACATGTTATTCTAGGGTTTACATCTACCAATCATCACGTTTACACACATGTAGCTCAATTTTTGGAATTGGGATTAGAATTAGGCATCATTGATATTTTATTCATATTCCTCTTAATTTTCTTATCATCTTTCATGTATAACTTATCTTAGCCGAATAACCCTAGTAGTTACTATATATTTTACAAGATAAAATATATTTGGGAAAATCACACGCTGACTCATCAGTGAATGTATTTATCTCCCTATTTTGTAGTTGGGTTGGCCAAGGAATTGGGAAAGGACCCCTTTTCCCTTGCACCCTACATGTGCATTTAAGGGTATAATCATCCTTAGATCATGAAACTTCTTCTTTCTTACAAGGAAGCTGCTCGCGATCACAACGCATGGTCATTGGGTAGCCTGCCTCAGCCCTTGAGACTCGAGGGTTAGGCAAAGGTTTAGGAACTCTCTCCCCTTCCAACCTTCCTATCTACCTATGACAAAGATGGCCAGCCCTAGCAATAGTCGATAGTGATCCAGAAGCCAGATGTTTCTCCCTCATCCTCTTGGTTCAAAATAGGGTCATTGAGAACCTGTGTTACAAGGGGAAGGCTCCCCATGTCCTCCTGCCGACAAGCTCGCGATCCATCACCTTCGGTAGGTGTGCTAGCCCCTCCACCAGCCATGAGATAGCCGAGATCTGGATCAGCCTCCTTGCAACATGCATGAAGAGTCTTCTTTGAAGATAATCTCAGTATAGGAAATCTAGGGTTAGGGTTAAACGTGATGAAGAGATCAAGGGATCCAGTCTCTCCCAAGAAAGGTAGAACCTATATATACATTGCTCTCATGGAAAACTCATGTTGGTCCCATTATGTCTAGTATTTGTTTCCATCTCCCCATTAATTCTTTCCAATTCTCTTGTTCATTTGCTATATTCACAAGATGGATTTCATCAAAGCATTCCTTTTTATTTCTCCTCCTACTAATCCCTTTCTCTCTCATGATTATGACTAATAGTTATGGAAAGTGTGTATGGTAGTCAAAATAAATGCATTCAATGGATTCCCAATATAGGAACACACGCTTGTCCACAATTTATTACCAACTTTTACACCAAAAGTCCACAAAGGAAAGCATATAACTATATGGCACTTTTTGGATAACTTTCTCCTCAAATTTTTGGAGTGCTCTTTATGACATGGGATCTAGATCATTATTTGTCTCCTATATAATATATTCCATAAATCAATTAATTATCCTTGTTTCAAGAAAACCCGCTAATACCTTTCTCCTAGTATATATTCAATGTGTGGGATCTAGTGAGATATGTTTCCCATACAAAAGTGTTTCTTTTAAACACTAAAACAATACCATTATGTCATGGGATATCTTTTTTCTACCAATTTGTAGAATTCCCTTCTTTTCTTTATTATTTTCAAGTATGGCAAAAGTTTGATCAAAGCATTCTTATTTTTATTCCTCAAACATTGTGTTGTCAAACTAGATTAGATAATTATTCCACTTATTATTTAAAACATCACACGTCTTATTTTCTTTTGGGAACTTGCATGTAAGCTCATATATATCATCCAATAATTCATAAAGTAATTAAAATTTATTTTTACACAAAATCTCTTATTCCTTTGTATTTGTAAAGTCCTGGCCCACTACCCAAGGCTCTAGTAGAGTTTTAGGAATGACGACTGCCCCCACAAACCACCACTAGCCTTAACTGAGCGATTTGTCCTCACTCACACACAAGTCGAGTCAACTTCCTGACTGGTCACCCATCCTAGTACTACTCCAAGTCGAGCACGCTTAACTATAGAGTTCTTTAGAGATGGGCTCCCTAAAAAGGAGGTGCACCTTGGTGATATGGGTAGTCCAATCATTCATTTTAAGAGTGTTTTATCTGAGGCCTCAAATCTTGGGATGTTACAATAGAGTCCCAATCAAGTTGGGATTCAGGCCAGAGAGATGACTGTAGAGGTGTATCTCACGGATATGGGTCCGACTCGGACAGAAACCAAAAGAAAGCATGACATAAATCCAAATTTAAATCAAATGAATCAAATTCCCATTAGCATTAGGATTATTTTTTTGATAATTTCTTCTCAACTTAAATTGATATCTAGGATTATCCAATTAGGTTGAGATTTTGCAAATAGACTAATTAAGGCATGTAGAATCCAATTTTGGCATTAGTTTTTCCTTTTGGAGACTTTTTCTATATTAATTAATTCTTTAAAAAAAACATATTTTCTCTTTCCTAATATATGCAGGCATCTAAATTAATTCAATTCATGTGAAACTTCACCCTCAAGAAAACTTAAGTATCTTGGATATGAATTTTCCAATACTTTCATCTCTTGAGATTTTTTATCACATTATTTAATAGTTTAGACTTTTACATACTTTCTCTCTCCTAATCTACATATTAGAACATTAAAGATTTTCAGAATTAGTCAAGAATTCACATATAGGATAATTTTTAACTGGTACATTCCAAATTTGAGATTTATTTCCTCTATCATATTCATTTAACGATTTATTTGCTATTTTGGAGAAAAACTCATATTCTCTTTTCTAAAAGAAATTAGGGTAGCTATTATAAGGCAAATAAAGTGAAACTTGACCCCCAAGTTAATTGGGACCCAAGAAACACAATTTTCACATTAGATGCGAGGAGGCCTTTGTCACCTTCTAAGAGAACATCATCAACTGTTGTCCATGGTGTTGCACCAGGATGTCATTGATGATGATTGATCAAGTGTTTTTTGAAGAAGAAGCCTGCTACTACAAGGATAAGTCACTGGACTTACTCTAAGACCAGGTATATGAACCTTCTTTCCTAGATACATTGTTATTTACATTATCTCGTTGGTTTGGGAATCAAGCATTAAATTTTGTTTCCTTTCAATTACTTATCGTCCCAATTTACCAACACCAAAATAATAGTAAGTAAAATTAGAAAAGAAAAAACAAGAAAAAAGATAGGGTATTATGAAGTAAAAGAAGGATATTCAATATATTGATAAGAGGAATACCCCTCCTTTATATAGGAGAAGGGGAAGCATACAAACTTTAGACTAAACCCTAATGGGCCAAGACACACTTGGGCCCTTATATAATTAGACTCAAATAACATAATTAACTTAATTAATAAAACTCTCTAATACTCCCTCTCAAGTTGAAGATTGGAAGAATTCCAAGTCAAATTGTAGACAAACATACAAAATAAAAAGAAAGAAAAAAAATACAAAGATAAATGATGACCCTACAAGAATCCCCCCTCAAAATTATAATAAAACACTCATCCCTCAAATACACCCCCTCAAGTACAAAAACCTAAGTAGGTATGCAAGTAGGTCAAATTTGAAGCATGTCGCAAGTCGTAGGTTCAAGTCGCAAATAGGTATCAGAAAACTTTGCATCAAAAATATGTGGCATATGGAGTAGTAGTAAACAACAACAAGAAGGCACTAGTGTCTTCATTACAAGAAATATTGTGGCAGTCTAGAGAGTGTTGGTTCACATTTAAAAAGTTCAGAGAGTATCAGTTCACTGTAGAAAAGTCACGTGCCTAAGGCACAACAATGTCTACATGCAAATAAAGCACAAACAAAAAGTAGAAAGTACATTCAATGTAGTCAGATAGAAGACCATCAACTTGAAAAGGAAAGAACTAAAATATCTCAAGATGAATGACAGTAGCTGAAAAGCATGAAGCTCCATTATATGCATGTAAGTTTCCAAAAGTACCATCATCATCATCCCATCATATAATCTCTATCATAGTAGTAGACGTCAAAGTCCAAATAGTAAACTCTCCAAGAAGCATAAAACATCAAGCTTCTGTTATATCCTCAATTTTGGTAAAATTGAACTATATAAATATAAGCCATGAGTTGATAAGTAAATTCCCTAATGATATTATGAATAGAATTATAATGTTACTTATGAGACTAATTGTGTTGCAAATATTTCCTTGAGGCACAAGACTGTAACATCCCTAACCTGGGTTAAGGCTTAAACCAAGAGGTTTTGCTTAAGTAAGTCATTTATATGCTTGCTCTTATCTTATGAAAAGTAATTAAGGCTCAAGAGGCACTTATGTTTCAATTTTAGTCCTTTTTGAATAATGTTGAAACAATGTTTTGCTTGTTTTGGACTAAAGTGCAAATTACCCAAGTTGAGGGGTTAAATCGCAAATTTAACATGATAAAATGTTCCTAAAGTGTTGAAGCATCATAAAAATGATAATTATGTAGAGGTATGACTTGTGAAAGCCTGAGCACCAAGAAAGAGCTTGTTAAGCAATGTTTGTGCATTAAAACCTAGTTTTGGGGTAATGTGCAATTTACCCAAGTTCAATATGCAAAATACCACTTCTAGAGAGTCCCTAATGTTTCTTGGTAAGAATTAGAGACAAGAGGATCAGAGGGGCAATTCATTTGAATCACTTTGGAGGAGATAGAATCTTGATATTAAAATAATCAAGATTTAAGCATAATTGAAACCCTAATTCAATTTAATGCAAAAAAATAAATATATTAATGGAAGTAACCTTCAACCAAATATGTGAAGGTTGAATTTGGATAAGAGTGGACGTCCTTGTGCCTTGAAAAGGCCACGAAATATCCTAAGTGAGTGGAGAGCCCACTCACATTAGTTAACTAAAAAGTAATATCCACTCAATTTTGGATATTATTATTATTATAATGGTTAAGGTGCTTAATTTGCTTTCTTTTAATTCTTGGATAATGAAAAGGAATTACAAGGTTGTGGATATGGCTTCGTATGCAAGGGATTGAAGGGTGTATGTGGCACCAATTTTGGGGATTAAAGGATTTTATTATCACTTTCTCTCTCATTGAAATTTCCTTATATACATCCCATTTTCAACCCACATGAAAGGCTTTTTCGATCCCTTTTTCTTTCCTTGCTTTGTCCATGCATAAGGGATCTTAGGAGCAACAGGAGGACGTGCCCCAACCTTTAGGTAAGCTCCATAGTCATCTTCAACCTTGATTTCATGGTGGAAATCGAAATTCAATGCTGAATTTCTTCTTTTCTTCATTCAATCTTCAACCTTAGCCATCCATTTCACTCAAAGACTTGAGAAGGGGCCTTGGACAATTGAGAGAGCTTCATTCTCCATTGAGGACGTGAAGCTTGAAGCTTGGAATCAGTTTTGAAGGCGGGTTATATAACTTGAACCCTTAAATATCATTATTGCTTGCAATTTATTCAATTTGTGTTGAACTTTTCTTCTCTCTCGATTTCCTTTTTATTAGTTGTTGAAATCACCATAAGAATCATAACTATTTTTGAAGGTTTAGAGCTTGAAGATGATGATGTCATATTAAGCATACACCTCAACAAATGAAGGGGCAATCGGTTTTCAAAACCGATTGAGCTAATTCGGTTTCAAGATCGAATGGGCAATTGAACCCAAGACCGAATGGGCAATTGAACCCAAGACCGAATGGGCAATTGAACCCAATACTGAATGGGTAGTTGAACCCAAGACCAAATGGGTAATTCACGTCAAACCGAATGGGTAATTTAGTACAAAACCGAATGGGTAATTGACTTCAAGATCGAATGGGTAATTGAACTCATAATCGATTGGGTAATGGATCTCAAGATTGATTGGGTAAATGGAACTTCAAAACCGTTTGAGGTTATTTGCTGATGTGAAAGATGATAATACAATGGTTCCAATTAATTGAAATTTAAGGTTCCATGTATGTATGACCCACCAAATGCAATCCCTAATCGATTGAATTGATTGAAACCCTAGTTGAGGAAAATTGATTTCAAGGTTGTTTGACACAAACGGTCTCAAGACTGTTTGGAGGTCAAACGGTCTCAAGACCGTTTGGAGGTCAATGGTTGATTGTGGTGAATAGATGAAGATCCAAGGGATACAATCTAATGTGCTTTCAATAGTTCAACTGATGGATGATTTCAATGTTGGAGGGTCCATTGATTGTAAACCCTAGACCTAATAGATTGCATTTGGTTTCAAGACCGAATGGAGGATTCGGTTTCAAGACCGAATGGATGATTCATTTTCAATACTAAATTGAGCAAACGGTTTCAAAACCGATTGAAGAAGTTAGAGCAAGACTGATTGTAGGCCAAAATACTTCAAGACCGTTTGAAGGTCATGTGACTCCAAGACTGTTTGAAGGTCAAGGAGGTCAAAACCGTTTGAAGGTTTAAAAGTAATAAAACCTTTTGGAGATCTAATAGTCTCAAAGCTATGAAAGGTTAATCAACCCCATGATTGTTGATGATGTTTATCAAAGGTAATTAGAATAGTTTTACCTTCAAGGTACTTAAGTGGTTAGTACCTTTTGAGTGATTAATCTTTAATGCTTATGATAGCAATGCCTCAATACACTATGCTAACCCTAAATGTATACACTTGAATGGAGGGTTAATTTAATTTAATCAAGTTTGAAGTAATTAATATCCTAAGAGAGGATGAGAGAGAAAGGGGTCCATACATGTATAATAATCATGTAATGATTAAACCTCAACACTCTCAACATGAATAAAATATGTAATTAGGGTATGATCCTTAATAAAGGGATCATGAAACCCTAATTGAGAGGGTTGATGAGCCCTAACCCTAATTTAGGTCAATGCTACATGAATCCCTAATCTAAGGTAATGATGTAACCCTAATCAAGAGTAATGATGTAACCCTAAAAAAGGGTAATGATGTAACTCTAATCAAGGGTAATGATGTAACCCTAATCAAGGGTAATGATGTAACCCTAATCAAGGGCAATGATGTAACCTTAATCAGGGGTAATGATGTAACTCTAATCAAGGGTAATGATGTAACCCTAATCAAGGGTAATGATGTAACCCTAATCAATGGTAATGATGTAACTCTAATCAAGGGTAATGATGTAACCCCAATCCAGGGTGATGCTATGTAATGTTATATGAAACCCTAATTCTGGGTAAAGTTGCATAAAACCCTAATTTGGGGAAAATATATAAATGAACCTTAATTGAGAATGATGTCATGTGAAACCCTAACTAAGGGTGATGTCATGTGAAACCCTAATTAAGGGTGATGTCATGTGAAACCCTAATTAAGGGTGATGTCATGTGAAACCCTAATTAAGGGTGATGTCATGTGAAACCCTAATTAAGGGTGTTGTCATGTGAAACCCTAATTAAGAATGATGCAATATGAAACCCTAACTCTAATATAGGGTGAAGGTATGTGGAACCCTGATTTAGGATGATGTTATGTGAAATTCTAATATAGGGTGATGTTATGTGAAACCTAAATATAGGTTGATGTTATGTAAACCCTAATTGATAAAGATGGGAAACCCTATTCTTAATAATGTAATAGTGATTAATATATTGATAGGTGAAATACCTAAGTGGTTGATAATGGATAATCCTTATAGCATCAATGCCTTAACTCGAGATGAGTCCATATCATTGACAATGGTTGCATATTTCAAATAAGTGACTTGTGACCAATATATTACATGATAAATGTGATGAACTGGTGCATGAATTATTAGGATGGGAGATACACTAATACAAGATAAGTTGATGAACTTAAGATAAAGGTGATGAGGGAAGTCATACATCAAGACATGATAGATATAACTTCCAGCACCTCAAGATTTATACACCTTGATGTACTCTAAATCCAATATACTTGGATGAGTAACACATGAAGTGTGTTATGACAATTGTTACATTGAGATGTAATGCACTTTGATAAGTGTAGGCTAACATACCTTATGAAAAGGTTAAGCCAAATTAATAAAGTATGATGTAATCATATTCTGGTAAAGTTGAGAGAGGAACTCATATCTTGTGTTGATAACTCATTTATTGATAAAAGATGAGTATGATTGATACTTATGTTATCAATGTGGCTCCTAGCTGTGTGGAGCAATGAAGTAGGGTTTGATCATTAATAATATGATCTTGAGAACCTAAATGGTTAATATTGTAAAACCCTAACCCTAATGAAGAGTGATGATATATAAGATAAATCCTAACCCTAAATAAGGGAATAGTGATGCTACTCTTACATTGCATAGTGTTGATATATAATTGATATAACTTTTATCATGAATGATTATGTAGGTAATCATGAGATGATGAGTATAGCCAGGTATGAGCTATGATGTGTTAATTATTTAAATGCTTTAAGGGCCTTGTGAGCCATTATATGTATTGTTTCCTAGTAAGAGGTAACAAGAGATTAAATGGGCTTTGAGAGCCATGTGGGATGCTTGTGTAGCAAGTATCATGTTTACCTTAGTCAGATGACCTAAAGGTATTAGTTACCTGATAAGTGGTAACAAGTGTTATTTGATGAATTGAGGGTTTGAATACCCATATTTCATAATCATGATGATGATATGTTAAGGGATGAGAATTCCCATGATGTAACAAGGGATTAAGATCCCAATGTTCTATAAAGTCTTAAAAAGTACTCGATAGATGAATTATACTTTTCTTTGAAGCATTTGTCATAATAATGTTTGATAACTTGACTGATGCTAAAAGAATACAGTAATGCATATAATTAATCAAGTGGAATCTTATCATTAGTGCCCTGGCCATATAACCATCAGTGTCAGAATTTGTTGGATGGTGAAACGGGTTGCTCCGCAGTATAACTCGAAATGCATATTTTTGAATATGTTGGGGTGATGGGAAAAAATATCCTTACACCCTAATGAAGGAATTGATGCGAGATAAACATTAAATCTCTCAATCCTTCATTATATATGTTGGGGTGGATGTATCACTAATCCCCTGATAACGGGATGGATGTATCAAAAATCTCCCAACAATATTAATGTTGGATCGATGTGAGATAAATGTGAAATCTCTCGATTGCGAAGAGAGTATAGCATGCCACTGTAACTCTATAGAGAAGTTTCTAGTATACCCTGGAAAGCTATTTAGCAGAGACACAAGATGTCTTGCATTGAATCTCGTACTGACTGAGATAAGGGAGATCATGGCAGCCAGCTCTTCCATTGACCTTGTATGGCACCGATTTCGACTTTGCAATGGTCGGTTGGAGTATGAGTGGTATACCTCATCTCCTCAGGGCATAAGTGTGATTGTAAAATGTAATCAGCCGTATAGCATGTTTGCTTAAAGATTGAATACAAAAATCATTAGTTGATGTTACATTTCTTTATGCATCCTTAGTTGATAGATGATATATTTATGATTTCTTACATTCCTTGCAAAGTAGATAGATGATGTATAATTCTACCATGGGTAGATGCAATGTTCTCTTTAAGAAAGGAGATTATCCTATTATGTTCATATAATGATTAATACTGTTGTTAATATAAAAGAACTCCTGCTTAGTTTTATTCTATCAATCTGCAATAATAATGTTTCTGGCAAAGAGTTATATCTCTCTCTGGGAAAATTTTCAATTGCCTCACCCCAGTGGGATCCAACTTTTTAGGTAAATGCAGAAGAAGAGGCAGAAACCCTATTGTAGGGAAAGGACAGTAGTAGCAGCATCAGGGACAACAGTGATATCTCAGGTGGAGGCACTGGATGTCATGTTTTGTATAGAAAGTCCTATGTATCATCTCTGTACTCTCAGGTCCTCGGAGTCAGTAGATAGTGCTTTTATCATCGATCTGAGATTTTGTCTTGAATGCTTCGAGGTTTTATGTTGCTTATGTATAGTTGGAAAAATAACTGTTGTATGTAATCCTCGAGAAGAGATGGTACATGGTATGTACTTGTAAACCAAAATGTATATGTAATACTTTGGTTATTGTTATAAGACTTTCCTGAAATTGGATCTCTTTGAAAAATGTTTTAATTTTTAGTGATTTTCAATAATCCTTTGTTAATGATCGCTTCCGCTTAGTTAATAATGTTTTGTTCGAACGGTTCGCCACAATTTAGAGGACTAAAATTGAAACATAAGTTCCTCTTGAGCCTTAATTACTTTTCATAAGATAAGAGCAAGCATATAAATGACTTACTTAAGAAAAACCTCTAGGGTTAAGCCTTAACCCAGGTCAGGGATGTTACATCTACAGTCCCCAAAGTATTTTCCCTGGTCACTCTCCCTCTTCTCACATCCTCTCCTCATTATCTCTATCTCTTCACATTCCCCATGAGATTACGATCCCTTTGATCCCTAGATCATTGGGGTTTTGTCGGCTCAAGTTCCCGATCGACAAAGGGTGTATCTTGATTCCTTGTTTCCAATATCCAGTGGGACTCCTTGTATCACTGTTGCCCCTGGCCTATAAATAGTTACCCCAGAACCTCCGCTCAATCATCAAAAGTTGAGTAGCAATATATGTTGATCGGAAAACACTCTGCCACTGGTCTCCCCAACTCTGGTTGCGTCCCTGCACTGTCTCAGCTAGGTCAGCATGCTTCAGACCTTGGTTCAATGGTGAGAGTATGCACTTCTCTTCCGTCACACCCTCAAAAACTCAACACCAGGGTCAATTGCACCCCTATTCTTATGCCTTCTCGCTGCAATCTAGTTCTTCTCCCCACCCTACAATTTCTCATTGTCGTCACCTTGATGCACCTATTACTAATTGAACCTATGGTAAGTTCCGTGAAGCACTCTTATTTATTTCTAGTAGTTTGATTTAGCTTCCTATCCATTATTTACCTTTTCCCCAATTCAACGCTTGTCCATCAGCAGAGCTGCTTGCGGCCATGGTGCAGCGAGCCAAGGGGATGATTCCCCATAGTGAATTCTCCTCTTTGTCCTCTGTTTCCTTTCCATCTTTTGTTTTTCCCATAGGGGTGCCCTCGGTTGTTTATCTTCTTTACGTTGAGTTGTGCGCCCCACTGGATTCTTGGCTGAGCCAGTTGGCTGGTTTTGATTAGGCCAACTTAGGGAGTTTGACTGCTGACTGGATTTTTATTGCTGGCAAGTATTTTTGGTATTTTCTGATTGGTTTGATTCTCTAAAGATCATAACTAATTCTCTGATTATCCAAAAATTACAAATAAATAGTCTTTGGATTCAAAAAAATGTCCTCTATCCAATGGTACCTATTTCATTGCCTAAATATAATATTCTAAAAAGGTATTTTTTATGGATTTTCTTAATTGGATTATTTTTTTAATTCATAATTAATAATTTATAAATCAGAAAAATAAAATGGCATATGTTATGAACTCAGAAAAATATAACCTACAAAATGGCATGTATTTTATAACCTAATTCAATAATAGTAAAAATGTGATTTTAGGGTTTAAGTAATTAATAAGAAATTAACTCAAAATCTACATATATGCTTAATAGGTTCTTTGGAAGCCTAAGCATGAACCTAGATTGGACTTTGGATTGTTTTGTGTAAGGAATGGGTCCCATAGGGGCCACTCCCTACTATTAAATTGAAAATAAATGAGCACAGCCCATAAATTCAAACACCACATATAGATAATTGGGGTGTCAAATTATTCTCAGATACATGGTCCATCAAGAGAGTTTAAAAAGTATAGCAGCGGAAGTAACTAAATTATTACATATTCGAAAATAGTTTCAAAAACATCTTTCGTGTCAATTACGAAAAATAAAGGGAACTATAACTAAATAGATCTGTTGCAGTCGATTACCTAGCGATCTCAGAAGTCACGATCTACTATTGTACGTTTTCTTCAATTTCTGGGCCCATAATCTTTTGTCCTTCAATAGGATTCTCAACGGGTGGATCTGCGTCTAGGTGGTAGGGAACATCAACCAGGATGGGAAATAAAATAAAAGGTTGAATCAGTAAAATTGAGTATGTGCGTTAAAAGATTAACTAGGGCATTATTCATTTCAAAAGTAAAGTATGATGTTCCCATCAAAGACGGGGCTATTAAAGCTAGGTAAGTTTCAATGAGAAATAATAAGAGGATGAATTTCCAAAAGAATGAGGCAGTATACTTAAATATTTAACATCACACTTCTTGCCATTATTACAACTCCAGTTACATAATTGTTTGCATGTCGATATATTTTACTAAAGTAACTATAGTAGAGCCATGACACCACTGGGTCATTGGCCTAAGTAAAATGGATGGAAAAGCACACCCTATGTGGAAAAGCACGCATGTGTATATATAAGGGTAGAAAAGCATACCCCGGGTAGAAAAGCATACCCTAATGGTTACACATAAGCATCTATAATAGTTAAACTAGTCGAACTATCTAAAATGCATAAATAGAGTGGCAAGATATATCTTTCACAAACATGTGGCATGATTTAAGCACAATAGTAGATGGGGTCATTAACCCAATTCAACATAATAGTAATTTCAAAAGAATAATAATAAATCAAACTGAAAGTATATGAATTGTCCAACAAAATGCGATAAGAGCAAGTAATTCAAAAGATGTGTCATTATGGGAAAATGTAGTCATATAAATACCCAGTTTTAAATAGGGAGGAGTACATACCTCCAGTCTTTCTCAAGTCAAGTAAAATGGACACCTAGGTTTGGACCCAGTTTACAAAATTCACCACCTAAGCATAATATGGTACTTTGTGTTAATTTTGTTCCATATACAATATTTAATTTAAATAAACACTCCCTTAGATGATTCAATATTAGGCACAAAGGCTTGTCTTAAATAGTCCAGAAAATCTCCTCATTCGAGATCACAACTCCCACGCACGTAGACATCAAATCCACTCTTACCAATGTATTAAAGGGACTAATCCAGTACCGCAATGATTTTTTCATTTATCCTGGACTCTCAATACGATTTCAATCAGTCTGATCATTGTGATTCAATACGAAGACAATTTAACCCCCAAAGGGTCCGATTCACGCAAGTAATGAATCACCTGTCAGTCGTGACGCAGGTGGGTGATCTTCTACTGGTTCCCTGGACCGGCATCCTCCACTACTACCTACTCCTGGTGTGATTGTTGAAGGAAGACAAGCGTGGCTGGGAATCGTGGTGGGTCCGAATACACTGGAGTTTATCATTCATGGAAAATCTCATAGGTACTCACAACACAGAGTTATCCTTCTTGCAAGGACATCATCACCCGAGCAATTCAAAATGAGGACTGGGAAGAATCTAGTCATCGTCCATCAATGGCAAACTCATTGCGAAGGAGAACCAGCAGACATATGATTCCCCTGGCATTAATCAGATTGAGGGCAGTGTGTTGGCATCGGCCCAAGGGGTAATCTCGCCACTCCAATCCATCCCCACGACCCAGAAAGTGGGGGAAATCATCATCGCTGGTTCTGAGACCAGTACTCTGCGCTAAAATGGCCAACCGTGAATCAGCAAAGTAGGGAAGCAGAATCGCACGGACAAATTACGGCAAAAACGACACCAATACTAGGGTCGGGTCGGACAAGAACCCCTACACAAATAGGCATTGGATACAATAAATTGATATGGAGACCGGACTGTACGGTACTCCTAGCTGCAATAGCACACACATGGAAAATAGGAGACCCTCATAGTCCATTGAATCGGGGCCAACACCAGGCAATCCGAGAACGTAATTCGAGAACGGAAAACGAACGTCTAGGTGTCAAGGATGGTTACATTACCTTTTATTGGCATGTGATCAACCATACTAGCGCCACTACCCACTCCTCGTCGGAGACGGCAATAAATCTGAAACGGGGATGCAGGGGTGCTTGGGGGAAATTGGGGGCAAAGAGCACAAGAGAAAGGGTCAATATCAGTTGTTGGAAATGCTCGTGGCCAAAGGGACTAGTAAGGGTCGGCGGTGAGATGCCAAGGTGAAGACGATGGAAGCCAGTACTAGGAGTATTAGGTGTTTTGCAACTACGGAACTTCATGCCTCGTTTTAAATTTTCTCGGGTCCGCTTTGTTCCTGAAACGTCTTCCAGCGATAACGTAGGCATTGACACCATGAAGCGGAGGTGCTCAGTGGATGGGAACCTGCAACGACTGCATCGTAGTGTGAGGAAAACAAAAATGGAGCTTTGTTCCGTCTTCAAGCCGTTTTGTTTAATCAAAACCGAAATAAGCGTTTGGGTTTTGGTCAAAAGCATAACAATTAAAATCTACATATTAATGCCACCCTATCTATCTATTCACATCAATCAAAAGGTGAAACCAACCTCCTTTGTTCACCTGATTTTGAGGGTTGTTTATTACACCAACAAGGAACATGTTTCTGATCTCCAAGTCTATATTTATTTTGCTAGTCATTGATCAAATAGATAAGTGTTTAAATAGTCTAAGGAATCGATGTTACATTCTCCTTCATAATTAATATTGGCTCTATATGTTTCCTCCCCTCTAGCCTCTCTTTCTAGGGTAAAAGGGATATTATATCGATATCGACCCCACATCTAATATTAAGACTAACTATACCAAAATATGTGAAATTAATTCTAAAATTTTCTTAATTCACATAAAGCCTATCACTATAATAAGTTGTTTCAGGGTCAAAGATGATTACTCGTAATAACTTAAGGGGAGGAATAAAATTTTAGTTTTCAGGGAAAAAAGAAATGAAAATAGAAACCTATGTTTGAGGTCGTTACATTTTGACTTCGAAGAGAGGTATGTTTGCATCCCCTATTATTCCTTTCGAGAAATTAACCTACTTTTCTTCTTTCTATTGGTCCTATAGACATTAGCCTACATAATATCTAATTCTTTTGGAAAACATACTTCATGTGAATTACCTTATATTATTACTAATTTCTATCAAGTTTCAAGTTTATGAGGCTTGCCCCCCTTTGTTAATTATATTGCTCTAGTGCCATGTTTATCTCACATACATGTAGGTTGTTATTATAATGATGGGTTTTGTGCCTAAAAGGTGATTTGTGCTTTTGTGGCACCACTTTTATTATTGTTTCTATAGGAAGTAATCTCCTTTTTACTTAGCATTTATGATTCTCTTCTTATATACCCACTTTGGGTAGTCCTTTTCTCTTCTATGGGAAGCTTCTATTTATTTGATGTCCTTATATTCCATGTATTGCTCAATTTCCTTTTTAGAATGCACATACCAGCCTTTGCTGCTGTCATCTCTTTTTTTCTTCTTGTCGGCGTATGCTTCCAACCCTAGGTGAAGAACGTGGAGGACATGGTATAAAGATATTGACATATCTTAAGGAGTTAAAGCTTAGAGACCAACATTGATATGGTTTCGATTTCTGTCTTCTAGATCCTTATGTTGTATCATACATGTAAACCTATGTGGGAGATTAAGATATACTTTTGTAATCTTTTGTAAAGAATTAAATATAGTCATTAATTTTATTCCGCTACTACACTTTGATTGTTTTGAATACCATTATTGAGATTTGAAAATTTTACACCCACTCCAGCATACTTTTGAGGTTTGTTTGGATTGGAGGTTATATTTCTTCAAATTTTAGTTAGGAGTGGATCCCCTCTTAGGTCCCACTCCTTACAGCATGGTATCAGAGCCCTAGTAGTCAGAATCTGACTAATTCAATTTTGTCTCCCTAACTAGAACACTTGACTTTGATGTTAGTCATCTAGGTGATATGTTCACCCTAGATTTGATCTATGTTTTACATGAGATGATGAAAGGTTGATATTAATTATACATAAGAGTCATGTTTAGTAAACCCTAATGTGATGAGGTATTAGATGATCATACCCTACCATATGGGTTTTTGGTGACATGAATCTTTATATGTAGTAGGGTTTGACTTGAGGATGAAATTAGGTTATGAGGATGATGTAGTGGTAGAATAAGGAGATCTTATTATGAAAAATTGTGAATTGGTTCTTGTTTTGATTTTAGGCCCTGATTTTAGTTTTCATTTGCAAAAGTTTTCACAACAAAATATTTTCCTTATAATACTATATGTACAAAAATAATACTTTTTGGATTTTATCAGAGTTTTCTTGAACTAAGTCACAATGAAGATTTTCTGAATGTATGAATGAAACCCTAGAATTAGTTGGAGTAGAACCTTAACCCTAGTTTTGGCCATGATGAAGTGGCAATGATATAAAGGTGTAGTGTACCTACCCTTTGTACCTATGACTTTTTGGATCTTAGGTTTGTTAGGTTAGAGACACAAGGACCTAAAACTTAACCCTAGATGGTTCTAACTTATTAGTTGGATACATGAACAACATAAATCTCTAAAACATTCACAACTAAAAGATATGTGGGCAACCCTAAATGTTGTTTTGTTTGACTTAATAGGTTAAAACTTTTAAGGGGTGGAGATTAGTTGGTTGTTTATGATACATGGATGATTAGATTTCAAGGACAAAATCCTTTTACGGGGTGGAGTGTTGTAACAAACTGAAACCTAGCCTCTTAACCCTAATATTATGCTTTGAAGGATAGAAAGTTTTGTTCTTTGGTCTCAGCCAAACAAGGATGAAGATATACCTAATAGTAGTTAATTGTAACCCTAATATGATAATGCATGAATAATCATGATCTAATGATCTCATAATAATGTATAGACCAATAAAATGTGTCACATGAGATTATGTTGAATAATGCATGATGTTAAGAGAAATAATATGCATAGAAGAACTAGGTATCCATAATTGAGAATATTGGTAAAAAAATTCAAATAAATATGGAATTGATAAAATGAATGAGTTAAATGATAAATATAAATAATTTCGTACACAATAATAATATATATAACCCTTTTGATTGGAATATGATGGTAAGGGACACAATTGGATGAATGATAATAATATTGTTGAAATAATAGAATAACTAAAATAATGAAGGGCCACATATATTAGTTATTCATTACTCATGAAAGGAAATCGTAAAAGTAAAATCTAATGTGAAAATCATGTTCCTTGGGTCCCAAATAACCTTGGAGTCAAATTTCACCTTATTTGCATTATAATAACTACCCTAATTTCTTTTAGAAAAGAAAATGTGAGTTTTTTCTCCAAAATAGCAAATAAATCATTAAATGACTCTGATAGAGGAAATAAATCTCAAATTCAAAATCTACCTATTGAAATTATCCTATGTGTGAATTTCAACTAATTTGGAAAATCTTTAATGTTCTAATATGTAGATTAGGAGAGACAAAGTATGTAAAAGTCTAAATGTTAAATAGTGTGATAAATAATCTCGAGAGATGAAAATAATGGTAAGTTTGTATCTTAAATACTTGAGTTTGCTTAAGGGTAAAGTTTCACATTAATTGGTTTAATATAAATGCATTTAATACATTTGGAAAGAGAAAATATGTTTTTCTTTAAAAGAATTTATTCATATAGCAAAAGTCTCTAAAAGGGAAAACTAATGAGAAAATTGGATTCTACATGCCTTAATTACTCTATTTGCAAAATCTCAACCTAATTGGATAGTCCTAGATATCAATTTAAGTTGAGAATAAATTATCAAAAAAATAATCTAATGCTAATGGGACTTTGATTCATTTGATTTAAATCTGCTTTCTTTTGGTTTCTATCTGAGTCGGACCTCAATCTGTGAGATAGGCCTATGTGGTCATCTCCTTGGCCCAGATCCCATCTTGACTGGGACTCTATAGTCCCCAACATGTTTTCCCCGATCACACTCCCTCTTCTCACATCCTCTCCTCATTATCTATGTCTCTTCACAAACCCCACGAGATTATGATCCCTTTGATCCCTAGCTCATTGGGGTTTCATCGACTCAAGTTCCCCATCGACAAAGGGTGTTTCTCGATCCCCTATTTCCAACTCCAGTGGGACTCCTTGCATCACTTGCCCCCAACCTATAAATAGTTACCCCAGAACCTCCACGCAATCATCAAAAGTCGAGTAGCAATATTTGTTGATCGTCAAACACTCTGCCATTGGTCTTCCCAACTTTGGTTGCATCCTCACACTGTCTCGGTTTGATTAACGTGCTTTAGACCTTGGTTCAACTATGAGAGTATGTGCTTCTCTTCCACTGCACCCTCAAAAACTCAACACCATGGTCAATTACACCCCTATTCTCGTGCCTTCTCGCTGCAACCTAGTTCTTCTCCCCACCCTACAATTTCTTATTGTTAGCACCTCGCTGCACCTACAACCAATTGAACCTTGGGTAAGTTTTGTGATGCATTCTTATTTCTTTGTGGTAGTTTGATTCTTCTTCCTATCCATTTTTTCCTTTTCCCCAATTTGACGTTTGGCCAACAGCAGAGCTTCTTGTAGCCATGGCGCAGCAGGCCAAGGGGGTGATTCCCCACAGTGAATTCTCCCCTTGTCCTCTGTTTCCTTTCCATGTTTTGTTTTTTCGACAAGGGTAAAATCGACTTTTTGATCGTAGTTGTTTATCTTCTTTACGATGAGATGTGCCATGTTGGATGCTTGGTCGGGCCAATTGGCCAATTTTAATTGGGCCAACTCAGTGAATTTGACCATTGACTAGATTTTAGTTGCCGACAAGTATTTTTAGTATTTTCCATTGGTCCAACTTTGTAAAAATCATAAATAATTCTCTGATTATCCAAAAATTACAAATAAATAGTCTTTGGATTAAAAAAAAAAGGTCATCTATCCAATGGTACATATTTCATCACCTAAATTTAACATTCTAAAAATGTAATTTTATGGATTTTCTTAATTGGATTATTTTTTTCAAAATGCATAATTAATCATTTATAAGTTAGAAAAATTAAATGAAATGTGTTATAAAGTTAGAAAAATATAACCTAAAAAATGTCATGGATTCTATAACCAAATTCATTAATAGTAAAAAGGAGATTTTTAGGGGTTAAGTAATTATTACAAAATTAACTCGAATTCTACATATTTACTTAATAGGCTCTTTGGAAGCCTAAGCTTGGACCTAGATTGGACTTTGAACTATTTTGACTCTGAAGAGAGGTATGTTTGCATCCCCTATTATTCCTTTTAAACAATTTAACCTATTGTTCATCTTTCTATTGGTCTTATGGGCATTAGCCTACACAATATATTATTCTTTTAGATAACATTCTTCATGTGAAGTACCATATATTTTTATTGATCTTGTGATCATATTATCAAATTTTGACATTCTCTTGGTCTCTTTCTTACACTTTGTTCATGATGGAACTCTATATGATGACATGTGATGTCTTTTGTCCACTTGTGAGGTGGATGTATATGTTGGTCACTTTTGTGGTGAATACTTTGTAATAACTGACTACACTTTATACTTGCCTCTCTATTAAGAAAGTTATGTGACTCAGTAGCCCTAGAGTAGTGTAATTGCATTGGTTTTTGGGTTGTGTGCCCTTATTATATTTTTGAGATGAAGGTTATGTGCCCCATACTCAAGTTTCAAGTTTATGAGGCTTGGCCCACCTTTATATATTTGGGAGGTTGGTTATGTGCCAATCTCTATCATGTTTCAAGTTTAAGAGGCTTGGATGCCTTTGTTATGTATATTATTCTAGTGCTATGTTTATCTCGCATACATGCAGGTTGTTATTATAATGATGGGTTTTGTACCCAAAATGTGATGTGTGCTTTTGTGGCACCACTTTTATTATTTTTTTATGGAAAGTAATCTCCTTTTTACTTATGATTTATAATTATCTTCTTTTGTGCCCACTTTGGGTTGTTCTTTTCTCTTCTATGGGAATATTCTGTTTATTTGATGTCCTTTTATTCCATGTATTGCTCAATTTCCTTTTTGGAATGCAGATATCAACCTTTGCTGATGTCATCTCTTTTTCTCTTCTTGTTGGGGTATGCTTCCAACCCTAGGTGAAGGATATGAAGGACATGGTATAAAGATATGGACATACTTAAGGAGTTAAATATTGGAGACAAACATTGATATGGTTTAGATTTTCCTCTATTAGATCCTTATGTTGTATCATACATGTAAACCATATGTGGGAGATGAAGATGTACTTTTGTAATCTTTTGTGAAGAATTGAATATAGTCATTAATTTAATTCTGCTGCTACACTTTGGTTGTTTTGAATACCATTGTTGAGATTTAAAAATTTTACACCCACTCCAGCATACCATTGAGGTGTGTTTGGATTGGAGGTTCTATTCTTTAAATTTTAGTTGGCAATGGATCCCCTCCCGAGTCCCACTCATTACAATAATATATTATAGGGTGTTCATTACACCAAGATACTTGGCTTCTATTGTAGAATTATGCAATTGTCTCTTGCTTAGAACATTTCCATCTCACGGTTCTTGTTTAAGGTCAAAACAAATTTAGATTGTGATCATTAATTTTCTTTGTCATTTTGGAATTTTGCATTGGTGTAACCCTTTATACCTAAATCTTCCTTATTACCATAACCAAGGAACTAATTCTTTTAGTTCTTCTCAAGTACTTAAGGACGTTATCAATGGTAGTCTAGTGACTTTCACTAGGATCTAAAAAATACATACTAGATAACATGTTGACTACATAACATTGCACACATGATAGATCCCATTGGGAATGCATATGGCATATTACTCATGCTTTCCCATTCTTCACAAGATTTGGGATATTGGGCTCTTGAGAGACTAATTCCATAGAACTGGATAGATTTTCTCTCAAGGAGTCTTGCATGTAGAACCCCTTGGACATCTTTCCAATGTATGCGCTCTTTCTTAGGCCAAGAAGCTTTCCAGATCTATCTCTATAGATATCAATTCCTATCATATAGTATACTTCTCCTACACCCTTCATAGAGAAGGTGCTTCCTATCTAGGTTTGAACATTTGTAATATAAGGATATTATTCTTAATCATTATGTGGAATACAAATTTTCTCCCACTAAACTTTTGTAATCACAGATTTCCTTTTCATTCAAACTTAAGTGAAACTCTTTGACTTGTCAAATCAAAGACTCAAGATCTGATATGCTTACTTCAATCCATACACAGACCTTCGTAGCTTATACACTTTATTTACATTATATATATTTATAAAAGTTGTGTCGCATACAAATTCTCTACAATATTCCCAATAAGGATTCTGGTTTTAACATCCATTTTGCCAAATCTAGTAGTCATATTAAGCTACAATATCAAGAATGATCATTATGCATTTAACCATGTCAATTAGTGAACGATGTCATCATGATCAACACCTTGAAGTTGTTCAAAACCCTTTCAACCAATGTGCCCTCATAGGTTTTTACATTACCATCCATGTCGGTCTTCTTCTTAAAGACCCAATTGCACCTTGTGGGTTTTACCCCTTCAGGTGGATCCACCAAGGTCATACCTTGTTGGTGTACATGGACTCCATCTTGGATATCATGACCTCAAGCCATTTCTTAGATTTTGGCCCCTCAATAGATTCTAGGTAGGTTGCTGGCTCATCGTCTATGACCAACATATTGCCTTCTTGAGTTATAAGTTATCATAATCTTTCAAGCTCAAAGTGTGTTCTGCTAGATCTAGAAGGTCTTGTGTTACATAAGGAACATGAGATTCCATAACAATTTTTTATTCTACTTGTTCCTATTGTACTTCTTTAGGTTCAATGTTTTCTTGTTTGTCTTGAACTTATTAAATTTTAATTTTTTTCCATTGATTCCTTTGAAATTAAATTCCCTTAAGGAAAACACCATCCTAGCAACAAACACTTTTTTGTTGGATTGGAATTTAAAAGTAGTATTAAACAAAATAACACGTGTGTCATTTTGGATAAAACTTTTCAAGAAACTATTTTCTTATACAATCTTTCAATCCTAATCCTTATAGAAGACATGTCAGGCATTTTTCATGCCATATCTCATATGGTGTCTCTGAACCAATTTAGATGGTACATTTTTTAGTGTAAAACATGTGCCCAAAAAGAAAATTGTAAGATTAGCTAGATTTAGTGATAATCACACCATGAGTTAATAGGGTGTGATTCCTTCCTTCTGATACATCATTATGTTTCAGGTGAAGTTAATTATGATACACTATCACTGTCTCCCAGAAGGTCCTCAAACTCTTGATTAAAATATTTCCACATCAATCATATCGAAGTGTTGTAATACTTATACCAAGTAGGTTATGTACTTCATTCGTGATGTCCTTGAAAATTTCAAGAGAATTATAATTGTATACAATCTACCTAATCTACTGAGAATATCAACAAATATAATGAGGTATTATTAACCACATTTAGCATTTATTCTAAAACATCTTCATACATCAATATGTATGAGTTCTAATAGAATACTCACTCTCCCACTACATCTAGTGATGGGTGCTTTTGTTGTATAGCCCAATAATTAAGACTTGCATGTCTCTATTGGTTCAATAAAAAAAAAATCTAGACAATCACCTATATAAATTCTAGAAATGCATTTGTCATTTATGTGCTCTAGATGACAATGATATAGATATTCATTGTTTGAGTCATTGAGTCATTCAGTATATGTGTTATGCATATTTATCTCTAGAACTATCAAGTATATATTAAGAGACATAGGGAACTTCCAAATAAGATCTTCTCTACTAAAATGAAACATCAATTTATTCACAATATTCTTATCCATATAAGGTACATGATGTTTTCATTAATGGTAGGTACATAATGACAATTCACTCATTCTATTACATGCCCATGAATGACAGATTTCAACTGTATTGGTAGAAACTCTTACTTCACTTATTTTAACTTACTTTATCTCAAATCCTAAAATGGAGACATCTATTTCCTTCTTCTTCCTGAGATCCTCTATATAAAGAGGGAATTTCCTTTTCCAATTCCAAGATGGTGATAGAGGTAGCACTTTCCTTCCTTATTTACTCCTTCATTAGCTTTTAGTGTAGAAGACTTTGGTTTCTGGATGGCTTTAGAACTCTTCTTATATTTGCCTTTGCCCTTGTACTTCTCTTTGATGATCATCATCACATATTTGGGTTTGTCCTTCTTCATTTGTGCTTCAACTATCCTCAACATGCCAAGTAATTCTGAAAACAACTTGTCAAAATCATTCATTTTGTATTTCATGGCAAACTAGTTGTATGACTCCAACATTGATTGCAAAATCACATGTGGTCAACTCTTGGCCTAAGGGAAATCCCAATCTCTCAAGCTTCTCCACGTACCCAATAAACTTGAGAGTGTGGGGACCTATTGGATCTCCTTCAGCCATATTATACTTGAATAATGTCTTTGAGACATCATATCTCTCTTGTCTTGCTTGGTCTTGGTACATGTTCTTTAGATGTGTTACCATCTCATCAACATCCAAGTACTCATTTTGTCTTTGCAACTCATAGTTCATTCAGCACAACATCATGCACTTGACATCCATGGCATCTTCAGAGTGCTTCTTGTAGTCATCCTATCAACCATAGGCACAGTGGGAGTGGGTTCATCTAGCTCTGGTGTCTCTAGGACATAGAGCTTGGCACTCTTGAGTGAGAATGATTCTCAATGTCCACAACTAGGCATGGAAGTTGTTCATGTTCATCTTTTCCTTCTCACGGACCGATCGTAAAGAAAACATGTTTATTTTTGCCATTAGACTCTACAAAATAAAGATTGCAATTTTGTCAAACATTTTTTATTTGATTTGATAATATTAATGATATTAGCTAAGCTTTTAATTAATTATTTCTCCCACTATTTTGTTCAAATTGATAGCCCTCACATATCACTTTGGAATATCACAGCGTACAACCATCTAGTGAGCCAAGACCTAAAACAATGAGCTATACCCAGCCAACGCCAGTGTCCATAACCAATTATTAAGGTAGGGAACTTTTCCAATTACATCTCATGCAATTCTTATATAGATGGTATGCACAACTCTTTCCCATGGTCATATGCATTCTTCTAGGCACTTAATCTTATTGAGGTCACCTAGTTAAGTCTAACCCAAAAGCCAACATGATAGTAATGTACCCTACTTGGCAGGCCCACATAACTATCGTCACACTTCCACAAGATGGACTGCGTACCACGCTTGGTGTGCCCACACTTAGTCGATCAAGATTTTTATGTATGATGCTTGAGGAAAGCATATAAGACTTAGTATTTCATTTAGGAATTTATATTTATATAAATGCATATATGTATCCAATCACCATAAACTAAAATGTAATATATACATACTATATCCACAAACAAAACATGCAATTATAAAACACAAGTGATGATTATGGCTATACTATTGTAATTTCTTGGAGCCACAATGAATTACTAACACCTAAGGTCCACATCATATGTATCAACTTGTTGTTGATGAAGATTTGTGTTGGAATCAGTCAGTGTCAATTGATTCAACTCTTGAACTGATCGCTTGACCTCCTGGTTGGTTGGTTGATCTATCATATTAGTCGACTTGACTTTGGTTCAAGTGACATTTGGACTCCTCCAGTCGATCGGTTGGGCCACCAGCTGATTGGTCAGCTACTCCTATCATCTAGCCTCCTTAATCCTCTATTCGATCGATTTGACTTCTGAGCCAATCCATTCGTCTTGTGATGAATGTATTCTTTGCCATAAAAGGAAATAGAACTATCCTAATCCTATTATTACATTTTAATATTACATTAGAGAGAGCATATGAAGGAAATTATTAATACTATTACATATAGAAAAGCAGATAGAGGCTCAACGTACAAATTGAGATATAAAATAGGATAAACAACCATCCAACCAAGCACAAAGATCTAGGGGTTTCTTGGCCATAACCATGTTAACATCCACCATTAAAACCAATTTTTAGGGTGACGCCTATAGATTACATACATATCATATCATATTATATGGGATCGTATGTGGTGTTTAATTGGATATGCACAATAATCATTTTAATATTTGCATCGTATGCAATAAAATAAATCCGATCACATTGATTTAAATCAGGATACACCATAAATTGATGTGGTTCTGATACCACTGTTGGGAAATCAAGGTGACAGATTAGGCATCGGACACGAAAAATTTAATGCCTAATTCCCAAACTAGTTAGATCGCATAAACAACAATGTATCTAGGAAATAAGGTTGCAAGGCATAAATCTGGTCCTGGAGGAAGTCAATTTTAACACTTGAACTGGTTGCTTCATAGTCTTGTTAGTCAATTTCTAGCAACTATTGTTTAATTGAATAGCTAAACACTTTAGTAGTCAAGTTAAACATCATTCATAAATAAACTCCTATTCAAATGCATCCTATGTGTGTGACCCTATAGGTCCAAAGTTATGTTGGAAGTGAATGTCCATAACCAATATATGACATTACGGTATTTAGAAATACATCATTTCTACCCAAGTAATTAGAAAGTTGGAGAACAACTTCAACCTACAATATGTGATCAGTGTTACCTTGATCGTATAGTTTCTTTGTCTCTTATATCCAGATTGTGCTCGAGGCATGGAATCGCCATCCTCTTCAACATTCAATCTATGTTCTTTGAACTAGAGTAGATTGTATGAGATGCATGTGAGCTCACATATCACATATTGAGTGACACAAGTATGGCCATTTATGCAGCTCTATTTTAGGGCTTCATCTTGTGTCTTATTTCACTTTAATCACATATATACCTAATAGATTACATGTTACTTTTCCTAATATGTGATTTTATGTAAAATGCACTTATGGAGGTTATTTGCATGTTTTTCAAGTATTTAGACCATACTTGGATGGAAGAGAGAGAGAGAGAGAGAGAGAGAGAGAGAGAGAGATCTTAAGGTTTCACTACCCTTAGAGAAGCCCAAAGTGAAGTCCAACATTTCATCAACCTACCCTAGTGGCCAAAGATCAAATGAAGCAAATATATCCAAGGATGAACCAAGTGCAAGAGCCAGGTCTTGATACAAAGACTAGTGCGGCCTTGGTACCACAAAACATTCGTGCTAACCCAAGAAAACCAACAGAGTCAAAGCTTGAAGAACCAAAGTCAGTAGCATGGTCATGCAGCATATCACGGTCGTGTTGCAGCTGAGCCAGAATGACTGTGGCACTCAGAATAGCCAACATTCACTCAAGCCACCACGACCATGGTGACCATCACGGTCGTGCTACCCTTGCCTCACCATGGTTGTAGTGACCACCATGGGCATGCCAACATTAGTTCAAAGTCCCAAACTCTACTATGCTTTTTTCACTAGTTCTCACCTCACCCGTTCCACTCCACCACGCCCGTTCTGACCCACACCCACCACAGCTGTATTACCCAGCACGGCCTTGCTACACACAAACCTAACAGCACTTCCCCATTGCACTTCCCATTTTACCCCCACTTAACCTAGTGTTTCCCCACCACCTATATATACTTGGGTGGAGGCTATAACATGAGAGTAGCTACTAGTAGACCACTCTCAGCTCCCCCATTCCACCTCCACTCATTCCCACTCCATTTCATTGTCTTCCACCTCAAAAACACATATTTTAGGGTTTTTGACCATTTTTCACCACACATCTATGCCATTCCACCTTGGAGGAGGGCTATGCTCGATTTTTTGCTGCTAGGAGGGAAGGAGAAATATTCATTGAGCTCATCATGGATTTCCACTCCTCTACTCATTCTTCTTCCATTATTGTTATATTTTCTTGTTCTATGATTAGCTAGGCCCCTATTGCAACCCCGATTTTTGGGTTCTTTTGGTGAGAAATGTAATTTTTCCTATTAAAAATATTTGAGCAAATAATGATATAATTTGTTTTGAATAAATGGATTTCATTTACAATAGCCTTGTTGGCTGTTTTGTGGGCTTTATTGGCTATTGGGCCCAATAACAAGGAAAAGACAAAAGAAACTCCATTATTAATAAGAAATGGAGAAAAGAAAGATGTAGAAACCTCTAGAAGGCAAAAGAATATAATCCAAAGGTGGATTTCGTGCCTCTTGGGTTCCTTGGGTTCCAAGGAGTCCAAAGTTGAAAATATAATGCAACAAGAAAAGAAAAGATCAATTAAATATTTCTTTATTAAGAAAGAAATTGAAAACAATGATAAAATGTGGAAAATAAGTGGAAAGAGGTATATTTGAGTTATCTTCAGTGGATTTTCATATCCATAAGGGATCTAATGTTAAAAGGAATTCCAATAAAGAAAATAAAAAGAGAGATAAAGAGAAATCCTCAAAAAGAGATAGTTTAATAAAGAAATAAGCAAGATAATGAGAAATAATGGATATAGATGTATCTAGAAGGATAATGAGTATCCACTAAAAAGGATTTCGAAATATTTGAGTTTCTTGGGGTCCAAGGATCCCCAATGGTGAGAAAGAAAGAGAAAATATAAATAAGAGGATAAGGTGATACATAATTAATACATTATGTGTAAATCTTATGATGGTGCCTCTCGTAGCCTTTTGAGATAAAAGCAAGAGTTTAAATAAAAAGAATATTTTCTTTTAAATTGGGAGTTTATGGGGAGTATTTCCACTTTTAGATTACTTGAGCCCCAAGATGAGATAAGAAGGGAAAGGAAGTGATATGGGATAATGTATATGTGTGTATATATAGACACCAGAAGATCCACATAGAAGTGAACCTTTTCACTCTCTCTCGTGACTCTTCCTCTACGCAGATTGACATCCAACTCGACCCATGTGTGTCTCTCATCCCATCTAGGGTGGGTAGTGCACCCACGAGAAGGAGGTGTGTGCGTTCTTCATGGACCTAACCAACAACGACTACAATGGATAGCTTGTCGTCACCATGGATAGAGTCTGAGGATTGTAGCGTCCTCCCTCTCGTGCACTTGGAGGCTCAATGCAGAGGCACACACGGATCCCCCCTAGTGCTGACAGAAGGTGCCAAAATCTAGAGAAGTAGAAGGATGACCGCACATGGGCAACACGGTATGAGCCAAACATCCACCCAGTAGGGATCCCTCGACGTTGGCGGTCTGAGGAAGAAGAAGCAACCCTATCGCACACAGCCAAGGGGCATATGACCCATATTCCCCCTCGTTTAGTTTGTCGTACGCATGCAAATCTCTAACGAACCCTAGTTGCAGCATCTCTGAACTCTAGCTGCTAAGGAGCAAGCCATGGGCCTAGTTAGGTCTGTCGGCAGTAGTGGGAAACTGCCCCGACTTCCTCCGGCCTCCCCGAGGTTAGGGGCAGGTATGGGTGCATCGTCGAGAAGGCTCGCCCGCAGCAGACCGAGTGGATGGGAGGTTGAAGACGGCTTGCAGCCGTTGGACGAGAATGCCCTGGGCGCGCAATGGGTTGATTCAACGAGGGAGGGGCAGAACAGTCATTTGATTATGTTTCCAGATCGGGCGAGTGTGTTGCATGGGAGAGGTGACGTGGCAGCCGCTGATTGGTCCCAAGTAAGTTTATTTGCAAAAATCGTATCTCTTTATTGGTAGCTCAGATGAATGCGTATAAAATATGGAAGTTGCTCATAAAAATGAGAGGAATCCACTAAAAAAGTTTTAGAAGCTAATTCCTCTTGCAATTTGAAAAGTGGTAGAAGTTATCAACTTTAATGTGTTAATGATTAAGAAACCCTATTTTGAGATGATTAATGTATTTAGAAGGGTTTTATGGATGATTAAAGTTGATATTAGCATGTTAATTATAAAAAGGTACTTTAAGAATAAAAAGAATGAACTTTGCATGTAATTGGTTTAATTTAGAATTCCATGTGCATAAACGAGTTTTAATGGGCCTTGAGACCCTGATGTTAGTAATTGTGACTCTTAATGTCTTTAATTATTCAAATTCATAAATAAGTTGTGATATGATGGTTCTAAGATATTTCGAGTATAAGAGTTCCTAATTGTGGATACATACCCTTAATATGGAAATTAGGGTTTTCTAATGGATAAAGGTGGAATTAATGATACATAGAGTTCATATGTGAATTAGATCATAATGAACTATGAATTGTTAATCTGGAAGGAACCAAATATGATAATTGGGCCTAATGATCTTGTCGTGAATTAAAAGGATAAAATGGTAGTTTTAATGTAAAAGATGATTAATGGACTTAATTGATGGTTAATTGTGCCTCTAATCCGAAATTAAGGTTATATGTTGTTAAAAGGTAACCTTAATATCTTCCGTGAAGAATAGATGAGATAATTAGGGTTTAAAATAGTAAAAAGGAAGAGGAACCCTAATTGCAATGGAAGCCCTAAAAGTGGACTAGAAACCCTAGGAAGCGATCTAGGTTTAATAGATCTTGATGGCATGATCAATGATAGGAAATTGTATGCATATTTCAGGATCTCTTTGTGTGCTTGCTTGCCTATTGGATTTCTTGCATTGATTGGATTAATTCTATCTCAAATTAGCCTGATAGGTATGTGGTTAATTATGGTTAATCACATTAGTTTCCCGAAGAGTTTCCCGGATGATTCATCGCATTGAATGCAACTTATCAGTTTGGATGTTCATACTTGCAAATCATAAACTCACTATGATTATCACAATAATAATAGAAGTGTGTATTCTTGCATCTACATGTCACCCTGATGGATGATGCCAAAAGGTCAAGCCCAGGAGGGAAGACCAATGGGCACCATGAGTGGTGACCCCAGACAGCATGCTCGGGATTGAGAAGGTGGTCTTTATTGAATGACTAATGGGCACCATGAGAGGTGACCCCAGGCACCAAGCTCGAGATTGAAAAGGTGGCCTTAAGTCAATTGAAAAAGAGAAACCCTAAGGATGGTATGACAAGGTTAGGGAAAAAGCGGTGGATAATGTCACATTGAAAGTGTACATTAGATTGTTAATTAACTTGATTGTGATATTTAGATTGTTAACCATGTGTGTGAAATTTTGGTTGTCCCCACATACCAGCATATTCATTTATGATGACTGACATTTTGTTTGTCGGTGTTTAAGGTACAAGTTTGAAAAGGACAAATAGTAAAGTGGCATATGTGGAATTATATAAGAATTAAAGTATAAAGGAGGATTAGTTAGAATAGACTCCAGATGTGGATAGCAGTAGATATCCAAGTTTTTAAAAAAGGTATGCAAAGTTAAATTTTATTACAGCCTTTCAGTTTAGTTTGGTAGAATTTGATAATTATTATCGATTATTTATCGAACCTTTGATCTTGTTAATTGAGATAACAGCTTTGACCTTCGGGTCTCCCTTAATTGGGGATTACCGGGAGGCGGGGTCATTACAGCCCCTTAGGAGGGTGGTTTGGGGCCAAAAAGGTTACTTTGATACCATGTTGAGGGAAATGATGTAAACATTATGATTTCATTTGCTAAAGATTAGGTTCTATTTTTATCTCATTCCTCATGAATTTCTTATTGGGTTGTGCTTGAATAGGAACTTAGCAAAATTGATTATATGTGTGAATTTTGGGATTTACTCCTAGGTCCAATTTATGGTATTTATGTCTCTTTGACAAATGACCACCTACACTCACTTTTCACATTTTCACTTTTTCTCATTAAAGGCATAAGTTAGTGGGAGAACCAGACATGCCATGGTTTAAGAACTGAAACTATGATGGGAGACACTCATTAGAACTTTCGGGGATTCAATGATTGGTCAGACACAGGAAATGGCCTAAATCATAGGCTTCCCTTACTCTTCAGAAGTCATTCATTCCCAATATTTCCTCACTAATTTAGCTTTAAAAGGAAAAGATGTCACATTTGTTTTTCACCCTCTACATGTTTGTTAGAACTTCCCTAATAAGTCCAACCTTTTTTGCCTTTTGTGACCTAAAATGGGGGTCTAACTTGGACCAATCTTGTGGTTCTCACTCATATCTCAAACCTTGCCTTGAGAGAGGCAAACTATTGGCATCCCATGTTTTCTCACTCAACATAAATTCATGATTAATGTTAATTCTCTAGCTAATGATGGAAGATATTCACCATCCTACCCAATTTCGACATATACATATGTTTTCCACCTTTTTCCACATCTTCAACACATTTTATCTATCTGTTTTCCTACTTTCAACCAATTTGGACCCTTCTACAAAGAAACCTTCTTTCATATTGAAAATACAATTATCCATCAATTTTATCATCAATAGGCTATTTTCACAAAATTTACCATTTGAGTTGTCTGGAAATAAATATTGACTTTCCAATTGTCTTTTTGAGGAAATCTGAGAGATAACTCAAACTTATTTTTATGTGCAAGTTTACTTTGATTTTGCTAGAACATTCTTGAAATTACTGGAAAACTAGGAGACCTCTGTCTACCCAGCAACATGGAACATATCCAACCATTTGTCTAGTGTCATGTGGCATATCGTCTTAATCTGCATGACCTTTTGTGTGGTGCATCACGATGACCCGTGACCTCTTCCAGAAGGTTATGCCACAATCTCGAACCCAAAAATCTACCTATAAATAAACCCTCATATCCAATGATTTTATGCCCCTCTTGTCTCTCCTGAAGCTAGAGTGACGACTACCCTCTCTTAATTTTTCATGTTTCTTGTGATCAAAGGATCCTTCCTTTGACACCACTTGCTCTACTAGATCTATAGAATGCTAAATTTTTCTAACTGCTATGCCTCAACTTTTGCATCTACTACCTGACTATATCTAATCTATAATTGATGCACCTGACCTGATCTATTGTCACATTTTATATGTTACCTATTATCATTGATCTTCTTCTCTTATAGTTGTTCTTTTGCTACTTCTAATAAATCAGATCTAGTTCTCTAAGTATCTTATGCTAGCCATCCTCTAACATCCTACGCACTGGTCATGGTCACCAATGATGGGTCTCCGACGTGGGAGGTCCTGAGGTGATCAATACCATAACACATCTAGAAGTTAGGACTTTAGGGGTCATGATAGGAAAGCCAAGGACATCTTTAGTCCAAAAAGTCTTCCCATAATAAAAGTCACTTTTTATCTCATTTTCATGTTTTCATTAATTTAAACATCCTAAATTGCTCAATTTACTCACAACACAATAGTGTCTTTATACCAGTTTACCGTGTGAGATGGAGGTGCTAACTCTTCTGTGCTCATAACTAGATCACTATGTCTGATCTCTGATCTTCTCTTTTATTTTTATTTTTTTTCATATAGCATGGATAATTGCCTAGAATACACCATGGCTTCCAAGATCTATCCTTTTTCCATTTTTTGCACAAAACGTAGTGATGATTCTGACACTTCCTTTTTCATGCAATGTTTTACTACTATAAAAGGGTAGATCTTTGTTCCTGAATATCTATATTTCTTTACCCCATTTTTTTGGGTAGGGTGAAACACAAGGAGCGCCTATTTTTAAGGTTTCCCATCAATAGGTACTCTATCGTTAAGCTTGCTTGGCCTAGAATAGTAATAGGACGAGTAACATGTCGGGAAGTTCATCTCGGGTTGTGAGTGAGGACAAAGCATGCAGTCAAAACTGGTGGTGGTCTTTGGGTCAATCTTCATTACTAAAGCTTTACTATAGCCTTAGGAGTTGGGACGGGTCTTTAAATAATAGTATTAGATCAAAATCCCTCAACTAGGTGTGGCCCACATGGGTATTACAAACTAAAACTCCTCTAGTAGTTGTAACCTACATGGGCACATGGCGGGAAAATCTTGAGTCATGTGGTCCATGCATGTTAGAAAGGAATGTTTGCGGTGATGAACCACCATTCCAATGGTAGTGGTGATTGGAAGTTGGGCGTGTATGGGCCATGTTGGGTCTACTATAAAATGGGTAAATATTGTGTGGTCATATATTTGAGCCTTGACAAGGATATTAAGATTCCAAGTGAACAAAATTGTAATGTCTCAAGGTTTGAGGCCTAAGATATATCTTAAAGAGAATGTTTGGACCACTCATATAACTAGGGTGCACCTCCTTTTTAGGCATCCCATCGATAGGTATTATGCAGTTAAGCGTACTCGACCCATAGTAGTTTTAGGATGGGAATTTGATCATGAGCTACGCATGAGTAAGGCAAAGCATTCAACCAAGACCAATGTTGGTTTGTGGGGCCAATCAACATTCCCCAAACTCTACTAGAGCCTTGGGTAGTGGGTCAATATTTATAGAACTGCTTTAAGGTATCACTACTTACAATGATAATAATAATACTACATAAGACCATATTTCAAAGTAAGTATAGTGTATCCATACCTCAATGTTGAAATGTTGAATTAGCTCAAGAAACTCATATAGTTTTGAAAGATGAAATGATGATGATGTTTTGACGGTCTTGAGAAAAGAATCATGGCCCCAAAATTAGATGTTATTTTTATTCTATTTTGATATTGATTAGGTCATTAATATTTAATCTTTTGATCTATAATAATATCTTTTTCCGAAGACTTTGAAAACAAGCATACTTTCATATAACATTTCAAGCATCTAGATGGTGATTTAATGCTATTTAGTGATACATAACTATTTTATTTCCCTCTAAAACCTCATAAGAGATCCATCTTGAAATACTTGAAGTGAAATGAAAATAAAGTGTGAGAAACAAATATTTTTAATACCTCAATTATGTTTATCGAAAAGGTACATGAAATCGATAAAAATGTGGTTTTGAATTTTGTAAGAAATAAACATAAAGAAAAGTTAATGATACCGTACTTTAGATAAGTACAATATAAATGTTTCCAGTATAGACTAGTATAACTCAGATTCACATTTTTATAACAAAGTCAGGAACATTCTAAATCCTCTTCCTAGAAATCCATGTGTAGGCTTCTTGGGGAAAGGGGCATAATGGAATTACAAAAATATTTTCAGCAAAACTCTTGGCCAATAGATCCATCGTAGGCATACAATATTGTATATTCAAGATATAGAAAGGATATCAAATAACCTTAGTGTACACTAGTTGTCCAACAACTAGACATGCCATATATCAGTGTAGAAAACTTGCACTTCCTAGTCTATATCTGAAGTTTTTGTTGTTGTTGCCACCTTTTCATCACGAAAACACCTTATCTTCTCCTTATAGATATTGCTTTCCCTCAATATTCTACACAAGGGCCTCAATCTCTACATTTTATATGTTAGAAAATATGGCTACATAGTAGGCAGTGGAAATAAAAAAATCATCTACCATATTCCCCACAATCAGTATATCGTGTCAATAAATGTAATGCAAGAAGGATGGTTTTAAGGATAAACCTGGTCCTAGAGCAATTCCAGCGATCATTCTCCTCGTCGTAGATGCACAACTTCAGAATCTTTGTTGCATTGGGACTCATTTGACTGATGCCCCTCCTGGTCTGCACCACGTACTACAGCCATGAACCTCGTCTTCTTCAGCAGCTCCTCTTGTCACGAAATGATGGTTGACGTTTTCCTCCTAGTGGCAGACAAATGCCTCCCGTCTCTATGGTAGTCTACACGGACCACCTAGAACTCCTTTCGTCATGCTAGAATGATCAGAAAGGAGTTGTCCCTCCCGTTAGTGTACTAGTTACCAACTCACTCTCCTACGATAATGATCTCAATTACTCTTTCCCTTGACATTCCTCCCTAGTCGGGTAGAAATTGCTCAGGCTCTCGTGGTTACCACAACCAGAGAGAACAATGTTTTTCAGAGCAATTATTTCTCAATTACATTTGTTGTGTTCTGGGAAGCCCCAATACCCCCTCCATTTATAGGTGGCATATGGGTCCAGGTTCCTAGTCTGTGCAGGAGTGTAAGGGACCGGAAGATCTAAAATTTTCACAATAATTCTAGAACTTTTGCGACCTGCGACAGGACAGATAGTCGTCTGGCATGCCAAATGGTCATTTGGCACAGCCCATATGACTATTTGGTTGTTACTCAGTTGTACACAAAATTGGCAATTCGTTTCCAATTAATATTCCATTTTAATTTCTTTATACAACAAGTAATGTGCAATTCAAATGAATTAGGAAATATATAGAACCTTCACTTGACCAAACTAGACCATCTCACCCACTTGAGACGTTCGTCTCAATCACCCAAACGGTCGTCTGGTGACCTGAGTTGAGACGGTCAGCTTGTTCGGTTCACTTCCCTAGCCAATTTGAACTCATAATAGGCCTGACTCCTCGTACGTCCGTCTCAACAATTGAGATGGTCGTTTGTCATTTCTAGATGACCATCTCAAGGCATTTGGCATTGTTGTCAACCTATTTGTTGTGTGAATCAAATACCTAAATATTTTAGTACTTAATTCAATTTTCGTTTAGAATCTTAACTCCTCTTCTAGGTCGAGACCTATGTGTGTGACCCTATAGGTCTCATACTAGGTTGGCAGTGAATGTCCATAAAAACTTATGACATCACAAGCAATGAATGGTGCCTAGTCACACATCAATGCTACCTAAGTAAATGGAAAGTTGGGGAACAACTTCAACCTACAATCTTTGTATGGTGTTACAATGTTTGTATAGTTCCTAGGTCACTGATGTCTAGATTGAACTAGAGGCATGGAGAAGTCACCATCATTATTATTCGATCTTGTTTCTTGAATAAGAGTAGACTCTATGAGATATATGTAAGCTTAATATCACATATTGACTCATGTGTGCATGGCCCTACATTTCTCAGTCTCGCAGTCAAAGTCACTCCAGTAGGAGGGACAAATCTCATATCTATCACTCACACTCAATCCCCATGTGTCAAGTCACCTAATCATTACCATTATGACAACCCATGTTTCAGGACTGCGTTTGATGATGTCAAAGTGTACCCAACAACATGTTTTGAGTGTAGTGATTTCAGGTCTAAGAACTACAACCACCACCATCATTGTGATAACTAACTATGACTTCTATGATGATGGCTTCCATGTGTCAGTCTCACGGTGGGTCTGTCTGATACATTGTTCTCTAACATGTATCTGTGTGCTTGGTTTGATATTTCCATATCATGACTAGTGAGATTTAGTCATCAACTAACTCACACTTTGATCTTATGTGTTATTGTTGTCTATCAACCTTCCATAATAACAATCAATTAGGTACATAATGACAATATGTATATGTACTCTTAACATCTATATAATCTCATCCACAAGGGTTGTAACTTGAATACATACGTCACTGAGTAATATAATTCTCTTTACATTTATAATGTTACATTATGTCTCATAATTGGATTGAACAGAATAAATTGGAAGCTTGCCTTTTAGTAATAGTCAAATCATTTTACATGATATGTCGTTACAATCATCATATGATTGGATCTCTGGGCATACATAACCAACACTAAATGCAAATGCGGGAACTCTTGGTGCATCAGTTTGGTTCCAAGAGGAAGTAGTACCCAAAATTGTCAATGTGCTAGTGTTGCTTGATTTCCTTCTCCTCCTACTATGGGTTGTTTTCCTTAGAGTGAGTTGCTCTCTCTCCAAGGGTAAGAACTTTTAGGCATCTTGTCTCGCAAAGTGTTTCTCAAGTGTCTCATCCCCATGAATGTACACCCCTATATATAGGAAATTCACGGGCTTAGATTCTCCTAAAATCCTATCTCACTTCTAATCACAACTCAAAACAAAGTCAAACTCAGAATATTGCCATGAACTTTAGAAGTATGGGTTGTTAACCGATCACCTGAATGGGATTGGTTTGGCCATCCAAATTACCATTTTGATTTTGCTTGATTCTCCCTTCCCAGACTGATTTCAATTGACCAACTCAATTCCAAATCGAACAAACTACAAATTCCTTATTGTTGCCTAACTTCAATCCGATCGACCAATTGGGACGCCCAATCATTTGATTGGACACTTTCCCAAACTAGTGACTAGTTGAACGATTGACAATCAATCGACCAGTTGACCCAAATCAACTAGTCGACTAATTGGCTTTCTTAATCTAATGAATGGATAGAAAATCATCATTCTCATGATTTAGAACCATTCTAATCACATGTTTTATTGCTTTCAATTCCCTTATGCATCCTTATGTCTATGACATTATAGGTTCCTTATTATATTGGCAATGTCATTCAAAACCTCACAAGAAAAGATGGGTATCTAGCAACACATCATTGCTACCCAAGTAATAGGAATAAGTTGCGGAACAACTTCAAGCTATAAGTGACCAATGTTATCATGACTGTATAATCCCTTTGTCAAGGATATTATATTGAAAATGAGTCATGGAGTTGACATAATCCTAACATTCAATCTATGTTTATTGAATCATAGCAAACTATTGGGGTCGTACATTTCATATCACATATCAAGTGGTCATGATATTACTTTGATGAAGGGACAAATTACATCTACATCATTAACAATAATCCACAAGTAACACGGCGCACCCAATCACTACATGTATGAAAATCCTAATTTAAATTCGCATTGGTTAGTGTTAAAGTACATTAAACAACATGGCATTACTGTAGTGACTTCAAGTCTAAGGATCACAATTGCCACTTTCACATTGAGGCATGACTCTAACTGCCATGATATGGGTTCCATGTGTCATAAAGAGGCATAGTCAGCATTCAACATACACACTAGTGATATGTATTTTTGTTGTCTCATAGTATCAATAATAATAAGCATTAAGGACATAACAAGATTGAATACTCTAAATATACACAAGATCTCATGTTTAGATCCTCAACCCAAACCATATGCGTCAAGTAAACACATTCTTAGGATATTAGCTCAATATTAGAAAAAACAAAATAAGTGTAATTGTCTTTATTATAATCAAATCTTATACAATGTATTCATAATGCAATCATAACATGATGGATCTCATGGCATACAACAAAAATTATCCCACTTTCACTAGAGACAATCACTCATGAACTGAATTCTAAGTGATCTTACATGACAATCAATATTCTGTTGTGAAAGTACTTAAGTCAAGGGATCAATGCTTTCATTTGGTACTATGCAATCTTTACATATCCTCTATAAATGATATCTCATATGAGATGATATTCATGTAGTTTGTGCTTGGAAGGTTGATGCAATACGTGTTTGTTATCCTAAGTAATGGCTTCGTTGTTGTCACAATAAATCTCTATATGATCCTCAATGGTTGGAACCACACTGAGTTCACTAATGAACTTCTTAATCCATATTTCTTCCTTTTATGTATTGTATTGGGTGTGGTAGTATACTCTACTCCTATTGTAAAATATACCATTGTCTCTAGCTTAGAACTATTCATGCTTACAGCTTTGTCATTTAATAAAAATACAAATGTTGATTGTGATCGATAATCTTCCTTATCAATTTGGAATCTTGCATTAGTGTAACCATTTACAACTAGCTTTTGTGCACCTCATTATGTCAAGAATTGATACTTTATTCTTCTCAAGTACTATAGGATATTCTTCACAACAACCTTCACCAGGATTAATCTAGTATATGCTCGTCGTGCTGAAGGCATACAAGACATTTGGGTGTGTACATAAAATTGCATACATGATAGATCCAATTGCATATGCATATGGGACCTTACTCATGTGTGCCTTCTCTTCCAAAGACCTAGGACATTGGAATTTAGAACGGCTTGTTTCATCGAAATGGGTATGGCACCTCTCTTAAAATATTACATGTTGAACCTCTTGCGTACCTTGTCAATGTATGTACTCTGAATTAGGCCAAGAAGCCTTTTAGATATATCTCTATAGATCTTGTTTCCTATAATATGGGACGCTTCACCTGAGTAATTCATGAATAAGGTATCGCCCAACCAAGTCTTAAACAACTGTAGGGTATGTATGTCATATTTCATCAATAGTATGTCATCTATATATCATATGATAAATGTAACTATGCTTCCACTAAGAATTATGTAAGCATAAGGTTCAATTTTATTTTTGATAAAGACAAACTCTTTGGAAATCTCATCTAAATGAAGATTCATGTTCATATATGTTTGCTTTCAATCCATATATTGATCTTTGTAGTTTCCATACTTGATTATCTTCATTCAGATCGGTAAAAACTTTAGGATGTGTCATGTACATCCTCTATAAGATTCATGTTAGATAAATATATTTTAGCATCCATGGCCAAATATCATAGTCATGATAAGCTGCAACAATAAGCAGGGCCCTGGTGGACTTAACCATGGTGACTAGTGAAAAAGTTTCATCATAGTCAACACCTCAAACTTGTCTGAAACCTTTTGCAACCAAGCATCCTTTGTATGTTTGTATATCACCATGCATGTCATCCTTCCTCTTAAAGATCCATTTACACATTATGGGTTTTACCCCTTTAGGAGTATTCACTAAATTCCATATTTTGTTGCCACATATGGATTCCATCTCAGATCTCATGGTCTCAAGCTATTTATTGGAATTGGGTCACTCAATACCCTCATTATAGGTTGTTGGCTCATCATCATTCATGACCAACAAGTCATCTATTGAATCACGAGAATCCAAATCTCTCTTGCTCTTGATGTGTCCTACTAGACCTTAGAGGTTCTTGTAATGCACACTAGTACACATACCACCTTTAACGTTGGCTAAAACAGCCCTATAATGTCAGTTTTTTATCGATGTCTATGTGGGCGACACTACAACTATTGACCTTCTATGTTGGTTTTTAAAAAGCGTTCAAATAGACAACATATAGAGAGGAACTATTGTTATGACAACAAAACAATGACTCAGAGTGATAAAGAGTCTTGGAATCGCTCTGTGTCATCGGCTCCAGTAAAAGAACCAACACAATAGTAAAAACTGTGTTGTCGGTTCAATCACCAAAATCGACTTTGTACTTCTTTATCAGGTTATTACTGGTGAGGGAAGATGTGTTGTCGATTGTGGTTAAACAACTAATGCCACAAATATACAATGTCAATTTTTTTGTAAAACCAACACCACAAGCTAGTTGGTAGCACAACAGTGCTGGGCAACATGGCTGTTTTAGAATAGCTATGTCATCGATTTATGGAGAAAATTGACAACACAACTGGTTTGTAGCGTCAGTTTTACTAAACTGATGCAACAAGCCAGCTGGTAGCATAATTGTGTTTCCCACTACGATCATTTTAAAATATCTATGTCATTAGTTTATGGACAAAATCGATAACACATGTGGTCTATAGCGTCATTTTTCTAAAAAAAAGTGACGTCAAAGACCTACAACATCAGTTTTTTTGTAACAACTGACACTATAGTTATCTACTATTCTACTCTTCTAAACACAATCACTCGTCTCCGTTCTGTTAATTCACGTATATTGATGGGACTCTTATTCTGTTACTCATCTAAAAACACGACTCTCTCCCTGCTTTCATGAATATTGGTTGGACTCTTATACAATCCTTTCAATTCCATCAAACGTGGTCACAATTGTGTCAATCATTATCCAGCTGTAGACATTTTTCTCATCGTTCGTTTGCATTTCCACAACTAATATACCATCGTGTGAGGTCGTCTACCCTATTTCATGAAATTCACATCGTCATTGGCACATAGAATAAAAAGAAGCATGAGCCGCACATTTCTTGTGCTCTATATCGATCAGTGGCGCTTCGAGGGAGCTAAAAAATTATGTTGTCTTACTTCCACTCATGAAATTATATCGAAACTATTGTGCCAATGAGGCAATACGAGACTGATTATAGTCGTTTCCATCTCCCCTCCTAATTCTTCAACTTATCTGATAGTACATATTGGACAGTACGAGGCTGGCTAAGATGACGAGTTAGTTGTGTTCTCTCTACTTCACGTAGGTCGTTGGCGCGTGGGCAGATCACACAGCAACAATTATACGCACACCGTTGGCATCTTCAACAAGTAGCCTGAGATGTCAATATCCTATGGACAAGACCGTACGTGGAAGTACAAACCCAATAAAAAAAGAGACAATTGTGTATTCAGCAAAAGACAGAAGGATTTCTTATGTTGAGAGTTTGATACTATGAGACGGGGATCTATATACCATTGCCTCTTATATATCTACTGTCAGAACATCTCACATAACCATGATTTATGGTTCAGTAATTAAGGTGTAGTCTCAGCCAATGGTGCCTGATTTGTTCTTTGCATCCGTTATTGACACAGTATAAAACAAGCAGACTATTGTAGCAATGACAGACCTGCACTATACGTGGTTTCCCCATAGAATCTATTATTAGTATGCACATCACACAAGTTCACTAGTAGCCATCTCTACGTGGATGCAAATGACAATCGCTTGATAAGGACCTGTACCGCATAACCAAACTAAAGAGTATGTACACCAGTGGAATTCGGGCAAGCCTACGATGTACCTAATGGTACAGATCTAGTTCATTGTTTATTGAATGTGTATTCCATTTTATTTGGATGATCTTTTCTCCTACCCCTAAGATACTGTGATTCATTGAGAACATAGGCACTGAAGGTACAACCAATGGTGGCTTTGATTGTGGGCTCAACTAGGTCCATGTGGTGTTCTTAATGTCAGATTATCATCCATCATCCAATTGAGTCAGTAGGGTTTATATATTGTGTCCTAATTCCTCAAGGATGTCAATTTCTATTGTTCTCTCAAGGTAAGAAAATATCACTGTGTTTCTTTTTTAAATTCAGCTAGATTCCCATCTTTGATTGCATTAGTTAACCATGAATTTGAATGACGTACTAATTTCTTCTTTCTTTATAGTGTAAATCAAAATATAAATGTATGTTCTTATGCTTCATGTTTCTACTGCTTGCAAGTGTACTAATTGTTTTTTCTTCCTCATTAGCTTTTGATTCTCTTTATTTTATTTCTTGTTGTCTCGTTCAACTATGTAAAAAAGTAGAACAGTATGCAGTCCATCAAAGAAACTTATATTTTTATCAGTCCTTATTATCATTTCAATTGAATTCTACTTGTTACGAAATTTCAATGTATTTTAGGAATTTTGTTCCTAATATTATTCTTATTACATCCACTGAGTCCCTTGTAATTTTACAAAGAAGATTGACCATATTGCACATACCATATTTTATTTGGGAACATTCAATGGTTGAAGAGAACCATGTGCTTTGTAGTTGGGAAGATCTAGAAAAAAATAGACATTTAAATGGATTTCCAAAACTCCCATATTCGATCATGATTCGCATATGAAGTTTTCATAAAAAAATCAATATGTTGGAATTCAGATTCAATTTCATAATTGAAGATTTCAAATCAAATACTAGATATTGTTGTATTCAGTCTAGACTTATCTGGATTTAAAATATGTATATAAATATTACTAAAGTTGCATTATTTATATATATTTTATGAAAATATAAATGTTTCAATATATATATAATGTTTTTATTATTAGAGGTATCATTCAAAATTTGAATTGGAAATTCATCTAGATTCAGATATTATCCATTAGGATATTAGCCTTAAATGTAGTATTCTTGATTTGCATAGGATTGAACCCAGATCCAAGATGGGTATGGGTCTTTGTTATGTTAATAAATGCAATGATGTGACTAATCAAGGAATTTTACAAAACGAATACAAAATTAAGTTGAAACTAAACTAATTAAAGTATGTCCAACCAACTTCTATCTCCCATTTTGGATCAAACCCAATTATAAAATCATGCCTTCAGTTAAAATTCTGTCCAGTACCACATTGCAACCAGACTGAGTTCCTAGATAACAATTTATTCAAATCTAGATTCCCTATATCCCATCAACCAGCGTAGCAAAATCTAGAATATTTGCAATAATCTGCTCCAAATAGGGTTTAACTCATTCACCAAATGGAAGCAATTGTTGATGTCTTAATGTATCGGATATAAGATATTCATTGCTTTACATGTTACCATTCTTAGATATTTAATCATTTGGTAACAAAAATAAATAAAAGTTGAAACTGGACTAGCAAGGTCTTTCAGTCCAGCTTCTATCTCCCATTTGGTATCAAGCCCATATTATAAAATCTTGTTTTCCTATTTGAATTAGACTCTATATGATGATGTCAGTGTGTTGTAAGATTCTAACCAGAACCATTGCAACAAGATTGAATTCCTAGACAACAATTTATTCAAATCTTGATTATGTATGTCCCATCAACCAGACTAGCCAAAACTAGAAAAATATAATATGCTCCAGATAGAGGTTTAACTCCAACACCAAATGGAAGCAGTGGTAAATTTCTTAATGTATGGAAAATAGGATATTTATTTTTCTTCATGTTACCTTCCTTACACATATATTTTTATAAATTATGTCATGTGTGTGGATATATATATGTGGGTGTGTGCACGCAAACAATTAGTCACACATGAACATATTGGGGCCTTGACATTTGGGCCTTCTGACAACCTTCCCAACCTTAATTTAGCTCTACCAAACTTCACATTGTTATTTGATTATTTAGTCTTCCTCCCTATCCTTTCTTGCTCCATGTATGATCTTCTTCTCTTCGCCATTGAGCCCCTTTGGTAGGATATTAGGTCGTCCCTAGAGGATCCACTTGACCTTGGTCAACACCCTTCATCACTCACACGTGCATTCCAAAGAACAAAGAAACATTTTTTAAGGTATCTTATTCCAATCCTATTTTCCTAAATGTAAATGGGTATCTTAAGAAATGGTTAGAGGTTTTATTCATTTTTGCAATGAGTTCAATGATTTCTACACTCAAGAATCTCTTAATCATTTTCATAGATGATGGTACTCATCCACTAGGAGTGTAGTAGCATATGGTTGCAATAAGAGAAATAATTACAATAAAATTATAATTGTCGCAACTGTAGTGAGAATTTTAAAATCCATAATGATGTTTTAATTCCAAAATGAATAAATTTGGATTTGTATATTTTGTGAACAAATAGAATCAAGTCATACACCCATCATAATTGATTCCTCAAATACATTGGAAAGGATACTCAAGAATATCATATCATATATTCTTTTCTTTAAATATCTAACTACCCATAGAGTGGTGATATTTAAAATATGAAAGAAAAATATCATTAGTAACTTCCCTAATTTTATCATAGTGAAAATAAATGTTCATCAATTCATATTGAATGTGATAGGTTAACATGTAATTATCATACATTACTATTGGAAAAATGGATACATGTTTTTTAACATGAAGAAATTAAAAAATTTCATCTACATAATAATCACTACAATTCATATAGGATACTTTCCTTGAGTTTGTAAAACTCAACACTTTTTTGTCAACCTTTCTTTTCTTACAAACAAAAATGCTCACAAGAATAAGCAATAGTTAACATAAATAATAAATAGCTCATGTATTATCTACCACAGATGCAAAGTCACCAATTAAAGTGTGTATTTGTTATACAATACAATTTTGATTTTATTATAGCAATGTTGACTAATGTGTACGCACATACCACAATCAATTCTAATTATATATCCATGCTTAACATGCAAAGCACATGCAAAAACTAGTATTTTTTATATACCAGGTCTGCAAATTTGTTGTCTGATTATTCAACTGGATGCAAAACCTGCGATTCATTAGAACTACAGGTTTCATCCTATGTTTAGTTAAACGCCAACACACCTACAAAATCTACAATAACAAACACATAGACATAATTCATCCACCAACATTCCATTCTTCAATTCCATTCTCTTTACACCTAATTCTATTTTCATGCACATACACAATTCAGAAAACACGCATACAAGATCCATTTTCCAATTCTATTCTCATGACATGCACAAGTGTAACTCTTATTGTATTCGTTCATCTTGACATTCATTCACACACATGTGTATATACATATGTCATTCAGATTTGCACTAGAAATTTACTCACATCAAATTTAAAGTTGCAAGAAGTCATAAACACCACATATATATAGCAATAAATGACATCAAGGTCTAGAAAAACTCATATTTAATCCCAATCGTATTCAAAGTTGACTTCCTCCATGAAGGTGTGTGCCCACCCTTCTTGTATCTTATTTATCTTTTCTTTTGTATAGGGCTCTATCATGTCAAATAGTTGCAAAGAGAATGACATAATTTAAGAGTTTGATTTGATTTTTATCGCATGTCCCCCATTGTCTACTTTCTCACCCGAAGGGTTTAGATAATACATAGTTATCTTATCATGGACATTTACCAATAACACTCAATGATTATTATTGAGTGAAAATAACACAAACAAAGAAAACTCAAAATCCACAATGAAATATAACTTGTAAGTCAAAATTATAAGCAGAGTGCCTAAAACTTACCCAACATTGAAAGGATGTATAATCATACTTTTTCTCGCATTACCAAAATACTTAATGTGGTAGTGTAGAAATCACTAACAGATTTTGGGTCTTTATCTTCAGGGCTAGTCAATTATGAAACTAGAAATGCCATGTTGGTTAGTATGAACTCTCCACACACCCTATATAAGTTGTTGCAAAATATATATGTATGCATTAATATATAAGAAAGCATATCAACATATATGTTTACATATATAGAACGAGGTATTTAGTCACAAGATATCACCATATCTAAATTTCTACCACAATTAGATTCAACCAAGCATAAGTAGGAAACTCCTTAACATCTTGCATGGATACACTAGTATCGTGACCTTGACTTACAACCTCCTCCTCAACATGGGCCATCATAGTCAACCCTTCTTCTAAGTCCCTTAGCAATAGTGTCAACCCCTTATACCTAGGACCTAACGAATCGAATAGGTCCATCACAATCTGATTAAGTCATTGAATATTTGGAGAAGGAAGTGGAGGATGAACTATAGGGGGTTTCTTACGTGCTATAACATGCATATATATTCTCATATCAATTGCCATTTATATACATATGTAGAAAAGAATCACAAATACAAATGCAATGAAAATTTAGCATGCATCAACGTAGACAACTCCTGCTTTGAGCCATGCAACCACACCACCTTCTGCATCATCTATGGTCTTGTGGTCAGGGTGGGCATGTGGTGGTGTCTATTTCCAAGCTTGATAGACAGGTTTGATAGACACACGAACCGCAACGACGGGCATTGGATGACCATGAATAATGTCATCTATAAGGGGTATGTAAGCATCATTGAGTGTAGCGACATATTCTTCTAGTAACACACAACATGGCATCAACCCCTAAAAGTTTCTATATTATGTTATATACACCTAAACACAAACATATTATAAATTCACCTGCTAGACTATTATATCATAAAAAGACTTACATTCGGCGTGCTACATGGTGGGTCCATGGAATTACTCCCAACCACTTAATATCAAGGTTAAGGTTATATATATATATATATATATATATATATATATATATATATATATATATATATATATATATATATATATATATATATGCATATGTATATATACACAAAGAGAAGCAAAAGATCTAAACAAAGTCAAATTTCTAATTGAAAACAATAAATAGACAACTAGACATTCAAATATAATGAATATATTTCCTAATTTAGACAAGAAGTATAAACAAATACCATTAGCACACACAACATACATTTTTTACATATTAACACCAACATTAAACAATATATATGATGAAATGAATCAGAACATGTAATGAGAAGAAGGGAAGAGGCTCACCTCATTGGGGAAGCAGTGGCTCAACATGGGTAGAGAAGTGGCGGCGACAGTAGAGGAGCAATAGAAGTAGTGGCGGATCTAGAAAATCATAGCTGGGGGGATGAGTTAGACGAATCATCATCAAAATTTATAGTCAATGATTAAAAAGTAGTCTATATAGAAATAATGTTACACATTAAGTTATATTTATATATAGAGAAAGATAGAATACCAAAATAGTGAGAACTCACTGTACACGACACCAATTTCATTCTCAATCATAGAAAAAATAGTTATTAAGAATGTCTTTCATTCATTTTCTCTTTCTTTTATTACTTATTCATAAAAAAATAAAAACTTCATGACCAAATTTGACACTCTAACATCTTTTTGGATAGATATTTCATAAGACCAATCAACCAAAAATAGACTATGTTGAAAAACAATACATACATTATGTTGAAACTTGTAAATCAAAATATAAGTAATAAGTTAAAAGACAATACCAAGATAACAAGAGCTCTTCATACATCACATCAACATTGCTCTCTAAAACAACCTCTAAGCTCAAATATGGAAATAACAAATTATATCGAAAAATTAAGAATGTCTTCCATTTGATTATTTTTTTTTCTTTACTCATTATTAGGAAATTTTAAATAACAACCAAAGTTAGACACTTAGTGTATATATTTCTTAAGAAAAAGTTAAGTATTTTTTTGAAGTTGCCTACTGAGAATCAAACTCATGTCTGTTGTGAAGAGAATAAAGAAACACACCAATTACTCTATGAGTGACCTTTTGTTTGATTAGGATACGATTCTTTTTTTATTTTAGGTCTATCAGTTAATATTATATTAAAAAGTGTCAGATCGGAATAAAATGGAGCCACTGAGAATTGAACCTGCATCCACTACAGAGAGAATATAGCATCTCACTAGTCGTGCATGTCATGTCCTCTTATATATGTATATATAAATTTTTAATATGATTTTAGATATTGGGGGCTAGAGCCCCCGCATCCCTCGTGGATACGCCCCTGACAAGAAGCACTTACAGCAAGCACAACAACTACAATAGTATTGAGAAATGACAGTGACACAACAACAACAACAGTAAGGAAGTGTCAGTGGCGAGCCTAACGGCGACGACATCGATGATGATGACAGCTCAAGCGTCGATGGTGGTTGTGGTCAGCACGACTGGCTATGCCTGTAGAGGAGTGCAAAATTACTAGAGAAAATAGGGGTTAGCGTGACGAAAAGGAGAATGGTGAAAGAAAATTTTTGTGAGTGTTACTAAGTGACCTTAGTCATTGGTTGTTGTTGAAAATTAACTGCAAATACTTTATTCATCGGTTTTATTTAAAAACCTACACCATAGGTCAACCTCTATGATAGGTTTTTAACTAAAAAATCGACGACACATATATGTATCCCTAATAAAATGTGCCAACCTCACTAACACTTAGTCATTTATTGCTACTAAAAACCAATGAGATAGGTCCATCTCTATAGTCAGTGTCCCACTAAAAATCGATGCCACATTTACTTATCTCTAATAAAAAATTACCAACCTTGCTAAGTATTTATGTGCCAATTTCTAGAAGAAAAAAATCGATGACATAGCCAATCCTATGTTGTCTGTTGCCCATAAAAAAAATATGACACATGTATTGTCACTAATAAAAAATATCAACCTCACTAAGACTTTAGGCATCAGTTACCCACCAAGAAATCAATGCCATAAACCAATTTAGGGGGAATATTTCCACAAGGCACATGGTGGGAATCCTTTTTCATTAGTTTTTTATGAAAAAATTGACAATAAAGAGTTTTTGTAGGAAAACTTCTTGTTGTGTATTTGACCTGTGACGTCAGTTTCTAATGTGAAAATAAACTACATAGTGTTTTTGGAGGCAACTTTATTTCATGGGAAGGGTTTGTCATCTTTCTTACAGCTGAGGCGACATGCTTATATCAAATTTTCCACTAAAAAATCAATTTCATGAGCTATCTTAGATGTTGATTCTCAATAAAGAAACTATCCTTATAGTAAAAGCGGTACATGTATTTTTCTAAATTGGCAATACATGACTAGTAGCGACGTTTGTGTTATACTAATTGATGCTACATGCTTGTTGATTTACTTTTTCTTTAAATCAATGTTAAGAAAAATGATACTAGAGGTAAAAAAAATGTATTAGTGATGAGGAATTTAAGTTCCATAACAGCCCCTGCTTCTCTTTAATCCTTATCTACCTCCATATGCTCCATGTCATTTTTTTGGCCTTGAACTTCTTCAAGATCTATTTTCCTCCCACGAATTTCTTTCGGGATGATTTTTTTCAAGGAATACAATAGTGGCACAAACACTTTCTTATCTAATGGAATATAGAAATAGTAACCCTTAATTTCCTTACGACATCCAACAAAGAAATATTTATCTTCTTTGGGCCTAAGCTTTTCATAGAAGTGTCTCTTGACATAAGATTCACATTCCTAAACTTTCATAAAAAGACATATTGAGATTCTTCTTGTTTCATATCTCATATGGTTTCTTTTGATTGGATTTAGAAGGTGCCCAGTTGGCTAGGACACATCATGTAACATCCTCATTTTTCAGGTATTTTATTTCAATTTCCCTAATATCACATCCTTTATGGTCACATCTTATAAAAAATCGTGTTAAATAATCTTGATTGTTATTTTGGTACACAAATTTTTCCCAATCAAAGATAATGGACAAATAAGAGGAAACCTAAAATTTCATTATTTAGTTACTTATAAATAATTAGTTATGCACTATCAAATCTTTATCGATTATTAATTATATTGATTAATTTTATAATCCAACTCTGGAACTAATTGTAAGAAAATATACTAGAAGTTTTTGGGAGTTCCTAGTCAAATTTTGAGACCCATAGGACTTTATTTGATAGGGGAAATAAATTTGGGAAACTAATGGTTAATAATGAGAGAAATTTAATTAATATAGACATATATCCCCTGGTTGTTTTTTCCCTGACCGTTAGATCAGATCCACTTTGAATTGGATTGATCTCAGTCGTCAGACACCTTCTCCTACCTTGGCCTGAATAGGAAACATGTTTGTCCCCTTTCGATTGTGAAAATCTCATGAGTCAATCACTCATTTTGTAAACTAACTATTCTAGTCTCTTCTAGAGATCATTATGCACCCAGTGAGCCATTGCTCGAATCCTAGAAACACCTCTGTAAAAAACACCCTTCTCAGTTGCCACTTCCCTGTCACTAAGAAGTTGCAACTCATCTCCTAGTCTTTTGTTTGATTCCCCAAATATCCTCAAAGCTTCAGGGCACTCCCTCGAACCATCCTCCACCATAAATTCCATCGTGGTAGCTTTGGCCACCCCTATTCTACTTCATCTTCAACCTCCATCCTTCTAACATCATTCCCGGCCCTTGCATCACTTCACCTCGATTTCTTACTCCTACACCATATATGATGCCTTAGGGACGCACCCCCGACCTCCCCTTGGGCCGATAATTATTGAGTCCGCATACCCTATAGAGCCTATGGCAATAGCAGGTCGGCACCCTTCTACCGGAGGACACTAGGCCCGCACGGCCTAGCGACGGGTGATGAGGAAGCACCTACACTCCTATTGAAGCTTCTCTTTTTGCTTCCAAGTCACCACCGAAGGTACATACTCCTCACCCATCTCCTATGTTCTTTCCTAGTTTTGTGTGGTTGATGTCGATGCCACCGCTCTGCTTCTCATGGTTGAACTCATAATCATTTCTTCAGCTCTGAGACAAACCAACAACTTCATAGGTCTGTTTGAGGGGCACGAGTCCCCTTCCTTCTCCTCTTTTTGGTTTTAATTCAGTTTCCCCTTGTTTCCCCTGTGTGTGGTCATGGCAGAGTAGCCTCACTGCTCTTGCCTTTCCCTGGCATGTGCAAGGATCATCGGGTGTGTTCTATTGATCTTGGTTTGTCCTACCTGGAGTCTGAACTCATATGGTTGTGAGCCATGTTCCATTTAAAATGAAGATTGACATTGAGAGCTTTATAATTTTACTGTCTTAAATTTGTGTTGCTATGTTTATCCATCATTAAAATGTCATACTTCCTGTATAGCTTCAACTAAAGCAAAACCCAACAAACAAAACTTTGATCTTGAACACACCCTAATCATATGACATGACTAGGATTAAGAGGATGACAATACTTAATCTTGGGAAAAGTTGATCCTTATTAGGTACATTGATTAGGTCATCTCATCACTTTAATTGAAATAGTCCACTACCAAGAATAATGCTAAGACATCATTATATGAATCAGGGCGGGTATATATCCATTGAAAAAGGCCAATATTATTCAATCAAATACATCAAGACTAGGAAGTTAATGAACTAACATAGACAATTAAATTGTAACATGTGATCACCCTAATCTTGAATAGGTGGTTTCTATGGTTACGAATTGTGTCACTATACTATATACATACATGGGCATGGGAAGTATGTAATGCGTATATAACTAGGCAATTAGTATGTGTATCATGACCATCTCGGTGGCCCTAAAAATAATTCTAATCCTAAATTATAAATAGCAATAAAATGTTAGAACATGAATATTACATGTATAACCCTAAAACCTATGGGTGTTTTGTACTAATAAGAACTCGGATACATATAAACGTTGGTCTAAGTTAGTAGTGTATGAATAAGATATTTTCATGATGAACCTAGACTATGAATCCTAATATTATTATGATTATCAAAGAAACATATAAATAGACACATATAGTAACTTAACCTAGTATACCCTAATAATGATATACATAGCTAAATGCATGTATTAGCGAATGAAGAAATTATGACCCCAAATATGTTGACCAAAAGGAAAGGATATGAGTCTAACATAGCCCTTGGACTTTTTAGGAGAAAGTCAAACCCAATATATTGAGGAGGAGTGAGAGTAGGATCTCGACGTACTGCGGGTAAGTGGGCCTACCTTGTGAATTCTTATTGTTTTACCTCCTTTAGAAAACTAGTCTAAAGTTAGAAGATCTATTATGGTCCCTTAATGCTTTAGTTGGTTACATGTGTGGTATGCCTACTTTCATGTCATGTAGTGATTCAGTTCATACCATGAGCATTATAAGTACAGTTTAGTTCAATAAGTTCTCAATTCACTTATATCTTAAGTAGATTTCAATGTATCAGTATGTAAAACAAACATACTCAGATGTTTAGATTAGATTTATATTTATACTCATATTCAGCTTTCAGTTTCAGATAAGCTCAGTCATCAGTATTCAGTTTTAATATAAGATAAGTTCAGATTCAACATTTAGTAAGTTTAGACTTAAGATAATTAATTCAGAACCTTCACATAATATATTATATAATAAGTCCTCATTCAATAGTCCCATGACGATTTAGAGGCATGTGTTTCCAATTCAAATGAGTGTTTACTCCAATTCAGAGGTACCTCGGTACCAATTCAAGGCATAGCCATGCCAATTCAGGACACCTCAGTGTCATTGAGAGGCATGTAGTGCCATTCCATAGGTACCTTGTTACCAATTCGGGGCGTAAACACACCAATTTAGGAGGACTTTTTGTATAATGGTGGCCACAAGTTAAATAAAATGTGAAATTAAAATAAATTAGTTCAGTTTCTACAGTATCTCTTTCAGTTAGTCTTATGTCTTATCTTTGATTTTAGAATTTACTGCCACTTAGTCTAACCCCTAGATTTCTCTTTTGCATGCATGGTTGGGAATGCGACGTCCGCAAATAGTGAGTAGTTGGATCAGAAGTAGCTTGAAGATCTTTGGAGTAGAGGACATCCATCACTGGTGGGATTTTATCTTAGGTGATCCTTCTAGCTTGGAGTCTTTTCAGTTATTTCCTTTTTATTTCATGTAACCCCAAACCTTTAGTTTCATTATGTCAGACTTTTGTTTGGAATCACTTGCTTTGGTAATTTGAATGCTTTAGTATGTCATATATGTGACACTTGCCCATGCTTTATATATATATATATATATATATATATATATATATATATATATATATATATATATATATATATATATATATATATATGACTTCTAATGCTTCCACATATATTAGGTGTAATAAGTAATTGGGCATGTGTTACACATCAGTTTCAAGAGCATGTCCCCATAAGAAAGTTAAAATATTAGGTAACTCATTATTGAGTGTACCATGCCCAATAAGGTGCAATCATCCTTTCTAACACACCATTATGTTATGGTGTTTCATATAGAATCAACTATGATACAATACTATAGTCTCTCTAGAGGGCCTCAAAGTCTTGTCTTAGATATTCTCCATCATGATCAAATCGAGTGATTTAATATTCTTGGCAAGTTGGTTTTGTACTTCATTCATGAATTTTATGAACTTCTTAAGACATCATGTGTCCATTGAAGTCGTCAGTAAATTGATGAAGTTCTCATATCCACCTCAAGCACTCATTGTAAAAGATCAATACACATCAGTATATATGAGTCCTAATAAATCACTTACCCTCTCATTGTAATTAGTGGAAGGTGCTTTTGTCATCTTTATTGACAAACAAGATTCACATGTCTCTACCGATTCAAAATCAAAAGAGTCTAGATAACCATCTTTATGGAGTCGATAAATGTGTTTCTCATTTATGTTCCCTAGACACCAGTGCAATATGTAACTTTTATTTAAGTCATTCCGTTTAACTTTTTTGTATTTATGTTGTATAATGTAACATACTCGATTCCAGACACATAGGCTAGTCCTCCGTTCTTCTAGGCCCCTATTTGATTATGTGGATAACCAATCTCCTTTCCCCTTTTTCAGTTGACTACCTTTGAATATCTAAATTTCACTGTGTTAGCATAAATGAAACCAAAATTTGATCTTCAAATCCTATATTGACACATTTAGGGATCTTTAGAGATGAAGTCATATGATATTTCTACCTTGGTACCTGAATTGGGAAACTTATTAACAATAATGATAATCTAGAATACTTTACCCTAGATTTGTGAATTAGGATTGACTTGGGTATCATATATGTAACATCCCTGACCTGGGTTATGTTTTAACCCTAGGTGTTTTGCCTAAAAAATTTGATTAGATGTTTGCTCTTATCTTTTGAAAAGTAAATAAGGCTCTTAAGGAACTTATATTTCATTTTCAGTCCTTTTTTAATAATGTTGGAACATTGTTTTGTTAATTTTGGACTAAAGTGCAAATTACCCAAGTTGAGGGGTTAACTTGCAAATTGCACATGATAAGATGTTCCTCTGATGATGAGACATCTTAAGAATGAATATGATGTAGTGGTATGGTTTCCACAAGCTTAGGCATCAAGATAAAGCTTGTAGAGAAATCCTTGTACATTAAAACCTAGTTTTGGTGTAATGTGCAATTTACCCAAAACCTAGGGTTCAATATGCAAAATACCACCTCTAGAGGGTCTCTCATGTTTCTTGGCATCAATTATAGCAAATAAAATGAGAAGTTCACCTCATTTGAATTATCTTGGAGGAGAGAGAATCTTGACATTAAAATAATCAAGATTTAAACATAAATGGAATTTTAATTTAGTTTAATGCAAAAAGAAATAAATTAATTGAGGAGCCCTTAAACCAAAAGTTGAAGTATGTGTTTGCAATAGTGTTGGACGAGCTTGTGCCTTTATATGGCACAAAAATATCTTGGTTGAGTGGAAACCACTCACATTAATATAATAAAAAGTATTACCCACGAAAAGTTGGATATTAGTATAAAATTCACTAAGGTGCCTAATTTCTTTTCCATTAATTCTTGGATAATGAATAGGTTTTGCAAGAACATTAAGATGGATTCGTGTACAAGAAATGGAGGGGGATTTGGTGGAAATTATTTTGGAATTTAAAGAAAATAATTCCTTTCTCTTTCCTTGAAAATCCTTATACATATCCTTTTTCCAATACACTTAAGGATCGTTTCCTTAGTTTCCTTTTTCTCACTTTGCTTTGGCTGACCAAGGAAGAGATCAGGATCAGGAGAAGGACGACCATAACCTGTTGGTAAGTTTTGATCATCTTCTACCTCGGATTCATGGTGAAAACCCTAAATCAATGCTTGATTATTGGTTTTCTTCACTCGATTTCCAATCCTAGTCAACGTGTTCATCCAAAAGCTCAAGAACGGACCTTGGGAAGTTGCTGGAACGCCATCCACCATTAGAGCCGTGGAACTTGGAGCTTGGGATCAGTTTTAGAGGTTGGTTTTATAAATCAAACCCTTAAACATTAGTATTGCACTCCTTTCTTCAATAATCGTTGGTTATTTTCTTGTTTTTGGTATTCTTTTGATTCATTGTTGAAGTTTCTGTGAAGAATAGCAGAAGTTCTTGGTTGAACGGAGGAAGATGATGATGACATCATCATAGATGTTTATCCAAAGAAATCCCTGTCCAAATAGTTTCATTTGATGAGCTCAAACGGTTTCCCAAACCGTTTGGGAGTAAACGGTTTCAAACCGTTTGAAGGGGAACGGTTTCATCAAACCGCATGAGGCTAAAAGGTTTCAGACCGTTTGGTGATATTGACCAGGTTTGACCATTTGGGGATTTTTTGATAATGATCTAGGTTAATGACCCATCAATTATATTTGATTATCTCCAATTGGTTCATGAGTTGAAGGTCTATCAATCACCAAAACCCTAATCGGGTTAAGTGTTGATTTCCAAATTGATTGAGTTAGAAACTTGGGTTGATTGACCCAAACTATTTCAAAACCATTTGGGGATCACCCAAATGGTCTCAAGACCATTTGGTGGTCACCCAAGACCGTTTGGAGGTCTAGGGTTGAGTATGGTTAGGTGGTTGAAGATCCAAAGGTACTAAGTTGAAGTGTAATCAAAGGCTGATTTGGTGATCAATCCAATGAATCAAACACTAATTGGATGACTTGGATTTCGATTTTGAGATGGGAAAACGGTCTCAAGACCGTTTGGAGGTTATCCAAACAACCTCAAGACCGTTTGGGGTCAGTTCATGTTCAATTTGGATGATGGTCCAATAGTTTTAAAGTAACTAGTTACACATTGATTAATGTTGAAGAATCATCGATTCCAAACCCTAATCCAATTGATTCAAACCCTAATTGATGACCAGTTGAGGGTCAATTTAGGGTCAAATCATTTGAAGGATGACCTATTTAACTCAATTAAAGTATGGTGATAGGTCCAATTGATGATTGGTTACATGAATTCAATGGTTGAAGGAACCAACATTGGAAACCCTAATTCAATTTGAGTGGTTGAGACCATATTTGGTCCATGCGGTTTTGAGGAGGTTTGGACCAAATGGTCTCAAGACCGTTTGGGACCAAATGGTATCAAGACCGTTTGGGACCAAACGGTCTCAAGACCATTTGGAACAAAACGATCCCAAACCGGTTGAGTTCATGTGTTTTCAACATTTTACTTTAGCAAATGGTTTCAAAGACTAACTTTAGCAAACGGTTTCAAGGGTCACCTTTAGCAAATAGTTTCAAGGGTCACCTTTAGCAAACGGTTTCAAGGGTCACCTTTAGCAAATGGTTTCAAGGGTCACCTTTAGTAAATGGTTTCAAGTGTGCACCTTTAGCAAACAATCTTAAGGGTTCACTTTGGTAAATGGTTTCAACCTCAACTTTACTAAACGGTTTTGAGTATTCAACCAAGACCGTTTGAGGTCTGATTGGTCAAGACCGTTTGAGGTCTAAGTGACCAAGATCATTTGGAAGGTAATTAATCAAATTTTATGGACACTTAAAGTGTATAAAGGTCAATGGTTTAAGTGGTCAATTACATGATGTAAATCAATGGTGTTTATAATAATGATACCTTTAATGAGATGGTGTGATTAGTACCCTTTAAATAGTTAAGCCTTAATGATCATAATGGTAATGACATAATCATGATGTCAATTCTTCTTCAAGTTGAGTTGACTTAGCTTAATCAAGGCTGAAGTAAACATCATCTTATAGAAGATGAGAGGGAAGACTTCCTACATGAATGGTAATCATGTATTGGACTTTCAATATGAATGAATGCCTAATTAGGGTATGATCCTTCATAATGAGATCATGAAACCCTAATTATGAATGTTAATGAATCATAACCCTAATTGAGGGCATTAATAAGTGAAATCCCAATACATGATTATGGTATCATCTTAATTCATAGTGATGACATGAGAAACCCTAATCTAGGGTGATGTGATGTGAATAGTAAACCCTAATTATGGGTTGTTAGTTATAAACCCTAATCTAGGGTGATGTGATGTGAATAGTAAACCCTAATTATGGGTTGTTAGTTATAAACCCTATTCTAGAGTGATGTGATGTGAATAGTAAACCCTAATTCCAAATAAGGTAAATGGAAGTGTGAAACCCTAATTCTGGGATATACTTTTTAATATGAAGCTCTATGGTTGGATAATGAAATGATGAGCCATTAATCCTATTTGAGCTAAAGGGGATGATTAACCCTAATTGATTTGAAAAAAAAAGGAAACTCTAACCCTAGCAAGGGCATAGTGGTGTAACCCCATGAATAGTGATGTTATGATTGTTTTGCATTATGCTGATACAAAATTGATGTATCCATTATCATCTGTACTAATCATGCAGGTTTTATGAGATATTGAACATAGCCAGGTATGAGCTATGATGCTTTGTTTATTGAAAATACTTTATAAGCTTTGTAAGTAATGATATGCTATGTTGCCTAGTGAAAGGTAACAAAAGAGATTGATAGGCTGTAAGAGCCATGTGAAATACCTGCACTGCAATCATCATGTTTACACTGTCAGATGACTTGATGGCATTATGTTACTTGCTAAAGTGGTAACAAGTATATTGATGATCTAAGGGTTTGAATACCCATATTCTTGAATCATGATGATGAGATGATAAGGGATTGAGTTCCCAATGTTGTTAAAGCTGTGAAATGAACTTGATAAAAATAGTACTCTTTCTTTATAGCATATGTTCTAATGGTTTATGTTTGAAAACATGCCTGATGCTAAAATAATGTTGTAATATACTTAAATAATCAAGTGAAATGATATCATGTAGAGCCCTGAACATAGATCCATCATCGTCAGTAGTTTGGTGATGGTAAATTAGGTTTTCCTAAGGGAACTCCTGGACAACATACTTTTGAGTATGTGGGGGTTATGGGTGCAAATATCCTTACGCCCTAATGGAGGAATTGATGTGAGATAAACATTAAATCTCTCAATCCTTCATTATATGTATTGTTGGGTTTTAGGGGAGACAGAGAAGGCAGCGGAAACAAAAAATTTCTCCCCAACCCATACCGAGGAAACGCGTCAATGTCTATATAATAGGAAAGGATGGTTTGCGGAATCATACCTTGTCCCGAGACTTGCTCGGCGACAATACCTCGCGCAATGTGCGGTCTTCAACTCCGGACTTCGACGGTGTCTGTGCAGCTCCTGGTCGCACCGGGACTGACAACTCCTACTCGAACCGGACTGTCGGATGACAGTTGTCCTCCTAAGCAGAAGTGTCCTCCCACCTCTGTAGTAGTCCACACAGACCACCTGGAACTCCACACTCCTTGTCCCACAAGGATGTGGAAGGAGTCGCACCATCCTGTTAACGTACTAGTCGCCAACACACTCTCCTGCCTCCTGTTGCAACTGCAGTTGTCCTTCCCTTGCTGCACCTCCCTTTTGCGGGAAGCACTTGCTCGGGCTCTCTCACGGTTACCAAAACCAGAGAGAACGACAACTTGCAGAGCAACTGGTTGCACTGAGCTGTACTATGAGAAGCCCCCAATACCCCTATATATATAGGAGAGTCATGGGACAGGGTTCTCCATCCCGGGCAATGCGGGACTAAAAGCAGGAGTAGAAGGGTTCGAGAATTTTCCACAAAAAGCAACCGGTTCGCAACTTGAAACGATCAGTTCACAACTGAACCGATCGGTTCGGCCATTGAGCCGATCGGTTGGACCTGAGCCGATCGTTTGGGGCACTCCAACCGATCGGTTGGTGCCCTGAACCGATCGGTTCATGGTCCTAATCCGGCTCAAAAAGACTTTCCTTGTTTCTTTCCCAATTGGTATCGAATACCAATATTATTCCCAATCGAATTGGGCAATTTGAAACCAAAGGAAAATTCTTGCCGACATGACTTTTCCCAACTGGTCGGTTGCACCAGTTGAGCCGGTCGGTTCAACCCTTGAACCGGTCGTTTCAACCTGGGCATGAGCCGATCAGCCTGGACACTCCAGCCGACCGGTTTCAGCAACCTCAGCCGACCGGTTCATCACATGAACCGATCGGTTGGGAGCACAGGTTGGGCAAAATCAGTCAATTGTGATTTCAATCAATCCGATACTCCAATCAATGCGTCCAACACCTTGAACCATATGATATTGAGCTATCGACTGATTGAGTGTTTAATTGAACTACTAAACTCCTTTAGTAATCAATCTAAACATTGCTTTGTGGACAAAACTCCTCTTCCAGGTTAAATCCTATGTGTGTGACCCTGCAGGTCCATTTCACGTTGGCAGTGAAAGTCCATAACACTTATGACTTCACAAGCAAAGAGCGGTGCCTAGTCACACATCAGTGCTACCCAAGTGAAAGTAGAAAGTTGGAGAACAACTTTCATCCTACAATCCGTGAATGGTGTTACAGCGAATGTATAATTCCTTTGTCACTGATATCCCGAATGAACTCGAGGCATGGAATAGTCATCCTGTCAATGTTCATTCACTTCCTTGATCTCATAGTAGACTGGAAGAGATATGTATGACATCAGTATCATATACTGATTCACACATGCGTGCACGCCTTTCTCAATCCTACTCATCAAGTGGCCATGGATATCAAACTCCCTCAGGAGGGACAAATCCCATATCTATCACTCACCCCTTAAAATCCCCATGTGTCAAAGCCACCCAATCATCACCTTTATAACAACCCATGTTTCAGGACTGCGTTTGATGATGTCAAAGTGTGCCCAACGACATGTGTTGAGTGCAGTGATTTCAGGTCTAAGAATCACACTCACCACCATCACTGTGAGTACTGACTGTGACTACCATCTCATGGTTCCATGTGTCAAACTCACGGTGGGTCTGTCTGGTACACTTGTTCTCTAACAAGTACCTATATGTTTGGTTTGATATCTCTATATCATGACTAATGAGATTCTGTCATCAACCAACACCACAATCTAGTCTTGTGTGTCATTGCAGTCTATCTACCTTCCACAATGACATCTGACTAGGGACATAACAAGAATGTACAAACTCTTAGCATCCGTATGATCTCATCGTTCAGGTCATGAACCTGAAGGCATACGTCATTGAGTACTGTCATTCTCTAGATATTCAATCTGTTCTATCATTATCTCATATGACTGAACCAGAAAGAATTGGAAGTTTGCCTTTGATGTTTATCAAATCAATCTTAATGTATCCCACCAATCATCCCATGATTGGCTCTCAGGGCATACATACCAACAGACTCCCACTTGCACTGCGATCCAATCACCCTTGAATCATATTCATAGTGATCTTCAGACATGTCCCACATGTTACTGCGCTCTAGTGCCAACATAGTGAGAAATGGCAACACCTTGCCAAAATCTGTACAAATTGCATGTCTCACATCTCTTCGATGTACGTCACACGTATGAGATGGAGTTGCTGTAATATGCGATCTAGTATTCCATTGCTAACCTTTAGCCACATTGCATGATCAAGGATTCCAGACTTGTCATCAATGAGTGGAATATAATTTCATCTCATGAACTTTCAGATCCATATAGTATCCATTGTTGTTCTCTAACACATAGATACTCGGCATTTCCCTTTTTAAATGGCTTTATTGGAACACTTCCAATTATCAACAAACTTTCACTTTTATACATCTCATGTATATATTGCGATTAATTTTCTGTCCTTTCGGAAGTTCGCATCAATGTAACTCTTTACATCGAACTCTTCCTTATCTCCATAGAACTAGTACTTCACAAGCACTTATCAAGTTCTTATGGTATTCCAGTAACCCTTACTGGAAACAGACAGACATCCACTCGTCATGTCCCACATACGAGTTATCAGGATGAGCACATCATATTGTCATGTCCTACATACAAGATGATGAATGCATTTTATTCTTGCCATGTCATACATGCAAGATAATGGGATGATTACATACACGATAGATCCATATCTATCCTTAGTGTTCCCATTCTTCATAAGAATTGGACACTTGGCCTTGGGATACTAACTCCATGTAACATGGACAAGTTTTCTCCCACTGAATCTGTGCATACTGAACACTTCAGTGCAGATTCCCTATGTATGCTTTCTCTTTCCAGGTCAAGAGATTTTCCGAGAACTATCTCTATAGATCTCTATTCCTATCACATAGGAAACATCTCTATCTTCCTTAAAGATAATTTCCACATTCGGATTTCCAATCCAGAACATTTCCATTTCACATCAATATGTGGAATGTGAACACGCTCCCACTAAATCACAGATCCCTTCTTTATCTTTGACATATCAGTCAAACCCTTTGACTATATCATCAAAATAAAGGTCCAATTTTGAGTTGCTTGTACTCAATCAATCACATTGATTAGTCCATTGTAACTTATAGACTTCATTTGCATTAGTGGATTCATAAACCTTATAGGATGTGCCACGTACACATCCTGGTTTTATTCCTCATAGGAATGCGGTTTTAGTATCCATATGCCAAATGTCTTAGCCATTAAGTTGCAATCAACAAGCATCATCCTTCTCAAAATGTTATCCATGTGTCTTAACACTTAAGATTCATCTGCACTTATGGATATGATCCAATGAGTGCTACCATCAAGGTCATACCTTATGGTTCACATGGAAGTCATTTAGGATGTAATGGTTTTAAACTATAACTCAAGATTCGGTTCCTCATTTTCATCTTGATAGTTGACTCATCACATGAACAACTCATCACATAGATAATTGAGGTGTATCTGTTAAAGATATAAGAACTCACAACCCTTGTGGTTCTTAATTTCTTTTATTAGTGTGGGGTATTCTTTTATTAAGAAGAATTCAGTTATTTGATAATCATTCTCTAACTCCTTAGAATATGATTCCCTCTTGATTCAGACATCACCATGCCTTAATCATGCGTTCACTATGATATACAATCATAATCACTCATAAGGATCTCAAACATTTGGTCCAAGTATTTCATTCATTGATCTTATCAAGAATTAATACTTTACCAAATTTGTACTTCATTTATGATAATCTTGAACACTTCAAGATATTCATATTGGTATTTCTCTAAACACCATTTGAAGTATTAGCATTTATTCCAATAGTTATGTAAATACATCACATGTATTATACCTAATAGGATAATCATTATCCCACTACATTAGTGAAGATTGATTAATCATGTCCAAGATATTCATGTCCCTTACTGGTTCTCTAACCAAAAGAGTCTAGTTTTATCCATCACATGGAAACTAGAAATGAATTTCTCATGATTAATTCTAATTAAATTGTTTGAGTTATCTATAACTTTTAGGTATCGTCTTATCTTATGCATATCAAATATCACAAGATAAATAAGGCATTGCCACAAAGATCATATCTTTATAAATTGAAACATCTCTTTATTAATTGCCATCATTGTCATACAATATGCAAAAATAAAGTGTTTCTATCTATTGGCAAGTATGAAATAGCAGTTCATAACTGTATTACATGCCTTATTGGCTGAAAATAAACTAAAGTATTCCTATCTATAAAGGCAACACTTGCCCCAAGTAAGAATGCTTTACACTTTACATCTTGATATCATATATCTCAAAAAGTGTTACAAGTTTACTTTCATGACACCTTTAAGTAGAGGTTTCAGTCGCCTCCTTCTTCTTTTGTTCTTCCAGGTAGAGAGGACAATTCCTTTTCCAATGTCCTGGCTTTTGACAATGGTGGCAATTTCCTTTCTTTGTCACGCCTCCCTTGGCCTTGAGAGCTGAAGATGGCTTGGACTCCTGGCTAGCTTCAGAACCTTTCTTAGCTTTGCCCTTGCCCTTGCGCTTGGACTTGCCTTTCTTGCTCGTGATCACCATCACGGACTTAGGCTTGTCCTTCTTCATCTGTAACTCGGCTGTCCTCAACATGCCCAACAACTGTGACAGTGGCCTATCAAAGTTGTTCATGTTGTAGTTCATCACAAACTGACTGTAAGATTCTGGCAACGATTGCAGTATCACGTCAGTAGCCAACTCTTGGCTCAGTGGAAATCCCAGTCTCTGCAGGTTCTCCACATACCCAATCATCTTGAGTGTGTGAGGACCAACTGGATCTCCTTCTGTCATGACGCACTTGAACAGCGCCCTAGAAACATTGTACCTCTCTTGCCGTGCATGATCTTCATACATGTTCCTGAGATGCAGAATCATCTCTATGACACCCATGTTCTCATGTTGCCTTTGCAACTCATGGTTCATTGAACATAGCATCAAGCACTTTGCATCAATGGCATCATCAGAATGCTTCTTGTAAGCATCCCTTTCTGTCTTTGGTGCATTAGGAGCGGGTTCCTCTGGAATTGGAGTATCCAGGACATAGAGCTTACGCTCTTGAGTGAGAACAATTCTCAATGTCCGATACCAGTCGTGGAAGTTTGTCCCATTTAGCTTGTCCTTGTCAAGGACTGATCGCAAAGAAAAGTTGTTGTTGTTTGTTGCCATTTGAACTACAAAAAGGAAAATATGCAATTTTAGTCCAAAACTCAATTTTGACTTATTTGATTGATTTGAAAGTTTGACGATATAATTAGGCCTTTAATTAATTATCACTCCCACTATTTTACTTCAAATTGATAGCCCTCACCATCAATTCAGAAGATTGTAGCGTACAACCTTCTAGTGGGCAAGATCCTGAAATCCTCTAAGTCATGGACCAGCTTGGGCTGTCACCCACAACATAGATCTCTCAGGTAGGCAACTTTTGCCAATTGCATCATATGCAACTCTTGATAAGATGTTATATACAACTCCTTGCAATGATCATCTCCATGCCTCAAGGTGCTAGATCCTATCTAGGTCACCTTGTTAAGTCCGACCCAAAGCGAACACGATGAATATGCACCCTGCTTGGGCAGACCCACACATTCATCCTTCATGCTTCCACGAGATAGACGGTGCACCACGCTTGGGCGTGCCCACACTTGGTCGATCAAGCTTTTCACGTGTGTTGCAATTGGAAGGCATCTAAAACTTAATATTTTAATGAGGGATTTGGTTTTATATACATATACATATCCAATCACCACAATACATAGTATGTATCATATACATGCTATATCCCACAGAAAACATGCACAAATGATAAAAAGCGATGATTATGGCCATCCTAATGTGATTCCTCGAGCCAAGAGGAATCACGGTCATCTAGGTCAACATCTCATGCAACCTGTACAAGATGAACATATGTTCCTTGCCATCCGAGTTGATCAACTCATCACATGAAAGATTTGTACTCTCCAGCCGGTCGTTTGGGTGCCACCAGCCGATCGGTTGGCTCCTCCAACCGATCGGTTCGCTTGGTCGTCTTGCATCTCGTCATGTCCGCCACCCTCTCATCTCGCTCCTCGAACCGGTCATCAACCGATTGGTTCACTCCTTGAACCGACCGTCTGGAAGGTCAACTGATCGGTTCACTCCTTGAATCGATCGTCTGAACAGTCGTCTTGATGTCTGCCGGTCTTTGACATAATAGGAAATAAAATCCTATTCTATTTATTACATTGCTTTAAAAGAGAAACCCCGATTTACATTCGGGGGGAGCAAAGGTAGGAAGAATCTTGAATTATTTCGAGTTACATCAGGATTAAGAGAGGGAAGATCGGTGTGCAGACCAAGATGCAAGCAACCACACACAACCAATCACAGATAGGGGTTTATAGGCCATAATCATGCTACATGCATCCACCACAAAACTCGTTTAAGGGCGACGCGTATCGAGTGCATTAATAATACATATCATATATGTAATTAGGGATTTGTGGATTTAGGATTGGACATGCATAAAGCCGATATTATTTGCATCGTATGCAATAAATAAAGGCGACAAACCAAAATCGATCATATCGATATTCCTAAAATATAGAACAGCTGACGTGGCTCTGATACCACTGTTGGGTTTTAGGGGAGACAGAGAAGGCAGCGGAAACAAAAATTTTCTCCCCAACCCATACCGAGGAAACGCGTCAACGTCTATATAATAGGAAAGGATGGTTTGCGGAATCATACCTTGTCCCGAGGCTTGCTTGGCAACAATACCTCGCGCAATGTGCGGTCTTCAACTCCGGACTTTGACGGTGTCTGTGCAGCTCCTGGTCGCACCGGGACTGACAACTCCTACTCGAACCGGACTGTCGGATGACAGTTGTCCTCCTAAGCGGCAGTGTCCTCCCGCCTCTGTAGTAGTCCACACGGACCACCTGGAACTCCACACTCCTTGTCCCACAAGGAAGTGGAAGGAGTCGCACCCTCCTGTTGACGTACTAGTCGCCAACACGCTCTCCTGCCTCCTGTTGCAACTGCAGTTGTCCTTCCCTTGCTGCACCTCCCTTTTGCGGGAAGCACTTGCTCGGGCTCTCTCACGGTTACCAAAACCAGAGAGAACGACAACTTGCAGAGCAACTGGTTGCACTGAGCTGTACTGTGAGAAGCTCCCAATACCCCTATATATAGGAGAGTCATGGGACAGGGTTCTCCATCCCGGGCAATGCGGGACTAAAAGCAGGAGTAGAAGGGTTCGAGAATTTTCCACAAAAAGCAACCGGTTCGCAACTTGAAACGATCGGTTCACAACTGAACCGATCGGTTCGGCCATTGAGCCGATCGGTTGGACCTGAGCCGATCGTTTGGGGCACTCCAACCGATCGTTTGGGGCACTCCAACCGATCGGTTGGTGCCCTGAACCGATCGGTTCATGGTCCTAATCCGGCTCAAAAAGACTTTCCTTGTTTCTTTCCCAATTGGTATCGAATACCAATATTATTCCCAATCGAATTGGGCAATTTGAAACCAAAGGAAAATTCTTGCCGACATGACTTTTCCCAACTGGTCGGTTGCACCAGTTGAGTCGATCGGTTCAACCCTTGAACCGGTCGTTTCAACCTGGGCATGAGCCGATCGGCCTGGACACTCCAGCCGACCGGTTCAGCAACCTCAGCCGACCGGTTCATCACATGAACCGATCAGTTGGGAGCACAAGTTGGGCAAAATCAGTCAATTGCGATTTCAATCAATCTAATACTCCAATCAATGCGTCCAACACCTTGAAGCATACGATATTGAGCTATCGACTGATTGAGTGTTTAATTGAACTACTAAACTCCTTTAGTAATCAATCTAAACATTGCTTTATGGACAAAACTCCTCTTCCAGGTTAAATCCTATGTGTGTGACCCTACAGGTCCATTTCACATTGGCAGTGAAAGTCCATAACACTTATGACTTCACAAGCAAAGAGCGGTGCCTAGTCACACATCAGTGCTACCCAAGTGAAAGTAGAAAGTTGGAGAACAACTTTCATCCTACAATCCGTGAATGGTGTTACAGCGAATGTATAATTCCTTTGTCACTGATATCCCGAATGAACTCGAGGCATGGAATAGTCATCCTGTCAATGTTCATTCACTTCCTTGATCTCAGAGTAGACTGGAAGAGATATGTATGACATCAGTATCATATACTGATTCACACATGCGTGCACGCCTTTCTCAATCCTACTCATCAAGTGGCCATGGATATCAAACTCCCTCAGGAGGGACAAATCCCATATCTATCACTCACCCCTCAAAAGCCCCATGTGTCAAAGCCACCCAATCATCACCTTTATAACAACCCATGTTTCAGGACTGCGTTTGATGATGTCAAAGTGTGCCCAATGACATGTGTTGAGTGCAGTGATTTCAGGTCTAAGAATAACACTCACCACCATCACTGTGAGTACTGACTGTGACTACCATCTCATGGTTCCATGTGTCAAACTCACGGTGGGTCTGTCCGGTACACTTGTTCTCTAACAAGTACCTATGTGTTTGGTTTGATATCTCTATATCATGACTAATGAGATTCTGTCATCAACCAACACAACAATCTAGTCTTGTGTGTCATTGCTGTCTATCTACCTTCCACAATGACATCTGACTAGGGACATAACAAGAATGTACAAACTCTTAGCATCCGTATGATCTCATCGTTCAGGTCATGAACCTGAAGGCATACGTCATTGAGTACTGTCATTCTCTAGACATTCAATCTGTTCTATCATTATCTCATATGATTGAACCAGAAAGAATTGGAAGTTCGCCTTTGATGTTTATCAAATCAATCTTAATGTATCCCACCAATCATCCCATGATTGGCTCTCAGGGCATACATACCAACATGTATATGCCGGGATGATATATCACTAATCTCCCGATGATGCTGTTAATGCTGAATCGATGTGAGATAAACAAGAAATCTCTCGATTGCGAAGAGAGTACAGCATGCCACTGTAACTCTAATAGCGAAGTTGCCAGTATACCCTGGAAAGCTATATTGGCAGAGACATGAGATGTCCTGCATGTTGTTCCTCACACTGACTGAGGAGGATGAGGTCATAGAAATCCGGCTCTTCTATTGACCTATGTATGGTACCGATTTTGATTTCGCAATGGTCGGTTGGAGTATGAGCGGTATACCTCATCTCCTCAGGGCATAAGTATGATTGTAAAATGTAATCAACTGTGTAGCATATTTGCTTAGGGTTGAATTATGAGAATTACTGGTTGGTGATACATTATCTATTATGTCCTAGTTGGATAAATATTATACATGTTCTTCATATTCCTTATTGAATAAATGACATGCTATTTATCAAGTTATAACTGAAATGAACTGTTTAGAGAATACTGCTCTACTTAATTTATTCAATGAATTACCTACTGTTGGATATTTATAATTTTACTGCTCGGTGTTAATATTTTATCTGCAATAACAATGTTTCTGGCGGAGAGTTATATCTCTCGCTGGGACAATTTTTAATTGTCTCACCCCCATGGGATTCAACTTTTTAAGTAGACGACGAGAAAGAAGAAACCCTTCAGTGGGTGAGCAGCAACAACAGCAGCCGCAGCAACAACAACAACAACAAGGACAGCAGTGATCTTCAGGTGGAGATACTGTCTGTTAGGTTCTGTATAGAGAGAGTCCTATGTGTCATCTTTGTACTCTTAGGTCCTAGGAGTCGGTAGATGGTTTGATATAGATCTAAGATTTTTGGCTTGATGCCTCGAGATTTTTGTATACTGCTCATGTATAGTTTAACAGGGCAGTCAATGTTTATGACTCTCGAGATGAGATGATACTGAGATGTACTGATGTATCAGAATGTAAATAACTTACTTTAGTTCTTTATGAAAGAGTTTTATAGTTTGTGGATCTCAGTGCAAAAAGTTTTAATTTTTAGTGATTTTCAGAAATTTTGCTGCTAATAATATGCTTCTACATTAGTTAATCTTGTTTTCACGAGTCGATCATCACAGTTAAGTTGGTATCAGAGCTCTAGGTTCGCTGAGTCTACAGAGACGTAGGACTAAGGTTATTGAGTCTATTCTAGTGTCTTCCAGTCTATCTGATAGTGTCTTCTACTCATATAGGAGGAGAAGAGAAAACTAAAGATGTCTGGATCACATGATGAATATGTTGTTGAAAGTAGTGTCGCTGCACCTGGAGGAGGTGCAAGAGACAAAGGAAGGGAGGAACATGTGCCTGAACCACCCCAGTTCAATCAAGCTGACATGGGGAACCCAGTCTTCCAAGCTATGTTCAGGCAGTTTATGGCTGCCATGACACACATGACTGATAGAATGCCCATGCATGCACCTAGGGCACCCGCCCATGATGAAAGATAGGGAGTCGGAAAGACATTTGAATGACTACGTCGGGTTGAAGCCACGGAATATGTTGGGACAGCTGACCCAGCAGATGCTGACATGTGGCTAACTGAACTAGAGAAGGCTTTTAGAATCCTAAACATCCCAGAAGCTGAGAAGGTTAGACATGTTGTGTACCTTCTTAAGGGGAGTGCTGGTCACTGGTGGACCATAGAGGAAGGGAAAAGGCCAGGTGTGGAGATCAAATGGGAAGTATTTCGACGAGAATTTGTCAACATATACTTTCCTAAGACATTCCTGGATGAGAAAATCTCTCAGTTTGAGAGGTTAAGACAAGGACCAATGAACATTAGCGAGTATGAGGCTAAGTTCATGGAGCTTTTATGGTTCTGTCCGCATATGGCAACTACAGATGAAGAGTAGATTCATCGTTTTGAGAAGGGATTAAACGTTGAATTGGCCACCCCTGTGTCTGCTCTGGAGAACAGGGAAAGATTTGCTACTTTTGTGGAGTCTGTCAGAAGGATAGAGAGGTATGTGACTGAGAAGAGACAGACTAAGAACAAGAAGGTGTATCCCCAGTTCCAAGGATCCTCATCCAAAGGTTTCAAGAAATCGAGGTTTTCCATGCCTACACCACCACCTAGGTTCAGTACCCAGACGCAGTGGACGTCAAATAGGGGTAGAGGACAAAGTTTATCACCATAAGGATCCCACAGCTCAGCATCTGTGTCGATTATAGGACCATCCAGACCACAGCAAGGGATCAGAAGTTGTTTCATATGTGGAAAGATGGGACATCTAATGAAGGATTATAGAGCCAGAGTCAGCAAGGTTCTCAGAGGAGACAGTTTCCTGGTGGCACTAGAGGACATGGACAAGCATCCCAAGCTGGATCATCAGCACCCTGTCATCGAGCACCGAATCAACCACAAGCAATGGCGAGATTCTATGCGATGAATCCACCTGATGCAGTGATCAACCCTCGGGTTGTGGCAGTTCAGATGAAACTATTTTATTCTGATATGTCTACATCCTGCATCATATCTGTTTTAATTGATCTGGGTGCTACGCATTCCTTTATCACTCGAAGAGTGATTCTTGACTGCAACATGACTACCAATCATAGAGTAGATAGTATGTTGTTAGAAACTCCTTTGATGGAATATGTTGTGTTGTGAGAGGTGTGCTCTCCCTGCATTCTTATCTTTTCTGAACATCGCATTCAAGTGGATCTTATACCACTTTAGATGCACGAGTTTGATATAATCCTTGGGATGGATACCTTAGAAAGGTATAAGGTTGTCTTGGATCATGAGTCCAAGCAAGTTGTGTTCACAGATGAAAGTGACACATGGATCTTTCAAGGGGATAGAAAGATTCTTCCAACCTGCCTTGTGTCAGCTATGGTAGCTGAGAAGCTGTTGAGGCAAGGATGTTATGCATTCTTGGCCCATGTGGTAGATACCACCATGGAGAGTTCTAATCCTACTGAAGTTCCTGTAGTCAGGGAATTTGAAGATGTATTTCTTGAAGAACTTCCAGGTGTACCTCTGCCCCGAGAGATTGATTTTGAGATTAATCTAATCCCAGGAACGCAACCAATAGCACAAACACCGTATAGGATGGCGCCTGCTGAGATGGCAGAACTCAAGAAACAACTGCAAGAGTTTCTTGAGAAGGGTTTCATCCGACCAAGCACTTCACCTTGGGGTGCTCTGGTCCTCTTTGTTAAGAAGGATGGATCGATGTGGTTGTGCATTGATTATAGACAGCTAAATAAAGTAACTATAAAGAATAAGTATCCTTTACCAAGGATTGATGATCTCTTTGATCAGTTGTGTGGTGCAACTATCTTCTCAAAGATAGATCTGAGGTCGGGATATCATCAGCTACGTATTAAGGAGGGTGACATACCTAAGTCTGCCTTTAGGACAAGATATGGTCACTATGAGTTCACATTTATGTCATTTGGACTAACCAATGCACCAGGTGCATTTATGGAACTCATGAATAGAATCTTTCAACCTTTTCTTGATCAGTGTGTAGTTGTCTTCATAGATGACATCCTAATCTATAGTAGAGATGCTCGGCAGCATGAACAGCATCTTCGTCATGCTCTAACTTTGCTAAGAGAGCATGAATTGTATGCTAAGTTTAGCAAGTGTGAGTTATGGCTACCAGAAGTTTCTTTTCTTGGACACGTAATATCTGTTTTGGGTATATGTGTTGATCCTAAAAAGGTAGAATCTGTCTTGCAATGGGAGCAGCCGAAGACACTGACAAAGATTCGCAGTTTCTTAGGGTTGGCAGGCTATTACAGGAGGTTCATTAAGAACTTCAGTTCTATAGCCCTACCCTTGACTAAGTTGACCAGGAAGGATGTTCCTTTTTCTTGGAATGACAAGTGTCAACAATCATTCCAACTGTTGAAGGAGAGGTTGACTAGTGTACCAATGTTGGTGTTACCTGAGCAATGGAAAGGATATATAGTTTTCTGTGATGCCTCTAAGAATGGACTAAGATGTGTTTTAATGCAGGATAAACAAGTGATTTCTTTTGCTTCTCGACAGCTTAAGAAACACGAGGAGAATTATCTGACACACGATCTAGAACTAGCTATTGTAGTCCATGCTTTGAAGATCTGGAGACATTATCTCTATGGAGAGACATTCCAAATTTTCACAGACCATAAGAACCTAAAGTACATCTTCTCTCAGCATGAGCTTAACATGAGGCAATGTTGTTGAATGGAATTAATCAAGGACTACAATTGTACAATTGATTATCATCCACGGAAAGCCAATGTGGTTGTTGATGCTTTAAGTAGAAAATCAGCAACACCAGCCTTAGATAGAGCACAGTTGAATTCTTTGGTGTGCTCTAGGAGGGATATGCTTATCTCTCTAAGTCAAGACAATATACAATTAAAAGTATCATTGTTATCTGGGTTGTTAGCTGAGATGCACATAAAACCTACTCTGAGACAGTAGGTTAAGGAGGCACAGCAAGTTGATGTTGTAGTTCAACAGATTAGATCAGAATATGGTAGTGAGAAATGAGATGGTTTCCATGATTCAGATGATCAGGTAGCTTGTTATCATGGTAGGATGATAGTGCCTGATGTTGATAACTTGAGGAAATTAGTCCTGGAAGAAGCTCATTCTTCAATGTATGCTATGCATCCAGGAAGCACCAAGATGTATCATAACTTGAAAGATATATATTGGTGGCCTGGTTTGAAGAAGGATGTTGCTGAGTTTGTTATGCGGTGTCCAGTATGTTAGCAAGTTAAAGCTGAACACCAGAAGCCTGCAGGAACAATGCAGCCCTTGCCCATACCACAGTGGAAGTGGGATCATGTAACCATGGATTTTGTGGTTGGTTTACCCAGAACAGCCAAAGGTCATGATTCCATCTGCGTAATAGTTGATAGGTTGACAAAGACAGTACACTTCTTACCTGTCAAAACAACCTATTCTACTGAGAAGCTGGCACAGTTATATGTAGATGACATAGTGTGGCTGCATGGGGTCCCAGTTACCGTTGTTTCTGACATAGGTCCCCAGTTTACGAGTCATTTTTGGGAGTGACTTCATAAAGCCTTAGGCACACATTTAAGGTTTAGTACAGCCTTTCATCCTCAGACTGATGGAAAATTAGAAAGGACTATACAAACCTTGGAGGACTTGCTTAGGGCATGTGTCCTTCAGTTTACAGGAAGTTGGGATCTACATCTAAGTTTGATAGAGTTTGCCTACAACAACAGCTATCAACACAGCATTGACATGGCACCTTATGAAGCTTTGTATGGTAGACATTGTAGATCTCCCCTATGTTGGTATGAAACTGGTGAATATCAACTTTTGGGTCCTGATCTTGTGCAGCAGACCACCGAGAAGATTAAATTAATACAACAACAGTTAAAGACTACATAGGATAGGTAGAAATCTTACACTGATAAGCGTCGTAGACCTTAAGAACTCCAGGTTGGAGATAGAGTGTACCTCAAGGTCTCGCCTTGGAAAGGGGTTCTTAGATTTGGAAGGAAAGGAAAGTTAGCTCCTAGATTTATGGGGCCTTATCCAATCATTGAACGGATTGGAAAGGTAGCCTATAAGCTGGAGTTACCACCTGAGCTGCAAAAGTTACACCCAGTGTTCCACATTTCCATGCTAAGGAAATGTCATCCTGACACAGAATTAGTTCTGCAGCCTATGGAAGTAGAATTGAACGATGATATATCCTATGTTGAAGGACCTATGTTGATTCTTGATAGAAGAATCAAGAAGCTGAAGAAGAAAGACATTAGTCTTGTAAAATTCCTCTGGAATCATCGTGGCATTGAAGAAGTTACATGGGAATTAGAGGAAGAGATGAGGAGGAAATACCCTACTCTTTTCTCTTAAAATGTTTTTGTTAATGATTTCGGGGACGAAATCCTTGTAAGGGGTGGATAATTTGTAACATCCTTGGCCTGGGTTATGTTTTAACTAGGTGTTTTGCCTAATAAAGTTGATTAGATGCTTGCTCTTATCTTTTGAAAAGTAAATAAGGCTCTTGAGGAACTTATATTTCATTTTCAATCCTTTTTTAATAATGTTGGAACATTGTTTTGTTAATTTTGGACTAAAGTGCAAATTACCCCCAAGTTGAGGGGTTAACTTGCAAATTGCACATGATAAGATGTTCCTTTGATGATGAGATGTCATAAGAATGAATATTATGTAGTGGTATGGTTTCCACAAGCTTGGGCATCAAGATAAAGCTTGTAGAGAAATCATTGTACATTAAAACCTAGTTTTGGTGTAATGTGCAATTTACCCAAAACCTAGGGTTCAATATGCAAAATACCACCTCTAGAGGGTCTTTCATGTTTCTTGGCATCAAGTAGAGCAAATAAAATGAGAGGGGCGCCTCATTTGAATTATCTTGGAGGAGAGAGAATCTTGACATTAAAATAATCAAGATTTAAACATAAATGGAATTTTAATTTAATTTAATGCAAAAAGAAATAAATTAATTGAGGATCCCTTCAAATAAAAGTTGAAGGATGTGTTTTCAATAGTGTTGGACGATCTTGTTCCTTGATATGGCACAAAAAGATCTTGGTTGAGTGGAAACCACTCACATTAATATAATAAGAAGTATTATCCACTAAAAGTTGGATATTGGTATAAAATTCACTAAGGTGCCTAATTTATTTTCCATTAATTCTTGGATAATGAAGAGGTTTTGCAAGAACATGAATTTGTCTTCGTGGCCAAGAAATGGAGGGGTATTTGGTGGAAATTATTTTGGAATTTAAAGAAAATAATTCCTTTTTCTCTTTCCTTGAAAATCCTTATACAAATCCTTTTTCCAATACACTTAAAACGTCACTGGAGCTTTGGGAACCTCCTTGATCTTGCTTTTAATCAAAGAAAGGATCTTTGATTATGATTCAAAGAGCCAAGAACATGCACACACAATTTGAACTTAACAAAACACAGATGGAAATTTTATTGGCAACTGGAGGGTTTACACTCGGAAAATATATGGAAACTAAGAACACATGACTATATAGATGAAATTACAATATAAGTGAAGTGGAGGAAGGATTACAAGACTCAGGATAAATTTGGAGGATGTTTTAGTTGATGAAACAACTTCCATGTTTTGTATATTTTCTTTCTCCCTCCTTGTCTGTTACAAAATAGAAAAGGGAACGGTATCACCTATAGTAAGAGCCATAGACTTTGCTAACAAATTTCCAGATGAAATCCTAGAGAAAAAACAACTCCAAAGATTCTTAGGATGCTTAAACTATATATCTGATTTCTATGAAAATCTGGCACTAGATAGAAAACTCCTTACAGATAGATTAAAAAAGATTCCACCAAGTTGGACCATAGATCACACCAAGGCCATTCAAAGAATAAAATTAAAGGTTCAACGGTTACCATGTTTAAATATTGTTGACCCAGAAGCCTATAAAATAGTAGAAACTGATGCATCAGATATAGGATATGGAGGAATTCTTAAGCAAAAAATTGATAATAAAGAACATTTGGTTCGATACACCTCAGGAGTGTGGAATGAAACCAGAAAAAATTATTCAACTATAAAAAAAGAAATATTAGCCATAGTTCTCTCTATTACAAAATTTCAAGGTGATCTTTTAAATAATAAATTTTTATTAAGAGTAGATTGTAAATCAGCCCTTCCTACTCCACCAATTATTCTGAAACTCCACCAATACTCCAACACCGCATTCCACCAAAGAATAAACCAAACAGGACTATCTCTTTGTAATGACTATAAATTAAAAAATCAATTAAAAAGACAACAAACAATAGATAAAAAGGAACTAGGAGAATTTTTCATCAATTTGGATGGGACATATATTTACCAAAAGAAAAGAAAAGACACAAAATCTACAAAAGGTTTAGTGAAGATAGTAACAAATCAAAGAAGAATTATACAAAAAGAAAACAAATCAGAAAAGCAGATAATAAGAAAAACATAACATGTTACAATTGTAACGAAAAAGGGCACTATGCAAACAAATGTTTTAAACGAGATTTTAAGAAAAAAGTTAACGAATTGTTACTAGAATCCAAAAGTATTACGCCAGAAGAACTTGATACTTTTGTTAGTAAATTAAATCTAAATGAATCCTCGGGATCAGAAAATGAAGAAGGATGTCATTGTAATTACTACAACAATGAAACATCATCAGATGAAATTCATGTCTTAACTAGTGAACAACAATTTATACTTGAAACCATAGATTCCATTCAAGATAAACAAGAAAGAAGCATTAAACTTGCAAAATATCTCAATATGATTATAGACAAAAAATCAGATAATAAAATAGAATCAAAAAATGAATTCTACTCATTTGATCATGTAATGAAAAGAATTGAACATGAAAAGACTAATGATAAACATATTTCTATAGAAGATTTGAGAAAAGAACAAAACAAATTCAGAATAGAAATCATTGAACTAAAAGATAAGGTTGAAAATCTTCAAAAATATATATATGAAAGGTATAATGATGATTATGAGGATGAACATATATTTAATACAATGCTCGGAGAATGCTCAAATAAAAACCAAGACGATGAAACAAGGGAAGATAATGAAGATTCATTTGTTAATAATCTTCAAGAATTTGTTAAGAGAAAATGGAAAGGTGAAGTAACTATAAAAATTAATGACTTCACCCTAGAAGGGATAGCTTTATTTGATTCTAGAGCTGATGTTAATTGTATAAGAGAAAATCTTATACCAACAAAATATTATGAAACAACTAATCATCATGTTAATTCTGCTACAAAAGATAAACTCAAGGTAAAGCATAAAATTTCTGAAGCACACATATGCATCAACAATAATAAAATTAAAACATCTTTTATCCTTCCTCAAAATATAACTAAGGATATTATCATTGGGACACCCTTTCTTAATAAAATTCTCCCTATATTAGTTAGTGAAAAAGGGGTTCATACTCGAGTTAACAATAACTTTGTAACTTTTGAGTTTAGAAAGAAACCTGAACTTATGTTCTTAAAGAAAATAAGAGCTGCATTAGATTATAAAGATAATTTCATTCATGCACTTACTATTTTATAAGAGACACGTCAAAAGGATGTTCTAAATATTTATTGTAGTTTATATGACTTCTTCACAGAAATCTCAAAATATGTCGACATCAACATCTAAAGCATGTATCCCAGAGGTATGCTCAGAATCAAGTATTTCTACTAAGGAAGGTAACGATGAAATGGAAGTAGATTTTCCAGCAAAAAACATAACAAAATTCATATTCAAAACATCAATACATACAATAACTTTAGAAAATGAAGACTTATCCAAAGAAACAAAAACTTTACTGCAAAATTACCTTCCTGATAAATATAATTTTATTCCGACAATGCTTGGAAAGAATCACTACTATTATGAGAAAATTCTCATGGAAACTGGTAGTGTAAAAATATTTCATAATTTTAGAGACAAATCAACAAATAAGATGATATCCTTTTCTCAATTAAAAATCCAAAAAATTATCACCATTTCAGAATGGAACAATGATGGAAATCCTAATATTTCAAGAAGATTCAAAGACAAACATCAACCTCAGTACTACAATTACTGGGACTATCAAGATGCCTGGAAAAATGTCTTATGTATTCAAAATAGTCAAATGACTCATTCGTGGTTCATAAAATGGTCTTATAGGACTAACATACCAAATTGGTTCTTCTATATTTTTTGGAAAAATTATGGAGCTACTCAGGAAATATTCCCGCAAAAGCTTAATAATTATATTCCATTATTTGAAAATATAGATCAAGAAGATCTTAATATACTAAGATGTTGTTGTGCTTATGGAATCCCATGGATTATGCAATGGAAATGGGAAAAAGAAACTAACGGCTTTTTACCCTACCTAGGAAGGCAAGTATTGATCAAATGGTGGGACAAATTCAACATAGACCCTATTTTAAAGGGAAAGTTAATATCTACCCCAGTTTCTGATTATCGTATTGATCAAGAAACTAAACGGGGGCCGCCATTTAAGAAAATAAAATTATCCAGAAAATCTCTTATGAGAGACCCTAACATGGACAATTCTCAATTAATTATATTTGATGAAATCCTAGATCCAGAAAATATTCCAATCCTGGACATTACTCAAGGAGAAAGTTACTTTGAAAATGGAGATGATTGTTACGGATTACTCGAATCAAAAAATATGTAAAAATACCTTGTTGAAAAAGTGACAAAAGAAGAAAAGACAAGTAGCTCTTCCCTATACGTAAAGACAAAAGACAGTTGTTAAGACTCACAACAGAAAAGAACAAGTGGCATATGAAAAGGAAGATGAAGGAAATCTGTCAAAAGTCACAGAGACAACAAAAGTACGTGGCAGATATCGCCACTCATGTAACAAAAACACTTGTCAAAGACACAAATTGGAGCAAACAAGTGGAAAGAGAAGCACATTCGTCCATACCATCAGAAAGGTCTATAAAAGGCAACAAGAAGAGTTGTAAGAGATACAACACTCTTCCACCCAAAGAGCTCCCCTTGCTTATTGAGCTTAGTTTTTGTAGTAGGAAGTGCCTTAGCTCAAAATTCTCCTCCCTAGAGAATTTCTAAGTCTTGTAATCCTTCCTCCACTTCACTTATATTGTGATTTCATCTATATAGTCATGTGTTCTTAGTTTCCATATATTTTCCGAGTGTAAACCCTCCAGTTGCCAATAAAATTTCCATCTGTGTTTTGTTAAGTTCAAATTGTGTGTGCATGTTCTTGGCTCTTTGAATCATAATCAAATATCCTTTCTTTGATTAAAAGCAAGATCAAGGAGGTTCCCAAAGCTCTAGTGACGTTCCCGACGGTCACACGGTGAGATCAACAACGTGCTCAACGCCAACTGTAAGTTCCGTGATGTTATTTAATAAATTTTTACGCAAGCATTCTCCCATATTCATAAAAAAATTAAATACCTATTATCCTTTAATCATAAACCCTAATCTACATATAATCACCTTAATCACAAACCCTAATTCACCTCTAATCACTCACTTCTATCATTTATCCAAACGCAAATCAGCCCTTCCTACTCCACCAATTATTCTGAAACTCCACCAATACTCCAACACCGCATTCCACCAAATCTCTACCAACCAACCACCAAAATCCTAGCTTCCACCCTAGATGGTATCAGAGCCAAGTTAGGGGAGGTTGGGATATACTTGCTTCTCTTTCTCTTTCTCTGAAGGGGTGAGAGTTCGGGGTCTTCCTTCTTGGGGTTCTAGGGTCCGAGGCCTCCTTGTCGTAGTGGTAGCCCATTGCACCTGCTTTAGCCGTGGTAGGCATTTAGGGTTTTGTAGGGCTAGGTTTAGCTATTGACAGGCCACCTATTATCTCCATAGAAATCAACATCCCAACTCTTCTATATTAAAATTCATCCCTAAAGACCAATGGAAAGAATACTCTCCAGAATTTCTACCAATTCCCATACAAACCCTTCTATAGTTCAAACAATGTCAATAAAAAATTGTGAACAAATTAATTTTGAAAATATAGAACAATCCATTCAAAATTGGGAAATGCCTAAGGTTCCCATAAAAGACATTTACTCTAAAGGTGGCTTTCGATTGATGTCCAACTATTACATCAAAACTATTGAAAAAACTATATCAGTTACATCTTCACAAGAATGCATACAACTTCTGTCAAAAAGAGATATAAACATGATAAAAAATAACTCAAAATAAAACTTCATTCATTTAGGATTAGTCCAAGTATCTGCCAAATCCTTAACAAGAAAAGTTATAAATTGTTCTGTACTCTTGTGCCTTAGAGACTGTAGGCATCTAAATTTTTCAGATTCCCTTCTTGGACTCGTTGAATCCACATTAGACGATGGACCTGTTTACTTTAATGCATTTCCTAATTTCTCAGTTTCCCTTACCGACCCAGGCCTTTTGAAGGTCTTAACCTTGAATGTGCAAACATCAGGATTTGACATGGATCCAAATTCTGAAAATATTGTACTATGTTATAGAGTTTGCTTCAAGGCCATGAACACAGTAACTCCTCAATCTTTGATTTGCCCAGAAAAGGGGCTTACAACTCTTTTTCTAACCAATATAAAAAACAAAGTCATTATTCCTAAGGCCTTGCGATGGGAGGAAGTTAAGCTTCTAGAAAACTGGACCATGCCACAAGCAAATGCACCTGTACCTAGAGAAAATACCAGAATACAAAACATTATCAAGCACATTAATGGTGATGTAGAAATCAGTTTATGTCCTTCGGAAAGAAGAAATTCTACTTCATCTCAGTCTAGGGAAAACACCTTAGAAGTTGGTTCTTCTTCATATTTACATATAGATCACAATAAACCTGAACAATCCAACACTATGAATAGAAGGCCTATAGGAATATCCTACCCAGTATATGAACACAGTGAATATGAACCCTCTGAATCTGATTTCAAATTCGCATGTCTACTTGAAGACAATTATAACAACTTTGAAATTAATAAAGAATTATTAAAGAAAGACTTTTTATCTGATAATAATAAACCAAAAGTAAAATGGTTCTTTATACATTTTGATAAATATGAAAGGTCGGATATAAGAGATCTATGGTATTCTCAAATGAAACAATTAAATGAGAATATATATTTCTTTGATTGGTATGAATCTAATTATCTTAATACACTTAAAGAAATGTTACCTACTCTCCCAAGTGAGGATCATACTATGGTAATAGAAAAACTATCCTTAACATGGAAACATGCTTCAAAAGATGAAGAAGTTGAATCAATTCATCCACCCTTTCAAGCTATAAAATTTGGAGAAAATGACATCAAGGCCAGTCCATTAAAACTAATGGAATATAGTCAAGAACCAGCTAAAACACACCATATAGCTCATATAATTGAACAAAATAACTATACAAATATAAATCTTCAAACCCTTAGCAAACAAACTGAAAGGATAGAGACAATGCTTATTGATATTAGCAAAGTACCAATGTATCAAAAGAAAGTAGAAACAAAAAATTTTCCACTAATTGTTCCTCAAACTATAAATGGAAATATTATATTAGGAAAAAGGCACCCATTAAGTTCGATAAACAACTTGATGAATTATCACATGAAATCATAAGTCGTCTAGACCAATTAAATCTTCAAAAACCAACTATTAATATGATATATGGAGACTCATCATATTCAGATGAAGAAGAGATACCTAAACTAAATACAGTCAGCTTTGGTAAAACTGCTCGATTTTCAAAAACAAAAAATTATTACTCTAGACCAACACCGGTTGACCTACAATTTGAAGAAACTCCTGATCTTACTTTATGTCAATTTGATGGCCAATCTCTTATAGAATGGAACTTAGATGGATTTTCAGAATACCAAATATTACAAATTTGCCATCAAATGCTAATATATGCCAATGCTTGTCGAGCTCATGGTAGTCTTGAAACCACTATTTCCCAAATGATAACTTCATCATTCACGGGTCAGTTAAGAGGATGGTGGATTAATTATCTTAGTGAAACACACAGACAAGAAATACTTCAAGCTACAAAAAGAAATGAGCATGGTGCTCAAATTAAGTTAGAAAATGGTCAACCCCAATCAGACGCAGTATATACTCTAATTGTAAACATAATTCAACATTTCATAGGCCATAATGGCACTATATTGGAAAAACTTAGGGAACAACTAATGAACTTAAGATGTAAGAGTCTGAGTGATTTTCGTTGGTATAAAGATGTTTTTCTTTCTAAAGTCTTCCAATTCACATATTGTAATTCTGTTGTTTGGAAAGAAAAGTTTTTATCTGGATTACCTATTTTATTCGCTGAAAAGGTAAGAGAACATATTAGACAAGCATATAATAACGTTGTCCCTCTAGAACATATATCCTATGGAGAAATAATACAAAGAATAAACCAAACAGGACTATCTCTTTGTAATGACTATAAATTAAAAAATCAATTAAAAAGACAACAAACAATAGATAAAAAGGAACTAGGAGAATTTTGTTATCAATTTGGATGGGACATAGATTTACCAAAAGAAAAGAAAAGACACAAAATCTACAAAAGGTTTAGTGAAGATAGTAACAAATCAAAGAAGAATTATACAAAAAGAAAACATATCAGAAAAGCAGATAATAAGAAAAACATAACATGTTACAATTGTAACGAAAAGGGGCACTATGCAAACAAATGTTTTAAACGAGATTTTAAGAAAAAAGTTAACGAATTGTTACTAGAATCAAAAAGTATTACGCCAGAAGAACTTGATACTTTTGTTAGTAAATTAAATCTAAATGAATCCTCGGGATCAGAAAATGAAGAAGGATGTCATTGTAATTACTACAGCAATGAAACATCATCAGATGAAATTCATGTCTTAACTAATGAACAACAATTTATACTTGAAACCATAGATTCCATTCAAGATAAACAAGAAAGAAGCATTAAACTTGCAAAATATCTCAATATGATTATAGACAAAAAATTAGATAATAAAATAGAATCAAAAAATGAATTCTACTCATTTGATCATGTAATGAAAAGAATTGAACATGAAAAGACTAATGATAAACATATTTCTATAGAAGATTTGAGAAAAGAACAAAACAAATTCAGAATAGAAATCATTGAACTAAAAGATAAGGTTGAAAATCTTCAAAAATATATATATGAAAGGTATAATGATGATTATGAGGATGAACATATATTTAATACAATGCTCGGAGAATTCTCAAATAAAAACCAAGACGATGAAACAAGGGAAGATAATGAAGATTCCTTTGTTAATAATCTTCAAGAATTTGTTAAGAGAAAATGGAAAGGTGAAGTAACTATAAAAATTAATTACTTCACCCTAGAAGGGATAGCTTTATTTGATTCTGGAGCTGATGTTAATTGTATAAGAGAAAATCTTATACCAACAAAATATTATGAAACAACTAATCATCATGTTAATTCTGCTACAAAAGATAAACTCAAGGTAAAGCATAAAATTTCTGAAGCACACATATGCATCAACAATAATAAAATTAAAACATCTTTTATCCTTCCTCAAAATATAACTGAGGATATTATCATTGGGACACCCTTTCTTAATAAAATTCTCCCTATATTAGTTAGTGAAAAAGGGGTTCATACTCGAGTTAACAATAACTTTGTAACTTTTGAGTTTAGAAAGAAACCTGAATTTATGTTCTTAAAGAAAATAAGAGTTGCATTAGGTTATAAAGATAATTTCATTCATGCACTTACTATTTCATAAGAGACACGTCAAAAGGATGTTCTAAATATTTATTGTAGTTTATATGACTTCTTCACAGAAATCTCAAAATATGTCGGCATCAACATCTAAAGCCTGTATCCCAGAGGTATGTTCAGAATCAAGTATTTCTACTAAGGAAGGTAACGATGAAATGGAAGTAGATTTTCCAGAAAAAAACATAACAAAATTCATATTCAAAACATCAATACATACAATAACTTTAGAAAATGAAGACTTATCCAAAGAAACAAAAACTTTACTACAAAATTACCTTCCTGATAAATATAATTTTATTCCGACAATGCTTGGAAAGAATCACTACTATTATGAGAAAATTCTCATGGAAACTGGTAGTGTAAAAATATTTCATAATTTTAGAGACAAATCAACAAATAAGATGATATCCTTTTCTCAATTAAAAATCCAAAAAATTATCACCATTTCAGAATAGAACAATGATGGAAATCCTAATATTTCAAGAAGATTCAAAGACAAACATCAACCCCAGTACTACAATTACTGGGACTATCAAGATGCCTGGAAAAATGTCTTATCTATTCAAAATAGTCAAATAACTCATTCATGGTTCATAAAATGGTCTTATAGGACTAACATACCAAATTGGTTCTTCTATATTTTTTGGAAAAATTATGGAGCTACTCGGGAAATATTCCCGCAAAAGCTTAATAATTATATTCCATTATTTGAAAATATAGATCAAGAAGATCTTAATATACTAAGATCTTGTTGTGCTTATGGAATCACATGGATTATGCAATGGAAATGGGAAAAAGAAACTAACACCTTTTTACCCTACCTAAGAAGGCAAGTATTGATCAAATGGTGGGACAAATTCAACATAGACCCTATTTTAAAGGGAAAGTTAATATCTACCCCAGTTTCTGATTATCGTATTGATCAAGAAACTAAACGGGGGCCTCCATATAAGAAAATAAAATTATCCGGAAAATCTCTTATGAGAGACCCTAGCATGGACAATTCTCAATTAATTATATTTGATGAAATTCTAGATCCAGAAAATATTCCAATCCTGGACATTACTCAAGGAGAAAGTTACTTTGAAACTGGAGATGATTGTTATGGATTACTTGAATCAAAAAATATGTAAAAATACCTTGTTGAAAAAGTGACAAAAGAAGAAAAGACAAGTAGCTCTTCCCTATACATAAATACAAAAGACAGTTGTCAAGACTCACAACAGAAAAGAACAAGTGGCATATGAAAAGGAAGATGAAGGAAATCTGTCAAAAGTCACAGAGACAACAAAAGTACGTGGCAGATATCGCCACTCATGTAACAAAAACACTTGTCAAAGACACAAATTGGAGCAAACGAGTGGAAAGAGAAGCACATTCGTCCATACCATCAGAAAGGTCTATAAAAGGCAACAAGAAGAGTTGTAAGAGATACAACACTCTTCCACCCAAAGAGCTCCCCTTGCTTATTGAGCTTAGTTTTTGTACTAGGAAGTGCCTTAGCTCGAAATTATCCTCCCTAGAGAATTTCTAAGTCTTGTAATCCTTCCTCCACTTCACTTATATTGTAATTTCATCTATATAGTCATGTGTTCTTAGTTTCCATATATTTTCCGAGTGTAAACCCTCCAGTTGCCAATAAAATTTCCATCTGTGTTTTGTTAAGTTCAAATTGTGTGTGCATGTTCTTGGCTCTTTGAATCATAATCAAAGATCCTTTCTTTGATTAAAAGCAAGATCAAGGAGGTTCCCAAAGCTCCAGTGACGTTCCTGACGGTCACACGGTGAGATCAACAACGTGCTCAACGTCAATTGTAAGTTCCCTAACGTTATTTAATAAATTTTTACGCAAGCATTCTCCCATATTCGTAAAAAAATTAAATACCTATTATCCTTTAATCATAAACCCTAATCTACATCTAATCACCTTAATCACAAACCCTAATTCACCTCTAATCACTCACTTCTATCATTTATCCAAACGCAAATCAGCCCTTCCTACTCCACCAATTATTCTGAAACTCCACCAATACTCCAACACCGCACTCCACCAAATCTCTACCAACCAACCACCAAAATCCTAGCTTCCACCCTAGATGGTATCAGAGCCAAGTTAGGGGCGGTTGGGATATACTTGCATCTTTTTCTCTTTCTCTGAAGGGGTGAGAGTTCGGGGTCTTCCTTCTTGGGGTTCTAGGGTCCGAGGCCTCCTTGTCGTAGTGGTAGCCCGTTGCACCCGCTTTATCCGTGGTAGGCGTTTAGGGTTTTGTAGGGCTAGGTTTAGCTATTGACAGGCCACTTATTAATCCCTTGGTTGATGATTTCAATCTCTCACCCACAAACCTTTCTGAGTGTATCATATTCAATTTTCTTTAAGAAATACCTAGGTCTGAGGCCTCCTTGTCGCAGTAGTTCAACTGTTGACAGGCCACTAGGAATTAACTTATTGAAAAGAGAATAAGATTGCTCAACAAAATCATTATTTATATCAAGTTCCTTTGGTTTTAAAATTTTAAGATTTAAGCCTCAGATCTCTTTATTTTTGACAATTGTATCTTCAGCAATTTTTTTAAAAAAATGTTGAATAAAACGCTTAACTCACTATCAGGTGTCAATGAAATAGTAAATACCCTTCAAACCATAAATGAAAGATATTCAATGGAAAATAAAAATAATTTCATCATCGATAAAGAAAAGCTAAGAGAAAAAAATTATCTGATAAAAACCAGTTCAAGACAAAACAATTTTATGAAAACTTTGATAAAAAAGAAAGAGATTACATTAGAGAAAAATGGTATTCACAAATGCAATACCATAGAAAAAATATACATTTCTTTGAATGGTATAAAAAATATTATATCAAAGAACTTAAAGAAAAATCTATAGGCTTGTTCCACCATGGTATGAGCCTAATAAGTCTGACAGTAATCTCAGACCTTTGCATCATGAAAACCTATCAGTCCAAAATATAATAAACAAGAGTAATCTACAATTAAAAGAAGAAAGTTCTCATTCTTCCAATAAACACATGATTGATAAAGTAAATAATCTATCTAAAACTAAAAGTATAGAAAGCGAAGAGTACTCTGTAAAGGTATTAAGCACAGAACAATACTTCATTCTTGAAACTATTAATAATGTTGAAAGTGATCAAGAAAAATTAAAATTATTTTCAAAATATATGAAAATGAATAAAAAAGAAATCAACTCTAAAGGTAGTCCAAACCAAAATATTTCATATGATACTAAAAAAGAAACTGAAAAACAACCAACTCTAAAAGACTTCAAAAGAGAACAAAAAATTATTAAAAAGGAAATAAAAGATTTAAAAGAAACGAAAAAGACATATGAAAATTCAGAAAGTCAAAATAAATCCAAAGACAAATCCCTAAATAGCATCAAACAATATATAAAAAGGAAATGGAAGGGAGATGTTATAATTAAAATTAACCCAGATTTCACTATTAAAAAACTAGCTTTATTTGATTCTGGAACAGACATAAAATGCATTAGAGAAGGTCTAATACCAACCAAATATTTTGAAAAAACCACACACAATGTCAATTCATGCACCAATGACAAATTACAAATCAATTATAAAATCCCTAATGTCCATGTTTGTATAAAACATACATGTATTAAAACTACTTTCATACTAGCCAAAAATATAACCGAGGACATAATAATAGGGACACCATTCCTGAATAAAATACTACCTATTATAGTAGATACAAAAGGAGTACATGCCAATATAAATGGAAAAATGATTACCTTTAAGTTCAAAAATGAACCCAAAGTATCATTTATACAACAAATAAACACTACAATCAAATACAAAGAAAACTTCATTAACGAACTTAACATAGAAATAGAAACTGAAAGAATTCATAATAAAATCAAAAGTAGTAATTTTCAAAAACTAATACTAGAATTTCAAGAAAAAGTTGAAAAAGAAATCTGCTCCACACTACCCTCAGCATTCTGGCATAGAAAGAAACATGAAGTTACTTTACCATACATTACCAATTTTGATGAAACTAAAATTCCAACAAAAGCCAGACCCATCCAAATGAATCAAAGACTTTTAGAAATATGTAAAAATGAAATAAAAGAACTTGAGACAAAGAAATTAATTAGACCTAGCTCCTCTCCATGGAGTTGCGCTGCTTTCTATGTAGAAAATGCATCCGAAATAGAAAGAGGGGCTCCTAGGCTTGTAATTAATTACAAACCTCTAAATAAAGTACTCCAATGGATCAGATATCCAATTCCTAATAAACATGACTTAATAAAAAGAATACATGGTGCTAATATCTTCTCAAAATTTGATATGAAATCTGGATTTTGGCAAATACAAATAAGTGAAGAAGATAGATATAAAACTGCCTTCACAGTACCTTTTGGTCACTATGAATGGAATGTTATGCCTTTTGGGCTAAAAAATGCTCCATCAGAATTCCAAAAAATAATGAATGAGATATTTAATCCATATACTTCTTTTAATATAGTCTATATTGATGATGTACTTATTTTCTCTAAAGATTGTGACTAACATTGGAAACACCTAAACACATTCCTTCAAATAGTAAAACATAATGGACTAGTAGTCTCTGCTAAAAAGATGAAACTATTTCAAACAAGTATTCAATTTCTGGGTTACAAAATAGAAAAGGGAACGGTATCACCTATAGTAAGAGCCATAGACTTTGCTAACAAATTTCCAGATGAAATCCTAGAGAAAAAATAACTCCAAAGATTCTTAGGATGCTTAAACTATATATCTGATTTCTATGAAAATCCGGCACTAGATAGAAAACTCCTTACAGATAGATTAAAAAAGATTCCACCAAGTTGGACCATAGATCACACCAAGGCCATTCAAAGAATAAAATTAAAGGTTCAACGGTTACCATGTTTAAATATTGTTGACCCAGAAGCCTATAAAATAGTAGAAACTGATGCATCAGATATAGGATATGGAGGAATTCTTAAGCAAAAAATTGATAATAAAGAACATTTGGTTCGATACACCTTAGGAGTGTGGAATGAAACCAGAAAAAATTATTCAACTATAAAAAAAGATATATTAGCCATAGTTCTCTCTATTACAAAATTTCAAGGTGATCTTTTAAATAATAAATTTTTATTAAGAGTAGATTGTAAATCAACAAAATTTGTTTTAGAAAAGGATGTTAAAAATCTTGCCTCAAAACAAATATTTTCTAGATGGCAAGTGATATTAGCTATATTTGATTTTGATATAGAATTCATAAAAGGAGAAAATAATTTTTAACCTGATTTCTTATCGAGAGAATTTTTGCTGGGAGATTGTCTTAAAAAAAGACTAGCATAATGACATCAATTCGGGCTACTAAACAAAGTCCTCCCGCAATGACACAGATAAGGAGGGAGAAAGAAAATATACAAAACATGGAAGTTGATTCGTCAACTAAAACATCCTCCGAATGTATCCTGAAATCATCTGAAGAGGTACTTATTCTTGAGAATGAGGATATCTCAAAAGAAATCGAATATATAATAAATAAATATTTTCCTGAAGGATATAATCATATTCCCACCCTACCTGGGAAAAACCAAATATACTATGAAAAAATACTTTTAGAAACAGGAAGTGTAAAAGTTTTTCATAATTATAGAGATAAATCCACAAAAAGAAACTTACAGTTCTCTCAACTAAAAATTCAAAAAATAATCACGTTATCTGAATGGAATAAAGAAGGAAACCCTAATATTCCAAGAAGATTCAAAACATTCTGTCAACCCCAATATTACAATTATTGGGATTATCAAAATGTGTGGGATAAAGTTTTATATGTTCAAAACATAGAAATGAGTCACACATGGTCAGTGAAATGGTCTTTACAAACCAAATTACCGAATTGGTTTTTCTATAAATTCTGGCAAAATTTTGGGGCAATAAGAGAAATACTCCCCACAATATTAAAGAAAAATATTATGGGAAACGATCTTATTGAAGAAGACTTAAACATGATGAAATATATATCATCTCATGGAATACCATGGATTATACAATGGAAGTGGGAAAAAGAAACAATCAAATTACCACCAATTCTGGAAAGACAGATATATGTCAAATGGTGGGATAAGTTCAATATTGATCCCATTTTAAAGGGAAAATTAATTCCAATACTAGTTTCTGGATCCCAACACCAAGAAACTAAAACAAATAGAATATTTTCATTTAGTCAACTAAAGCAAGAGTTGACAAGAAAAATTCAAATTGAAAATCCAAACATTGAGGATAATCAACTACAATTGATGGTTTTTGAAGAAATGACAAAAGTTATGGATGAAAATAGTCCAAAGGACTCAAATAAAGCTGAAATTGAAGGATGGAAAAAAGGAAGGAAGTGAAAAAATAGTTACCGGACATTAAAAAAGTTTGGGTAAAAAAGTAATGGATAAAAGTCAAAAGTAAATAAAAAGGTAACAGTCTGGTAAAAGGTAAAGGTGAATAAAAACAATGATGTGGTAAAGTAAAAAGCAAAATATTTTAAACATTTTGCTTAAGATTCCATCTATAAAAAACGAAGTCACTCAAACATGGAAGTGACATCCCCATAAAAAACAAATAAAGAAGAAGACAAGAATATTTTATTGCATGAAATGCACCAAACACTTGTCTAGGGCACAAGGATGAATAAACAAGTGGCAAACACATCAAACTTAGCCACTACAACACTTGTCCAAGACACAAATGAAAGAGAGCAAGTGGCAAGACAAAGAATTTCGTCCACTCCATTCAAAGTGCATATAAAAGGCAAAGAAGTTGAAGAGGAGGGGAAGAGTTGTAAGAGATACAACACTCTTCCACCCAAAGTGCTCCCCTTGCTTATTGAGCTTAGTTTTTGTAGTAGGAAGTGCCTTAGCTCGAAATTCTCCTCCCTAGAGAATTTCTAAGTCTTGTAATCCTTCCTCCACTTCACTTATATTGTAATTTCGTCTATATAGTCATGTGTTCTTAGTTTCCATTTATTTTCCGAGTGTAAACCCTCCAGTTGCCAATAAAATTTCCATCTGTGTTTTGTTAAGTTCAAATTGTGTGTGCATGTTCTTGGCTCTTTGAATCATAATCAAAGATCCTTTCTTTGATTAAAAGCAAGATCAAGGAGGTTCCCAAAGCTCCAGTGACGTTCCCGACGGTCACACGGTGAGATCAACAACGTGCTCAACGCCAACTGTAAGTTCCCTGACGTTATTTAATAAATTTTTACGCAAGCATTCTCCCATATTCGTAAAAAAAAATTAAATACCTATTATCCTTTAATCATAAACCCTAATCTACATCTAATCACCTTAATCACAAACCCTAATTCACCTCTAATCACTCACTTCTATCATTTATCCAAACGCAAATCAGCCCTTCCTACTCCACCAATTATTCTGAAACTCCACCAATACTCCAACACCGCATTCCACCAAATCTCTACCAACCAACCACCAAAATCCTAGCTTCCACCCCAAGATGGGCACTTTGATTTGGCCGACCAAGGAAGAGCTCAGGAGCAGGATAAGGACTACCATAACCTTTTGGTAAGTTTTGATCATCTTCTACCTCGGATTCATGGTGAAAACCCTAAATCAATGCTTGATTATTGGTTTTCTTCACTCGATTTCCAATCCTAGCCAACTTGTTCATCCAAAAGCTCAAGAACGGACCTTGGGCAGTTGCTGGAACTCCATCCACCATTAGATACGTGGAGCTTGGGATCAGTTTTAGAGGTGGGTTTTATAACTCAAACCCTTAAACATTAGTATTGCACTCCTTTCTTCAATAATCGTTGGTTATTTTCTTGTTTTTGGTATTCTTTTGATTCATTGTTGAAGTTTTCGTGAAGAACAGCAGCAGTTCTTGATTGAACAGAGGACGATGATGATGAAATCATCATATATGTTTATCCAAAGAAATCCCTATCCAAACGGATTCATTTGATGAGCTCAAACAGTTTCCCAAACTGTTTGGGAGTAAACGGTTTCAAACCGTTTGAAGGGAAACAGTTTCATCAAACTGCATGAGGCTAAACGGTTTTAGACCGTTTGGTGATATTGACCAGGGTTGACCATTTGGGGATTTGTTCATAATGATATAGGTTATTGACCCATCAATTATATTTGATTATCTCCAATTGGTTCATGAGTTGAAGGTCTATCAATCACCAAAACCCTAATCGGGTTAAGTGTTGATTTCCAAATTGATTGAGTTAGAAACTTGGGTTGATTGACCCAAACGGTTTCAAAACCATTTGGAGATCACCCAAATGGTATCAAGACCGTTTGGTGGTCAGCCAAGATCGTTTGGAGGTCTAGGGTTGAGTATGATTAGGTGGTTGAAGATCTAAAGGTACTAAGTTGAAGTGCAATCAAAGGCTGATTTGGTGATCAATCCAATGAATCTGTAAAGAAGTGAAACCACTCCTCTACTAGAAAGAAAAGATCACATCCCATGAACCAAACACCACATAAAAATTTTACCAACGGTATGGAGACCAATTCAATCAACATGTATGTATCATTACGCAATGAGTAGTAGTGAAAAATAACATTATCTAACAATTTACAAAGTTTGATTACATGATACAACGATTCACCACACATGGGTGACTAGAACTAAAACTAAACATGTAAGCCAAAGATCAAGCCGAGGGTCATCTAACCACCTCTTCAAGCCTCCCAAAGAACAGCTACAAGGTTGATGTTGAAGTTCACTCTCCTCGATCTAACCTGGGGGGAAGCATATCCCCACAAAAGAAAAGAAGAAAAGAAATATATCAGCAAAAAGCTGGTATGTGTATACTAAAGAAAATTTGAGCAATGTAACGATATAAAGGACATCAAATGTAAAGGCTTCCCATGCAAGAGAACAAGGACTATCCACATGGGCATAAAAATGAAGAAACATTATAACATGATAAAAGAGGATACTTGCCATAAACAATAAAATTTGTGCAACAAAAGCACATAGATAGGTAGTAGGACACACCCCCACAACCCATCATCAACCTGCATGCATGTGAGATAAGCATAGTCCTAGAAAAATATAAACACAAAGGCAGCCAAGGCTTCACATCCTTAAAAACCTGATAGAGAATGACTCACCGTCAAACTCCCAATATATAAAAGTTGAGCCAAGGCTTCACATCCTTGAAATTCAAGTATGGGGCACCACCACCACCATCCCATAAACAAAAAGGGCACACACCCAAAAACCAAAGTAATTTACATTATTCTAGTGCTACTAATTCACATTGCATGTAATATAGAGGCAAGTAAATGGTTTAGTCAGAAGATGAAACAAAGGTTGCTATCACACAATGGACAACACCAACATATAATATCCACTTCCAAGTGACATATAATAATAAAAGATACCATCATGCACCAAGGCACAAGATAAGATATCAAGAAAATATCCAAATCTATAACAAGAAAGATATTTCACACGAACCATGATAACAAGAGATAAGACATTTTGTGTACGCAAAAGTCAAAAGAAGGATAAAGTAGGTGAATTGCTCAATATGGATGAATAGGGGATACAACATACCTCAAAATAAAAATCCAACATGTTCAAAGCACTTCTGGATCCAAATCTAGGTCACCAAAGAGCCTATTAAACACATATACATATTTTATGTCAATTTCACCATTTTAACCAAACCCTAAAAACTACCTTTTTATCAATGTGTGAATTAGATTATGAAAACTTTTCCATATTTAGGTTATGTTATTATGAGTCTAAAACATATTTTATTATATTTTTCCATCTTATATATAATTAGTTATGATTTATACAAGTTATTATCTTATTTAATTAGATCCATTAAATCACCCTTTTAAAACTTTAGATCCATGTGAAAAAACCCATACCATTAGTTAGATCTTATTTTTATGATTCCAATGAATATTTTTCCATAATTTTCTGATCATCTGATAATTAGTTATACATTTTTAATTACTGACCAATCAGATAATTCCACGAAATAAACTTGCAAATCGAAAATGGATAACATAAGAGGGGCCCGCGTGGCTTGGCCCAATCACAGCTGGCCAATTCACCCATCAAACACTCGCAAGACCATGACCAGAGGAGGGAGACAGAATCCGCGAAAAGATGAAAATACCCCTGGTCGTAACATTGTAGAGGGTTGATCCCTACAATTTAGGTGTGTGTCCTAAATACCCCTGGTCTCAAAATAGGGAGACAAAAATACCCCTGGTCCAACCATTGTAACATCCCAAGATTTGAGGCCTCAGATATAATGATCTTATAAGGAATGATTGGACTACCCATATCACCAAGGTGCACCTCCTTTTTCGGGAGCCCATCACTAAGAACTCCATAGTTAAGCGTGCTCAGCTTGGAATAGTATTGGGATGGGTGACCTGTCGGGAAGTTGATCCTGGCATGCGCCTAAGTGAGGACAAAGTGCGCAGTTAAGGCTAGTGGTGGTCTGTGGGGCCAGTCGTCATTCCTGAAACTCTGCTAGTGCCTTGGGCAGTGGGCTCAGGCGTTACAAATGGTATCAGAGCCATAACCCCTCCAGTAGGTGGGGCCTGCGTGGGCATGTGGCATGCCAGTCTTGATCCGTGCGGTCCAGGCATGTAGGAAAGGGTTGTCCATGGTTGACGTATCCACCCTTGCGCTGGTATTCCGTGATCGGGAGCTGGGTGTCCATGGGCCATTGTGGGTCTTCACTGAAATGGGGAAGAGATTATTAGGCCTTATAGTTGAGCCTTGACGAGGACGTCAAGAGTCTAAGTGGGGGAGATTGTAACATCCCAGGATTTGATGCCTCAGATATAATGATCTTATAAGGAATGATTGGACTACCCAAATCACCAAGGTGCACCTCCTTGTCCGGGAGCCCATCACTAAGAACTCCATAGTTAAGCGTGCTCAGCTTGGAGTAGTATTAGGATGGATGACCTATCGGGAAGTTGATCCTGGAATGTGCCTCAATGAGGACAAAGTGCGCAGTTAAGGCTAGTGGTGGTCTGTGGGGCCAGTCGTCATTCCTGAAACTCTGCTAGTGCCTTGGGCAGTGGGCTCAGGCGTTACAGAATCAAACCCTAATTGGATGACTTGGATTTTGATGTTGACATGGTAAAACGGTCTCAAGTCCATTTGGAGGTCATCCAAACAACCTCAAGACCGTTTGGGGTCAGGTCATGTTCAATTTGGATGATGGTCCAATAGTTTTAAAGTAACTAGTTACACATTGATTAATGTTGAAGAATCATCGATTCCAAACCCTAATCCAATTGATTCAAATCCTAATTGATGACCAGTTGAGGGTCAATTGAGGGTCAAATCAGTTGAAGTATGACCTATTTAACTCAATTAAAGTATGGTGATAGGTCCAATTGATGATTGGTTCATGAATTCAATGGTTGAAGGAACCAACATTGGAAACCCTAATTCAATTTGAGTGGTTGAGACCATATTTAGTCCATGCGGTTTTGAGGAGGTTTGGACCAAACAGTCTTAAGACCGTTTGAGTCTAAACGGTCTCAAGACCGTTTGGGACCAAACGATCCCAAACCGGTTGAGTTCATGCATTTTCAACATTTTACTTTAGCAAACGGTTTCAAAGACTAACTTTAGCAAACGGTTTCAAGGGTCACCTTTAGCAAACAGTTTCAAGGGTCACCTTTAGCAAATGGTTTCAAGGGTCACCTTTAGCAAACGGTTTCAAGGGTCACCTTTAGTAAACGGTTTCAAGTGTGCACCTTTAGCAAACGGTCTTAAGGGTTCACTTTGGTAAACGGTTTCAACCTCAACTTTACTAAACGGTTTTGAGTATTCAACCAAGACTGTTTGAGGTCTGATTGGTCAAGACTGTTTGAGGTCTAAGCGACCAAGATCATTTGGAAGGTAATTAATCAAATTGTATGGACACTTAAAGTGTATAAAGGTCAATGGTTTAAGTGGTCAATTACATGATGTAAAACAATGGTGTTTATAATAATGATACCTTTAATGAGATGGGGTGATTAGTACCCTTTAAATAGTTAAGCCTTAATGATCAAAATGATAATGACATAACATGATGTCAATTCTTCTTCAAGTTGAGTTGACTTAGCTTAATCAAGGCTGAAGTAAACATCATCTTATAGAAGATGAGAGTGAAGACTTCCTACATGAATGATAATCATGTATTGGACTTTCAATATGAATGAATGCCTAATTAGGGTATGATCCTTCATAGTGAGATCATGAAACCCTAATTATGAATGTTAATGAATCATAACCCTAATTGAGGGCATTAATAAGTGAAATCCTAATACATGGTGATGGTATGATCTTAATTCATAGTGATGACATGAGAAACCCTAATCTAGGGTGATGTGATGTGAATAGTAAACTCTAATTATGGGTTGTTAGTTATAAACCCTAATCTAGGGTGATGTGATGTGAATAGTAAACCCTAATTATGGGTTGTTAGTTATAAACCCTAATCTAGGGTGATGTGATGTGAATAGTAAACCCTAATTATGGGTTGTTAGTTATAAACCCTAATCTAGGGTGATGTGATGTGAATAGTAAACCCTAATTCCAAATAAGGTAAATGGAAGTGTGAAACCCTAATTCTGGGTTATACTTTTTAATATGAAGCTCTATCATTGGATAATGAAATGATGAGTCATTAATCCTATTTGAGCTAAAGGGGATGATTAACCCTAATTGATTTGAAAAAAAAAGGAAACCCTAACCCTAGCAAGGGCATAGTGGTGTAACCCCATGAATAGTGATGTTATGATTTTTTGCATTGTGCTGATACGAAATTGATGTATCTGTTATCATTTGTGCTAATCATGCAGGTTTTATGAGATATTGAACATAGCCAAATATGAGCTATGATGCTTTGTTTATTAAAAGTACTTTATAAGCTTTGCAAGCAATGATATGCTATGTTGCCTAGTGAAAGGTAACAAAAGAGATTGATAGGCTGTGAGAGCCATGTGAAATACATGCATTGCAATTATCATGTTTACATTGTCAGATGACTTGATGGCATTATGTTACTTGCTAAAGTGGTAACAAGTATATTGATGATCTAAGGGTTTGAATACCCATATTCTTGAATTATGATGATGAGATGATAAGGGATTGAGTTCCCAATGTTGTTAAAGCTGTGAAATGAACTTGATAAAAATAGTACTCTTTCTTTATAGCATTTGTTCTAATGGTTTATGTTTGAAAACATGCCTGATGCTAAAAGAATGATGTAATATACTTAAATAATCAAGTGAAATGATATCATGTAGAGCCCTGACCATAGATCCATCATCGTCAGTAGTTTGGTGATGGTGAAATAGGTTTTCCTAAGGGAACTCCTGGAGATCATACTTTTGAGTATGTGGGGGTTATGCGCGTGAATATCCTTACGCCCTAATGGAGGAATTGATGTGAGATAAACATTAAATCTCCCAATCCTTTATTATATGTATATGTCGGGATGATATATCACTAATCTCCCGATGATGATGTTAATGCCGAATCGATGTGAGATAAACAAGAAATCTCTCAATTGCGAAGAGAGTACAGCATGCCACTGTAACTCTTATAGTGAAGTTGCCAGTATACCCTGGAAAGCTATATTGGCAGAGACACGAGATGTCCTGCATGTTGTTCCTCACACTGACTGAGGAGGATGAGTTCATAGAAATCCGGCTCTTCTATTGACCTATGTATGGTACCGATTTCGATTTCACAATGGTCGGTTGGAGTATGAGCGGTATACCTCATCTCCTCAGGGCATAAGTATGATTGTAAAATGTAATCAGCTGTGTAGCATATTTGCTTAGGGTTGAATTACGAGAATCAATGGTTGGTGATACATTATCTATTATGTCCTAGTTGGATAAATGCTATACATGTCCTTCATATTCCTTATTGAATAAATGACATGTTGTTTATCAAGTTATAATTGAAATGAACTATTTAGAGAATACTGCTCTACTTGTTTATTCAATGAATTACCTGTTGTTGGATATTTATAATTTTACTGCTCAGTGTTAATCTTTTATCTGCAATAACAATGTTTCTGGTGGAGAGTTATATCTCTCGCTGGGACAATTTTTAATTGTCTCACCCCCGTGGGATTCAACTTTTTAGGTAGACGTCGAGGAAGAAGAAACCCTTCAGTGGGTGAGCAGCAACAACAGCAGCCACAGCAGCAACAACAACAACAAGGACAACAGTGATCTTCAGGTGGAGACACTGTGTGTTAGGTTCTGTATAGAGAGAGTCCTATGTGTCCTCTCTGTACTCTCAGGTCCTAGGAGTCGGTAGATGGTTTGATATAGATCTGAGATTTTTGGCTTGATGCCTCGAGATTTGTGTATACTGCTCATGTATAGTTTAATAGGGCAATCAATGTTTATGACTCTCGAGATGAGATGATACAGAGATGTATTGATGTATCAGAATGTAAATAACTTACTTTAGTTCTTTATGAAAGAGTTTTACATTTTGTGGATCTCAGTGCAAAAAGTTTTAATTTTTACTGATTTTCAGAAATTCCACTGCTAATAATACGCTTCCGCATTAGTTAATCTCATTTTCGTGAGTTGATCATCACAATATAGGACAAGAATCGAGTCTAGGTGGAAGGTTTGACCCTTTTTTACCTTTAGACTTAGTTCATCACATTAACTGAATGATTAATGCACAAAGGTTAAATTACAGCTAAAGTAACCTCAAAACCCAAATCTAAGCCCATAATCGAGTTCCTCATAGCTTAGTTAGTCAACCCTCAAAATTTGAGGTCATTTGGACATCAAATGCACCCTTGATTAGACCCTAATAGACTATGTGTGCATTAACCAAAATTTTGGATCGATTTACTCAATTGCAATTGTCATGGTCTGGACTTTGGTCCAAGGACCAGTTCTGTTCTTGTGAGCGGCTCAGGTCGGGTAGCGGGACTCATTCATCCCCTACCTCTGTTTTCCGCACAATTCTGATGGCGGAAGTGCGCATCTATCACCCGGTCACCCCGTGATCAAACCAGTCACCAATTCATCATGATTCCTTCGCCAACAACTTCCCCATTCTCTGCCCTTTCCAACGAGCCCTAACACAATCCTTGGGGTTGAGCATTGGCGAAACGCCTCATTTAGGCCGCCTACAGCCGTCGTTGCTCCTCCCCTAGTCCATCGACTTCCCATTTTGGAGCTATCATTCCTTCTCTTTTGATCCAGAATTAGTCCTCGACGCACGCTCCTCAGTTTTATTTGATCAATTGTTTGTGTGGGTGCTTTGAAGCTGCTGCCAGTGTTGGTCTTCTTCTTCGGCGAGAATGAGGGGCAGTTGTTGTGCCTTTCGCCTCAGTTCAATCGGCGTTAAGGTAACCATCTTGGCCACCCTTCCTTCCTTCTCGTTCACTTGTTTTGCCCTGTCGTCGTCTGGTTTGCTTGGTCGAAAAACGCACCCATCCTTCTTTGTTTTGGGCCACCGCCGGAATGGGTTTCAATGATCCCCGATCTTGTTTTGGGTTATAGGACTCATCGTCAGCACACCTCAAATGTAATGAGCATGTTGGGGGCCTCGTGAGGGCCTCTGAGACCTCCTACATGTCCCAACCTCTACCTTGCCTGTTCTGTGATCTGCGAGGGATCCTCTCTAGTTTCTCTTGTTTCTGGCCTTCCTCATGCCTGCTTCCTCGTGAACCTCTCTTTGAGGTGGTTTCCTACTAAGTCCTAGCATCGTAGGCTAGTTCTCATTGTGTTCCCCTCACCGTTGTCTTTGCCAGGCCCATCCCTGGTCGTCTTCATAGTGGGACTCGACTCCCGGCTACCTCAGGACCAGAGTAGTAGCCCAACAGGTCCAGGGTGAAGAGGTGGAGCCAGAGAGCTTTGTGCTCACTCGCCTAGAGTGTTGGATCAGAGGTTACCTTGACCCCGAGCTCTGTGGAGCAGACATGGTGCTGAACGTAGGGGTTTCAATCCCTAGGACGAAAGTCGAGTTCATCCCATGGTGGCCAATATATCAATGTCACGCCCATGGGGGGCATATTGGTAATTTAGCCTCATTTGACTTGATTGACCGAAACATAGTTTCCCTTTTTATTTCTTGATAGTTTGCTTGATAGCGAACCCTGATGATTCCTATAATCACTCAGGGGTAAATTTGTCATTTCACAATTCAATTTTTGTATTTAGCCAGAAATGATTTAAACTTGTAAAATTTATAAGAAATTATTCGGTTATCCAAATAGGTCATATATATACATTTTTAAAATTAAAAAATATGAATGATTTATTGGGACATGTTTCACGCCCAGATTTCTAACCTACTATAGGGTTGATTTCTAAGCAAAAGATTTAATGCATTTTATATCAATTGAATGCATGCGTATTATGACTGGGTTGAGACAACCCTGACCGTGTGCTTAGGAGTTGTTATCGAATATCTAGGTCTGATCATAAGGTATGTACATCCTCTATTTTATTTTGGGAATTATTTGATTAAAACCTACTTTTCTTTTAATGAGGCATCTCTTGAACTATTATTCCTAATGAGAATCCAATTTCTTGGACATTTATATTTCTTGATGTTGACTCATTATATCCATGTAATTTCTGGACTACCTTGTTTATATGGGTTCTTGGACCCACTTGCTATGATGGCCTTTTTATTAAAAATTGACTGAATTACTACTCTTGCCTCTCTATTTTATGCATGCTACATATTTGACTAGAATATCTAGAATAGTGGTACTTATGTACAACCATACTTATATAGGGCTTGCATTTCCGCTCGGGGTGTGCGTTTCCACCCTTGTTTATTTTTAGGCCATTATCCTATGGTGTTATGGCCTTGTTTTAGGTATATTTAGTCTACATTGTTATGCATGCAAATATTTGTTGTTTTAATATGAATCTGTGGATGATTGTTATGGCAAGACACTCTTTTATTACCATGCTTATAATCTGAAATTTAATATGCCTCGTTTCTTTTGTTACTTTTCTCTTAAACATACCTAATTGCAAATAGCCCCCTTTTTCTTATGGGATCATCTCTTTTATACTCGTGACACATTATATGCCCAAAGTAATTTTTATATATGTACATACTCAGCCTTTGCTGACCTTTTTGTTGTTTCCTATATTTCTGGGTGATGTTCCCTTCCACCCAGGTTTAGGTACTTTCGAAGACAAAGATGCTAAAAGATTGAATATATATGGGTGTGGATATTGAGGATAGCTTGGGATAGTTGGTTGCCCTCTGCAACCAGCCTTATGTGTTCTTAGGTGTATACTTTTTATTTTATTTTTCATCCCACCTTATATGGTGAGGAATTATTGTACAAAGAAAATTTTGTAACTGTGTAATAGTTTTGTTTCCACTACTTATTCATTATCATGCTCTGTAATATGTACCATTTGAGAAATGAATGAAATTCCTCCTTTCCTTCTTACCTTTTGGTATTTTTGGGATTGGATGGACTTATTCTTCAATTTAGTGAAGAGTGGATCCCCAATTGGGTCTCACTCTTTACAAAATGGTATTAGAGCCTAAGTAGTCGGTAACTTGACTGTTTCAAGTTATCCTTGGTTGACCCTTAATTAGATAGGTGGACTTATAGGTTATTCATAAACCTATATCCTAGTAGTCAATACCGATTAGGGTTTTCAATCCCTGATTAATTTGGTCACTTGCACTCCTCGACCCAGCTATGTGAACGTGAGTTAGTCTTTAGTAACCCTTAACACCCACACCTTCTTTATGGAGGTGGGATGACGTCACATCGAACTGACTCTTGTAGTGTTTGGTTTACATCTCATAATTTTCTAGGATATTAGCCTAAGAGCTATGAAGTGTAGATTGACTTAAATAGTCATACATAGGCATAGTCTAGTTCTCACCTTAGATCCCTTTACCTTTGTTGTTCTCTAGAATGCCTTGCATACACCTACTATGGGGATACTGAGAACACATGAACTATAAATATAAAATTTCTGATGTAAATCTTAGGAATTTAGAAGTTTCCCTTGTTACTAAGTGATGGTATGAACGAGCTTAGTTATTTTTTAGGCATACCTTGCCTTCAATGTGAAGAATCACAACATATGCATGTCCCAAAACCACTCATCTAAGGTTTGTATGCCATGTTTGATTAGCTTTTATGCCTCATACATGAGATTTAGTGGGTGGAAGCTATTAAGTTTTGTATAATATTCTTAGGAGTTTTCCTCTCTCACCTCCATGGTGCAATTAGATTACCCAATAAATGATGTTATTGGTAAATTTACTATATAGTTCATCTTGTCTTGTGATGGGACTATAGTTTTAAATCACCAAGTGTAGAAAGAACACATATACCTTACTATAATTATTGGATGATCATATGACTCCCTTAGGTTTTGCAATGAGGCTATGTCAATTATGCTTAAGAGTGACATGGGGAATGGTGGATGTCTTACCTCGTTAAGGTTTGATGAATTTGACCATGTGTAATAGGAAACCCTTCTCCCTCCCATGTAAAAACATAGTTGAGGTGTAGTCAATTGCCCTATGTGGTCTGAAGGATTAGACCCTTTAAGTAAAAGGATGTGATAATAAAATAATAATTTGTGGTGGTTGAATTGGTTCTCTGGTTGATTTTGGCGCCAATTTTGGATTTTCACTACAAGTTTTGCATCGTCAAACTTATTTTCATTATTAATTTATATGTATAAAAGAAAATTTCTCAGATTTTATCGATGGTTTTTGGAACCAAGTCACCACCACAAGAAAGTTGAGTAGTAGAGAATCTCTTTAGTGAAGTACCCTTGGTTGGAATGTTCAACCCTAATACCCTAGGCCTACTACTGATATAGTTAGTTTCCAATATATATATCAGACCTAGTGGATCCACCCTTTCCCCCCTAGGTTACGCACTAAGTTATAGTTTAAGCCTTTTAAGGGGTGGAGTCTCGTACGATTTATTCATTAGGAATCAAACTAACTTAAGGAAGGACCATGATTAATAATGGTTACAATAAGTAAAACTTGGACAACTCCTAGTATTAATGTCAAACATATGTAGAGGCTACAAAACTGAGAATTCCAGACGAGCCTTGCTAATCATATCATCATTTAAAAAAAAATACCTCGACTATTAATATATATAGATTTTAAGATTTTACCTCGAGTTATCCTTAACGGATGTATTTAGTCATATGTGGGTAAAAGTAAAATTTCACTTCAAAGCTCAAATTAATATTCTATACCCCCAAACCGTTAATTATATGTTAAGGGTGACTATATAGTATAGGCTAGGGTGAACATACTGAGTATGTTGGAATTTTTTAATTTTCCCATGTGACCATGATAAATAGGGGTGTAAGGGGATTGACTACACATTAATCAAAACATGCATAATGTAATGTGTAAAGTTAACTCATGAATGAGAAATTCAATAAGTTGCATGAAACACACTTTAGTACTCAGATATGAATGAGAAAATCCGTTGGAAAACACAACCCTAAACTTACACATCAACCCTACTATGCCTATTAAAGTATAACTATTGTCTTAGTCATGTAACACATCATAATTTTCCCTTTATAAAATCTATAAATAAATTCAATTTAAGATATAACCCTAATACTGGTAGGAAGCAAAACATACACTACAGCAAGCATACCCATTAGTGGCATTTGTCAAATGTCGGTAAAGAAATATAAATGCCACTAAAAGTTTTTAGTTGCATTTGTTGATACTTTAAAAAATGCTTCTAGTACCAATGCCACTAGACATACAGTGGCATAAGTTGTAAATGCCACTAAACATTTGGTTTTAATGGCTTTCAACAAATGCCAAATAAATACCACTATAACATCAATTGGCTTTTACACAAATGCCACTATAACATCAATTGGCTTTTATGCAAGTGCCACTACTATGTAATAGAATGTTGTATGAAACTATTCTTGTTGTGTATAATGGATTATAAAAAATGCCACTTTAATGGTATAAGTATTCTATATAATAGAATTTAGGGATTTTAATGATTCCATTTTCATTTTATTATCTAGATTTCTAGTGAACATCACTTGAAATTTTAACTCAGGTTTGGACAAATATTAACTTTGAAATCAATCTTTTTATATGTAATCAAATGCAAATTACATGGAGAGGACATTTTGCCTTGTCTCTTTTATTAAATACAACACACATGAGACACTCTTTCTTACAACATTTGCTAAGTACAATAATTTCTACATCCTTTGACCATATAAGGAAAAGGTGTACATGCATATTCTTAGATTTATATGTTGTTAAGTGTTGACTTGACTTCAAGACTTTAGCATGGTGGAAATTATCTTCTTAAAGCCTGCATCACCATTCTTTAAGAGCATGGGCCTCCTCCCGAGCTCCTTACCATAACCCCTGTCAATCTTGGTGAGTATCTTGTGAGCATGACAACAATGCCAGAGGTGTTTTAGACATGAACCAATGTGTTAATTGTAGTTCTAACTATGCCATCATTCATACATGGGATCAATTCTTCCATCATATCAACATAAGCACCCACCACTCTTGGAAGCATAAACCGTCCACATGGGAAAAGGAACATCTCCCCTTGCTTTCTCAACAAAATTATGTTCATCTTTTCATTATTTATCCAATCATATGTCAAATTTCTACATCAGATTAGGAAACATATACAAACAATGCAAAGTGCAGTAAGATTAACTAGTGGATAATATCATATTTCATATGGACTATGATTTATACTTGTAATTTATCATATGATGTTTGATTAAAAATGAACTCTTTTGTGTCCAGCTGACTTTCAACAAATGGTTTGTTGCTTATATTCACAGTTCTTGTCTACAAACAAGAAATACCAGGTCAAAAAGTGATATTGAAAACTAGTGGGATGAATTGATAAATAAAACTATTCAAATCATAAAACTAACTACTTAAATTACCTTGATGTGGTATATTGGATGTGTTACATTAAGTAGACTCAAAAACCCTTATTGAGGCCCTTGAATGAACCCATTGCATCAACTTTGTTTCCCTAAACATTCAAAAAATACAAATGGTTAGTATTCAGTCGATATGTGGATAACTTTAACAAGTGAGAGGGGAGGGGATTCAATATAAACCTAAACTAGAATATAGAATCCAAACAATATTTCAACATCATGTAGAAAAGGAAAAGGAAATTACCTCAAAAATGCTATCAAGATCATAGAGTAATATTACTATGTGAACACATCATTCTATCTCATTCCTAAAGCAAAATAGAGGAAAATATATGAAGAGCACCATTAACACTAGCACTTAAACTAATCAAAAATACATATTCAAATGAGAATTGTAGAAAATGTGGGGGTTATGTGATCAATGATCACACACGAATGTTATTGGTATGGAAACAACAGATGCTCATAAAATATTAACAACTACTTTTTAAGTGAAAAGAGATAATTTCTTACCAAGTTCATCACCATTATCAAGCATCACACCCTCTCTCCACTTGAATCATGTATAGACACCTAAACAAGTTCCTTTAATAAGTTCTCCTTAGATGGTGGCCATTAATAAAACAACACTTGAATAATCATAGGAAAAAAACAACAACAACCCTTATATACTAAAAAGCTCCTACGCATCCCTTTATTATGAATTGTAACAATTTTCCCAAGACTTATATATATACAAGACAAAGATATGAAATTTAATAAACATTAGGACCCCACATTGCCACAAAGTTGTGAATTGTTAAAATATAATTAAGAGCTATATTCTAAGACCTAGTGGATGAGTTTATTAAGCGTTGATATGTTTTAAGATACATGGAGACAATTTGTGTTGGATTGAGATTTGATATTCAAATTGACACTTTTATTGGAAGAGCATGTTTCTCAAGGCTAGTGTAAGGGTGTTTTGGTTGAGACTACTCCTAATCCTTGTTTGAATTTCACATTGATAAGATAGGGGCCTAAAGAACAAACTCCTACAATGCCTTATTAGTCACAAAAGGGCTTCCTTGTACCTAGAAAAGGGATGTATTCAAAGGGAAGAACATAGGTGGCCTCAGGGCCTGGGACCATTTCTATGACTTTTTGAAGCTCCTCATGCTTATCTAGGTCTGGAGGCACAAAAGAAAGTTTGTAGAAGACTTCCATGAATGATAGGAATGTAATGATATGAGAAGGAATGTAATACATCAGATCCAAACTAAAATCAAGATTTAGATTTGAATACAAACTGCATCAGACATTAATGAATGGTACTAAGATCAAAAAATATATATACCTTGGAATATAAATGACTCTAAGATGATAGCAAGAGTTGTAATGCCCTTTATATACTTACAAAACACTTTGGGATTTCTTACACAATTTTAGAACACATGGACACCTATTTCAATGCCTATACTTAAACTAAACACATACACATCTTAGAACTAATTGTAGAACATGTATGGTAGTTGTGATCATTGATCACATTGAAATATTGTTGGCATTACAAAAAAAGACACTCATAAAAAAATGATAACTACTTTTTAAGAAAACAAAAAATTTCTTCCATCAACACTATAGTGGAAACCTTTAGTCATCAAAAACTAGTTGTGACATGAAGGAGAATTAGAGGTTTATGCATGTTTAAACACATTGATTTACCTCAATATACAAACTTTAAATGTTAAATATGGTTGTGTTGTAGAAATTTCTTGTTATGAACGAGTATGAAGATAAACACCAAACCATTTACATGTATATATGTTCATTTTGGAAACACATTTTTAATTTTAAATTGTTCATCTATATAATTATTTAGATGCAATCCCACTTTTACACTGTTGAACTATAAATATTGACAATTAATTAATTACTTGATAATGTTGTGTACCACCATTTAAATCTTACTGCGAGATGCATTTCATTTACAATCAAATTTTAAATGCATTCATAAAGTAAAGGAATTCAATGAGGGTGTACCCGTTTATGCTAGAAAAAAAATATATCTTACATGTTGCATGGAGATAGTAGTTATGCCATTCCACTTGCACTGCAATATATATTAAGTTTACAATAGGATGGAAGGTGATGAATAAACAAGACAAATAGTAACTATCTCATTCTCGATCAACCAATTGTGTATGTCTAATAGAAATATCTAATATAATTGTATAGAGTATTACAATTTTTTAATTCAGTGAGTTGTATGGAATAACATGCGTTTGGTCCTAAAATCATTGCTATTTTCATACTTTGTTGTTCATTTTATATATAATCAATATATTATAAATGTAGTTGTAGTTAAAACCTACATTTTCCTATATTGAACATGCATAATAGTACATCACCCTACTTCTCCAAACCAAAAAAGATACAATATAACTATGTATAGATTTTTCTATTAAAAGTACTCGTCTATATCAAATATGGTCATATAGTAACATATTAGTATAGTCTGGGTTTGGCAATGTGTCAGGATTCCAACAACCCGACCGACCAAATTTTGTTCTTAATCTAAACTAACCTAACTCGAATCAAATCGTAGTTAGTTTTAAAATAATAAGACCTGACCTGAGCCAAATGGACATGGTCCAAGCATAGTTAACTCACCTCAACCCATGCAACTTTTATCACACACTACTCAAGTTAGATGATTATAAAATATTTGTGTCATTCATATTAAAAAGTCTTATCAACACGTCTGCAACTCCAACAATAATAGGGGATTCTCATAAAAGGGTTGCACATGACAAGCCATGACCAATTAATTATCAAGTCTTGGGATATTTATCTTGTTGCTTATTCACAGTTAATACCAATTCAAATTTGAACAAACTTTTAAGCATTGTTGTTTAGTTACAACATTTTATGACTAAAGGTATTTTACATAGGGAGTCCCCATCGGAAATCCAACAAGGCATTTAATCAATTCTTCACAAGGATTTGCTATGTGGACACAATTTGGAATCCAAAATAGAATCCAAGTTATTGTCCACCATAAAAAAGGTTATCCAAACAAAATTAAATATATTTTCTTTATTATACCTTTCATTTTATGATGGAGAATGACTCGGGTTCTATTTGAGTTCTAAAATAATGTCCACATAGCATTATTCTTATTATAAATTGAGGAATTTTTCTCTCGATATTAAAGAAGAATAATAAAGTAAGCTTATTGAGCCAAAGAAAAAGAAGTTTTCCATGAGTTGTCAAATAGGCTGAATCACAAAACAAACATTATAATTAAAAAATACTTTAACCTTTGTATGAGTTTTAAATTTTGATAATGTGGATGTAACCATAGAGAAATAGTATTTGTTATAATTTAGATGATTGGACCAAATTGTCCAAGGTCCTTTGGTAGATAATGGGTAGGGTGGCATACTAAACCTTTTATTAGTTAAAGAACTATGATGAAAATAATTTTGGGTTCATATCAAGGCAATATAATATAGTTAATGTTCCTCACATCAAGCAGTGATTTATTACCATATATTTAGTATAAAACGTTCCACAATTATATGATTTTATATTGAGGGAAACACCCGGTTGACGATACCCCCGGGCCCTAAATGCCCCGCCTACTTAGGAAGCGGTTAAAACAAATAGTTACCCAGATGTCAAGATGGGTAATTTTTTTATAAAATAGCTCTTAGGAATAGTCGAATACAAAATCCGCACAAAGACTTATTGAGCCGACCACCGCGAACTACTCCTTGCCAACCAATCATATCTTATTTTTGCTGCTGAGAATTATAGAAAACCAAGTAAGAAAACACACACTAAAATTAATGTGAAGATTGTTTCTCAATTGAACCACGTATGCAAGGCAACTCGAAACATTCCAAACTTCTAATTCTCCTACTTCAAATTCATACCAGGAATCCAACTATCTAAATTATCAAATGGTAAGGAACTTATCTGTCATAAGCGTAGTTTTAATATTTTAGTCCAAGACAATAGTTTCATGTTGGGCATTTGGACTAACATGTCATGGACAAATTGTTTAGAAGAACGAGGAAGACCAGAATTCAACAATAAAACATAGTTATATTTTAGATATCAATGAATAGATAAAAAGAAAGTCAACCTGCAGGAGCATCATGGCATCCCATTCTCACGCCTTTTATCCACCAACATAGTAAAAGTCTCCATCGTATGCTGCATTGTTGTCTTTCTCGTAGATTCATATTTATGTTTTGATCATTTTCATGGCCGATCCCAAACAACTAATGCATGACGAAGCATCCTATCTTGGGATAGAGTATGGTACTCGGAAAGCTAAATAAACATAAATTTAAAAATGGAAAAAGGAAGACGATTGTTACACAAAAGGATGAGGTAACAGAAATTACAAGAGCAGAAATCACCTAATGTCGTGACAGACCTATTGGAAAAAAAGAATGCTAGAAAATGTACCTGTCCGAGGTATGAATCAGAATGTTGGTCGTCATTTTGCCTTTGATCCCGGCTGCATCGTGTATCTGTGACAGCGCAAACTTAGGCAGTGGAACAGCCTTCTAGATCTGTCCCCAGTCTGGCAGTGCAATCTCGGAGGTAGACACGACGATCGAGGCAGAGAGACGGACGCCATCAACCACAACGGAGCAGTCTCGGAGACTGCGACGATCTACACCGGGCTGTCACAGATCTACTCTTCTGCTCCGATGATGCTCTCTTTCTCTCTCTTCTCTTTCTTTGTTTCTTCCTCTATGAGGAGCGAGTAGTTTCATCCACTGGGGCGCGGAGACTAGCCCCGCTGCCCGTGTCTTGTAACTTGTACTAAAAAGATGTTATCATTCCGATTCAATACTACATCGTTTCATACATGCTTGAATGTTGGCCGCGTTCTTGTATGCATTTATTGTCTTTCGTTGTGGTTTGTCTACGACCGCTCTTGAGACTCGAATACCGATTTAGTGTTGGTTTCTGGTGTGTGTATCCACCGTGCATCCGTTTCGGTATCTAGGAACGCTTTCTAAGGAGTGGAGTAAACTCACCTCCATCATAGTACTTTTGTACTATGAAATGGAATCAGTTGACGTACAAAAGTACAACCTTGACAGGTCGAGGAACACACTCTGAGGAGAGAGTGGTGCAAAGTATTTGACCATTCGTTCGGGAATGGCTGACGTTGCAACACTCTCACGTTTCTCGTAGCTATATCCTCGAAAGAGTGATAGACTATAAGGGTACTAATCGATTTGGTAATCATCGCTCGCTTGCTAGTTTTCTGATGCACGTTTCATGAAGTTGAGTAAGATTTTCTCTTCGGAGACTACATATCTTCATTGACACGTAGATATGTACCGGATGAGAGTTACTCAACCCATGAAGGATGTGTGCATTACTCTTGTCCTATAAGACATCGGTATTGTACAACATCCATGTATCTTGCTTACAAGTCTTGCTATGTTTGGTACAAGTACAATTCATGTGTAGTGGTGGCGAATACCCGCATCACCCTAGTGATCCATCATCATTTGCTAATCTTAGATTTTAATCATTAAACTAGTTTTTATTCTTGCCCTTACTTTTGCATGTTTAGGTTAAATAACTCAAATCAAACTTCTCGTCTTAGATGATTAACTTAGATTGATACGAAACAAGAAAAAGACACTCAGATTCTTAACGTTGTCCTTTGGGTTCGATCATAAATTTGTACTATGATAAGGCTTCCACTCTCTTGTGGGGTTGGAGCATTTATCTAGCACCAGTTGTAGGTAAACCTAGAGAGAACATCATCTCCCTAGGGATTTTGGTGCATATTAGGACTTCCATTAGAAGAGTAATCTTTTGGTGTAAATTTAGCTCCATCAAAAAATGGTGTTAGAGTGTGTGATCTGAGCGGCCTGGGCATCCCCCATGTTATTTGGCATCACGAATTCGAGAAGCAACACAACGTGCAGAACGGAAGTTGGGATAAATAGCGAGCATAAAGAACATAAGAGAGGAACTATGAACAAGTGGTGATAGGGAGAAAATTGGGAGAACAAAATCAACAGCCAAAGAAGTTATTAGGGTGCAGCGGTGCGAGAGAAAGGTAATGAGAATGAAATGAAAAGTGTCCCGCCCATAGTGACGGCAGCGTCAAATGAAAAGCAAATTTGTAATTAAGCGCCAAACTAAAAACAAAAACAAATGTGCGGCATGTCAGCCACGTATGACTCGGCAACAGGAGTTAGTGATTAGGTACCGGAATTTTTAAAAAAATGCCAGTATCCAAAAAGATTTTGTGTACACCGATTATTTAGTGGCTTTTGAATATGAAATGCCGCTATGGGTAATGTATAGTGGCATTTTTAACAAATGTCATTATATAAAATGCCACTAATGAGTAATTTTGTTGTAGTGATATGTGCACATCTTACATAAAGTGACTATTATAAATAATAATAATATTGACGATGATGATGATGTTGATGATGATGATAATAATAATAAGGAAATTGATGTGGACCATGATCATATAATGGAAAAACTATGATAATATTTAGGTAGTCTTAATGGATATAAACAGGTGGACATAATCCTAGGTCTTGTTGTTTTTTTTTCTCTAGCCCAACATCTACCATAATCAGATTAATGGATAAATGACACATGGAGACATATAGCTTCACCTTGAAAGTAGACCATAAGTGTGGCACGAATGGTGTGTTTTGACCCCATACATTAGGTACACTAGAAATTTATAACTTGATTAAAAGTATAACTTAGTATACCATACCACAAGTGGATAGATTTCGGGGATGAAATCCTATTTAAGGGGTAGAGTGTTGTAACATACTCGATTCCAGACACATAGGCTAGTCCTCCATTCTTCTAGGCCCCTATTTGATTATGTGGATACCCAATCTCCTTTCCCCTTTTTCAGTTGACTACCTTTGAATATCTAAATTTCATTGTGTTAGCATAAATGAAACCATAATTTGATCTTCAAACCCTAGATTGACTCATTTAGGGATCCTTAGAGATGAAGTCATATGATATTGCTACCTTAGTACCTGAATTGGGAAACTTATTAACAATAATGATAATCTAGAATACTTTACCCTAGATTTGTGAATTATGATTGACTTGGGTATCATATAGGACAATAATCGAGTCTAGGTGGAAGGTTTGACCATTTTTGACCTTTAGACTTAGTTCATCACATTAACTGAATGATTAATGCAAAAAGGTTAAATTACAGCTAAAGTAACCTCAAAACCCAAATCTAAGCCCATAATCGAGTTCCTCGTAGCTTAACTAGTCAACCCTCAAAATTTGAGGTCATTTGGACATCAAATGCACCCTTGATTAGACCCTAATAGACTATGTGTGCATTAACCAAAGTTTTGGATCGATTTACTCAATTGCAATTGTCACGGACTGGACTTTGGTCCAAGGACCAGTTCTATTCTTGTGAGCGGCTCAGGCCGGGTAGCGGGACTGAGTCATCCCCTACCTCTGTCTTCCGCACGGTTCTGATGGCAGCAGTGTGCACCCATCACCCGGTCGCCCCGTGATCAAACCAGTCACTGATTCATCGTGATTCCTTCGCCAACAACTTCCCCATTCTCCTCCCTTTCCAATGAGTCCTAACACGAGCCTCGAGGTCAAGCATTGGCGAAACGCCTCATTTAGGCCGCCTGCAGCCATTGCTGCTCCTCCCCCAGTCCATTGACTTCCCGTTTTAGAGCCACTGTTCCTTCTCTTTCGATCCAGAATCAGTCCTCGGCGCACCCTCCTCGGTTTTATTCGATCAATTGTTCGTGTGGGCGCTTTGAAGCTACTTCCAGCGTTGGTCTCCTTCTCTAGCGAGAATGAGGGGCAGTTGTTGTGCCTTTCACCTTGGTTCAATCGGCGTTGAGGTAACCATCTTGGCCACCCTTCCTTCCTTCCCGTTCACTCATTTTTCTCTGGCGTCGTCTGGTTTGCTTGGTCGACAAACGCACCCATCCTTCTCTATTTTGGGCCACCGCCAGAAGGGGTTTCAATGATCCCCGATCTTGTTTTGGGTTACATGACTCATCGTCAGCATGCCTCGAATGTAATGAGCATGTTGGGGGCCTCGCAAGGGCCTCTGAGACCTCCTACCTGTCCCAACCTCTACCTTGCTTGTAGTGATCTTCGATGGATCCTCTCTAGTTTCTCTTATTTCCGGCCTTCCTCGTGCCTGCTTCCTCGCGAACCTCTCTTTGAGGTGGTTTCCTACTAAGTCCTAGCATCACATGCTAGTTCTCTTTGTGTTCCCCTTACCGTTGTCTTTGCCAGGCCCATCCCTGGTCGTCTCCATAGTGGGACTCGACTCCCGGCTACCTCAGGACCAGAGTAGTAGCCCTGCAGGTCCAGGGTGAAGAGGTGGAGCCAGTGAGCTTTGTGATCACTTGCCTGGAGTCTTGGATCAAAGGTTACCTTGACCTTGAGCTCTGTGGAGCAGCCATGGCGCTGAACGTAGGGGTTTCAATCCCTGGGATGAAAGTCCAGTTCAGTCCATGGTGGCCAATATATCAATGTCACGCCCATGGGGGCATATTGGTAATTTAGCCTCATTTGACTTGATTGACCGAAACATTGGATCCTGTTTTATTTCTCTATAGTTCTCATGATAGTGAACCCTGATGATTCCTATAATCACTCAGGGGTAAATTTGTCATTTCACAATTCAATTTTTGTATTTAGCCAGAAATGACTTAAACTTGTATATTCATAAGAAATTATTCGTTTATCCAAATAGGGCATATATATACATTTTTGAAATCATAAAAATACGACTGATTTATTGGGATAGGTTTCACACCCAGATTTGTAACCTACTATAGGGTCGATTTCTAAGCAAAAGATTTAATACATTTTATATTAATTGAATGCATACATATTATGACTAGGTTGAGACAACCCTGACCTTGTGCTAAGGAGTTGTTATCGAATATCTAGATATTATCATAAGGTATGTACATCCTCTATTTTATTTTAGGAATTGTTTGATTAAAACCTACTTTTCTTTTAATGAGGCATCTCTTGAAGTGTTATTCCTAATGAAAATCCAATTTCTTGGACATTTATATTTCTTGATGTTGACTCATTATATCCATGTAATTTTTGGACTACCTTGTTTATATGGGTTCTTGGACCCACTTGCTATGATTGCCTTTTTATTAAAAATTGACCGAATTACTAGTCTTGCCTCTCTATTTTATGCATGCTACATGTCTGACTAGAATATCTAGAATAGTGGTACTTATGTACAACTACACTTATATAGGGCGTGCATTTCTGCCCGGGGTGTGCGTTTCCACCCTTATTTATTTTTAGGCCATGATCCTATGGAGTTATGGCCCTGTTTTAGGTATATTTTTTCTACATTGTTATGCATGAAAATATTTATTGTTTTAATATGAATCTATGGATGATTGTTATGGCAAGACACTCTTTTATTATCATGCTTGTAATCTGAAATTTAATATGCCTCATTTCTTTTGTTACTTTTCTCTTGAACATACCTAATTGAAAATATCCCCCTTTTTCTTATGGGATCATCTCTTTTATACTCATAACACATTATATGCCCAAAGTAATTTTTATATATGTACATACTCATCCTTCGTTGACCTTTTTATTACTTCCTATATTTCTGGGTGATGTTCCCTTCCACCCAGGTTTAGGTACTTTAGAAGACAAAGATGCTAAAAGATTGAATAATATGGACGTGGATATTGAGGATAGCTTGGGATAGTTGGTTGCCCTCTGCAACCAGCCTTATGTGTGTATACTTTTTATTTTATTTTTCGTCCCACCTTATATGGTGAGGAATTATTGTACAAAGAAAATCTTGTAACTGTGTAATAGTTTTGTTTCCGCTGCTTATTCATTATCATGCTCTATAATATGTACCATTTGAGAAATGAATGAAATTCCTCCTTTCCTTCTTACCTTTTGGTATTTTTGGGATTGGATGAACTTATTCTTCAATTTAGTGAAGAGTGGATCCCCTATCGGGTCTCACTCTTTATATATACATTTGTCTCAAGTTTCAATAAATAAATATCATTTGACATTGGGGCATTGTCGCATAATATCTCATTTCTTGAAATAGAAATTTGTCCATATTTTATTACAAATTCAAAACCATTATTGTCCAAACAACATCTAGAAATAATATTTTAATTTATAAGATATACATCATAGTAGTTTTTAAACTGTAATACAAGGTCAATGGGCATAGAGAAATGACAGGTGCCTCTCGTTGTGGCATCAACTGTTTCTCCACTATCAACTCATCAATCCACCTCCCGCTTTAGTAAGGATTTAATTCTTTTCAGATCATGCATATCATAGTATATATAAGATCCCAATCTAGCATCCAATACCCAAGATGAAGAAGTACGTAAGTTTATATCCATAACAAATACTTCGTAAGTCAAGATCCCTATTCCATCCTTCTTATTATTATTATTTAGTTCCTTAGGGTTAAGAGGGCAATATATTTTCTAGTATCTAGACCCTTTACAATGATGACAATTGCATTCCTAGCTTGCTCCTCCTTTAGCTTTAAGTACAGAAGGCTTGGGAAACTAGCCAGTTTTAAAACTATTCATAGCTTTGTTTTTGCCCTTTTGACTTGCCCTTTCATTTGTTGACCATAAACATAGACTTTGTCTTGTCTTTCTTGATTCGAGTCTAACTAGTTCTCAATATACCAATCAACTTTAACAACATTCAGAGAAAGTTGTGCATGTCGTTATTCATGATATTAATTGTATGATCCTGATAACAATTGCAAGATTACATTGGTGACCAACTTTTGGCCTAAGGGGAATCCTAATTTCTCTAGGCTTCCACATACCCAATCAAATTGAGTACATGTGGCCCAACTACATCACCCTCAGTCATGTTGCACTTAAATGAGGCCTTTGAGACATAATACCGCTCTTGTCTTGCTTGTTCTTGGAACATATTATTGAGATGTATGGACTCTATAGATGTTTTCATGTTGCTTCTGAATATCATGATTCATGGAGCACATCATGTGGCACTTAACATCAATAGCATAATCAATTATGCTTATGATAGGCTTCTCTTTCCACTCTATATGCATTTGGAGTTGGTTCCTCTAGTTCTCATGCTTCTAAGACATACCTTACACTCATGAGTGGGAAAATTTCTCAATGGTGTCAATCATGTAAGTTAATGTCATTCAACTTTTCCTTCCCAATGATCGATTGTAACAAGAAGTTATTACATGTGTTTGTTGTTAAATCTATAAAGAAAATATTTGTATGAGTCAACAATTTGATTTGAAAAACAATTTAATTTATGATATTAATTTGAACTTTAAATAATAACACTCTCACTATTTTCATCAAATTAATAACCCTAGCTATTAAATTGGAAGATCACAACGAGCAATCTTTTAGTGAATCAAGATCCATAATGCATTAAGTTACGAGTCAACTTTGGTTGACAACTCACAACTTAATTGTTTATGTAGGTAACAATTACTAACTATATCCAATGAAACTATTATATAGATGGCCGCAGAACCGCTTTTCACAAATCACCTTATGAAGTATATGCCATCTTTATGCCTCTAGGTGCTTATTAAGATCACCTAGTCATGTCCAACACAAAAGCCAATACAAAAGATATGCATCATGCTTTGACAGACCCACATACTTATTATCATACTTCCCCGATGTAGATAGTGCACCACACATAGTTGATCAAGAAATTCATGTGTATTTTACAAATGGAAGACGTCTTAAACAGTAATATTCTATTGAGGGATTTTATATTTTTTTTTGGTCAGTTGGGATTTTATATATTGATCATAAGTATCCAATTACCATTATATATTATAAAGAGTGAGACCCAAAAGGGGATTCACTCAAATGATATAATATAAGAGTCATGTAATAATAAAGCAGCGGAAACAAAATGCATTACAAAGTTACTTCATGATTCATTTATACAATCGTTCCTCACCATAATAGGTGATTTTATAAAAACTTGAACTAAGTACAACTAAAGCCAGTAGCAGAGGGTAACCCAGTCATTCCAAGATATCCTTAAGTCCATGTCATGTTGGTGATCTTTTTGAGCTCCGATCTTCCAATGTACCTAAACCTGTGCGGAAGGGAACATCACCCAGAACATAGGAAACAACATAGAGGTCAGCAAAGGTTGAGTATGTACACATAATAAACTTTGGACATTATATTGGGTTAATAGTGCAAAAAGAGATGTTCCCACAAGAAGGGGTCTATTTGCAATTAGGTAAGTTCAAGAGAAATATAATAAAAGAAATGAGACATATAAAATTCAGATTACAAGCATGATAATAAGAGTGTCTTACCATAACAATCATTTACATACTCATATTAAACAATAAACATTTGCATGCATAACAATGTAGACTAAATATACCTAAAATAGGGCCATAACACCATAGGATCATGGCCTAAAAATAAATAAGGATAGAAACGCACATCCCAAGCGGAAACGCACATCCTATATAAGTATGATTGTACATAAGTACCACTATTCTAGATATTCTAGTCACATGTACCATGCATAAAATAGAGAGACAAGACTAGTATTTCAGTCAATTTCTTATAAAAAGGCATTCATAGCAAGTGGGGTATAGGTACCCTTATAAACAAGGAAGTCTAAAAATTAGAATGATATACTGAGTCAACATCAGGAAATATAAATGTTCAAGAATTTAGATTTCATAAGGAATAACAGTTCAAAAGAAATTAGGTTTTAGTCAAAAAATGCCCAAAATAAAATAGAGGATGTACATACCTTATGTTCAGACCTAAATATCCAGTAACACGTCTTAAGAATAGGATCAGGGTTGTCTCAACCTAGTCACAATGTATGTGCATTTAATTAATATAATGTGTATTAAATTCTTAGCTTAGAAATCGACCCTACTGTAGGTTAGAAATCTGATCATGAAACCTATGCCATTAAATCAGTCGTATTTTTATTATTTCAAAAAGGTATATTTTTGTATTTTTCTGTTGAACCAATAATTAGTTATGATTTTTATAAGTTAAAACCATTTCTTGAAAGAAAAAAAATTAATTACGATGCAAATTGACCATAATGCCCCTGGATGATATGTGATTACTAAAGTGTGAAGTCACATGAACCTGGGGAAAATGGAAATACGTTGTATCGGGGTCAACAAAGTCAAACACAACTGAAATTTCTATTTTGCCCTTATGGGCGTGACATGAATGTCACATGAGCCAAGGGAGAGACTGGGCTTGTGCCCCAGGGATTCATCTCCCTGCTTCTCGCACCGATAGCTCCTGTTGGAGCTCAGACCAGTAGCTAATGCATGTAGATAGCTTTTTCATGGCCAATGATCATGTCCACTGGCTTCAGCTTGCCAAGCCAAAGGCAGTGTGCCTTAGCATCGGGGTTGGGGTCGTCGATGACTAGGAAGAACACATTGTCGAGGAGGCAAAAAAATAGTGGGTCAGAAGCCGAACTCTATGGCTCGGTTGCCAATCACAGATCCATACCCTGGGAGCACGATGCATCCAAATGAACAAAGGGTCACCAGGTAGAAGAGAAGAGGGTTTTGTAGGTGGGTATCTACGAGGGAGTGTGGCGGAGTCAAGGACCTCCAGGTCTGCTCGCGCGGTAAAGAAATCGGGGAGCAAGGTGGCATTTTGTCAACCAAACAAATGGGGTAAAACCATGGCGAGATGAATGCACAGAAAGAAAGAGAGGGGGTCATAGATGGTTACCTCAGGGACGATTGGACTGAGAAGCCGCGAGTTACTGGGATGGTGAGGAGTTGCTGGAGAGGACAACTCGAACTGACAAGTGAGCCTGGGGTGATCTGTACCAATTGACTGTAGTGAAAGAAGAATAAGTTTTTCACTAGGCAGGTGAGCCTGGGGCGATCTGGACCAATTCGTGTACATATCATATACTACAACAATTACTACATGAGCAATAAGAAGAAGAATTTTGTCACTAGGCAATAGGACTATTGGTGTGGGAAGCATTTGTGGCTTCAGGACAAATCAATAAATTCAAGGTATTAAGCCTCCTCCTTTGAGATATGTTTTTATGATTAATCATAATAATTCAATTTATTATGTAATTAGCATATAGTTTTGGACTAACCAAGCTTTACATGATGTTTAAAAATAAAGGTGTGAAAAGAATGTTGGGAGTAATGCCATGGACCCTCCACGCACATTGGTGTAAGTTTTTTTGTGATATTACACCTTTTTATGTGAATTAATAATATTATGTGTTTGGTTATATAAAATATTGTATACAAAATTGTAGGAGTTGAGGTTATTCTGTCTTGCATTGCTACAACCTAGAATCAACATTGTTGCACTGGGCACAGCTTTCCCACCCCTTCCATATGACACGATTCATGGTGCTCCATTATCTGAAAATTTGGTTCATGTGGATATTAGGCTTGTTTGACCACCTTGGAGACACACATCACAACCATATGTCCACTCCGATCATGACACGATAGGATACACAGATGGCAGCATGGTTGCATGATCCAAAGTCATTTTTTTAATGAAAATGTTTGATAAATTTACCTTGCATTTGTAATTGTGATTCTTTTCTAGTGGTGTATATAATTGGCAACTGATATGAGAATACATGCAAATCTTAGTACCTAACAAACCCCTATAGTTCCTCTTCCAATACCTCCTTGATTGCCTAATTGGATTGTAAATGACCCATTCAAATTACTAGGTCCTAAATGTAAGGGGTCGGCATTATGCTTACACAATTTAGATGAAGGGTTGACTCCAATGGTTGTATTTAGGAGGATGATTCAGGTAAAGATCGTGATACTAGTGTATTCTTGATTGATATTGTGAAGATGTTTGCCTCATCCTATATATGTAAAAAATATATGTTGATTTATTTTCTTATATATTATTCCATAAATATATGTTTTGCAGTTGTTTATATACGGTGTGTGGCTAGTTCACAATAACCAATGTGGCATTTCTAGTTCCATCATTGATTAACCGTGTAGATAAAGACCAAATATTTGTTATTGGTTACTTCTCTATTGTATTTAAATATTTTGGTACTATGGGAAAGAGCATGAGTATAGCTCCTTTCAATGTCAGGTAAGTTTTGAGCAATTTACTTATAATTTTGACTTATGAATCACATTTCATTATGAAATTTGAGATATCTTGTGTGCCTTCTTTTCACTCAGTAAAAAGCATTAGAGTTGTTGGTAACTGTCTCTAAGCTTTATATTATCTAGATCTTTTAGGTAGAAAATGGGGAGTAAGGGACACACAATGAAAATAACATTAGTAGTGTAAGTAAATTTTTATACCTTTCAGCATATATTAATGTATGCATCATGACATGACTATTTATGAATTAATTAAATGTCTTACTATAACTTATATGGATATAAAAATATTCAAAAAGGCTGGAGCAAAGGTATACGAAAAAGAAATTATTAACTTGGAAAAATTTTGAGGTAGATTTTTCTGACTCCAATGCATATATATGTTAACTATGCTTACTTTTATATATTAACATTTTGCATAGTTGTAAATTTTTAGTGCCATATAAAAGTTAATTACTAGGGATGATGATACTCCACGATGTGATATATGGACTTGATTGTCAGAAAGGAGGCACTAGATATCCATTGTATATAAAAGGTAATCTATATAGTCTTGGTCATCATAAGTAAATAGTGTCGCATAATATGTAAAAAATCAAATCAAACTCTTGAATATGTCAATCTCTATATAGTTGTTTGATGTGGCATAGCCCTATACAAAAAAAGAGTTGGACGAGATACAAGAAGTGTGGATAGAGTCCTACATTAAGTCAAATTTGCATTTAATTGGGATCAAAAATGAGTTTTCTAAGATTTGATGTCATTATTTCTATATACATGTAATGGTTATTACTTTTTGTAACTTAAATTGTGATGCAAGTGAACTATTGGTGCATATGCATGAGTATGAATGAATGTTGAGAGGAATGAATACAATGAGAATCACATTTTACATGTGATGAGAGTGGAATTGGAGGATGGAATTGCATATGTGTTTTCTGAATTGTGTATGTGCATCATAATGAAATGAGAATGGAAGTAAGTGTTGATGAGATTGGAAATGCATGTGTATGAATGAATTGTGTGGATGTAGACTATTTGTATGTGTTTGTTATTGTGGGTATGCTGGCATGTTGTTAAGCTGAACACGGAATGGAATCTCCAAATTCAATGAACTATAGATTTTGCATTCTACTGAATAGTCAGACAGTGGGTCTGCAGACCTACTATAAAAAAAAATATAAGGAGTGGGACCTAAGAGGGCATCCACTCACTTACATGATATGAAATAATAAAAAACCATCCAATGCCAACTGTCACAAGTATTTTTTCACAAAGGATGATAACTATAATTCAAGTATGTAATGTATCAAATACCAAAAGCATTGCAGCAGAAAATAAACATCTAACTATTACAATATTCATGTCTAACATTGTTCTTTGTGACACAAGGTGGACATAAAAGAAAACTACAGGAAATAAGCCTCACAAGGTAAATCAACTACTTCAATCTACCTCCCAAGAAGGATTGGCTACTACTAGATGAGTCATGGTCAGTTGTGGTCCAAACCTCCTTACTCTATACCTAGGGGTCACAAGCATACCCCACAAGAGAAGATGGGTAGAAGTTGTTAGCATAAAAGCCAATTGTGCATATAATAGTGATTAGACAACATTAGGGAAAAAGGACAACAAATATAGACAGGGCTTCTTAGAGAAAGAGGAAAAGAATCATGCAATTGGATATCACAAGGATTCCTCGTATAGTAACAAAATAAATTTATATGAAGAAACAATAAGGTTTACAATTAACAATTCTTGCCTTTAAATCGCAAATTGAGAACAACAAATGTATAAATAAAAATTATGCATGTAGATTATCATAATAGTAACCAGTATAATAACATTTAAGGAAGATGGCATCACACCATAAACACAAATTATGGCATCACTGTCATAATCTTTGGGAGAGTAATGGCATCACAACAATATTATCTAGGGATACGAATCACCATCTGCACCCTCTGTTGGTAATACACACAATAGGGATACACCACCTAGTATGTACATATAAAAGTTATATATAAACCAAACATGCATTGTAACTAGAGAGGCAATCATTAATTAAGTCATGATATTAAACAAGATTGTCCCACTAAAAGTGGAACATCAAACCATAAAAATCAATCATGAGAAAATTAGGGTATCAATGTAAAAATAGCACAATATAGAGAAAATCCACAATTAAGGTTCAAATAGAGGTAGCATCAACAAGAGTACAAATCCTAGATTCCATAGTGCTATATCAACAGAGCATTTCAAATATATATATTGATTTCAATATTAGAGCCTCGAAAGAATCTAAATAAATTTTAAATAAGGCATTCACATATATCCTTCAAATTAGGTTAAAAGAGAGACAAAGTATAATTATTTCTCAATATAGACTCAGAGGGATGTGGCATACCTCAATGATGTGTGTAATAAGTCAGGGTCAAAACCCTAGATCCAATTAGGGTATATCTTCACCTAACATCACATTAGATGTGCATCATTAATTAATGATTATATTTCAAACCCTAGACATATAAACTTATTATTTCGTTGGATTTAGGTTATAAAACCTTTACCACCTGTTAGAGTTTATTTTTCTGATTCCAGACAATATTTTTACATATTTTTTGGATAACTAGAGCACTAGTTATGAATTTCCCAAGACAAAATGATTTATCAAAATTCTCAAAAATAAATAAAATGAAAAGACAAAAATGCCCTTACATCAAGCATCAAAAGTTTGATGGGTAAATGGCATATATGTCAAACCAATCCAAAAAAATGAACCTATAGTAATGCATCCAATCCTTATTAGTCATGTTTAGGTCATTATATGTGTATTAGGAAACATTGTGATGTGGATTTAATAGACTCATTCACATATTAAGTTATGGTTAGGTTAAAGGTACATGTATTAGGGTTAGTCATTAACTAGGCATTAAGTTACATGAATGTGGATTACTCATTATTTGTCCATTATATGTTTATTAGGGCATGGCCAAGCATGTCTGGTATATTACTAACCTTCGTTGGTCAATTCTAAAGATCAAGCATACTAAAATCCTATTCTAGGAATTGGGGTTTCTAAAGTCATGATATTCGAATCTCGATATGTTAGAGGACTCAACCCCTTAAAAAGGATTTTGTCCTCAAAATTAACATATCCATGATCTATCAAGGTACTACCCATCCATCCCTTAAAAAGGTTTGACCTAAAAAGTGATACAAAACCTAGAGGTAAAAGTGTGAGTCTAACTAAATTGTGCATAGAAACTATCGCTTTATCACTTACTCTTTAATATCACCATATATCAAAGTTTAGGCTCTAAAAGTAGTCTATCCAAAAATTTGGATCCACTTTGAATATATCAACTTAATACCTACTTCACCATCATTGTCGCAAATCTACTCTTAAGTCAAATGTATAACTTCAAAACATAAACATGGGTATCACACTTATCACTCAGGAAAAGGCACAAGGTGTCTAATCTAAACACATAAGGGTTAACTCACTCAATATCATCATAAAACTTCCTTGAATTCTATATCCTTCTATCATCCTAATGAAGGTGGATACTAATGTATGTGTCACGTCTAGAAACTTTTCACATAAGGTAAGGCTTCTATAAGGAACTTATGGAGAGGTAAATCCTAAGGAGATAAAGATTGAAATAGTCAGACAACTGACTGCTTTGTCTATGTACCATACTTGTAAGGAGTGGGACCCAAGAGAGAAGCATCTCACTTAGTCGATATGAAACAATAGAAAACCATTCGTTGCCAATTGTCACAAGTATTTTTCGCAAAGGATGATAATTATAATTTGAGTATGTAATGTATTAAATACCAATAGTGTTGCGATGGAAGATAAAAATCTAACTATTACAATATTCATGTATAACATTATTCTTCATCACACAGGCTGGACATAAACAAAAACTATAAGAAATAGACGACAGAGAGTAAATCAACTAATTCAATCTACCTCCCAAGAAGGTTCATCTAAAACTGGATGAGTCTTGTTCAGTTGTGGTCCACACTTCCTTGCTCTATACCTAGGGATCATAAGCATACCCCACAAGAGAATACATGTATAAGTTGTCAACATAAAAGATGGTATGTCATATGATAGTGATTGGTCAACATTAGGGGAAAACAACAACAAATATAAACAAGGTTTCCTAGAGAAATAGGAAAAAAACATCCAATTAGATATCACAAGGATTCTTTATATAGTAAGACAAAAATATTATATGAAGAAATAATAAGGTTTACAATTAAAAATTCTTGTCTTTAAATCTCAAACAGATAAAACAAATAAAGAATAATAATTATGCATGTGTATTATCATAATAGTAACTGATATAATAACATTTAACAAATATGGCATCACCACCATAGCTACATATTATGGCATCACCACCATAATCTTTTGGGGAGCAATGGCATCACAACACTATTACCAAGGAATAGGAATCACAATCTGCACCCTCTTCTTGTAATATACACAGTAAGCATACACCACCTAGTGTGTACATATACAAGTTATATATAATCCAAACAACATTATAAATAGAGAGGCTAGTATCAGTATAGTCACAATATTAAGCAATATTGTCTAATAAAAAATGAAACATCAGACCATAAAAACCCATCACGAGAAAATTAGAGTTTCAATGCACAAATAGCACACCATAGAGCAAATCCACCAAATAGGATTCAAGTAGAGATAGCATGAACAGGAGTACAAATCTTAGACTCCATAGTGCAATATCAACAGAGCATTGTCAATGTCTACTGATTTCAATATCAAAGTCTCAAAAGTAAGTAAATTTCAAAGGAGATATATCATGTATATCCTTCAAATTAGGTCAAGAGAGAGAGAAAGTATAATTATTTCTCAATATAGACTTAGATGGAGCAACATACCTCAATGATGCATGTAACAAGTAAGGGTCCAAACCCTACACCCAATCAGGGTATACATTCACCTATATCATATTAAGATGCACATATTAATTAATGATTATACTTCACACCCATACATATAAACTTCTTATTTCATTGAGCTTAGGTTATAAAACCTATATCATTGGGTAGAGTTTATTCTTCTGATTCTAGAGCATATTTTTACATAATTTTTGGATAACCAAAGCATTAGTTTTGAATTTCCCAAGATGAAATGATCTACTGGAATTTCATAAATAAATAAAATGAAAAGATGGAAATGACCTTGCATTACACATAAATAACTTGATGTATGACATGGCATATAAGTAAAACCCATCCAATTAAATGAACTTGCAGCAATACATCCAATCCCTATTAGTCACATTTAGGTCATTATATGTGTATTATGGAAACATTATGACATGTATTTAATATATTCATTCCCATATTAAGTTTTGGTTCGTTTATTAGGTAAACATGAGTTTATCATGAATGTCATCAAGGGAACATATATTAGGATTAGCAATAACTATGCATTAAGATACAATTGTACAAGATGTAAATTACTCATTATTTGTACATTATATCTTTATTAGGGTATGGCCAAACATGTTCGGGTATATTACTAACCTCATTTGGTCGATTCTAAATATCAAGCACACTAATCTCATATTCTGGGAAGTATGGTTTCTAAAAGTTTGATAGTTGGATCTTGGTATGTTACAAACACACACACATGCAACATCGGTTAAAAAACTGGTGATGATGATCTGTGTCATTGGATTTGTGAGAAAATAAAACTGATGATACAAATATCCTTATCAGTCAAAACAGTTGTGCCACACAGCATGACTGTGCTACCCAACCCTCACTGTGAATGTTCTATTCAGATCGACCGTGTTACCCAAAACGACCATGCTACCCAACATTCAATAGGGTAGTGCTGCACAGCACAATCATTCTGCAAAGCCTCCAAATCCCACTTTTTAGTGGCTTCAAGTCGTGATATCGCTCTGTGTTATAGTTTCCTCTAAAATCAATTGACGAGATAGATATTTGTCTTATGGGTTCCTCTAAAACCAACCCAAAACACAAAGATTCTTCTTCTATGACCAACTGACAACGCATATATCCTTCTTGTTGGTTTCTTTTCATTGACTCAATGACTTTAATCTCCAAATAATCTTATAATTATTCTTGATATCATTATGTGTCATCATTTTTTATTTTCATAGCAACCAACATTGGCTCTGTGTCATCAGTTTTAGCTTTAGCAACCAATGTTGGCTCGGTGTCATCAGTTTTAGCTTACACTGAAAACTACAACGTAGGTTGTAGTGTCACCTAATTAGGTGTCAGTACAAAAGCGACATTATAGGTTTAATTTAACTAACACTATAGTTGGTATATGTACTAGTGACAAGCGATTAAACATGATATGACAACTAGTATAAAATCTTGGGCTAACAAGAGTTGTAGAAAAATAACTAAGAAATTCACATCTAATGTAATCCTAAATCTACATTTATAGGTCATTTTAGTCAACGGACTAGCAAGCCACCTACCAAATTGGATTTTTTATTTTAGCATTCCTTTGGTTGTTAATGAAATCATCATCACTTTGTCTTCATCGTGAACCCTCCGAAGACTTTCTTTTTGGTGTGGGCTTCTGATTGCCTCTTCCTCCTCCCCATGGTCCACAAGTGATGTCACTAAATCATCCTAATCTAATTGCCAGAATAAAATTTCACATAGAGAATGTAGAGAAAGAGGCATGGAATGCATGCACTATGTATGTTACATATTTTTATCACAAACAAAACTATGAATTACATGTTTCAGAACACAAAAATTTATCGAAAAATCTAGTTGCCAAATCCACATCCACCAAAAAAAATAGTTTCAAAGGCATCACATTGGTTTATGTAATATACTTCTATCATATGATATATGGTGATGAACATGAATACACATTACATAATATTCATTCATTTAATTGTTTGGAGTTCAAACAAAAACCAACATTAAAAGCATATGAGTCAGCTCTGATACCAATGTAGGGTTATGGGGAAAGGGTGCAACAAATTTACTAAAAAAATCTGAATTGATCTATCATAGCCATAAAACATTGGGATATTGAAGGCATAGAAGGAATATAAAATAAACATTAGTGCATGATAGTTTTCCAACAACTAGACACACCTTATGTCAATGTATAACTTGCAGTTTTGGATTTACATCTAAAATTGTTGTTGTTGTTTCCATCTTATCATCATAAAAACACCTTGTCTTCTCATTGAAGAAGTTGCTTATCTTCAAGCCTCATCTCAAGGGCCTCAATCTCTACATCGTCTGCATAGATACGGGAACTCTCAATGCACACCTTGGTCTCCAAGAGAAGTGGAACTCAGAGTTGTTGACGTTCTAGCATCACTTGCTCTTCTTCTCCTCTTATTACAGGTTGTTGTCCTTGGGGTGAGTTAGAGAGTCAGGGAGCCAAATACATAGATGACTGGCTCACTGGTGGCGTACTAGAAACTTGGGGGAAAGATAGGGAGGAAGACAAGTGCAAGGTGTGTGATGCTTGTTCAGTCCCTTGATCACACATGATGATTTCCCAAGTTTCAAGTCAAGGTCACCTATATATAGAGATAGGAGGGGATACCAGACAGTCATGGAGTCAGACTCCAACTACAATTTAGGGGAAACTCCACCTCTCATGGGCATAAGGGAAGTTAGGGTTAGCCAGATCCAATTTTACCTCCTGAAGTCAATGAGACATGTTTCAATTTTAATTACTGATCAAAGAGAGAGAGAGAGGTCGTCCTTAGCGAGTTGTTGTAGCCTTCCTTCCTATTCTTTGTGTGATATAAATATCATATATTGACTTCAATAAGCATGACTATGCATTTTTAAGTCTCACTTATCAAATGTCCATGATATCGCTCCAATTGAAAGACAAATCACATCTAAATCACTCACATTAATCCCACAAGTGTCACAATGTACCCAACTACTACATGTATGCCAACCCTTACCCACGGTCATGTTGGCCAGTGCTGAAGTAGACCAAATGACATGTGATTATTGTAGTGACTTCAAGTCTGAGGATCATAGTACCATTATTACATTGAGGTATGAAACTAACTGCCACAATAGGAATTTAGTATGTCATTCTCAAAAGTGGGTATGTACAATATAACTTGTTCCTTAACAAGTACTCATGTATCTGAATGGATATCCAATATCATGACTAAAGAGACATTCATTCATCATACACACTAGTCTTATGTATTATTGTTGTCCTATAATGTCCATAATAATCACTAATTGTAGGCATAATAACAATGAATACCCTAAATATGCATACGGTCTCATGGTTGGGTCCTCAACCCATACCATATGGAATCAAGTTAAAATAGTCCCTGGACTCTATTATATTTATTAACTATCTCAATATTAAAACAAACATAATAGATGGAATTGGCTTTATTACAATCAAATCATATACAACGTACCCTATTTGTAACATACTGAAATCTAGAACCTTATCTTATTCCAATGTAAGGGGTTAGAAACCTTAGCTCTTTGGGCTTAGCCAAATAAGGTTGAGGATATACCTAATAGTAGTTAATTTTAACCCTAATATGTAATGAATAAATCACCCTAACATATATTATAATTATGACCTAATGGTCATATAACTAATCTTTAGACCAATAAAATATGTCACATGTGATAATGTTGATTAAAGTATGAGACTAAGAGAAATAGTGTGCATAGAAGGACTAGGTGTTCACAATTGAGAATATTGATACATAATTAAAATAAATAAGGAATTCATGAATTTAATGAGTTAAATAATAAAAAATAAAGAATTTCATGAACAATAATAATATATAATCATTTTTGGTTGTAATGTGAGGATATGGGACACAATTGGGAGAATGATAATAATAATAATGAAATTAAATGTTAACTAAAATAATAATGGGCCACAAAGTATTAATTATGTAAAACTCATAAAAGAAGGCTAGTTGGTTAAAGATAACTTGAGATTCATTTTCTTTGGGTCTAATTTGAATTGTAGGCCAAGTTTCATAATTTTAGGATAATAATAACTACATCTATTTTATTTAGAAAAGAAAAGGCGAGTTTTCTCAAAAATATAAAATAACTCATTTAATGACTCTGAAAGATAAAATAAATCTTAGAGTCATAATCTACATATTAAAATAGCCTTTGGGTAAATTTTAATGTAATTTAGATAATATTTAATGTACATGTGTAGATTAGGATAGGGAAAGTGTGTAAAAGCCCAAAATATTGAATAATGAGCAAAACAATCTCAAGGATAAAATTGATGGTCAATTAGTATTCTTGTGGGTAATGTTTCACAAGAATTGATGGTTTGTAGATGTCTCCAATGTGTTAAGAAAGAGAAAATATGATTTATTTTAAAAGAATTAATTAACATAGCAAAAGTTTCCAATTGTAAAAACCAATGCCTAATTGGGAATCTACATGCCTTATTTAGTCTAGGTGCAAAATTCCATATAATTTACATAATGTTTGGATCCTAAGTTGATGAGAGAAAGAAAAGGGATTAATATGTATAATTCACTTTATTTAACTTCAATTTGAATAAAGAATTCTTGATGTAAATGTCACGTAATTAAATCTTAAAATTGGCCTATGTTTCCCCTATCACGCGGGCCTTCCTTTTATTTTTGTGATGCAGGGAGTAGATCTGACAGTCTGATCTTTGATCAGACGGTGGAAAATTCATCTTCCACACCGAGTAGGAAAAGGAATAGTGAAATTTGATTGGTGATTTCTCTCTCTACACGCGACCTATCCACAAATTCTTTCAACGTTGTTTTACTTTTTTTATTTCCCATAAGATGATCCCTCACATGAGTATTGAACCTCTATATTATCAAAACCCCTAAATATAGCTCTCCACCCTTCTCCCCTGCCAAGTTATAGAAGCACCTTCATCATCGCCTACATATTCCTGAGGGGCCGAAATACTTCATCCCACCTCCAGAAGCCTGCCTCTCATCCCAATTACCTCCAAAAGCACATGTAGCACCACCGCCTACCCAACCTTCTTTCCGCTGCAACTCACCTCACCATGAGGATCCTCACCACCATCGACTAATTACTTCAGGGGTAAGTTTCCATGACACTTTCTCTTTTCTTAGATGCTCTTACATCTTGAAATTGTGCACTCTCACAGTTTTCCCCGGTTTGTGCCTTGATCTGTTGTTTAATGTCTTGATACCATGGTGTGGGCATGTGTGGGGATGATTCCTTATAACAACCATGCTTCCCGATAACCCCCAATTAAGGAAGACCAAGAAGTTAGAGCCACTATCCCAAAACAGGATCGATGGTTTTGCAAATAATAAAAAAATAATTAATAAATTCTACCACAAATAAGCTTAAAATGTGATAAAAAAAATTATAGGATTTGAGGGACTTAATCCATATAAAAAACTATATATATACAATCCTCTAATTCTTTATTGAGCTTTATTCATTCAATGTCACTTTAAAGGAATATCCACTTTCTGGTAAACCTAAAACGCTGACAAACAAAACGACGGTCAGTATAATGAATTATACTAGTATGTGGGGGAATCAAAATCTTGCATCTATTTGTAGCAACATAATGCAACCAAATTATTATTTAACAAATCAAACTTTACGTATTAAACATAACTACTCAATACCTACATATCCTTGCCTCTGTGTTGTCCCTACAGTGGACATGGATACTATCTCTCTCATATGGTAGATCTCAAATAGCCCCTATAATCCTACCTTACAGGAAGACCACGACCTAGGGTTGTGTAGTCGTATGGTCCTGCCTAAGGGTATACCAACACATTAACTCATGATAACCTGAAGTCCTACCCTAAGAGTAGACCATGTACTAGGTTATCCATCTCATCATCATCAAAGCTACAAAGGGAGACTAGGATTTGAGCTAGTCATGCACATATATTTATGGTGATAGCCATATTAACTTTATAGTTGCATGAAATAAAAGTCAACCAAGCAGTTAAATTTCAAGTAACCAATAAAACCTCAGAAATCGTCATGAAACTAGAGCGATTAGCCATAAGCGTAACCTCATACCTAATTTGGAGTCTCAAGCAAAGCAATATATCTAAATCCAACTAGATGTCCAATCAAGTAAGGTAAGCAACCAAATCAAGCAACCCTTGATCCTAAAAACATGTATAACACCTAGTTGTTACCATCACATCTCAAACAACTCTTTATTGACTTGGGAATACTTCCTAGGGTTTCTAATCTGAATTAGGGTTTCCTTAGGGTTCTTTAGATCTATTTCTCAACTTTCCCTTTTTATGTCAACAAAACCCTAAAACAACAACTCTATGTTCAAAACCCTAATTATCTAATTATTCATATTAAAGCCTCTTTATTATCAATTTGGCTCAGGATTATCATATCATTGTCTTATACATGGATTTTCTTAATAAAACTCATTAAAAGGCATTAACACCTAAATGAGGGTTTCTAAGCCCATTAATGCACATCATATACATGAAACCCTAAGTTGAGATGATTATGCACAAAGATTATCCTTTTAGATCTAAATCTTCCTTTTATTAACAATAGATTAATATTTTCTCAAAATATCCAAGGGACATTACTAGATTTAATACTCATCAAAACCCATGGTTCTTCATTAATTAAACCATTAAAGATGATACTTTATACACTTTTCGTATTTCAAGAAGAGTTAGGCTTCAATTCTATTTTTAGTGGATCCCTTGCATTTTTCTAATCAATTTTTATATATTTTTTATCTTGATCCGAGTTACCGATAATTAATTATGATTTTCACAAGAAAATTACCTTTCAACCAATGGGATACCGGCATACTGCCACGTCAGTGACTTGCTCCATGAGGGCAAAAACCACACTGAAGGAGACGGAAAGTCTCTTTTACCCCTGTCTCCTTTCACAAGTGTCGGGGGAAAGGGGGTCTTTTCCTCCTATTGCATCTTCAACCTCGCGATCCCTGTCTTCCGCGAGCAGCAGCCTGTTTGGATGGGTCAACTCCGAGGTTGACTCCATGCTTCTGGACCATTGGGAGGCTAGAACCTACGTCGATCCTCTGCGGTTTGCCTCACCAAACTCGAACGTGTGGTCAATTTGTCTCGGGGAGGCACGAATCAGGCAGCAGGTGGGGAGTTCTCTGGGTGGAGAAGACGGAACAGAAGGGAAATTCATCCCTTCGGCCTCGAATTAAAGCCTGGACAAGGGACCAAAGGTCCCGCGGCACCTCGCGCACCATGTGCTAGCCTTGCCAAGTGATCACAGGGCATATATATAGCTTGGGTTGCGGAAGGCACCTACTGTTCTGAGCAGGTTTGGGTAAAACTTCTAGGTTTTCCGAAATCCTATCAAACCTAGGATTGTTTGGTCTGCAATCCTCTCCCAGTCTCAATGGGAGAGTTTCCAAAAGCTCTCGTGAACCAGAATATGAGAGAATCAGAAAAGAAGATTCCTCCATCTTCCCAGACTGCTTGGAACTGGACGATGACCAGGCATCGTTGGATATAGGATCCAACAACGCAGGTTATTCGTGTGAATAAAAAGAGCAGATTTCCCAATCCTTTAAATCGTGACACACAATCTGAAGGTCTCCACTTTATGGAATCTTGTAAAAATCATAACTCTCAAACCACTTATGTGTTGATCCCAAATTTTAAAGGAAAATTCATATTGACTTAAACTACTTGTGTGCCAAGTTTGGGACTCAAATTCAAAAGTATGAGAGACTTTTATTCATATGCAAGTTATCTCTTAATAAGGCATATTTTATTTGCCCTATTCTTTTATTTTCCTTTATTTGGATTCCTTTTACCATTTGAAACCATGTGGACTCGAAATCTCATCCATGATGATCAGTCATACATATTTCCACATATTTCTTATATTTTCATCATTATCTCAAATTTCCTTCTTAATAATGCATTATTTGATTTCTTCTTTTTCTTTTAATCATATAGGACTCATTAACATATTATGATCCACGAAATCACATGCATAGAGGAAATATTGCAAAAGAAACCCATTCAATACACCTATATCATACAATTTCTATAATCATACATTTATTGGAGAAATTGCATCTCAAACCATTCAAGCCCAAAAATTGGGTTTGTAACATTCCCCTTTTCGAAATCCCCTTTCTACCCCTCCTTCCTTCTTTCATTTTGTTTTTTGATCATGGGAAAAGTTGTCATTTTGATTCTTGTTTCCTTTTATTGACGCGGGTCTCGCTTGCATTGACTGACTGACTTGGACACATCCAATTGGGCCAAGTCATGCGGGATGTAGTCTCTTTCTCCTTCTCTCTCACTGATTTTTTCGCTTATATGGGTTTTGGAATTTCTTGATTGGTCAACATTTGAAAAATCATAACTTTTTAGTGAAGTCTCCAAAAATTACAAATAAATAGTCCTTGGATTCATAAAAAGATTACCTATCTAATGGTATTAGTTTTATTCCCTTATTCTGAACTAATTGATATATAAATTGTAATGGGTTTTCCTAATTGGTTATAATTTGTACAATTCATAAGTTAGAAAAATAAAGTAAAATGTGTTTTGAGATAAGGAAGATATAATGTAAAATATGGCATGGTTTTGATAACCTAATTTATAGATAATAATAAAAAGTGATTTTAGGGTTTTGGATAATTAATGTAAACATAACCCTAATTCTACATATGTGCATCATAGGTGCTTTGGAGACCAAGACTTGGATCTAAGACTGACTTTAGACTATTTATATTCTTAAGTGAGGTATGTATGCATCCCCTATTATTCCTTTAGAGAAATAACCTATTTTTATCTTTATCTTGGCACTATGGACAATCAACCTACATAATATTCCTTTCTCTTTTGAGAACATATTTCTTGTGCAATACCTTAGTTGTTTCTGATCTTGTGATCAATTTATTGTGTTGGACATTCTATTGGACTATATCTTGTATATTATTTCATGGTGGAACTTTATTTGGTAACGCATGCTCTTTTTGCCCACTTTTGTTGTGGTTGCTTCTATTGTCATTTATGTGGTGACAAATCTTGTTTAATTTGATCATACTTTTTACTTGCCTCTCTATTATGCATGTAATGTGACTTAATAGCCCTAGTATAGTGTAATTGCAATGGTTTTGGGTTATGTGCCCTTATTATATTTTTGGGATGGAGGTTATGTGCCCCATACCCAGGTTTCAAGTTTATGAGGCTTGGTCCATACATTTTATATATTTGACAGTTTGGTTAAGTGCCATTCTCTATCAACTTTCACGTTTATGAGGCTTGGCCGCCATTATCTTTATATTGTTCTAATGTTATGTTTTATCTCACATGCATGCAGGTTGATCATGGGTTATGTACCCTAATTTCATGATTTGTGCTTATGTGGCACAACTTTATCATTTATTTATGGCAAGTAATTCCTTTTGTTATCTCTTATTTAAAAATCAATTTCTTTTATGCCTGATAGTCCTTATCTTTTCTATGAGAATCATTCTTTACTTGATGTCCTTTGCTCAATAAATTGCTCAATTCCATGTTTAATATGCACATACCAGCTTTTGCTAATGTCTTTTACTTTTTCTCCTTTTGTTGGGGCATGCTTCCAACCCTAGATATAGGTCAAGGAGGAGACAATCAAGTTATACTAGGACCTCATCAAGTTTGATTGAGACCTTGTGGGAGACTTTCTTGAAGTTGTTAGGTGATCCTCAGCTAGTCCTATGTTTAGGTGGTTTTTCTTTCATCTCACCTTGTGTGGTGAAGGCTAGTTATGATAACAAGTTTGTAATGGTTAGATACATCTTTAAATTCCATTGCTACTTTTGGTGTTATGATACTTACATGTTGAGTGAATTGGTTATCATACCTTTTAAAAAACATTATGTTAATGCTTGGTTATATGGAATGATACCTTTTTATTTTAGCAGGGAGTAAATATGGGATCTCACTCCTTACAACATGGTATCAGACCTAATGGTTGTTGTTTATCTAACTATTTCAATCTTGTCTCCCTTAGGATGCTTACCTTTTTCATAGGTTGCTTATACCTAGTGCCCTTGCCTTGTGCAAAACCCTCATGGCGGGAGATAACTCATATGTTGACAACCAATTTGGTTATGAGACGCCCCAGAACCCTATGTTTGGGATGCCAAGGATGGATCCTCCCTTTACCCCTCTAGTGACTCATGTTACTCCTCCAACCGGAAGCGGACCATCAGTAGGTCAGGAAACCTCAACCTCTACTGGTGCTAATGCAAGCATAGTCATCTCTCCTGAGCAAGAGTTGGCCATGTATTGATAAATTTTTACCACAACTGTGGTAGGGAAGTTGAGCAACCCACTTGTTCCTGATAATCCTAAGGAGTATTTAGTAATGGAATTCATGAAGATGCAACCACCCTCCTTCAAGGGTGAAGGTGAAATAGAGATGGTCGACAAAGTTGATGATTGCGTGCTAGCGATAGAGCGAGCTTTTGGTAGTATGGCATGTCCTCCGCAGCATAAGGTTAGGTTTGCTTCATATGTGTTAGATGGATGGGCTCGAGTTTAGTGGAACAGGATAGCAAGGACTCGTGATATCTCTATCATGACCTGGGAGCAATTTTTGGTGATTTTTCATGGGAAGTACATCTGCATTGCTGCCCTAAAGAAGAAGGAAGTATAATTCTATAATTTGGAGCAAGGTTCCCTATATGTTTCTACTTATGTACAAAGGTTCATGTTGCATGAGCACTATGCATTCAGACTCAGTGAAGAACGTAGAGCTAACCTATATCTCAAAGGACTTAATTGCAATGTGGGTTGTGCTCTTATTCCACAACTATTCCTAACCTTTCAACAGATGGTTAATAAAGATTTGGTTGTAGAGTCTTACCCAGGATTTCAACCTAGGGAGCTTGATAAGAAGAGAAAGTTTTCCTATGATGATCAGAAGAAGGATATGTGTTCCAAGCATGGTGGAAATCATCCTCCCGGGAAGTGCTCTCAAGATAAGAATCAAGCAAAATATCAACCTGACTTTTGAGTTGTATGCCATCATTGCAATGAGCCTGGACATATTCTCCCTAGATGCCCCCAGCTTCACAATGGTCATCTACCAACTCAACAACAACCACAACAACCTCAAGTATCTCCTCATAATAATGGAAACAATAATAAAGGAAGACATGTGGAAAGGCATGTTGGAAGGATCTTTTCCTTGGATGGCCAAGAAGTCTTTGATGGTGATCATGTGGAAGGTAACCCTTAGTCCCATAGACTTAAAAGTTATGTTTCCTTTTTGCCTGATACCTTTTGTTGATGAATTTAAGGAAGTGTTTGAGGTTATCCTTGAACCTATATAGTTGTTTGACTTTTTTAAGATGAATCTTTTTAACATGTGGTGAATAGTTGTTCGTTAATAAAGGATGTTTAGATTTTGAGGATGAAATCCCTTTAAAGGGTGGTATGTTATAACATATTGAACTCTAGAACCTTATCCTATTCCAATGTTAAGAGTTTAGAAACCTTATGGGCTTAGCCAACCAAGGTTGAGGATATACCTAATGGTAGTTAATTTTAACCCTAATATGTAATTAATAAATCACCCTAACATATATTATAATTATGACCTAATGGCCACATAACTAATCTTTAGGCCAATAAAATATGACACGTGTGATAATGTTGTAAAGTATGATATTAGGAGAAATAATGTGCATAGAAGGACTAGGTGTCCGTAATTGAGAATATTGATACATAATTCAAATAAATAAGGAATTGATGAATTTAATGAGTTAAGTAATAAAAATATAGAATTTTGTGCATAATAACAATATATAATCCTTTTTGGCTGTAATGTGAAGATATGGGACACAATTGGAAAAATGATAATAATAGTGATGAAATAGTATGTTAACTAAAATAATAATGGGCCACAAAATATTAGTTATGTAAAACTCATAAAAGAAGACTAACTGGTTAAATATAACTTGAGATTCATTTTCTTTGGGTCTGATTTGTCTTGTAGGCCAAGTTTCATAATTTTAGGATAATAATAACTACATATATTTTATTTAGAAAAGAAAATGTGAGTTTTCTCAAAAATATGAAATAACTCATTCAATGACTCCAAAAGAGAAAATAAATCGCATATTCATAATCTACACATTAAAAATAGCCTTTGGGTAAACTTTTCATGTAATTTAGATAATCTTTAATGTACATGTGTAGATTAGAAGAGAGAAAGTGTGTAAAATCCTAAAATATTGAATAATGAGCAAAATAATCTCAAAGGATAAAATTGATGGCTAGTTCATGTTCCATATGGTTTAGATTGCTTGTGAATGAAGTTTCACAATAATTCATGGTTTGTAGATGTCTCTAATGTGTTAAGAAAGAGAAAATATGATTTATTTTAAAAGAATTAACTAACATAGAAAAACTTTCCAAATGTAAAAACTAATGCCAAATTGGGAATCTACAAACCTTAATTAGTCTAGGTGCAAAACTCCATGTAATTTAGATAATTTTTGGTCCCTCAATTGATGAGAGAGAGAAAAGAGATTTATGTGTACAATTCACTTTATTTAACTTCATTTTGAATAAGGAATTCTTGATGTAAATGTTAGGCAGTTAAATCTCAGAATTTGCCTATGTTTCCCCTATCACACGGGCCTTCCTTTTATTTTTGTGTTGCGAGGAGTGGATCTGACCATTCGATCTTTGATCAGACAGTGCAAAAGCCATCTTCCACCCCAAGTAGGATGAGGAATAATAGGCCGCCAAGTTTGTGAAATTTGATTGGTGATTTCTCTCTCTACACATGACCTATCTACGAGATTCTTTTGTCATTGTGTTCCTTAAATTTCACATAAGACGATCCCTCACATGAGCCTAGAACCTCTATATAATAAAAACTCTAAATCTAGCTCTCCACCCTTCTCCCCCGCCAAGTTATAGAAGCACCTTCATCGTCGCCTACCTACACTTAAGCACCTGAAATCCTTCATCCCACCTCCAGAATCCAACCTCTCATCCCAATTACCTCCAAAAGCACATGTAGCACCACCACCGACCCAACCTTCTTTCCATTGCAACTCACCTCGGCATCGAGGATCCTCACCATCACCAACTAATTGCTTTAGGGGTAAGTTTCCACGACACTTCCTCTTTTCTTGGATGCTCTTACATCTTGAAATCATGCACTCCCATGATTTTCCCCAATTTTTGCCTTGATCTACTATTTCACAGCTTGCAGCCATGGTGAGGGTCTGTGTGGGGATGATTCCCCTTCTCGAAATCCCCTTTCTACCCCTTTCTCCTTCTTTTGTTTTGTTTTTCAATCATGGGCAAAACCGTCATTTTGATTTGTTTCCTTTTATTCACGTGGTCTCACTGGCGTTGATCGACTGAATTGGTCACATCCAATTGGGCCAAGTCATGCGCGTTGCAGTCTCTTTCTTCTTCTCTCTCACTGATTTTCTCGCTTATATGAATTTTTGGAATTTCCTGATTGGTCACATTTGAAAAATAATAACTTCTTATCGGAGTCTCTAAAAATTACAAATAAATAGTCTTTGGATTCATAAAAAGATTATTTATATAATGGTATTAGTCTTATCACCCAATTCCAAACCAATTGATAAATGAATTTTAATGGGTTTTTCTAATTGGTTATAATTTGTAAAATTCATAACTAGTAATTTATAAGTCATAAAAATAAAGTGAAATGTGTTTTGAGATAAAGAAAATATAATCTAAAATATGACATGGTTTTGATAACCTAATTTATAGATAATAAAAAAGTGATTTAGGGTTTTGGATAATTAATGTAAACCTAATCTTAATTCTACATATACGCATCATAGGTGCTTTACATACCTAGACTTGGATCTAGGACTGGCTTTGGACTATTTAGATTCTTAAGTGAGGTATGTTTGCATCCCCTATTATTCCTTTTGAGAAATAACTTATTTTATCTTTCTCTTGGTCCTATGGACAATAAACCTACACAATATTCATTTTTCTTTTGAGAACATATTTCTTGTGGAATACCTTAGTCATTTCTGATCTTGTGATCAGTTTATTGTGATGGATATTATTTTGGACTCTATCCCATATATTGTTTCATGGTGGAACTTTATTGGTAATGCATGCTCTTTTTGCCCACTTTTGTGGTGCTTGCTCATATTGTCATTTATGTGGCGACAGATTTTATTTAAGTTCAACTATACTTATTACTCACCATTGTATTATGCATGTTATGTGACTCAGTAGCCCTAGGATACTATAACTGCATTGGTTTTGGGTTATTTTATTCCATTGCAGCTTCTCCAACAACATCTTCTCGCATTTTCTTAGGGTTGATAAACTAAACCACAACTTTTCCAACTGGTCTCACACCGATTAGAAATAACTACACCCTTGATGGGGACGATTTCCTAGTCACCATATGTTGGAACTTATGGAGAGAAAGAAATAACATAATATTCAACAACACCATAAAACCAAGGAGCACCATCATCACCCAGAATCTTCATATCCTTTCACTCTGTAGGGAAAAAGATAAAGGAGGGCTCAGATGACTCACAAGAGGGGGAATTAGAGGCTCGTTTTCTCTGTGACTTGAAGGCGATGATGGATGATGAAACTGGAATCGGCCTGCTGCAGCAATAGACATGACTTTTACACTATCTACGTAGACTGATGTTCCTGCATTTTTAACTCTAGTTGTCAAGTTTCGATGCTTGTTATGGGGTGCCTCTCCCAGAGACTATTTTTTTTCTCTCAGCCGACCGAACTTCCCACCCTTTATTTTAACATACCATTAGTGTAACAACCCGACATAGGAGGTACTAGTTTGCTTTTGTCTTTTATTAATGAATGATCTTTTATAAAAAAAAAACTTAACATAATAACGAATATACTCCAATACTCGATGCCAATAATATATGGTTAAAGAACAAAGGTATAGGCGACGGAGTGCTACACACTCTCGGAAAGGAGAAAACTTAGGGAAAGATAGAAGGGCAAACCCGCCCCGCCTGCTGTAGCGGCGGCAAGTGAGAGCGAGGGGTTAGATTGGAGAGGAGCGGAAGCAAAGCAGAAGAAAGACGCGGCGAAATCGTTTGCATTCGCCTCGGCATGTCTACGCCACCCGAGTCTCACGACGCCATGGAGGTTGTGGAGGAAGAGGAGGTGGAGGAGGAAGTGGAAGAAGAGGAGGAAGTGGAAGAAGAAGAGGTGGAGGAGGATGAGGTGGAAGAAGAAGAGGTGGAGGAGGAAGAGGTGGAAGAAGAAGAGGTGGAGGAGGAAGAGGTGGAAGAAGAAGAGGTGGAAGAGGACGAGGCCGAAGAAGAAGAGGTGTTCGAGGATGAGGTGGAAGAAGAAGAGGTGAACGATGATGAGGAAGAAGCTGAGGCGGAAGAGGCGGTGGAACTCGTAGAAGGAGTAGAAGCGGATGTGGCCGAGCAAGAGCAGGTGGATGAAGAGGATAGCTTGTCGTCTGGTGAAGGGCCGAAGGCTCGTCCACAGTATGAAGACGAAGCGGATCAATCTGACAAAGGCGAAGGGGAGGATATGGAAGTGGAAGAAGACATAGAAGAAGATGGGGAAGAAGGTAACCACGAAGAGGAGGCGAAGGAGGAAGGCGCACCAGGTAACCGGGAGGAAGAAGCAGATGCCAGACAAGGAACAACTGTAGAAAAAGATAAAAGATTAGAGGGACAAGGGAACAATGGCGTCAAAGAAGAGGGTTCCGGGATTGAAATCACAAAATCTACAGGGTTGCAGACAATAGGCATCACAGCAAATGGGGACGATACTGTTGAATGTCGGACGGGATCCGCTGACGGCAACGCTAAGGGTATTTGGCCACATTGTTTTCTTTTTTCTTCATTGGTTATCTTTTGCTCTTTTCTATCTTCATATAAAGTGTCTACCAAACATCAGGATATTAAATGAAAGCACTAAGTATTTGAAGTTAAAGTTATCCCGTTAGTGCTACTTTTCTCAGTTGGTAAAAAAGAATTTTCAATGGTGGTTCCTTAAAAAAGCATGAAATTGAGTGATGAGACTTTCATACTGCAGTGGTTATGGAAACATGCGTTAGTAACTTATTGTCAATTACCGCTTGAATGTTGTCCTTTATAATTGCCAACACCCTAAGTCTCCTAACTGCTGTCAATAGTGATTGCTCAATAAGCCCAGTGCCTCTTTGTCCTTCTCGTTTGAACTTTTCTCAGTGATGCTCTCTAGCAGCCCTTAGGCTCCCCCAGTATATGTGTAGCGTGATCCACCTAAGCTTCTTCTAGTGGCTGGAAAACTTAATCATGATGGAATGAGGTTTCGGCGAAATCATCGAAATTTCGCCCCAAAATACCGATTTCGATGGGATCTGGTACCGAAACGTGCGACTATGTCCGATTTCGATGATTTCGATGAGTTTCGCCAAATTTCGAGGATTTCGATGAATTTCGCCAAATTTCGATGAATTTCGCCAAATTTCGATGAAAATTTCGATAATTGCAATCCTTGTTGTTATTATTGCTTTTTGAAGAGGAGCAAAGGGGGGATTGGAGTTATTTCATCATTTAGTACTTATACATAGTATATACTTATAGTATATCATAATTGCATTGCATTTCCCTAATATTTGCTATTCAAATTATTAAATACTTATTCAATGCATGCTTTATTAGTTTCTACAATGTGGACAACATGTATCCTGGTGGTGGTTTATTAGACAATGAAGGTGTTACGAAGCCAACCACACCAACAAATAATGATTTAGCTTCGAAACATTGCACTAGTGTTCTTGGAACCAATGAAATGATTGACTATTGAGTCCATATCAACAACAAACTATCAACCCAAGTAAAATGTGTGGGGATGCCCTACATATCCAATATCTTATATTATAACACAAATAAATACATGCATGTATATAGCTCATTCTTGCAAAATTGCATAACTTAATTCCTACATTTTCTCATCGAAACCCTTTATCGAAATCCTCAAGAAACAGGACAGTTCCCTTACCTCCCACATCAAGGACCACCCTCCCAACCTACCCCCACATAAAATTTTATTGCATAAAACGATGCATTTAGGTGTAGTGATCACACCTGTAAAATTTCATAAATTAATTCGTTCATCTTGGCGTCGAAACGGGCACGGTTGCATCTATCGAAATTTTTGTCGAAATTTCAAAAAATTTCGGTTTCCATGCTGTCGAAACGGCATCGAAATCGGATACCTTATTCGACATGGCATGGTCACCTCCAGCTCAGATCTTCATAGTTACCTCCAGAATTTGTGATTATTAGCCTCAAAATTTCATTATCAAAGTGTTGAAGCACAATGTGGTCATTAATCATGGCATGCACTCCACTCCCCTCCCCCGTAGGGGGTCCCTTTTTCACTACTTCTACTATAACATCTCCTCTAACAACAAGTATCAAGCTTCAAATGTCTCTGCCTTCAGTCACATCTCCAGAGCAACAAGATGTTTTGCCGCTTCAAATGCCCTCCATCTCAGATACATTTCTAGAGCAACCTGATATTTTGCAACTCCAGATGCCCCCAGTCTCAGTTACAATTCCAGAGCCGCCGGATGTTTTACAGTTGTAGACGACCATGGCCTCAGTTACAACTTCAGGACATGATGTTTTATTGACTTGCTCTGATTGCATATCTTCTGTTGAGGAATTTCCTTTTGCCACTACTATACAAAATGTCCTCTAGTTGCAGAGATCACTTTTCAGATGTTTATGCATTCGATTACAACTCTAGAGTCTGATGTTCTTCAGATGCCTGTGTCTTCAATTACAACTCCAAATTCTGATGTTCTTCAGCTGCCTGTGCCTTCAATTACAACTTTGACGCATGATGTTTTGCAACCTTCTTCAAACTATATATTTTCTGTTGAGGGATTCTCTTTTGCAATACTTGATACAGAACAGGCGACGCATTGTACGCCAAAGAGGTCTATCAAACTGTGTGAGGATGTGTCTAAGGCTGGAATTTCATATGACAATGACATACAAGTAGCATGTCTCTCTATGACAACCTACAAATATGGGCCTACAATGACACCTCAGATGGCTTCCCTAGTGGTTAATGTTAATAAGAAAATCCAACCAACAAATAAAAATATTGACGACACATGCTTTGTTGAGAAGCAAACATGGGCTACACATGAGGATTGGAGATCTACTTTTAGTTTCATGGTTCAGAGAGCTGCCGACTGGCCTCCTCCACAATCACCAAACATTTATGAGCTTTCTCGTCGTCTACAACATCCAAACATCATTGCAACAAAGTTCAAGACAAATATGGTGTCCTTTCTTGTTCTCCTGTGCCATTATCTTGTTAGCTGGTGTGATTCTACGTGACTCATTTACAACAAGCTTCAAAGATTTTTTTCTACTTCTTCGGGTCTATATTATTGTTTTGACTCGTCGGAATCGAGTCTTTCGGAGCAGAGGAGAGTTGATGTAGGATGAGCATAGCCTTTTAAATAGTCTTTTAATAGTGTTTTACCAGTTTCCGTGTGTTTTAGGGGTTATTCGATATTTTCCCAGTTTGTCTTGTAAAGCCTGTAGTTTAGTCCCACATTGGCTAGTTGTGTAGTGAGTCAGGTTTAAACACCTATATATAGTCTTTGTAATGCTCTCAGAAAAACAAACTTGATGAATGAAATCTTTTGATGAATATTATTCCTCTTGATTAGCTATTTTAGATTAGTTTAGATCTTACTAATTAGTTGTAGATTTTATTCATTAGGTTCTCCATTACATACTCCCCCACCACCATGTCTTCACCAGGCTGTTATTACGTTTCCACTCTGCATATCCCGTGTCAGTGGCACTTGGAGGATTAGAATCAACGTTCTTTGCCTTATCTCTTGCTTCTAGCACGGTATGGACAACATTCACCCACAACGGAAAATTCTTCTCACTCAACTTGATGGAAGGAATTGGTGACACCTTGTTGTAGACAACAAAAGTTTTGTTATCCTCCATATCTCAGCTATGATAATATAATGGAGACGGAGAGTTACATGTCTCAGATGTAAGAAGGTGACAGAGAGATACACGTCACGCTGAATAGAAAGGTGACAGAGAGATACACGTCACTTTACAAAATAGGAGATGCGTATCTGACACATCTACAACCTCTAAACGAATATTTTCTAATCACACATGGAAGAGGTGTGATTAGAAAAATCTATGTAGGCGCGAACCCTTCGATTTGGAGTTTTAGAACTCCGTCTTGGCCTTCGAAGATGCCCACGTTACCGGCTAGAGAGAACGCCCACGACTCCTGGCCCTTGGTCTGTCAGCGACTGTACCGCGGGTTGCTGGCAGGAGAAGATATCAATTCAACACGAAGAAAACAATTTGTTGCTGCATCGTACTGTTCACTGCTACAATAATGTGTTGTACTGTTTACCTCTACAATGTCGCGTCGATACTGTTCACGCCGCCGGTACTGTATGCTGCTATAGTAACATGGTATTGTTCACGTCGTCGGCACTGTTCACGTCGCCGATACTTTTCACGCCGCCAATGATTAGGTTAGGCATCCAGGAGCGATAAGCCGCTCTGATACCATGTTACAAAGTAGGTTGCTGCGCTATGCAGCGTGTGAGAAGTGCAATGCGTTGCCTCTCCTTTTTATTAATAACACAACTGGGAAAATTACATAAGAGTCCAACAATAAAGATAAATAACAAAATGAAATACTAGGGATATAAAACACTTATATTAACACTTACAACAATCTAACAAGTACTAAAGTCTGAATTTTACAATGGTATATCGAATTTGAATACATCAAACAATCTTCATTGAAAATAGTCTGTGGTGTTTTATGACATTATTTACCAAATCTGGATTATGCTTGGATATATGCTTACATTAGTGAATTTATATAATGTATTATATATAAACTATATGCACTTAGGTAATATTATGTAATTATTATACCTATGACTGGGCGATTGACTAATCGATTGGTCGACGACTAGTCGGCTTGTTCCCCAGCAAGGAAAGGTGTCAACTGGCTGCCTTTTCATCTATGGGCACGCTAGAGGCACACCATGGCATAAAAAGCCCGCCTTGAGGCTCTCTAGGCTTACGCCTCAATGTCCTGGACTGAGGCTCGTCTCAAAGCACTGAGGCTTGGCTGAGGTGCAAGCCTCGATTCTGGATGACAATGTATTATGTTAACCACTAAATTTCTACTATTAAGATTTCTACAAACACTTTATCTAGAAAATAATACTCAGAGTTGTTGTAGTTAATATAATTATTTTATTACTAAAATTTATAATTATCATTCTCTGAATGACATCTTTCAATCTTCATTGCTAAATCTATCTTTGTTTGCTACCTTTTTATTTACTATGTCGGTGAATTTCATCTCACTGTTAACTAATTTGGATCCTTGTTCCTACTAATTCCAAATTTTATCTCCTATACGTTTTCATTGTTAGTTACATATTTTAGTGTAATAGTATAATTAACTGATATCTTATTATTTCTATGCCTATTCTTCAGTATTATGGTGGTCTTTAATTTCTTTATGTCCTTATTAAGTATCATAAATAATTTCTATTTCATTTTAGTTTTGTTTGCAACTTTGTATATACATATTTATGCCACACAAATGCCTATACTTAAATCTATCGAAACATATATCATATATATATATATATATAAATATGTATATAAATGTATAATTTTATTTATTAAGATCGTCTCATGCATATTTTGAGGCTTACGCCTCAAATGCCTCGAGGCTTACGCCTCGCCTCACTAAGACAAAAACGCCTCGTTACATCTCATGCTTTTTATAATCTTGCCGTCACACAAAATGATGATGCATCTCATTTTAGTTTTGTTTTTATTATGCTACACACATCCATATACTTAAAATCTATCAAAACATATATCATCATATATATATATATGTATATAACTGCATAATTTTCTTTATTAAGACCGTGCCATGCATATTTTGCGGCTTACACATCAAACGCCTTGAGGCTTACGCCTCACCTCACTAAGACAAAAACGCCTCGTTACGCCTCACACTTTTTATAACCTTGCCGACACACAAAATGATGTTGCATATCATTTAGGCCTAGAAGATCTCCAAACCTTATAACAATTGGTGAAGTTGTTTGGTGGATGTTGGAAGGCAAGATCATACAATTATGATTTCATGAAGCAAGATGAATATTTTTGGAAAATGTAGACAATGACCTTTCATAAAAAATAGGCGAGAAGCTGGTTGATATCACCCCATCTCTTGGACCTCTCTCTTTTCTGAGAGCATGTTTGGTTTCTCAAATTTTGTCGTATTGGATTGTGTTTTGGTATCCCTATGCAGAAAATTTATGTTTGATTTATGGGATTGGAAAATGGACTTATCCCGGGATTTCCAGATATAATAGGAATCCCACATTTTGATTCCCATCAAAATTTTCCCATACGCCATAATCCAACAATGTTTGGCTGATGGACCAAGAAATAAATAAATCATGCACTTTACAAACCAGGAAACCAAACATAAAATTTGAGTTTACGGGATTTTGACAATGTAACGTTTTACAAATGCTGGATGGCCTAAATACATGATTCTTGAAAACCCATCTAACCGAACATGACTGAGTGGATCCCTACATTGTCAAATGTTTTGAAATATCCAATCATATTGGGATGGAGTTGGGAAATGGATTTAAGTTTCCTCTCGACTTATGTAGGCATATGATGTTGTTTGAATGGATACCTTGTATCATACATGGCTAGATCGATAGATATGCTATTATAGATCACATATCTTTATGTGAGTCATGTTGTTGGCTTGTCTTAAATAATAAAAGGACGCTCATTTGATGAGTAAAACAATTACAATGATCTCTCTTTTATAGGATAAGAGAGTAAAGCATAAAGCAGAGACATGCAATATGGGATAAAAGAAAGAGGCTAAAAGACAAGACAAGTCTAAAGCCCACAACACAATAATAATAAACACAATAAAATATATATACTAATACTCCCCCTCAAGTTGGAGCATAGATATCAATCATGCCCAGCTTGTCCATCAGAATAGTGAATCTGGTCTTCGGAAGAGGTTTGGTGATGATGTCGGCTACTTGATCCGAAATATTTGTATATGGCGTAGAGATCTAACCAGATAAGATAGCTTCCCGCACAAAGTGGCAATCAACTTCAATATGTTTAGTGCGTTCGTGGAAGGTGGGAGTGCTGGCAATAAATATAGCTGCTTGGTTATTATAGTGCATGGGAACAAGCTTAGAATCAGAAACACCAAAATCTTTCAGAAGTCCACGAACCCATAAGAGTTCACACGCAGTGTGAGCCATCGCTCCATACTCAGCTTCAGCACTAGAATGAGTAACTACAATTTGCTTCTTGCTTCGCCAGGTAACCATGTTACCACCTACAACGGTGCGATACCCATATGTAGATTTGTAATCTATCTTGCTGCTAGCATAGTCAAAATCAGAAGCCAATGAGAGTATAATCCCCATGTTTCTTGTAAAACATGCCTTTTCCTAGAGAGGTTTTCAGATACTTAAAAATATGGCATACAACGTCCCAATTACACTGTCATGGGCTTATCTAGATATCTACTAACCAGACTAACAACAGAAGTGATATCAACCCTTGTAATAGTGAGATATATAAGTTTCCCTACCATTCGACGATACTGATGATGGTCAGGGTAAAGAGGAGAATTCTTGTCATTCTAGTTGGTATCAGGTTCCAAGGGATTAGCAGCAGGCTTTGCCCCATGCATTCCTATTTCAGATAGGAGGTCCAACACGTATTTTCGTTGTGACAAGCATAGACTAGAGGATGAGCGAGAGACTTCAATGCCCAGAAAGTATCTCAATTTTCCTAAATATTTGGTAAGATAGTGCTTTTTCAAATAGTCTTTAGTGGCCTGGATTCCTGCTTGATCACTACCAAATAATATGATATCATCAACATAGACAATCATGATTACAAGACAAGAAGTAGTTTTCTTGATAAACACAGAATGATCAGACTGAGAACGACGAAAATTGAATTTGTGAAGAATGGAGCTCAGCTTGTCAAACCAGGTTCTTGGACTCTGTTTAAGTCCATAAATTGTTTTTTTTCAAGCGACAAACTTTGGATGACTCCCCCTTAGTCACAAATCCGGGAGGCTGCTCCATGTATACCTCCTCATGTAGATCTCCATACATGAAAGAATTTTTGACATCTAATTGGAATAAAGGTCTGTCAGAATTTACTGCCACTGATAAGTACACGAACATAGTTCAAGCGAGCAAAAGGAGAGCAGGTCTAAGTAATTTATGCCATATGTCTGAGTGTAGCCTTTGGCTGCAAGGCGAGCTTTAATTGCTTAATAGTTCCATCAGGTTGATATTTGACTGTAAAGATCCAACAACAACCGACATGTGAACAATCATCAGGTGCATCAACCAAATCCCATGTATGTCGGTCACTAAGAGTCAACATTTCAGATTCCATGGCTTCACGCTATGCAGGATGCTGAAGAGCCTGGGTAGCATTTTTAAGAATAGAAATAACAGATAGAGTAGAAGTGAAGTTGGCAAAATTAATTTTCAAGTTACCAGTAGAACAAAAATTTCCAATGGCATGTTGAGTGCAAGACCGAGTTCCTTTGCGTAAATTGATAGGAATATCCAAGTCAGAAAATACCTGAGGCGAAGGTGGATCTGCCGACGAGGATGGAGGCCATGGAGGGGCCATGGAGGGAAATGTAGCTTTCGGTCTTCTTTGATATACCTTCAGTGGAGGAGTCGGTGTAATAGTTGTATCCGGCAAATCATTATCATCAATCATAGGTAAAGGGATATCCACTAGTAAATCAGATGTCATCGCTGAGCCCGCAGAAGAATATAACAACATATGCTCAAAAAAGACTTCATCCGCAGTAACCATCCACTTATTTGTAATCGGATCATAACAACGATACCCTTTTTGTGTCCTAGAGTACCACAAGAAAACACACTTGGTAGCACGGGGATCCAGTTTGGTTAGGCCAGGACGTAGATTTTTCACAAAGCAAGTACTTCCAAAAATTCGAGGAGGCATAAGTAAAGAGAGGTGCATCAGGGTATAAAATCTGATATGGCACTTGATTTACAAGAACAGAGGAAGGCATGCGATTAATGAGGAAACACGCCGTGGAAACTGCTTCCGACCAAAAAAATTGGGGGACATTGTAGTGGAAGAGAAGGTCGCAGGCGACTTCAAGAAGATGACGATTCTTGAGTTCAGCAACGCCATTCTGTTAAGGTGTGTATGCATAAGAAGTTTGATGAATGGCACCCATTTTTTTAGAAAAAAGACTAATAGAGGTTTGCATGAATTCAAGGAGGGCATTATCAATATGAAAGATTTTTATAGTTTTATCAAACTTGGTATGAATCTCAGCGAAAAAGGATGTGATATTATCAACTATGTGAGATTTGTCTTTCAACATAAATAACCATGTAGTTCTAGAGAAATCATCAACAAAACTCATAAAGTATCAAAAGCCAAAAATACTGGAAACAGAATAGGGGGCCCCAAACGTCAACATGTACTATATCAAACGGATGTTTTGAGCCAATACGATTTTTCGGGAAAAGTAGATCTAGTTTGTTTGCCCAATTGGCATGTTTCATAGTGAAAAGTGAATCATAAATTTCAGGCAGTAAATGCTTCAACTTAGCAGGTGAAGGGTGTCCCAGTCGATAGTGCCACTGGAGGCCGGTCATAGAAGTAGTCAGTAGAGCTGCAGTCTTTGGCGTACCCTGGTAGTATAAGCCGTCTGGTCCCTCATGGCCCGAACCAATCTTCATCCTCGTGCGCAAATCCTGAAATATAACACCATCCGTGTCAAAAGTGACGGAGCACCGTAGCTTTTAACAATTTACTCACAAATAACAAATTAATTGGAAATTTAGGAACATATAGAGCTGAAAGTAATAAAAGTCGACCATGCATGTAAATGTTCCCAATTCCAGAAATCGGTGTTTGAGAACCATCGACAAGAGTAACAAGAGGAATAATAGACGTTTTATGCAGTTTAGAAAATAAAGTATGATTGGCAGTAATATGTGAGGTTGCACCAGAGTTGATCACCCATGTATGTTTACCAGATTGTGCAAGAAGAGCAGAACTACCAGTAGGAGAGGCTTCAACGGAGGAAGCCAATCGAGCTTGGAGTAACTTCTCAAACTCAGAGCGAATCCATTATGTAGAAGGTGGGGCAGACGAGGATGGAGTAGTGTCGGGCTGGTCTGACGTGACTTGATTTTCCCGTGTAGGTTTGCCATGCTTGATCCAACAACGGTCTTCAGTATGATTTGTTCTTTTACATAAGTTGCAGTATAGCTGTTCATAAGAGGAAGAATCAGAGCCAGAAGAGGAAGATCCGCGACCAAGTCCAACGACCACACCCACAGAAAGAATCACCAGATCTAACGGCAAGGGCAGTTGCATCAGAGGGATCGGGTGAAATTTGAGAGATAGAGGGTAAGCGCTGTACGTGTTTGAGAACATCTCTCAAGGCAGGTAGAGGATTACTGGAGAGGATCTGATCGACAAAACCAACAAAGGAGTGTGGTAACCCGACAAGGAACTGAACTAGCTGAAGTTCGTTGCGCTGACGTTGAATTTCCTTAATATCAGCAGTGAGTGGGTGGTAGATTTCGAATTCAGCCAGAGCGCACTACATTGATTGTAGTAGTCCTCCACAAAATCAATATTAGTGTACTCCTTTTTGGCCAAGTGTTTGAAATCTTCAAACACTTTCTTCGGATATTGTTGATGAGAATAAACATGGGAAAGATGATCCCTCATGTTCTTACTCCTTTAGTCACCCGAAGCCGTAGAAGAGATTGGCTGATCTTAGATTCATCACTGTTGACCATCCAGGTCATAACATCATAGTCCTCCTTTGTCCAAAGATCATATGTTTGCTTTGTTTTATCATCTACATTTGCAGCATGAGCAGCCACACCATATGTAGAAAGATGGGAGTAGCGTCCTTGAGCCTTAACATAAAGCTCGAAAGAAGCAACCCATGTGTGATAGTTGGATCCATCCAACTTGATAGTAGCGACACAAATTCCAGAATGGATCAGGATGCCATGAGTCACGAAGTATGCAGGACGAAGCAGGTAGAAGCAGCATGCAGTAGGTAGTAGGAAGCCATAGCAGTTAGTAGGAAATAGCAACAAAAACCCAACACATGGGCAACAGTAGACTTCGCGTAAGATCACGGGGGCAGAAAGTAGCAACAGGAGATCGGAAGCATTAGATCTCAAAAAACACACGCAGGGGCAACATAATAGACATAAAATCTACGCCAACATGGAGGAAGACTTACTCCACCATGTTAGTAGGAACCCGTCAACGTGCTATTGTTAGAAAGTTACCAGAGATCCCCATAGACTTGTGGTAAAGAGATGGAGTGAGTAGGGTGGCTAGCCGAAGGGATAGGTAGGCTGGTAGATGTAGAGGGTAGGAGGGTAGATGGCGAGAGGAGATGGGCGGGGCTGTGTTGTGGAAGAGGGGAGGCGGCGGGCAGGCTAAAGGGGAGGTGGCGACAACGCTAAGGGAGAGGGAGGAGAGGCGACGGGGTGTGGAGAGGGCTGTGGGAGGGCTAGCTGGGGGGGGGGGGTGGGAGAAGGAGGGCCTGGTGGGGAGTGGCAGAGACAAGGAGAGGAGGGGGGTGGTGGTTGCTGGCGGTGCTGGCTGGGCGGGAGGGGGGTGATGGCTGCAAAGGGAAAAAAGGGAGGAGGGGTGGAGGCTAGATGCTTATTTGATGCAAAGGGGAAAATGGGAGTTAGGGTTTAGGGTGGAAAGGGCTAAGAGGGATCGGTAAAAGGATGCTTGTTTGACGAGTAAAAGAATCACAATGATCTCTTTTTTATAGGACAAGAGAGTAAAGCTTAAAGTAGAGACATGCAATATGGGATAAAAGAAAGAGGCTAAAAGATAAGACAAGTCAAAGAATTACAGTGATCTCTCTTTTATAGGACATGAGAGTAAAGCATAAAGCAGAGACATGCAATATGGGATAAAAGAAAGTGGCTAAAAGATAAGACAAGTCTAAAGCCCATAACACAATAATAATAATAAACCCAATAAAATATATATACTAAGCTTGGATATACTTGAGGGACGAGTAAATTTAGAACAAAAATTTGTAGGATGCACATAACCAATTTTGGGCAGTGGTTTTATGTAGAAGAGTGGACAAATGCAAAAGAATGCATACGCCGGAAGATGGATTCATGAAAAAGTCCACATTAAAGAATTGGCACATGGATGTATGGAGTTTTTAGCTAATCAATTTTGATTCCTAGATAATCAAATCTTTTTGGGGTTGCATTGCACCGTGTTTGAACCAGCAACCTGGCTAGTTGGTGTCGGGTTTGCATATAGGAAGTCGCTCTTTCAACTCAGTGATCTTTTAACATGCTAGCCCATTCAAGAATGGTTGGGTGCTTGGTCTCGTATAAGGGATTCCTTTAAATCAAGGTATATATCTAACTTTGTTTTAAGTAACAAATGTATAAACTCATTTAGACCTAAATTGAACTTCTTTACCAGTCTCTCCATGTAAAAGCAATCATTTTATGCAACTCTCCCCCTCCCCCTTTGTTAAACTGAAATCTCTAGTGTGAAATAAAACCTCTTGGTCTAGAGGCCTTCTTTAGCTCTAGACATCCATTGGTCTTAAACAACAATGTACTTTTGGCACTATTTTTGCTTGGATATCGTTTTTTGGTGTAGGCGTCAAGGAGATCCCATGTGGCCCCATCCTTGGTAAGGCGCACACTAAGGCATGCCTAAGCGGATGGGTGTTCTGAGCGTGTGTGTCTTGCCTTGCCCCTCGCCTAATTTGCCATCTTGGTCATTTTTGTGGGTCCTTAGGTATATAAATTGGTTTAAATGCTTGCATTTTTGTTTTAATGTTATAACTAAATATTACTGTCTATATTATGTGCCAAATGCCGTCTTTTCTGAAATCATACTCGTAATATGCATCTCTTGCTTTATCTTCTTTTATCTTCAATTTGATTTCAATTTTAGGGTTATATTAAGAAGAATAGTGGATTTCTCTTTTATCGCGTTATCAATTTCCATATCAACATATGTCTAGGCTTGGGTTTGAGTCCACCTAGTGGGTTTTATTATTTTCTTCTTCCTGTAGGTTGTAGGCCATCTTTAGAAACAGACTCAAAAGTACCTTCTAGATTTGGATGTGGCCTTTCTTGAATACTATCTAGATTTGGAATAGCAACCTCATTCATCCATTGTTTTGATGGGTGATTTCATCCGACGATTTATCTTCACAGAATGTATAGGCAGTGCCGCTGTGTCGATCGGAGCTTGAGCAATCAGGAGATCTACTTTCTAGTACTCAATCCCTCTCTCTCAAGTTTCTTGACGATATCCACATGTTGTAAATTCTAATGAACATAAATTTGATCACTTCAGTGCTGGCCCTAAGGTTATACTTGGTTAGGAATGTATTAGGCAAAAGGTGCTTTAGTATGTTTCATATGTTGCAGCAGCTGTCGTGTGAGATAAAATAAGGATAACTATAAACCTCAGCTGTATGCAATGTTCTAGAAAGCGCAAAGCCGGAGTTGGATGGGACCTTGTAGCTGCTTTAATGCCAGAAAGGTGCTTTAACCGAGTGCTTTTTTCTTCTTCTCAAACGTGTATGCTTATATATCTCTATAATATGTATCATAACACACATACATATCAAATTATCACATTTTAAAAAAACTTCACACATAACTAAGCCACGTAACATTGTAAAATTTATTCTCCATGACAATATTATGGATATACTTAGTAACACATACATATCAAATTATCATATTTTTAAAAAACTTTACACATAACTAAGCCACGTAACATTGTAAAATTTATTGTCCATGACAATATTATGTATATACTTAGTAATATACACAACATTAGAGAATAAAGTAATTTTATAGTACTTCTTGTAACAGTACGTAATAGCAATAGAACTGTTGGTAATATACTACTATAACAGTAGGTTATGTATTAAAATGACATATTATGACATTACTATTACAATAGTAATGTAGAAAGTACATTCAGACCTATTGGTATTACAATACTGATGTAGATAATTCAGAAATACTTAAACAATACAAATGTAAACAATTCAGTTATATAGTAGTAGGAAATTCTAATATACAATAGTATTACACAATGCATATATGTAAATTGCAGATAGATAATAGTAGATAATACACAGCAGTATTCAGTTTACGCTAGTATGTTAGTAATGAGCATTACATGTTGTTGCTTTTTTGTTGTTGTAGTACTTGACAAAGTGGATTTTGGATTTTCCATGTCATCCTTGCTCCCCATATGAACCCCATCTCTCTCACCTTTCCTCTACTACCACTTATTATTCCTTTAATTTTATATTAAAGTCTATGTTTGCAAGATGGAAGCAATGTCTCGTCGTCTCCCTTTTCCTTTTTGTCTTTTATTAAATCTGTGCCTTCTTGTGTGTCAATTTGAGTTTGTCTTTTTTTCTAATGAAGCCCAGCTCACGATAATAATTTTACTGCCACATTTGCAAGTAGACAATACTTGTATTGCATCCAATACCTCAGTACTCATGAATTCAGATTGTGATAGACTTGGAGAGCAATCTTATTTTTGATAAAATGAGTACAATGGGTCCTATATATAGATCTGACTCAGGGTACGATATACATGAGAACACAATATGATAAACTAAACTGACTCTAATGAGCTTAAGTAGGAGAGGCTTGTTAGCCCTAATTAAGTAAATAAAATAAAATTACTTATTACACTAACACTCTCCCTCAAGCTGGAGAGTATACATCATGTATTCCCAGCTTGCTGCACATGTAGTTGAGGGAGGCAGGTGGAAGCGGCGTGGTGAAGATGTCAGTAACCTATCTCCAGTGTTTACATATGGAGTGACGATCTTTTTGGTACAGATCAGATCGCAAAACAAAGAGGCAATCAACCTCTATGTGTTTGGTGCGCTCGTGAAACATAGGGTTTTCTATATGAATTGCATCTTGATTGCCACATTTAAGGATTGCTCGAGATGTTACAAGAATGCTAAGTTCTTGGAGAATGGATGGTCACCTACAAGCATGGGCCGTAGCCATATATTCTACTTCAGTGCTAGAACAAGCAACAACTGATTGTTTCTTCACCAACTGATGGGATGATTTCCTAGGAGAACACAATAACCAGATGTGGATCTCCTGGCATTGATGTCCTTGGCCCAATCACAATCAGCATAGTAGGTTGGGGAAATATATAGAGGAGGCCTTTTGTAGAGGAGACCCCTTCCCGGGGCACCTTTCAAATATTTTCCAATCCTCGGCTCTAGTAAACGATGAGAGGTTTAGCCATGTATTAACTAACCACGCTGACTGCAAAGGCAATGTTTCGATAGGTGATGGTTAGGTAAGTTATCTTCCCAACCGTGTGCATGTACTGCTTAGGATCATGAAAGGACTCCCCCTCAGATGTGACTTTGGTGTTGTAGTCCGTTGGAGAAGAGACAAGCTTGGATTCAAGCATTTCAAAATCAACAAGAAGATCTAGGACATATCTCCGTCGTGAGACTCTTGGAACGTAAAACTTCAATACCCCAAAATAGCGAAGATGGCAAGGTATTTTGTGTGGAAATGTGATTTGAGAGATTCTTTCAAAGCTGAAATGCCTATAGTGTAACTGCAAGTAATGATGATATCATCTACGTAGACAACTAAATTGATGAGTCCCAATGGTCTTTTGGAGAAAAAGAGATTGTGGTCACTAGAAGATTTAAAGAAACCTAGGGAGGAAAGGGGATGTGGAACACATCGTGAAGAATAAAATGAAGAAGATAGACTGAAATAATCCATTTCTCAAATCATATTCAATTGCCTGGACATAGACCCCAAGACTGGCTTTTATAACACTACATGACTTGATCGACAAGTAATGGAAATAAACTCATATTTAATAAAATTCGGAATTAAATAAAACCAAAAATAAAAGAAAGCATAAAAGATTTACGACTAAGTACATGAGCTACATAATTTGCACTTAGGTCCCTAACTATAAAAATGAAGTTGAAACAAGTAGAACAAAGCTTAATACATCATACATCAAAAGGAGACTATTAAGCTTGTTGAATCATGCTCAAGGCGACTGCTTGAGGTTGTAGAGGGATAGCTTGAGACGACATACATAGGGTGGTGAATCCCGATGGTTGCTGCATGTAAACCTCCTCCAGCTGACCATGAAGGCATTTTTGATGTTAAGCTGATAGAGAGTCCAATCTTGTTGAATTGCTAATGAGATAGCAAGTTGAACAGAGGCACATGTGACTAGCAAGAAGGTCTGAAAGAAGTCCATACCATGTGTCTATGTGAAGCCTTTCACAACCATACGTCTGAAAGAAGTCCATACCATGTGTCTATGTGAAGCCTTTCACAACCATATGAGCTTTGAGACTTCCAATCGGTTCATCAAAATTGAACTTGACGGAGAAGATCCAACGACATCCGACGAGGTTCTTACCTGGGACTGCCGAACATGATCCTGGATTCCATTCTCACGCAAATTTGTCATTTCTTCAAGCACTGTAGCTTTCCAACTAGGGTGTCAGAGAGACTCGTGCTAGTTTTTCGGAATTTGGATGGAGTCTAAATGCTGGGCAATGGCTTTAACATTGTGAGAAAGTTTTGATTCTATTGAAAAACAATAGGTACAAGAAATGGGGTCACGAGTATAAGAGCATATACCTTTTCGGAGGGCCAATGGCGTGTTGAATCCCCATAATTGGATGATTGAGGCATGACTTTGGGCGTCTGTGCTAGACATTGGCACACTCAGGGATTGAATTCGTTTCAAATGGAATATTAGGCTCTACAGGATTCTGGGGATTCTGCTTTGGGCGTCTGTGCTAGACATTGGCACACTCAGGGATTGAATTCGTTTCAAATGGAATATTAGGCTCTACAGGATCAATGGGGCGATCAATAGGAGGGTTAATGGGAGGAGACTCCATTGGATCAGACAAATCTAACTTAAACAAGTTCATTTGGAGACAGCGACGGTGTAGATGAAGGCGTGGCAATGAAAATATCTGACTCATGGAGAGTAAAATAGAGTGAGACATGTATGCGATTGTGACTTGAACTATAAGACTTATATCATTTTTAGAAGGTGGAATAGCCAAGAAAAAATGTAGTGACGGAGTGAGGATTAAGTTTAGCTACCCTCGAATCAAAGTTTTGCACAAAAGCAGTACAACCAAAAAACTTATAAAAGGAGATGAAAAATCTTTGCTTTGGGAAACACAAGAGCAAACATAATCTTGTTTTGGCGAATAGAAGAAGGTTGCCTGTTGATCAGGTAGCAGACAGTGAGAACACTTCAAACAAGTAAGATTTAGGTATCTGAGCTTGGAAGAGAAGAGCTCGGATAATTATCCAATAAATGTCAATTCTTGTATTCAACAACCCCATTTTGTTCTAGAGTTTGAGCAAACAAACGTTGTTAGACAACCCCATTCTGGAAGCAAAAAGTCATCATGGAGCCAGAGACATTCTAAAGCATTGTCGGTTCTTAATATTAAAATGGATTTACCAAATTGTGTTGAAATAATTTATAAAAGGTTTAAAAATGCCAAACATCTCATCAGAAGATTTCAACTAATATATCAAACCCATCCTTGAGAAATCGCCAACAAAATTAACAAAATAGAGAATCTATTAAAGCTCATGGTTCGAAACAAACCACAAATGTCATTATGGACCAGATCAAAGACAAGTTTTGAACATAAAAAAGTTTTGTAAGGAAAAGAAATCCTATGAATTATGATGCTTCCCTAATTGACAAATCCTCACCCACGTCCATAGAGATGACCGTGCTTTTGGTAGCACTTCTCTTCAACTTATTACTTGGGTCTGGGAGCATGTCTACGACCTCGGCCGCAGGCTGCAGCAGCCATGACTAGCTGCTGTACCCATGACTAGCTGCATGTCAGATGATATGGCTGGACTTTGATGTGGGCATACATCCAGATGCTGTAGACGAGAGAAGGCATCCTCCAAGATGGGAAACTGACCTCTTGCTAGCTAGACACTGCAGAAGGGACAAAGGTAGGATGCAAGCCATTTAGCAAGTGTGCAATGATGAGGTTGGCACTCTCTTTGATTTGTTCATCAGAGGTGATGGACATGAAATAATCAAGTTGTTCTGAAAAGACAAAGATAACGTCATAGTACTCGTCTTGTGATTTCTTCTCCAATTTTTTTTGACAAAGAGCTTATCTTAGACTTTATATGTGCGCATTGCATTCTTTCTTGCATGAAATGTCGGCGCACAACCTCCTACATGCCCTTGGTGTTCTTAAAGAATATGTATTTAAAAGTAATGAAGGTTCCATGCTATTCCGTGGCCAATCTTTAACTTGGCTATTTCTCTTCTCCACTCGGGGTGTTCTCGACAAGCTTCTTAATGGATTTCAACTTATTTCTAGATTCAAAAATCATATAGATTGAAATCATTCAGAGTAGATAATTGAGGGAGCTAGAAAGATGCGTGGCTAAGCACTATCACATGAAAGAAGCATCGTTATAGGAAGAGAGGGTGATTCCCTATTTAGAAGCACTCACCCATGTACATAGGGAAGGTACATGGGAGGAAGAGGATTATGAGAGAGAGCACACATGTTTTAAAAAGTTACCACGCTCATGCCACAATCAATGTGCCACTGTTATATACTGGTTCGTGATGGAGGAGAGATGATGGTACCATTCAGACTCCTTTAGGGGCTGCTACGCCAATTTGCACCCATCAAGGGGCAATGGTTGCAACTCCTATGAGGGTGACAACCTACTGCTCCCCCTTGGGTGGTTTGCAGACGTCTCTACTACTGCTCCAGAGTGGGCGACAATGCGGCTAGTGGCTGCCTACTGTTGACGGCCTATGGCTGGCTTGGGCCATTGCCTGGTGCCTGGAGGTGGCACCCGGTGACTGATGTCGGGAGAGAGGGGAGAAGAGAGAGGGGTGATCGGGGGAGAAGAGAGGAGAGGAGAGAGATGGCAGTTGCCGACGGCCTTTGGGTGTGTTGCTGCCCGCCTGCTCTCTAAACCCTCATGGTTTTTAGAAGTGCTCTTGATACCATGTAATAGATTTGGAGAGCAATATTATTCTTGATAAAAGGAGTACAATGAGTCCTATATATAGATCTGACTCAGGGTAGGATATACATGAGGAACATAATCTGATAAACTAGACTAGTTTTAATGGGCTTAAGTAGGAGAGGCCCATTAACCCTAACTATGTAAAAAAGATAGAATTAATTATTACACTAAAACATAATTTTCTATATTTTCCATCTTAAGCCAACCACGTCCAGTGCTATTCTGTATTTGTTCTCTTAAAAAATCACCACATCATATGTCACTCCCTTCTGTAGTTGCTTTCTACTGCCGTCCTATTCTTGCACTTTAGTTATAAATATTTTCAACGACATATAATCACACATAAATAGACAACAACAAATCTACCTTCTATTATTTGCTGCTAGCTGTTCTTACATAATGCAAACCGTATTGGACAAACAATAATAATGCAACTAATGCAAAAAGGGAATAATTAATTTTCTTGAAGTGTTTCTCAACAATATCGCTATAGAGTCTTCATATAAGCACCCAAAAACAAAGACTAAACAGGCGGTAGCCAGGGACTAAACCGCTTGACTTTACAAGAACCTAATAGAACAGAAAATAATAATAAAACAAAACAAGCTAAATAAAGCCTAAACAACGGAGCGACGGCGTCTGTGCTCGTAAATGCAGAGGCAGGGTCTGTCCTACATCATTACACCTTGTCCACGACAATTTGTCCACCCAACTACTAACTTGAATTTGTTCGTGGTTGGTGTGAGGGGGAGATGAGATATAGAGGAGAGAAGAAGGAAGGACGAGATGAAGTGAGGAGAAAGAAGAGTGGAAGACTTGAGTAAAGAATATGCACAGATTCATCATTCATCTATCTAGACTACGAAGCTTCTACCTTGTTATTTGAGAGGGACTTTGGAGCTATACTGTTGGCCTACTTACGTGCATATGGTGCACGCTTATTTCTATTGATGTGTTCATTAACTTCGTCGTCTCAAGTAACTTCTGTCTGTTCTATGTTGTGCATGTTGACTATCTACTACGTGATCCAACAATTCTGGACTTTGTTACGTCTAACCCAACACACTCAGGATTTTCTTCTACATGTACGTGCTCTCTTATGCACGTTGACTACTATTGTGGTGTACCAACAATCTCTGGAATCTGATATTTGTGAACCGACACTCTCTGAACTACTTGAAGATGCCAACCATTGGGATGAACACACCTGCACCTACATGTTCATGTTTATTGCTACTCCATATGATGCTCTTGTCCAATTGAAACTCTCTTTCTACTGCTATCTATTATTGCTCCACCTGCATTTTTATCGGATTGAAGCACGTTGTTACCTGCTATGTGCTGATACGTGATGCTATGTTTATGTGCTTCAGGAGTCTTGGAGTGTGACTGAGATGAATGCGCCTGAGCCTATATTGTTCCATATGCAACTTTATTTTGTGATCCAAAAAGCTCCTAATACTTGCCTTTGTATCTACTCTGGATTATTTGTTTCAGGGGGTGATTGAGTGCTTGATTGCAAGATTGAGGGGCAGTGATGTTCTTGCATATGTTGATTTTTATCTGGTTGTGTCTGTACAGTTGTTTTTGCAATCACGTTTGTCTATTTGCCAGTCTGCAAGTTGGTAATGTGATTTCCCATGCACCAAGTTGAGGAGTAGTCCTAGTACATAAGTATTCCAGTTTCCTGTTTTATTATGTATTTGGGCTCAAATCTGTTTTGCCCATTAGTGTTATGCCTCTTACCGATGTTTAAGATTTCATCGAAACTGGCGAGTTTTGCCAAAAATTATGGTATCAATGGCAATTGGATACCAAAACGTACTGATAATTGATTTTTTACTATTTTATTTATTGTGTAGTATGTACGACGTAGAGTATATTTTTTTGCACAGTTTTGTGTAGTATGTACTGATCATCGATTTTTTACTATTTTATTTATTGTGTACTACGTAGAGCATATTTTTTTGCACAGTTTTGTGTCTTAAGTTCATATATTGTGCTTACAAACTATAATGATTTATTCATTTTTTCCCATTCAGAATTGACATCAAATTTCCCCATCGAAATCCCCATCAAAACAGTTCAACTTCCTTCACTCACACATGAGAAGACCCTCCCCCAACATATCCAATATGAAATATTGTTGTGTATTTAAGTAGATCTATAGTAGTAAATTGTTCTGGTAAAATTTCATTTATCACTTCGTTCATTTGGCTATTGAAACGCTAAAAACACATCTATTGAAATGTTCGTCAAAGTTTGTTGAAATTTCTGTTTCTGTGGCCACCGAGATGGCGTTGAAATCGGACATTTCTTCCTTGACTCTTAGTCCATTAAGGTCTGTCTATTGTCTTATACTTGCCTCATCTTGTATATATAAAAGAGCGTCTATAATGGGGAACCTAATGATTAAAATCTAAACAAATTTGAAATGAGTAATTAAAAGGATATATAATTCATTCAAATATATCAATCATCAAGTCTGCCTTCTAAAGAGGCTTACAAAGCTATATATAGGCTTGTAAACCCAACGAACTAGACTTGTAGCCAACTGTGGGACTAAACCTTTATAAAACCAAATTGGAAAACTACCATATAACACCTAAAACACATGGAAACTAATAAAACATGATAAATGCTACTCATGACTATTTCAATGGCTACGATCATCCCGCATCAACTCTCCCCCGCTTGAAGAGACTTTGGCTCTGACAATCACAACAGTTTCGGACCGGAAGAAGTAGGGAGTCTCTGAAACTTGTTGTTTGCACCAACAAACAAGGTAATGATGCAACATATCAAGAAAGAACACCGTGTTTGTCTGTAAAGTAGCCTTATTGATGTTTGGAGATTGTAGTGGAGGAACAAGCTCACTAATCTTGTCTGGAAGTCGTGGAGGAGGCCTGGGAAGAAGGGGCTCAAGATAGTCCTCAGTATCATACATGCTACTTATTTGGAAATCCCAAAATATATTTAAAACGTTCGTAGATACACAATCCTAATGGATGAGTTCACTACTGGCGTTGAGCTGAAGATAGCTCATGTATGAGCAGTCAACTCTGTGAACAAGGGCATGTAAATTGAAACTAGACATCTTATCTTGAGGTTTAGCCCGTATTTGCTTATCACCAAAGCATGCTTCTTAGCTATCATCGCCAAGATTATGCACAACAAAATCATAATCATCAATTGGTAGAACTTCTGTACTGTGAGTGATCAGTTGATGTAGAAAAGATCCGTAAACTACAACAAGGGTGCCTACAACAACGTGTGAGGAATTTTCTTTTGCAACAATTGATATGGAGCAAGACCTACAAACTACACCAAGGGTGACTACGAAAGTGTGTGAGGATTCTAACAAAGCTGCAATTTTGAATCGCAATGAATCACAAGTAGAAATTCTTTCTACACCAACGATGACAGTCAATATGAATATCCCTGTGGTCATCCTTCATAGGGAAATTATGCCATTTGATGAAAATGTTGGTAGTGAATCTCCTTTGGCCAACTCTGATTCTCAAGTACCCGTTGACAAGGTTGATACTGAATGGTAATATTGTACACTTTATATATATATATATATATATATAAGCTTATACTCATACAATTTATTTATTAGAAAGATCCAAACTGTATATGCCCTACATATGCTCCCACATTCTGCATATATTCTATGCACTATGCAGCACTGTGCATATTGCATAGCGCTCTTCTACACATTGTGTTGGATGCTCAAAAGTGGGTGGCTATGATTGTATAAATTCGAAACTTGTCTTATTTGTTTATGTTTATTATTGTTTTGGGCATGTATACAGCTGACAATTTAGTAGATAACTGAATTTATGACTCATTTCCTTGTTTGGCTGACCCGGACAAGGGTGATTCTGATTGCAACTCGAATGCTATTTACCATTGAAGCACTTTGTAACATGGCTCACGCTCTTACAGAATGTTGTATCACTGACTTGCTAAGTTGACATTTAACAAAATGACTTTTTCCTCCAGAAATCCTTCTTTTCTTTGAGTTACTGTTCTGTTTTCTTGTCTTCCCTGAGAACACTTAAAGCTTACTATTATATACAATTGCTTTGCCAGGAGAAAACAAGTTGAATGACATGGAAGAACTGATGAACCTAGATGAAGATTTTGAAGCAAGCTATGAAGATAGCTGGGCAAAAGGCTTTATGGCAAAGGGAAAAGAAGTAGAATGTGGAATAAAGAATAAAGACATTGATGTTGAAGCATCAAAAATACCATTGACGGTCAAAGCTAATGGTCCGTATCTGTTTTCTTTTTGTTTTCTACTATACTCTTATTTTGTATTGTCCCCGTCAAAGTTACCATGCTGAATACTAAATCTTGGCATTATTAGTAGCATTTTTTGTACATCGTATGACGAGAAAAGTATACAAAAGTATCAAAAAAGAATGCAACTAGAATCATACTCTTAACTTTTTGGTGGTAACATTTTAGCTTGTCTATATGGGGCCTTATTTTATTATACTTTATGGGTATGGTCTATGCCTATAATACACAAGTAATTCTTTATGGCTTCAATGCTTTCCTTGCAAAAGTTGTAGCACTTCCAAGGCATCGGGGAAATGTTTTCATCACTTTTGTAAGGACTCACTTCTTGTTTTTCTTGGTTTTGAATGATTCGTTTGATTTATTGTCGTGTTTCTTTTTCATTTTCTAACATGCATTATTACAATGGGGGCAGGTATAAGCTGTACAAGAAATCAAAGAGTAAAATTATCTATACAAGAGCTTCCTGCTCATAATCATGTTGAAAATTCTATATAGTATATCAGTTGCAGTCAATAATCCCTCAGAAATCCATGATTTTCATTCAACCAAATGTTGTAGTTGTAAGCGAGTTGTGCACGCATTTTCATGCACCGTTTCATGCAAGTTTTGCCCCGAATGCCATCACAAAGAAACAATCAAAGGGCACACTATGTTTAACTTGATGTACTTTAAAATCTTTTCACATATTATCCTCGGACTTTCCATAGTCTAGGAACATGAGAATCTATGGAAGATTTTATCCGACCCCCTTTAGTAGGCAGTCTTGTCTGAGGTTGCAGATAGTGTGTATCAAGAATTGACCACTCCTCCCACACCATGAACTCCTTCAGTAGGTGATGTCCTTTTATAAATAGGCCATAAGTTGGTCAAGTAATTTTCACAATAGGCACCTACACTAGGTCTTTGAGGGTCCCTGTGAGTTTCAATTCATCACGAGCCAATATCTCAATGAGCATAAGATTTTTTGCTTTGAACAATATTCTTCATAGCTAAGATTCGGTGTCGTTGGATTTCAGATTCCATTAGGAAGCCTTACAATGTTACGTCCCATATACCCATTTACAATACAAATTCGTTGCTTCTTTGCTCCTAAGGTTTTAGGTCAAGATAATAAGGATTCAATGTGGAACCTGACGATCTTTCCCATGGTTGAGGTTGTAAGAGGAAAGACCCATGTATTAGTCATGTGATACATTGAGTGTGTGGAGATGACTATACCCATGTATTAGTCATGTGATACATTGAGTGTGTGGAGATGACTATCTCTAATATGCCTACGAAGGGCAATAATCCCACTTTCCACGTCCAATTGTAATTTAATTATATGTAATTATGATTAATTTGGATTTTTTAATTCCATCTTTTATTGATTTGTGGCAACCTAGAATGTATTTTCAATTGGTTGACTTGCTTATAAAAGGCGACTCTTGTTTGGGTTTAGTTGCTATCTTGATATATCTTCAAGATTTATAAAAATGTTCTTGATTCATGTCGCTTTTTGATTTGTCACTCTGTGCTTACGAAACACAAGCATGGTTATAGACACGAACACAAACAACGATGTGAATACGAGACATACCATAGCTTGTAGTCACAATGACAAAATGCAAATGCAATATGCTAGCTGTAGGTAAGTATAGATGAATATGTACTACACTTGTATTTGTTCTTTATTTTCCTAGTTATATAAATGGCAACTATTTGAATGCTTGACTTGCTCATGTTATTTTTGAGTGTGTCTTAAACTCTCTAGAAAAGCTTCCTTGATGAACCAGACGTCTACACTAAGCCTCGACATCTTTGAGATGCGTTTTGGGCACCTACAAGTGTATTTACCGTCATTATTTCAGACCATATATGGTTTGCTTGGACTGTATTTGTATTTATGGTCCGGCTGGACTGCATATAGTCCAGCGCTGGACTGTAAATGTTGCTAAAATGAAAATACAGTCCGTGTTATAGACCGTATACAATCAAGTTGGACCGTAACGCGGTTGAAAAACAACCTAAAGACTTTGGGACTTGGGATTTGAGTCCTATTCTTATAAATAGACCCCCAACTCGTCCGAAACATGGAGAGGAATGAATAAACATTAAGAGACGTTTTTCGAAGACCTAAAGCCACAGATGGACCTAGGGCTTTCCTTAGGGTTTCACGCTTCCAAGAGCTCCTCTCCAAGCAACTTTTTCTTCCACTGTTGGCTTTCAGGTGTAAAAGGGAATTGGGTTCTTCTTCTCTCTTATGTAATCATCATCTCTGTAATCTCTCTATTAAAAATATCATCTCCGCTGGTAGATGTAGGCTCCCACTTTGGGAATTTGTCGAACCACTATAAATCTTGTCTTTATGGTTGCTTGCTTGTTTGTTGTTGATCTTCGTCGTATGTTTTCAGTTTGGATTGCTCGATCTCACGCTTCCACATCTCCACAACAAGCTCGTTGGGCCTTGTTCGGGTCTCTCATCACCACTATACCCAACCCAAGTGGTATCAAAGCGATTTCTACCTTTAGATCTCTACCATGACGTTGAAGTACAACATCAAGAAGTTTGATCGCTTGAAGTCTGACATGTCAAGTGCGAATCTTGCCTCATGCAAGGAGTCCACAAAGCTCTTCTCGGAAAGGAGAAGAAACCGGAATCCCTCACGGATGACCGGTGGGAGGAGATTGATTAAAATGCACATACATGCATCTTTCTCTGTTTGAAGGGTGAAGTCTTCCGTGAGGTCGTCCATCTGAAGGCATGTACATGCATCTTTCTCTGTTTGGAAGAAGTCCTCCGTGAGGTCGTCCATCTGGAAATCGCCAAAGACGTTTGGGATGAACTTTAAGCACTCTACATGAAGAAGTCCATCACCAACGAGCTTGTGCCCAAAAAGCACCTTTTTCAATGTTAGCATGGAAGATGTTGGTTCCTTGATGGCTCTTCTCGATCAGTTCAATGAAATCATCCACGAGCTTGGGTAGATCGATGTGAAGATAAAAGACAAGTATCAAGAAATTTGTTGCTTTGTACCCTTCCGCCATCCTACTACAAGAATCTCCGGGATATGATGATATTCCGTGAGTCAAAGACTCTCACTCCATGAAGTCAAAACGACTTTGACATCTCGAGAAATTAGAGAAGGATCTTACTTCATCAAAAGTAGTGAGTGAAGCTTTGGCCACTAGAGGAAGGGAGCGTTTGCGTAACAATGACCATGAAAGTTCAAAGCAAAAGAAGAACAAGTCAAAATCACGTCAATCAAAGAGGTTCGACTATTGCAAGAAGACGTGGCATAACCGGGATGAATGCTACAAGTTGCAAAATAAGCAAAAGCATGAGAAATCAAATGATACTACAACTCAACAAAGGTGGCTCATGGAGGTTCTGAAGACGACTATGTTCTTGCTTCATGATTTCATCGCCATCCTATGACTTCAAGAAGGATTGGGTTCTGGATTCAACATGCACACACCACATGACTGTGCGTAAGGATTATTTCCATACCTATGAGTCACATCAAGGTGGAGATATCCTTATGGGTGAAGATCGTCCTTGCAAGACGACGGTGTTGGCACAGTGAAGATCAAGATGCTTGATGGTGAAGTCTAAACATCGATGGACGTCCGATATGTTGTCGGGTTGAAGAATCTCATCTTATAAGGCACTCTTGAAGACAAGGGCTGCAAGTTCTTCGGTGAAAACATAGTTATTAATGTACTTACAGTTGATTGGGTCCTCACAAAGGCAGTGAGAAATTCATACAAACTGTACATTATGCAAGGTTCTACTATCTCATGCTCTGCAGCGGTTACAACTTCATCTAAAGACACCACAAGGCTCTGGCTAGGGCTGGCAAAACCTGACCCGACCCGCTCGACCCGACCCGACCCGACTAAAGCGGGTTCGGGTCTTGATTTTTTCGACCCGACCCGAAATGACCAGAACCCGAAAAACCCAAAATTATTTGCGGATCGGGTCCGGGTTTGCAATTCTCGACCCGCAAAACCCGCTCGACCCGAAATTATATCTTTGTATGTATATATATTTTTCTATATTCTAGCCATATAAATTTTTAACACATACAAACATAAATTTGTGATAGTTTATATAAGTCTTTGCATGCAAAACAATAATTAATTAGCAAATTCTGCAGCAATTTCGGGTCTAGCGGGTTTGAATTTTCGGATTTTTCGGGTTTCTATTTTCGGGTTTTTCGGGATTGCATATTATATAATATTTTCGGGTCCATCGGGTTCATCGGGTCAGACCCACAAATATGAATTTTGGGTTCGGGTCAAGCATAGAATTAAATGTCCGATTTCGATGCCGTGTCTGATGGCCCAGAAACAGAAATTTTTCGAAATTTTGCACGAAATTTCGATATTTACGGCCCTAACGATTTCGACGACCAAATAAGCGAATTAAATTATGAAAATTTACCAGGACGATCTAAACACCAAGATCTACTCAAATATGCAATAATATTTCATATTGGATATGTGAGGTGGGGGGTCTCCCACATTTGTAAGTGAAGGAAGCTGAACAATTTCGACAGAATTTCGATGGCAATTTCGATGACAAAATGATGGAATTAGATTATGAAATTTTGCATACACAATGTTTAGACAAAGATACACTAGATTATATATTAAAGTTATATGTTTAGAGGTTAGGGTGGGATCCATGTCTTAATGAGTGAGTGCACAAATGAACAGAATTGTCAAGTCTGTTAGACTGTAAATAGCTTATAAACCCACAATTTATCACTTAGACCTTAAAACTTACAGTTGCAAGTTACAAACTTACATGTTACAACTTATATAAGTCTAGTGTTCAAATTTAGTTAGGTTACATGGGTCATGTATACATAGATCAAAGAAAATGCATTATTTTTAAGTCATTTTATGTATACATATGTGTAATAATAACAAATTTATTGTAGAATTGCAGACTTAATACTATTATTTCATAGATCCACAAGTTTGTTTGTAGTTCATGTGATTTTCGAAAGAGAATCGCCAAAATACCTAACATGTAGTAGGTAGTAGCAACACTTAGAACTTTGTTATTTTTCATAGTATCTCTTCACATCTTTTAGAAGAGTGTAAACATAGAAAGAGGTATACATGGGCTAGGGATAGGGGAAACGTACCTTAGAATCAAAGAAAATAGCCTCTATAAGCAAAAGATACAAAGAGAATCGCCAAAATACCTAACATGTAGTGGCAGCAGTCTTAGGAACAAATATTTCGATTTTTCTATCGAAATTTTCTGCCATTTTGCGAAATTATGGCCCAAACTGGGCGAAATTTGCACTGTTTTGCGAAATTTCTGCGAAATGACGTCCCATTCTCTGCGTACATGCGTTTCGATGTCCGATTGGAAAAAAACCGGAAATTTTGATCGAAATTTCGCAATTTCGATCGAAATTTTGTACGATGGGGTCAAGCAGGTATGACCTGTAATTATTTTCGGGTCGGGTTCGGGTCGAGTATATTTGATCTGACCCAAATTGACCCGAAATAGGACCTGCTCAACCCGTACCTGATTGCCAGCCCTAGGTCTGGCATATGCGTTTGGGACACATCTGAGAAATGGATCATGCTTCTGAGCAAGAGAGTGTTGTGTGGCGAAAACGTTGGAAAGTTAGATTTCTGCGAGCATTGTGTTGTAGGGATGGCCAAATGCAATAGCTTCGACATGAAAATTCATTCTTCCAAGGATGCTCTAGATTATGTTCACTTTGATCTATAAGACCCTTCTCGTGTTCCTTCCAAAGGTGGTGCTAAATATACGATGACCTTCAATGATGATTGCAACATGAAGGTTTGGGTTTATTTTCTTAAGAGCAAGGATGAGACGTTCTCGAATTTCAAGCAATGGAAGTCTCTTGTTGAAAATCAAACTGACAAGAGCATAAAGACTTTTTGGACTGATTACCGCTTAGAGTTATGTTCAAAGGAGTTCAATAATTTCTGCAGTGATCATGTGATCAAAAGTCATCGTAAAGTGCGTCACACTCCCTAGCAAAATGGAGTAGCAGAAAGAATGAACACAACGTTGTTGGAAAAGGCTGATGCCTGCTTCTCAATCCGGTCTTGGATAGATCTTTCTGGAATAAAGCTATATCAACCTCTTGTTATTTGGCGAACCATTCTCCGTCGTCTTCTATTAATTTCAAGACTCCTGAAGAAGCTTGGTTTAGTATGTGTTGATTATTCGAATCTACGAATATTTGGTTGCCCTGCTGATGCACAGTCTGATACTGGCAAATTAGAACATAGAGCTATCAAATGCATATTCCTTGGTTATGCTTCTGGGGTGAAAGGATTCCGTCTTTGGTGCAAGGATCCTTCTTCACCACGTTTCTTGGTAGAGCACAACGTTACTTTTAAAAAATCTGCCATGGTGTCTACTGTGCAAGACAAATAGTTCTTCTATAGGTTCTCTACAGGGCGCCTCACAACAGGTGGAGACCAAAGAAGATGTCGGCTCACAAGTTGATGAACGAGATCCCTCTTCTATGCTAGACGATTCAGTGCTTACTGAAGACAAAGAGGAGATTTCAGAGAGTTCTTATAATGTAGCCAAAGGCAAAGGCAAATGTAATGTCAAACCACTCCAACGCTATGAGTTTGGTGACTCCATGGTAGCCTATGCCCTTTCCAACGCCGTTGATGTGGATATTAATGATGAGCCCACTAATTTCTATGATGTAGTCGTAGGTCATGATGCTCCGCGGTGGATTGCTACAATGAAGGATGAGATGAAATCTCTTCACAAAAATCAAACTTGGGAGTTGGTGATACCTTCAAAGGTGGGTCTATAAGAAGAAAGAAGGTGATAGATACAAGGCATGCCATGTTGCAAAAGGCTATAGTCAAATTGAAGGCATTGATTATATTGAAGTCTTCTTACACGTCGTCAAGCATAGTTCGATACGGGTGCTTCTTTCTTTGGCAGCCATTGAAGACCTAGAGTTGCAACAACTAGATGTAAAGATAGTTTTTTAGCACGGTGAACTAGAAGAATAGATCTATATGCAACAACCAGAGGGTTTTAAGAACAAAGAGAACCATGCGTGCTTGCTCAAGAGGTCACTCTATGGGATGAAGCAATCTCCTAGACTATGGTACAAGAGATTTGACTCTTTCATGACGCGCACTGGATTTTCCAGGAGTAGCTATGACCCTTGTCTATTACAAAGGGATGGATGACGATTCCTTTGTTTACCTACTACTATACGTTGATGATATGCTGATCGCTTCTAGACACACATCTGAGATTGCCAAGGTGAAATCTCTTCTAGGTGGAGAATTCGATATGAAAGACCTAGGTGAAGTTAAGAAGATTCTTGGTATGGAGATTCAAAGGGACCGGAAAGATCGAAGGCTTATCCTGACACACGAGAAGTACATCAAGACGGTTCTTCACAGGTTCCACATGTTAGATGTGAAGCCTGTTTCGACTACATTGGCCGCTCACTTTAGCTGATCGACTTTGCATCTCCACAGTCTGATGAAGAAGAGAAAGAGATGATGGCACATGTACCTTACTCTAGTGCCATTGGTAGCATCATGTATGCTATGGTTTGCACTAGACCAAACATCGCTTATGCAATCAGTGTGGTTAGTCGTTACATGGCCCATCCCGACAAAGCACATTGGCAAGCAATTAAGTAGACTTTGAGGTATTTGAAGGGCACTTCAAATACTTGTTTAGTCTTTCGTGGAGCTCAAATGATCATGATAGGGTATGTGGACTCAGATTATGTAGATGACCTCGAGAAGAGATCTCTCACAGGTTACACGTTCACAATGGGATCTACAACTGTTAGTTGGAAAGCACTCTACAATGTACTATTGATTTATCTACTGCTGAAGTAGAGTACATGGCAACGACAGCCGTAAAGGAGGCTTTATGGCTCAAGGGCTTGGTGAATCAGTTGGGCATGGCTCAAGAACAAGTTATCATTCATTGCGACAGTCAAAGTGTTATACATCTTAGCAAAGATCAAATGTTCCACGAGAGAACAAAGCACATTGATGTCAAGTATCACTTCATTAGAGAAATCACAACTGAAGGCAAGATTCAAATAAAGAAGATTGGTACATTTGAAAATCCAGCTGACATGATGACGAAGACTCTTTCGTTAGCTAAGTTTGAGCTTTGCTCAAAATCCGTTGGTCTTCTTTCTACGTGAGCTTTGCCCATGCATGACATGTGGAGGAGATGGTATTCTTAATCAGTTTCTGATATTGGAGAAGATTGCAAGTGCTTTTCTACTTCCATCATTTTCCAGTTGAAGACAAGGTGGAGTTTGTTGAGAGAGTGTCTTAAACTCTCTAGAAAACTTCCTTGATGAACCAGACATCTACACCAAGTCTTGGCATCTTCGGGATGCGTTTTGGGCACCTGCAATTGTATTTACGGTCATTACTTCAGACCATATCTGGTCTGTGTGGACTGTATTTGTATTTACGGTCCAGTTGGACTGTATAATGTCTAACACTGGACTGTAAATGTTGCTGAAATGAAAATACAGTCCGTGTTGTGAATCGTGTATAGTCCAATCAGACCGTAACGCGGTCAGAAAACAACCTAATCACTTTGGGACTTTTGATATGGGTCCTATTCTTATAAATAGACCCCCAATTCGTCCCAAACAAGGAGAGCAACGAAGAGACGTCAAGAGACTTTGTTTTTCGAAAACCTAAAGCCACAGACGGACCTAGGGCTCTCCTTAGGGTTTCACGCCTCCAAGAGCTCCTCTCCAGGCATCCATCTTCCATGATTGGCTTTTGGGTGTAAAAGGGGATTGGATTCTTCTTCTCTCTTCTATAATCCTTATCTTTATAATCTCATCAATAATACCATCTCCGCCAGTGGATGTAGGCTCCACATTGGGAATTTGCCGAACCACTATAAATCTCGTCTTTGTGGTTGCTTGCTTGCTCATTATTGATCTTTGTCGTACGTATTTGGTTTGGATTGCTCGATCTCATGCTTCCGCATCTCCGCAACAAACTCGTTGGGCCTTGTTGTTTGGGTCTCTCATCACCACCATATCCCAACAATAATTTTTTCCTCTAATGTTCTAGGCCCAACGAACAATATGACTTTGAAGTTATCTGATTACAATGTTGATGCTTGCATCTCTTGAGCATAGTAAAATATCAAGAGGGTAAAGGAAGTAAACGATTTGCAAGACGGAGTGATTATCTTTCTCTCTACAGAAGTAGGATACACCTAGACATAAAATATGACATGGATAGGTCTGTTAGATATGCTTCAATGTATCCTAAATGTGTTGGTGTGTTATGAACCCTACGCACATAAGAGCTCTGTGGAACTGTTTGTGCAAAAAAACATATCATAGATGCTGAACTCCTTTACTCTAGTTGTAAGGCATCAAGGCTTTTAAGTCCTCTAAATGGATTTGATTTCCTTTTTCCTTGTAGCCTAGATCATCGTTGCCAACTCTTTCATTTCTATACAAACATCAAGGTTGTTAGACTCGAACCGGTCAGCGAACTAGTGAGGCCTCTGGTTCCCGGTTCACTGGTTCAACCAATGGTCTGACCGGTTCAACTGGTAGCGTTCACATGGCGTCACTAATAGTTTAAGAATGTATTAATGTCTTTGATACTTTCTATATCCCTGCAAAAGTTATGAAACATGAATAATAACACAACTGCTCACAATTACTTGATAAAAAGAACAAATAAAAATGTTATTGTATTCATGGACGTTTATATACTAATATATATATATTATTCGATATTAATTAATAAAAAATAGCAGCAACAATACATTTACTTACTAAGTGAGAGAATCGGCCAATTGAGCTAAAACCGGACCGGTGCGACCGGTTTGATTCCGGTCAGACTTCATTTCTGACTTTTAAAGCAGACCGATCCTGTAGAATGACCGGTTCAATCGGTCGGTCCGGTTCGGTTCCGATGTCAAACATATAAGTGAGCGAGTCCCTTTGCCTAATACCCTTCTTAGTCAAATCAACTTGGCTAATTTACCATCCACTCAATACTTGGAAAGATAGCAAATTTAAGAATCCATCCACCCATCTTACCAAATGGTTAGGGAATTTATTCACGTAGAGCATTAATAGTGTAATTTCCATTCATCGTATTGTTTGCCTTCCTAAAATTGCAAGTGGACCCCCGACCCTATTGGAATCATGCAACATTTCATTAAATGAAGTATAACAATTGTGATGTCATTTCCTTAATGAACGCCATGTGATTTAAACTAACCTAATGAAGGAGAATCGACAACCTATTAACAAGGATCTTGGTGATATTCCTAACAAAATTTTGATAGATGTATGCTTCAATCCTTCGTTGCTTTTGCATCAAACATAATGCTAGTTTCGTGTTTTTTTAATGTGCTACTGTAGCTTGATATTGCTTTCACTACATCATTTTGTCAATATTCCAGATCTTCTTGAAATAATCATAAAAGACATTTTGGGCTAGGTGGTTTCTCACACTTAGCTTTCTTGACAAGAAATTCTATCTTCTCTCTGTGACAAGTGTGCTTACAATTCACAACATGCTCAATCACACTTTTGGGTAGCTACCATTCTTAATGTCCATAGAAATGCTAGTTCATCAATATGTAGTGCTTCTTACCTCAGCACCAAGGAATCAAACACATGGCACCGTCTCTAATGGTCCAAAGTAGAAAATTACAAAAAAAAATGACAGGAATTTTATAGATGCCATCTGAATGATTTGATGTAGAAACGGCTTGACTTACATGATTGTCATATAACATTATAGATTTGGGTGTCTCTTACATTTGAAAGCTAATGTTTTTGATGGAAATTTCAATCCCAACTTCATCAAAGAAATGAAAGAATGAACTTATGCAAGTACAACCCATTGCCATAAATGTGCTTATATATGCACTATTTTCTTATATGGAATATGTGGCATGGTTCCTCATGCAATCTTGTCTGAGAGACGACATGGGAATTGTGAATATTAGAATAGTAATACTAAATTAAAACTCAACCGTTCTTGGCAATGTTGATGCAAAAACTGAAGAAATTAAGTTATCTAACTTAGAATCTCATTGTATTGACATACAAGCACTCGACTAGCATTGTTTCATAATATTGGATGCACAACATGCTTAATATTGTCACTTGTGTAAACTGCATAGAGTGGCACATCATTGACTTGATACTTTGGAGAGTTTACATGCTTGACTTATGACCTACGTGTTTGCTTCCTCTTTCTAGTGTCATTCCAAAGATGCAGGTGCAAGTAGATCAATGGATATTGAATTATTAGTCAAGTTCCTCGCTGGTATTTAACGCGAGTATGGAGTCTTTGACATATTTTTTTTGGGAGTAGAGCTTCCACCCCTTGTCGAGCTTTTACTTAATGGTTTCTCGTGCTTTTCTGAAACATGAATTTCCGATTTTGACTTTATTTTCTGTCGATAAGTCTGCTATAGTTGCTCACATTGGTTAAAGACTTATAATTGGCTTGTTGGAAGTATCCAACATTCTTATATTCAAAGATAGGCTTTCCTCTAGAAGAGAAGGGAAGTGGAAAAAACCCTAATGTGCATACTACACCATGCCCATATAACAGAGAGCTAAAGAAACATGAACTAAGAAATTAAGTAATATAATAAAATACATACACATTTTGGGTATGCCAAAGGGGATCCCGACTCTCTCTCTCTAGGGCTTGCTCCCCCTTCTCTCTAGTTCCTCCCGGCGGCGCCGCTGGGGGGAGGGAGCGTCCCAGGCGCTCTCCTCCCCCTGGCTCTCTTTCATCCTTGGTAGTGTTCCTTGTGAGGGTGGTGTGTATCCTTGTGGGAGAGTTGTCGGCCGTCTGTTACGTTGGGGCTCCTCATCGGAAGTCTGTTTAGGGCTGCGGAGCGTCGCGTGATGAGAGGTCAGGTTCCGAGGCTTGCATTGTCGGTTTCGGCTGACTTCCATTTTTCCCTAGAGTGGCGGATGGAAAGAGTATGTCCACCTGACCTGGCAGATCTCGCTGGCTGCTCTGCGTCACGGTCGTTGTTAGAGGCTGTTTGTCCCTCTCCCTCGCGCCCTTCACACCTCCCGATTGAGATCTGGCCTCACCAGATTGATGACGACCTTCGACATCGACGTCCTCGGCGGCTTCGGCAGCGGGTGGATCTGGGCTTGCTGCTTGTCTGCGTGTCCTAGAGCCACTGCTCCGGCGGCTACTCATCTTGGGTACTTCGGCCCTGGATCTGAGATTCGGTGGTGGGTGACCTTGCTGGGTCAGTAGCGGCGCCCTTCCTTTCAGTTGGTGTGCTGCTTCGTTTCCGAGCTAGCTGCTGCTGTGTGGTGGACGCCGGCTAGATGCCTGATGATATGATTCAGTGCATACAGGGGCTTCAAGCCCTGGTGCGGGTTCTCTACCATGCTGCTGTATGGAGGAACACTTTAAGTGTTCGATGTTATGCCTCTGTGCAAACAGGGCATCGCGCGATGGAGCTTTTGGTCTCTGGCCGGGGCTTTTTCCCTGAACTTCTTGAGTTTCCGTTTTGGTTGAGAGGATGCAGGACCTTCGCAGGATATCACAGGGCTGTTTGCCTAGGATCTCGGCTGAAGGAAATCTTGATATCTTTGCATACTACCACACTTTTTGGGTGGTTCTAGTGATAGCTGGTGATGTGCAAAGCATGAAAGGAGGAATTCGGCTGCCCCTTGGCTGCTCACTGTTGACTGAATGTGTTGGTTTCTGCTTCTTCAAATGGCTTTGTCATTTTTGTGGTTAGTTTCATGAGGTTTCTTTGTGGATGTACAATCCTTACAGATACCTAAGCTCCTGAAAATCAGAGAAGGTCAAAAGTCATTAAAGCTGCTCATGACAAGAGGTCCTGGCGTTTGCTCTGTTTGGCTCTGTGATTACCGTTTGTGGGTGGGCTGAATGTATGTAATTGCAGGCTCTAATATCCATTCCCCTGGTCGATTGTCTAGTTGTCAATTTTTAGCTTGTTAGGCCTTCTTTGCTTTGCCTGATTCTAGAGACCTACTGAGTACCTCCTGCGAGAGGTATCTGATCCAAGGCTGAGTTTTTTTAACTCGTATGTTGTAATGGGGTACTTAGTGCCCAAAGTTTTTGGCATTTTAGTAACACGCTTTTTGACCGACCAAAATAAAATAAAATACATACACAGTTGAATACTCTCCCTTAAGCTAGAGCATGGATATCTATCATGCCCAACTTGCAACATAAATCTAGAATTTTCTTTTCTGAAAGAGGCTTGGTGAAGATGTCAGCAATTTGTTCTTCAATAGGAAAAAATGGAGTTGTAATCTTCTTAGTCATCACAACCATAGTAACAAGTTCGGGATTCAACGACTTTTCGGCTGGCTGGAAAAAATTGGAATTAGGAAAAAATCGAGAAAAGTCGTGAAAAGATCGATAAATTTCGGTCATAGTTCGGTCAACTATTCGGAAATAATCGAGAATAAGTCGGCTATATAAGTATATACATATATATATGTATGTATATATATGTATGTATGTATGTATGTGTATATATATAGATAAATGTCTGTATGTACATACATATATGATGCATGTAACTGTTACGGCCACAAACATACAATCTTAGTGAGTGAAAAAGTAGGAAAAGAAGTAAAAAATAGTTGAGTAATAACATGAACTGTCCAGAGGAGTGGGGGGGTTTGAGGTTTAGTGTGTATTAGAAATTTTGTGCACATGGTTTGGTAAAAAAAGAGCAAGCGACTTAAAAGAAAAAAATCGTGAAAAATCGTGAAAAGTCATGAAGAATCGTAAAAAATCGTATAAATCGTGAAAAAGCGGGATTAATCGTGAAAAGTTGTGAAAAATCAGTGATTGGCGTATTAATCGTGATGAATATTCGGGAGCCTATAACATCGTGCAAAATCGCCGATTTTTCGTAAAATTCGGAGACTTTTGTTACTATGATCACAACATCATGAAGGAATTGGCAATCCACCTCAATGTGTTGGGCATGGTTTGGCCGCCATCTTCCGAAATCCCGGTAGTTAGTATAATAATGGATAGCCTAACACTTCGTATGCGCTACTTCATTAGTGTAACAGTAACGAGCGACTTTTCCAGTTACGCTAATTTCGGTGGTACTCAGAATGCCAGCTTATTGCCCGGTAATTAGTGTAACAATAACAAACTATTTTTCCAGTTACGCCAATTTCGGTATTTAGTGTAACAATAAGACTTTTCCAGTTAGGTAATTAGTGTAATAGTAGCAAACTACTTTTCCGGTTACGCCAATTTCGGCGGTAATCAGGATGCTAGCTTCCTGCCCGGTTTCCTGAATAAAACAGATTTATGCTGTCCGATAATTAGTGTAACAGTAACAAACGACTTTTCCAGTTACGCCGATTTCGGTGGTACTCAGAATGCCAACTTCCTGCCTGGGTTCCTGTCTACAGAACAACGGTGATCCGGTTGCAGCTCACCTCCCCACCACCTTAAACATAGCAGCCCCATCTATCAACTACTGGGATTTAAGATTTCAGCGGCAAACTAGGACTTGGTTCTTTAACAAAAAATCAGATTGCTGGTGATGAAGGTAACAGCCTGATTGTCACAATACACTGGAATGGCATATGTGCCATTGCTCGACGACACTAGATAGGGAACCTACACTTGCTTCTTGCTATGTTAGGTAATCGGATTTGCTTCCCGCATAATCTGTGTTAGAGTAGCCGATAACACGTCAAGTGTCCATTCCTTTTCTAATAATCCATGGTTAAGTGCATTCTTCAAATATCTCAAGACACAACAAGTTGCATCCCAGTGACTCTGTGTATGGCGGTCCATGAATTGGCTAAGAACACCAACAATAAAGCAAAAATCTGGTCTAGTAATGGTGAGATACGGAAGCTTCCCAACTAAGTGGTTGTAGCGAAACTTGTCTTCCAATAGTTGAGTTGTTTTTAACCAAAAATCTTGTGCCTGGTCCATAGGAGAAACAACAGGGATGACACCCAAGCATCCCTGTCATACTTGTTAAGGCGCACACCTAGGTGGCAAGGGCCCGAGGGGTGCGCCTTGCCTTGTGTCCTGCCTATTTTCCGCCTTATGTTGTTTTTGTTGATCCAATGGCATATTAATGATTTTAGTGGTCTTTTTTCTTGTTCTAATGAAGGCATGGTGGCAAACTTATCACTATCAACAAGCTTTTAGATTTTAACCTTGGGACCCATTATTCTTAACATCTCTTTAAAGTTTTCCCAGAAGGGCAGATTGACAAGGAATTCTTCAGTTCTTGTATTGTATCAATCAAGATGTTGTGCTCCTCCATGGATAGGCACCTTACCACTTTGAAGAGCCTCTCAAGTTCATCATATTTGGACTTTAATGAATGCAACACCATGTCGTTTGTGGCAAACCTAGTCACCCCTAATATAACTAGTTGACCTCCACAATACTTTGGTTCTCATAGCCAGAAGGGCTACTGACAATGAATTCTTCAGTTCTTGTATTGATCAAGAGGTTGCGCTCCTCCATGGATAGCCACATTACCGCTTTGAAGAGCCTCCCAAGTCCAATCATTTTTGGACTTTAATGAATGCAACACCATGTCATTTGTTGCAAACCTAGTCATCCCTGAGATAACTAGTTGACCTCCACAATACTTTGTTTATCTCATAGCCATGGTTGTATAGGCGGCATCAATATTATTTAAGATACCCATATATGAATCAGTAGGAGTTATCAAGAGGTGATGGGGAGGACATATTCATTCTTTCAAGATACCCAATATGAATCAGTTAAAGTTAAAGCAACATTTTGTAAACGGAGAATATATTATTCATTCTTTCAGTTAGTTTAAAATTTAGGATTGTTTTGAAAATATTCCATACATAGGAGCTCTATTGCAATGCTGCAAAAACAATAAATTTCTGAGGCTCCCTCTATAATCTTTACATATCTATATTTATGTGAAGTATTGACTGCCTAATTAGAGTTGGTCAAAATGGGTTGAAATGGGTCCCCATTATCATGTGTGGTGGGTATGGGTATCTACTATTATGTATTTTTCCCAAATGGGGTGGTTATGGGGTTGGTCAAACTTTGAATTGGTATAATGGGTATGGGTATGGGTTGCTCATACCCGCCCATTTGCCATCCTTACTAGAGGCCTAACTAGGCTGGGCACCTGGGCCGCCTAGTGCCACCTGGGTGAGCGCCCAAACAACACAGCTCATAGCATTCAGAATAATAGATGATTGTGAAACATGCACTAAATCTAGCGTCAACTGTCAAGGATTTGATGTAATTAACTGTACACATGTTCTGTAGAATGAGATCTATGCAGTGGGCGACACATGGTGTTCAGTAAACCAAATATCTTATTGTTATCCTTTCCCTTGCCAGCTTTCTTAAAGTTGATACCATTATCAAACAAAGCCTGAAAAACATTTTTGACACCAATTTGTTTCACATGTTTTCATTAGGATTCTATAATATTGGTAAATCATTTATTTCTCCTGAAGCATCAATGAAGTCTAGAAAAACAGTATATCCATGACAATCTGCAAGAAATTTTATTATTTGTTTGGTGTTCCTGCTAGCCGACTTATCACACATGATCAATGTTTAATAAGCGCGAAGTAGGAGGCATGCGACGATACCTTGTAGCTGCTTAAGAGCCAGACGGGCATTTAAACAACCACTTCTTAAAACCATGTTCTTAATTTTTATATATTTTGTACAAGATTATACACATATATGTATGCGCTTATATTTATTTATGATCTTTTTTACACATATAAAGCCCTAATTGCAGAAGCTATATACTATTACTTTAATGAACATTAAAGCCCTCTTAAATTATACCAATGCATGACTATCTTATTGTAATGAACATTATCTAATCTATCTCATGATTGTAGCTTCTCGTATCGTAATCAGTATAGTAGTGAAAAATAACATGTGCTCCAATAGACTAGTAGGAATACTATATATTATTACTTTAATGAACATTAAAATCCTCATAAATTATATCAATACATGATTATCGTAGTATAATGAACATTATCTAATTTATATCTCATGGTTGTAGGTTTTATTTGCTTATAGTAATGAGTATAATGGTGAAAAATAACAAGTATTCCAGTAGACTAGCAGGAATACTATATCTTGTTACTTTAATGAACATTAAAATCCTCATAAATTATGTCAATACATGATTATCCAAGTTTGTAAGTATAATTATATTAAGTTTACACCCTACAAGAATGTGTCATTCTACATTATGCCATTATGCACATTGCACAACAGTAGTAAATAAACAATGCCACTTAGATCAATACACCATTTCTAGGCAATAGCTAAGTATCCAAGTATCTATTTAGTTATTAATACCGCGTAGATGAGATCACAGGTGTAGACAAAAATGTATAATGAACTACATCGATAAGGTTGTTAGAGTAGAAAGTAGTTATATAATGAATATATAGTGGAACAACATATTTTTTTATGGCCTAATGGGCTGTTGACGTTTTTGGGCCTCAAAACCGCCTCTACACTAAAGCAGGCTTAGTCGGCCGCCTAACGATAGGAGTAAGGCACCCACTTAGGTGGCTTGAGCATGTCTTGAACGTCCGCTTAGTATAAAAGCGGGCGCTTTTGTCCGCTTCTGAGCGGCATACGCTTCACCGCTTAAGTGGGTGCCTGACGCATTTTTTTATATACAATGCGTGAGTGTAATCTATATTCAGCCATAATTGTTTTTGCTCTTCAATCCATCTTAGTAGCTCCTTTTGTTCACAAATATCTTTGTTCACGAGTTCATATACTATGGGGCCTTGGATATCCCTACCAGACTCACCTATCACACTTGTAGATATAGTGTTTAGTTGCAACATTTGTCGGAATATCATGACAAAGGAACTCACCTTGCCTTTTCGAACTCTTTTTTCACCCCTGTAAACATCTCCTTTGCATTACATCAGGCTTCCCAACCCTAACATGTCAAAATTCTTCAATCTTGTGGTAGTAGGGATGTAAACGGTGCGGGTACGGTGCGGGTCTGGCCATACCCTTACCCATACCCATCTAATTTAGCGGGTCCGGTTCTGGTTCTAGACCCGCATAATACAAAACCTGGACCCGCACCATACCCGTACCCGCAATAATAGCGGGTATGCGGGTAAGCGGTTCTATAAAACATCATATTGTTTATGTAAGAGAAATGACTATGTTATATATTTAACACAACAAGATATTGTTATCATATAGTATATTAACATGTAATAGTTATATTAGACAATGTTATATTCTATACAATAAAATTAATTGAGTAATTATTTACATATTTGTAGTCATTATCATAACATTTAATTTATGTAGAAAGTAATGTAGATTAGTAGACATTTTGATTTTAAGTTTACATATGATGTTCGTTATTGTAACTAGAATAGTTAATTCTTAGTTATATGACTAGTCTTAACCTTAGAGTAGGATATAATCTCAATAATTATATTAATTAGACTAGTAAAGTATGGTATATATAACATATTATTTTAGTAGTTGCTTATGTATAGTGGGTACACGGGTTTAGCGGGTCTGGGTCCAAGCATACCCATTATTGGACTCGCTTATATGTGGGTCTAAGGGTATACAGGTCCAAGGGTATGCGGGTATAAAAAATTAGACCCGTGACAGGTTTTTTAAGGGTTTGGATTTGCGGGTCCGCGGGTCTACCCGTACCCATTTACAACCCTATGTGGTAGCATTCTCCGAAATAGTACATCTGTACTGCCTTTTTCTCTACTGGCCCGAACTATCCCTTTTTTCTTTAGGTCCAACAATCAGGACATGTACCCACCATGGTGGCCGTCACAACCTCCACACATACCATATGGTCCAAATCCCCTCAAGTTTTGTGCTATCTCATCCCGTTTCCACTCTCTTGCAGGATTGTCAAACATATGAGCCTTACATTGAAGAGTGTCTTGGCAAGTTTTAATTTTTCACTATCTTTCTTGGCACCTATCAACCATTTGAAATCATCCCTAATACTAGGGGCACTTTAGGCACAATGTGGAATTCTTGTGACCCCTTGTGATATGACACTTGAATCTAATAATGCCCCCTCCAATAATTTGCTTGGAGTGGTGAACTACCTTTCCCTTGGCCCATCAACAATCATTATAGGCGGCCAGACGTTCCAAGGGGATGCCCAGACAGCCTAGGCGCCCAGGCGGAGGCCCAATCGTCTCCAGGCGTTTTTATATATTTTTTATTTTAACAAATATATGTAAAATTTCTGAAAATTATAATCCTTAGTTCCTTACACATATAAATATACATGATAACTATGCAATCAATGTGCTAGCACGTATGAAGAAAGCAACAAAATCATTAGATATGGATTGAATTGTGGAAGTTTTACCTAAACAAATTCATATAGAAATCAGAAAGCTAAACATGTATGATGTTTGTAGCCAAAACATGTATAATACTATTATGTAGAATTTAGGCTAAATCAAAACTAAGAACACCTAAGCTAGAACTGATTGGCCCTAATTTGAACTCATTTGATCCAATTTTGATCAAATTTGACCTATTTTACCCTAATTTTTACCTAAACCAGACCTAATTTTGTATACCATGACCTAATCAATCCCAATTTACATAAAATTTTCATATACTCACTCAAATGAGACAAAATTTGGCCAAATAAGACTTAATCATCCAATTTAGAACAATTTCTCCCAAATCATACTTGTCTCTCCTAAATTAGACCTAATGTGCCAAATTTTGACATGATTTGGCCTAAATAAAACCTAATTTTGTATATTATGGTCCAATCAGACCTAATTTCCCCAAAATTTCCTATATTGACTTAAACAATATCTAATTTGGCCAAATTAGACCTAATCTCACAATATCAGACAATTTCCCCAAAATCAGACTTGTTTTCCCCAAATCAGACCTAATATGCTCAAATTTGACATAATTTGGCCCAAAATCAAATCTAATTTGCATAACATGACCAAATCAAACCTAACTAACCCTAAATTTCCCTATGTTGATCTAAACGATGCCTTACATGACCAAATCAGACCTAATTCCCCCAAATTAGGCCTAATTTTCCCAAATCAGGCTTTTCCCCCCCAAATCAGACCTAATTTACCCTAAATTGACCCCGTTTGGAATAAATCAGACTCAATTTAACCATAAAATGACTCAATTTGATCAAATTCAGATCTAATTTATGCAAAATTAGCCTTGAATTGGCTTAATTTAGTCCTCAAAACGCCTTAGGCAACAACTTGGGTCAATTAGGGGATTGGGCGCCTAGTTTGAGGCGGGCTGACTTAAGCCTAGGAGCCTAGACGCCGCCCAGGCGGGCGCCTGTACAACACAGACAACAATTGAACAATTATTCCAGGCCAATCTGTTTCCTTTGCTCTGGCTTGCCCCTAGCCCCTTACCATCATTTGAATGAGAAGACATGTTGCTCAAGACTCAAGAGTCAACACTTGGAAAGAAACCCAAATACAAAGACAAAAACAAAACAAATGATGAATAGACAACAGAAAAAACAACATACAACTACGGCATGCAATGCCATACATAATAATGTAGTAGGTTTTGAACAATCAATTCTAATATTTTCAAAATTTCAGTATTTTTTATTTTATACCAATTTCTTCTAAAATTTATGAAAATGGAAAATATTGAAATATGTAATAAAAGCCTATATACTATGATATTAGGTTATAATAGCTTTGACATATATAACATTAACACACTTATAAACAGAAAAAGTAATATTAAATTTTCAACTATATTATATATTTGTTTGGTAGCAATCTAGTGAGAAACATGTAATGGCGAGAGCAGTGAGGGCATCACATAACTACCAATTTATAGTCTTTTTTGAAATCCAACCGTACATATGAGATGGACATCAATTCATTTACCATCATAAAAAAACCGTTGCAGCCGGATATTTTTCTCCTATCCATATGCACAATCTACACTTTTCACATCCATCATTGATATGAAACTCAATTAAGATTGTTGAAAAGAATACCGTTGTGCATGATATACAATCCCGATGACGATTCTTTTTGTAGTTAGGTAAATACTAAGCTACACTTCAATCCATATGATGGGATTATGAAAAAGTGATCGCCTTGGAGAGTTATTTAATTGCCTCTCACTCTCACCAAAATTTGTCTCTCACTGGATAATTGTCCTAAATATAGTCATACTACAATACACTCGATTGTATAGATCACATCGTACACTTTTAACTTTTAAGTGATGTTTACATGCCAAGACTATTGTTTTGGAAAATCCACACCGTTGATATTCATAAGGGGCCGTTTGGGTAGATACTTCTAGAATACCAGAATTTTTAGTAATAAACGGGTATTGATGATTACTGCAATTGGTGTGTGGAATGGGTAGATACGTATGACGAACACTATCTGAAACGGAGACGGTCAAGGCAGCCTGTAATCTGAAATTCATGCAAAATAGGCGTGACTAGACTGCCGCAAACTGCGGCCATCTCACCTCTCGCAACGCGTTCCGCAAGCTGCAGCCACCGCGACACGGTGATCCCAACTGCCGTTTACAATATATTTTTCTGGGAGTTTTAATGTTGTCGGCCAAACTAGGCCTAACTATTCGAATATTTGCTTATATAACATTGAGCTTATTTAGATGTTTGTAAGTTGGTCATCCAAGAGAAACACACAAACATCTAATATTCAATTTTATTGTCTTTTGATGGATGACTATAATTGTCAAAGCGAGCTTATATGTATTATATATGCATTTCATGTAATATATAAGATAAGAATATCACAGTCGCATTATGTAAAACGACTTGATTGTATTGCATCCTAGGTACACTGAAGTGTATTCTAGCCTGACTCTATATGTCGACATTAAATTTCTTTTATACGAGTTCATATTACTCATTCGTAGATTTTTTCCACTAAACCTAAATGAAACAACTAATTAAATTAATAAAGTAATTATTTTACTATGATTTACAACTAGTAATAGCAAAACATATAATTGTAGTTATAAGTTTAGTATTTAGGTAGGCTCATGGTAAAAAAAAGCCCGCCTTGAGGCTCTAGAGGCTTACGTATCGAGGCGAGGCTATCCCATTTGCGCCTCAGCCTCGATGTCTTGGATTGAGGCTTACACTTCACAATATCTGAGGCTCGCCTGAAAGCACTGAGGCTTTGAGGCTTAGTAGAGGCGCACGCCTCGATTCTAGATGATAATGTATTATGTTAACCACCAAATTTTCTACTAATAAGATTTCTACAAACACTTTATCTAGAAAATAATATCCAGAGTTGTTGTAGTTGATTATAATTATTTGATTACTAAAATTTATCATTAACATTGTTTGAGTGACATCTTTCAATCTTCATTGCTAAATCTATCTTTGTTTGCTACCTTCTTATTTACCATGTCGGTGAATTTCATCTCATTGTTAACTAATTTTGGACCCTTATTCTTACTAATTCCAAATTCTATCTCCCTTACTTTTTCATTGTTAATTACGTACTTTAATCTAATAGTATATGTTGAGAGTTATTTAGTTAGTGTTTTATTATTAGTTTGTAATATGGGCCTATGTGTCTTTGGCCCATTAGGGTTGTCTTATGTCCTGTACGCTTCCCTGTTTTCCTATTTATAGGAGCAAGGTTTCTCTTATCTAATACAACATGTAGCCGTCTTTTACTTTTTAAGATGGTATCAGAGCAGCCGTCCTAGGGACCAAAACCCTACGTGAGAGAGAGCAAGAAAAGTAGAAGCGCCCCCTTGCGGGCGGCCGCCGCCCTTGGCGGTGCTTGCTGCCCGCAAGGAATTCCCATCATTCCAAATTAGTTCGGTCCTCTTCAAGCTTCCGCAATTGTCTTCCACATCAAAGTCATAGGGGAAACCCGAGGAGAGCCATCAATCCCTCCAAGGAAGTTTTCTTGAGGTCTACAATCATGTGGAACAGCAGCAGCTTGGAGTTTATCATTCGCCGCTACAGTGTCGTACCGTAGCACGACGGCCATTGCAGTGGCTGCTGCTCCCACACCGGTTTATATTAGGTCATGCCCTTCTGGGATGACCTTTCCCTTGGTTGTAGCTGCCATATGGTGCTTGCGATTAGCTGCTATGTCCCTCTTTCTTCTTCAAATCAGCAAGAGTATGGGCTGCTGTCAACAACCTCTTATTGCAGCAGATTACGGCTTCAACAAACAAGGTGCAGAGGACTATTTCCCCCCTTAAATCTGATCAAAAGGGGGCGCCCCGGACCCTGTTACGTTGCCCAAGAAGGTCAAGGGCAAAGGTACTCCAAAGAGAGAGCATTGGTAATTCTTCCCAGCCGTTGTCACCGGCGGAGTACTGTAGCATGACACTTCTGGTCTACAGTTGCTGTCCAAAGTCAATGTATTTGTCCGGATCATTTTCTACCTTGATTTATGTTATCGGTTGCCTCCTCCACCTATTTGCCTATAGAAATTTTTTGCCTCTACCATTGTTTTTTACTGTCCACGCCAACCACTCCTTTACTCTTTCCGTGCTTGGCGTGAGGGGGAGAATAGAGGAGAAAGAGTAGAGGGAAGAGATGAGATGGAGGAGAGTTGAAGAAAAAAAAGAGAAGAATTATGTTATGCTGCTTCATGCCACATTAACTGCTGATATATGGATTTTTCTGCTGCTATTTAGTGCTTTCTGTTGCTATTATTGTTCAATCATCATCTACCTCGACTGCTGCTATGAAGTTGCATACTTGGACGTCATCTTTGCTACTTGTGCTATGATTAGCACACTTTACCTGTTGCTTTGTGCTTTTGCACTTTCTGCTGTCTGTGCTTTATTTGCACGTTGACTTTCTACTCTGTGGACCAGCACTCTCTGGATTTATGACGTCTGCTACTGTGATGGATGCTTTATGAAGAGGGAAGATGATGAAGACATTTGTTGCTGACTTTACATGGAGCTTCGTCTACTGGAGTTATGTATTTGCTTGCTACTCTGCGATACTGGCCTTCTATCTGCCTACGTCGTCGACTCTCTATTTCTGTGCGCCAGCACTCTCTGGCATGTCCGTGCCTTCTTTGCATGTCGACTCTCTACTACTGTGTACCAGCACTATCTGGCTCGTCCGTGCTTTATTTCGCACGTTGACCCGTCCGTACTTTATTTGTTTGTTGACCTCTACTGCCTGTGATCCAGCACTCTCTGGACTTTGCTGCCTGTGACCCAACACTCTCTGGCTACTACGACGATGACGTTGATGAAGACCTTGGTGCCTATCAACTATTATATCTTTTGCTCCAGATGATCGTGTTGCTGCTTATTTCTGCTCCAGATGATCAAGAAGCTTCTGTGACCTGCTTGTCTGCTTGCTTGGAGTATCTACATGAGGGGGAGTGTCTGAGTGTTTGAGTGCTTTAATGTAATATTGAGGGGGAGAAAATTCTTATATGGGCTTAGTTTATCGTTTTATTCCATTTCTTTGTTTTCTTTATCCAACTCTCTATTTGCAAGCTGATTTGGGATTCTCCCAACTTCAGCTTGAGGGGGAGTGTTGAGAGTTATTTAGTTAGTGTTTTATTATTAGTTTGTAATATGGGCCTATGTGTCTTGGCCCATTAGGGTTGTCTTATGTCCTGTACGCTTCCCTGTTCTCCTATTTATAGGAGCAGGGTTTCTCTTATCTAATACAACATGTAGCCGTCTTTTACTTTTTAAGAGTATAATTAATTGACATCTTATTATTGCTACGCATTTTCTTCAATATTGCGGTGGTCTTTAATTTCTTTATTTCCTTATTAGATTTCATAAATGTTTTCTATTTTATTTTAGTTTTGTTTGTGACTTTGTATATACATATTTATGCTACACACATACACACATAAAATATATCTAAACATATGTCATTATATATATAAATATGTATATACATCTATAATTTTATTTATTAAGATCGCCTCATGCATATTTTGAGGCTTACGCCTCAAACGCCCCGAGGCTTACGCCTCGCCTCACTAAGATAAAAATGCCTCGTTACGCCTCACGCTTTTTATAACCTTGGGTAGGCTAGTGATTAAAATGCAGATCTGTGGTATATACTTGTAGATCTATGTTTAGATAGTATGAAGCATACACATATTGCAGTAGATCTAGGGTTTGGTGGCTAGGTGCGAAATGTTAAAAATCGGAAGAAAAATACTTAAACTGACCTTGGCTTAGGCTGATTTGAGCTCCAGTTGCCAAAGTTTTATAATTTCTCGTTTTCCTCCAAGAAGCAGACGACCACTTGTAAATCTTAGTATATTGGTATGGTATACCATTGGATTTCACATATGTTTAGCATTAGTGGTGCATTTTGCATCCAGACCCCCAAAATCTGGCAAAATTGGGCATATATCCACCGTCATATAAAAATGGTGTGCCTACTGAACATAGTTGTCTAAGACTTGGGATTTGGGAGCCAATTTGCCTAGGCAACTCGATACCACTTCCTAGACGGCCCGAACATAATATTATTATATAGTTTTCAAATTATTTAGATTTTCTATTAAAATTGGTTATATGTGTATTTTACTATGCATGTTATATGGTTTCTAAGACTTCATCAACCTTATGTTTAACCAGATTGACATTTTATGCGGCCTAAAATAAATATAATTACACTCTAGTTTGTGGTAAATCTGACCTAATTTAGGCAAATCTAACCTAAATTAACCCTAATCAAACACAAACTAACCTATTTTACCCCTATAATGACCTAGTTTAGGAAAATCTACACTTGATTTGACCTAATTTGGTGTCAAATTGACCTATATTGGGCTTAAAAGGCCTAAGTCACCCATCCAAACCAGTGGGGCCGTAGGCTGCCTAGATTTGGATGTTTCCTCTAGAGTCGAGCCTGCCTAGGCGTGCCTAGATGTGCCTTGACAACTATGCTATCGAAATACTCTTGATTATATCTGACATACCAAATTTGGTATTGGCCAAAGCTCTAACAATTTTGATGAAATCTTGTTCCTTATTCACCCCCACTCTATTTCTTGTATAATTATTAAAGTGACCTTTCCCTGTCTTCTCACATATTCATCTTAACATTTGCATTTCTTTGACATCTTGTTGACACCTTATTTCTTCACTGCCAAAAGTTCAGTACTATAGAATATGGCTGATTGTATAGTTGTTTATAGAACTTACTTCGAATCTGAGAAGGATATTCTGGTGACATACCATCCTAGTTGCTCCCCATTTTATTTACATATTTTGAAGACTTAAACATTGCCATCCACATAACTTGAACATTGCGATCCACATTCTTGAACATTGCGATCCGCATAACTTGAACATTGCCATCCATATGAACCAAAAACCCAAGTAATGCAGTTATCACATGTGGTATACCCACTCCACATGATTTGGCATCATCACCTAGTATGGTAGTCTATAATGCATTTACTTTATTTTTCCTTTTGTTGAATAAAATTTATTATATGATACGATGCTCCGAAGTTCAACTTTGTAATTCAATCTATCTTTAATTTTATCAAGTAGGAAAATGTCCTCAGTAGATAAGGTTCACCACTGTCAACTCATCCATAGTAGGAATGGGCTTAAAGCTTATCCTTGGTGTACCCAACTATAGGCGCCTTCCCTCTTGGAGTCTTGGCACTCATGTTGGGGCCATCATAAATGACATTATTAAAATCATTCTATTTGATTGATCAACTATAATTAGTGAATTCTAGTCGGTCGATCTATCATTCATGTATAGATGAATCCTTTTGGTGTCTCCACTACTGCATGCTTTATCTAATTGATACATATTAGTAGACCTCTGATAATACAAAGTGAGCATCTTTTTCCTTCTTTGTTGCTGTCTTCTAGATGGAGTCATCAACATGGCAAAGAATGCTTCTCATAGTCAGTGACACCCATGTTCAGTGCTTGTAAATGTAACTCCCATATGCATCCCAATAAGGTTTTATCAACATGCACTTCCCTTATTTAACCCTCGGATCCTTGCTCATGTGTAGACCTATAAATAGATATCTGGAATTCACATATTTAATTCGGATTCAAGTCCATTTTTTTTAAATACGATATCTGTCAGATTTAGATCACATTTTAGATAGGATAAAAAACCAAAATAGCACACTTCGATAAAAATATGTACTGAAATAGCACCAAACCCATCTTAATTCCCGAAATAACCCACTTTCAAGAGAAAGCGCCAACACTTTTGGCGTTTTACTGTTTCCAGGACCAAAAGCGCCAAAAAAATGACGTTTTCAGTTGAAAGCGCCAAAAAAATGGCGTTTTCACCTGAAAACGCCAAAAGCTAGGCGTTTTTCATGTAAAACCGTTAAAAAAGCCTACTTTTTGGTGTTTTTCAACAGAAAATGCCATTTTTTTGGCGCTTTTGCTCCTGGAAACAGTAAAACGCCATTTTTTTTGCGCTTTTGGTCCTGCAAACAGTAAAACGCCAAAAGTATCGACACTTTCTCTTGAAAATGGGCTATTTCGGGAATTAAGATGTGTTTGGTGCTATTTCAGTACATATTTTTATCAAAGTGTGCTATTTTGGTTTTTTATCCTTTTAGATATCAAATTTTGGATAAGATATCATATATTGCTATATTCGGTCCAAAAAAATCTAAATTCGACAAATATACTTATAACTTAAAAATATTTATTCATATATTTAAATATATGAAAGATGAGCATTTCCACCTTTATATTTAATTTATATCAATATCTAATATGTATAATGTATTTATTATCATTAAGTGTATGATTTATGGTTCAGGCCGATGTTTGAATTCAGATATTATCTCAATCGGATCCAGATGTTATCACATGATATCTGTCAGATATCGGATTGAACTATTATTTTCGCATTCAGATATCGAATATAGCAATATCCGCTTCTCGATCCATTTACATGTCTACTCTTGTGTTTGTATCCATGTGACTTGGACACTCTCTAGGACACGAAGAGTGATGGTTAAAGAAATGGAGCGCAGAAGTGCGCAACAAAGGAAAACACAAAGGAAAACAAGTGACTGCAGGAAAAGAGGGGACACTCTGGGACACAAAGAGTCATGGTTAATGAAATGGAGCAAAGGAAAATATCATCTAATATAAAATATTTTAAGACTCGTTTTGTTAAAAAATGTGTTCCTCGGTAATTATGTATCTATGTAATCGAGACTGCGTAGGGCCAGAGAGTCATGGTTATAAAAAGAGAGAGAAGATGGCGGTAGAAGAAGGAAAAGGATGGATGGAGGATGAGAGCATATGATCTGGGTTTAATTGTCACTAAAGCACTACCCATTCTGATAAACGAGAGCAATTGCCATTGTTCTTGCTATCTTGCTTTATTCTATATCTAGACTTAAGAGGCTAGTTGTGCTCTCAACTGTGATGACATAGAAACTCGAGGGACAAGGGTTGGTGGGTTAAGAGGGAAATGATTGATAGACGAGGATTTGATGGTTTCACTCAGTCCCATGAATACTGTCACACTTTACTTCTACTTTTTAAGAAGACATGTTAAAAATATAAACTTTTCCCAGTGTATGGCACAATCGAATAACACCCAATTCTCGAATATTATATTTTATTCCCGTATTATTTATGAATTATTCACTCTTTAACGCTTTTCACATTTTGTATGTTTTTTTCTCATTTGATATTGCTCTGACTTTGTTTGAATGTATATATATGTACACACACACACACACATATATATCTGTGTGTGTGTATGTGTGTGATAGTTCTGTGTTTATATGTGTGTGTGTGTGTGTGTGTGTGTGTGCAATATGTGCAATATATGTGTGCAATGTATATGTACATATATGTGTCCTTGTGCCTATGTATATGAGGCATCTAGGAGACTTCCTCTCCCTAACCCCTTCTAACCTGTGGAGGCATGATACATGAGGAGTTTGGTATATTATTCACTTTTTACTCCCATATGTGTGTGCCTATATATATTTTCCGGTACTATGCAGGAATTATTCACTTATGTTTTTCACGGTTTGTACGCTTTTTCCCGTTTTATATTGTTTAAGACTCTCCGACTTAATTTTGAGTTGATGTTTTAAGAAGCGGGAAGTGGGAGGCGTGCGGACAACACCTTCTAGCCGCTTGAGCGGCAGGCAAGCGCTCAACCGGCCGCTTTTCGAAAAAGTGGATGCTTATTTTCTATACAATTTTATAAAAAAATACACACATTTATATGTAATTATATTATGTATTTTTTTAGAAACTTGTATACATAACTAAACCCATGTGATAGTTGCTTACCTAGACGAAGTATTAAGATAAGCTTACCTAGACGAAGTATTAAGATACATTTATATACAACAGTATAGTAGTATCATACTATCATGTAATCTACTTAATAGTTAGTACCATATATAGAGGAATTCATCACATACAGTCATATACTAGTAGCAAGCCATGATACAATGCACTTTGTAGTTAGTATTATATAGCAGTACAATACCTCACAGTAATTTTCATTAATTTTGTATTACATTTACACAGTAGTTGTTGTTTATTAGCTTAATGTTCTATACTTAGTAATTAGTACTTTACAGCAGTACAATATTACTGATTTATGACAAAGTCACATAGTTTCACGTTACATATACATGGTATACTTGCTGTAATAGACTTAATGGTACATAGTCGTTATTATTGTATAGTAGCAGCAGATCAGTGTAGTATTAGACACTAGTTAGCTATTGTACAATATTTCGATAAATACTCAGTTGCTTAATATAATAGTATAATATTAACATGTTAAATAATGTTACACAACATCAATAGTTTAATATGACATACTAAAAGTAACATTACATTTTGATTTTGGGCCTAGGAAGTGGGCTAGATCCCGCTTTTCACTCAAGCGGCCTCAGACATGCACTCAAGATCAATGCTCAGGATGGCGGTTCAGCGAGCCGAGCAGGAATGAAGCGGCTGCTTAATGCATAACCCCCTGGCCAGCCGCCTAAAGGCTATTTGGAGCGGCCGCTTGGGCCGCTTTTTAAAACACTGGTTTGAGTGCATATATATGTAAACACATATATGTAGTTAATATATGTATATTTATGCATGTAATAGATGTAGATATATGTATACAATATGTGTGCGCAATATATATGTAAACATATATGTGTGTACCTATATATATGAGTACTCAAGGAGAGTTCGTCTCCCTGACCCCTCATAACTTGTGGAGGCACGACATATGAGGAGTTTGATAAATCAAGTGAGCAACCCATTAGTTCCAGCGCAAACTATGTCAGACATAGATCTTAGTTTTATTGGTCCCCATTTGGATTTGGATCTGAGACCTCTTTCTATGGCCACATGCTAATCTATAGTAAGCTACACCCTTGTGAGCGTGTGTGCCTATATATGTATATATGTATCTCTCTCTCTCTCTCTCTATATATATATATATATATATATATATGTATGTATGTATGTATGTATGTATGTATGTATGTATGGAGTGAAGCTGGAATACACTTCGAGTGTACCGGGGACGCCATACACCTCAGTCATATTCCATCATGCAACAATAATTTTGAAAATCCAAATCGTTAATCTTCTTAAATATCATATGAATATGTTATATATAAAAATTTAAGCTCATTTGGACACTCGTAGGTTATGCATATGAAGTAAACAAAAATGATGCATTGGGAATTAGTTTTGTGCGTCGATTTTGTTCTTCTTGGATGAGTGACTTAGAAGCATCCAAATAAGCCCAAATTTTGCATGCAACCCATATTTATTATAACAATAAATATCAATGGTTTGAATTTTGGAAAAATTTGGTCTAGATAGGTAAACACCATTGGGGTGTACGATGTGATTTGTGCACTTGAATGTATTCTAGCATGATTCTCTCTCTCTCTCTCTATATATATATATATATATATACATTCTTTGATATTTTCCCAAATTAGTGACCTTATTTTTACCGTGCCTCGAACTTTTCTACCCCAAATTTTCCGCATAGTTCCCGAATTGCAATTTTTTCACCTCAACTAAACATATCACGAATACCTAATTAGTGACTCAAAACATCCATATCATGATCTATTGGGCTTGTGGCCCTTTTTAGTGGTCCAAGTAGCTTTTCAAAATTATGTGATTCTTACCCTAGTTTGTGTCTCTTAATCTAACTCGTCTCACCAGCTGATTTTGTCCCGATTTTCAAATGTTTTATTTTGACTTTTTGCGCACACTCAACAAGCGTAAAAATAGTAGGGTTAAAAGAATTAATATAAAACTATGGTAAGAAATTCAAGTGAAGGCTAGCTTTGTATATAGATATGATAGGAAGCATGGGCACAGACACATACACATACATGCGACAATGACTTTATAAAGTATAGGACACGTACAATGTCAAAGACGACAAAAAACACATATACATGTATTTTATCTTTATGTATAGCCAAAAAAGAGAACAAGCACATTCCAACACAAATATCAGCACATCCATGCTGTATTTAATTTCATATGTGCATTCAAACACATATTGCGTAATCATGAAATCAAGCCATCAATGACATAATTAAACAAACCTACATTGTAATAGTGTTAAGCTTATGTTTATTTTTCCGTTGCTAAAATGAATCTTGGGCTTGGATCCATAATTCATTTAGCCTTTGCTTCTTTATATAATGTAACAAATCCTCGATCTTTAAGATTAAGAAAGCAACAAGAACCCTAGGACAGTGTGATAGCTAGGGCTTTTCTGTGGTTCTTTACATGATATCCTTGCATGGTTTTTCCACGTTAAATCTTGCCTTCTCTCTTTCTGCATGGTATCAAAACTCTGATGATCAAGGACTCTTTCTGCTAACGTCAGCCGACCAACTGATTTGCTCCCTTCTGCTGCACCTTGTCCAAGCTACTCTTTTGGTGGACTTTGTTTGCTGTGCCTGTTGCCCGCTTATAGGATTTCTACTAGTGCTTCAGTTGATTTGGTCAGCCTTGTCTGTCTTCCGTGGCTGTTGGCTTGACGACGATGTTCCCTGTCTGCATTTCGTGGTTGCTGCGTCCACCGTGGTAACAGAGCAGAAGGCTAGCCACTTTAATGAAGGAATACAACCCTTGAAGACAAGGCTAGCTAAGGAATTTGAGATAAAAGATCTGGGTGAACTAAAGTATATCTTGGGATAGAGATTGCAAAATAAGCAAAAGGAGTAAATATCTGTCAAAGAAAATATGTACTTGATATTCTCAAAGAAACATGCAAATGGGATGCAAACCCTGCAACGACTCCTATAGAGGAAAATCACAAGTTAAGCTTGAAAGTTGGGATTCCTATGGACGATGAAGGTAAAAACATGTATCAAAGATTGGTTGGGAAACTAATATAACTCACTTTGACTAGACTCGACATTACTTATCCTGTGAATACTGTGAGCAATCTATGCTTGCACCTATAGGCATACATCTAATAGCTGATTTGTTATCATAGTATCACATCATAGGGTCGAAAGGACATATTCCGATTTTTTCAAAAGTATCTTCACCCACAAAATTTAGTTACCCCTTGAGCCATAGTTCTCCATGATCGCACGAAGGATGTCAAGATTGACCAACATTTTATCAGAGAGAAAATTGATTCAGGAGTATTATGTCTACGGTCTACCTTATGTTTAAATAGGAGAACAAGTGGCAGATCTCTTTATAAAGGTAGTCAACAAGTATGTTTTTTCGAATGCAAGTTGGGCATATTTGATCTGTATACCAACTTAAGAGGAAGTGTCAACCTTATGCTTTATTTTTCTGTTGCTAAATGGATCTTGGGCTTGGATCCATGTAGCCTTTGCTTCTCTATATAATGTATCAAGTCCCCCATCTTTAAGATTAAGAAAACAACAACCACCCTAGGCGGGTTTGACGACTAGGGCTTTCTAGTGGTTTTACCTCCTCCTTGGTGGGTTTTTCCACGTTAAATCTTGTCTTCTCTCTTTCTACAGTTACAATGTTGGTCAAATTAATGGGCAATTTATTTACAAATAACAATGAGTCAAAATGTTAAACACCACCAGAATGAGTTCATTATGAAATATTTTGCACATCTAGATTTTGGACAATAAAAGAATAATGGTGGTGGTGAACAATTAAGAAACAATGGGGGGTATATTGTTATTTGTAGAAGAGGAGAGTGAAACAATGATGGAGATGGAGGATATGGTAGAAGA